>CM060442.1:195923115-197323399 GCA_030545235.1 Helianthus tuberosus | reverse complement strand
GGCCATTCTTACCACCGACGCACCCATTTACCAAGAGACTCTCCGCGATTTTTGGGCAAATGCGAATATTGAAGAACAAAACAATGTGGCCGTAAGTATAACTTCAAAAGTCAGAGGTGAATCGGTTGCTATTACCCCCAGTACCATATCAACAACATTTGAGGTAAACGACTTGGCAGGTAAGACATCTTTCCCGAAAAAAGAGATTCAAACATACTTGATTGGGAGGGGATATGATGGACAGTTGAATCAGGCAACTATGTTTAAACGTAATTTTCCAACACAAATGAAATTCTTGTTCCATACTCTCTTAATCTGTCTCTTAAATAAAACTACTTCTTTTAATGAAATACCTTTGAAAATTCAGTCACTAGGGTATGCAATTTTGACAAATACTGATTTTAACTACTCCCAGGCACTGTTTGTTGATTTGGTTGCAAATAGAAAACATTAAAAAGGGGAAAACTGTTGCTATTAAAAAGGGGAAAACTGCTGCTATTAAAAAGGTGAATACTGCTGGTTTTCTTATGTTTCCTAGATTATTAAGCTACTATCTGCAAAAACATGTTTCTCAAAAAGCTTTTGAAAAAGGTAAAGCTATTAAAATGAATAGTCTAACATCTGAAACTTTTACTCGCCTTATGGCTAAAGAGTCAAATGTTACCAAAACTTAAGCAGAGGGTAATGAGGAAATTTTAGATGAGTCCACAACTGCTCCTCAAACCTCTGTTGCTGAGCTCACTGCTGTGAAACCCCCACCAACAAAACTCAAAAAGAGCAAAACAAAATCTAAAAAGCCCACCGAAACCAGCAAAACGGGTCCTCTAGAAGATGAGATCCCAGAGGTTAACCCTGTGACAACACAGATGTCACTACAAACCACTGTTGCTACTTCCTCACAACATGTGGAAAGATCTCAACCCATAAACCAAACTCATCATGATTCCTCACAAAAGGAACATGTTGTATTCACAGGGACACCACAATATGATGTTATACCCTCATATGAGAGTATACTTAAAAGCCCTTCTCCCGGGGCAATGTCTCTTTCGACAGCAATCCTTTCATCTTCTATTCCACCAAAGATTGTAACACTGCTTCAAGCTATTGACATTCAGACTGATAGCAATCCCTCCCACGAACACTTTACTGAGAGTTTAACGTCAACAATAGCTATGTCTGAACCTTTTCAATTACCTAACCCATAAATAGTTGAGGAGGCTACACCTCTTGAATTTCAGCAAATTCTTGGTGATATTTCAAGTGGAACAGCTACTACATATGTCAAATCCACTGATTTACATTTGGACAGTAGTTTCATCAGTCAGACTCCCTTGAAGGCAACCACTGCTGTGTCTATCAAGGTATCCACTGGTGAGTTCAAGTTAACCACGGGTGAGATCACTAAGGTAACCACTGATGCAGAGGGAAGTCCTCGAACCAAGAACAAGGGGCATCTGCTAATGAAAATTTAGAGATACCTCCTCTTTCAAAAGATAATACAACCACCTCTTGTGGGAATTCAGATGATCCTATTAAGTTAGGTGATGGATTAAAATGCCAGGATTTGACGGACAGGATATCTAACTTGGAAACAACTGTTGCTGATATGAAAGATCAATTGAAGCAGTTGGTGGATGCTTTCAAAAGTCGACCTTCTTATTAGCAGTTATGCCAAGAGCTTTGGAATTCTGTATAACTCATTCTTGCAGCTCAAAGGGAACTGGCTAAGATTCAACTTAATTCCTACATGAAGCTAATTAGAGTTATGGTTGAAGCAAGATACAAAGACACACAGGCTGACATCAAGGGCATAAAAGAATGCATTGCAAAGTTAACTGATACTACCCCTGCACCTGTGTTTGAAAAAGATGATGAAGATGATGCTGAAAAGAGGGAAAATGATTCCATGAAAAACTTTGGCAAACCAAGACCAAGAAATCAGCAAAAACAAAATCCAAAGCTGCCAAGCAAACTTCTGCAAAATCTACTGGAAAATCTGATACTGGTAAGAAAAATGGAATTGATGATACCGTCAACAAACAGATAAGGAGATTGAATGAAAGCAGAAGAGGAAGCATACAAAAGAGAAAGATGAAGTGCTCAACATTGGAACGTCAAATAGAAAAAAATCACACAAACACAATGAATCTCCTATTGTCATGTTTCCTAAATCAATATCCCCACCAGAAAAACCACCTGTCAAAAAGCAGAATACAAAATCCTCATCACTACTGCCAAACTCCACTGAAACAATTGTTGATGCAACAAATGTTTCAACACATGTTAAGACAACAGCAGTTGAGACACCAATTGTTAGTCAATCCACTGATTCTACCCAATTTCAATTCCCATCACAATCAACCCTTACACTCATAGCACATTTTTCTTCCCTAACTCCTCCTTCTCCAAAATCTGTTTACACAAGAAAGAGAAAATTCATGGTGCATGAAGAAGAGAAGGAAGAAAAAGATATACCCGCACCAATTCCGTTATCAGCTATTCCATTCATTCAAACTTCACCCAAATCATTCGTCCCACCTCCATCAACAAAGATCAACCCATTGGCAGTAATTTTCCCTCAGGAACTGCTTGCAGTTCAAGATGAAATGACCCAATTTTACACAGAGGATGATCCATCCAAAAGAACCTTCCCATCTCTTCATGGATTCGAAACTCCAAAGAATATTTATGAATATCTGAAGCTAAAGGGCAAACAAGCAGAAGATAAGGCAAAAAAGAATGTAAAGGGCTATGAGACATTAACTTATCAGCTCGCATGCAACATTGGCTTGTTGAAGTCAAGAAGTTGGAAGATTTTGCTAGAGACCTGAGTAAGAATATGTCAAATCTGTCACCAAATGCTGAGCTACAAAAGACATTAAGGAATGATTTCTTGACCACTATCATGGATACCAAGCCCTACGAAGCCTACAGGTCTGATTTCAAAGACTGGCCCCTTGAAGCTCTTAATGAGGAAGTTAATAGAATTGAAAAGATGAATAAAGATCCTCAAATGCAAAACTCTGCTCCTAACTGGAAACAATACAAAAAGCTTGAAGTGGATGAAGTGTTGAAGTACAAGAGAATGAAGGCAGAACTTGTAGCAGCTAAGGTTGGGACTGCTAGACAAATTGGAAAATGGTCTAGGCAGCATATTGATCGAGCTTACAATAAGTTAGAAGAGCGAAGAAAGACAGATCCATCCCTTCCTAAAAAGCCAATATACAAAGATGAAACCACTGTTAGACGTCGGCAGACCATTACATCTAAAAAGCTGTTCTCATCAGCAGATGTATCCATCGCTGCCTTAAACCAAAGAAAAATACAACAACTGATGGATAAGGAAGATGAAATTAGGTATGCTGAGTACAGAAAAGAGTCTATCAAAATACGATATGGATTGGATGATGCTTCGTTGCAATTATAAGCTCAAGTTGCTCAAGCACTTCAGAAGTTGGCAAGCAGGCCTCAATCGCCAAACTCCTCTCAAATAAAACTTCTCCCAAGAAACCCATCAGATCCAAAAATAGTAAAGTGGAAGTCTGATAAAAAGACCCATGAATTGACTTTGATCAAGTCTGATGGTAGTGTTGAAAAGATATCAAGGGAGAATGCACTTGGTCTGAATCCAATTGACCTCCAAGATCTTTTTAACCTTCAGCTTGATAGGGATGAAGATGATACTGATTCCTTGGATTTTGAGCTCCAATTCAAAGGGCAAATCCGGGAAATGTTGATGAGAGAATAAAGATCTGCTGATTTCTAAAGTCTGCTGATTCCTTGATTTAGTTTTGCTGAAAGTGGTTGAGGCAGGTAATTGTGTGTTTGTAGTTAATGTTTGTTGAACTTTAAGTTGTATTCAAATTCTATTAAGTACCTATGTCTATAAACAGTTTATATTGTCTTTTTGGGTAAACAGTTAAATTGTATGTAACTGATATATTAACCGATAATCTATGTTTATAGTTGTCTTTTAGCTATAATAGATAGCACGTTTTGGTACAATATCTATACACGAATCTATATGTTCTATTAATATGTGTTATGCATAGTTGTCTAAGAAACGACCCGTGTTTGCAGCTCTCATTTTTAATGAGAGTACTAAATTCTTTGTTAATAACATTATTCTTTTAACATCTGTTTACTAACCTTTGTAATTTCTATTGACTGACCTTTTTAACATGGGTTGATTAACATCTGATACTTACTATCTCTCCATCTGGCAAGCTCTGTTGGAGATAATGGATAACAGCTTTTAGTAAAGCCTGTTGGAAAGCAACAGAGCTTTTTAACAGTTAATAGATAACAGTGGTTTGCTATCAACATAATGGAATTGCTGTTGAATAAACCTATTGACCATTAGTTTATATCAATTTTGTAAGTCTGCACTAATTATTTTTTTACTCTCTGTCAATATGTGTTATGCATGGTTTTCTAAGAAACGACACGTGAGTTTTACCGCTAGTCTACTATAATAAAACAAACCAACTTTTAGACACGTGTCATTCATTGAAGGTATCCTCAAATCTATACTTATCTTATATTAACTAAATAAATAATAAATTAATATTAAATATTATCATACTTTAATAAAATATTATCCTCAAATATAAATATTTAATTTAATGTATTTTTAAAAAAATACCTCTCTTTCCTACTTATCTTATATTAAATATATAAATAATAAATTAATATTAAATGTTACCCTAATTTATTAAAAATATAACTTTTTTTTTATTATTTGGTTTATAAAATTATATTTATTCAACTCGTGTAAAAGGCGAGGTTTTTTAAAAATATTTTTTTTATTATTTAATATTCAAAGTTACATTTATATAAACCGTGTAATACACGAAGTTTTTACAGATATAACTTTTTATCATTTGCTATGTAAAATTAGATTTATTCAACACGTGTAATTCACGGGGTTTTTTAAGGATATAATTTTTTTATTATTTGGTAGATTTATTCAACCTGATTATACACGGGTTTTTTAAAGATACGACGTTTTTAGTATTTAGTATACAAAATTACATTTATTTAATCTGTGTAATATACATGGTTTTTAATGCTATAATTTTTTTATTATTTGATATATAAAATTACATTTATTTAACCCGTACAATATACGGGGTTCATAAAGATATAACTTTCTATTACTTAATATATAAAATTACATTTCTTCAACCCGTGTAATACACGGGGTTCTAACCTGGTCAAAACTATAAAGCCAAACTTACTTTTTGATGATTATTTGCTTATAAATAATATTTGTCAACATTGATGATTATTTGCTTATAAATTATATTTGTCCACATAAAAGAAAATAGGGTAAATTACTTTTTGAGTCCCTGTGTTTTATTGGTTTTAACTAGTTGAGTCCAAAAGCAAAAAGTTAACGACCTGAGTCCCTATAAGCATTTTCTTTAACCATTTGAGTCCAAATTTCTAACTCCATCCATCAAGTCTGTTAACTATAAGGGTAATTTGGTCATTTACACACAAAGTACAACTCTTATATGCACAAGAGTACAAGGAACAAGTGTCTATGCATAAACTTTCTCACTCATCTTTACACACTCCTCTCTCTCTCTAAACACCACTGCCACCACCATCCCCACCACTGCCACCACCATCCCCACCACCGCCACCGCCACCTCCAAACACCCACCACCACCGTCATGTCCCTAACAATCAAATCACAAAAGCTCAATAATCTATTTAATCACATCCAAACACCGTAATTAAGATCTCATTTCACATATATTCCTAAACATTTCACAATCAAATCAAAATAATGTAACATAATTGTTTGTACTAACTACTAACCAATATCACATTCAATTCCAACAAGCACTAAGCGAATCACCTGCGTCAACGCCTCAACCTGCTTCCCTTCTTTCCCATCATCCCGTAAACCCGAAAGCATCTTCTTTAACCTCCCACTCTGCTGAAACGACGAACCCCCACACCACAGCCCTCTTCCAGCTACGAGTTTCCATAGAAAACTTCAAAACTGCTTTTTGTATCTACAATAAACGGCGATTGAAGCCATAACGGAATATTATTAGCGTTGTTACTTGTTGTAAGGTTGTGGAACGTTGCAAATGATGCCTGATTTTGGTGCGAATTTAGGTTTAAAATTGGGCTGAATTTGAGGGACCCTAGGGGAATTGGTTTGGTGGATTAATGGGAACTTTTTGTTTGTTTGAGTGTGTGTGACAGAGAAATTAAGAGGTGGAAGATGAGATGAAGCAACAGACAGAGCTAGGATTGCGAACGGTTCTTCTAGGGTTGCTAAACCAAGATCATCATCACCAGTGTTCGAGGTTACAGTGGCGGTGTTGTTGGTGGTCTGGAGGTTTGTGGTTGAGGTGGTGGTTGGAGACGGAGGTGGTTGTGGCTATGGCTGTGACGGTGGTGGTGTTGATGGTGGTCTAGAGAGAGAAAGAAAGATGAGAGAGAGAGATGGAGGTGACAATTTAGAGAGACAGAAATAATAAGAGGATATATATAAGAGAGATAGAGATTTTTTATTTTATTTTTTAATTATAAGGGTATTTTGGTAATTTAACAATACTTAACTAAAAAATGATGGATGGAGTTAGAAATTTGGACTCAAATGGTTAAAGAAAATGCTTATAGGGACTCAGGTCGTTAAACTTTTTGCTTTTGGACTCAACTAGTTAAAACCCATAAAACACAGGGACTCAAAAAGTAATTTACCCAAGAAAATATATTTCCTTTTTTATTTTTGAGTAAAATGTCATTTTCGTCCCTGAGGACCTGACCATTTTTGCGACTTTCGCCGGAATGTTTGTTTTTCATCCAAAAAGTTTGAAATCATGTCATTTTCATCCATGAGTGTCAAATTTATGAGACGAAAGTCGTAATAAATTGCAAACCTCAAACATGAAAATGTCAAGATTTTGAAACAAGGACCCAAATGCGAAAAAAACAAACATTTAGATGAAAGTCACAAAAGTGGCTAAACCTCAGGGACGAAAATTGCAATTTACTCTTTATTAAAATAGTAAATGTTTGATTTTATTAAAACTAGTGAATCAGTATGACGATGGATTGGATATGTGGTTTGAGATTTACAATACTAATAATAACCATCTATTGTTGTTTAAAAAATCCACCCAAAGTCCAAACTATGACCTATTCGATCCTTATTTGTTGTTTGCAAGGGACCCTTGTTGTCATGTCTTTCATGGTCGGATCCCCTTAAATTGGTATATTTGAATTATTTATATTTAAAGTCTTTTGGCTTAATTATTATAAATAGCAATTTTCAATCCTATCCAAAATGCTTATAGATATGATTCATTTAACATGACCAATGTCTTGATGCCCATAATATAACATTTGAAAGTAATGGGCTCATAGTCCAAAATAGTAGATAATATATTACACAAAATAACAAAACAAATACAAAACCATCAATCACAAAACAATAACAAAAGTTCATTAAATGGGTTTCATGGTTATGGGGTTCATGTCCCATTTTCACATCTCCACTTGATATATTTCCATAAGATATATAACCAAGCTTTTAGCATAATGATTAAGATAATTAAAATGGATTAATGATTATTATCTTATATCAAGACTTATGATGAATCTTTCTTGAGTTTGTGCGAGACATGTTCCTTGATAGGAAATAGATTTTTAACCAAATTATCTTTTATAACCGACTAAATGTTCATGTGAGTTCATGTATATGTTTGTATGGTGTTCTTGTAAATATATTTTTATTTGTATATTTTTTATGATTCATAGGAAATATATTTTTCAAAGCAAACAAAGTTCTTTTAAAAACAGATTTTTCACTACACACGCGATACCTATAGCATACTCGTGCCTATTTTATCAAAAGACTCCTTTCTAAGTACAAAAGTGTAACCTTAGACGCAATTCTTCTACTAAATTTCCCCTAATGATAAAGGTATGTTCCCATAAATTTAACAAATTAATACATTGATATGCTTGGTAAACATGAACTTGTGATTCAATGAGTGTAAGATTCACCGAATATATATATTTTTTTTGAACAACGTACAGTTAGGATGTCGCTAACTGGGTTAATAGTTGTATCACCAAGTTAGTATTAAAATCTCTCTTGCCTGAGATTGAACCCAGGACCTCCAAAGAATCAAAGCTTCTCACCTTCTCCTTAACCATTAGGCCAAAAGATCATTGGTAAGATTCACCGAATATAATTGCACATTTGCATTTCAAGGGAATACATGTCTTTTCAACACACAAGGTACATACACTAATGTACAAAGTACTACAAACAAAGATGCTCAGCTGGAATCATAGTGATAAACCTCACATGACAACAAGTGACTTTTTTACTGGTCAAAAACACCATTTCTCAAATGGCAATTTACCATCAACTATATCAACATTTTAACAACAATTAATTCCAGTTAGCAACAATTACATGGCTTATTGATTACTTGCAGTCTTTTTAAGGAGCAAATGAATGCACAAATGTAATGTTCAAAAACAGATCTGTTTGACTTTGACCCTCAAAGTCAAACCCTTACTCTTCTTTTGTAGCATATTAGCGACAATACAAGCTCTAGGAGCAAGCCCATACTATTATTTTGGGGGGGGGGGGGGGGGGGGGGGGGGGGGGGGCGGGGGCACTTTGCATGATTAAAAACTTAAATACGGTAACTTATTTTATCTGACCGCCCATCTTGTAAAACACACAAACCAACCCGGCCCGTTATGATCCATGCTAGAATTATCTATGTTAACCAGAACCGGTTACCCACCCTGCCTATTTCGCCACCTCCATATCGAGGCATCAAAACCGGTATTTAAAAGGTGTTAATTTTAAACTCATCAATAGATAAAAGAGGTGACAGGTATGATATTACAAGATCCCAGCAAGTCCCAACTGCCTTCCAACTACCAACTTCCTATGCCCATAAAGTTTATGGCCATGATGCATGATAAATGTTCTTCAAATTGCATGCATCTGGAAGTGTGTCATAACCACTTCTGTCGTTTGCATATGGAATTCCAGGCGTTTCTTTTAGGTTTGAACTTTTATTTTTATTAGACAAAAGGTTTCAGAGTTGTTGATAATCAACGATAAGTTCGGGTTGAAACAGCAAGAACTCGTCATTGTTTGAGTAATTTCCTTCATTGTATCCCAAAAGGGTGAATTTCATGGATTGTTTGAGTAACCAATCCCTTTAGTACTAAGTTTTTTTTTTTTTTTTTTTTTTTTTTTTTTTTTTTTTTTTAGAACAGCAGTGTGGGGCCCGATCTATCGGGACCTTTTTCAACCCTGGGCCTAGCCAGGCACCCACGCCCGGACGATCTGGGATTCGAGCCGGAGCCACCTGTGCGGGAACCTCCGAAGGAGTAAACCCTCACACCTCCGTTGCAGCCCACGGGGATCGAACTTGAGACCTCTTACAAGGAAACAAGCCTTTCCACCACTGAGCTACAACCTCATTGTGTTATTATTATTGACCCAAACTAATGGTATTTAACCTCTAACCACATCATGATAGATCATGTTAGTAGTAATATTGTATTTAACTTTTGTAATAAAATGATACTTAAATAAGGTAGTTAATGTAAATAAACTAACGAGTATACTTGATATGTGATAAAGGTAGGTGAATAGCTTACCATACCAAAATAGGTAAAACAAATTCATAAATCTGTATTTTCTAATTCTTAAAAAAAACTAACGAGCATACTTGATATGTGATTGATTATTAGGGCAGGCGGGGTGGGGGTTTGTTTCCCCGTGATACTTTGTTTCCACGCGTGGAAAATGCAAACAAACCACCGCCACAAACAAAGTTCAACGCGTGAATTGTTGTTTCCGTGATATATTTCACGCGTGATGGAAGGAAGGATGTGAGGGGGTGTGAAGGTTTATTGTTGGGTGTTGTGAGTTATGAACATTTCCACTAAAAAAGTTTGTGAGTGATGGAATAATGGTTGATGACATGGCGGCACTTGATTGGATGTTGTGAGTGATGAGTGATCACCACCCCCGCCCCCCTTAGCAATTAGATACGTGACAGGTAATTAGCAATTGGGTACCCCACGGGGAATAGACCGAATATGAAATACGATTTCACAGAATGCATGAGATTAAGATTACAAATGTCCGTCCTTTTGCAATCGCTATGAGTGGGGACGATGAAGGAAGAGAATGAGGATTGTCAGGACGAGGAGGGTTATAGCGGCGGAGATGGTTCTTAAAAAGATGATACAATTGTCAAACAAGTTATTCAAGAAGCAAATTAGCAGTCATTTTTTAGTGATAGAATAACGGTAAATTTGATTTATAAATTATGGATTAAAATCTTGTAGCATAATAAATATTTTCTATAAAAGGAAATAAATAATATATATTAATACAAAGTTTGGTTTTCGTGCTAAATACTTTGGTTTTTCTAAAAATAATTTAATTTTTAAGTTTGAAGATAATATTTTATTAGAAAAATAAAAGGTTATAACATTTTAATTCAAAATACAAAATAATTTAGTTGGACATAAATCAAAACGTACCAATCTGCAATATACTATAATAATAATAATAGAGAATAAAATTTTCGAAGTACTAAAGTTCAAGATGTTACAATAACAATTTTTTTATATACATGTTAGTGGTTTTATACATAAATATATATTTTTTTTAGTTTTTATTTAATTTAATAAAGGTACATTAAAGACTTGTATAAAACAACAAATCTAACCAAACCACATGCACCAAAACAAGAGTTTACACTAAAATATAAATATTTTATTCTTGCGGATAATTATATAAAAAAAAAAACTAAAAGCTAATTTAAAAAAAAACACCATTGTGCACCGGGTTGGGGTGGTTTTGGGCTTGGGCTTGTGACCGCTAATTCACACCATAGCCCAAAAGACAAAATTTTATAATACTATTAAATGTTCGCTTCTTTCTTTTCCCGGGAAAAAATCCCTCGTAACCGTCTCTGAGGCTGCTGATCATCCTACTTGCTGCCGATCTATCCATTCTAGGTTCTTTTTGCTCTTGTTATTTTGTTTTAACTGAAACCTTATTATTCGTTCCAATAATTTACAATCCTAATGCATACCAAATACAACCGCGGAACCATAACTTCTTTACCAGGGTCATCGTAAGGCTCTCTCCCCTATCCGCTAAAATTTTTATAGAAAAATCCCAGCTTTTATATATTAAAATAATAAAATCCGACAAATTCTCCCGTAGCGGACCCTCCTGACCCCCTCTAGTTCTGCTCAAGCCATAAATTGAATTATTGAATCTTGTATTGTATACAGTTGAAGGAGAGAATGTGTAACACCCGAAAATTTTAAAACATAAAATGTAACAATCCTTATGAATTATAGTCCAATAGGAAACCTTAATTAAGACACCCAAGTAATTCTGTACAAACCCTAGGATTTTCAGAATTTTCAGAATCAGGATTAGGGCCCCTAAAACTCAGGAGGGGTAAACCCTAATTGATAATTATCCTTATATTTCGTTGTCAAATAACTGAAATATGAAAGTACTGACTCATCAAGGCTAGTCCCAGTCGTGGCTAGTCTATAGGCCTATTTTTCAAGCCCTACGATGCGTATCAAAGTATGGCCTACGATGCGCAGGCTAGTTAAAACTCATACGATGCGTAGAGAAGTAAGGCCTACGATGCGTATGCTTACCATACGATGCGTAGGGTATGTTAGGCCTACGATGCGTATGGGTGACCAAATTTCAGCTATAAATACAGAACCTTGGCATTCGATTCTGGACACAAAAACGTCGAACAAACTCCAAAATTACGCCGAATTATTGTCCGATTACTCTTCCAAACACACACGAAACACAAATTAAGTATAGTGGGGTGCTGCAGAACAGGGTATTAACTCAATCGCTGCTACGATTCATTGTCCGATTGATTCAAATATCTAATGAATGTTTAAGTGCCGCCCACATTAGGGTTATACTTTATCGTTCGTCATTAATTTGACGGATTGTCGTTAATTCGATAGGTAAAGTATTATACTTTATCGTTCGTTGTTAATTCAACGGATCATCGTTAATTCGATAGGTAAAGTATTATACCTTGTCGTTCGTTGTTAATTCAACGGATCATCGTTAATTCGATGGGCAAAGTATTGCATTTTGTCATTCATTGTGAGAATTTGATCTCGTGAGTTATCGTAAATGTTGTATTAAGTTAAATACCTAGTTTGTGAGCAAATTAGGTTAAGAAGATAATCAGTAGGCTAAACTCTGCCCGTATAAATCTACAATAGAAAACAAGATAGCATCACCTGGAAATTTTAAGGTACGGATAGGTTCCTTTCTTTCAATTTACTTCATTTGATACAAGTATATCATTTCTGATTTTAAAGTCCGTATTAAGATCTAAGTATAAGTTATAAGTTCCGTACGGGTAGATTCCTTTCTTTCGATTTCTGTCAATTCTGATATATCGTACGGATAGGTTCCTTCCTTTCGATCTATGTTGTTTTTATAAAAGATCCCTTATTTCGATTTATGTCAATTGAGTATAAGAATTCCGTATTAAGATTAAGTCATGATTTTAAGTTCCGTATTAGGATTAAGTTATGAATTCCGTACGGATAGGTTCCTTTCTTTCAATTTACTTCATTTGATACAAGTATATCATTTCTGATTTTAAAGTCCGTATTAAGATCTAAGTATAAGTTATAAATTTCGTACGGGTAGATTCCTTTCTTTCGATTTCTGTCAATTCTGATATATCGTACGGGTAGATTCCTTTCTTTCGATTTCTGTCAATTCTGATATATCGTACGGGTAGATTCCTTTCTTTCGATTTCTGTCAATTCTGATATATCGTACGGGTAGAATCCTTTCTTTCGATTTATGTCGTTTTTATAAGAATCCTTTCTTTCGATTTATGTCGTTTTTATAAGAACCCTTTCTGACGATTTATGTCCGTTGGGTACGGATAGAATCCCTTTCTTTGGATTGATGTCGTTCCTGAATTTAAGTTTCCATATTAAGATTAAGTTATGAAATAAGTTATAGATTCCGTATTAAGATTAAGTTATGAAATAAGTTATAGATTCCGTATTAAGATTAAGTTATGAAATAAGTTATAGATTCCGTATTAAGATTAAGTTATGAAATAAGTTATAGATTCCGTATTAAGATTAAGTTATGAAATAAGTTATAGATTCCGTATTAAGATTAAGTTATGAAATAAGTTATAGATTCCGTATTAAGACTAAGTTAGGAAATAAGTTATAGATTCCGTATTAAGATTAAGTTATGAAATAAGTTATAGATTCCTTATTAAGATTAAGTTATGAAATAAGTTATAAGTTCCGTACGAATAGAATCCTTTCTTTCGATTTATGTCAGTTAGGTACGTATAGAATTCCTTTCTTTCAATTTATGTCCGTTGGGTACGGATTGAATCCTTTCTTTTGATTTATGTCAATTGAATACAAGTTCCGTATTAAGATTAAGTTAGGAAATACATGTTGGAAGTTCCAAACATTTTGAAAAGGTTTTGTTTTACAAAGTGGTTTTCATTTCATACTCTAGTGGTTCCTTGTTAACGAGTCAAGGTTTTATCTTGTTCGTTTAATAAACCACATTTTGGGGACGAAATTGTCAAGATAGGATTGATATCCATACCTTGGTGACTGGTTCCACTCTTTGATTATAAAACTCCTCACATCTTTGATTATAGATTCCTTTGACAGTCCGTTCGATTCCGATTCTAATCAATTTGATTAAGTTTTCCTATCATGCGATAGTTTTCTGTTAAGTTGTACTCATTATCGCATGTTCCAATATATGTTCCGTTCTGTTCTGAAAATAAGTTTTATAAGTTATGTGAATAAGACCATTTGTACTCTGATACCCTGAGTATCGCTTCTCGTGGAGTGTCCCACGAGCATGTTGTTGCGGCATCGACATCATGTGCTCCATCCGTGACGGAGAGATTAGTTCACGGCGTCTCTTAAGTACAAGTGTGGTACATATAAGATTAGGGGGCGTATGGATCGATCCTAGGATTTAAGTTTTCTGGAGATGGATAACGGGTATGCCAACTCGCCATCTCATCTGTGTGATAATTATGCAGGAGTAGCTACCTGTGTATTGTCACGTTTTAAGTTTTCAGTTTGCTCATGGGTACATCCGTAAGATATGATTAGGAATTATGTTTTTGATCTGACCACCGTTATTGTGACACGCCGGCCTATCCCTTCCGGGTCGGGGTGTTACAGAATGGATTCTAGGCAGCATGTTGATAGACTAAGCATGTTGCCGGATGATCTTATCCATAAAATCTTCTCGTTTACTAGCCTTAAGTATGCGATACAAACCACTGTTTTGTCGTCTAGATGGAGGTCTATCTGGACTTCAATAGACTTGTATTCAGCCAGGCTTAGTTTGTATGGAACGGTTAGGGAGACGCTGGTCAAGGGAGTTCTTCACTACGCGTTCTCTCGCAATGTCCAAGAACTAACCGTTACATGTTTGCTTGATGACCCAATCAATTTTCCTCTTCATCTCTTTCGTTCTCAGTCTCTCAACTATCTTGGGTTAACTGGATCCAATAGAGGTATATTTTCGTTTGTTCTCGCATCAACATGGGATCTCCCGGCTCTAACAACATTGCGTGTTGATCACGTCACGTTTGATAAGGATGATGATAAGGGCATTGCTCTTTTCTCCAAGTGTACAAACTTAAAGAGTCTCACCATAAGTGACTTTGCAGTTAAGGAATCGAAAACTTTTACTCTTAGCCATCCTCGACTGTCTAATCTCACACTTGAAGATGGACATTGGACACTGAATGATGTCAGTGTGGTTGCACCTCAACTCGAGAATCTTACTATACGAAATTCCCATAGCCATCACCTGATCACCGCACCCAACCTTACTACCTTGTGTTTCCGTAGTTCTTATCTCTTGCAGTTCTCTACGGATATGCATTCTTTGGAGAAGGTGGATTTTCACATTTACTCTGCACACAAGTGGACCGGTTCTAGAATTGCCGCTCTGCTTCAACAGATCCGCAGTGTCAAATTTCTTACGCTTAACTTGGAATTTATTAAGGTATATGGTTGTTGTCCTTTATTTTTATTGCATTTAGTAATGGAATTCTATTTCAAATTGAAATAAAACAAATTTTGTTATTTTGTGCATTTTAAGTTTTTATCGTTTTTTTGCAGCTTCTTTTTTCATATATGGAAAGAGTCTCTCGTCAACCTTCTCCGTTTACTAACTTGAAGAGTTTAAAGATTCATCCAGATCGCGTAGATAAAGAACATAAGAAAGTAAATGTATCTACTCGAGTCATAAAGTATTTGCTAGCTGGTTCTCCAACCGCAACCTTCACAATGATCTCGTATAAGGTATTGACACCATCCACATATTTGTTTTCAGGGCCGGCCTTGAGAATTCATGTACCCTGTTCGAGCTCGAAAAAATGTGCCCTTAGGCCATAACGAAATTGTGTATTGGGCTCAGTAAAAGTCTAAACCTAATGCCAATTGGCAAATAACTATTCTAAACCATAAAAATGGTTTTGTAAGTGGGCGTATGTTAGCGTTTGTATGGGTATATCCTATTCATTTATTTATTTTTACATATACACATCGGAGTTTTTTTAAAAATAACGTGCCCTGGCCGATGGTCCTCCCCGCCCACCTTCTGGGCCGGCCATGTTTGTTTTAGTTTAAATTTCAATGACTTGTGAACTTTCTAATGTGTTCTCGTTTAACGACTTAATCTAGGAATTTAAGGAACAACAGCAGAAGGCTCTAGCTTTTGCGAATACTGAGACTCGTATGGATCAAAGGAAACCACCATTTAAGAATGCTACAATGCTGCAAATCCAGCTAAGTGACTGCTTAAACGAGCTTGATACAATATCACTGACGTCTTCTTAGCAAGCTGTATGGTTTTATTTTCCCATATACGCGCAAGTGATAATTATACATACTTTAGTTTCCAACCGCCTGTCGTTAAGAACTTTAAACTATTTGCAGAATTCCTACCTATATATTGTATACATCTGCAGAGACTTTCCAGCCATTTTGATGTTAGTTTCTACTCTTATATAATACACACAATATTCGTTTATTATACTGTTTGTGGCAGGGTGGTGATAGACGAGCGAGATGTGATCATGAGCGAGAGAGCCAACATATATGAATCATGATCACAGTTTATAAAGTAAGTTTGATTGGTTCACTTACCAAGTGCAATAGATGCAGGTGTCAATGTAGGATTTTAATGAACTTTGCAAAGTTAAAAAGAACAAATTATAAACTGTAAGATATAGTTCATACTACATATAAACCAAAGTATTTTCTCATTTTACACCAAAAAAAGTCCCTCGGCATAAATTAGTATCAGTATCTTATATATTGAAAACCCGACATGATTAAATTGAGTAGAATGGATGTATGTAAATGTTAACATCTTTATATATAAAATAACCAGGTTAGAAATCTGTGTATTACAAGGGTACAACAACAACCATACCCAGTAAATCCCACAAATAGCAAAGCTACTTAGACTGCGGGGTATGGGGCGGGAGTTTGGGCGTGGGTAGGGGTAAAACGCCCAAGCCACCACCCCGGGTGGGCATGGGTTTCGGCGTGGCCCTTGGGGCATGGGTTTCAAGCCGGGCGTGGGGCGGTTTGGCCATCCTAGTTGGCTGAATATCATTGGCTCACCCGCCACGTCATAGCGGGCCATCCCAAATGTTTTGAATTTTTAAATTCAAACCGTTGGCTTGCCCAAGCGGTCACCCAAACCCCAACATCCCCTATAAATAACCCCAAACCCCAACCGGGTGGTCCATCCCAACCCCCACCGTGGTCCCAAACATTCGATATCCCCACCCGCTGCCCCAGCCGGTCACCACAAACCCAACATCCCACCAACCCGCTATGGCATCCTGGACCCACAACGAAGAACTTGCCCTAGTCACAAGCGTCGTTGACGCTATGAAGGGGCGGCCACCGGGCCAAACCAAATATTGGCCGGAAGCTTTCGCGGCCTACCGACTAAACGTCGGTAACGACCGCCACAACATGAACGCGTGCCAACATAAATGGCGCGAGCTACGTCCCAAGCTCGAGCGTTTCAAGGCTTACTACGAAGCCGTTCCCGGGGGCGAGTTAAGCCACGAGGACCGGGTGGCGGTGGCGAACATAGAGTTTCGCGGCAAGGAAAAAAAGGCGTTCGACAAGATCGACCTTTTTGAAATTTATTTAACGCTTTAGGTTTCTTATTTTGTAATTTTTAGGTTTATGTAATTTTATAAATATTAATGAAGTTGTATGTTTTTTTTATAAATGTTTGTGTGATTTTTTTAAATTTTGTATATTATTTTTTTTAAAACTACCCTGCCACGCGGTGCACCCAACCCAAGCCCAACCCACGCCCCACCATACCCCGCGGACACATACCAGGCAGTGGGGGGGGCTCCCATTCCACGTGTCAGCACCCGCCCCAACCCACGCCCAACCCAAGCCCCACCATACCCCGCAGTCTTATAGGGTCTGAGTAGAGTGGGATGTAGACAGACCTTGCCTCTATCCATAGGGATAGAGAGGCTGCTTCCAGAGAGACCGCTCGAAAACGAACAGCATACCAACACACCAAGTCAAAGAATATAGAAATAAAAAGTCACTCATACCAAGAAAGTGATCAAAGTGACACAGTATAATGTAAATCTTGTATAATAGCACACAACATCATTTGAGCATAAACACAAGAAGGCAATCACCGGAAAAGTCCCTTAAAGAATAAGAAAAACCTACGTCCCTAAAATACACCTAAGACCTTACTGCAATATCCTCTAGAAGTTCTTAACCCTAATCCTACGCCTCCACGAAGTTCTGTCTTGGACCATGTCCTCAGAAAGAAGATTACAAGGGTGAATACAGTTAGTAAGGAAGATTTAAGAATATATTATGTTTTATTACTATTGTTTTTAGTTAAGTTTTTAAAATTAAGAAATAGAATGCAAATGGGTGAAATAAGAGAAGTGGGGAAAAAAATATCTTGGGCTCATAGAACTGTGACACGTGCCGCAAACAGTTACTTAATTATTAGATATGGATCACGGCAATTTTGAGATAAAAAATAGTACTATTTGATTTCTTGATTAGGTTCTGTTTTGATATTTTTTTTTTCTATTTTGGGGAGCAGTTATGTTTGATTCGGGATTTACCATCATGTTGAATTCAAAAACTTATCAGGAGTAAATGATTTAAGATTTACCATGTCCTCATTAAAAAAATGCCACGGGTCATATCTTTTTGGCTTTGTGCAGAATGCTGGACTGAATCACCATGTCAGAGTGTTTGTAATAGAGGCGTCATAATGGCAGGTTTAGAACCAAATTGACCGTTTTTTAGAGCGACCCGTTTCGACCAGAATCCAAATTGGTCCGAACCCGTTTAATCTATGTGTTGCAGCTACTTTGTTTGGGGTATATGATTGAAAAGTGGCGTTTTGAAAAGATGGTCAAGTTAAATAACCATTTTAGGAGGTTTTCATTACTCTTTACTGATTATAACTGAAAACTGAAAAGTTTGTGTTGCCTACATTTATGGTTGCATTTAAATGTAAAACAAGTTACATTTGTTAGTAACTAAAGTTGTAGAATATATTAGATTTACAGATAGAAAAAGTGGCATTTGTTTATTAGAAGCATAATAATGAATGCATTTGAGTGTAAAAAATGCTGCATTTTTGTAAATACTTAATTAGGGGCTGGTCAAGTGCTGAACCAGTAAGAGGTCTGAACCATTAAGTGCTGAACCAGTAAGAGGTATGAACCATTAAGTGCTGAACCAAGGCCGAGGACTCCTCGAGTAGTCGCTACAAGTTAGACTGCCGATGCGACTTTCTTTGACTCCGCTTAATTACTCGAAGTCGGTTAAACGCGGTCAACCTCTGCCAGAATTAGATCTAGTAGGTCAACTCGGGCCTAGTTTGACTTAAATAATAATAAAACATAATTTCTATGCCTATCATATTAAAGAATAAATATCATTTTCACGTATTTTGTTATAAATATTAGTAAATTTATATTATTTGACGTATATTTAATCTCCATAAAGTAATTTCTTTATAATTTAACATGTCCGAGTACTCCCCGCTTAGACCGAGTACTCTCAGCCAGGGGTGTTCATCGGGTTTTTTCTTCGGGTTTTTCGGGTCGGGTTGTTCGGGTTTTTCTCTGGGAAAAATTGACCCGATAACCAACCCATTTTAAAGTTCGGGTTAGTCGGGTTTGGGTTGTTCATGTTTGGGTTACTTTGGGTCGGGTTATTCGGTTTTCGGGTTTAGATGTAAAATGAAAATAAATGTTTTTTTTTACAAAATATCATCAAAATTCATATTTTTACTTTAAAAGTATCATCAAAGTTCAAAGATTAGTTGACAATATGCTATTATAATATTTAAAAGTCCTAAAACTTAGTGTTCTATCTATTAAAGACTCCAAATATAAACATTTTATAAGAAAAAAACAATAAATGTTCGGGGTTTCGTGTTTTGGGTTTTTCGGGTCGGGTTGTTTGGGTTTTTTGCCTGGAAAAAGTGACCCGATAACCGAACCATTTAAAGTTCGGTTTGGTCGGGTTCGGTTTTTTGGGTATTCACTAATTTGGGTTCGGGTGGCTTTGAATTTGGGTCGGGTTTTGGATAAAAATGAACAGCCCTACTCTCAACTCCCCGGTCGACCGACTAGGGAGCGCCTAACGACTTTTGCAACCATGCATACTAACATGTAATAACATTACTATTACTAAATATATAAGTAACTACATATATTGATAAGAAACTCTGTTAAAAAAATATATTGATATTTTACTAAATTTAACCTCTCAATATAATATCAACCTAAGTATAGAATAAATTATAAATATATAACATATTTATTTTGATTCTTCGTATAATGTTTAAAAAAAAAGTATGAGAAAAACAAACAGGGTTGTTGTCTTGTTTAGGCATGATTGACGGGTTGATTGTGTGATGTTTGGGTAGGGTTTTCTTGTTAAATGTTGAAACATTTTTATTCAACCCTTTGATGGCCATTCAACGGGGCAGCAAAATTCAAGTGTATATTATAATATATTATTAATATAATAATTAAAATCAAAGACGCCTATATAAAAGTCAAAATAACTTTTTATTATATTATTTGGATTATAATAAAATTATATAATTTGGATGATAATAAACAAGAAGAATGTCAGTTATTTCATCCTATAAACTTTGAAATAATACGTTAAAAAAAATCTTTTACTTATTTCTTAAAAATTAAAATTTAATTTCGTTAAAATTAAATAAAATAAATTCTTTGGGTCCAAATAACATAATATTAATATATTAACGTGATTGAATAAAAAAGATGTTCTTCAAAATCTTAATGTGTTTATAATCGCCACCAACTACCATCATCTTATGTCGTCTGTGTTCTTGAACCACCACCAACTACCACCAGGTCCGCCATTGTATATCGTCGTCAACCACCTATGTCATTGTCATCAACCTTTACCTATAGAAAGAAAACCAAAGAGGAATTTAAAACCTTTGAACCAACACACTAATAAACCATGAAACAACACAATAATCCCTGTAAACCAAAGATGAGAAAATAGTCAGTTTCTTAAATTAGTAACTTTATATGGAAAAAAGCCAAAAGGAAGGTATTTTAATGTATGATTCATGTCCCAATAAAAAAATGTATAATAACAAACTTGTATTTATTAAAAAGACAATATAATGACATATAAAAATGCATACAAAAGTGTCTTTAAGAGACCATGTGTGTGAGATTTCACAAATCAAGACAATTAGAAAACCACAAAGTCAAAAGTAAAATGGAACATCAAGACCAATGACACCACATTTGTTTCTCCAAAATATACATTAAATATTTAAATTAAAAATCCAACAGATATGCATGAAAAAAAAAACAAAAAAAGGAAGAAAAGAAAATAAAATAAAATAAAATAATACATTCTCCCATCCTTCACCAGATGTACATCACACACCCTTCTACTATCTAAACATGTCAAAACCACCCCAATACTTCAATCCTGTTCACAAATCTTGGTTCTTCTTACCATTTTCAAGCACAAAATCAACTCTTGGTGAGAGTTTCATTTAATCTTGACTCAATCTGTCCAAAACATCAGCAACATGTCTCATTGATGGCCTTTTTTCCGGGTTACTTTGAGTGCACCCCATCGCGATCTTTAAAACCGCGATTATCTCCTCTTCTTTATCGGCATCTTGTGTTAACCCCGGGTCCAAAACATCCAAAAGTGGTTTCTTTTCTTCGATACACAACTGAATCCAATGAACAAGATCCATTTCCTCCGGGCCCACTTGCACAACGGGCGGTTTTCCAGTGATCATTTCTAGTAAAACAACGCCGAAAGAGTAAACATCCCATTTTTGTGAAGGTTTCACCACTTTGAAAGCCTCGGGTGCTTGATAATAAGAAGCTGGAGCATTTGAAGCTGAAGTTGAAGTCGCGGTTGTGGTTGTGGTTGCAACTTCTGAGACCACTCGGTTGGATTGAAGTACGGGCGCGCCACCACCGGCGATGTTAGCCAAGCGGCTAAGCCCAAAATCAGAAATTTGAGGCTCCATGTTCAAACCAAGTAAAATGTTTGACGGTTTTAGGTCACCGTGGACATACTTCTTGGGGCTGAACTCGTGTAGATATGCTAGACCTTTCGCGGTTCCTCTCATTATCTTCAAACGTACGGGCCAAGAAAGTGGCGTGAAAGATGGCACACCGGGCTTCCCTAAAAACGACAATGTCCAACGTTATTACAACTTTAAATAACATAAACACATCCAAATATCATCTTCTAAAAACATTTGATCATTATACCAAGATTTTACGCTAGAAAATTTATTAAATAACATAAACACATCCAACTATCATCTTCTAAAAACATTTGATCATTATATCAAGTTTTTAAGCTAGAAAATTACCATGAATCGCGGTTCCAAGATTACCATTGGGGACAAAGTCATAGATCAGCAGCTTCTCATCCACAGACCAATAATAGGCTCTCAAAGTTACAATATTCGGGTGCTTAAGCTTCCCAATTGCTTCGACTTCGGTTTGAAACTCTTTAAACCTTTGAGAACCACCTTCACCCAATCTTCTAACCGCGAAAGTGACCCCGTCTTCAAGTACAACTTTGTAAACAATCCCAATTCCACTTTTCCCCAAAACGAAAGCCGAAGCCTTTAAAAGCTCATCCAAATCAAACCCTAATTGCGCATCTAACGCCACAAGATCATACTGCTCAATGTGATCAGATAACGTTTCGGATTCATCTTTTTTAAAACATAAACACTCATTTCGACGCTTATTTCCCCCTTTTTCATGCCCATGTTTCTTTCCACCACAAAGACATAATCTCGAATAACAATACGAAAGAATCAAACCAATTAAGCAAATCCCAACAACATCACTAACAATTATTGCAACCACACCACTCTTACTCAACCCTTTTCGGCCCGTTTCTTGCGCCTCAGACGGGTCGCTACTAGGTAGAAACGGAAACGAAGATGGTGAGCTAGCATCATCCGGTTCACACAAATTCTTCAACGGTGGACCACATAGACCGGTGTTGCCAATGAAAGCGGTCGGCCCGCGGTTCACTAACGCACCGGTTTGTGGAATCGGACCGGTTAAGTTGTTGTAAGTAAGATCAATGTAAACCTTTTCAGGAAGATTACCAAGGCTAGGTGGGATAGAACCGTTAAACATATTATGAGATAAATCAACAGTTCCTTGCAAGTTAGACAAGTTACCCAAATCTTTCGGGATCGAACCGGTGAACCGGTTGAACGAAAGGTCAAGTTTTTCAAGAAAGCCCAAATTGGACCCAAACCCATCTGGGATTGACCCAGTGAAATTGTTTTGACTCAAATCAAGACTCCTTAACCTCTTACATTCAATCAATGAAATGGGTATTGACCCATTAAAGAAATTGTTTGATAAATCTAGTGTTTGGAGGTAACTAAGCCTGCTAACCTCAGTTGAGACTGACCCAGATAAAGAATTGCCATAAAGCACCAAACTTTGAAGCTTTTGAGCTCTGAAAACCTCAAATGGTAACCCACCCATGAACCTATTGCTCCTTAAGTTAACATGTCTGAGCTCAGAAAGAGAGCCAAGAACAGGGGATATGAACCCTGAAAGCTTCTTTTGGGGTATGCTAACAGAAATAACTTTCTGATCTTTGCATGCAATGCCATTCCATGAACAAGGGGTTTCATCAGAATAGTTCCAGTTGGTTAAAGACCCTTCAGGGTCTTGTGTAATTGACTGTTTGAAAGTCAAAAGAGTGTAGCCTTCATCGTTTAAACAAGTTACATGAACTATGAATGTGAAATGGGAGTTGCATAAAATCAAGAAAATTGAAACAACATAAGCAGGTAACATCATTTCATGTAAAGCTGAAAGCTTACAGCTTTATATGAAATTGGACCAATTTGGTTACTAAACTTACAACATCAAGAAGAACAGAAGAACAGAAATTTGTGGAATCTTGAAGTTGTGTGTGTGTGTGAGAGGTTGTGTGTAAATTGTAAAGTGAGTGTGGAAAGCATTGGAAAAAGGGAAAGTCTAAATTGTTTTCAGCCTACAAGACATTGGGAATGGGTTGGGTCATTCTATTCCCACCCCCCCTAATTACTAATTACACCCCCCCCCTATTAAAAACATCACATCCATCAATCACTTGGTTTTTGTTTCTAACCTATTTTGTCTTTTTGTTGTCTTTTTTATTCATTTATTTAATTAGTTAGTATTATTATTATTATTAATTAGTATTTGTTTATTATTTAATTAGTTAGTATTATTATTATTATATTTATTATTATTAGTAGTAGTAATGATATAGTATTTATTATTAGTTTTTATTGTTATAATTTATCAAATTATATTTATAGCTGTAACAAAAGCTATATAAAAATAAGTATTTTTTTACAAAATTATTATCATTTAATAATTTACATACAGAGGTTTAATCGATACACCCCCCAAATGTAGCAGGTTGTGCTATCCAAGACTTATACATATTTTGACGTGATTCAAATATATTCTCCCAGCCAGCTGCATCATTTTCTCTCATTAATTTCCATAGGTTGTTTGTGCTGGCAATTGTATACTCTCCTTGCAATTCTACCATTATAAAATGGTTACCATTCACGTGTGCAATTGTAATTATTTTTTTTTCTGGGAACTCGTGAGGGCCTCTCCAAAGCGGAAAACAAGTAGAACTGTTTCTTTTTTCTTGAGATAAAAAATGAACGATCACATTAAACTTGTTCGCAATCAAGAATCCTGCCTCTGGCATAATCATCCAGTGTTTTTCAGGTGCAAACCCCGATCCTGACCAAGCCAAGGACGTGAACACATCTTTGAATGAGCCTAAGAAAGCCTTAGTGTACTTATTTCTAAACTCGAGTAGCTCTTCCAACAGTGATCTCCGGATAAATAACCATTCATCTTCACCGTACCCGAGAGCAGAAGCTGTCGCCCGAAACCCACAATTTCCATCACCTAACACGTTATGTATGCGTGTAACATACGCATGGAAGATTTTTGGAATTAGATGAATATAGTTGTGTATCACCTGTGATGCTTGATCTTGGTTCAACCCCATGAAGTCATAGCCTGGCGCACTTGTAGAGTTGGCGAAAGAACTTTGTCCGACAATATCTTGGTTCAACCCCATGAAATCATATCCCGGTGTGTTTAAAAGGTTGGTAAAAAAACCTTGTCCGTCTGTATCTTGTGTCATGAACGGACTTGGTTCACCAGGATCGTCCTTGAATGGTTTTTTTCCGTAAATATCTTGATTTATGAACGAACTTGTTTCACCAGGCACTTGATAGTTCACGTCTGGACTGATGTAACCAACATAATCAGCAGTCTCTAGATACCCGAATGAACTATGTCTCCAAGGCTCTTGAGTGTAATCATGATCTTGGGAGTTCACAAATGAACTATGCCTTGCAGGTTCTTGAGTGTAATCCTGCTCTTGATAGTTCGTAAATGAACTATGCCTTCCAGGTTCTTGAGTGTAATCCTGCTCTTGATAGTTCGTAAATGAACTATGCCTTGCAGGTTCTTGAGTGTAATCATGCTCTTGATAGTTCGTAAACGGACTGTGCCTTGGAGGCTTCTGAGAGTAGCTTCGTTGAGGGGGCGGTTTAGCAATTGCAGGGTTCGGTATTGTTTGTTGTTTGGATTTTGTAGTTGGTCGTCCACGAGTATTTTTTTTAACATCAGGTTCTTCAAGTACTATTCAAGTAATCCAAAACATCTGCAAAGATAATAATGATGATAACGATGGTAACAATAATACTAACAGAATTATAGTAATAATACATACCTTGATGATGGATTAACATTGCCTGAAGTTGCTTGTAATTTTGGAGGAATGATGTCCACGTTTGAGATTCAACGAGTGCATTCCACATTATATTGAAGATTTTCCAATCATGATCCGTGGTGAAAAATGATTTGCAGTTTCTAAATACACTTTGAGAAACGTGCCATCAAAGATTTCCCTTTATGATCCGTTGCTCGAATTTTATCACGTGCGTTATATATGTTTTTAATTGTAGAGACATTATTTTCATCACGCTCCTTCATAACACCTAAAATATCTTTTGGGAACACACCATTCCCCGTCAACTCTGCCACCAATTGGTGTTCATTAGGTGTCAATCGTTTGAGGATTGGGTGTCCCTCCATATATTCTCCGGGTGGATGGTTATGCTCACCAGGTTTTACTTTTAACGTCCAAGAACCCTTCTTTTTTGAAAATTTCCCTACCATTTCAAACGGGCAATTTATCTTTCTAGTGCCGGTCTCTCTACTTGAATCTTTATCTGATTTATACACACCACCACGATCACACATAAGTACAACTTTAGACACGTAACCATTTTTAGCTTTCGATCTTTTAGTCACCATAGCGTAACCAAGACTACGTCCGGTGTTTCTAACCCATTCCATCAACTCTTCACGAGACTTGAACACCTAAAAGTGAACTAATATTAGTTACAAAATATTAGGTGAACAAGCTTGAGTAGTTACAAAATATATATTATCCAAACAAACTCATTTAAACTAAAACAAGACCCTTAACCTAGCTAGATTATATAACTAAGCTGAAACTTGAAACATGGGAATTAAAAACTATACCTGATCTGTTGAAAATCCAGACATCTCTTTAACTTTCTGAATGCTATAAAAGTTGAATAAGAAAAAATAAGAACATGAATCAAAGATAAGAAAAAATTACACAACGAATAAAACTATACCCTCTTGATGCTCTTGTGTCACTTTGTAAAATTTTAGATTGAAATTTGAGAGAGTAGCACCAATTATAGTAGGCAGTAGCACCAATTATATGATCCACGTTTTTTTTAATAATAATAATAATAGTAGGCATTTCTTGACTTGATATTTGTTTTCTGTTTTGAGGCAGTAGCACCAATTATAGTAGGCAGTAGCACCTTATTCTTGACTTGGTGTTTTTATTATTTTTTTTTACAAACTTTGGGTGTAAAAAACTACTCCCTCGGGAACCACGTGCCACGGAGGGGCGTTGACCACGATTTTTTTTTTTACAACTAGATCCGTATATTTTAACAACATTCGTAAAAAAAAAATTTCAAACGGCGCGCCCGAGGGGGTAGTTTTTTACACCCAAAGTTTGGTGTTTTTATTATTTTTTTGTTTTTTCTTTTTTTTTACAAACTTTGGGTGTAAAAAACTACCCCCTCGGGAACCACGTGCCACGGAGGGGCGTTGACCACGATTTTTTTTTTACAACTAGATCCGTATATTTTAACAACATTCGTAAAAAAAAAATTTCAAACGGCGCGCCCGAGGGGGTAGTTTTTTACACCCAAAGTTTGGTGTTTTTATTATTTTTTTGTTTTTTTTTTTTTTTTTACAAACTTTGGGTGTAAAAAACTACCCCCTCGGGAACCACGTGCCACGGAGGGGCGTTGACCACGATTTTTTTTTTACAACTAGATCCGTATATTTTAACAACATTCGTAAAAAAAAAATTTCAAACGGCGCGCCCGAGGGGGTAGTTTTTTACACCCAAAGTTTGTAAAAAAAAAAAAAACAAAAACAAAAAAACACTAAATTATACTAAAAGGACAACAAAAAGACAAAAAAGACAAAAAACAAAAAGCAAATGATTGATTGATGGATTGATGGATGTGATGTTTTTGTAGGGGGGTGTAATCAGGAATTAGGGGGGGTGAGAATAGTATCACCCTTGGGAATATTGTTTATTAATAATAGAACTACTTTCTAGAGTTGGTAGGTTTTTTTAGAAAAGTATAGCTATATGCAAAAATTAATCAAAATAATCACTTTTTGTCATGTGATTATATCATGCTTATAAACATTTTTTAATAGAGAGTTAATATTCAAACACCATTTCCCTCTATCTCTTTCTATATATACGTAAATATATAAAGAGAGATAGAGTGAAAAGGGATGTGAAAATAAGATTTTAGGGTGTGAGAATAGTGGAAGCCTTTTTAATAATAGAACCGTACAAAATTCGAAAGGATTCATGTTGGGTTATCGTTATCATTCTATAATTAAGGAAATTATATTTATTGCTTAGTGGAGATGGATATCATCAGATGATTTCGCTGGTAATACGATAATGTTTCAGTAATCCATGAGTGATTCAATATGGAGTTTGTCGTTGAAGTAAGTTCTTAAAATTAATATACATTTAAGGAATAGAATGAAGTGTACAATTAGATAAAAACCCTAAAGTTTTCCTTAAAGAATAAGAATATGTTTGATATGGAAGATTTTATGGGTCCTAATAAGGCCGGTGGGTGTGGCTTAACGTCACCGCGCAGCCTCATCGTCTATAACGTCCTGAGGGTGCCATCGGCCACACGCGGCAGCGAAAGGGGGCGCCATCTTCAACTCGTCAGCATGTTAACGAGGGGGAATTGCTTTGATCGAGGGGTGTTTGATCAAAATGAGGGCGCTATAGTGTAATGTGAGTAGTTAAACCACATCCTCCAAGTTAAAGGAAGGGCTTTAAAGCCCCCCTGTGTAACGTAGACATGACGTGGAGCTGAGGTAGCGTGATAAAGCCCCTAGGGGTTTTATACCACACCCTCCAGCCTAAAGACACACCCTAAAATCTTAATTTCACACCATGTATACGAGGCGTATAATGTTATACGGCTCGTATAGAATAATCTGACATGACAAATATTGGGTCGTATAATATTATACGACTCGTATGTGATATTATACGGCTTGTATAAATGGAGAAAATATTAGGTCATATAACATTCTATACGGGCCGTATAACATTATACAGGTCGTATACATTATATGATGTTTGGGGCGTAAACATTGTATACAGGTCGTATAATGTTATACGACGCGTATACTTGGAGAGAAAAAAACATTCTCTTGCATTTTTTTCGTGCAACAATCAGTTATACGTCCCGTATAACTCTATACGGGCCATATACATGTAGGTGTGTGAAAACAACATTTTAGGGTGTGTCATTATAGTGGGGGCATTTTATAGATATCGTACTTTTTTAGGTTGTCGATTAAAAAATATTTATATAAATCTTGCGTGTTTTTTGATTTTAGAACAAAACTTGAGATGATAATAATTTCATGATTTAATTATTCAAGATTTATACCTTTCTTTAGATAATGATAATGGTTAATGTTGCTACAAAGTTTTAAGGGATGATTGTCAAAGAAAAGTTGTATTTTCTACCTTCATGATCCGAATCGACATGAGAGTAAGGATACAACATACAAAGTAAAATTGTTTACGTAAATAATTTGTCTATATGTAGAACGAGGTTTCTACATATAGATAATATATGATAAGGTATGAAATGTCATGAAGATACACCTAAGCAAGGAGTGTCTAAATATTTCCTATAATAATGACTTATTATGGTAAGGAACTAAGGATGTAAAACTTTTGTAAGTTGAATTATAGTGTCTTGAAGAGTAAAAAAAACGTATGAAGCACTTGACCATTCAATTAAGACTCGTGTAGATTATAATAATGACTTATTATATGTCATAGGTGTGTTATGTGACAAATGTAGGTCTTACCAAGTGCTAGGTATACATTTGGTCTAAAAAGAAAAGATTGCTATGTGTATTTTCATGGGATTTCTCAAAGTGGGATAAACATAAATGTTTACGAAATGTGTTTTTTAAGTAGAGATGATCATGCATAATGTTGAGTTTTTGTCACATTTTCATACTTGGTAGATCACTTGATTATAAAATTGATTAGATTATTCTTATTGGGATGGTACCCCGCTACATCCACAAAGTCGAAAAATCCGTTAAGTCAAATATTCTTAAAGTAAACATATTCACAAAGTAAGTCTAACATATCAGAAAGTAATTCGACATATCATAGATACAACAAATGCTTATAGTGTTACTCTAACGTTGCTTGCACAAATTAGCAATGTTTTATGTGCAAATATTTCGCTATTCTTACTTGTAAAAGACGCGTTTGCATGTTATCTCTTTTGTTTGTACTCGTCAAAATAATCTAAACCCACATAATTTTTGTTAACTTTAAGTTGAGAATACTTCGTTTATTATAAATAACATTATATATATAAATGTTCTCCATTCATTCATTCCAACTAAGGCTGTTCACGAGTCGAACCGAACCGATCAGACCTTTGCTCTTGCTCGGTTCGTTTACAAACCGATCCGAACCGAACCGAGCGTTTTTTCAACCGAGCCAAAGTCGAGCGAGCGTCTTTCGATCCGAACATTTTTCGAACGAACGTCGAGCGAGCATCGAGCGTTGCAGAATAAACAAGGAAAGTGACGATGGGAGTGCTAGTTATTAGAATAAAGTGCAGTTTTCGTCCCTGATGTTTCGTCCAATAGAACACAAGTAAAAATTTAACAAATAACAAGGAATACAAAAACACTCAACTTGTTCTATCGAGATTAACTAAGCGGGAAGATAAATCATCGACCGATTGAAACATACCCTTGTTCTATCGGAAGTTTGAAATTGAATGGATCGATTGAAGCTAAACCCTTGCGAGTTGGCGTCTTGGCGAGTGGCGATGGAGAAATCGAACAACGATGGCCAATGGGGGTTTTGATTAGGGTCTTGCACTTCTGAATCAAATGGCGGGTTGAGACTTGAGTATTGATCGACGTTTCACATTGTAGAATATGAAATTTTGACTCAATTACTCAAATGGACATTTAAGTATTGGATAATGGACTATTGGTATTGGATTTCAATTCTAATTACTTAAATGAGCTCTATTTGGATTTTGGACCAAACATTATATGTATATATATATATTAAAAGATAAATCGAGTCAACCGAGCCGAACCGAACTGAGCGGACCTTTGCTCGTGCTCGGTTCGTTTACAAACCGAGCCGATCCGAACCGAGCATTTTTTTTAATCGAGTTGAATCGAACGAACAAATTTCAAGCATTTTCCGAGCGAGCATTGAACGAGCGTCGAACGCCGAGCAATTTGAACAGGCCTAATTCCAACTATAAAACACAACTAGAATACAATGTCTTTTACTTGATAGATTATTTTTCCAAAAAAATATTAATAATTTGACAGGCCACCACACTTTGACCTGCTTTATGATAACACCACCACCACCCCTAGTTTAGTAATCAGAACCAACGGTCGTGATCTTTTGGAGCCTGTGGGTCCAGAGATTGGTTTTATACATAACCACACGAGGGATGATATCATAATAATGCAAATTCCAGCCGACACAGAGCTGTGTGGGCCTGTGGGCCCGCAAAGTATGGGCTATGGACACGTGGAGCGGCCCAACTACCCCTTTGTGAAAATTGTGATGGCTCCTAAGGCTTGTGGGTATAGTGGTGCACAAATCGGGTTTTTTTAAAAACCGGGTTTCGGGTAGGATCGGGTTCGGGTAGGATCGGGTTTTACAAAATTGGGTTTTTTTTAAAACCGGGTCGGGTCCGGGTTTTCTACCAAAAATGTATACCCTATATACCCGGGTTCGGGTAGGGTTTTATAAAACCCGGGTATTATAATACCCTATTTCCGGGTTCGGGTCCGGTCCAGGTATTCATCAGGTAGGGTTCGGGTATGCATCGGGTTGGGAAAAAACCCGCACCGGGTATTAAAAAAACCCATCCGGAACTATGCTTATAAAATGTATCAAACATAACTCTCACACATAGACATCAATCTATTGATAAACAGAGGTACAATTTATAAACAGAGGCACAACTTATAGTTCTTCATGTGGTTATTCTTGAACTTTATAAACAGAGGCACAATTTATTAAATACAAAAACTAATAATGATATTAAACAAACAAAGAAAATAGAAGGGCCAACATATATTGGCATATTTGTTTCCACTTGTAATGAAATATACTAAATAATTAAGTAACGGTGGCAAATATCATTAGAAACCTAATAATTAAACAAGATTACATCAAATTGCATACATAATTTTGTTAAATCATAAGAACTAGAAGTCTTAATGCATACATAATTAAACAAGATTACATCAAAATCGGGTTTTTTAAAAAACCGGTTCCGGGTATTTATAAAACCCGGTTCTGGGTTCGGGTTCGGGTATTTATAAAACCGGGTTTCGGGTATAAACCGGGTATAAAAAAAACCGGTTCCGGGTTCGGGTTTTAGATCAAATATGCATACCCGGTCCCTACCCTACGGGTAGGGTCGGGTTCGGGTATAAAAAACCCGGGTTTTATAATACCCGGTTCCGGGTTTTTTTTTTCGGGTCCGGGTTCGGGTTTTTTGTGCACCACTATGTGGGTATGGTGACGGAGATGAAGCCGGCGACGGGATGAAGACGGAGGGGGCGGCGTGGGAGGACGGGCGTCGCCGAGGGGGGGCCCATTGTTTTGCTCCGTCCTGGACGTCGGAATACCGACGGAGAGGACGATGACTGGACGGCGACGGGGGTGGCGGCACGGTGTTCAAACCGGCGACGGACCGGGACGGTAGGGGGACGACCCCCATACCGTCTAGCCTAAGGGTTAGTTACTTCTACTGGTGGGGGAATAAATGAATCAATACAGTGTTGTAATTAATTAATTGTGTCAGAAAATATATTGTTAAAAAAGAAAATAGAAAATAATATTTAGAAGTCCTTTGGCAATTGGCAGTAGTTAATTAAGAAAACAATGTTTATTAAACTCTTAATTTTATGTATTCAAATCTACTCCCCAACCCCAAATGTTGATATCTTCAACCTGTACAATTTTTAGTTTCACAACACATTTTTTATTGTTAGCAACTTTTTTTTTGATGAAGTGGGTCCCTATCAAAGTAATTAGTTTAATTTGGAGATTAATCCAAAATCGTCTACCCCTCTCTACGAATATCACCGGAAGAGGAGTGATTGTATGCCCGACCATATGCCCTCTATGCCGATTGGAAGGGAAAGTGGCGCCCATATGCTAAAGAGATTTGGAGAGGGTCTCATGGTGGGTCGACAACGATTTTACAACTTATTCAAAGGTATATGATCTACTAGGGGAGCGTTTGAAGTCCAATATCCTAAAAAAGGAGAAAAAAAGGATGGTTCGCGATAATATACATAATGTGTGGGCTTTGTGGAAGGTACGAAACGAATGGGTTTCAATAAGGAAAGAGTCAAACATGAGAAATGTGTTGAAGACGCTAGGCTTCAAGCTTTCTCTTGGATATCCTTCTTTTTTTTTTTTTTTTTTTGAACGGCAAATTTGGATCACTGACGGACCACTGGAGTATCATCGTGCCACCAGCGGAACCACCCGATCATATCCATCTCCACTAGGCATAATGCCTATATATCAATTCAGGAGGAAACCCAATAAATATGGGAAAACCCCCTTGTGGGAATCGAACCCAGGACCTATTGGTCCCAAAGCTTTATCCCACCCACAAGATGCCACTATACTATAAAGCCATTGGCTTTCTCTTGGATATCCTACTTGGCAAACATACACATAGAATGGATGTACACCGATTGAAAGACAATATTTATATTTAATTTTATGTTACACTATACAATTTGAATGTAGTATATAATGTTTGTAATCTATTCAGTTTGAATGTAGTATTTAATGACTGTAATCTATTATTTGTAATTTTCCAGCTCCATGTTGTCTATCTTGGTCTATAAAATTATTGCTGTTAAAACTAATATTTTTTAAAAGGCTGAAAAAATAATTTATTGGTTTCTATAGTTTTACATTACACTCTTATTTTAATTACATTAGTTTTTCTGTTTTTTTCTTTTGTTACAACTATGGTTATAAATTTTGACATGCTGTCCATGACCTGATAATCTTTTTTATTGGGTGACTGATTTTTGTATTGTTTTTTGTGTTTTCAGATGAAAAAGCCAAGGGGAAGTTTCCAAAAACATGAAATCCTGCCTAAAAGTCTGAACAATCATCTTTTTTTTTTTCTTTTTCCATTTGGGGCTCCATATTTGATTTGTAGAGAAAATTTTACATGCATGTTTTCCTTTTATTTTATTTCTTTTTGATGAAAAACTACATCCATCACATCTGTTCTCTCTTTTGTTAAAATTTCTCTCACCACTTTTTCTTACAATTTCATTATGTAGTTTTTTGGCTTTCAAAAAAAGATGTTATAGTTATTGCTAGGTTTACACACTGTACACAACCAAATCAATGATGCGTCACAACAAAGTTCAAAATGATCGACGATAAGAGTTTAAAACATGGAGGGTTGTTCGAACATATCAAACATGTAATGGAACTACTTAGCTATCGTTCGAATCACATGTCGACTAGATCAAACAAAAACAAAGTCAGATTGAACTAATGTCTTTGTTAGAAGTAGAATCGAACAAGAATCGTAAGAGAGAGAATAAGCTCAATTCATTTCCAAACTAATCAATACAATCGGTTACAACAGTATTTAACCCTAATTACCGAACTAACTGATTAACTAACAACAACACTATTGATCCCTCTACTTTCTATTATTTGCATATTAACCCCCTATCCTCTCATTTTATTACACATACAACAAACATGTAACAACACTCCCTCCTCTAAAAATTCTTGTCCTCAAGAATTAACTTGAAAGTCTGGGAATCTGACCATAAACACATCAGCGTCCACCCAAGTGGCATCATGTAATGGCAAGTTGGACCATTGAATTAAGAACTGCACTCCTGCATGCCTTCCTTTTTTAACCAATTTTCTCTCTAAAATAGCTAAAGGCTGCATAGTAAAAGACCCTTCCTTTGGTAATGGACAAACAACATCTCCTGGTCCTTCAGCTTTCTTGAGCAGCGAAACATGGAAAGTAGGATGAATTTGGGACCCACTTGGTAAATCTAAAGTATAAGCTGTAGTACCCACTTTTTTAATTACCAAGAAAGGACCAAAGTATTTTTGTGTGAGCTTTGAGTATTTATGCTTCCTGAGGGATGTTTGAACATGTGGTTGAAGCTTCAAATAGACCCAATCACCTTCATTAAACTGTCTTTCACTTCTGTGTCGATCTGCAAATTGCTTCATGCGATTTCTTGCTTTGTTCAAAGAGTCCCTTAAAATTCTCAACATAGATTCTCTTTCATGAAGCCAATCTTCCAAAGCCTGAACATTCGTATCGCAAGGAATGTATGGGAAGTGAATAGGAGCATCTCTGCCGTATAAAGCTTTGAAGGGAGACATCTTAATGGCAGAATGCCAAGTTGTGTTGTACCACCACTCAGCTAGTGGTAACCATCTTACCCACGACTGAGGTTCATCCATAACCATACACCTCAAGTACGTTTCCAAGCACCTATTTACTACCTCAGTCTGCCCATCTGACTAAGGATGATAAGCAGTGGATAGGGCTTGGTCAATTCCTTGCAACCTTAAGAATTCCTTCCAAAACAAGCTCATGAATAAGGGATCTCGGTCTGAAACAATTCTAGCAGGACATCCATGCAGTTTGAAAACATTATCCATCATACATTGAGCTACCTTGACTGCTGAATAAGGATGTTTTAAAGCCAAAAAATGAGCATATTTTGTAAAACGATCGACAATCACCAAAATCACATCTTTCCCTCCTGATTTAGGTAGACCACTGATAAAATCCATTGACACATCCGTAAAAACTGACTGCGGAATAGGTAAAGGATTCAGTAGTCCTGGTGTAGCAATTGCTTCATACTTTGCTTTTAAACAAGTACTGCATTGTTTAATCAGATTCTTGATGTCTTTATAAGCCTTTTTCCAGAAAAACATGTCTTTAAAACGTTGTAAAGTAGCTTGCATACCAGAATGGCCTCCCACAGGTGAACTATGACATAAATCCATAATAAGCTTTTTTAACTCAGCATTATCCCCAATCCACAACTTGTTTTTTCTTGTGAGAACAGACCCATCCCATTTCATATGTTTAATTGCCATACCCTGCTGTAATTGCTGAATCATATTTTGAGCTACCAAGTCTTCTTCCCAATGTTTTTTTATCCTTTGTAATAACAGTGGGTCATAAGAGGAAATAGCAAGTGAAAATAGAGTAGCCCCATGAACACGAGATAATGCATCTGCAGCTTTGTTCTCAGACCCTTTCTTGTATATAATATGATAATCGTAGCCCATCAGTTTGCTCAGCCATGTATGTTGTAATGGAGTAGTGATCTTCTGTTCTAAAAGATGTTTCAAGCTTTTCTGGTCGGTCTTGATAACAAAGTGTTGCATAATCAAGTACTGGTGCCACTGCTTAACTGCTAACAGAATGGCTAGAAGCTCTTTTTCATAGACAGATAATGCACATTGACGAGCAGATAAAGCTTTACTTACAAACGCAATAGGGTGATTATTCTGCATGAGAACAGCACCCAATCCCTTTGAACTTGCATCCGTTTCTACCACAAATTCTTGGGACCAATCAGGGAGAGCCAACACAGGTGCATTGCTGAGTGCCTGTTTCAATGTATCAAATGCAAGCTGAGACTCAGCAGTCCAAAAGAAAGCATCTTTCTGCAACAATGCTGTCAAGGGTTTAGCTAAACTGCCATAAGAGGCTATGAAACGCCTGTAATAACCAGATAATCCGAGGAACCCCCTCAACTGCTTTACATTAGTGGGTGGTGGCCAATTCTGTATTGCTTCAATTTTAGAAGGGTCAGTTGAAACTCCCTCCTTAGAGATAATATGACCCAAGTATTCAACTTGTTTTCCACCAAAAGTACATTTAGACATTTTAGCATATAACTGTTGATCTCTGAAAATCTGTAGTACCTCTTTAAGGTCGGCCACATGCTGTTCCATAGACTTGCTGTAAACGAGAACATCATCAAAGAAAATTAGTACTGATTTCCTGAGCAACTTTTTAAACACCGAATTCATCAAAGCCTGGAACGTGGCAGGGGCATTAGCTAGCCCAAAGGGAAGGACCAAAAACTCGAATAACCCCTGGTGGGTTCTAAAAGATGTCTTGTGGATATCCCCTTCGAACATTCTCACTTGATGATACCCCGAACGTAGGTCCAATTTCGAATAAAACTCAGCTCCCCCAACTCTTCTAATAGCTCTTCAATTAATGGAATGGGAAAACGATTTTTAACCGTATGATCATTTAATTTCCGATAGTCTACACAGAGTCTCCAACTTCCATCTTTTTTTTTAACAAGGACTACTGGAGAAGCAAAAGCACTAACACTTTGTCTGATTATGCCCATATCTAACATCTCTTGTACCATCTTTTCAATTATGTTTTTCTGTCCCATAGGGTATCGGTAAGCTTTTTGATTAACGGTAACTGCTTCGTCCTTCAACTGAATTCTGTGATTAAACTGTCTATCAGGTGGTAAAGACTTAGGTATTTGAAACACATCTTGATACTCTTGCAACAACTCAGTAATTCTGACATCATGAACTTGTTCTTGTACTTTAGCTTGGTGATGGAATGTATCAGTTCCCTCCATTTGCATACTAAACATTTGCACTTTCATATGATCACCAGGCTGCATTAGTAAACTTGACAGTTTTTCCAATGAACATAATGCCACCCCATCTTGAGTCACCCCTTTCAACTTAATTGATTTTGAGCCTACCAAAAACTGCATAGTGAGCTCTTTGAAGTTCCATACAATATCATTTAATGATTGCAGCCATTGTACTCCAAGAACCATGTCATAATTGTCCAAGGGTAGTAAGAAAACATCAGTTTTAAACCAACTTCCCTGCATCAACCATTGGAAGTCCTTACATAACTGATTACATTCTAAGGCCTTACCATTCGCTACTTTCACCTTCATGAGTGGTAGTTCCCTAGTATGACATTGTAATTTTGTTGCTAATTTTGAATCAACAAAATTATGAGTAGACCCTGAGTCGATTAGAATTTGCAATTGCCTAGTTCCAATTGTTCCAACTACCCTCATTGTTGAAAAAGAAGTAACCCCCAATAATGCATGAATAGAGAGTTGAGCATCTAGGTTCGACTCCTGAATTTCCTCATGTGACTCCTCAATCTTTTCTAACTGTTTGTACTTGCAGTTGTGAGTAGGAGTGTATTTCTCACTACACCAAAAACATTCACCCCTGGCTCTTTTTTCCTCAGCCACCCTTGCAGGAACTTTCTTAACATTTTTCACCATTTTACTAGCAGGTGGTGTAGGTAATAAAGCTAAAGTGTTCACAGGATTTACCACTGCCTTAGTACCACTGGTAGAAGCTATGCTATTACTTTTGACTGATGTGTTATTACTGTTCCCACCCCAATTACTTTTCTTATTGTCCTTATCCCCAAATAGGGTAGAATAGACCACTGACTGCTGTTTTGCCATGGCTATAGCATCCCTCGTACATTTCGGTTTAAAGATCTTAACCAAGCATCTAACCTCCGGTTTTAACCCCCCCCCCCCCCCCCACAAACAAACTTGCAGCATACTCATCTGTCAATTTTACCCTATTCAACAGTGTATCAAAATCTCTAGTGTATTCTTGGAGGGTACCTGTTTGATGAAGGTTCTTCAACTCCTCCATAGGATCTTGTGACAACCTTTCTGAAAATCTGTTTTCGATGGATCTGCAATATTCTTCCCATGTTATATCTGCAATGTCACAATCTTGACTGTCAAAATACCCTTGATGCCACTCTAATGCTGCACCCTCTAGGTTGATGATTGCGTAATGGACCTTTGCTACATCTGGAGTTCTGTCCACAGCGAAGAAATGATTGCAACGGATAATCCATCCTTCAACTTCCTCCCCATTGAACTTAGGGAAATCCAACCTTCCGGTACGAACCAACCTTTGATCATGATGACCTCCTATTTCGGTAGCCATACGATCAATCTTATCATTAATCTCCGCCATTTGTGTAACCAGATTCGTCATACTCGTTTGTAACAGCAAAATAGCTTGTGAATTCTGCTCTAAAACTACTTGTTGAGTTCCAATTATTGTCGAGTGTTCTTGACAGAACTTTTCCAATCTTTCCATCGTTTGATGCCTTGTCAACATACACAAACAGATCAATCGAACAGATACGCCTGATAAGAATCAATCGAATCGATGATTGATTCCAATTAGAAAAAAAACGAACCAGAATTAATCGAACAAATGATTAATTCTTCTATGAATGAATCGAACGAATTTGCAGTGAACTACGAATCAAATTGAATCAATCGAGCTCCGAGAATCGGTAGCTCTGATACCAATGTTAGAAGTAGAATCGAACAAGAATCGTAAGAGAGAGAATAAGCTCAATTCATTTCCAAACTAATCAATACAATCGGTTACAACAATATTTAACCCTAATTACCGAACTAACTGATTAACTAACAACAACACTATTGATCCCTCTACTTTCTATTATTTGCATATTAACCCCCTATCCTCTCATTTTATTACACATACAACAAACATGTAACAGTCTTTTCCTCGAAATCACTAGTTTGTAACAAATTTTTTTAGATGGAAAAAAATGACTCATGATTATAACACATACACATAACTAAATAATCCAAAAACGAAAAGAAGATACATAGATAATAAAAGTTAAACAGTCGATTCGATATAGAATAGCGGTTCCACTTCCAAACCTGACCAAACCATTAAGTTGCCATAACCAAACCATGAACCAAACATTTGGACCACAAACTGTCCAAAACCGGACTTTCGAGTTCCAGCCCAAACCAGAAAATTTTTGAAAGCAGGATCTGAAACCTTTACATAACACTATAACAGATATAAGAAGAGTTGTACATTTTACTAGCATTTCAACATAAATAAGCTTACGCGTATCTTAAGCTTTATGTTTACTTTTCCTCTTCTTTTCTACAATACAACAAACATTAACGATACTATACCGATTGTAGATTGATTAAAGCTTTTCAAACCGACCCACGCCACCTTGTTCCGGATTCTCTAAAGATGTCATAGACAGTCCATTTTCATGCCTTTCCCATCCACCCGTATCCGCCTTCAAATGGACCACGTAATAAACGATTGATGCTGCCATTGAAATTAATGTCAAGGCAGCCCCACCAGCGAACACGCCTTTGCGTAGGGTTTCACAAGACAGCTCGTTACCACGGTAGATGCCTCGATATTTAGTGTGGTAAGCATTTTTTGCAGATCCTGCAAGCAAACATGCTTCTGCCCCAAGAAAGCTGACCCTGTTCACGTGTTCAGAGGGTAACAACAATTACTTTCTCATTCGAGAGGTGGCGATATGGTCAAGTTGGATAATGTGTCAAAACAGTACCACATGAAACGTCAAACACATGTATATTTTAGTAATATAAACATATTCTTTTCCTTGTCTGATTTTTCGTTCATTATTATTATTTATTTACTTTATTCACTATGTTTCAGGATGTGTGTGAACACATTCCACTGTTTACATAATCATTTAGATATAATAACCTTTGTGTACGATAGGGGTGCAAACGAGCCAAGTCGCTCGCGAGCTACTCGAGATCGGCTCAAGAAAAAGCTCGAAACGAGCCGAGCTTTATCGAGCCCGAGCCGAGCTTAAGCCTAAAATGAAGCTCGTTTAGTTATCGAGCCCAAGCTCGAGCCTGGCATGTGAAGCTCGTTAGGCTCGTCGAGCCTTATCGAGCCTTAGTGTAATAGTAGTTTTTGTTAACTTTTAATAGCATGTACCCCTTATTTAAAGTTATTTAGTAAACGAGCCGAGCCGAGCTAATATAAACTTGTTTACGAGCCGAGCGCGAACCTAAAAATAAGCTTTATTAGTAAACAAGCCTGAGCCCAAGCTTCACTTATCGAGCTCACGAGCCTAAAGGGGCCTATTATTAATATTTTATTTATTTAAGATATTAATTAAAAGATAACAAACGAGCCGAGGCTCGAGCTTGAGAAACTACCAACGAGCCGAGCTTGAGCTCTTATAAGTTAATCGAGCTCGGGCTCGACTCAGCTCGTTTGCACCCCTAGATATAACATATAAATAACCTTTGTGTACAACCTAAAAAGTTATATGTATAACCTCTCGACGCACAAAACTTGCACGTGTACAAGAGGCGCTCCCGATGCACATGCCTCATGTGTGCATGCCGCTTCAAGAAGTCAAAAGCGCAAAGTCTTGCGTCTAAGTGTACCTCGCGCCTAGGCGCGCCTGAGGCTCACTTTTTAAAACCAAGGCTTCTTGTTCATGAATATCAAGAAGATTACTCTACATCAACCATTGAAACCACCATTGATTCATCTACTGCCTTCTTTTTGTTCAACCTACCCATAGCAGAAACAAAAATCTGGGTCGTGGTGCTCCTAAGAGGAGGATCAATTCTTTTGTTGTGATTTTTGCAGGTATTATATGATTTCTTAGCAGCTACCTTATTGGATCAAAACTTTCTGAATCCGAATCTACACTAGTGGCACACAATCCCCATGGTTTTGGGCAAAACCACAGGGGCTAATCATCTCGTCCAATTTTCGACTCTGTGATACCTCACGGATACAGTAATGCAACACCTACATTATACTTGAATTATTGTCAAACTAAAGCTCCTCTCATTGTTTTACCGATCATGCATTTACTACACCTACTAATCTTATCAGCCTTCTACATCATGTTTCTTTAACACGCCTCCAATCTAAACTCTAAATTATTTTCCTCATGTCCTAAATATAATTTATCTTGGCTAGAAACAGTGTTGTACTACCAGACTATCAGTCACTCACACTGGGCCTTCTTTCTTTCGTCACACCAAGTCACCAACTTACTTTTGGTAAATATAATCAAATGCTCAAAAACCAGATTTTTGTAAGTTAATTTACCATTAATAATTTTGTCACAGTTAGTTTGAACCTTTTGGTTATTCTGTGAAGTACCTTAGAACCGGTAATCCTTTGGTTTTTTAGTGACGTGCTTAAAACTGGTAAGCTACCTACTTCACAGCAGTTCTGGTTTTTTTTCAGTGATAATCTTGTTTCATGATCTTCAAACTCGCTCCAGTGTTAAAAGTTAAATATTGGGGGTGATAGGGGTTCGGTAGCCGAATATGGGTCAACAACAAAAACAACGGGTCAAGATTTTAGTTTGGATGCCACAATTATTTAAGCCATGTTCCCACTTTACTCTAATTCCATTTTTAGCTTATTTGTTTACAATTTCCTTTTGTTTATTTTCTATGCTTCATGCACGTTGTTTTGATGTTATATTTAGATTAGTGGAGTTAGTGGGTAGTTATTAGTTTTAGGAGTTATTAGTTTTAGGAATTCCTTTATGTATTCACTTCAGTTTACGAATGGAACTTAGTGTGTTTATGAGTTTGAATTTGTGTTAATTTTTCTCAATGGATTTTGAGAATAATTAATTCTTCCATGCTAGTTCAAGTGTGGCAACTTGAATGGTGTTCTTGGAGCCTAGACTAGAATCAAGTGGTGTATCTGTATCTTGATTCTCGTTTAGTACTTTAGTTTGCCCTAATCGTTTTCTTGTGTGGTGTTTCTGTATCACAAGAGACCATTAGATCTATCCGTTTTATTTAGAGTTTTAATTTCATAGCCGTTACGGAGCCGTTTGCTATCAGGGGGTGGGGGTTAAAGTTTAATAAAGTTTAAAGTTGGTGCAATGTACCTAGCAACTAAAACAGTACAACACTGGTGTGCCTAGCTATACATTTTGTTTAAGAGAAAGAGTAGTTGTTAGACATGTCCGAGACTCCGAGTGCTACATTTACTGTCAGCTCATCAGTTTCTTGACATTTTTACTAGGCGTTTACCCTCTAGGTAGTTATTTTGACTTAAGTCCAGTATGAGCGTTAAATAACCTTCCACATAGACTACAGTGTGTACGTTAAATAAAAATCCAAAGTATAGCTTTTAGATTATTTATTTAGCTACAACGTTTATTGTGTTGGTTAATATAGGAGTTTAGCCTTTAAACCACTTGTAAAGCGGGATCAACCCATTTGGATTTTTATATAACCGTGTAGCTATCATGTAACCATTCACACCCCATAGAATATCTCACTGGGTTTCCAAAGTTTCACCATTAATTCGCCTAATCAAGATTCAATAGACCAAACATACACCCCTACCACAAACATTTGTACCAATGACCTAACAAAAATACTTATTAAGATAGTACCAAGATTAGACCATCTCCAACGCGAAGGGGGGAACGGGCTCCTTGACGTCCCTCCAAGTTGGCTGCCCAAACTTCTCCCCTCTCCTTACAAATTTCTCTCTCTCTCTCTCATCCTCCCCCTCTCTCTCTCTCCGTGTTGGAAATCAGGCCCCAAAAACAACACACAGAAGACAGGAACCAGATAAACCTAATCAGACTCAAATTAGAAACGTCATCATCATACTCAGTAAATGCCACCAATAGAGAAGATAAGGTAGGGTCTGAGAAGGGTAAGATGTAGACAGCCTTACCTCTACCCTGTAGGAATAGAGAGGCTGCTTCAGTGAGACCCCCGCCTCAATAGTAGTTTTGCATCAAACCTTGGACATAAGGCACATAACACTCAGCAATTGGAACAAAAGCCGATTAGCGCATGTACCCCCTTGTCTTTCGGCTATCAACACCACCACATGATGCATGATTAACCGTCCCTCGCTTTTTAACGTTATTTCCACGAAATTGGTAAAATAACGTTAAAATTAGTGCACTTTCACTTTTGCCCCCGAGGGCCCACACACATATACATTATATGTGCATACCGCAAGCGGGGCGTTCAAATTAGAAACCTAATAAACTATAATATTCTACCATACTAATAAACATACCAAAATAAACTAAACCTATCTTTCAACTTTCTTACGGTTTACCCCCTCAACTTTCACATACTGAACTAATTAGAATTAACCTCCAATACTCCTCCCATCTCATAGACCCCGCCTGACCCCGCCCTTGCACACAAACTCTCCCCCCCACGCGCCTTTGCCAGCCATGCACCTTGGTTTTTGAAAAGCGCGACTAGGCTCGAGGTGCAGACTTCAGCGCCTTAAAAAAGCAAGAAAAGCGCATTTTTTTGTAGTATGAGAGGTGCGCCTTTTGTACTTTGGGTGTTTTTAAGCTTTTTTATGCATCAAACTGTCGTACAATAGGTTCTTTGGCTTGTACACGTACGTTAAAATCATATATAAACCTTGTTTATAGCTATATTTTGGATAAGGGATGCTAAAAACCTAAGGGATATATGAAAAAAAAACTCATATAATCACCTTGCGCCTCGGATACAAAAAGCCAACCGCTTTTGTGCTTTGCGCCTCGATTTGAGACCTCGTCGCTTTTGTGTGCCTCTCGCTTTTTTAAACCAAGCATGCGCCTCCCACAGGCCACTCCACCTTAGCACACAGGCGCCACAAAGACATACCATCGGAGATGGTAAAGGAATTAATAAACCTTGTTATTTGCCATCTCATTATCTCCAATATATAATACAGTCTCCTAACTAATTATAGATAAGATCCCATCAGTAACTACAAATATGTGGGATATTTTACCAACATGGTTAATAATAATAATATAGTCTATATTAGATAGTGATAGATGTTTTAAAACTTCAAATTTGGTACACATCAAAGGAGCTATTGGACTGATTCACTTAAGTGTTTAAAATAATTATATATTCTATTATGTTATAATTTGATACTGACAGCTGCAAATTCCATGTGCAGACCAGCAGCAATTCCAAAGTGACGAGGATTAACAATCTAGCCCTAATCTCAATTAATCATTACTCTGTGACATGAAACTATAAGACTATGCGGTATGGTGATGGTCCTCCCTTGGCGGCGCCGGAGCAGGACGTGATGGGGACGAACCCCATACCGCAAAGCCTAATCAAACAAGCAATCACAGTGTGCCCTAGGGGGTTCACTGTCCGGTTTTGACGGTCTTTAGGTCCAATCGTGAAGTAACAGTTATTCATCATCGAAACCAAGACCGAACCATTGAAATTTAAAACGGACCGAACGAAAGTTCACAACGGAAACTGAACGTGACAGTTTTAAGGCTTTAAACTGAACCGTAAACATGCCCTAACTGAAACAATACACGCAATAAACCGAATTAATTAACAATCAAGTAAACACAAAACTCACCAGGATAAAACGAAGAAGAAAACCGCCACACTTCTCATCCTACTCCTCACAAGACCTTTACCGAAACACAAACACTTGGTAACGCCGTTAACAACCGTCTGGCTAATCAATAACAATCCAAACGCCGATAAACCGTACGCTGTGGACGCATCGGAAGCGTACACACAATAATCGTACTCGTCATACTGATCAGGCACAACTTTCGCCTATCGATTATTCATTAAATAAACAAACTATTAACTAAAAGTTTGAATTGATAGAAGGATGGAGGAGATTGAGTACCGTACTACGACGTCGTTCGGCGCCGATTGCGAGGACGAAGGCCAGGAGGTGGAGAGAAACGATGACCACGACAACGGAGATTGAAACCGCCATTGACGAGCTGCTGTGCTGTGTGTTCACAGATAGTGTGCTTTTGGGGTTTCTGGCACTAAATTATATGGGGTTATTTATTTGTTGGGTTTTTGTCTTTGTGACAGACAGATAGTGGTAAGACTTTGGTGTTCTTTGTTTTTTAAGAGGTAAAATGTTTGCAGTCTGCGAATCACATCTGTAGACATCTGTTGAAGAAGGGGTGGACCAAATGTCTGCAGTCTACAAGAAGAAGACTGTTTTTTAACATATGTAGACTTCTAAAATAAACTGGTGAAGGTGTACAGACGGTGGTGGGTGGTGGACGGTGATGGTGATGGTGGTGGTGGGTGGTGGATAGTGGTGGTGATGGACGGTGGCGGGTGGTGGGTGGTGGCGGGTGGTGGGTGGTGGTGGGTGGTGGACGGTGGTGGTGGGTGGTGGACGGTGGTGGTGGCCGGTGGTGGACGGTTTATGGTGGGTGGTGGACAGTGGTGGTGATAGACGGTGGTGGTGGTAGACGGTGGTGGACGGTGGTGGCCGGTGGTGGTGGGTGGTGGTCGATGGTGGTGGGTGGTGGCCGGTGGTGGTTGGTGGTGGCCGGTGGTGGCCGATGGTGGTGGGTGGTGGACTGTGGTGGTGGGTGGTGGTGGTGGACGGTGGTGGTGGGTGGTGGACGGTGGTGGTGGGTGGTGGACGGTGGTGGTGGGTGGTGGACGGTTGTGGTGGGTGGTGGACGGTGGTGGTGGACGGTGGTGGTGGGTGGTGGACGGTGGTGGTAGACGGTGGTGGACGGTGGTGGTGGGTGGTGGCCGGTGGTGGTGGGTGGTGATGTTTAACCCTCTGCAGACCTTAGAAGATCTTAGAAGTGGTTGGACCAAGTCTGCACCAAGAAGACCTCGCGTAGACTTTTTTTAATGAAACGTCTTCGGAAAAACAAACAGTCTGCGCATGGCAATGTCTGCGCGTGGTCTGCGCCGCGCAGACAGAAGAGCCTGCGCAGACGTTTTATCAAAAAACAAACAGCATCTTAGTGAGTAGGAAAACATAAGGCTATGCGGTATGGTGATGGTCCATCCTTGGAGGATGATCTGTCATGTAAGCGCCACGTAGATCAGGTGTGAGGATGAGGCAAAGAGGATAGAGGTAAAGAAATGAGGAATGGACCTAAAATATATATGTATATATTGTATGTATAGGTGTGAGAGAGGGGGAGGACCGTCTCCAACGTCCGAATGTGGACGTTCAGGACACCGGCTGTGGATGAGGGGGAATGGAGGGGACGGCGGCGCCGATCCTGGACGAGGCGGGGACGAACCCCGCACCGCACAGCCTAATATACCAAATTACTATATGATAATTTACAAACTGAATGAACAGTATTTCATTCAGTGATTTTTTAATTATTTATTTATTATGTGATTTTTTTATATTGAGCAATACCTTATATTCATTTATTAGACTATGAGGTATGGGGCGAGGATTGAGGCGTGGTTTGGGTACAAATGCCCAAGTCACCACCCCAGGTGGGTTTGAGTTTCGGCGTGGCCCCTTGGGCGAGAGTTTCAGCCCGGGCGTTAGGAATGCCTAGCGGTCCTCCGTAGCCGGCTCTCATTGGCTGGGTTGGCTAGGCCATAGCGGCTAGGTTTAAAATTTAAAAAATAACCGTTTGGCTTGGCGGGAGTTTCAGCCCGGGCGTTGGGCATGCCTAGCGGTCCTCCGTGGCCGGCTCTCATTGGCTGGGTTGGCTAGGCCATAGCGGCTAGGTTTAAATTTTAAAAAATAACCGTTTGGCCAAGCCAAACGGTTCACCCAAGTCACTATAAACCCCCCCCCCCCAACCCCACCGCCTGTCCACATCGCCACCCCAACCCTTCACTCCATCTACCTGAACCCGCTACCCACACTTGATACTGGCACAACGCGATGAAGGGCCGCCAACCCGGTGAGACCCGTTACTGGCCGGAAGCTTTCGCTAGCTACCGGCACAACGTGGGGAACGACCGGCACAATTTAAACGCGTGCCAACACAAGTGGTCGTTTTAAAGCCTACTACGATAGCGTCCCGGGTGGTGATATAAGTCACGAAAACCGGGTGGCGGTGGCCAACATCGAGTTCCGGGGCAAGGAGCGGAAGACGTTTGACAAGCTCGCCCTGTTCGAAATCTACCTAACGCTTTAGGCTTTTTTTTTTCTTAACCGACCCAACACGTCACTCACCAGCGGGGAGGCTCGAAGTCCACGTGTCAACCCATGCCCCAAACATGAATTCTGTAATTTTTACGGCTATTAAGTGGTGAAACAAGAGTTAGGGTCTACGTTCAGTCTTTGCAAGAAGTGAAACAGTTAAAACAAGAGTTGCAGGATGATGTCGATCGAAAACACCAATGCCTTTCGCGCAACGCGCGTCATTGAAAAACATTAGTTAGCAATAACAATACAAGTTAACTAGTGGGATTTCAATCGTTACAGTGATAGTGGTAAGACTTTATTTTCCTTTGTGTCCACCAAGTGTTTGTAAGAAAGGACCGCTCGGTGTTTTTGTTAGTTTTACACTTTAACTTTTACTTATTAATTTGGAGTATTTGATATGATATGATATTTCTATGATTAAATTACAAAAATTGTCCTTTATGTTGACACTGGATTGCAAAGTGTGTCATTCGTATTTAAAAAGTAAAAAAAAAAAACGTACTCGATGTTTGCAAATTCCTACACATTATGTCCTTTAGCCCTAATTAAGTTACTTTTCGTAGTTAAATCTGACCAATTGAACTCAATACTTGTGAAGTTACTAAAGTACCCTTACCTATTATGATTTTTAAAATACAAAACTATATTATACAATTAAAACAAAAGGAACTAATAATCCTCTCTCTTTTCTGCAATCTCATTTACTATTTTCTCTCTTTCTCTCTTTTCTATCCATCCCCATCTTTCCCATGAAGAATCAAGAATCACCATGAGATTCATGTGTTCTCGGACCCATAAGAACCTCCTTCTATTGGACCGTTCTACGACCTTAAAATGTCAGTCAAGGACGTTCATCTTCATGTGTAAAGGCGGAATCAATGCACACAAAGTCATAACAGCTATTATCCTTTCAATCCTTCTTTTCTGATTAATATTCGTGCTTATACAACGTTTTCAGATACAAATCCGGCAGCACTTCGTGTCTCATACAATGACCTCGTTATCAAATGAATCACACATCAACCTATATATAGATCTAAGATTTCGCTTGAGACTGTTCAAGCCAAATCAGATTTCGCTTGAACCAGTTCAAGCTAAATCTGATTTCCCTTGAACCATTTCAAGCTAAATCTGATTTCCCTTGAACCATTTCAAGCTAAATCTTGATTTAGCTTGAATTACACAAGAACTCTTTCAAGTGAAATCTACAAGATAAACAAGTAAAACCCTAATGTGTGTTCATTCAAACTATCTAGACACAAGACTTGATTATGACGTAATCAGCAGACATTCAGTGCACCAACAGACTCCCCCTTGGATGTTGATGAAGTCTTTGGCTTCAAGTCTTTGTCTTTAACAATCTTCAAACATTGTAAAAACTCTCATCAATCTTTATCTTCAATCTTCAAACTTTAAACTTCAATCTTCCTTTTGACCGTTGATCCAGACTCCCCCTTTCACAGACTCCCCCTCTCGATATGCTAAAATATGAGAAATCTGGTTCAAGCTTTGACAATTAGCTTCCGTTGGGAATACAGAAGTCCAAACCTGTTACTCAACCAACAAACATTACAATTCTATCTTTTCAACAATAACTCACAAACTTAATCAGTTTTAGAAATCCACTCAAGTATTCAGGTCCAAGTTAATGACCCTGATCACTTGATTAATCTACCAAGTTCAAATTAATGACCTTGGTTGATCTTTTGACGAAACAATACTGATTTTAAAACAACAATTTCAAACATTTTCTGAAAATAACAAGTATCAAATTAATGAACTTGTTTTTGACTTTTCAAACAATTCAAACTTCTTCAAAGTAAGCTCTCCTCATTCTTCAGTCTAGAATCTCCTGCATCTGCTTCAAACAACTAAGAATCCAACAATCAACTCTCCACTTTGGTTTGTCAGAAAAATAAAGCAGAAATAAAATCTTTTTAGATTTTATCAAAGTGATCTAAACTAAGAAATGAAATACAGAAAACTTAAATTGCAGAAAATAAACAAAGTAAACTATTTACAAACATATTTTTGACGAACGTGTCAGGGAATCATATCAGCTTTTCAGACAAATCACAAGTATCGTTAAGCTTCATTTCATACTCAGATTTAAACAATTCACCTCGATTGTCGATATACTGATCCATCTTAAATTCTCACACAAATTTCAATCTATTCAGGATACGATTTAGATGAATTAAGAACTTAGCTCATTCATGTGTCCCACCTCTTGAATATACTCCCGTATCCAGAATCCCAGATATTCAGTCTTACAGGTGAGTATACCACAAATGATATCTGTCAGGGGTTAAATGCGAGGGCCGTGAGAGCTCAGGTCGATCTTTCGATACGCAGAGAGATGACGGCTTCGACTTTTCGGTGTGTCCCCTTTAGAGGATCTTTTTGCTTACAACAGCAGCGACTATCAATTTTATTGTTTCATCAGCTTGCTGAGGGCGATGCTATGTTTCAAGCATTTGCAGAAAGTATTATTCGAGGACTAGGTCAGAAATTTCTTTCAGCAGAAGTCCCGGAATAATACCCCAGATATCACTGAGTATAAAGACCTAGTATCTCAGAATATGGGACCTTTCAAACGAGATTTCAGGGGTTACCTATATATCCAAGTAGTGTTCCCCACAAATTCACAAGTTTGAATTTAGGTTTATATCCCGAATAAATCTACTAAATGTGCGAAAACCTATCGACACATCATCAGCGAGACTGTTTAACCTTTTAAACATTTCAATTCTTTAGCATACTGTGACTGTCAAGCCGATGTACTATCATTTTCCCTATATACACAAGCTCTTTTTCAGATTTTATCATGTTTTTGTATTTTTGCATTTTTTACTGTTTTTGTATTTTCTGAAAATATAACTATGTACAAACATCTACTCCCCCTAAATACCAAAACAAGTAAAAAATCGACAAACCATTGCAGATTGTTTCTCGTCTTCATCCACAACAGTACTCTCATCAACGCCAATAATGCCATCCGACACTGAAAGAAGCTTCATACCATTCAGTTTTAACAAGTATTTAAACCGATTTTTATCAAAAGCTTTGGTATGTAAATCAGCTTTCTGTTCGTCAGTGTGGATTTTCTCAATTCGTATCAACTTTTTCTCAAAGCAATCACGAATAAAGTGATGACGAATTTCTATGTGTTTCGTTTTAGCATGATGTACTGGATTTTTTGTTATATTTATAGCGGCCTCATTATCAACAAAAAGAGGTGTGTTAAGAAACTGCAAACCGTAGTCGCGCATCTGTTGCTGTATCCACAAGATCTGAGAGCAGCAACTGCTAGCAGAAACATACTCCGCTTCACATGTAGATAACGCCACAGACGTTTGTTTCTTACACTGCCAGGTAACCAATCTAGGACCAAAGAACTGGCATCCTGCAGTTGTTGATTTTGAATTAACTTTGCAGCATCCGAAATCCGAATCGGAATACCCTTCGAGCGTAAAGTCGCCTTTCCTAGGATACCACAACCCCAATGAAGGAGTTCCTTTCAGGTAGCGCAATATCCTTTTCACAATGATCATATGCGATGCTCTCGGGTTAGACTGAAATCTTGCTGCGAGGCACGTTGGGTACATGATATCAGGACGTGAAGCAGTTAGGTACATTAAAGAACCTATCATGGAACGATAAAACGTTTCATCAGCCCTGTCTCCGGTGAGATCTGGGTGAATCCCATGATTTGTTGCAAGTGGGGTAGCAGCTGGAGTAGAACTTGACATCCCAAATTTCTCTAGAATATCATGAACGTACTTTGACTGATGAATGAAAATTCCCTCAGGAAGTTGTTCAACTTGTAAACCCAGAAAGAATTTCATCTCCCCCATTGATGACATTTCAAACTTTTGCTTCATCACTGATTCAAAATCTTTGCATAGATTTTCATTCGTTGACCCAAAAATTATATCGTCCACATAAATCTGTACTACCAAAAGATGACCTTCGACTTCTTTAGTGAAGAGAGTGGCATCCACTTTTCCACGAATGAACTTATTGGCTAGTAGGTGTTGAGACAAAGTCTCGTACCAGGCTCTCGGGGCCTGGTGTAAACCATATAGCGCTTTGTCCAATAAGTAGACCTTGTTTTTGTGGATTGGGTCAGTAAAGCCCGGTGGCTGACCGACATAAACCTCCTCTTTAACCTTCCCGTAAAGAAAAGCCGATTTAACATCTAACTGATATACTTTGAAGTTCTTCCAAGACGCAAATGCAAGAAAAATTCTGATTGCCTCTAGTCGTGCCACAGGAGCATAGACTTCGGTAAAATCAATCCCCTCCTGTTGACTAAAGCCCTGAACAACGAGTCGAGCTTTATTTCGAATAACAACTCCTCTATCGTCCCTCTTGCACTTAAACACCCACTTGGTGTTAATCTTTCTCTGACCATCCGGTAAATCAACTAACTTCCACACTCCCAATTTCTCGAATTGACTAAGTTCCTCCTGCATCGCATTTACCCAAGAGTCTTCAGTAAGCGCCTCTTTGTAAGTTCTTGGCTCAACCTGCGATATAAAACAACTCAATGAGAATTCAGTTTGCAAAGAAGCAACTTTTGTATAAAAACATGTAAGCCCTTTATCAATCTGATTTCGAGTACGAACGCCTGTCTGCAATTCTCCTATGATCAACTCCTCTGGATGATATGAAAAAGTTCGCGGCATCACTTCACTTGGAACATCTACATTTCCCTCCAGATTAGTAACATTCTGCTCTGCATCTTGTTCACCAACTTGGTTTGTTTGACTTGAAATCTGAATTTGCTCCCCCCTCAGAATCTGAATCACCATGATCAAATACTGGCATGTTTTCAGCTTCTAGATTATCATTCTGAACCGACTGATTATCCTGAGCAACTTCATTCTGTTGGACATCATCATGTTCACCAGCATTACTTGGACCTGCTTCATCGTCATTTGAAGTTTCTCGTGGTCGCCTTGAATACTCAGCTGGGAACCTTAGCTGCGACTCATATTCACGCAAAATATCCAACTCATCAAAGAAATCTTTATCATCCTCTGATTCTTCTCTCATGTCAAACGAATCCCAAAGTTTGTCATAATGATAACGCCATGAATCACCAGGATTCTGTGGCGGCATAGTATAACCTTGACATTCAACATTTGCAGCTTCAATAATCCGCTTCTCACTTGGAACGAAGACACGTCGCAACGGATTTGCATAACCAACAAATATTCCCTCAATGCACTTCGGACCAAACTTTCCAAAAGGCTCTATAACCGTACAAGGTGACCCGAACGGTTCTAGATACTTCAAATTCGGTTTGCGATTATTGATTAGCTCAAAGCATGTTTTATTGAACTTCTTGACAGTGAGAACCCTGTTGAGCGTATAGCATGCTGCAGAAACAGCTTCAGCCCAAAAATTAATCGGTAACTTTGAATCTGCGAGCATAGTTCTAGCCGTCTCGATTAGTGTCCAGTTTTTGCGTTCTGCGACTCCATTCTGCTGCGGAGTGTACGGAGCACTAAACTTATGCAAAATACCTCTTTCATCACAAAATTCTTCCATCTTGCTGTTCTTGAATTCAGTACCATTATCACTTCGAATTCTCTTGATACGCCTTTGGTACAAATTCTCAATCTTCCTGAACAGACCCATCAAACTGTCAAATGTTTCATCTTTCGTCTTCAAGAAAGAAACCCACGAAAATCTGGAATAATCATCAGTAACGACCAAACAATAGTAATCTCCTGTAATACTTTTGACATTCACCGGACCAAACAAATCCATGTGAAGTCTTTCCAGAGGTCTCGAAACTGAATTGACTTGCTTTGTAGGGTGTGACTTTTTCTTTTGCTTGCCTTTGATGCAGCTGATGCACTCCCCTTCCAGATGAAAACCTTTGATATTAACTCCCAATACCAAATTATTGTGCACCAAATGATTCATTTTTTTTAGGTGAATATGCCCCATCTTTCGGTGCCACAATCTTGATTCTTTTTCAGTTGCTCTAGAAACGAAACAATGTGCTTGACCAGTAGTTGTAGTTGCTACAGACATATCTAACACATATAAATCATTCACTCTAGGTGCCCTCATGATAATCCATTCTTCAGGAATAACAAAACCAGGTTTCAAAATCAAACATTCTTTATCAGTGAAGTGAGTAGTATACTGATTGTCACAAATCTGCGAGATACTAAGCAGATTATTCTCCAACTCAGTGATGTAGTTAACTCTCTCAAACGTTACAATCCCATTGGATAACGTTCCTTCACCAATAATTCTACCTTCTTCATGACCTGCAAATCCCACATAACCACCATTGATATTCTTCACATCATACAGCAATGCAGTTTTTCCTGTCATGTGTCGAGATGCGCCACTATCCATGATCCATCTTGAAATGGCTCTTGGAAGATCCTGCACATACCACAAGTTGATTTTAAAACATTTCAATAAAGATGCCGATTCATGCTTCGCAATCCAGGAAGCTCCGGCAATTCAAACTGCTTATTCGAACATGGTGTCCACCCAGGCCTCATCAGCCTTAGGTGTAACCTTGACTCTCGCAATTTGAATTTTGAAATTTTCAGCCTTCAAAGGTGGAAAATTTGCATCATAATCAACCGAAATTGATTCTTCAGCCTTTTTCACTTCAGAAGTTGAAATTTTCATTTCAGTTTTTGGTATCCAAACTTGTTGAGATAATGTAACCCGTTTATACAACTTGTCGTTTTTAGTTACCACTTTCTTTACGGGTTCATTTTTCATTTTGATATTGTCATTTTTCTCATTCTTTTTCTCAACAATGATTGGTGCTTTACCCTTCACATCAACTTTCTTCTTTTGTCTATCAACAACTTCAGTCTTAGGCTTGGAGTTGGTACAATTTCTTGCAATGTGACCAACTTTGTTACATCTAAAACATGTACGAGTATCAACAACTCGACTTGTGCCTTCAGACTGAGGTTGTAAGACCCTCTTCTCAAAGAACTCTTTATTTGATTTTGAAAAAATTTCATTCTCTTCATCAGCAAGTGAACTTGAACTGTTCACAAACACCTTCTTTTCAGCAAACCTCTTGTTTTGAAAACTCTTTTTCTGATAACTATTACCACCCCGATAACCACCCGACCAATTGTTTCGATTTTTATTATAAAAACGTGGTGGAACAACAGGCTTTTTGTAGTAAGCTTTATCTTTCTCAAAATTCATGATTTAGCTTGAATTACACAAGAACTCTTTCAAGTGAAATCTACAAGATAAACAAGTAAAACCCTAATGTGTGTTCATTCAAACTATCTAGACACAAGACTTGATTATGACGTAATCAGCAGACATTCAGTGCACCAACACCTTCCCCACCCGAATTCGGCACCATAAATCGGCAAAGTTAACCAACTTATCACCCCTACATTTACCACTTGTTGGTATCAACTCTCAGAACTGTGATAAGTCATCTTGATTCTTCAAAAAATCGATAACCGAGTTCACATATTCAACAGATCTAATCTAAGAACGAAACGTTGTTGTTGTCGCCGCCAGTATGTCGCCGGCAAGTTCGAATCTTTGATGATCGGGTCACCTGGAACTGAGCCCAAACATCCTTTGGTGTTAAACCTTCGTCGCATATCTGGTCACATGGAATTCAGCCCAAACATCCCCCGATCTACAAGCACAGAGCAGACCGAGGCTTGAAGGCACTATCGCATCTGCTGTCACACCCTGACTTTTGCGGAAGCGTGGTTTATTTGGTGTGACTTCTTAATACCATAGCAACAATCATAACAATGCTATATGATAAAAACACGAGATGTTTATCCATTAATAAAGTTTAGAAACTACCACAATACCATTGTTTGAAACATCAATACCAAATTAAGTTACAACCCATGACTTGTTTAAACGAGTTCACAAGACTCAACAAAAGTACTTAAATAAAAACCTGAGTTTAGAATTATGTATCCCGTCCAGGAAATGAATACACCCTCTAAACTCAACAACCCTGGATAACATCGTTTATTTAAGCGTAGCTTGAAAACATATGCATACCCTTGCCAGATCCACTAGTTCCCTGAAATACATGTAGTTTAAAAACATCAACAAAAAGTTGAGCGAGTTCATGTGTATGTCTGTGTATATAAACCTTTGAAATATGTCTTGTATGTATAAATGTCCCTGGTATGTAGCAATAAGGAAAAAGAGATCACCACTGGGTTGCAAAGCCAATGGTATGTGTGAAATTGTGCAGGAAGACTCAAACCTAGCAAATTTGTCTCCGGGATGAAGACATAGTCACCACTATGGGCCGCCCCGGCCTCATGGGTGTGGGCTCGCTACACCCAAATAGATCTATCACTCATGTCCCTTGGTCCTACAATGAGGATTAATGGCCTTAAGTGTTGTGCCCACCCTTCTCATGATCTAGTCGTAAACCCTCCTTAGGCTAACCATACCATGTATAAAAATGTCTGTAATAATTGTAACATGTATTCCACCCCCGACGTATAAAACTAAAAATAGTAAAAGAAAAAGGGGGGAACATGAACTCACAGTAATGCGTCTTCAGTAATGTCAACTCAAACTCTGTCAGCTACACGACAACCTACAACGTACTACGTCTATTAGACGAACGGGCCGTGCCTTGGCTTAGAGTTTAATGTTTTGAGTTACGTTTCTTATATTATTCCGAGTTATAAATATTTGTCAAATAATTAATATTTCAACTTAAATTATATTTAGTTTTGGAATAATTGTTCAATCCATATTTTTGTATTAATACATCTCAAGTATATATTTCCGTATTTCCTTCCCAAGGATGGGGTAATTTATACATGTATATTTGTAGTTCCGAAATAATATATTTTTAAGTCTCACTTACAAAATATATAAGTAAACTCATTTTGTCCCAAAATAAGGTATTGTCCCGAAAATATATATTTTTCCCAACAATCATATATCTTCTAAATATACTATGAAAATATATTTTTATTTCCCAAAAATAATATATTTTTATCTTGTCCAAAAATATGATGCAACTTTGTAATATTTACAAAAGTCATATTTTTATTTCTTGTATTAAAATAGTATTTACCAAAAACATATATGTGACGGTATCGTTTTTGGATAGTAAAATTCACGATACTTTGTTAAGTTATATAATATAACCATTTCACCGAGTATACAAATAATCACACAAGTGTCTTCATATGAATATATATTCTAAATATATATTTAACCATTTTCATGTACAAAACCAACCTCCGATACTTTGTATTTTTGTTACAAAAATTATGGCGAGGTTTATGTTTGAAAAACATAGTTTAAAATACGCTAGTAAACACTTGTCTAGAAAATATTTTCTAAGTGTTTATACTTTTTAGAAAATTTCGCCATAGTTTCCCCTAAAAACGGAGGTGTCCATGCTATCTAAGCATATCATTTTCTTTTCAAAAATCAACCCAACAATCAATAATCCAACTACACTTCCCAAGTGCAAAAATTATACAATAATTATAACAACATGAACATGAACTTTTCACAAAACTCGTAGTAACTTGGTAACATGTTTAGTAGACTTAGTTACCCCTTAAAGTGTGTTTGTTTCTTAATAAACTTCCTTCTTGAAAATTTTAGATGTTTACAACTTGTAAACATATTCCACAAAAATTATTCTTTTGAACTCTTCTTGTAAATAAAGTGTTCTTACACTTATTTTATCACCAAAAATAATGTTCATTTATGTAAGAATCAAGTTCTTACTAAAATCATATTTTGAACTTGATTTTCTTGAAAAAATTATTCATAAATCTTAGATTTACAAAATTACTAGCTCACTTTATTTACTATTTTTCAAAAATCATTTTGATTTCAAGTTCATGTTCTTTCAAGAGGATGATCATCTTATGTTGACACATAAACATCCTTTAACTTGCTAGATCATGTGTTTAATCACAATCTAGCAAGCTCCTTATGATGATCAACATCATAAATTCAAGTAAATAACAATCAAGTGCCATGCATGTGTTTAACAACATCATTTTAACAAGATTTCATCACTTTTAAGCTTCATGTTCATGATTCTTGTTTAAGTCTTTTAGTGTTCTTGTTCTTCATAACAATGTACATCTTTTTAACAAACAAAATAAGAAGTAAAACTTAGTAGCAAGAGGCTTACAACTAGCTCAAAGGCTAGGGAAGATCTCAAGAGAAAATGATGAAGAAAATGGTGGATGAAAGCAATGTATGAAGTTTCTTCAAGTTCCTCAAGCTTCAAGCTTCATGTAACACTTTCTAGTACTTAAATAAGCTTGAAAATGGATGGATATGGTGGTGACAAGGTGGTGGTGGTGGCGGTTCTAAGGTGAGCCGAGAGGGAGAGAGAGAGAGCTTGAGGGAGTGGAGTGGTGAAGTGAGGTGTGAGATATGAAATGATTAGGAGATCACATGAACCATTCTTATAATCATCTCTCAATATTATGTTCAAGATATCAAGCAACAATCTAAATAAAATATTAGAAGGATATCTAGTGGGATATGGTGATCTTGGTGGTGGGTCCCCTTGGACCTTAAATGGGCATGGGGGGGGGGGGGGTAATTGTAAATTTTTGATGATAGTAGGTAAATATTAGGAAGTTAAGTGTAATATCTAGTGTATTATGTGTATGGTGCATTATATAATGTGTTGGGGTATTCGGGGACCATAACTAGTCCAAAAATAATAAAACAATGTTTCTGACAAAATTTTGGTGTCCCGGGTAATGTCCGGTTGTTCGGTTTGATACCGGTTCGTTAAAGTGCTAAGTTATACCGTATAGTGTCTTTTATGTAACTTTTTGTGACACAATTAATTCCCAACACTTAGGAAAGCATTCAGGACCATTTAGTCAATTTTCTGCATAATACTAGTATGTTAAAATGCTGAATTTTTGCTGAAAATGCAGAATTCTGCACTTAAAGTGTGTTTTAGGCACTTTCCGGCACTCAAACTATCACCTAGTGACGTAGTTATATGGTCCTTACTTCCCTACACACCATACTAGTGTAGTACCTTGTCCCTGGCCCATACTGGGTCTCAAAACACTGTAAGTCTTTTATGTAACTTTTTGTGACACAATTAATTCCCAACACTTAGGAAAGCATTCAGGACCATTTAGTCAATTTTCTGCATAATACTAGTATGTTAAAATGCTGAATTTTTGCTGAAAATGCAGAATTCTGCACTTAAAGTGTGTTTTAGGCACTTTCCGGCACTCAAACTATCACCTAGTGACGTAGTTATATGGTCCTTACTTCCCTACACACCATACTAGTGTAGTACCTTGTCCCTGGCCCATACTGGGTCTCAAAACACTGTATGTCTATGTACTGAACCCTGTCAGCATATTCCCGTTCTATCCGTTAACTGTGCTAACTGTGCTTTGTGCATCATGTATGTCAATAAAGTTTGTCTGTGATAATGATGTGACATTATGTAATATGTGATGCACATGTAAGTATGACGCAGTAATCAGAAAGCAATTAAGTGATTCAGCACAGTCATTAAGCACTTAATTATAATTAATTAATTGTACGGATACCTGGTTTAATGAGGGTTGTCACATTCTCCCCCCGTTAAGAAAATTTTGTCCCGAAATTTAAGTTCTGCTTCTAGGAGCAGGGGTCTTGGGAAACAAATGTGGGTATTTTTCCTTCATGCGATCCTCACGTTCCCAAGTGAACTCTGGGTCGTGTCGCGCGTTCCAACGAACCTTAACGAGTTTGACACTACTCCGTCGCATCTTGTTAACCTTCCAATCAGTAACCTCAACAGGTTCTTCAACAAAGTGGAGTGTGTCGTCAATGTGAACTTCGTCGGCAGGTATGACAACTGTTTCTTGAGTTGGACTCTTTTTCAAATTTGATACATGGAATGTATCATGGACGCCATTCAGTTCAGCAGGTAAATCCAACTTGTATGCTACAAGACCAATCCTTTTCAGGATTTTAAATGGACCAATGTATCGCGGATTCAACTTCCCACGCTTCCCAAAGCGTGCCACACCCTTCCAGGGTGAAACCTTCAACAAAACCATGTCTCCTACCTCAAATTCCAGAGGTTTCCTTCTTCGATCCATATAACTCTTTTGCCGATCACGAGCCGCTTTGATGCGCTCTCGGATCTGTGAAATCTTGTCTGTCGTTTCTTGGACCAATTCCGGACCAACAAGCTGTCTATCACCCGCGTCGGCCCAGCATAGCGGTGATCGACACTTGCGTCCATAGAGAGCTTCGAACGGTGCGGCTTGAATGCTTGCATGATAACTGTTGTTGTATGAAAATTCAACCAATGGTAGGTGAGTGTCCCAACTTCCACCTAAATCCATTACGCAAGCTCGCAACATGTATTCCAACGTCTGAATCGTCCGTTCGCTCTGTCCGTCTGTCTGTGGGTGAAAGGCAGTACTCAGATTCAGCTGAGAGCCAAAAGTTTCTTGGAAGGATTGCCAAATCCTTGACACGAATCTTCCATCTCTATCAGAGATAATTGAGAGAGGCACTCCATGTCGTGCAACAATCTCTCTCAGGTATAGCTCAGCTAGCTTGCTTGTGTTGTCTTTCTCTTTAATTGCCAAAAAGTGTGCAGATTTCGTTAAACGGTCTACAATCACCCAAATTGTATCATGGCCCTTGGGCGTCCTTGGTAATTTCGTTATAAAGTCCATTGAAATCTGTTCCCAATTCCACTGGGGTATTTCAGGTTGTTGCAAGAGACCTGAAGGTTTCTGGTACTCGGCCTTTACCTTGGCGCAAGTCAAACATTTGCCAACATATATCGCAACGTCGCCTTTCATTCTTGGCCACCAATAGAAATCCTTTAGGTCTTGGTACATTTTATCCGATCCTAGATGGATCGAGTACTGTGACTTGTGAGTCTCATCAAAAATAACGTCTCTCAGACCACCAAAGAAAGGAACCCAAATTCTTCCCAAGAAACCCAATGTTCCATCCTCCTTTGGTACCAATTGCTTCTCCAACCCACGAAGATACTCATTCACAAGGTTTTCCCTTTTGAGCTCTTCTCTCTGCGCGGCACGAATGTGCAACGAGAGGTCCATTTGTACAATTATTTCCAAAGCCCTAACCCTTATGGGCTTGATTCTTTCTTTCCGACTCAGGGCATCGGCGACCACATTCGCCTTCCCAGGGTGATACTTGATCTCGCAATCGTAATCGTTTAATAATTCTACCCAATGTCTCTGTCTCATGTTAAGCTCTTTTTGATCAAATATATGCTGCAGGCTCTTGTGATCAGTGAAGATTGTGCATCGCGTGCCGTACAAGTAATATCGCCAGATCTTTAATGCAAACACCACTGCGCCTAACTCCAAGTCATGCGTGGTGTAGTTTTTCTCATGAACCTTCAACTGACGTGAAGCATAAGCTATAACCTTTTGTCGTTGCATCAGCACGCAGCCTAAACCTTGACGTGAGGCATCGCAATATACCACGAAGTCGTCAGTGCCTTCAGGTAGAGATAAAATTGGTGCATCACAAAGCTTGTTTTTCAAAAACTGAAATGCTTCTTCTTGTTTGTTTCCCCAATCAAACTTCTTGTCTTTTTGCGTGAGGGAAGTCAGAGGTTGAGCGATTTTCGAGAAATCCTCAATAAACCCGCGATAATAACCAGCCAAACCTAGGAACTGTCGAATCTCTGTTGGCGTCTTCGGAGTCTCCCAGTTCTTGATCGCCTCGATCTTTGTGGGATCCACATGGATTCCATTTCCATTAACTACGTGACCAAGGAACTGAACCTCACCTAGCCAGAACTCACACTTTGAGAACTTCGCGTACAACTTCTCTTTCTTAAGCAGCTCTAGGATAGCCCTTAGATGTTGCTCATGTTCTTCTTTCGTCTTCGAGTAGATCAAAATATCGTCAATGAACACAATCACAAACTTATCGAGATACGGCTTGCAGACTCTGTTCATCAAATCCATGAACACGGCTGGTGCATTTGTCAACCCAAACGGCATCACCAGGAACTCGTAATGTCCATAGCGAGTCCTGAAAGCAGTCTTTGGGATACTTTCCTCTTGTATTCTCAGCTGATGATATCCTGATCGAAGGTCGATCTTTGAGTAAAAACTTAAACCTTGTAGTTGATCGAACAGGTCATCAATCCTTGGCAAAGGATATCTATTCTTGATTGTCAACTTGTTAAGCTCGCGGTAGTCGATACACATACGGAAGCTACCATCTTTCTTCTTGACGAACAAAACTGGAGCTCCCCAAGGCGAGAAGCTTGGTCTGATAAATCCCTTGTCTAACAACTCCTGAAGTTGTGTTGACAACTCCTGTATTTCCGAAGGCGCAAGTCGATAGGGTGCCTTAGCTACAGGCGCGGTGCCTGGAACTAAGTCAATGTGAAACTCGACTTGTCTTTGTGGCGGAAATCCTGGCAAGTATTCTGGAAAGACTTCAGGATACTCTTTCACGATGGGAATGTCTTCTAGTTTCGGCTCAACGGCTTCTTTATCCATGATGTGTGCCAAGAAGGCAACACATCCCTTCTTCAAACACTTTCGAGCTTTTAAACAGCTAATGATCCTCAGGGGTGTATCGCGCTTCTCTCCATGTACCACAATCGTTTCTCCATCCGCCATTGGGATGCGAATGGTCTTCTCGTGACATACAATTTCGGCTCTGTTGCTTGACAACCAATCTATTCCTACTACCACGTTGAAGTTTCCCAACTCGACTGGCAGTAGATCCAGTGTAAACTCGTGCTCTCCCAGCTCTATTACGCATCCTCTGATGACTTCATTTATTTCAATTAGCTTTCCGTTAGCCAGCTCAATTGAGTACGGAATGTCTAACTTACTAGCAGTTAACCCAAGCATACTTTTAAATTCTAGCGATACAAAACTATAGTCGGCACCAGTGTCAAATAGAACAGATGCAAAGGGTTGATTAATAGGGTACGTACCAGTAACTACATTGGGATCCTGGCGTGCTTCCCTCGCATCGATGTTAAAGACTCTTCCATGCGCTTGATTCAGTTTTGGGCACTCCCTCTTAAAGTGCCCCATGTCTCCACAATTGAAACACCCTGGTCCTCGACCATTCCCGTTACCATTACCGCCTCGATTGATGTTCGCTCCCCGGTTACCAGCTTGATTCCCAACATTTCCACGATTTCCATTCCCGCCATTTCCTCCCTGTTGGCGGTTTCCATTCCCACTTCCAAAACCTCTTTGATTACCACCAACACCGGTACCAACCCAGCATGTTTCTTTTGAGTGGCCAGTCTTCCCACAAGACTCACATTTCCTGAGTCTGCACATGCCGGGGTGATGATATTGGCATGTATCACATTTGGGCAGAACGCCCATGTACCCTCTTCCTTTGTTTTCGACACCAGTTATGGCCCTGGCTGGTGCGTTTCCCTCTTCTCTCTTGCTGACACTATTGGTACCCTTTTTGAAGTTTGAGAACTTCCTCTTGTTCTCACTTGATGATTCAACATGTGTCTCCTTCTTTTTCGGGTCAGAGATTGAAAATTTGTTCAACCGGATAGCCTCCTCAGTCAGTGACACGCTGAGATCAATGGCTTCGGTAATTGTCGGAGGTTTGGACGTTGTTACCATACTCATGATTTGGGGTGCCAATCCCCAGATGAAACGCTCAATGCGTTTAAATTCAGGATCAACCATATACGACACAACGCGTGACAAGTCGTGGAACCTTTGAACATATTCAGCAATTTTTGGGCCGTCCATTTTGAGATTCCAGAATTCCGTTTCCAGCTTCTGTATCTCGGCCTGTGAGCAGTACTTCTTCCGCATGAGCTCCTTCAGCTCAGCCCATGTCAGTGCATACGCCGCCGCCTCTCCCAGGGTCTGGACTTGAAGATTCCACCAGGATAAAGCACCATCAAGAAAAAGCCCTGAGATGTAAGTAACTTGATGTTCAGGAGCACACTTGCTCATCCTTAAAACAGAATCCGTCTTTTCCGTCCATCCGACGAAAGCAACAGCACCTCCAATGCCGTCGTAATTTAAGGGCTTACAATCCAGAAATTGTTTGTAGGTACAGCCTGTACAGGCGATAACATTTACAGAAGTATTAGCGGATGTGTAAGAAATATCCAAATGTAACGTAATGTGTCTCAAGCGACTTGGACATTACCATTGGGTGGGTTGTTGTTTCTTGAGGAACCTCCGCTTGTTTCTGCGCGTGAGGCCTCATACTGTGCTATTGCTGCGGTAATTCGCTCCTGTAATTCAGCCTCAGTAGTAGGCAAACGTGTGTCTCGTCGTGGAGGCATCTTCTAAAAGAAGATCATATCGGTCAGGTCATAGTAAGTATAGTAAGTAAGTAATATGCATATGTAATAACATCCATCAATACAATAACACATAACATCCCATGTCATAACACAAACAAATAAATCAACAATGCATGTAATGAGAAGGCTGCGATTGAGCTTTTCACATAACAAGACCACCAATATAGTTTTACAATTGTATCATATGTCAAAAGAGACTAAGGGTCACATCACCCTTGTCTGAATCGTCTAACAATCTACAACAACCAAAAGTCAAATATCAAAAGTGTGGTCTTCAAAAGTCTTCACAATCATGGCTCAATAGCTGTCTTCTCACCAAAAGTAGCCTATCTGCAGGAGACCTAAAACCCCTAAGCTGATGGTGGGGGAGGAGGAGGTGGAGGGATGAAAAGCAGACGGCGCATACGCGCTAACTCCTCCTCGAGCATGTGAACAAGCTGCAACAAACAAGCAATCTGCTGCTCCATCGTCAGAAATCGGATGTGGAAATCCGGATAAGCAAATAGTGGAGCAATTGGAAAAGCAGACTGTGACGGATCAGTAAAAGGTGGAGGATGCGGGATCCTCTCGAGCTCAGCGACTCTATGGCTCAACATATCCTGCTGCAACTGCAGCGACACAAGTATATCATCCGTCGTATACCCAACATGAAAGGGATGGTACGGATCAGATAAAGGCATGACGTTGGGCAAAGACCACATAAATGGCTCGCCCGTGGGTGCTGAAGAAGAAGCAGGGTGAGGAAACTGTGGCATAACCTGATCGGCTCCTGACATAAAAGGTATGTGAGTGTGCTGCTGACCTGAAGTTCCTTCCCCTGGACGGGGAGGAGGAATGTCCTGGAGAAAAGTGACGGGTAAATCCATGCGATGAACGTCTGACACTTGAGGGTGAAACTGTGGGACATCAACGGGTACCTGAACATGTGCGACAGGAGGAGTAACTGGTCTGACAAAAGGAGGATAGTCGTCCTCCTCAATCCACCCATTGCGGGTGTGAGCATATCTAGGATCCACGTGGGTGGCAAATGGAGCACGGTCATCAAACACAGGGACCGGGTTGGGCAGTGGTGGTACAATCACTGGAACATCAACAACTGGTGGTGCAACGACTGGTACATCAACAGGGATAGGGTCGTGCACAGGTGGTAGATCGTGAGCAAGAACGGGCTCAGGTGCAATCTCCGGCTCTGGGTCAGCGGGAGCAAGCTGATGATCAGCGGGTACATCAGGGAGCTGATCATCGGGAAAAACAGGTGCCTCAACAGGCTGCTCCTCAGGGATAAACTCCATCTCAAGGTCTGGATCAAAATCGTGTGGAAAAATAAGGTCAAACTCACCCTCAAACTCGACATCCTGATCATCGTCGTGTGGAAAGTCAGGGATGAATCCCAAACCCAGCTGAGAAACGGGCGCTTCAGACATAACAGTATAGGAATTAGTGTCTGTGGGATACCGATGTAATCCCAGTGCATGAAGAGTAGAAGATGACACGGACTCAAACGAGTCGGGACCAGACGGGTCAGATGAAACAGGAACCTCGACAGGTGGCAAAGCAATGGCATCAGCAACAGGAATATCATCAACAGGGACAACAAGGTCATCAACCGGAATTTCAGCAAGTGGAATAGCGACATCGTCATCAATCGGAGCCCCGCCATCCTGGTCATCCTCAGGGGGACCCTCGATGAAGAGGTCGACGTCATCGTCTAACATATCGTCGAGAGGTAGATCCTCAACAGGAAAAGCAGCTAGAGGAATAGGTGCAGGGATCTGAGCAGGAGGTAGATCCCCAGCAAGAAAACCATCAGCTAAAGGTAAATCATCTTCGAAATCCGGTAAGGCGAAGGGCTGGAAGTCATCGTCGTCACTGCTCGTAGTATCTGAAGTGTAAACCTCACCCTCTGGAAGGATCTCGTCGTCTAATACTATAGCTATCGGGTCTATGGTGTCTGACACTCCACTCTCGGAGGATGATGACATGGTGTCTGTAACACAACCACAACATATGCACATATATCAGATAAGCATGTAAGCAAATAGCAATGTAAGCAAGTAATCATCCTAGCCTTCCCAGACTATCCCACCCAGTCTCTAAGACTGAACTCCCTAGTCTTTCAGACTAACTCCCTGGTCTCTAAGACCAAACCTCCCAGTCTCTAAGACTAACTCCCTGGTCTCTAAGACCAAACTTCCCAATCTCTAAGACTGAACCTCCCCAGTCTCTAAGACTGAATCCCCGGGTCTTTAAGTCTCAATTTCCCCAGCCTCTAAGGCTGAACCTCCCTCATTCTCTAAGACTGAACTCCCTCAGTCTCTAAGACTGAATTATATACATAGCCTTTTTGAAATGTGTACTTGTGCCTTTTGTTTGTAAAAATGTTTGTTCCCTGGATCTGGACATTTTGTGTATGCAATGTAAAAATGTTTGAAAACGTTTTCGTGAGAGCCCTGATGATCATAGTCTAGACTCGAGAAAGAATCCTAGTTCACTATGAACCTGGCTCTGATACCAAGCTGTCACACCCTGACTTTTGCGAAAGCGTGGTTTATTTGGTGTGACTTCTTAATACCATAGCAACAATCATAACAATGCTATATGATAAAAACACGAGATGTTTATCCATTAATAAAGTTTAGAAACTACCACAATACCATTGGACGAAAATGGCAAACATGCCCAAACCTCAGGGACGATTTTGGCAATTAACTCTAATATATTTTTAAGTCTCACTTAGAAAATATATAAGTAAACTCATTTTGTCCCAAAATAATGTATTGTCCAGAAAATATATATTTTTCCCAACAATCATATATCTTCTAAATATACTATGAAAATATATTTTTATTTCCCAAAAATAATATATTTTTATCTTGTCCAAAAATATGATGCAACTTTGTAATATTTACAAAAGTCATATTTTTATTTCTTGAATTAAAATAGTATTTACCAAAAACATATATGTGACAGTATCGTTTTTGGATAGTAAAATTCACGATACTTTGTTAAGTTATATAATATAACCATTTCACCGAGTATACAAATAATCACACAAGTGTCTTCATATGAATATATATTCTAAATATATATTTAACCATTTTCATGTACAAAACCAACCTCCGATACTTTGTATTTTTGTTACAAAAATTATGGTGAGGTTTATGTTTGAAAAACCTAGTTTAAAATACGCTAGTAAACACTTGTCTAGAAAATATTTTCTAAGTGTTTATATTTTTAGAAAATTTCGCCATAGTTTCCCCTAAAAACGGAGGTGTCCATGCTATCAAAGCATATCATTTTCTTTTCAAAAATCAACCCAACAATCAATAATCCAACTACACTTCCCAAGTGCAAAAATTATACAATAATTATAACAACATGAACATGAACTTTTCACAAAACTCGTAGTAACTTGGTAACATGTTTAGTAGACTTAGTTACCTCTTAAAGTGTGTTTGTTTCTTAATAAACTTCCTTCTTGAAAATTTTAGATGTTTACAACTTGTAAACATATTCCACAAAAATTATTCTTTTGAACTCTTCTTGTAAATAAAGTGTTCTTACACTTATTTTATCACCAAAAATAATGTTCATTTATGTAAGAATCAAGTTCTTACTAAAATCATATTTTGAACTTGATTTTCTTGGAAAAATTATTCATAAATCTTAGATTTACAAAATTAATAGCTTACTTTATTTACTATTTTTCAAAAATCATTTTGATTTCAAGTTCATGTTCTTTCAAGAGGATGATCATCTTATGTTGACACATAAACATCCTTTAACTTGCTAGATCATGTGTTTAATCACAATCTAGCAAGCTCCTTATGATGATCAACATCATAAATTCAAGTAAATAACAATCAAGTGCCATGCATGTGTTTAACAACATCATTTTAACAAGATTTCATCACTTTTAAGCTTCATGTTCATGATTCTTGTTTAAGTCTTTTAGTGTTCTTGTTCTTCATAACAATGTACATCTTTTTAACAAATAAAATAAGAAGTAAAAATTAGTAGCAAGAGGCTTACAACTAGCTCAAAGGCTAGGGAAGATCTCAAGAGAAAATGATGAAGAAAATGGTGGATGAAAGCAATGTATGAAGTTTCTTCAAGTTCCTCAAGCTTCATGTAACACCTTCTAGTACTTGAATAAGCTTGAAAATAGATGGATATGGTGGTGACAAGGTGGTGGTGGTGGTGGCGGTTCTAAGGTGAGCCGAGAGGGAGAGAGAGAGCTTGAGGGAGTGGAGTGGTGAAGTGAGGTGTGAGATATGAAATGATTTGGAGATCACATGAACCATTCTTATAATCATCTCTCAATATTATGTTCAAGATATCAAGCAACAATCTAAATAAAATATTAGAAGGAGATCTAGTGGGATATGGTGATCTTGGTGGTGGGTCCCCTTGGACCGTAAATGGGCATGGAGGGGGGGGGGGTAATTGTAAATTTTTGATGATAGTAGGTAAATATTAGGAGGTTAAGTGTAATATCTAGTGTATTATGTGTATGGTGCATTATATAATGTGTTGGGGTATTCGAGGACCATAACTAGTCCCAAAATAATAAAACAATGTTTCTGATAAAATTTTGGTGTCCCGGGTAATGTCCGGTTGTTCGGTTTGATACCGGTTCGTTAAAGTGCTAAGTTATACCGTATAGTGTCTTTTATGTAACTTTTTGTGACACAATTAATTCCCAACACTTAGGAAAGCATTTAGGACCATTTAGTCAATTTTCAGCATAATACTAGTATGTTAAAATGCTGAATTTTTGCTGAAAATGCAGAATTCTGCACTTAAAGTGTGTTTTAGGCACTTTCCGGCACTCAAACTATCACCTAGTGACGTAGTTATATGGTCCTTACTTCCCTACACACCATACTAGTGTAGTACCTTGTCCCTGGCCCATACTGGGTCTCAAAACACTGTCTGTCTATGTACTGAACCCTGTCAGCATATTCCTGTTCTATCTGTTAACTGTGCTAACTGTGCTTTGTGCATCATGTATGTCAATAAAGTTTGTCTGTGATAATGATGTGACATTATGTAATATGTGATGCACATGTAAGTATGACGCAATAATCAGAAAGCAATTAAGTGATTCAGCACAGTCATTAAGCACTTAATTATAATTAATTAATTGTACGGATACCTGGTTTAATGAGGGTTGTCACATCTGCTTCCACCGTCATATTAGGTTGCCAGAAAAAACAACGGTGGGGAAGGTGCTGGTGGTGGTAAGAATAGAAAGACCAGATGATGGGGGTGGCAAGTGGGTGAGAAAAAGGGACGGTGGTTTATGGTGGTGGTGAGAACAGGAACTAGAGAGAGAGAAAGAGTGTTGACAGAAAGAGAAATAGAGGGACTGATTTATTTATATGTTTATATGTTTTTATATTTCAAAATTCTTTTTTTTTGTTTTATTTATTAAATAGATTTCAAATAAATGAGTAAAATTATCAATCTAACTTGACTTAACCATGAAAAGTAACTGAGTTAGGGTGAAAGGATATAACGTGCAGGAGTTTGTAAACATCGGGTACATTTTCTGTACTTTTTAAAGACAAGGGACACACTTTACAATCTAGTGTTAACATAAAAGATGATTTTTGTAATTTACTCTATTTCTATTTGAGTGAGTATGTGAATGGCTCATAGCCTCATACTAAATGTGTTTACTTTCTGTAACACCTCGCAAAATTATGTCCAATATAATAAAGACACGTGTCATGGACTTTAAACATGTAAGGAATTGATTTCGAGGGACTAAAATTGTCAAACAATATGAATATGTTAGTAAAAGGATCCAACGTGTCAACATGCCAATCTTGTGCCTCTGATTGACCTCACACGACATTCGTATTCGTTGATGAATAATTTGCCGAACATAGAAAGTCGTTTGTGCTTAAATTAAGGATTCTACAAAGCATAGGGGTAAAAGTGTCAACATGTTAAATGTTACCTCTGAGTGACCTTTTAACAATCCCAAAAGCATTGTAATATTTGTATATTTGGCTCTCAAGAATATTGGATAGTAATTCTATGGAGTTTTGATGAAAACAAGACTTTTCGGGTGACCTTGCAACTAACCGGGAGCTTAACGGAGTTAATATGTGACCCAAGGACCTTAATAGTTAACTATGGGGGTCATAAGTACAATAAAAGAAAGTTAAATAAACTTAAATTGGACCAGGGACTGAAATTGCAAAGTTTAAAAACTTTTTACCGGATTTCCCCATTGTCGCGGCCCGCGTAGACTTCTTATAAGTCTTACGCGGCCCGCGTAAAAGTGCCAGTGACAAAAAACAAGGACAGTTGAATGTTGCAGCCTGTTACACCGCCATTGCATGGCTGATTTCAATACCAGGGACTGAGCAAATGGTTTTTCATGCACTAGGGGCACATGGGAACATCTGGTAGCAACATAGGGACATATGGATTGATCTTGGAGACTCAAAACTCCTATATAAAGCCCTTGTGGTTCTTGTGTTCAATTGCACACTTTCAATTTTCACTCAAACTCTTTCTCTGGAGCTTGCTGGTGTTCAAAGAAGCTTTCTTCTGTTCTAATCTCGTGCTAAGAGTTCTTGTAAGCATTCTTAGCCTCTCTAGTTCAAGTTTTATTAGCTTAATGACCAAAAGTCAAAGCTATCATAATTAAGCTTTGACTTAGTGATTAATCACTAATGGTCCCGCCATTATTTGAATTGAAAGTGGCTATGGGTTGGTAATTATGTAGGTATTAAACCCTTAAAAGGGCACCTACTGATTATCAATCTAACTTGGTCAATTGTCGGGTCAAACTTATTAATAAAAAGTCAACAGAATCAGTTTTTACAAATAAATCCATAAATGATAATGCAGAGGTTATGGAACATGTTTTAACACTAAAATAACTTGGCAAATAATATAAGAACATGTCTAAGCATGTTCAACCCGACAATTCTGAGTTTAGGCTAGGTTCGCAACCGAAAGTCGCAAAAGTAGACTTTTGCTTTGACTTTCAGTTCTGACCCGATTTAGCTTGTTTTAAATATGCCTTAGGGTTCCTTTAGGACCATATTACATGTTAGTATAACCCTCCGAGATTATACTATATGGTTCCTTAGAAATCCGAATCATTTGCATGTTTCTATTAAATGCTTAAATGTTGACCATTATGCCCTTTTGATATTAAAATGAGATTTTCGAAAATGTGAGAGGACAAAAACCTTTATTACTAATTTATAAACATGTCCTAAAGATTTGACATCAGTTCATGGTCTAAATTGAAAGTTATGCTCGATATCGTAAAATGAAATCCTTTTTGTTAATTAAATGGTATTTTGGCATAAATCATATTTAAACTTAAATTTTGGCACCAAACTTTCTACCTACTGATATAATATAATATTTAGGGATTTTTGAAGATTTTTATTAAATTTTAAACTGATCATAACATAGAGTTCTTGCATAGACTCGGTAATTGACGATAATGCCATTTTCGCTAATAAAATGGGTTTTACACATCAAATGCATGACAAACCTTTTTCTACTGACTTTATACGTTAAATAAATTATATTAAATAGTATAGGCTGATAAAAATCTCAGATTTCCATAAATAATCGAATATCGTCAAATATCGACTTTTATGCGATTTAGGCGCATAGTATGGTTTAAAACCATATTTAGCAACTAAGACTTGTTACCTACTGATGTTATAACTAAATTTTTATACTTTAATAGTAAGTATAAGTCTTAAACTTAGATTTCCAAATTTGACCCTTAAAGCATATGTGAAATGACCAAAATGCCCACACGGTGCATAGTTGGGCCATAAATGATAAAATTCACATATGTATGATATCTTACTTATATAACTTGTTAAAATAAATATTTTTACTGATCATTTTAGACCAGAACCTCAGATTACTATTTAACCTCTTTTATAAACTCTAAAATGACCAAAATGCCCCTACGGGGCATAAATTGTTTTTAAATTCGTTTTGGGCATAATGGAAGATATCCTACTGATATCACAACATATTTAAAGCATATTAACTTGTGGAAGTTGTACATGACTCATTTGGTTACCCGTTATGCATATACGCGTTCGGTATGGTTTATGTAACTAGTTTGCATAAATTAACCGAAACGGGTCAAACCTTATCATTTTTACTTCAAAATCCGGAATGTATATAGTTTACCCATTTAAACAAGTCTTCATACTTGTTGGGGGTGAATCACATTCTAATCCGGTCACCGCTTAATCTTGCGTTTTGAACCATAGACATTTCTTTAAGACTAACCGGTCTAAGTTAAGACTTAAATAAGACCCGTTAGAAATCTAATAGGTTATTAAAACCTTCGTTCCAGATTAGGAGCCCAGTAAAAGCGATTTGTACTTGCTGATTGATATACGGCTGGGATTAAAATTATATTTTGCACAGGTAAATACTTTTAACTTATTTTCCGTTATACGGGCTTGGGATACGGTATTATAATAATACCACTTGGTCGGGTATGAAATCGTACAATCAAATGTGATTAAAAAGATGCATAACCCGTTTTAATCTGTCTTGTTTGATGCAATGCCTTTGGGGGGATTAATGACCATGTCCTGGATATCCTCGGCTCATTCATTAGAAATGGCCACGACTTAAGCACGGGGTGTAGGCATACACCTGACAGTTGCGTATGTAAAAAGGTACCCCACTCGTAAGGAAACTTTTTGTGGGTATTATACCAAATGGTGTGTCTATTAATCTTATCCGGCTCTTCTAACCGGGTCCTGAATGGAATACAAACATATAAATCTGTATACAAGATTATTTTAAATAATTGTCCCAAGTTATAAAAGAATTTTTGCCTTGTGCATTTTAAATCAATTTTATAAACAATTTTCAAAAGAGTCAGTTAATTGTATTTACCAGTGTAAACTGACGTATTTTTCAAAAGGTTAAGTGCAAGTACTATGCGTAATGGGCTGGCTACTCCTAGTATCAAATAAAGAGTCTTGCAAGCTTTCGATGCTTAAATCTGTTGAACAATATTTCTTTTTATTTTAGATCCGCCTGTGGATCCACTTACAACCCGTTGTGTAATATTTTATGTTACTTTCAAATTGGTTTGTAATATTATTACTTTAAGACTTCCGCTGTGCATTGAACTATGATTATTTAACTACGATGATATCAACTACGTCACGATACTCCCCACCGGGCCCACCGGTAATACGTGGAAATATCAGGGTGTGACACTTTCCGGATTTATGGTGCAATATTTGGGTGATTAAGAGAACTTGCAATCATAAGTTACACAACTTTTAGAAATTTGTAACACCTCGTAAAATCATGACCAATGTAATAAAGACACATGTCATGGACTTTAAACGTGTAAGGAATTAATCTGGAGGGACTAAATTTGTCAAACAATGTAAATATGTAAGTAAAAGGATCCAAAGTGTCAACATGACATTCTTGTGCCTCTGATTGACCTCACAAGACGTTCGTATTCTCTAACGAATAATTTATCAAACATTGAAAGTCGTTTGTGCTTAAAATAAGGATCTTCCGAAGCATAAGGGTTAAAAGTGTCAACATGTTGAAAGTAACCTCTGAGTGACCTTTTAACGATCCCAAAAACATTGTAATAATTGTATATTTTGTTCTAAAGAATATTGGATATTAATTTTGTGGAGTTTCGAAGAAAACAAGACTTTTCGGGTGATTGTACGACTAACCGGGAGCTTAACGGAGTTAGTTTATGACCCAAGGTCCTTGATAATTAACTATGGGGGTCCTAAATGCAATAAATGGAAGTTTAATAAAGTTAAAATGGACCAGGGACTGAAATTGCAAAGTTTAAAAAGTTTTTACCGGATTTAATGGTTGTCGCGGGCCGCGTAAGTCACCTCTATTCCTTACGCGGGCCGATAGAGGACTGCCAGCAGCAGCAAACCTGCAGGTTCAGTCAGTTCCACCACCTTTGCATATTAATTTTCGATTCTAGGGGCTTGTTTGATGGTTTATACTGCCACCACAACACTTGTAAACATCTGGGAGCCTCCCTAAACAGGTGTAATGATCTTGGCAACCTCAATTTCCCTATAAATAGCCCACATTCTTGATCACTTTGAACTTGCACATTGAGTTTTCATTCAAAGCTCATTCTCTGGAGTCCCTTGGAGCTCTAGGAAGCTTTCCTCAGTTCATATTCCGTGCTAAGAGTTATTGTAAGCATTCTTAGCCTCCTAAGTTCAAGTTTTACTAGTTTAATGACCAAAAGTCAAAACCGTCGTAATTAAGCTTTGACTTAGTGATTAATCACTAATGGTCCAGCCATTGTTCGAATTGAAAGTGGCTATGATTTGGTAATTATGAAGGTAATAAACCCTTAAAAGGGCACCTACTGATTATCACTCTAACTTGGCCAATTGTCGGGTCAAACTTATTATTATAAAGTCAACAGAAGCAATTTTTACAAATAAATTCATAACTGATAATGCTGAGGTTATGGAACATGTTTTAACACTTAAATAACTTGGTAAATAATATAAGAACATGTTTAGGCATGTTCAACCCGACAATTCTGAGTTTAGGCTCGGTTCGCAACCGAAAGTCGCAAAAGTAGACTTTTGCTTTGACTTTCAGTTCTGACCCGATTTAACTTAGTTTAGATATGCCTTAAGGTTCCTTTAGGACCATATTATATGTTAGTAAAACCCTCTGAGGTTATGCTACATGGTTCCTTAATAATCTGAATCATTTGCATGTTTCCGTTAAATGCTTAAAAGTTGACCATTATGCCCTTTTTTTATAAAAACAAGATTTTTGAAAATGTGAGAGGACAAAAACCTTTATTACTGATATTTAAGTATGTCCTAAAAGTTTGACATCAGTTTGTGGTCTAAAATGAGAGTTATGCTCAATATCGTAAATGAAAGTCTTTTTATTAATTAAACGGCATTTTTGGCATAAAACCCATTTAAACTCAAATTTTGACACCAAACCTTTTACCCACTAATGTAATATAATATTTAGGGATTTTTGAAATTTTTTATTAAATTTTAAACTGATCATAACATAGGGTTCTTGCATTGACTCGGTAATTGACGGTTATGCCCTTTTTGCTAATAAAATGAGTTTTACACATCCTTTACATACCAAACCTTTTTCTACTGATTTTATATATTAAATAAGTTATTTTAAACAGTAAAGGCTGACCATAATCTCAGATTTCCTTAATCAACCCGAATATCGTCAAATACCGACTTTTATGCGATTTAGGCGCATAATATGGTTTAAAACCATATTTGGCACCTAAGGCTTGTTACCTACAGATGTTATGAATAAATTTTTATACTTTAACAGTAAGTAAAAGTTTTGAACTCAGATTTCTAAATTTGACCTTTATAATATATGGGAAATGACCAAAATGCCCCTACGGTGCATAGTTTGGTCATAGATGATAAATTTCACATATATTCAATATCTTACTGATGCAACTTATAAAAATAAATATTTTTACTGATTATTTTAGACCAGAACCTCAGATTATTATTTAACCTCTTTTATAATATTAAAAATGATCAAAATACCCCTACGGGGCATAAATTGGTTTTAAATTCGTTTTGGGCATAATGGAAGGTATCCTACTGATATCAGAACATATTTAAAGCATATTAACTTGTGGAACTTGTTCATGACTCATTTGGTTACCCGTTAAGCATATACGCGTTCGGTACGGTTTATGTAACTAGTTTACATAAATTAACCGAAACGGGTCAAACCTTATCATTTTTACCTCAAAATCCAGAATGTGTTTAGTTTACCCATATTATACAAGTCTTCATACTTGTCGGGTCTAAATCACATTCTAATCCGGTCTTCGCTTAATCTTGCGTTTTGAATCGTAAACCTTTCATTAAAACTAACCGGTCTAAGTTAAGACTTAAATAAGACCCGTTAGGAATCTAATAGGTTATTAAAACCTTCGTTCCAGATTAAGGAGCCCAGTAAAAGCTATTTGTACTTACTGATTGATATACAGCTGGGATTAAAATTATATTTTGAGCTCAGGTAAATACTTTTAACTTATTTTCCCTTATACAGGCTTGGGGTACGGTATTTAATAATACCGCTTGGTCGGGTGTTGAATCTTTAATCGAATAATGGTTAAATCATTGAGATAACACGTTTAATCTGTTTTGTTTGTTTAAGCCTTTGGGGGGTTAATGACCATATCCTGGATATCCTCGGCTCATTCATTGAAATGGCCATGACTTAAGCACGGGGTGTAGGCATACACCTGCCGGTGCGTATGTAAAAATATATACCCGCTTGTTGAGAATAACTCGCCGTGGGATTATATTATGTGGTGTGTCTATTAATCTTTAACCCGGTACTTCTAACCCGGGCTACTGAATGTATGACAAACATATAATTCTTTTACAAGATTATTTTTAAATAATTATCCCAAGTTATAAAAGAATATTTTTGCCTTGTGCATTTAAATCAATTTTATAAACAATTTTCAAAATGAGTCGGTTAATTGTATTTACCAGTGTAAATTGATGTATTTTCCAAAAAGGTTAAGTGCAGGTACTATGCGAAATGGGTTGGCTACTCCTAGTATCAAATAAAGAGTCTTGCAAGCTTTTGATGCTTAAATCTGTTGAACAATATTTCTTTTTATCTTTGATCCGCCTGTGGATCATTTTACATTTCGTTTGTAATACTTTATGTTACTTTCGAATCGGTTTGTAATATTATTACTTTTAGACTTCCGCTGTGCATTGAACTGTGATTATTTGACTATGATGATATCAACTACGTCACGATACTCCCCACCGGGCCCACCGGTAATACGTGGAAATATCGGGGTGTGACAGGTTGGTATCAGAGCCAACATTGAGTGAATTAAACACTAGCCTTTTGTGTTTAATCTCAATGACACAGTCGCACATTCCTTGACTTCCGAGTCTAGGCAAAGGACTTAGGACTAATCCTAATCTTTATTTTGTCCTTTATTGTTTTCCTTGTTGTTTCCTTTTTGTTTTAACAGGAACAAGAAAATGCCGCCAAGATTCAGAGGAAGAGGTGGACGAGGCAAGGTGCCGATCACTGCTCCAAATGATCACGAAGCCGGACCTTCTCACCGGCGAACACCTTCAGCAACTTATAGCTCCATCCCCCAAGAAGACTGGAGAAGATATCCGGAACCCGCGAGGCGTTCTGTCTCGCTTAGTTCTTCACCCAATGATTCTCACCACTCCTTCATCCCGTTACAGCGGTCGAGTTCACACCGTGCCTTTCAGGACCCGACCCCTTACTTTCAGAGCCGGTTCAACCCGGCAAATCAGATTGAATAACCAATGGGCCATAACCCATTGGGACCAGAAGACCATTTTCCTGGAGCTCAGGAAATGGAGATGGATGATGACCCCGATCCTGAGATGCCACCATCTGGGACGCCCACGCATCCCATAGAGATTTTGGACGGATCATCATTCCATGGTTCGCCATACAGGGGCCCAGACAGTTTTGCCGAAAGGTGGGCCACATACCACTGGGAGTTCACTTCCCCTTTCAACCCACCTCAGCAGCAGGTCCCCTCTGAGGACCCACATTTTGAGGCGGTTATGCCACCGCCACCGCTAGAGCAACAGCTGCCTCTGGAACCACCGAGGCGAAGAAGAACAGGTGCACGGATGTCCGTGTGAGGAGGGGATTTCCATTTCAGCACCCCTCAACACTCCAGTGGCAGCCACTACCCGCCACTGTATGAAGACCCGCAACTGGGTGGGCCTTCAAACCCAGTTTCTGAGGTGGACTCTGCGCTAGTCGCACCACCACCACCACACATGGGTTATGATAACCCAATTCCTTCATACGTCGGTACAGCGGCGTATAACCCTTTTGAGCAGCCAGCTTACCCTGGCTACAACTACTACAATGCCCCTGCCATCGACCCATACCTCGAGGCGGCCAACTACAATGCTCTCCATCCAGAAGGGCCTTATGCAGCTTCGTGCCAGTCTGGGTACCAAGCATATGGGTATCAATACCCACCACCTCCTTAACCTCTGTAGCAGCAGGAGATTCTTCAGAGGATGAGCCAGGTGGAACGAGAGGTTCAAGAGGAGCGTAGAAGCCACCGGGGATTTCTTAAGGGTTTGGCAAATCTGATCAAGGGAAAGAAGAAGAGGGATTTTTGAAGATTCCTTATTTAATTGTGTTGTAATCTTTATTTTCAATCAAGTCCCTGCGTGAACATTTTTATTTATGTAATAGGTCCCTGCGAGGACTAGTATTTCTTATTTCAGTCCCTATGTGGACAATGTTATTTCTTTCAAGTCCCGTTTAGGGCATCTATGTACTTCATTTAAAATTTATTGGAATGTTTTATTTAAATCTCATTTGTCATCATATGTATGAATATAATATATGAAATAAATTAAAATATCATTCCTTTTTGAAATTTGATCTGCCAATATATATTAAAAGGAATCTTAAAGGGTATAACCTAGCCTACGTGTCATTATAGACCTGGCCATGATGGTAAAACCTATTTAAAAAGATTCAAATCCTTGTTAACATCTGAAAACAAGTTAGCACTCCTGGCTGATGTGATTCGATAAAGTCACACATGTCATCCTTATATTGGGATTTTACAACCCCTTATCTAGCCTAATGATCTTAAAATCATGGGTTTAAATCATCAATTAAGATGATCATATTACAAACATCCATTAGTGATGAAGTGCCTACGGGCTACACTTATTTTCCTATAAGACAAAAGACAGTTGTAGTCTACGACTCCTTGTCAATAAAAGGTAATGAACTATGTTCAAACCTTAACGCCTCGATTCTCTGAAATCATGGCTTAAAATTGTCCTTGTGACTAGGCCTTTTGTGACGCTTTAATATCTTTAATGACTTATAATAAAGGATGATTAATATCCTGAATAGTATAATTAACAAATTAACCAATATGGTTTTATAGTACCATGGTTAATAAATCATCAAAAATGATGATTCCATAATAACCTCTACATGAAATATTGTCAATTGTTTTGTAGCAATCAAGCTACATGGTTGATTCGGAGGAGGTTAACAGTCACCCAAGAGAGAATAATGATACCACCAGAATTAATGTAGCTGGTGCAGATCTTCAAGAAATAATAGACAATGCCGTTACTAGAGCTCTTGATAGACAGTTTAAGGAATCAAGTGGTACACGCTCTAAGACTTAATATGTGGCTCATAGTAAGCCCCCTTCTAAAACACACGAGTCAAAGAAAGACGATGCTCGTCACTCGTCAAACCAGCAAAGTATCCCGTCTAAGAAGATTGTGCTCAATCAAGAGCCACGTTGTTAAGACCTGCTCTTATAAATACTTTGTCTCCTGTAAGCCGAGGGATTTCACAGGAGAGAAAGGGGCCATTGACTGTATGACATGGCTTGATGAGATGGATACCATGGTTGATATTAGTGGTTGTGCAGAGCAGGACATTGTGAAGTTTGTTTCACAATCCTTTAAAGGAGAGGCATTGGCATGGTGGAGATCGTTGGTTCAAGCCACGGGGAAGATCCCACTTTATAACATGTCTTGGGATCAGTTTGTGACGTTGATCAAAGAGAATTTCTGTCCTCAACATGAAGTTGAGAAAATTGAGACTGACTTCCTAACCTTGGTCATGAAGAATTTAGACTTTCAAGCATACCTTACCAGTTTCAATACCATGTCTCGATTGGTTCCATACTTGGTTACACCGGAACCAAAACGTATAGCTCGTTTTATTGGAGGTTTAGCTCCTGAAATTAAGGCAAGTGTAAAAGCATCAAGACCTACTACCTTCAGGTCTGTGGCTGATTTTTCGTTATCTCTTACTCTCGATGCGGTCAGGTAGAGATCACTTAAGAATTCCGATGAAGGAAAGAGGAAACCTGAGGAGGAGAACTCACGCCGTTCTGATAAGAAACATAAAGGGAACTCTGACCATAAGAAAAGTTCCGGGTTCAAAAAGGATAACCAACAGTCGGGTGAGAAGCCCAAATGTAAGACCTGCAAGAAGCACCATCTAGGAAAGTGCATGTTCGAATCAAAATCCCAATCACAGCCTAAAGCTTGTGGGATCTGCAAATCAAATGAGCATAAAACGTTGGATTGCAAGAAGATAAAGGATGCGACTTGTTACAACTGTAACGAGAAGGGGCATATCAAGTCCAACTGCCCAAAATATGCAAAGAAACCTGAAGAGGTTAAGAAGACCAACGCTCGGGTCTTTCAAATGAATGCTCAGGAAGCCATTCAGAACGACAATGTGATAACATGTACCTTTCTAATCAACGATGTTTATGCTAGAGTGTTGTTTGATTCTGGTGTAGACAAGTCTTTCGTAGACAGTAAGTTTTGTAAATTGTTAAATCTGCCTGTTAAGACTCTAAGCATAAAGTATGAAGTAGAATTGGCCGATGGTACTATAGAGACTGTCTCAACAGTTCTAGATGGATGTTTTATATCCATTAGGAATCATTCTTTTCCGCTTTCCTTGCTTCCATTGAAATTGGCAGGATTCGACATAGTGATAGGCATGGATTGGTAATCTCATAACCAAGCTCAAATTTTATGTGATAAGAAGCAAGTAGTTATCAATACTCCTTATGGTGAGCCACTCACGATTCAAGGAGATACTCAGTATGGATTGCCTAAGCAAGTGTCTATGTTTAAGGCATCGAGGTGTATGAAGAAAGGTTGTGTCATTTATATGGCACAGGTTACCATTGATGAGCCAAAGCCCAAGATTGAAGACATCCCCATTATTTTTGAATATCCAGACGTTTTTCCTGAAGAACTACGTGGTTTGCCTCCAGATAGGCAAGTGGAATTCAGAATCGACATTATTCCTGGAGCAGCACCAATTGCAAGAGCACCTTATCGATTGGCACCAACTGAAATAAAAGAGTTAAGGACTCAGTTGGATGATTTGTTGGCAAAAAGTTTCATTCGACCTAGCTCATCCCCTTGGGGAGCATCGATTCTATTTGTGAAGAAAAAGGATGGATCGATGCGTCTATGCATCGATTATCGCGAGTTAAACAAGGTTACAATCAAGAATAGATATCCATTGCCCAGGATCGACGATCTGTTCGATCAACTGCAAGGGGCAAGTTATTTCTCCAAGATTGACTTAAGATCAGGATATCACCAGTTGAAGGTCAGAGACGAAGACGTACACAAGACTGCATTCAGAACTCGATATGGCCACTACGAGTTCTTAGTGATGCCTTTTGGGCTCACTAATGCACCTGCAGCGTTCATGGATCTCATGAATCGCATTTGTAAGCCATATTTGGACAAATTTGTCATTGTCTTTATTGATGACATTCTTATTTACTCAAAGAATCAAGCTGATCATGAAAAACATCTTCGATGTATTCTTAAACTTCTTCAGCAAGAGAAGCTCTACGCCAAGTTTTCAAAATGTGAGTTTTGGCTTCGTGAAGTCCAATTTCTTGGACATGTGGTTAGCGAGCGTGGTATCCAAGTAGATCCCGCTAAGATTGAAGCAATTATGAATTGGCAAGAAACTAAGACTCCTACAGAGATACGCAGCTTCTTGGGTCTAGCAGGATACTACAGGCGTTTCATTGAAAATTTTTCAAGGATTGCTGCACCTCTAACATCGTTAACCCGCAAAAATGTCAAGTTTGAATGGGGTCCCAAGCAGCAAGAATCCTTTGATATTCTAAAGCAGAAATTAAGCAATGCACCAGTGTTGACTTTTCCAGAAGGAATTGAAGAATTTGTGGTTTATTGCGACGCATCGCACACAGGTATGGGTTGTGTGCTTATGCAGAAAGGCAAGGTTATTGCCTATGCATCTCATCAGTTAAAGGTGCACGAAAAGAACTACACCACCCATGATTTGGAATTGGGTGCCGTTGTATTTGCTTTGAAGCGTTGGAGGCATTATCTTTATGGAACCAAGTGTGTGATCTATTCATGCGCGTGTGGTGTGATAGGTTTTTAAGTATATTTTAAGCCCTTTTTACACGTTAGCCAAGTTTTAAATTTATAAAACACGATATTTTACTAACACCAAACACACATATGGGCAAGTGCACCCATCGTGAGCGTAGTATAGTGTTGGCAAGATACCGAGGTCGTCCAAGGACACAAGAGCTTTTAGTACCGGTTTATCCTCAACGTCTAATAAAATCAAAAGTTAGAAAAAAGGTTTTTAAATAAGAAAAATAAAACTAACTAAAATGCTGAAAATTAAAATAAAAACTGATAGACAAGATGAATCACTTGGCTCCGACTCGTGTTTAGTGTAACCTTTGATTATTTCTGCACTTTTGCAATTTTTAAGAGATTATCTTAGTTATTGTAGTGGGCCCCTCTTTTGAAGGTGACGTTACCCTCAACCCAGTAGTTTGAGTCAGTAAGGATACAATCCTAAAGGGTCGGATTATTGAAAGATAATTAATTAAGTTATTAATGCATATTATGGTAGGCCCCTCTTTTGAAGGTGACGTTACCCTCGGCTAAGTAGTCTGATTCAGCAGGGATACAGTCCTAAGTAGCCGGGTTAAAGTATTAATAGTAGCTTACATATGAGGGGATCAAAGAGTTTGGACCCCCGCCATCCAATACCGGTGGGTATTGAAGGAGGTCCTACTAAATTTGACCCAGGTCCATGCAGGATCTATACACTGAACAAGGCAAGACTCTTACCAAACCGTTCCCTTAACCCCCGACCAGGTAGCCAACATATCTCCATATAGACCGTGGAGATATGAATGGTGAAAATCTTTTATTTTATATAGACAGTAAAATAATGCCAAGACACCACGGACAAACGATAAGGAATAATCACCTTCAACATAAGAAACTAGTTATTAAAGTCATTAATACATAACCAAATAAAAAGTGCGAAAAGATTAAAAATAAAAAGTATTACACTAGACACTTGTCTTCACCAAGTGATGTAAGAGACTTAGGCAAACATGGCCTTTGATTGTCACGAGCTCTTACGATCAATCTTGGATCCCGAGATGACTCACACACTCTACGATGGACGATGGATGATGGTGGTGGATGATGGTGTTGTGATGGTGGTGGGTGGTGGGTGAAGTGTGAGAGAGGTGGTGTGCCAAGGGATGGTTTGCAAATGAGCCAAGCACCCCTATTTATAGGCTGAACAGAGGCTCGGGCACGGCCCCGTGTCCATTGGGCACGACCCCGTGTCCACCTTCCTTCTCTTTCTTCATTAATTGCAGTTTTGTCTGCATTAGTTGACCACGCCCCCGTGTCCGCTGGGCTCGCCCCCGTGTGCAGAAGCGTATCTGTACTATCAAGATTTCCCCAGATTCTGCAAATCTTAGAGTTGACCACGGCCCCGTGTCCGCTGGGCACACCCCCGTGGTGGGTGATAGAAGCTTCTACAGCTTTGTCTTTTCTGCTGACACTTGGGCATGCCCCCGTGCTCATTGAGCACGGGGCGTGTTTAGCCTTATGTTCTCTTGTTTTGCTTGGGAAGATGTTGTCGGGGAGGCCGGGCATGCCACGTTTGTTCCTTTTCTTGTATTTATGTTAGATTTAGCTGCCTTTTTGCTTCTTTTGTTCATTTGAGCTCATTTAATCCTGAAAATACAAAAGGAAGACAAAAACACACTTTTTCAAACATTAGTACTAAAAAAGGGTTAGTTTTATGCCACAATTGATGTAATTTATATGTTGCACTTTGTGCACATCATCTATTCTGATCATAAGAGCCTTCAACATCTGTTTAATCAGAAGGACCTAAATATGAGACAACGTCGTTGGATGGAGACACTGAACGATTATGATTGTGAAATCCGACATCATCCAGGCAAAGCGAATGTAGTCGCTGATGCTTTGAGCAGAAAGGAAAGGGTTAAGCCTATTAGAATCAATGCCAAGAGCATTGAATTGAAGAACAGCTTGAATGAAAAGTTGTTAGCCGCTCAAAAGGAAGTTGTATTAGAAGCTAACTATCCGAATGAGAAGTTAAGCGTAACTGCTGAACAATTGTCGTATGGCAAGGATGGAATCCTAAGATTGAATGGTAGAATATGGGTTCCAATTTATGGAGGGCTTAGAGATGTGATTCTCCAAGAAGCCCATAGTTCTAAATATTCAGTTCATCCTGGCAGTGATAAGATGTACCAGGATTTAAAGGCAAATTATTGGTGGATAGGTTTGAAGAAATCTATAGCTACTTATGTGGCTAAATGTCTGACATGCGCGCAAGTTAAAGCAGAGCATCAAAAGCCGTCAGGTTTACTGCAACAGCCTGAACTTCCCACATAGAAATGGGAAATGGTAACCATGGATTTTATCACAAAGTTACCAAAGACGAAACGTGGGAATGACACTATTTGGGTTATAGTCGATAGGCTGACCAAGTCAGCCCACTTCTTGCCGATTAAAGAAACCCACAGCTCTGACAAGCTAGCTCAGCTGTACGTGGATAAGATTGTATCTCTCCACGGAGTGCCAGTATCTATTATCTCCGACAGGGATACGAGATACACATCTCACTTTTGGAAAAGCTTTCAGTAATCTTTAGGCACTCGATTAAATTTTAGCACTGCTTATCATCCTCAGACGGATGGGCAAAGTGAGCGTACGATTCAAACGCTTGAGGATATGTTACGAGCTTATGTTATAGATTTGGGTGGAAGTTGGGATGACCATCTTCCATTGATTGAATTTTCGTACAATAATAGTTATCATTCGAGTATTCAAGCAGCACCTTTCGAAGCTCTGTACGGAAGAAAGTGTAGAACGCTAGTTTGTTGGGCGGAGGTTGGAGATGTCCAACTATCAGGACCTGATATAGTCCTGGATACGACGGACAAGATTGTGCAGATCCGTGATCGTCTAAAAGCTGCCAGGGATAGGCAGAAAAGCTACGCGGATAAAAGGCGTAAACCTCTGAAATTCAAGGTAGGTGATAAAGTGTTACTTAAGGTATCACCCTGGAAAGGGGTAATGCGTTTTGGCAAGAAGGGCAAGCTGAGCCCAAGATACATAGGACCATTCGAGATTATCGAATGTGTCAGAACTGTAGCTTACAAGCTAAACTTGCCAGAAGAGCTCAGTGGAATCCACAATGTGTTCCACATCTGCAATTTGAAGAAATGTCTAGCCGATGAATCGCTAGCCATGTCGCACAAGGACGTGCAGATAGATGAGAGCTTGAAGTTTGTTGAAAAACCTTTGTCGATCGAGGATAGACAGGTTAAGAAGCTTCGAAGGAAGCATGTACCGATTGTGAAGGTAAAATGGGATGCCCTTAGAGGCCCAGAATACACGTGGGAGGTTGAATCCACAATGAAACATAAGTATCCTCATTTATTCCAGTAAATCTCGAGGTCGAGATTTCTTTTAAGGGGGTGAGGATGTAACACCTCGTAAAATCACGACCAATGTAATAAAGACACGTGTCATGGACTTTAAACGTGTAAGGAATTAATATGGAGGGACTAAATTTGTCAAACAATGTAAATATGTAAGTAAAAGGATCCAAAGTGTCAACATGCCATTCTTGTACCTCTGATTGACCTCACACGACGTTCGTATTCTCTAACGAATAAATTATCAAACATTGAAAGTCGTTTGTGCTTAAAATAAGGATCTTACGAAGCATAAGGGTTAAAAGTGTCAACATGTTGAAAGTAACCTCTGAGTGACCTTTTAACGATCCCAAAAACATTGTAATAATTGTTTATTTTGCTCTCAAGAATATAGGATATTAATTTTGTGGAGTTTCGAAGAAAACAAGACTTTTCGGGTGATCGTACGACTAACCGGGAGCTTAACGGAGTTAGTTTATGACCCAAGGTCCTTGATAATTAACTATGGGGGTCCTAAATGCAATAAATGGAAATTAAATAAAGTTAAAATGGACCAGGGACTGAAATTGCAAAGTTTAAAAAGTTTTTACCTGATTTAATGGTTGTCGCGGGCCGTGTAAGTCACCTCTATTCCTTACGCGGGTCGCGAGAGGACTGCCAGCAGCAGCAAACCTGCACAGCTGCAGGTTCAGTCAGTTCCACTGCCTTTGCATGTTAATTTTCGATTCTAGGGGCTTGTTTGATGGTTTATACTGCCACCACAACACTTGTAAACATCTGGGAGCCTCCCTATACAGGTGTAATGATCTTGGTAACCTCAATTTCCCTATAAATAGCCCACATTCTTGATCACTTAGAACTTGGACATTGAGTTTTCATTCAAAGCTCATTCTCTAGAGTCCCTTGGAGCTCTAGGAAGCTTTCCTCAGTTCATATTTCATGCTAAAAGTTATTGTAAGCATTCTTAGCCTCCTAAGTTCAAGTTTTACTAGTTTAATGACCAAAAGTCAAAGCCGTCGTAATTAAGCTTTGACTTAGTGATTAATCACTAATGGTCCAGCCATTGTTCGAATTGAAAGTGGCTATGAGTTGGTAATTATGTAGGTAATAAACCCTTAAAAGGGCACCTACTGATTATCATTCTAACTTGGTCAATTGTCAGGTCAAACTTATTATTAAAAAGTCAACAGAAGCAATTTTTACAAATAAATTCATAACTGATAATGCTGAGGTTATGGAACATGTTTTAACACTTAAATAACTTGGTAAATAATATAAGAACATGTTTAAGTATGTTCAACCCGACAATTCTGAGTTTAGGCACGGTTCGCAACCGAAAGTCGCAAAAGTAGACTTTTGCTTTGACTTTCAGTTCTGACCCGATTTAACTTAGTTTAGATATGCCTTAAGGTTCCTTTAGGAACCTATTATATATTAGTAAAACCCTCTGAGGTTATGCTACATGGTTCCTTAATAATCTGAATCATTTGCATGTTTCCGTTAAATGCTTAAAAGTTGACCATTATGCCCCTTTTATATAAAAACGAGATTTTTGAAAATGTGAGAGGACAAAAACCTTTATTTCTAATATTTAAGTATGTCCTAAAAGTTTGACATCAGTTTGTGGTCTAAAATGAGAGTTATGCTCAATATCGTAAATGAAAGTCTTTTTATTAATTAAACGGCATTTTTGGCATAAAACCCATTTAAACTCAAATTTTGACACCAAACCTTTTACCCACTAATGTAATATAATATTTAGGGATTTTTGAAAATTTTTATTAAATTTTAAACTGATCATAACATAGGGTTCTTGCATTGACTCGGTAATTGACGGTTATGCCCTTTTTGCTAATAAAATGAGTTTTACACATCCTTTACATACCAAACCTTTTTCTACTGATTTTATATATTAAATAAGTTATTTTAAACAGTAAAGGCTGACCATAATCTCATATTTCCTTAATCAACATGAAGATCGTCAAATACCGACTTTTATGCGATTTAGGCGCATAATATGGTTTAAAACCATATTTGGCACCTAAGGCTTGTTACCTACTGATGTTGTGAATAATTTTTTATACTTTAATAGTAAGTAAAAGTTTTGAACTCAGATTTCTAAATTTGATCTTTATAACATATGTGAAATGACCAAAATGCCCTACGGTGCATAATTTGGTCATAAATGATAAATTTCACATATATACAATATCTTACTGATGTAACTTATAAAAATAAATATTTTTACTGATCATTTTAGACCAGAACCTCAGATTATTATTTAACCTCTTTTATAATCTTAAAAATGACCAAAATACCCCTACGGGGCATAAATTGGTTTTAAATTCGTTTTGGGCATAATGGAAGGTATCCTACTGATATCACAACATATTTAAATCATATTAACTTGTGGAACTTGTTCATGATTCATTTGGTTACCCGTTAAGCATATACGCGTTCGGTACGGTTTATGTAACTAGTTTACATAAATTAACCGAAACGGGTCAAACCTTATCATTTTTACCTCAAAATCCAGAATGTGTTTAGTTTACCCATATTATACAAGTCTTCATACTTGTCGGGTCTAAATCACATTCTAATCCGGTCTTCGCTTAATCTTGCGTTTTGAACCGTAAACCTTTCATTAAAACTAACCGGTCTAAGTTAAGACTTAAATAAGACCCGTTAGGAATCTAATAGGTTATTAAAACCTTCGTTCCAGATTAAGGAGCCCAGTAAAAGCTATTTGTACTTACTGATTGATATACGGCTGGGATTAAAATTATATTTTGAGCTCAGGTAAATACTTTTAACTTATTTTCCCTTATACGGGCTTGGGGTACGGTATTTAATAATACCGCTTGGTCGGGTATTGAATCTTTTATCGAATAATGGTTAAATCATTGAGATAACCCGTTTAATCTGTTTTGTTTGTTTTAAGCCTTTGGGGGGTTAATGACCATGTCCTGGATATCCTCGGCTCATTCATTGAAATGGCCATGACTTAAGCACGGGGTGTAGGCATACACCTGCCGGTGCGTATGTAAAAAGATATACCCGCTTGTTGAGAATAACTCGCCGTGGGATTATATTATGTGGTGTGTCTATTAATCTTTAACTCGGTACTTCTAACCCGGGCTACTGAATGTATGACAAACATATAATTCTTTTACAAGATTATTTTTAAATAATTATCCCAAGTTATAAAAGAATATTTGTGCCTTGTGCATTTAAATCAATTTTATAAACACTTTTCAAAATGAGTCGGTTAATTGTATTTACCAGTGTAAACTGACGTATTTTCCAAAAAGGTTAAGTGCAGGTACTATGCGAAATGGGCTGGCTACTCCTAGTATCAAATAAAGAGTCTTGCAAGCTTTTGATGCTTAAATCTGTTGAACAATATTTCTTTTTATCTTTGATCCACCTGTGGATCATTTTACATTCCGTTTGTAATACTTTATGTTACTTTCGAATCGGTTTGTAATATTATTACTTTTAGACTTCCGCTGTGCATTGAACTGTGATTATTTGACTATGATGATATCAACTACGTCACGATACTCTCCACCGGTAATACGTGGAAATACCGGGGTGTGACAAAATTGAAGTATGAGTTTTTTTTTTTTTTTTGAAACGTAAACTTCATTAGTAACTACCAACTCACAAAACGGGGAGGACACACCAAACCGGATTACATATATACAAAATTACACCAATCAGACCACGAAACTATCCTTCCTTTTAGTCTATTTCTAATCCAAAGATACCCAAACACTTTAATCTCTCTAATAATCTCTTCTACCCGCACTTGTTTATTCTCGAATTTGCGGCTGTTTCTTGCACGCCACAGGCACCGTCAGCTAACAATCAAGATTCCATGAAAAACTTCATTAGCCAACCCTTTCATACCACTATGGTTATGCATTTCCAGGATATCTCTAACAGTGTTGACGACAAACGGTGTGGTTTTAGTCCATCTACTAACATGTTGTCAGACTGTCGAAGCATGAGTTTCGTTGGTCCAATGTTGTTACTTATATGCCTATTAATTAAAAAATTAATAAATAAAAAAAGAGAGGGACAGAGAGAGAAAAACTCGTATGCAAGGTTTTGCTTGTTTTTGTTCCTTTGTCTTTAAAATTGATAAATTTTGTACTTAATGTTTCCAAATATTGCACGTTATGTCCTTTGGCCCTAACCCAGCTAGATTTTTTTAGTAAACCTAAATACACAAGGGTAATTTAGTCTTTTTATCTATATATTTAAATTTTTTAATAAAAAAACAAAAAAAAAAAAAACATTATTCTAATATTATAGATAAATGACAAAGCTTGCAATTCACTCTTATTATTTATTTATTTATTTATTTTGCATCACCTATTTACCTACAAATTAAGACTATGGGGTGTGGAGGGGTTTGGGTTAGTGACATTGCTCGACACGTGACGAGAGTGGGGTCCACAAGGTTATATTCAAATAAGAGGGGTGTGGTGTGGCATGGCTTCGGCTGCGTGGCCAGCCATGTGGATTTTGATATATATATATATATATATAGGGGAAGGTTCATTGGGGAACACTAAAAAAGTGGGGAACAGCGGGGAACCGACTCAAACGAACTCCGATTGGACTCATTCCAGCGGCGTTGGAACCGGCTCGTCGAACCCTAACTAAGATCTCTTAACCCTAAACCCTAAATCCTAACTCCTAAACTCTAAACCCTAAAGCTAAAAAATAAGGCTAAAACCTAAGCTAAAACGTAAAATCTAAACTATAAACACTAAAAGCTAAACCCTAAATGCTAAACCTAAAGCTAAACCCTAATTCTAAACCCTAAAGCTAAACCCTACACCCTAAAGCTAAACCCTAAACCCTAAAACTAAACCCTAAAGCTAAACCCTAAAGCTAAACCCTAAAAGCCAAACCCTAATATATTTAGGGTTTAGGGGTTATGATTTAGGGGTTAGGGTTAAGAGATCCTAGTTAGGGTTCGACAAGCCGGTTCCAACGCCGCTGGAATGAGTCCAATCGGAGTTCGTTTGAGTCGGTTCCCCACTGTTCCCCACTTTTTTAGTGTTCTCCAATGAACCTCACGCTATATATATATATATTAAACTATTTAAATTTTCTTTTAATTAAAATAACACACTAATTAAAATAGAAGATTGCATATAATATTTTTAAAAACTACAAATAAAATAAAAAAAACTACGTAAAATTAGAAAAAAAAAGCTACATAAAATAAAAAAATAAAAACTTCATGATTTCTTCATGTTATATTTTCTCAAGATTTCTTGTTTCATTTCCAACGTCATTGCCAATTCTGGGCCGGTAAGGTGATCGACGGGCATGGCAAGAAATTTCATATCTTCGCATTTTTCTTTTAGAGATACTTTTTTATCGAACGACGCTTGGATATTTTTCCTCATCTCCATCCTTTGTTGTTGGAGAAAATTAAATGTATCAATTTTCGTCCCAAGATCTTCCAACTGGTCGGTGTACAACCTTTTCCCCGATGCCGAACCCGATCTCGCTCTTTAAATCCGCTTTTTTGACATGTCTCTACTCGGTGGGCGGGAAGGAGAATCATCAAAATCATCCAAATTCAGATAAAACTCTTGATCACAAGCATGGGACGAGGGTGTTCTTGCCTTTTTGGATGAGGTTGACTCACTAGCAGGAGGGACTCTCGCCCATTTAGAAGCGTACCTACATACATCCCAACAATGCATGTACTTGAACTCGTTCTTCTTGTTCTCTCGGTATGCTAACATGACATTCTTGATAAAGTCAGCCTCGGTTTCACTGCTCCTTGGCGTGTTCTTTGCCTTAGACTATCTTCAGCGGGGAGAGCCTGTCCTCCCCCTGCCCAGAGCCACCTCATACTGCCCCATCCGTTCTCCCTTCCTCTGCAACGGGCGTCAAAGCCATGGCCCACCCCTCCCTCTCACAATCTTCGTGTCTCTCCTCCACGGGCACGCCCTTGCCTATGGGCGGCTCCCCACCATCTCTCTTCCACCTTACCCTCCACGTCGAAGAAGGTTGCTACAGGCGGCAGATATTTGGTAGCGATGGAGATAGTCTTATGGAAACAAGCGTTGAATGCGGTGACGTGTGTATTTATTAAAAAAATATAGAGATAGAAGAAGTAGAGAAGTGATAAAAATGTAAAAAATAGGTGGGTATTTATAGTGTTTAATATGTAATTTTTTTTAATAAAAGTAGTCGTTTGGCAACGGCTATATCGCACCAGCCAACTCCCCCCCCCCCCCCCACCCCACGCCAGGCCAGGCTCAATACCCACGTCAGCGGGGCAACGCCATGGCCAACGCTGGCCCGGTGTGGTTTAGCTAGCTTTGCTTGGCAACCCCCGGCCCACACCCCGTGGTCTAAACAAATTTGGCCATCCTGCTTAATAATGCTATAACTATGCATGTGAAGAGGTGTTACTCTCATATTGTGCATCTGAATATGTTTGGTGATATGAAAGGGATTTTGGCATCAGATTCAAAGTCACCAAAACTTTGGTTTAAAATAAGATTGTTAAACATTCAAGACTTTGGTCATTTTATTATTTATATATGTCAAATAGTCAGTTTCATGCTAGCATATGTAAGTTATATAATATACTTCCGTTACAAAGATATCAAACGAAAGCAGTGACTAAAATGTGAGAAACGTTCATATCTGGAATCGTTGTTTTGAGGTAAAATTGCAACGCAAAAGACTGTTAGCTTGTTTGTTTTATATTTAAAATCTTTAGGGTATACGGAGTGGGCGGCAAACCGACTCGGCAAAGTGCCTTTGTCGATCGGTAACACCGCCGCCGGTGGGTTTGCAGCTCGGTGAAGGTTTGGTCGCGGGGAGAGGTTGCCGATGCGGGGAGATGATCGTTGGAGAGAGAGAGGGAGTGTATGAGAGAGAGAGGGTATTGTTGGGTGGGGTCCATTCCAATCTCAACCAATCACACCTTTTTTTTTTTTTTTTAAAGTTTACCACTTCACCAAGTGTCTAACCATTGTCAACACTTTTCAGCAAAGTTTAAACAATTTTCACTGATTGACGTGGCGCACTCTAATTGGTTGATTTTTTAGTTTGGCACTCTCAAGTGTTTAACCACTCCTTACACCCTTAGCTCTTTTCCACCCGGCCCCATTAGTAGATTAATCATTCGATCAATATTTTCCTCGCCTTGTTCACATACTCGTCAGATTCACAGTTAATACTAGGATCTCAGGATCTGCCTGGTGCCTTACCACTACGAAATACTCTGTATCTAGTTTGATACTCATCACCACTCACATGTTTGGAAGTGCTCTTCAAGCAAACACGTCCAAGCATGAGAGTGGTGATGAGCACCAGAAGACTTGCAGATTTGTAGTGACAAATGGGCAAGGCATCTAGAGGATTCGGATGAAGACACATACAGATTGCTGCATTAGTCCAGATGTTTGCTGATGATCCGGATAGTTGCTGATACACATTTACATTAAACGTCCATATCAAATGATGCCGATCGTCTGATCAGTTATGGTGTTTGTGTTTAATGCGGCAATTGTAGTGCGAGGGAAGCAATTTCAGTTCTTGCGACAAAATTCCTTCACTGTTTAACAACAAAGATTGGATTCCTCATGTTGAAGGTTTTAAAGGAATTAATCAAATTCAAAATCTCTCATTGTTTAACAAAAAAAAAATTATCCTTGAATTCTTAATTACAATTACAAACAATTCCAACGGATTATATGTACCAAACAAGGTGTAAAAGTTAGATTTGGAAATCCATACTTATTCATATTATCGTGTTATCAAACTCATACTTAATCTAATCAAGTTTGGAGTATAAAAAAAAACTACAATATTTAGTTTTTAAAGAATGAAGTGCAAATAGTATATTACTTAAAAAAATATATATATAACAAAATTTTCCCAACATCATATACTAACAAAGTAAATAAATATTAAGATTGATTTACTAAGAATTCAATTTGAATACCATGACCAAACCATGTAGCCAGATTATAAAGAAATCATAACAGAACAATTGGTTTTTCAAATAGTTTAGCTAATTTAGTAATGATGTGATTATTCGGTTTTTATACCTATTTAACACAAATGAGTTCCAATGAACATGGCAGTCATATCATAGATATAAAAGATGACTAGCCTAAAAAACACTCAACACTACACATGCTAAGTAAGTACTATACTAGTTCATAACCATTACAAACATCACCAGGGCACAAAAAAAATACAGCCTGCTGTTATCACTCCCACTCTTAACTATTACAAACCAAAATCATTTTCATCATCATCATCATCATCATCTACGGGAAAAGAAAAGAAAATCTGGGTGATTAACCTGAAGGTTTGACAGCCAACTGTCAGCCGCCTGCAAAAGATCAGTCAGCAACAAGCGTTCGTTGTTGATCCACATTGGCGCTTTTAACTTGTAAGAAGCAAGACCAAACACCGGTAAGGACATCCTCGAGACGCCCTCTGTCTCTCCAGGATGCATGGCAACTGGTGGATGCTCACATTGATTGCCTTCAAAAAACAATTGTTCAAATGTCCACTCGGGATTCCAATATAACTGCTATCTCTTGATGTTATTATGGGGGTGTTTGGATATGTGAGAGTGATAATGCCATTGAATACACAACCAAATAATCAACGGCAATACAACAAGCTGTTGGATATAGCATTTAGATATGCATTTGCTGATTAAGGTTGTGAGAATCAGATGAAAAGTTATTTGAGACATCAAAATGACCAAAAACAAGATTCTTGCTCAATTTAGCTTAAAAGAAGAGATGAATTCATAATTTTGTTATGTGACCTTTGAAGATCAGTACCATTGCATCTGGTATGAGACTGATTATTTGGCAATTAAATAATAAGATGATAAAAAATGTAACCTAATATCCAAACACTGAGAACTGATTGTTAGGGCTGCAAACGAACACGAAATATATGTGTTCACAAACTGTTCATGAACAATTACCGAACGAGATTTTATGCTCATGTCCGTTAAGGAAATGAACGTGTCCGTGTTCGTTTGTTAATTTTAGGCAACGAACGTTCATGAACACACCCTAATGTTCATGAACAGAAACGGAAACAAACGAACACAAACAAGCGCTCATGAACTGAATATAGAGTAAATTACTTTTTGAGTCCTTGTATTTTAGTGGTTTTAACCACTTGAATCCAAAATCAAAATGTAATCCAAAATCAAATAAAAAAGTTTAACGCCATGAGTCCCTAACCGTTCATTTTATAACGTTTTGAGTCCCAGTGGTTTAGTGGTTTTAACCACTTGAGTCCAAAATCAAAAATACAAGTGTTAAAAAGTTGGGACTAAAAGTGGTATAAAATCAGTGGTTAGGGACTCAGGGCGTTAAACCTTTTTTATTTTGGACTCAAGTGGTTAAAACCACTAAAAGGACTCAAAAATAATTTACTCCAGAGTATATAATAAACTGGCCCTTATTAAATATTTTATTTGTCGGAATTTTGAAGTATTTAAATAAAATATAAAAATTAAAAACACTAATGAACTATCGAACACAATTGAACATAAACGGACATGTTACCGAACATTCAAGAACATAAATGAACGAACACGGCCTCTATTCATGTATGTTCATTTAACTAAACAAATGAAACGTGTTCGTTTGCTTAATAATAAACAAATGAACGAAAACGAACTTCCAGCCGAACGATTCACGAACAGTTCTTTGAACGTTTGGTTCATTTGCAGCCCTACTTATTGTTGCCGGTTAAAACCACATTAACCAAATAATCAAGTTTGAAATCCAAACTCAAACGCATATATATAGAAAGCTACAAACCTGAGATAGGCGTATGAAGAGAATGAAAGGTTAGAAAGCAAGCATCAAGATCTTTCAGTGTTGGGCCCATAGGAATACGATAAATTGGATACCTATTAAAGAATCAAATATCCTTCATCAAGTTAGAAATGTTTACATATGCACAATAAAAAAAACAAAAAATGAAGTACCAGGCCACAGATAACCAACTAGAAGATAGCAAGTCGCAACTTTTCACACTTTTTAATTCAGGGAAGCAACGGGCAAGATCAAGTATCTACGCAAAAAAAAAGTAATTAGTTTGAAACCAAACAAATGGTATAACATTTTATAAATTTGTTTTGAGTTGTGTGTGAGAACAAAGACCTTGTCAGTCAAAGGTTCCCGACCCCAAGGTTGACTGTGCTCTAGATACTCAAACGCGAGAGAACTTTGAGGTCTCATAGATTCACCCTCATCACTAGAGAAGCCTTCTTGAACGGCATGATAGTAGTTCAATGACAATTGATCAAACCGCTGAGAAAGTTCGCTCTTTGGGAGATCAAAATCACTGCTTACATCACTACTTGAGTCCCTGAAAGAGTCAACATCACTGTCCTCACTGTGTTGCCTATCACAGCAAGAAAATTGATTAATGTCTTAACAGACAAACAAAATAAATAACATTCAAACACATTGCACATCTAATAAAATATATATGTTCCTAAATCCTAACACATTAAGCAATCTTACACTCTTACTGCATCTGATTTATGTTTCCCATCAAAAAACATTTATGAGCCACAGGTGTAGATGGGCATTTACAGATATAATCAATATGTAAATAAATCATTAATATATAGATGGAAAAATAAATGAGTCTGTTGAAACAATTCATCCCCTTAAAAGTTAAAACATCAACTTCTAACTCCAATCTCCACATTGAGCATAATGTCCTGCAAGCTATTAGATAAAAAACAAAGTATGAATAAAATAAAAAAATACATCTTAATACCTTGATTTTGCTGAAGACTTCAAAGGGTCCATGTATAATTGAATTCCAGACAAATAAGGAACATAATACTGAACAACACTATCGGTATCATTCAATATCAAAGGAACTCCTGCCCCGTAAGCACTCCACTCCTTAAAAGACTCCCACAAATCACCAAGCGCAAAATATGGTTGATATTCGTCACAAGTCCTCCACCCACCCGTAGCTCTCTGTATACATAATCAACCCAAAACACCATTAGCAGTTATAACTCTTGGGTCCTACTTTGTTGTTAGAATTCACATATATGTTTTGATATGTTCAATGCACGCCATTTACAAACCACTTGACATTCACTGCAGCTAACAACAATGTGATGTTACAACTAGTTAATTACCTTTTCACTAAACCTTGGTTTTAAAATGCGAATGCGCGATGCGTATGATGAGATCACATTGCTGCGGTACTGCAATCGATGCGATCTGAGGTGACCAGATGCGTGATGTGGTCCGATGTAGCAGCTTATTCAGTTGACCACTATTTGAACAAATTCGACCATCGATTGACCAATGGATTAAAGTACTAGAACAAATCTCACCTCCAATATCTTATATATTTTAGTGTTTAAAAAGTTAATAAGTTAAAAACTTAAAACATTATCTGCTTTTAGGATCAAAAACGCATCGGAAAGCCACACGCTTTCTAAAACCAAGCAGTAAACCATACATGAAGCAAACTATAATCAGTAATATCTAATCAACAAACTGGTGATTTGACTCACTAATACTCGATAAAACAACTATCAAATCACAAACATATAAATCTAAATTAAAACAAAAAACAACAATAAACCTTATACTGAGAAGGAACAGAAGGTGTAACCGACTCCAAAAACCGTTCCAGATTACACACCGACGAAGACACCGGCGGTTCCACCGGAATCACTTTCAAAGCCTTCGCAACAGCACCACACGACGTCGTAGAATCGGTTTCAGTGACGTCACTTTGAGCTCGCCGGAGATTCTCCTGAAACTGACGGTTACTTCTCGCTTTTGATGGATTGTAGAACCTATCTTCTCCGTTACGACTCCGTCCAAACTGCAATCCAGCTCCTAACATGTTTCGTAAAACCCTAATTTACAACTTCTTCAAATTCGGCAGAAAAAACGATCAATCGAATCGCGAATGTGAAGATTATCGATGAATTAGTCGAAATGGAGGATCCGAAACCGAATGGAACACGAATTTGAATGAAATTGAACGAAGATTTGTCGATTTAAGGCTTCGATTGCAGTGGAAACCCTAAAAATTGGGGGAAATGAAACGGTACCGTTTCGATGTTTTCAATCGGTTTGATTTTGAAGAGATGAAAAATTGAAAACCAGTGTCTGTAGAAAAATCAAATGGGTGGGTAGGCGAAGATGGAATAAATATTTTTAGTTTAAATTATTATTAATATTTATGTGTATTTGTTGGAGGTCCTTTGTCTTTTGTGATTTGACAAAAATGATACTTGGGATGGGTGTATATTTGTTTTTTGTTCGACATGGTTTATGGGGTAAATAAATTCATATATAATTATAGGGTGTTGCTAAATGTACCCTCTTTTTTTCAAATTTTTACTGGCTACACCTCAGCTTGAAGTTTGTAAATAAAAACAATGAACCCTTGTGTTTTCTACTTTTTTAAAATTACATAAAGAACTATCCCTATTTTTTATAGGGGTTTATCCACTTCCCATAATTTGAATACTTACCTAAACGTGTTTTGATTTTACATTAGAACGGCTTCATAACAAAATTCCTGCTGATTGAAAGAAGGAGGTTAAGAGAGACCTTGAAAAACGATTTAGTGCAACTTTGATTTTCATCAAAAATCTAATTGATTGAGTGTTCTTGGTATGTATTCATCTTTCTCATTAATATAGTTCTTAATCTTTTTTTTTTTTTTTTTTTTTTTGATTGAGTAGTTATAAGAATAATAGAATTTGTGGATCAAATTTTACCACAAATCGATTACTAGATGTTTGTAGTGGATTTACAAAGGAACAATTACCTTTATAATATTTGTCGTTCTTAATATATAGTACATGTTAGGAACACTTCTTCCCTTTTAAGCATCGCCGGGAATCAAACTTTCTTCCTTCTATTGCTCGGTCCAAACCAAGTCCGTAGCCCTCATCAAGTGGTATCGCTTGTTCATGTTTATACAAACCATTTCATCCATGTTAAATTAGAAGGTGACTATCCGATGCCTCTACCTAACAATCTTTGGAGTATGAACCGAAGTGACGTCGCAGCAGATTGGGAAGCTATGTACAGATCTCGCATAACACAAGTATAGGGAGCTGATGGACCCTAATCCAGACCGAAGTGTACAATATGTTGGTTAAACTTTAATTGCTATTTTTTTTATGTTAAACTTCATTTGTTACTTATGGATAAGAACCTTCTAGATGAATGTTTGGATTGACACAATAAAATGAATAATTGAACATTCTTGTTTTCTCAGGTAATTTTTTCTTTGCTTTGGATTGGACACAGTAATATAAATAATCGAACATTCTTGTTATTTCACAAAGAATTTTTCTACTTTGGCTTTGAAATGATTTCTAGTGAAAAATGATTTCTAGTGATCATGCTGTTTATGTAAATCAATTTCTGTAATTAAAATTTTTGATTCAGTTCAAGCTCCAAATGTATTCAGCCCTAAACCTCCATCAAATATTGTCATGGTATAAAAAATATGAGTAATGGATTTTTAAAGGGTGGAATTTGAAAAGTTTTAAAATGTTTTTTTATGAAAAGGGGGTGCATTTAGTAAAAAAGGGGAGGGGGGTTGCACTTAGCCAACCCCATAATTATATATTATTAATTCTGATATGCTAATATTTGTTTTTTTAACGGTAAATACAAAATACACACCATGTGTATTTCCAAATTAAACTTGTTTTTTTCGCTAACGAGACTTGAATTTATAACCTTCTAAACTTAGGTGCTCTTAGAAAGTTTGTTTCATTTATTGATAAAGAAAATTTTCATATGGGGTTGCATTTAGCCAACCCCATAATTATATATTATTAATTCTGATATGCTAATATTTGTTTTTTTAACGGTAAATACAAAATACACACCATGTGTATTTCCAAATTAAACTTGTTTTTTTCGCTAACGAGACTTGAATTTATAACCTTCTAAACTTAGGTGCTCTTAGAAAGTTTGTTTCATTTATTGATAAAGAAAATTTTCATAGGAGAAGAGGACCGAAGAGGACCTGACGATCAAGTAAAAAAATATAAAATAGTCTCTGATTGTATTTTTTTTCTCGAGTGAAATTATATTTTTATTGACTCACTTGATCATAAGGTTAAATTGAAAACATTTGTTCAATACGTTTGACCTTCCCCAAACAATACTTTTCAGATTCTAAATTGAACAGGTTTGGAAATTTGTCACGTAAGGCTACTCGGTATGGTGATGAACCATCCTTGGAGGATGATCCGCCATGTAGGCGACACGTCATAGTCATCCCAAGGATGGTCCATACTCCAAAACTAGAAGGCATGGTAAGATGATCTTAGTCATAGTCCTCCACCACCCTTATGTTTTTTTATTTTTTTTAATCTTCAACTTTTTTTTAACATTTAACAAATAAAGTAACAAAAAAATTTCATAAATAATAAAACCACTTTACATAAACATAAAAAAAACATAAACTTAAAAAAAAAAACTAAAAAAAAACATAAACTTAAAAAAAATAAACTTAAAAAAAATAAACTTAAAAATATCCTAATATATTAAAATAAGCTACTCGTCTTCGTCTTTCATGTCGTGGCCGGATTCGTTTTGAGCGTTGTTCCAAATGTACTCCACCAAGTCCGCTTGTAGGTTATGATGTGTGTACTCGTTACGTAGAGCGAAGTTGTTCAAATCTTGTTGTTCCGCACTAACTGGAACAGAATTTCCAGTAGACGCGTCTTCGTCGTACTCGCATATCGCTCTACCTTCGTCTTCAATGACCATGTTATGAAGGATGATACAAGCGTACATAATGTGTCGTAACCTCTTTGGTGTTTGCGAACGTGTTGGATGTTCAATGATGTGCCATTTTTTTGTAGAACACCAAAAGCCCGTTCAATATCTTTTCTCGCACCCTCTTGAAACTTCGCAAACTTTTTTCTTTTGTCGTCTGTCGGGTGCGGAATAGTTTTAACGATTGTCGAGTACTTTAGGTATATCCCATCGGCTAGGTAGTAACCTCGCCTGTATTCCACCCCCGAAACTGTAAAGCTTGTGTCTGGACCTGTACCCGCCACTACATCCTCAAATATCTGTGACTGGTATATGATGTTAAGGTCATTGAGCGAACCAGGTAGACCAAAAAAAGCATGCCAGATCCAGAGATCCTGTGACGCAGCCGCCTCTAGAATAATAGTCGGATGTCCATGATCTCCCCTAGTAAACTGACCTTGCCATTGGACTGGGCAGTTCTGTCACGCCCAGTGCATGCAATCAATGCTCCCGAGCATTCCTGGGAAACCATGTCTCTGTTCGTGTGCTTGATATAATTTTTGAACGTCGTTTGCGTTCGGTTTCCGCAGGTATCGCTTGCTATACAAATTGACAACCCATTCGCAAAACTTGTGCAAACATCGACGTGCGGTTCTTTCAGACATCCTAATATACTCGTCTAATGCATCGGGTGCGTAACCGTACGCAAGTTGGCGAATGGCCGACGTGCATTTTTGTAAATTACTGAAACCCCTTTGCCCCCTAGCGTCGTTCCACAATGTAAAAAATGGATCAGACTGGGCCATGTCGCCCGCAATACGTAAAAACAGTGGACGACTCATGCGGAACCGACGTCGAAAAATATCGGCTGGGTACACGGGTTCGTCGGCAAAATAATCGGCTACTAGTTTAGCGTGGCCGGCTATAAATTTAAAACGAAACATAAATGAAATTAATTATAAAATACATTTTCAAATGTATATAAAACATAAGGAAAAAAAAAGTAAAATACCTTCTTGGTCTCGGTTATATTTTGCTCGTCTAGTTAGCCGTTGGGACGACCCTTCAGCACCCGCCATGAAGACCTGAGCCGCGTTCATAATCATATTGTGCATAATATCATCCTCTTCCGAAGATGATGAATACCACGCAGACGAAGACGATGAAGACATAGAAGAAATTGAAGAAATGGGAGAAGGTGAAGTCATGATAATTTTTGTAAGAGAGATGGGGTGGTAGCGGGTAAAAAATGGTATAAAATATGATGAGTTTTTATAAAAAGGGAAGAGTGGTTTATAAAATGTGAGAGAGATGGGGTGGTAGTGGGTGAAAAGTTGTGAAAAAAATGGTTAAAGATGTGAGTATTTATAAAAATGGAAGTGAATTTGGGTATATTTTGAATTTTTACCGTTTGAATATTTAATTTTAATTAGAATTTTTTATTTTATTTTCAACGGTAACATGTTTGAAGGGCCCCACCACTTTTGCTTCGTCGCAAACGGCTGGAATCCGACGCGGAAGACGGGACGGGGGGGCCGGCACGGTGTTCAGACCGTCGCCGAACCAAGCCGAAGCGAGGACGCCCCCCATACCGAGTAGCCTAATGGAGTGTCCCTAATCCATTTGTCAAGCCAAGATAACTTTTGTCGCCACAACCCACCTCCGCTTAGGTCTTAAACTAAAGACATTTTTACTAATATATTAAAGAGTAAACTGTAATTTTACACCCTGAGGTTAGGGGTGATTGGCACTCCTACCCCCCCCCCCCCCCCTAAGGAAATAATTGCAAAATTACACCCCACTGTTTGACCTTATGTCGCACTTTTAACCCCGGCGTCAAATTGAGTAACAGAACTGTTAAGTCTAAGTTGAAATGACTATATTACCCTTCCATTTTACCCCCAACATTTCTGTTAAGTCGCACAATTACCCCCCACTGGTAAATTACTAATTTGTCCTTTGATATTACCCCATGTACTTTGTGTTTAGAAACAATATTACCCCCTGCAACTTCCAAAACCCTTGCCGCCAAAATCAGAAACCTATAAGTATACTCAAAATCAAACATGTTCTATGTTTCTATACTAAAAAATCAGAAACCTATAAGTATACTCAAAATCAAACCTGTTCTATGTTTCTATACTCAAACCTGTTTCTGATTCAATGTTGGAAATATCAATTGCATTGCATTGCATTATACTCATCTATCTATAACCTGCATTATACCCAACAAGCAAATACCTGTTCAACCAGTGGGAATGCGTGGGAATGCACATGAGTGTATACATGATCATAAGTGTATGCACATGAGTGTATCCAGAATCTGATTAAGCCCAAACTGTGACCATAAGTGTATGCACATGAGTGTATGCATGATCAACCAGGTCATTTTAATGAGTGTATACATGATCAACAGGTCAACATAATGAGTGTATACATGATTATGCCCAAACTGAAGGACTCATTGCATACAACTGAAGGACCAGCATTCCTTTGAGATGCATACTCATGATCTCATTGGATCCACCAACGAGCTCCTGTCCTATAAAAATAGCTGGGACACTTGGCTTACACCCTAAGGCTATGAGTTCCTGCTCAATTTGCTGACCATCTGGGCGTTCATCAAGCTCATAAACAGTTGGGTTTGCCCCAAAGCTACATATTAGCGTCTTAATGCTGTGGCATATACAGCAAGAACTCTTGCTGAATATAACCACTGCTCTATCTTTCACCAATCTTGTGACAATGGCCATTACACATACAATCAACTTATGCCCAAACTCTGGTTGATCATGTATAAAAATTGTACCAAACTCTGTTCAACTGCAAATGCATATTACACATAAGCTGATGTGCTAATGCATCCATGGGTTTAACAGAAGCTGATGTGCTAATGCAGACCTGGTTTGGTACAAATGCATACAATCATACAATCAACTGCAAATGCCTTGTGCTAACAGAAGCTGTTCAACTGCAAATGCATACAATCATACAATCAAAACAGGCTGCAAATGCATACAATCAAACAAGCTGCAAATGATTAAGCACACCCTGCAAATGCATACAATCAACTTATGCCCAAACTCTGTTCAACTGCAAATGCATACAATCATACAATCAAAACAGGCTGCAAATGCATACAATCAAACAAGCTAAATAAGTTAAGTTAGGTTAACCTACATATTACACAAAAGGTTCGATTAAGTTAAGTTAACCTACATATTACACATAAGCTAAATAACATCCATCCGCTCAACTCTCCGGTGGTAGATGGAAGTTGAGGACAGGCCTCCCAAACACGGAGACCACCAGGTGGAGCACCAAAGATGAGCTTGATAAGCTCATCGTCAGGTCAACTGTAGAAAAACCAACAGTGAACCAAATCAGACCCTAAACCCTGTTTTATAACATGATAATGACTAAATCTGACACTGATTAACTAACATTGGCCGATTATACCTTTGGTGTGGCGGATGATATAGCGGATTATCCAAAAGACCGACATTTCCACTGAGAATGAAGCTAGCGGCTGTGGTTATTGTGATCCGACGAGGAGAAGAACGATCGGACGAGGAGCAGAATGATCGGAAGAGGAGATGTCGCCGTCGCCGGAGAAGAAGGTAAGGTCGATGGTGGGAAGGTTGGGGGGTAATTATGCGGTGGTATGATTCTTATAGGGGGTGTTGTATCAAATAAGCTTGACATAAGAGCAAAATGACATTTATACCCTTTGACCGTTAGGTTATTATGTTGACTGGTTACCCATTTTGACGCCGGGGGGTAAAAGTGCGACATAAGGTCAAACAGTGGGGTGTAATTTTGCAATTATTTCCTTAGGGGGGTAGGAGTGCCAATCACCCCTAACCTCAGGGTGTAAAATTGCAGTTTACTCTATATTAAATACAGATTAGTTACAAAACTGAAAATAAATTCCATCATCAGCATTTACATGTGGTTTCAAATACTATACTTATTTAAAAAAGAGTTAAATGCCATTTTAGTCCCTGTGGTTTGGACCATTTTGCCAGTTTAGTCCAAAGGTTTCATTTTTAACCTGTAGGTCCAAAAAGGTTTCATCGTTGCCATTTTAGTCCACTGGGTTAACTCCACCCATTTTTTCTGTTAACGAGAAGACCAATTCGGTCATTTTATATGGTTGAATTGCCCTTTTAGTTAACAAAATTACATACAAAATTACCGAATTGGCCTTCTCGTTAACAGATAAAATGGACGAAGTTAACCCAGTGGACTAAAATGGCAACTGTGAAACCTTTTTGGACCCACAGGTTAAAAATGAAACCTTTGGACTAAACTGGCAAAATGACCCAAACCACAGGGACTAAAATGGCATTTAACTCTTTAAAAAAATATATATTTCGGTTAAACTTTATTAGGTAAAAAAACATAAATTAATACAAACCATGGAAAATGATTGAAGAATAGAATATTAAAGGGGTGATTCTATTTACATATAACTTTTTACTATTTACACCAAGTTAAGTGACGTTAATAAATTCAAATTTATGTTTTTCTTTTATAACTTTCGATATATAATGTTTTATTAAAAAACGAATATGGTATTATGATGTACTTATTTTTATATACGTTTTAATATAAATTCTATAAAAAACGGAATATAAAATTTCATAATGACTTATAAAACGTTATATTTGATATGACTCCGTTTTTTTATAAAACTTATATCAAAACGTAGATAAAAATAAGCACAACATAAAATCATATTCGTTTTTAATAAAACATTATATATCTAAAGTTATAAAAGAAAAACACAAATATGAATTTGTTAATGTCACCTGACTTGGTGTAAATATAAAAAATAAACCGGTAACATAACAAGATAAAAAGGTTATCACAAATAAAATAAAAACATTTTTTCCTTTTTCAAAATATAGAAATAAAGGGTAAATTGGTAAATGCCAATAAAAGCTTGATCAAAGTGAGTGATAATTGCAATGCACATATGTCAACTGGAGTACACATGGTGGTGAGGGTCGGATCGGTACGTATCATTTAGACACGTGTATGGATCAGATATAAAGATGTTAGCTTTGTATTTGATTGGTCCACTTGGATTGACTAATTAAGTGTCATGTGCACGTACGCGATCACACGACGACGTTTCTCAGGTTCACCTACCGACGTGCATGACCCACGAACTATCTCATAATTGCACTGCCATAATTTCCATTTTAATACATATATAATATGTTATATAGAAACATATCTTTTTCGTAATTAATTCACACCACAAAATTTTATGTCCACGCCTTCTATACGAGTCGTACAAGGTTATTCTGACATAAAAAAATGTGTTGAAGACTTAAACATGTATGCTTTCTTTCACATGGACTTGGAAAACTCAAGCTGTGTTAATGACTTATAAAACGTTATATTTGATATGACTCCGTTTTTTTATAAAACTTATATCAAAACGTAGATAAAAATAAGCACATCATAAAATCATATTCGTTTTTAATAAAATATTATATACCTAAAGTTATAAAAGAAAAACACAAATATGAATTTGTTAATGTCACGTAACTTGGTGTATTTTATACAATTTAGAGTGATTAATATGTTTGTCACGTTAATTTTCTTTAAGCGGTAGAGTTTGAAATTTTGACAATGGTTAACATTAAACTTCATAAAATGAAGTTCATGGTTTGATTCTAGATGGTTAGAATGTATTTATCGTTTTAATTTTTCAAAGAATTATAAGATTAAGACACCTTAATCGGGACTTAGTTGCTTGTTTGTTGAACTTTCATCAACATTTCATGCTAAATTTGGATTCCTGGTCTAGATAGCTTCTTTGATTGATATTGTTTGTGATCGTTTTTATTTGCTTATATTTTCTTGATTCATATGCTAGTTTAGAAAACTAACTTGTTAATTGAATTGGCTTTACAATAACGAAAATTCACTATTGAGAAACTGCGTCCACAAATGGATATTCAGTTCTTACCTCTAAAATTATATTACCATTTGATGGGTACACTTCCTTTTGTGTTTATGGTTTAGTTTTAGGGTAAAAACTACTTTTAAAACCAAATCTATCTAAAAAAATATCTTCAATAAAAATATATCTTATTTACACACATCAAGTACAAACGTTTCGTTCGTACACTCTCTGTCACAAAAACATTTTGTTCATATGAACTTTTCCTTAGTGGGTAACAATTGACTTTAACAGATTTTAGGTTTAGGGTCTAAGACTCATGCAATTGGCCATACGCGGGGTGTAAGGCAACTGCATTTTGAAAATAGAGGGTAAGAGTGTTAGTGACCCCAAACCTCAGGGTATAAAATTGCAGTTTACTGAAAGAAAAAAAAAAGATTAGCATTCATCCATTCCAGAGACTATATGTGTTATGTTCGAGCAAATAGTAGGATCAATGTGTAATTAATGAAACTAAAGGGCCAAAACAATAATATAACCGTATTACAAGGATCCTTCGTGTTATTAACTAATTATATTTACAATACTAATTTTTTTTATCAATAACAAAAACAATTTTTTCCCTCAAATATGTTATTACTAAGTATACTTATTAAAATCTTACTGGATTTATTGATTGCGAACGTAGAAATCAACTATACGTATGTTAAAACAGTGCCATTATAATATTATATCATATAAATAATATCTTGAAAGGGGATGGTTCAAATGAAAACCACTTTTATTGTGAAAACTCGAAAACTAACTAAAAAAAGCCTAAAAAACACACCAATTTTTTTTTTCAATTTTTTATAAAAAATCGCAGGTTTTTGTATATAAAAAAAATTTTCAAAAAAAAAAAAAAAATTGTATTACACATGTATAATACTACACATGTGCACTACAAAAAAGAATTTTTTTTTTAAATTTTTTTTATATACTAAAAGTAGCGAAAATTATTATGCAAAAAAAAATTGGTATGTTTTTTTGGCAATTTTAATTAGTTTTCGAGTTTTCACAATAACTAGTGGTTTTCATTTGAACCTTCCCCTATCTTGAAAAGTAGATTAAGCAAATTTGTCTATAATATCATATAAAATAATATCTTGAAAAGTAGATTAAGCAAATTTCAACAACATGTCGTCTATAATCTATACTATATAATAAAAGAAACCAATGAGAGGACACATGTCATTCATTGGAGCTATCTATTTTTTAGTTTTTTCCTCTTTATCCTACTTAATTATAAATAATTAATATTAATTATAATATAATTATTAAATTAAATTTAATATAATTTAAACAATTCGTAGGAGATAATATAATATTTTAAAATATTTATTAGATTTCAAAATTATTTATCCTGAAATTAACAAAAGTCGTACACTAAATATAAATTAATATAATGTAAATGATTTATTTATTTTATTAAACTAAAGTAGTTAAGGGTAGAAACTATTTCAAAAATGTTTATAAGGGGTAAACAAAAAATTAATCAATGTTTATTGGTTCTATACTTTTATTTTCGTGTTCAACTCTCAACTCAAATACGGTATTCACTATGTTTGCGTGATATTTATAAGAATCATCACCGCAATCACCTCATCCAATCCGTATAATACACATGGTATATAAAGATATAACAAGAAATAACTTTTTATTGATTGATATATAAAATTATATGTGCTCAACCCATACAATACACGAGGTTCTTAAAAATGTAACATTTTTTATTCTTTAATATACAAAATTAAATTTACTAAACCCGTACAATACACGGAGTTCTTAAAGATATAACTTTTTATTATTTAATATATAAAATCACATTTATTCAATCCATGTAATAAACGAGATTTATAAAGATATATTATTTTATTATTTGATATATAAAATTACATTTATTCAACCCGTGTAATACACGGGGTTCTAACCTAGTATCATATAAAATAATATCTTGAAAAGTAGAGTAAGCAAATTTATATACGTTTTTGCTAGGGCTGGAAACGAACCGAACGTTCAACGAACAATTCGTGAATTGTTTGGCGGGAAGTTCGTTTATGTTCGTTCGTTAAGTTAATGAACGGACATGAACAAAAAAATTCATTCGATAAGCTTAACGAACGAACACGAACAAATGTCCCGTTCGTTCGACTGCGGTCGTGAACATTTGGTAATATATTCTTTTATGTTTGTTCGTGTTTGTTCGTTTATGTATTTTGGATGATTATGTCTCAAGATAAAGTTGATATGTCATACGGTGCTACTTTTGTGTCTTGAATTCTTGATAATCGTTTAATGGTTATATTTAACTACTTTTGTTGTGTACAATTTTTAAGATTAACGATGCCTTTTTTTATTTTCAAATTTAGTGTTCTTTGTGCTCCAGTGTTCGTTTTTGTTCATTTGTGTTCGAGATTAGTGTTCTGGAATTGTTCGCGAACAACTAAAATTCCTTAACGAAAGAACACGAACACAAATTTTTGTTCGTCATGTGTTCGCGAACAGTTCACGAACATCTGAATTTCCTTAATGAACGAACACGCACGTTGCCTTGTTCGTGTTCATTCGGTTCATTTACTGATTTACAACCCTATTGCTTGCTACATGGTAAATAAATAAAGAGAAATTTACGAAAATAGCCAAGAAAATGTTTGACTTTCAAAATGGCCAGCTCAGGCGTCGGTGGAGCAGGGCATCACTGATTACGAGAGAGCTTATGCGTCTGCAGGGTCATTCATGCATCCGCCAATGTAGAAGTGACATGTGTCTTAGTGACATCATGCGTCTCATGCGTCTGTGACTCATAAAATTTACTTTTAGGAGCTTTGAGGCATCCCATGCGTCTGCGACTCATCCCATCAATCCCATGCGTCCGTTTGAGGCATCCCATCCGTCTGTGACTCATCCCATCATCCCATGCGTCCGTGACTCATCCCATGCGTTGCCGACTTATCCCATGCGTCCGTGACTCATCCCATGCATCTGTGACTCATCCAATGCATCCCATTTTCGTACTTGCTGCTTCATCCATGCACGCATCCATATAAAGAATTAAGGGGCATAAGAGGGGTGATGCCGCATTCCAACGACGCATGAACTGGCCATTTTGGTAAGTCAAACACTTTCTTGGCTATTTTCGTAAATTCCTCATAAATAAATATTAAAACCACATAAATACTTATATATATTGGTTTAAATGTGTTAAAAGATGATTATTTTTTAACTTTTGCTCTTGCTCTCATCTTCTACGACATTTAAGTGTTTATACAATTATCGTAATTCTACACTTAAAAAGTGGTTTTGCTTCATAGAGTCTCTCTCACACATATTTTCTAATAAAAACCAATGCAATTATACAAGGCAAATTGGATTTAAATAATCTCAACTTTCTCAATTTGGACGATAATAATCCCAATTCAGTTATTTGTCGATAATAATCCGAACTGGTCCATTTTTGGCCAAGAATAGTCCGCCGTTAAAAATAGCTTAACGGAGTTAAGTTTTTTACCGAATTACAAACCGATGTTTTAGGGATTTTGATCAGAATGAGGATACGAGTCGATTTATGTAAAACTTACCTCGAAACGGTGCTTCAAACGGCTTGATTTTTGTTAATTGGAAGTTTAAACACCGAATTGAAGCATCATTTTCGTCGTTTGGGGCAGTATTTCGACGTAAATTTTACATCAATCATCTCGTATCCTCGCTCTAATCAAAAGCCCTAAAACATCGATTTGTAATTTGGAAAAAAAAAACTTAACTCTGTTAAGTTATTTTTAACGCAGACTATTATCGGCCAAAAGTGGACCAGTTCGGATTATTATCGGCAAATAACTGAGTTGGGATTATTGTCGGCAAAATTGAGAAAGTTGAGATTATTTAAATACAATTTGCCATTATACAAAACCTTACACCTCTGTGTCACTCAATTAAAAGAAACTTTATTGCCATATCAAATATACTATGCTATCCTAAATTAATTAATTCATAGTTTTCCTAATAGTTCTTACGCTAGTATAATGTATGTTTTTATAGAGTTTTAGTAAACATTATTGTAAATTTCAAATTCAGGACCAAGGAAGCAAGTATGTTGGTAGTACCAAATTGGCATTTTCTCTTTCAAGTTGAGGGTGGTTGCAAGCTAGAATGGACGATGGCACATTTTTGTGATATCTTTGTTGAATGGACCCATTGGTTTTATTTGTGGTTCATGTTCATTCGTTTGGCCATTCTTCATACATGATAGTGACCACTAAACCAAATTATTGTGCAAAGGCATATGCAAAAAGCATCATCCTACTCACCTTTTTATTTAAAAATAATAAATCAATCTTTTCACTGAGTGCTAGAAAGGAGAGAGAGAAAAAAAAATACAAAATTTTAAGTTTTATTTTAAAAGAGAAAATATGTTTTTAATAAGCAAAATATATGTTTTTAATATATATCTAAGAAACTAGGTTAGAACCCCGTGTATTACACGGGTTGAATAAATGTAATTTTATATACAAAATTAAAACAGTTAAACTTTAAAAATCTCGTTTATTACACGAGTTGAACAAATGTAATTTTATATGTTAAATAATAAAAAAATATATCTCTAAAAACCCCATGTATTGTACTGAATAAATATAATTTTATATACCAAATAATAAAAATTCGTGTATTGTATGGGTTGAATAAATCTAATTATATATACTAAATAATAAAAAAATTATATCATTAAAAACACTATGTATTACACAGGTTAAATAAATATAATTTTGTAACCTTGTATACCGCAAGCGGGGTGAATATATAATAAATAATAAAAAAAAGTTATATCTTTAAAAAACCATGTATTACACGGGTTAAATAAATGTAATTTTGTATAGTAAATAATATGTTATTGGATTCGTTTAAAAAATCATAAATTTGGTTCGATTTAATTCGAATCAAATCACAAACTTGGTTAAGTTTAATTCGAATTGATTAGAACCCCAATTTGAAAAATCAAAAACAAAATTATATTATTAGCTCTCTCTCCTAATTAGTGTTTTTTTTTTTAAAGTTTGATCTAATGTCTAATAAGTTATTTTGTATATTTTGTTTGTACTTTAATTTTTTTATATGAGCGTATTATTGATTTTTTAAGTTTAAGATTATTGTATTGTGTTATTATTTAAAAAATATATTTAATTTATGATGACGGGGTAGCCCGAGACTAAATAAAATGACTAAATACGTAAATGCTCAAAGGGTTAAATGGTTCAATGGTTAAAAAGCTGTGAGGAGGAGAAAAGCAATACGGAAACAGTAGCCAGTCACATCCAGGGATTGCTTCACCAACTCACAGCCGTAAAAGCAATGCAGGTCTGCAGAGCACACGCTATTACCCAGGGGTCAAAAGGCTTCAACCCCCGAAAGGGTAAGCCCCTCGCTGCAAGCAAGGACACTAGTCAAATGAATGCCTCTTTGGGAGATGTCTTCTCCTATATAAGTGACACTTCATTTACTAAGTTGGGACATTCTTGGCCAGGCCTGTTTCCTTAAACTCTGGTCATTCACATTGAGTATTTGCTTTATGCAAGTCACTCGCTTTCACATCCAACACACACATTCCGTTTGCTCCCACATCCGAATCTGAGTATACTTCAGAGAAGGATCTTCAGCAAACAACAACAATAAACTAGTGAACCTCCTTCCACGTCTTGCAAACGTGGGGGGACCCAACGACCTGCGTTAGGCAAAGTTGAACCCTTCAACCCTTTTGCCTAACCAGCCTAGCTACCACCCTTGGTCTCTTATTTGTTGCATCAAAAAGTTGGCGCCCACCGTGGGGCTACGCCGCTATTTCTCCTCAAAAAGACCTAGTAGTGTAGCTCTCTTCACTTAAAATCACCATGTCTGAAAGTGGATCCCGGGTGAAGTAAATCAGATTCCAAACACCTCTACCCCGGGTAGTAGCCAGGCTCATGTGGCTATACCAACTTCTTTCTCAACTCCGGGGAGCACACCCGAGTTCCTCACCTTCAACACACCAACTCCGTCCAGATCCGGAGTTCCTTCCCCCAATGTCGGTATCTCTGACACCCCGGCACGTGTTGAACTTACCCCCGAGGGGGTTGCCAACAATTTCCTGGAATTGAGGTCTCTCCTCAACCAGCATGTGAATAGAGAAAGAGAAAAGGGGGTGAGAATCCGCCTAGATTACGATGAGCCAGAACCAACGTTGTCTCCTGGACCACCTCCCCTTCCTTTTACAACTAGAAATGAGGCTGGTCCTAGTAATCCTTCAAACCCTCACCCATATCTGTCCACAATGACAAATCCTATCTTCTCTTCCCAACCAATTACTAGTGGTGCTCCTTTAGGACATGAGCTGACCCTTGACCAGCTCCTACAGTCCCCAGCAACAAGCTTTCCAGCATCTACAACAACCACGTGGGAGCAAGCTCTGTCCGTGCTCCCTTTGGCACGAAGTGCTGTTATGAGCACTCCCCTGGGAATAAACTGCTCAGTTGGACCAGGAAGCCTTCAAGGCTTCAACCTCATGCCCAATATGATGACCCAGATGATGGCCAACTTCCCGTGGCAACACTTTATTAATCAGGTGCTAGCCGCTCAGGGAAATAACGGCAATGGCAATAATATGGATGCAAGGGCTGAAGAAGACTTGGCTAAACCATACAAGCCAAGTAACCTTTCATGCTTTTCAAAGCAGATAGCCGATTATGATTTCCAAACAAAGATTAAGATGCCATCCCACATCAGGACGTATGATGGGACTGAAGATCCTGAGGACCATCTTCAGATCTTCACCGGTGCAGCAAGGATAGAGAAATGGTCAAACGCTGAATGTTGCCTAATGTTCATGCAAACTCTTGTTGGATTCGCCAGAATCTGGTTCAACGACTTACCTGCTCAAAGCGTTCGAAGCTTTGACGACCTTAGCAAGGGCTTTCTGGCCAATTTCTCCCAACAAAGGCGATATGTTAAAGACGCAACAGTGATCTTCCAGATAAAACAACGTGATGATGAAAGTCTTCGTGCGTTCATTGAACGATACAAGAAGGAAGGTCTGACTTATGTAGGGGCAGATGAGAAAATGAGAGTGGCTGGTTTCATGAATGCCATCACCTCTAAATATCTCACAAGAGATTTCAAAAAGTCCTTGCCCAAGACCTTGGAAGAAGCTCTCGAAAGGGCTGAGGCCCACATCCGGGGAGAGGAGGCGGTAGACATTAAAGAACAAAGAAAAAGGGGATCCGGCTGGCAAAGCAATAGTCCAGCTCGAAAAAGGGGAAACTTTAACTCCTATGACAGGCGGTCAAAGGGTTCAGACCCTCGAAGGTCTGAAGGCCGGAACCCTTCAAGCAGGGAGATAGGCATAAGTTTCACTCCCCTCACAAAGACCCCTCAAGAAATCCTTGCAACGGAAGAAGTTAAGCAAAACTTTCGGCCTCCTAGGCCTCTCCCCAAAAGCAGAAAAAATGAGAACTCCACACAATACTGTGAGTTTCATGAAGAAAAGGGTCACCACACCAATGATTGCTTCCAACTCAAGAAAAGAATTGAAGAAGCTGTTAAGTCCGGAGAACTCGCTCATTTGGTAAAGGGAGTACGGGACAAAATGGCTGAAGGAAAAGGTAAGGAAGTCAATATGGTGGATTTTGATGGAAGGGTTCCTCATAAGAGGCAGCGGTTGGAAGCTTGGGAGCTTCAGTGTGTCTGTTTCCCCCCTACGGAGAAAGACCCTCTCTCTAGCCCTCTTGTGGTAGAAGCTACCGTGGGAACGTTGCAAACATGCAGGGCATACATAGACACTGGGGCTGCCACTGAAATCATGTTAGAGAAATTCTTCAACCGTTTGAGTAATGAAGAACGTTCAAGGCTTCAACCCTCTGGAACCTCTATAAAAGGTATCGCCGATATACCCCTCAAGCCTTTAGGGCAACTAACACTTAATGTTCGTTTCAGCGAAGGTTTGAAAGAAAGAACCCAACCACTCACCTTTGTGGTTATCAACATCCCCTCAAGCTATGACGTGATCATCGGAAGACCAGGGCAGTGTGCATTCTACATGGCCGTGTCTGTTGGCCATGGCACAGTCAAATTTCCTACCGAGAGGGGCATAACAACCCTTCAACCATCTCAAGAAGCTTACATGGTTGAGGGTGAAAGCTCAAATAGTGAAGAAGACAGGCAAAGGTTGGTCATAAACCCTGAGTACCCTGAACAAAGAATAAGGGTCAATCTAAACCTTTCTCCAGAGACCCTCTCGTATCTCGAAAAACTGCTAACACATTACAGCGATGTTTTCGCTTGGTGTCCTGAAGATATGACAGGGATCCTTCGGGACATTGCCGAACACGAGTTAAGGATACCACCGGATGTCAAGCCTGTGGTCCAAAAGAAAAGAAGTTTGGCACCCGAAAGGAGTCTGGCAGCCTGCCAAGAGGTTGAAAAGCTTGTATCAGCTGGCATTCTCCGAGAAGTCAAGTACCAATCATGGGTTGCAAACCCGGTTATGGTCAAAAAACCCGACAACTCTTGGAGGATGTGCATAGATTTCAAGGATCTTAACAAGGCTTGTCCTAAGGATTGCTATCCACTACCGGAAATTGATCTCAAAGTTGACTCCCTCACCGGTTACTCGTTCAAATGCTTTCTTGATGCATACAAAGGCTATCACCAAATCCCCATGAAGGAAGAAGATGAGGAAAAAACAGCCTTTCACACGGACAGAGGAATCTTTTGTTATCAAAAGATGCCTTTTGGCCTCAGAAATGCCGAAGCAACCTACCAACGGCTCGTTGATAAAGCCTTCGCAAGCAAAATTGGCAAAAACATGGAGGCATATGTCGATGACTTGGTAATTAAAAGAAAGACGGAGTATCAAATGCTTGACGACATCCAAGAAACTTTCAACAATCTCCAAAAAGTCAACATGAAGCTCAACCCTAAAAAATGCTCGTTTGGGTTTGAGGAAGGAAAGTTCTTGGGCCATATTGTAGGGAAACAAAGCATCAAGGCTAACCCGAACAAAGGAAAAGCTGTTCTTGAAACCAAGCCACCAAAAACCAAGAAGGAGGTTGAAAGCTTAAACGGGAAGCTCGCAGCCTTGAAGCGTTTTACCTCAAAGTTGGCCGAAAGATCTCTGCCCTTCTACAAAACGCTCAAGAACTGCTCAGATAAAAAGGATTTCAAATGGACTGAAGAAGCTGAAGAAGCTTTCAACCAGATGAAGCAACATCTAGCTTCCCTACCAGATATTGCGGCACCAAAAACTGGGGAATCAATATCGGTGTACCTCTCAATTGCTGACGAGGCCATCAGTGCAGTCCTCACCATTGAGCGAGACAAGGCCCAGGTACCCGTTTATTTTTTCAGCAAAACTTTAAAATTAGCTGAAACAAAATATCCTCCCCTTGAAAAACTTGCCCTAGCCCTAGTTCAAACAGCTAGAAGGCTTCGAAGGTATTTCCAAGTACACCCCATACAAGTGGTCACCGACCAACCTATTAAGAGTGTGCTTGAAAAACCTGAAAACTCGGGGCGGTTAGCCAAATGGGCCATAGAACTGGGTGAACATAACATCACCTATGTCCCAAGAAAAGCTATCAAGGCCCAAGTCTTGGCTGATTTCATTGTGGAAGTCCCAAACCAAGCGATCACTGAAGTAAACGCTACCACCACTGAACCTTCCAACCCAGAAGCCTGTAAGCTTTTTACCGACGGGGCTTCAAGCGTTGAAGGGTCAGGGGCTGGGCTAATTTTGATCAACCCAGAAGGGTTAGAATTCACGTATGCTCTCCGTTTTGATTTTCAGAACACCAATAACGAGGCTGAATACGAGGCACTAATAGCTGGCCTAAGGCTGGCTAAAGAGATAAAGGTTGAAAAGCTTGAAGTGTTCACAGATTCGTTGCTGGTCTCAAGACAAGTAAATGATAGCTATATAGCTAAAGAGCCCAACATGAAAAAATACAGAGAAAAATCCAAAGAACTGATGTGTACCTTCCAAGCTTGCAACATCAAACAGATCCCCAGATCTCAAAACAAAAAGGCTGATGCCTTAAGTAAGCTCGCATCTCTCACTTTTGCCCACCTTACCAAGAAGGTGCTGGTAGAAGTGTTGAAGGCTCCATCAATCGATGAATTGGAAGTTCAAGATGTAGTTACCGAAGAAGATCCAAACTGGATGACTCCCATAAAAAAGTTCCTTAAAAATGGTGAATTACCCAATGATCAAGTGGAAGCTAAAAGGGTTGAAATCAAGGCAAGGCAATACATACTACAAGGAGAAACCCTTTACAAAAAGGGTTACCTTGCTCCCTTGCTAAGATGTGTCGGTCCCGAGCAAAGTAAGTATTTGATCAAAGAAATTCATGAAGGTGTATGTGGAGCTCACTTTGGAGCTAGGTCGGTGGTTGCAAAGCTCATGAACCTTGGATATTTCTGGCCCTCAATGCATCGTGATACAGCTGAAGAATTGAAGAAATGTGATGCTTGCCAGATTCATGCACCAATCCCAAAAAGTCCCAAGCATGACTTAGTCCCGATAACCTCGGCATGGCAATTCCATAAATAGGGGATGGACATTGTTGGTCCATTTCCCCCAAGCAAAAGGGGAGTAAAATTCTTACTGGTGGCAATAGATTATTTCACCAAGTGGCCCGAGGTCAAGCCACTTGCTAAGATCACGGGAAAACAGGTCATTGACTTTGTTTGGGAAAACATCATTTGCCGTTATGGATTGCCGGGAGTACTTGTCACTGATAACGGAAGGCAATTTGCTGAGAAGCCTTTCAGCGTTTGGTGCAAGGAATACAAAATCGATCAGGTTTTTAGCTCAGTGGCTTATCCGCAATCAAACGGTCAGGTTGAAAGAATGAACAGAAGCATAGTAGAAGGCATCAAGACAAGACTGGGAAGATATGAAAGCAAATGGCTTGAAGAATTGCCTAGTGTCCTATGGGCAATTAGAACAACTGAAAAAACAAGCCATAAGAAAACACCCTATAGCTTGGTATATGGATCCGAGGCTGTGATCCCCGCTGAAATAGGAGTTGTAACCCAACGAATTGTCAACATGGATCCCGAAACAAACGAAAAAGAGACCATGTTGAATTTACAACTCCTAGAGGAAGCACGAGATCAAGCTGCAATCCAAGAAGCCAAATACAAGCAACGAATGGAAGCCTACTACAACAAGAAAGTCAAGAATGAACGATTCAAGCCAGGGGATCTGGTCCTTAGAAACAATGCAGTTAGCAAAAAGGAAAATCAAGGAAAGCTTGGCCCAAAATGGGAGGGTCCATACACCATCCTCGAAGCACACAAGGGTGGATCCTATAAGCTGGCAGATTCAGAAGGCAAAAGGCTTCCAAGGCATTGGAATGGCAAAACCCTAAAAAGGTTCCATGTTTAGACAGGAAAGTTTGGTTTGTATCAAAATGTATTTCAAACAACATTATGAATACCTTTTGTAAAAAGCAAGTATTGCTTGAATGAATGAAGTTGTTTTATCAAACTTGTCTTTCTATCCTAAGATCAGGTTGAGAACCTAGCAAAAATCTCCATGGCAAGGGCCATGTAAGGGGATGAGCTCCCAGGCCACATCGCTCAATAGGTTCAAAGGTTGAATGATCCTATATAAGGGGTGAGTTCCTAAATCAATACAACTCCATGAGACTTGTTAAGAAAAAGTAAAATTGTCTCATAGACGGGTTTGAACAGCCTACATTAAATGTTCCCTAAGCCTTAAAAATATAATCAACAAACAGGCTTATAGAGTCAAGTGAAAAACAAAGAAATGATAAAAAGGATAGGTGCTATGTCTTCTTGTTAAAAATACCAAGGATAAGTGTCTGCAGCACTGAACCCTTTAAGGTATAAAAAACATAAGGGCAGCACAAACTCGACAAAGACAAAGTTACAAAAAGACAAAGAAAATCTAGACAGAAAATTATAAAGGTACAAACCAAGTCAGGGCACAAGACTAAGAAGCCTTCAAGCCACACGGGTAATATCTCGAAACCTTAAACGCTTCAACCTACTAAAAGATAGCCAAAAGGCTTGGAAGGTTAAAGCCAAACAAACTGCCTTAACGAAAAAGGCACAAGTATAAAAACATAATACAAGGAAAATAGTTAAACATCATACCATATCAAAGAAAGCCCTAAAAGACTTTCACACACAAGTTAGGGCAAGTCCTAGTAACTTGCAAGCTTAACTACTGTTCAAGCGGCCATACAGGCCTTAAACACAACCAGCAGGAACCTTAAGGGTTCCTGAAAACCTAATATTGTTCAAGTTAACATTACAAAACATAAATTGTTTTAGTGCTAAGAAAGCTACGAATCAAGCATCAGCAGAGGACTTGAAAACCCCGGAACCATCACCTTTGGCCTTTTTTGTTTTCTTCAGCTTTTTAGTCTTCACACCTCCATCACCACCTACCGCTGAAGCCTCCAAGCTTGCATCCTTGGGAACATCCGGTTGACCTGAAAGGGTGTCATCACTATCTCCCGAGTAGGATCTCTTCCTTGAAAGAGAACCCAAGATCTCAGCACATATCTTCTCATTTAGGCCCTCCGGCTTCAAGTCCTGCAACACAGCGAGGGGCTTACCAAAACAAGTAGCAACTTGATGGATGTAAGGATAGGTCAGCTTCTCCATTTGCTCAACGGAGCCTTTGAAAACATCAGAAGCCTCGGGACGAAACAAAGGTGACTTCTCCAAAGGGTGACCGAATTCATGAAGCTTGTAACCAGCAATGAGGCCTTGGTGTTTTCCTAGATTGAGCAGCTTAGTATAAACGTCACCAAAGGTAGAGTTGAACTCCTTGGAATGTAGAAGGTAAGTAACAACCTGCTGGAAACCTTGCTCAATTAACCACTGAGTGTCAGCAGTAGAACGAGCAACAAAAGCCTTCAACCCCTCCTTCTCCTTACCAAAAGCCTGCTGTTGAATAAATAAAGTTTCCCGGTCAGCCTTAAGCTTCAACCGATCAGCCTCAAAGCTCTTTCTCAAGTCACTCATCTCAATTTCATGCATCCTAGTCAAATCACTAACCCTCTTGTCCCACACTGCTTCTTTCTCAGCAAAACCAGCTATCTCCTTTTTCATCACGGCCATCGAAGATTTCATTTTTTCCTTCTTCTTAGAAAATTCTTCATATTCCTGCATCCTCTGACGAAAACGAGCAATCCCTTGAGGAAGCATAGCAGCAAGGTTGCAAGTGTTCAAAATCATGCGGGACAACATCAAGTCATCATCCATCCCAGCAATGGTCTTGTGAACAGAAGGAGGAGCAATGTGACTAAGAGCATCCTCACAAACAGCAGCATCCTTAAAGCTGTCATCATTTTTCACCAACCAATTAGGTACATAAACCCCTTCCGGATCCAACCCTTCAACGTCCCTGCTTGAAGAACCTTGAACAGGAGTAGCAACAACCTTTTTGCCTGAAACCTTCTTACCATGAACAACCAATTCCTTCTCTTTCTCAGCACCCGCCTCACCACCTTGATCTTCTGAAACTTCAGTATCATCACTCAAATCCACTGGTTCAGTAGACGTGGATTGAGGACCAGCCTTCAGCAACCGACAGGAAGATCGACGAGTAGAGGACTTGGGAGCATGGGACTTCGAGAAACCTTTGACATTGGAAGTGCTAATATAACCTGAACCCTCAAACCTTTGATCAACAGTCCTAACCACAACATTCTCACCAGGAACAGATGGAGCATCACCAAATACAACATCAGAAGTGTCGTCGCTCTTCATAAAATCCAAAGCAGACATAATTGCAAATAACAAAACAAAAATGCATAAGACATAAGTCAAGAAAATGGCAAAGAGGGCAAAAAAGAAAAATGCATACCCATGCCACTCCTCATAAGAACCGGATCCCGATCAACATTCCCCCAAATTTTACTAACCCCTAAAAGAACTAGTAAATGTTCAGGAAAAGGACGAACCCGCGAAGGGCATTCCCGGATGGCTTTAAGAAAAACATTATTCAACTCAGATTCAGAAGGCTCCGGATCATTAAGAACGGCATCCGGTTGCCTCCACACCATCTTGAATGGAACAATAGTATCGGAAACCCAGAAAAAGCGATCCTTCCAAGTCCCAAGGGTTGTAACCATAGACGAAATAAGGCAGGAATCAACCTTGGATGTTTCAAAGGTGAACCAATTGCCATTTTTGGCCAAACGAAAAAACCACCGGAAAAGTAATAATGAAGGATCATACCCAAGGGCACGGCACAAAACCTCAAAATGCAAAACCCTAGCCATACCCTTCGGATGAACTTGCCCAAAAGAAACCCGATAATATTCCAACAAATTCAATACAAAGAAAGAAAAGGAATAACGAAGATTCGAAAACTCAAAATGACGGCAGTAAAGAGAAATCGAACCAGGGGTCGGTTTATCAACAGAAACATCACAAGCAGGAGCAGTTGGGTTAAACTTTTTATCAATACCATATTCCATACAAAATAAGTCTACCTCCTCTTGTGTTAACTGGGAAAAGGATTTTGCTAAATCCTTACGAGCACCCATTTTCGAAAATATGAAGAATGTAAGATGAAAAGGAAACCGGAACTAACCTTAGAAGATGAAGGAAATGGCAGAGAAAAACTTGATGGAATTATGTGAAAAATGAATAAGATATGCAAATGTAAAACAAAAATAGCCTAAAATAGGGGTAATAATGGCAAACAGTAACTTCTGCAAAACCGCCACCCTATGAACTGCCATACATCAATCAAATCAATTGTCAGTTATTTAAAATTCAAATGATAACTACCTACAACCCTTCAAACCTTCAAGCATCGAACCCTTAAAGCCTTTAGGCAAGAAAATACACGTATAAAAGTCAGAAGTCTTTGAGCTCATTCCCCAAAAACCTCTGACTTGGGGGGCTGATGATGGGGGTAGCCCGAGACTAAATACGTAAATGCTCAAAGGGTTAAATGGTTCAATGGTTAAAAAACTGTGAGGAGGAGAAAAGCAATACGGAAACAGTAGCCAGTCACATCCAGGGATTGCTTCACCAACCCACAACCGCAAAAGAAATGCAGGTCTGCAGAGCACACGCTATTACCCAGGGGTCAAAAGGCTTCAACCCCCGAAAGGGTAAGCCCCTCGCTGCAAGCAAGGACACTAGTCAAATGAATGCCTCTTTGGGAGATGTCTTCTCCTATATAAGTGACACTTCATTTACTGAGTTGGGACATTCTTGGCCAGGCCTGTTTCCTTAAACTCTGGTCATTCACATTGAGTATTTGCTTTATGCAAGTCACTCGCTTTCACATCCAACACACGCATTCCGTGTGCTCCCACATCCGAATATGAGTATACTTCAGAGAAGGTTCTTCAGCAAACAACAACAATAAACTAGTGAACCTCCTTCCACGTCTTGCAAACGTGGGGGGACCCCACGACCTGCGTTAGGCAAAGTTGAACCCTTCAACCCTTTTGCCTAACCAGCCTAGCTACCACCCTTGGTCTCTTATTTGTTGCATCAACAATTTATAACTTAAATTTGAAGATAATATATTATTAGAAAAATAGAACGATTCTATCCGACATTCAAAGTAAGATAAGATTTAATATTAATTGATTATTTTTTATTTAATTAATTGATATAAGATAAGTATGAAAATGCAGTGTCACACCCGTAATTCCACGTGTCACCGGTGGGCCCGGTGGGGAGTATCGTGACGTGGTTGGCAACATAATAGTCAAACAACACAATATTTAATATGCAAAGCGGAAGCAAATGAAAAGATATATTTCAACTGAATAAAATATTGTAATATCGTGTATCACAAACAGTTGAAAGTTTATCCACAGAAGGATCGAAATAAATAGGAAACAGTAGTTCAACAGACGATAGGCATCTTAAGCTTGCGAGACTCTTTATTGATGCTAAGGAGAGAATCCAGCCTATTACGCTTAGTACCTGCATTTAATCTTTTTGGGAAAATACGTCAGTTTACACTGGTAAATACAATCAACTGACTCATTTTGAAAATGATTAAAATTGATTTGGATGCACGTGGCATAAACATTTTATAACTTTGGATAATTATTTAAATATATAATCTTGTAAAAGAATTACATGTTCCTTATGCGTTCAGTAGCCCGGATCGTGCCAGGTTAAAGATCAATAGACAGTGGCGGATCTAGGATTCACGCCAAGCCGTAACGTTTTATAAATAAGCCGTAACAAAATAAAAAAAACATCAAATTTTTCCAAAATTTACACTAAAAATGTCAAATTTTTCCGAGCCAAGCCGTAGCGGAGGTTACCCCCCGGTATACACTAGGTCCGCCCCTGTCAATAGACACACCACATCAACGATTTATGCACTGACGAGTGTACGCCTACACTCCGCGCTTAGGTCGTGGCCATTTCATAAAATGATGCCAAGGATATCCGGGACATGGTCATTAACCCCCCAAAGGCTTTAAGTAAACAAAACGATTTAAACGGGCCGATCAAATTATTCAATTAACCACCAAACGATGGAAGATTTGATGCCCGACCAAGCGGTATTTTATATACCGTAACCCAAGCCCATATAGGGAAAATAAGTTAAAAGTATTTACCTGAGCAAAGTAATAATCACAATAAGCAAATGCAAGTAACTTTTACTGGTCCTCCTAATCTGGAACGAAGGTTTATAATAACCTATTAGAATCCTAACGGGTCTTTAGTTAAGCTTAAGCTTAGACCGGTTAGTTTCAAAGATACGGTTCGTACGCACTATTAAGCGAAGACCGGATTGAATGTGATTTAGACCCGACAAGTTTGAAGACTTGCTTAACATGGGTATTTCATACACATTCTGGATTTTGAGATAAAACCGATAAGGTTTGACCCGTTTCGGCTAATTTATGCAATTTAGTTACATAAACCGAACCGAACACGTAATAAGCGTAACGGGTAGTTATTAGAGCCATATACAGGTTTCCTAAGTTAATATGCCTCAAATATGTTGTGACATCAGTAAGATATCTTTTGTTATGCCCGAAACGAATTTAAACACAAACTATGCCCCGTAGGGGTAGTTTGGTCATTTAAATGGTTATAAAAGAGTTTAAGTATTAACCTGAGTTATAGGTCTGATGTAATCAGCAAAAATACACAATTTAATAAGTTATAACAGTAGGGTAAAGTATATATGTGAAATTTATCAATTATAACCAAACTATGCACCGTAGGGGCATTTTGGTAATTTCACATAAGCTGAAAAGCTCAAAACTGAAGTCTGAGTTAAACAACTTTTGCTTACTGTTAAAATATTATAATTTACCTAAAATATCAGTAGGTATCACCCCTTGTATGTTTAAAATAGTTCTAGTACATACTATGCGTTAAAAATGCTTAAAAAGGCGATTAGAAGCCATTTCCGGGTTCTATACATAAAGCTGATATTTTTATTATTCCAGAAGGCTTAAAATAATTTATTTATCATTTAAAATCAGTAGCAAAAGGTTTGGATTCAATTAGATATGTGTTTATAGCCCGTAAGGGCAAAACCGACAATTACCGGATTAAGCTTACGACTATAAGTTATGCTCAACCTAAAATTAATTAAAAATCTTCAAAAATCCCAAAATAATATATTACATCAGTGGATAATAAGTTTGATATCAGAAAGTAGGCTTAACTAGGCTATACGCTAATTACGCCGTTTATTCGCTAAAGAAGCTTCTAATTACGCTAATGAGCATAACTCTCAATCTACACCTCAAACTGATGTCAAATTTTGGGTTCAAGTTTATATATCAGTAACTAAGGTTTCTACTCTTTTACATTTTCAAAAATCATGTTTTAAGGTGAAAAGGGCATAATGGTCAACATATGAGCAATTAACGGAATCATGCGTAATAATTGGTTAACTAATGAACCATGGTGTATAATCATAGAGGGTTATACTAGCATGTAACCTGGTCCTATTAAAGCTCTAAGGTATTTCTAAAACATACCATAACAGGTCAGAACTGAAGTCAAAGCTTTGCGACTTTCGGTTCCGTACCGGGTCTAAAAAGTAAATTGTCGGGTTGAACATGTTTAGACATGTTCTTACACTAATTACCAAGTTATATTAACGATCAAACAGGTTGTATGTGTTCTACATTGCTAATTATGCATAAATTAGAAAATAAACATTTTGTTGACTTTTTAATAACAAGTTTGACCTGACATTTGACCTAGTTAGAGTGGGAACCAGGGGGAACCCTTTTAAGGGTTTAATGCCCACATAATTACCAACTTATAACTACTTTCAATTCGACTAATCACTGGACCATTAGTGATTAATCGCTAAGTCAACCGTTAATTACGACGGTTTGACTTTTAAGCTAAAACTAAGCAAAAACTTAACTAAGAAAGGATAAGCAAACTTACTGAAGTCCTATGCACGATTTTTGAAGCTTAGAGAGAAGTCTTGAGCTCCAGAAATGATCCAAAGTGCAGATGGAAGGTGTGAGAAAAATGGTTGCAACCTTGGCCCTTTATATAGTGCTCAAAAGCACTTAGATCTTTGACAACAAGAGCTACAACTGATAATGGATCATCAACAGATGTCCCTACGGTTCTAGGAGGCACTTAGGGGTCGCCCATGATGTGGAAATATCTGTTTTGGGTCGGTTATGCGTGAATACAGGAGGCTGTTTAAAGTTTCTGTATCTGGGCGGCCCAGGCGGCCCGCGTAACATGTTATTAGGGCCTACGCGGCCCGCGTGGGCCTCGTATTCAGATTCCACATTTTCTATTTGTTGCATATCTGACTCTTGGCCCTTCCGAAAGGTCAACTAACTTATATTTTGCACTTTGAGCCCTCTAATTTGACACATAAGGGCTTCAAGATATATACCCACTTTTCTAAGTCCTTGGTCACCTTGTTATTCCCCGAAAAGTCATAACTTTTCATCGTTAACGCTTTAACCCCTCGCATACGAATTTGATCATAACTTTTTCATACGATAACGAAACTTTATGAATTTTTTATCGTACATTCTAGTGAGCATAATTAACCGTTAGAAAGCTTCGGGTTTGTCAAAAGGTCACTCAGAGGTATAACTTAAACATGTTGACACATTTAACCCCTGTAGTTTGTAATCTCTCACTTTCTTTCATATTTAGCTTCGTATGATCCATGATTTATTCGTTTGAAGGTATGAGCATCATGTAGGGTTAATGTACAATATATTTATTCACTGTTGACATTTAGAACTCGTGTATTCACATACTTTCCATGATTCTCAACTTTAATCCTTTTATAACTTTCTTTCACACGTTCAAACATATGACACGTGTCAACTCATTATAGGACGTGAATTTTCGAGGTGTTACATCCTCACCCCCTTAAAAGAAATCTCGACCTCGAGATTTACTGAAATAAATAAGGGTATTTTTATTTCATTGTGGATTCAACCTCCCACGTATACTCGGGACCTCTACGGGCATCCCATTTGACCTTTACAATAGGCACATGCTTCCTTCGAAGCTTCTTAACCTGTCGATTTTCAATCGACAATGGTTTTTCCACAAATTTTAAGCTCTCGTCTATATGCACATCTGTATGTGGTATGACCAGTGATTCGTCAGCGAAACACTTTTTCAGATTGCAGATGTGGAATACATTATGAATACCACTGAGCTCTTCAGGTAAGTTTAACTTATAAGCAACTGACCCGACACGTTCGATGACCTCGAAAGGCCCTATGTATCTCGGGCTTATCTTGCCTTTCTTACCAAATCGCATCACTCCCTTCCAGGGTGATACTTTAAGCAACACTTTGTCACCAATTTCAAATTTCATAGCTTTACGCTTTGGATCTGCGTAACTCTTCTGCCTATCTCGGGCAGCTTTGAGACGGTCACGAATCTGGACAATCTTGTTCGTCGTTTCAAAGACTATCTTTGGTCCTGATAATTGGACATCTCCAACTTCCGCCCAACAAACGGGCGTTCTACACTTTCTACCGTATAAGGCCTCAAAAGGCGCAGCCTTGATGCTGGTATGGTAGCCCAACTACCACCCAAATCAATCGCGCATGCTCGAAGCATGTCTTCCAAAGTTTGAATAGTACGCTCACTCTGACCGTCTGTCTGAGGATGGTAAGCCGTACTAAAATTCAAACGCGTGCCCAAAGATTGCTGGAAACTTTTCCAAAAATGTGATGTGTATCTAGTATCTCTGTCAGAGATAATAGACACAGGTATGCCATGTAAAGCTACAATCTTATCGACATACAGTTGGGCTAACATGTCGGAGCTATAAGTCTCCTTAATGGGTAGGAAATGTGCTGACTTAGTCAGTCTATCAACTATCACCCATATTGTATCATTGTCTTTCCTTGTCTTAGGTAACTTGGTGATAAAATCCATAGTTACCATTTCGCATTTCCAAGTGGGAAGTTTAGGCTGTTGTAGCAAACCTGACGGCTTTTGATGTTCTGCCTTGACTTGTGTCACACCCCGGATTCCACGTGTCACCGGTGGGCCCGGTGGGGAGTATCGTGACATGGTTGGCAACATAATAGTCAAACAACACAATATTTAATATGCACAGCGGAAGCAATTGAAAGATATAATTCAACCGAATAAAATATATTGTAATATCGTGTATCACAACAGTCGATTGTTTATCCACAGACGGATAAAAAATAAAATGGAAACAATAGTTCAACAGACTTTAGGCATCTTAAGCTTGCAAGACTTCTATTGATGCTAAGGAGAAATCCCAGCCAATTACGCTTAGTACCTGCATTTAATCTTTTTGGGAAAATACGTCAGTTTACACTAGTAAATACAATCAACTGACTCATTTTTTAAAATGATTAAAAATTGATTTGGATGCACGTGGCATAAACATTTTATAACTTGGGAGAATTATTTAAATATATAATCTTGTGAATGAATTACATGTTCCTTATGCGTTCAGTAGCCCGGATCGTGTCCGGGTTAAAGATCAATAGACACACCACATTATTCTTTTATGCACTGACGGGTGTACGCCTACACCCCGCGCTTAAGTCGTGGCCATTTCGTAAAATGATGCCAGGGATATCCGGGACATGGTCATTAACCCCCCAAAGGCTTTTAAGTAAACAAAACTGTTTAAACGGACCGATCAAATTATTCAATTAACCACCAAATGATGGAAGATTTGATGTCCGACCAAGCGGTATTTTATATACCGTAACCCAAGCCCGTATAGGGAAAATAAGTTAAAAGTATTTACCTGAGCAAAGTATAATTCACAATAAGCAATTGCAAGTAGCTTTTACTGGTCCTCCTAATCTGGAACGAAGGTTTATAATAACCTATTAGAATACTAACGGGTCTTTAGTTAAGCTTAAGCTTAGACCGGTTAGTTTCAATGATACGGTTCGTACGCACGATTAAGCAAAGACAGGATAGAATGTGATTTAGACCCAACAATTCGGAGACTTGCTTAATATGGGTATTTCATACACACTCTGGATTTTAAGATAAAACCGATAAGGTTTGACCCGTTTCGGCTAATATATGTAAACTTGTTACATAAACCGAACCGAACGCATAATAAGCGTAACGGGTATCCGTAAGAGCCATATACAGGTTTCCTAAGTTAATATGCTTCAAATATGTTGTGACATCAGTAAGAAGTCTTTTATTATGCCCGAAACGAATTTAAACACAAACTATGCCCCGTAAGGGTAGTTTGGTCATTTACAAGGTTCTGAAAGAGTCTAAGTATTAACCTAAGTTACAGGCCTGATATAATCAGCAAAAATACTTAGTTTACTGATTTATAACAGTAAGGTATTGTATATATGTGAAATTTATCAATTATAACCAAACTATGCACCGTAGGGGCATTTTGGTAATTTCACATAAGCCGAAAAGCTCAAACTGAAGTCTGAGTTTAACAACCTTTGCTTACTGTTGATACAACAAATAATAGACCAAGGCCTGTAGCGATATCTCCGAGGTAAAAGGGTTCAAGGTTTCGATTAGCCTAACGCAGGTCGTGGGGTCCCCCCACGTTTGTAGCACGTGGAGGCGGATCACTTTTGTTATTATTCACTTTGAATTCTGGATTGAAGGGTTCAACCCAGAATGTCTATGTTTAGTGAGATAATATTGTAGTGAGCCGAGAATAGAACAAGCATGGAGCAAGTTCTAGAGAGGAGAAGTAAGATCAAAGATCAAGGGTGATCTGAGTTGATCTGGAATGGCTGGAATGAATGGCAAGAGGCTGTTATTTATAGGGAAAGAATCTTCTATAAGAGGAAGCCTTTGACCAGTGATCCTTGGCTACAGTGAGGGACTTGCCCATTTGAGGGTTGAAGGGTTTAGACCTGCGGGTAAAAGGGGGTTCTCTGTGCACATACTCTCTTTTACGGCTGTGAGAGTGTTGGACACGCAGAGGGTGATGTGACAAGGCTCTGACTTGTCTTTTTACTGTTCATGACCGTTGGACTATTTCCGAACCTTTTAACCTTTCAACATTTTAAGCTGTTGTGTTTCTAATCAGGTTATTAAGGTTTGAGCTACCCCCATCATCACTTACTGTTAAAATATTATAATTTACCCTAAATATCAGTAGGTATCACCCTTGTATGTTTAAAAATAGTTTTAGTACATACTATGCGCTAAAAACGCTTAATAAGGCGATTAGAAGCCGTTTCCGGGTTCCATATATAAAGCTGATATTTTTATCATTCCAGAAGGCTTAAAGTAGTTTATTTATCATATCTAATCAGTAGCAAAAGGTTTGGAGTCGATTAGATATGTAAAACTCATTTTATGGCCCGTAAGGGCAAAACCGACAATTACCGGATTAAGCCTACGACTATAAGTTATGCTCAGCCTAAAATTAATTAAAAATCTTCAAAAATCCCAAAATAATATATTATATCAGTGGGTAATAAGTTTGATATCAAAAAGTGAGTTTAAATAGGCTATACGCTAATTACGCCATTTAATTAACATAAAGCTTTCAATTTACGCTAATGAGCATAACTCTCAATCTATACCTCAAACTGATGTCAAATTTTAGGTGCAAGTTTATAATTTAGAAACTAAGGTTTCTACTCTTTTACATTTCCAAAAATCACGTTTTAAGGTGAAAAGGGCATAATGGTCAACTTATGAGCAATTAACGGGAACATGCATATTAATTGGATAACTAATGAACCAAGGTGTATAATCATAGAGGGTTATACTAGCATGTAACCTAGTCCAATTAAAGCTCTAAGGCATTTCTAAAAGATGCCTAAACGGGTCAGAACTGAAGTCAAAGCAAAAGTCAAAGCTTTGCGACTTTCGGTTCCGAACTGGGTCTAAACAGTAAATTGTCGGGTTGAACATGTTTAGACATGTTCTTACACTAATTACCAAGTTATAATAATGATCAAACAGGTTGTATGTGTTCTACATTGCTAATTATGCACAAATTAGAAAATAAGCATGTTGTTGACTTTTTAATAACAAGTTTGACCCGACATTAGACCTAGTTAGAGTGGGAATCAGGGGGGACCCTTTTAAGGGTTTATTACCCACATAATTACCTACTTAAAGGTACTTTTAATTCGAGATTTGACTGAGCCATTATTAATTAATCTCGAAGTCAAACCGTAATTATGATTGTTTGACTTTTAGCTAAATAACTAAGCTAAACTCAATTAAAGAAGGTTAAGCAAACTTACAAGTGTCTAATGATCGATTAGGAAGGTCTGGAAGGTGCTCTTGTGCTCCACAATTGATCAGAAGTTGCTTGAGGAATGAATGATCAAAGTGTTTGCACTTAGGAGCTTTATATAGTGACCAAGACTGCACAAAGTGTTGACATCTAAGACTACAACTGACCATAACTTACCCACAAGTGTCCCTAAGTGTCTAGGGGTTGTTTAGAGGTCAAGCAAGATGAGGAAAATCGTTTAAAGGTCAAGTATTGCGTTTAAACAGCAAACAGGAGTGTTTTCTGTCGCTGGCAACACCTTGCGCACCGTAAGGCATGTGCTTGCGGTGCGTAAGCCTTTATCAGTATCCAAAACTGCTTGTTCTTTCAGGATTTCGAAAGGGCAACCACTTATTTCGAATTTGGGACATTATTTAACAGTATGGGGCCTCTTATTATGGGTCTTGAACAGTTATTTACCCTACCACTTTGCCATGTTTCTTTGAATTCATAAGAAAGTGCCGTTAAAGAAGGTTTACCATGCTTTTTCTTCGTAGGAGTCCACCATTTCAATCATGAATCAGTTTTTGCTATAAATCACCGAATTTGAATATATACCAGATGTTTATTAGTCTTGGGATTCATAATGAGGTCGTTCAGAGGTGTAAAATTAACATGACAACACTTTTAAATCCCGTCATACATCTTTAATTATATCCGGGTTTATATCACTTTTGTCTTATGTGACACGTGTCGTTATTTCATTGGACATGAGTTTTCGAGGTGTTACATCCTCACCCCCTTAAAAGAAATCTCGACCTCGAGATTTACTGAAACAAATGAGGGTACTTTTCTTTCATGGTGGATTCAACCTCCCACGTATACTCGGGACCTCTACGGGCATCCCATTTGACCTTTACAATAGGCACATGCTTCCTTCGAAGCTTCTTAACCTGTCGATCCTCAATCAACAATGGTTTTTCTACAAATTTCAAGCTCTCATCTATATGCACATCTGTATGTGGTATAACCAGTGATTCATCAGCGAAACACTTCTTCAGATTGCAGATGTAGAACACATTGTGGATTCCACTGAGCTCTTCAGGTAAGTTTAACTTATAGGCAAATGACCCGACACGTTCGATAACCTCGAAAGGTCCTATGTATCTCGGGCTTAGCTTGCCTTTCTTACCAAATCGCATCACCCCCTTCCAGGGTGATACTTTTAGCAACACTTTGTCACCTACTTCGAAGTGAAAAGATTTACGCTTTGGATCTGCGTAGCTCCTCTGCCTATCTCGGGCAGCTTTGAGATGGTCACGAATCTGGAAAATCTTGTCCGTCGTTTCAAAGACTATCTCCGGTCCTGATAATTGGACATCTCCAACTTCCGCCCAACAAACGGGTGTTCTACACTTTCTACCGTATAAGGCCTAGAAAGGCGCAGCCTTTATGCTGGTGTGGTAGCTATTGTTGTAGGAGAACTCAATTAGTGGTAGGTGGTTATCCCAACTACAACCCAAATCGATCACACATGCACGTAGCATGTCTTCCAAAGTTTGAATAGTACGCTCACTCTGACCGTCTGTCTGAGGATGGTAAGCCGTACTAAAATTTAAACGCGTGCCCAAAGATTGTTGGAAGCTTTTCCAAAAATGTGACGTGTACCTAGTATCTCTGTCAGAGATAATAGACACAGGTATGCCATGTAAGGCTACAATCTTATCCACGTATAACTAGGCTAACATGTCGGAGCTATAAGTCTCCTTGATGGGTAAGAAATGTGTTGACTTAGTCAATCTATCAACTATCACCCATATCGTATCATTGCCTTTCCTTGTCTTAGGTAACTTGGTGATAAAATCCATAGTTACCATTTCCCACTTCCAAGTGGGAAGTTTAGGCTGTTGTAGCAAGCCTGACGGCTTTTGATGTTCTGCTTTGACTTGCGCACAAGTCAAGCACTTAGCTACATAGGCAGCTACAGACTTTTTCAAGCCTATCCACCAATAATTTGCCCTTAGATCCTGGTACATCTTATCAGCTCCAGGATGAACGGAATATTTAGAACTATGGGCTTCCTGGAGGATGACATCTCGAAGTCCTCCATAAACTGGAACCCATATCCGTCCATTCAATCTCAGAATTCCGTCTTTGCCAAGAGATAACTGCTCCTCAGTTACTCCTAGCTTTTTGTTAGGATAGTTAGCTTCCAACACAGCTTCCTTCTGTGCAGCTAACAACCTTTCAGTCAAACTGTTCTTTATTTCAATGCTCTTGGCATTGATTCGGATGGGTTTCACCCTTTCCTTTCGACTCAAGGCATCAGCGACTACATTCGCCTTGCCGGGATGATATCTGATTTCACAATCGTAATCATTTAAAGTCTCCATCCAATGGCGTTGCCTCATGTTTAAATCCTTCTGACTAAACAGGTGCTGGAGGCTCTTGTGATCAGAATAGATCACACACTTGATTCCATATAAATAATGCTTCCACAGTTTTAGTACGAATACAACGGCACCCAATTCCAAGTCATGGGTGGTGTAATTCTTTTCATGCACCTTTAATTGTCGTGATGCATAGGCAATAACTTTGCCTTTCTGCATAAGCACACACCCCATGCCAGTGTGCGATGCATCGCAGTAAACCACAAAATCTTCTATTCCATCTAGCAACGTCAATACAGGAGCATTGCTCAACTTCTGTTTAAGGATATCAAAGGACTCTTGCTGCTTAGGGCCCCAAACGAACTTTACTTTCTTCTTAGTCAAGGAAGTTAGGGGTTCAGCAATTCTTGAAAAATTTTCAATGAAACGCCTGTAACATCCTGCCAATCCCAGGAAGCTACGAATCTCTGTAGGCGTCTTTGGCTCTTGCCAGTTCATGACAGCTTCAACTTTAGCGGGATCCACTTGGATACCACGCTCACTAACCACATGTCCAAGGAATTGGACCTCTCGAAGCCAGAATTCACACTTAGAGAATTTGGCGTAGAGTTTCTCACGATGCAGGAGTTTGAGAATACAGTGAAGGTGTTTCTCATGGTCAGCTTGGTTCTTCGAGTAGATAAGAATGTCGTCGATGAAAACGATGACGAATTTATCTAGGTACGGCTTGCAAACGCGATTCATGATTTCCGTATCTGGTAACCCCGGGAAGCCTTTACGGAACCAACCGGGACATCGTGTTGAAGCTCGTGAGGTAAGCTTGACAGTCAAGGTTTGTCATAACCAATGATAGAAAATCAGTCTCTATCTTCTCAACCTCATGTTGGGGGCAGTAATTTTCCCTGATGAGGGCAACAAATTGATCCCACGACATGTTGTACAATGGGATTTTCCCGGTGGCTTGAATCAGTGATCTCCACCAGGCTAGAGCCTCGCCTTTAAAAGATTGCGACACAAACTTGACTATATCCCTCTCAGCGCATCCGCTTATATCCACAACTGTGTCCATCTCGTCTAACCACGTCATGCAGTCGATGGCTCCCTTTTCCCCAGTGAAATCTCTGGGCTTGCACGAAACGAAGTATTTATAGGAGAAACCCTTACTACGGGGTTCTTGATTTAGTACGACCTGCTGAGATGGAGCACTGTGGTGGTTTGAGGAAAGTCTATCATCATCTTTCTTGGGTTCTTCCTTTTTGGAAGGTGGCTTCGAATGCGGTGTGGATAGGGTCCTACTTCGAGTCCCACTATACTCTTCGTATTGCCGCTCCAATGCCTTTGTAACTGCGTCGTCTACCAACGCTTTCAATTCAGCACCCGTTAAATGAACTCGGGCGTTATCAATATTCTCCACTGGATGGCTATTAATTTCGTCTGAGTTAGCCATTTTAATTGAACTGTTGCAGAAAACAAGGACAATAGTTTATTTGGGAGTTTATTATGGAATTGCCCCTTAGGGTAATTCATTAACCATGGTAAACAGAGACCATATTTGGTTAATTTATTAATCGCATTTAATTAGGATTTCAATTATAATTTATCCTAATTATAAACAATAACAATATATATTAGCACATAAGGCCTAGTCACAAGGACATTTTAAATTATAAGCTATGATTTCAGAGAATCAAGGCTTTTAAGGTTTGAACATAGTTTATTACCTTTTTCGGACAGGGAGTCATCGCTACCACTGTCTTTTGGCTCATGTAGAAATGAGCAAGGCCCGTAGGCACTTTATTACCAATGTATGGTCAAAATATGATCATCTTAATTGATGACCTAAACCCATGATTCAGAGATCATTAAATTGGGTTAGGAATCTTTTGAAGAATCCTTATATAAGAATGACGTGTGTGATTTTAATGAATCACATCTGCCAGGAGCGTTAACATGTTTACAGATGTTAACAGGGATTTGAATCTTTTAAACAGGTCTTACCATCATGGCCAGGTCTTCATAATGACACTCAGGCTAGGTTTCACTCTTAAGATTCTTATTCAATATTTAATAGGCAGATCATTATTAAAAAGGAATGATTTTGATTTCATATAATATATTTATGCAGATAATAGCAAAAATGAAATTTATAAACTTACATTCCATTAATTTATTAAAAGGTTACACGTCGCCCTAAGCGGGACTTTTTTAAATAAACAAACTTACCCACGCAGGGGTTTAAACAAGGACTTACCCACGCAGGGGCTTAACAACAAACATCATAATAGTCCACGCAGGGACTTACACAAATAACATAATAGTCCACGCAGGGACTTACACAAATAACATAATAGTCCACGCAGGGACTTAAACAATAACATACCCTCGTAGGGGTTAACAGAAAGATAGACCCACGCAGGGGTCAAAACAAACAAGCATACCCACGCAGGGGTTTATACAGCAAGACTGGCCCACGCAGGGGCTCAACAATAATTGGAAGGATTCAGTGGTCCTTCTTGCTCTTCCCTTTGATCAAGCTTGTCAATCCTTGGAAGAAAGTCTGTCGTTCCCTGCGATCGCGATGGAAGTCTCGCTCGACCTGGTCCAGTCTCTGAAGAATTTCCTCCCGTTCTGGGGGAGAAAACCGTGGCGGCTGTGATTGCATCCGTATGATAGGCCTGGCAGGTATCTGGTACCCATGAGTTGGGCACCCTGTTCCCCAAGGAGCTCCGTACGGTACTTCCGGGTTAAAGGCGTTGTAATTGGCCGCTACCATGTATGGGTCGGCTTCAGCGTAACCGTAGTTGGTGTGAGCTGGCGGCTCAAACGGGTTGTATGCCATCGAACCCGTGTATGCTGGAATCGGGTTATCAAAACACATAGGAGGTGGTTGCGGTGCAACTGGGTGCGAAGGTCCACCCATTTATGGATCTTCTTGAAGTGGCGGATAATGACTGCCACTTGATTGTCGAGGAGAGCTAAAATGGAAATCTCCTCCTCGCGCGGACATCCGCGCTCCGGTTCTCCTACGCCTTGGCGGTTGCGGAGCTGCCGGCTGAACTGGTGGCGGTGGAGGCGGTGGCGTGACTGCCACAAACCGTGAATCCACAGAGGGATCCTGCTGCTGCTGATGAGGCGACGAATGATGCGAGGGTGTGAAGTACCACTCGTGCTGAGTAAATCGCGCCATGTAACTGTCCGGACCATGGTAAGGTGATCCGTGAAAGGATGAACCATCCGAGATCTCAATAGGATGGTTCGGAGTTCCGGTTGCTGGCTCGACGGGATTCGTGTCCTCGTCCATATCCATAGCGTTGTCTCCCGAGAAGTGGTCCTTCGGTCCCAATGGGTTAAAACCCACTGGTTCTTGTATATAGTTTGCCGGGTTAAACCGGCCTCTAAAAGCAGGTGTAGGGTCACCAAAAGAATTGTGGGATAAAGATCGCTGTAAAGGTATGTAGGAAGGTTGAGGGTTGTTGGGCTCATACTCCGGCTGTGGCCCATAAGGGTTATGAACAGGAGGTGTCGAACTGTGCGAAACCGACCGTCTAGCCGGCTCAAAGAGGTTCCTCCGGTTCTGTCGAGGATCGTCACTCTCAGTGGTAGAAGGAGCTCGCACATGCGAAGGTCCTGCCTCGTTGTCATTGGGGGCGGTGATTGGCCCCTTTCCTCGACCTCTTCTTCGGAAGAATCTTGGTGGCATGTTAATCCTGTCAATACAACATGAGATAACAACAAGAATATATATAAAATAAAGGACAAAACAAAAACCAAACAAAGTAGAATTTGTCCTATGTTATTTGTCTAGACTCAAAAGTTTTTGAAATGTGCAATTGTGTAACTGAGATTAAACACAAAAGGCTAGTGTTTGATTCACTCAGTGTTGGCTCTGATACCAACCTGTCACACCCCGGATTCCACGTGTCACCGGTGGGCCCGGTGGGGAGTATCGTGACGTGGTTGGCAACATAATAGTCAAACAACACAATATTTAATATGCACAGCGGAAGCAATTGTAAGATATAATTCAACCGAATAAAATATATTGTAATATCGTGTATCACAACAGTCGATTGTTTATCCACAGACGGATCGAAAATAAAATGGAAACAATAGTTCAACAGACTTTAGGCATCTTAAGCTTGCGAGACTTCTATTGATGCTAAGGAGAAATCCCAGCCAATTACGCTTAGTACCTGCATTTAATCTTTTTGGGAAAATACGTCAGTTTACACTGGTAAATACAATCAACTGACTCATTTTGGAAAATGATTAAAAATTGATTTGGATGCATGATGTGCGGTGAAGTGTTATATATATTAGGTGTATATTTTAAGCCCCTTTAACACTTATTTTAGCCAAGTTTTAAATTTATAAAACACGATATTTTACTAACACTAAACACACATATGGGTAAGTGCACCCATCGTGAGCGTAGTATAGCGTTGGTAAGATACCGAGGTCGTCCAAGGATACAAGAGCTTTTAGTACCGGTTTATCCTCAACGTCTAATCAAAATAAAAAGTTTAGAAAAAAGTTTTAAGCTAAGAAAAATAAAAACTAACTAAAATGCTGAAAATAAAAATAAAAGAAAAACAGATAGACAAGATGAATCACTTGGTTCCGACTCGTATCTAGTATAACCTTTGATTATTTCCGCACTTTTGCACATAATTAAGAGATTATCTTAGTTATTGTAGTAGGCCCCTCTTTTGAAGGTGACGTTACCCTCACCCCAGTAGTTTGAGTCAGCAAGGATACAATCCTAAAAGGGTGGATTATTGGAAGATAATGAATTAAGTTATTAATGCAGTATTGTGGTAGGCCCCGCATTTGGCGGTGACGTTACCCTCGGCTAAGTAGTCTGAGTCAGCAGGGATACAGTCCTAAATAGCCGGGTTATAGTATTAATAGTAGTTAACTTATGAGGGGATCAAAGAGTTTGGACCCCCGCCATCCAATACCGTGAAGCATTGAAGGAGGTCCTACTAAATTTGACCCAGGTCCATTGCAGGACCTCTAAACGCTGAACAATGGCAAGACCTTTACCAAACCGTTCCCTTAACCCCCGACCAGGTAGCCAACATACCTCCATATAGACCGTGGAGATATGAATGGTGAAAATCCTTTATTTTATATAGACAGTAAAATAATGCCAAGACACCACGGACAAACGATAAGGAAATATCACCTTCAACATAAGTAACTAGTTATTAAAGTCATTAATACAAAACCAAATAAAAAGTGCAAAAGATTAGAAATAAAAAGTATTATACTAGACACTTTGTCTTCACCAAGTGATGTAAGAGACTTAGGCAAACATGGCCTTGATTGTCAAGAACTCTTACGATCAATCTTGGATCCCGAGACGACTCACACACTCTACGATGGACAATGGATGATGGTGGTGGATGATGGTGTTGTGATGGTGGTGGATGAAGTGTGAGAGAGGTGGTGTGCCAAGGGATGAGTTGAAATGAAACCAAGCACTCCTATTTATAGGCTGAACAGAGGGCTGGGCACGGCCCCGTGTCCGCTGGGCACGGCCCCGTGCCTGTCTGACACTCTTTCTCCTCATTAATTGTAATTCGCAATTACAATTAATGCGCCTGCTGTACTTTCGACACGCCCCCGTGTTCGCTGGACACGGCCCGTGGTGGGCAATAGAAGCTTCTATAGGTTTGTCTTTTCTGCTGCTTCTTGGGCACGGCCCCGTGCTGGCTGAGCACGGGGCGTGTTCAGTCTTCTGCCTTCTCTATTTTGCTTGGGAAGATGCCGTTGAGGGGTCGGACAGTCCACTTATGTTCCTTTTCTTGTATTTATGTTTGATTTAGCTGTCTTTTTGCTTCTTTTGTGTTTTTGAGCTCATTTAATCCTGAAAATACAAAAGGAAGACAAAAACACTCTTTTTCCAATATTAGTACTTAAAAAGGGTTAGTTTTATGCCTCATTTGATGTAATTTATATGTTGCATTTTACACACATCAAATACCCCCACACTTGAACTTTTGCTTGTCCTCAAGCAAAACTCTTTAATATGTGGCTTACACTCCCAAATGGAATGGGTAGAAGAGAAGGTTTTTGGCTTGTCGTAGAGTGTTGGGAATCCAAGATCCTTTTGGGTTTTATTTTTATCTATTTACAATCCTATTCGTAATGATTTATTTAGAACGTTTCATAGGAGAAATTACTTATTTGGGCATAACATGCCTTTTTTAAAATTCCATTTATATACAAGTTCACATACCTCACGGGAGAAATCACTCACACTCGGCCGAAGGTGTATTTTTAGTGAATCACTCGAGAGCGGCATGGAACTTATTCCTACCATAAGCTTGCCAAGTAATCAATCCTCCTCCTTTTTAACTTTTATACCTTTGTAAATATCAAGAGGACTTTGTGGGTTAAGGGTTTGGCTTGGGTTAAAGGTAGGTGGTTGGGATAGTGGTTAGTGGTTAGTAGAAAAAGGGCGAAAAGCATAACAAGTGTCGGTTTTCGTAAGACTTTCTATTTTTGTAACTTTTTATTTTGATGAAGCTTTTATTCAAACAAAGTTATTTTTGATAAACTTGTTTGTTTATTTTCTTTTTGCTTCATCATCAACACATTTTTTTTTTATTTTTTTTTATTTTTTGATCATCTTACGAAAAACCGAACTTGTTACTAAAACAAAGGGTTAAAAAATAAAAAGGGTTTTGGTGGGTAAAAGGGTTTTTTGGTTTGGGTGATGAAATGAATAGGTTTAGGCTCAAAGGGGCTAACTAGGGGGATTTTTGGGTAGGTGGTAAAAGAAAAAGAAAAATAATGGTGTAGAAATAAAAAGGGTTAGTCCTAATGCCTCTATCATTTACTTACTCGGGTTTAAGTTGATAAGGACCGGGAATGTATCGTCATGGCAAGTTCTAGAGTCGTAAGAACCAAGCGGCTATTCACACAAGAAACGAAAAATGAGCATTTAGTCTAATGATATGTAATTGTATGCTCAATAAAGGCTCAAAACTCACTTTTGTGGGAATGGGTTTTTATGTGATCAAGTATATATAATCAAATTTTAACTAAGTTTGCCATGCCTTTTCATAATTTTCTTATGTTGGTTCTTTTTATCACTACGCTATCGGTTGTAAATTCGTAAAAAATATAACCTTTTTGAGAACTTGAATTTCCCGAGTTAAACCTAGACAGGTAAAAAAAATGAAATTTTTGAAAAAAATTGGGGTGATTAGCGGTTCCAATAGAGTTTTGTGTAAGGCTTGTATTTAGGACTGCAAAATTCAAGGTTTTAGCATCCCCCCACACTTAAATTACACATTGTCCTCAATGTGTCCCAAAAATAAATTTTTAGGTTGATTAGATGTGTAAAATGGTGTTAAAAAGCAAAAATTTTGTGTTACTGGGCGCTGAACACGGCCCCGTGTTATCCGGGCACGGCCCCGTGTTCAAGTGCCAGTAACAAAATTAAAACCAGAGAAACAGAAGTCTGGACACGGGGGCGTGTCGGGTGAACACGGCCCGTGTCCAGTTACCTGAACCGGGCGTTTTTCTGCAGGTGGTTCAGCACGGGGCCGTGTTGGTTGGGCACGGCCCGTGTTGAACCTTCTGAAATGGAGAGAATTGTCGGGTTGCCTTGTTCTTGTGCATGAGGTCATTTTTCTCGTTCCCCTTTTCATCCCTTACCACCATGAGTGTGTTTTATTCCTGAAAATTAAAACTAACTAGAAAACATAAAAATTAATCTAAATTAAACTAAGGATAGTTCCGCGGAATGCCTCCGTGGTGCGCCACGTTTATAAGGGTCCTTGGCTAGACCCAAAGCCGGTCATATGTCACCCAAGTGGGATGTATTGCATCCCATGTTACACCGTCGGAGAGCATCATCCAAGCTTGAGTCTATGATCTGCATGTAGTTGACCGGGTCTTCGTCCTCAATTCTTTTTCCACATTCAAATTTCACCTCCTCATCCCCAAACTTCAATGTTAACGTTCCGTCATTCATGTCTACCACCGCTTGGGCGGTGGCTAGAAATGGCCTCCCGAGGATGAGAGGGACATCGGTGTCTTCTTCCATGTCTAGGATGACAAAGTCGGTTGGGAAAACGAAGTTGTCAACTTTACCAACAAATTCTCAGCGACACCTTGTGGAAATTTGACGGATCTGTCGGCAAGTTGTATGCTCATCTTTGTAGGGCTTGTTGTTCCTAGGCCGAGTCGTTTGAACATTGATGTGGGCATGAGGTTAATGCTAGCCCCAAGATCGGCTAATGCATTACGAACGGGAGATTCCCCAATCGAGCAAGGAATTGTGAAGCTTCCGGGATCAATTTTATTTTGTGGAAGTTTGTTGAGCACTAAAGCGGAGCATTCTTCGCCTAAGTTAACTAATTGCAATGATTCAATTTTCCTTTTGTTTGTGAGGAAATCCCTCATAAATTTTGTGTATTTAGGCATTTGGGTTAGGACCTCGATAAAAGGAATATTAACATGCAATTGTTTTAGTAAATTTTCAAATTTAGCGAATTGCTCATCGGTCTTTTGACGATTTAACCTACCGGGGTACGGAATTGGAGGAGTCTTGGTGGGCTCTTGAGTTGGTAGAGAAGCCTTTTCTGGCGCAGGAGGAGTCACAGGCTGGCTAGAATGGCTTCTTTCATTTGGCGGCAATGGAGCATCCTCGGGGCCCACGGTTCGATTTCTTAATGTGATGAGATGTACTTGTGCCTTCGGGTTGGTTTCGGTATTACTAGGTAACGCGCCTTGTGGTCTCTCAGAGAAATTTTGAGCTAGTTGATTTAATTGTTTTTCAACGTTTTGAATGCTAGCTTGTTGGTTTCTAAAATTCGATTCCAATTGTTGAAATCGATCCGAGTTTTTCTTTTCAGTGTCAGAGATGAGGTGAGATACAGTATCTTCAAGCCTTTCTCTTCCACCTGGTTGTTGAGAGAAATTTTGTGGTTGTTGAAAATTAGTTCGTTGGTTTTGTTGGTTACTATTATTGCCGGGATCTCTCCATCCAAGATTTGGGTGGTTACGCCATCCTTGGTTGTAGGTACCCGTTGGAGGACCCGACGGCCTAGGTCTATTATCAATGTAGTTTACCGTTTCTGTTTGTTCATCTAATTCTTTCATACAACTCCAATTTTCATGTGACCCGCCACACCCTTCGCAAGCCATAACCGAGGTCGTTTTTGTCATTTCTAGCTTTTTGATTTTGAAGAGGGGGCCTCGATTTGGGCTTGTAAAGAGGTGCTTTCATCAACCTTATGGGCGCCCGGGGCAATAGATTTATTACCTCGGGGAGTGTTCCATTGAAAATTGGTTTGAGCAATTTCCTCAATTTTGTTATATATTTCATTTGGGCGACGATTACCTAAAAGTCCCCCGGAGCTTGAATCAAGTGTTTGTCTTGTGTGTGGCAACAACCCATTGTAGAAAGTGGATACTTGTTGCCATACCGCTAGACCATGATGAGGACACTTTCTTAGAAGCTCCTTGAACCTTTCCCAAGTTTCATATAAGGATTCCCCATCCTCTTGTGAGTATGTATTAATTTCAGTCATTAATTTAGCCGTTTTAGCAGGAGGGAAATACTTATATAAAAACTTTTGGGCAAGTTCATCCCAAGTGTTTACCGATCCAACTGGGAGGGTGTTAAGCCAAGCCTTAGCTCGGTCTTTTAGTGAAAATGGAAACATTCGAAGGCGGATGGCATCATTTGATGCTCCATTGATCCGAAAGGTATCACATATTTCTAAGAAGTTAGTAATATGTAGATGGGGATCCTCGTCCGCAAGCCCATGGAAGGTTGCGGAGTTTTGGAGCATTTGTATCAAATGCGGCCGAAGTTCGAAGTTATTGGCTTCGACATTCGGTGCATTGATAGCGGCGCCGAGATTGCCTACGGTAGGCCGTAGGTAATCCATGAGGGTACGTTGATCCGCCATTGGAAGTGGGTCCCCCGAAACTTTCTCTTGATTTTTGGCTTTAAGTCTTTTTCTGAGAAAGCGTTCGGGTTCTTCTAGAGGTTCTTTTATGTCTCTACTAGAACTGGAGCTCATGCACTATGTAGGAGGTTCAGACGTGGCGCCTAGGTTCCAAGTCCTGCAATAAAAAACAGAAAAGAACGTTGGTCAGAAGATTCACCACGGCCCCGTGCTCAGTGAACACGGCCCGTGGTCAGAGGTACAGTGATTGTTTTCTGGATCCCTGTTACTGGGAGTTGGACACGACCCCGTGTTGCACCGACACGGCCCCGTGTTCAGCTCTCTGTAACTCAGAAAATAAAAACTGCCAGTGATGATGCTGGGCACGGCTCGTGTCTGACCGGGCACGGCCCGTGCTGAGCGCTGCAGAAGCTGAAAAACTAAGAAAATCCTAAAAAATAAAAAGAAAAAATAAAAAAAATGATTAGGCCGTTGATTCCTAACTTTCTTAAAATCCTTGTGTCCCCGGCAACGGCGCCAAAAACTTGATGTGCGGTGAAGTGTTATATATATTAGGTGTATATTTTAACCCCTTTAACACTTATTTTAGCCAAGTTTTAAATTTATAAAACACGATATTTTACTAACACTAAACACACATATGGGCAAGTGCACCCATCGTGAGCGTAGTATAGCGTTGGTAAGATACCGAGGTCGTCCAAGGACACAAGAGCTTTTAGTACCGGTTTATCCTCAACGTCTAATCAAAATAAAAAGTTTAGAAAAAAGTTTTAAGCTAAGAAAAATAAAAACTAACTAAAATGCTGAAAATAAAAATAAAAGAAAAACAGATAGACAAGATGAATCACTTGGTTCCGACTCGTATCTAGTATAACCTTTGATTATTTCCGCACTTTTGCACATAATTAAGAGATTATCTTAGTTATTGTAGTAGGCCCCTCTTTTGAAGGTGACGTTACCCTCACCCCAGTAGTTTGAGTCAGCAAGGATACAATCCTAAAAGGGTGGATTATTGGAAGATAATGAATTAAGTTATTAATGCAGTATTGTGGTAGGCCCCGCTTTTGGCGGTGACGTTACCCTCGGCTAAGTAGTCTGAGTCAGCAGGGATACAGTCCTAAATAGCCGGGTTATAGTATTAATAGTAGTTAACTTATGAGGGGATCAAAGAGTTTGGACCCCCGCCATCCAATACCGTGAAGCATTGAAGGAGGTCCTACTAAATTTGACCCAGGTCCATTGCAGGACCTCTAAACGCTGAACAATGGCAAGACCTTTACCAAACCGTTCCCTTAACCCCCGACCAGGTAGCCAACATACCTCCATATAGACCGTGGAGACATGAATGGTGAAAATCCTTTATTTTATATAGACAGTAAAATAATGCCAAGACACCACGGACAAACGATAAGGAAATATCACCTTCAACATAAGTAACTAGTTATTAAAGTCATTAATACAAAACCAAATAAAAAGTGCAAAAGATTAGAAATAAAAAGTATTATACTAGACACTTTGTCTTCACCAAGTGATGTAAGAGACTTAGGCAAACATGGCCTTGATTGTCAAGAACTCTTACGATCAATCTTGGATCCCGAGACGACTCACACACTCTACGATGGACAATGGATGATGGTGGTGGATGATGGTGTTGTGATGGTGGTGGATGAAGTGTGAGAGAGGTGGTGTGCCAAGGGATGAGTTGAAATGAAACCAAGCACTCCTATTTATAGGCTGAACAGAGGGCTGGGCACGGCCCCGTGTCCGCTGGGCACGGCCCCGTGCCTGTCTGACACTCTTTCTCCTCATTAATTGTAATTCGCAATTACAATTAATGCGCCTGCTGTACTTTCGACACGCCCCCGTGTTCGCTGGACACGGCCCGTGGTGGGCAATAGAAGCTTCTATAGGTTTGTCTTTTCTGCTGCTTCTTGGGCACGGCCCCGTGCTGGCTGAGCACGGGGCGTGTTCAGTCTTCTGCCTTCTCTATTTTGCTTGGGAAGATGCCGTTGAGGGGTCGGGCAGTCCACTTATGTTCCTTTTCTTGTATTTATGTTTGATTTAGCTGTCTTTTTGCTTCTTTTGTGTTTTTGAGCTCATTTAATCCTGAAAATACAAAAGGAAGACAAAAACACTCTTTTTCCAATATTAGTACTTAAAAAGGGTTAGTTTTATGCCTCATTTGATGTAATTTATATGTTGCATTTTACACACATCAATGCACGTGGCATAAACATTTTATAACTTGGGAGAATTATTTAAATATATAATCTTGTGAACGAATTACATGTTCCTTATGCGTTCAGTAGCCCAGATCGTGTCCGGGTTAAAGATCAATAGACACACCACATTATTCTTTTATGCACTGACGGGTGTACGCCTACACCCCGCGCTTAAGTCGTGGCCATTTCGTAAAATGATGCCAGGGATATCCGGGACATGGTCATTAACCCCCCAAAGGCTTTTAAGTAAACAAAACTGTTTAAACGGACCGATCAAATTATTCAATTAACCACCAAACGATGGAAGATTTGATGTCCGACCAAGCGGTATTTTGTATACTGTAACCCAAGCCCGTATAGGGAAAATAAGTTAAAAGTATTTACCTGAGTAAAGTATAATTCACAATAAGCAATTGCAAGTAGCTTTTACTGGTCCTCCTAATCTGGAACGAAGGTTTATAATAACCTATTAGAATACTAACGGGTCTTTAGTTAAGCTTAAGCTTAGACCGGTTAGTTTCAATGATACGGTTCGTACGCACGATTAAGCGAAGATAGGATAGAATGTGATTTAGACCCGACAAGTTCGGAGACTTGCTTAATATGGGTATTTCATACACACTCTGGATTTTGAGATAAAACCGATAAGGTTTGACCCGTTTCGGCTAATTTATGTAAACTTGTTACATAAACCGAACCGAACGCATAATAAGCGTAACGGGTATCCGTAAGAGCCATATACAGGTTTCCTAAGTTAATATGCTTCAAATATGTTGTGACATCAGTAAGAAGTCTTTTATTATGCTCGAAACGAATTTAAACACAAACTATGCCCCGTAAGGGTAGTTTGGTCATTTACAAGGTTATGAAAGAGTCTAAGTATTAACCTGAGTTACATGTCTGATATAATCATCAAAAATACTTAGTTTACTGATTTATAACAGTAAGGTATTGTATATATGTGAAATTTATCAATTATAACCAAACTATGCACCGTAGGGGCATTTTGGTAATTTCACATAAGCCGAAAAGCTCAAACTGAAGTCTGAGTTTAACAACCTTTGCTTATGGTTAAAATATTATAATTTACCCTAAATATCGGTAGGTATCACCCTTGTATGTTTAAAAATAGTTTAAGTACATACTATGCGCTAAAAACGCTTAATAAGGCGATTAGAAGCCGTTTCTGGGTTCCATATATAAAGCTGATATTTTTATCATTCCAGAAGGGTTAAAATAGTTTATTTATCATATCTAATCAGTAGCAAAAGGTTTGGAGTCGATTAGATATGTAAAACTCATTTTATGGCCCGTAAGGGCCAAACCGACAATTACCGGATTAAGCCTACGACTATAAGTTATGCTCAGCCTAAAATTAATTAAAAATCTTCAAAAATCCCAAAATAATATATTATATCAGTGGGTATTAAGTTTAATATCAAAAAGTGAGTTTAAATAGGCTATACGCTAATTACGCCATTTAATTAACATAAAGCTTTCAATTTACGCTAATGAGCATAACTCTCAATCTATACCTCAAACTTATGTCAAATTTTAGGTGCAAGTTTAAAATTTAGAAACTAAGGTTTCTACTCTTTTACATTTCCAAAAATCACGTTTTAAGGTGAAAATGGCATAATGGTCAACATATGAGCAATTAACGGGAACATGCATATTAATTGGATAACTAATGAACCAAGGTGTATAATCACAGAGGGTTATACTAGCATGTAACCTAGTCCAATTAAAGCTCTAAAGCATTTCTAAAACATGCCTAAACGGGTCAGAACTGAAGTCAAAGCAAAAGTCAAAGCTTTGCGACTTTCGGTTCCGAACCGGGTCTAAACAGTAAATTGTCGGGTTGAACATGTTTAGACATGTTCTTACTCTAATTACCAAGTTATAATAATGATCAAACAGGTTGTATGTGTTCTACATTGCTAATTATGCACAAATTAGAAAATAAGCATGCTGTTGACTTTTTAATAACAAGTTTGACTCGACATTAGACCTAGTTAGAGTGGGAATCAGGGGAAACCCTTTTAAGGGTTTATTACCCACATAATTACCTACTTAAAGGTACTTTTAATTCGAGATTTGACTGAGTTATTATTAATTAATCTCGAAGTCAAACCGTAATTACGACGGTTTGACTTTTAGCTAAATAACTAAGCTAAACTCAATTAAAGAAGGTTAAGCAAACTTACAAGTGTCTAATGATTGATTAGGAAGGCCTGGAAGGTGCTCTTGTGCTCCACAATTGATCAGAAGTTGCTTGAGGAATGAATGATCTAAGTGTTTGCACTTAGGAGCTTTATATAGTGACCAAGACTCCACAAAGTGTTGACATCTAAGACTACAACTGACCATAACTTACCCACAAGTGTCCCTAAGTGTCTAGGGGTTGTTTAGAGGTCAAGCAAGATGAGGAAAATCGTTTAAAGGTCAAGTATTGCGTTTAAACAGCAAACAGGAGTGTTTTCTGTCGCTGGCAACACCTTGCGCACCGTAAGGCATGTGCTTGCGGTGCGCAAGCCTTTATCAGAAACCAAAACTGCTTGTTCTTTCAGGATTTCGAAAGGGCAACCACTTATTTCGAATTTGGGACATTATTTAACAGTATGGGGCCTCTTATTATGGGTCTTGAACAGTTATTTACCCTACCACTTTGCCATGTTTCTTTGAATTCATAAGAAAGTGCCGTTAAAGAAGGTTTACCGTGCTTTTTCTTCGTAGGAGTCCACCATTTCAATCATGAATCAGTTTTTGCTATAAATCACCGAATTTGAATATATACCAGATGTTTATTAGTCTTGGGATTCATAATGAGGTCGTTCAGAGGTGTAAAATAAACATGACAACACTTTTAAATCCCGTCATACATCTTTAATTATATCCGGGTTTATATCACTTTTGTCTTATATGACACGTGTCGTTATTTCATTGGACACGAATTTTCGAGGTGTTACAACTTGCGCACACGTCAAGCATTTAGCTACATAGGCAGCTACAGACTTTTTCAAGCCTATCCACCAATAATTTGCCCTTAGATCCTGGTACATCTTATCAGCTCCAGGATGAACGGAATATTTAGAACTATGGGCTTCCTGGAGAATAACATCCCGAAGTCCTCTATAAATTGGAACCCATATTCGTCCATTTAATCTCATAATTCCATCCTTGCCAAGAGATAACTGCTCCTCAGTTACTCCTAGCTTTTCGTTAGGATAGTTAGCTTCCAACACAGCTTCCTTCTGTGCAGTAACAACCTTTCATTCAAACTGTTCTTAATCTCAATGCACTTGGCATTGATTCGGATGGGTTTCACCCTTTCCTTTCGACTCAAGCCATCAGCGACTACATTCGCCTTGCCGGGATGGTATCTGATTTCACAATCATAATCATTTAAAGTCTCCATCCAACGGCGCTGCCTCATGTTTAAGTCCTTCTGATTAAACAGATGTTGAAGGCTCTTGTGATCAGAATAGATCACACACTTGATACCATACAAATAATGCCTCCGCAGTTTTAGTGCAAATACTACGGCACCCAACTCCAAGTCATGGGTGGTGTAATTCTTTTCATGCACCTTTAACTGTCTTGAAGCATAGGCAATAACCTTGCCCTTCTGCATAAGCACACATCCCATTCCAGTGTGAGATGCATCGCAGTAAACTACGAATTCTTTGGTGCCCTCAGGCAATGTCAGTACAGGAGCATTGCTCAACTTTTGCTTTTGAATATCAAAAGATTCTTGCTGCTTAGGGCCCCAATCAAACTTTATTTTCTTCTTAGTCAAGGAAGTTAGGGGTGCAGCAATCCTCGAAAAATTTTCAATGAAACGCCTATAATATCCTGCTAAGCCTAGAAAGCTACGAATTTCTGTAGGCGTCTTTGGCTCTTGCCAGTTCATAACTGCTTCCACCTTAGCGGGATCCACTTGGATACCACGCTCACTAACCACATGTCCAAGGAATTGGACCTCTCGAAGCCAGAATTCACACTTAGAGAATTTGGCATAGAGTTTCTCATGATGCAGGAGTTTGAGAATACAGCGAAGGTGTTTCTCATGGTCAGCTTGGTTCTTCGAGTAAATGAGAATATCGTCGATGAAAACGATGACGAATTTATCTAAGTATGGTTTGCAAACGCGATTCATGAGATCCATGAACGCGGCCGGAGCATTAGTGATCCCAAAAGGCATCACTAGGAACTCGTAATGACCATAACGAGTCCTAAATGAAGTTTTGTGTACGTCTTCATCTCTAACTTTCAGTTGATGGTAGCCTGACCTTAAGTCAATCTTCGAGAAATAACTTGCCCCTTGCAGTTGATCGAACAAATCGTCGATCCTGGGCAAAGGATACCTATTCTTTATTGTGACCTTATTAAGTTCACGATAATCGATGCACAGACGCATCGATCCATCCTTCTTCTTGACAAACAAGACTGGTGCTCCCCAAGGAGACGAACTAGGTTTAATGAAACCTTTAGCTAGCAATTCGTCTAATTGCGTTCTTAATTCTTTCATTTCTGTTGGCGCCAACCTGTATGGTGCTCTAGCAACAGGTGCTGCTCCAGGGATTATGTCAATTCTGAATTCCACTTGTCTATCTGGTGGCAAACCAGGTAGTTCTTCCGGAAAAACTTCAGGGTATTCAGAAATAACGGGGATGTCTTCCATCTTGGGTTTCGGCTCATCGATAGTCACTTGTGCCATGTAGATGACACAACCCTTCTTCAAACACTTAGAGGCCTTGAGCATAGTCACCTGCTCAGGCAATCCATACCGGGTATCTCCCTGAATGGTAAGTGATTCACCAGACGGAGTCTTGATCACCACTTGCTTTTTATTGCAGACAATCTGGGCCTGGTTACGAGATAACCAGTCCATGCCTAAAACTATGTCGAAACCAGCTAACTTCAAAGGAAGTAAGGACAAAGGAAAAGAGTGATCCTTAATGGATATGAAACATCCATCTAGTATGGTTGAGGCGGTTTCTAAGGTGCCATCTGCTAACTCCACCTCATACTTTACGCTTAAAATTTTAACAGGCAAATTCAGCAATTTGCAAAACTTATTTTCTACAAATGATTTATCTGTGCCTGAATCAAAAAGTACTCTTGCATAGATATCATTTATGAGAAAGGTACCTGTGATCATGTTGTCTTCTTGTACTGCTTCCTTTGCATCCATTCTAAAGACCCTAGCATTGGTCTTCTTGGCCTTTTTAGGCTTCTTGGCGTATTTAGGGCAGTTGGTTTTGATGTGCCCTTTCTCATTGCAACTGTAGCAGGTTGCATCCTTCAACTTTTTGCAATCCAAGGTCTTATGTTCCTTGGACTTGCATATCCCGCAAGCAAAAGTTCTTGACTGAGTCTGCGAGTTCGACTCGAGTCTGCACTTTCCAAAGTGCTGTTTCTTGCAAATCTTGCACTTGGGCTTCTCACCAGACTGATGCCCATCTTTCCTTGACTCAGATCCCTTCTTGTTGTCACCGTTTCCACGGTGCTTCTTGCTTGACCTCCGTGAATTATCATCTTCACGTTTTCTTTTCTCAGCATCCTTATTCCTCAGCGATCTTTGCTTGACCGCATCCAAAGTGAGGGACAAAGATATGTCAGCTACAGATCTGAAAGTAGCTGGCCGAGAGGCCTTCACGCTTGCCTTTATCTCTGGGGCTAAACCACCGATAAAACGAGCTATTCTTTTTGGTTCCGGGGTCACCAGATACGGAACCAACCGGGACATTGTGTTAAAGCTCGTGAGGTAAGCTTGACAGTCAAGGTTCGTCATTACCAACGATAGAAAATCAGACTCTATCTTCTCCACCTCATGCTGAGGGCAGTAATTTTCCCTGATAAGGGCAACAAATTGTTCCCAAGACATGTTGTACAATGGGATCTTCCCAGTGGCTTGAATCAGTGATCTCCACCAGGCTAAAGCTTCACCCTTAAATGATTGCGACACAAACTTGACTACATCCCTCTCAGTGCATCCGCTGATATCCAAAACTGTGTCCATCTCATCTAACCACGTTATGCAGTCAATGGCTCCCTTTTCCCTAGTGAAATCCCTGGGCTTGCATGAAACAAAGTATTTATAGGAGCAACCCTTGTTACGGGGTTCTTGATTTAGTACAATCTGCTGAGATGGGGCACTGTGGTGGTTTGAGGAGAGTCTATCATCATCTTTCTTGGGTTCTTCCTTCTTGGAAGGAGGCTTCGAATGCGGTGTAGATAGGGTCCTACTTCGAGTCCCACTATACTCTTCGTACTGCCGCTCCAAGGCCTTTGTTGCGTCGTCTACTAACGCTTTCAGTTCAGCACCCGTTAAATTAATTCAGGCGTTATCATTATTCTCCACTGGGTGACTATTAATTTCATCCGAGTCAGCCATTTTAATTGAACTGTTACATAAAACAAGGACAATAGTTTACTTGGGAGTTTATTATGGAATTGTCTTTTATGGCAATTCATTAACCATGGTAACAGAGACCATATTTGGTTAATTTATTAATCATATTTATTTAGGATTTCTATTATAATTTATCCTAGTTATAAAACAATAAAAGTTTTATTAGTGGCACAAAAAGGCCTAGTCACAAGGACATTTTAAATTATAAGCTATGATTTCATAGAATCAAAGCATGAAGGTGTACTGGCACAACAGGCCTAGTCACAAGGACATTTATAAATTATAAGCTATGATTTCAGAGAATCCAAGTATTGAGGTTTGAACCTAGTTCATTACCTTTTTCGGACAGGGAGTCATCGCTACCACTATCTTTTGGCTCATGTAGAAATGAGTAAGGCCCGTAGGCACTATATTACCAATGTATGGTCAAAATATGATCATCCTAATTGATGATTTAAACCCATGATTCAGAGATCATTAAGTTGGGATAGGGATCTTTTGAAGAATCCATATATAAGAATGACGTGTGTGATTTTAACGAATCACGTCTGCCAGGAGTGTTAACATATTTTTAGATGTTAACAGGGATACGAATCTTTTAAACAGGTCTTACCATCTTGGCCAGGTCTTTATAATGACACTCAGGCTAGGTTTCATTCTTAAGATTCTTATTCAATATTTAATAGGCAACTTATTATCAAGAATGAATGATTTTGATTTATTTATTTCATATATAATATTTATGCATATAATGGCAATAATGAAATTTATAAACATAACATTCCATTAATTATTTAAAAGATTACATGTCGCCCTAAACGAGACTTTTTAACAAACAAGTTACCCACGCAGGGGTCAAGCAACATCCTAGTCCACGCAGGGACTTAAATAAACAACATCATACCCTCGTAGGGGTTAACAGAAAGATAGACCCACGCAGGGGTCAAAACAAACAAACATACCCACACAGGGGCTCAAATGATACAAGGAAATTACAACAACAGTGGAAGGATTCAATGGTCCTTCTTGCTCTTCCCTTTTATTAGGCTTGTCAATCCTTGGAAGAAGGTCTGTCGCTCCCTGCGATCTCGGTGAAAGTCTCGCTCGACCTGATCCAACCTTTGCAGAATTTCTTCACGCTCTGGTGGGGAGAACCTTGGCGGCTGCGATTGTGTCCGTATAATAGGTCTGGCAGGTATCTGGTACCCATGAGTTGGGTACCCTGCTCCCCAAGGAGTTCTATACGGTCCTTCAGGGTTAAAGGCGTTGTAATTGGACGCTACCAAGTATGGGTCGGCTTCAGCGTAACCGTAGTTGGTGTGAATCGGCGGCCCAAACGGGTTGTACGTCATCGAACTCGTGTATGCTGGAATCGAGTTATCAAAACCCATCGGTGGTGGTTGCGGTGCAACTGGGTTCGAAGGTCCACCCATTTGTGGATCTTCTGGAAGTGGCGGATAATGACTGCCACTTGACTGTCGAGGAGAGCTAAAATGAAAGTCCCCTCCTCGTGCAGACATACGTGCTCCAGATCTCCTACGCCTCGGCGGTTGCGGAGGTGCCGGCTGAACTGGTGGCGGTGGTGGCGGTGGCGTGACTGCCACAAATCGTGAATCCTCAGAGGGATCCTGCTGCTGCTGCTGCTGGTGAGGCGATGAATGATGCGAGGGTGTAAAGTACCACTCGCACTGGTTAAATCGTGCCTGGTAACTATCCGGACCATGGTAGGGTGATCCGTGAAAAGACGAACCATCGAAGACCTCGATGGGATGGTTCGGTGTTCCGGTTGCAGGCTCGACGGGATCAGTGTCCTCGTCCATATCCTCTGCATGATCTCCGGAGAAATGATCATCTAGCCCCAGTGGGTTAAAACCCACGGGTTCTTGTAGGTAATTGGCCGGGTTAAACCGGCCCCGGAAAACTGGTGTAGGGTCACCAAAGGAATTATGCGATAAGGATCGCTGTAGAGGTATGTAGGATGGTTGTGGGTTGTTGGGCTCATTTTCCGAAGGTGGCCCATAAGAGTTATGAACGGGAGGTGTCGAACTGTGTGAAACAGATCGCCTTGCAGGTTCAAAAAGGTTCCTCCGGTTCTGTCGAGGATCGTCACTCTCGGTGGTAGAAGGAGCTCGCCGTTGCGAAGGTCCTGCCTCGGCGTCATTGGGGGCGGTGATTGGCCCCTTTCCTCGTCCTCTTCATCGAAAGAATCTTGGCGGCATTTATAATCCTGTCAATACAACATAAGATAACGACAATAATATATATAAAATAAAGGACAAAACAAAAACAAACAAAGTAGAATTTGTCCTATGTTATTTGTCTAGACTCGAAAGTTTTTAAATGTGCAATTGTGTAACTGAGATTAAACACAAAAGGCTAGTGTTTAATTCACTCAGTGTTGGCTCTGATACCAACCTGTCACACCCCTAATTCCACGTGTCACCGGTGGGCCCGGTGGGGAGTATCGTGACGTGGTTGGCAACATAATAGTCAAACAACACAATATTTAATATGCACAGCGGAAGCAAATGAAAAGATATATTTCAACCAAATAAAATATTGTAATATCGTGTATCACAAACAGTTGAAAGTTTATCCACAGAAGGATCGAAATAAATAGGAAACAGTAGTTCAACAGACGATAGGCATCTTAAGCTTGCGAGACTCTTTATTGATGCTAAGGGGAGAATCCAGCTTATTACGCTTAGTACCTGCATTTAATCTTTTTGGGAAAATACGACAGTTTACACTGGTAAATACAATCAACTGACTCATTTTGAAAATGATTAAAATTAATTTGGATGCACGTGGCATAAACATTTTATAACTTGGGATAATTATTTAAATATATAATCTTGTAAAAGAATTACATGTTCCTTATGCGTTCAGTAGCCCGGATCGTGCCGGGTTAAAGATCAATAGACACACCACATCAACTATTTATGCACTGACGAGTGTACGCCTACACTCCGCGCTTAGGTCGTGGCCATTTCGTAAAATGATGCCAAGGATATCCGGGACATGGTCATTAACCCCCCAAAGGCTTTAAGTAAACAAAACGATTTAAACGGGCCGATCAAATTATTCAATTAACCACCAAACGATGGAAGATTTGATGCCCGACCAAGCGGTATTTTATATACCGTAACCCAAGGCCGTATAGGGAAAATAAGTTAAAAGTATTTACCTGAGCAAAGTAATAATCACAATAAGCAAATGCAAGTAGCTTTTACTGGTCCTCCTAATCTGGAACGAAGGTTTATAATAACCTATTAGAATCCTAACGGGTCTTTAGTTAAGCTTAAGCTTAGACCGGTTAGTTTCAAAGATATGGTTCGTACGCACTATTAAGCGAATACCGGATAGAATGTGATTTAGACCCGACAAGTTTGAAGACTTGCTTAATATGGGTATTTCATACACATTCTGGATTTTGAGATAAAACCGATAAGGTTTGACCCGTTTCGGCTAATTTATGCAATTTAGTTACATAAACCGAACCGAACGCGTAATAAGCGTAACGGGTAGTTATTAGAGCCATATACAGGTTTCCTAAGTTAATATGCCTCAAATATGTTGTGACATCAGTAAGATATCTTTTATTATGCCCGAAACGAATTTAAACACAAACTATGCCCCGTAGGGGTAGTTTGGTCATTTAAATGGTTATAAAATAGTTTAAGTATTAACCTGAGTTACAGGTCTGATGTAATCAGCAAAAATACTCAATTTAATAAGTTATAACAGTAGGGTAAAGTATATATGTGAAATTTATCAATTATAACCAAACTATGCACCGTAGGGGCATTTTGGTAATTTCACATAAGCCGAAAAGCTCAAAACTGAAGTCTGAGTTAAACAACTTTTGCTTACTGTTAAAATATTATAATTTACCTAAAATATCAGTAGGTATCACCCCTTGTATGTTTAAAATAGTTCTAGTACATACTATGCGTTAAAAACGCTTAAAAAGGCGATTAGAAGCCATTTCCGGGTTCTATACATAAAGCTGATATTTTTATTATTCCAGAAGGCTTAAAATAATTTATTTATCATTTAAAATCAGTAGCAAAAGGTTTGGAGTCAATTAGATATGTAAAACTCATTTTATAGCCCGTAAGGGCAAAACCGACAATTACCGGATTAAGCTTACGACTATAAGTTATGCTCAGCCTAAAATTAATTAAAAATCTTTAAAAATCCCAAAATAATATATTACATTAGTGGGTAATAAGTTTGATATCAGAAAGTAGGCTTAACTAGGCTATACGCTAATTACGCCGTTTATTCGCTAAAGAAGCTTCTAATTACGCTAATGAGCATAACTCTCAATCTACACCTCAAACTGATGTCAAATTTTGGGTGCAAGTTTATATATCAGTAACTAAGGTTTCTACTCTTTTACATTTTCAAAAATCACGTTTTAAGGTAAAAAGGGCATAATGGTCAACATATGAGCAATTAACAGAATCATGCGTATTAATTGGTTAACTAATGAACCATGGTGTATAATCACAGAGGGTTATACTAGCATGTAACCTGGTCCTATTAAAGCTCTAAGGTATTTCTAAAACATACCATAACGGGTCAGAACTGAAGTCAAAGCTTTGCGACTTTCGGTTCCGAACCGGGTCTAAACAGGGGGAACCCTTTTAAGGGTTTAATGCCCACATAATTACCAACTTATAACTACTTTCAATTCGAATAATCACTGGACCATTAGTGATTAATCGCTAAGTCAACCGTTAATTACGACGGTTTGACTTTTAAGCTAAAACTAAGCAAAAACTTAACTAAGAAAGGATAAGCAAACTTACTGAAGTCCTATGCACGATTTGTGAAGCTTAGAGAGAAGTCTTGAGCTCCAAAAATGATCCAAAGTGCAGATGGAAGGTGTGAGAAAAATGGTTGCAATCTTGGCCCTTTATATAGTGCTCAAAACCACTTAGATCTTTGACAACAAGAGCTACAACTGATAATGGATCATCAACAGATGTCCCTAAGGTTCTAGGAGGCACTTAGGGGTCGCCCATGATGTGGAAATATCTGTTTTGGGTCGGTTATGCGTGAATACAGGAGGCTGTTTAAAGTTTCTGTATCTGGGCGGGCCAGGCGGCCCGCGTAACATGTTATTAGGGCCTACGCGGCCCGCGTGGGCCTCGTATTCAGATTCCACATTTTCTATTTGTTGCATATTTGACTCTTGGCCCTTCCGAAAGGTCAACTAACTTATATTTTGCACTTTGAGCCCTCTAATTTGACATATAAGGGCTTCAAGATATATACCCACTTTTCTAAGTCCTTGGTCACCTTGTTATTCCCCGAAAAGTCATAACTTTTCATCGTTAACGCTTTAACCCCTCGCATACGAATTTGATCATAACTTTCTCATACGATAACGAAACTTTATGAAATTTTTATCGTGCATTCTAGTGAGCATAATTAACCGTTACAAAGCTTCAGGTTTGTCAAACGGTCACTCAGAAGTATAACTTAAACATGTTGACACATTTAACCCCTGTAGTTTGTAATCTCTCACTTTCTTTCATATTTAGCTTCGTATGATCCATGATTTATTCGTTTGAAGGTATGAGCATCATGTAGGGTTAATGTACAATATATTTATTCACTGTTGAAATTTAGAACTCGTATATTCACATACTTTCCATGATTGTCAACTTTAATCCTTTATAACTTTCTTTCACACGTTCAAACATATGACACGTGTCAACTCATTATTGGACGTGAATTTTCGAGGTGTTACATGCAGGAAATTACAAATGTAGACGTCTTCAATGAATGACACGTGTCAGTTATTGGTTTCTTTTATTATAGTAGATAGATATCAAGAATTTTTTTGTTTTATATGTTTGTAATAGTTATATTTGTAAATTTCTTATAAACTAGCTATTATATTTCTATAATTAAAAAAATAATTAAATTAAGCAAGAATAAAAGTTTGTTTTTCTAAGAAACCGATCGAACAGTTTCATACTGTGTTTTGTGATATTATGTCCAGGGTTGTAAACGAACTGAATGAACATGAATCAGGACATGTTCATATTCGTTTATTAAAAAATGCAGATGTTCGTGAATACTTGTCGAAGAGAAGTTTATGTTCATGTTCGTTTGTTAAGAAATTCCAGTTGTTCGTGAACAATTTGTGAACATTGGTCATGAACACAAACAAACACAAACGAGTATTAAACTTGAAATTAAAAAAAAACATCATTAACATTAAGCATCCGACACAAATAGTCAAGTACAACCATTAAATGATAACTCAAGAATTCAAAACACCAAAAAGCTACTACAAACACCATACGATAAATCAAGTTTAACTACCTTAAGAAATAATTATCTAAAGTTACTTAGACGTATCCAGAAAAATGTATTTATTGTCCAACTTTTCATACGTGTAGATAAGGGTTTACATTTTATTTTATTTTATTTTTAGGTAACTATTTAAAAAAAATGTTTAGGGCGGAAAGTGAAAAGGGGGGGGGGGAGTAAAACTTAAGAGAGAACGTGAAATATTAAAAGAGTAAATGAACGGACATGAACGAACGTAAATGGACATATTACTGAACGTTAACGAACGCAGTCGAACGGACAAGACCTTTGTTCGTGTTCGTTCATTTAGTTAATCCAACAAAAAATCTTGTGCGCGTTCGTTCATTAACTAACAAACGAACATAAACAGACTTCCCGTCGATCAATTTACAAACAGTTCGCTTAACGTTCGGTTCGTTTACAACCCTAATTATTTCATGTTATCGTAACATTATACATATTATTTTAAACTCCTGATGAATAGTAACAACATTTCCTAGGTATTTGATTTAGATTTTTTAATAAAAAATTATTAACATTTCTTTGTATTTAGGTTTATTTAAAAAAAATATTTATTAAATTTATTATTTAATTTGAATGGTGATTATATTTTTTTAGGATAATATTCGTTTTAGTTTTTTTTATAATAGATTATTTATTATTTAGTTTTAGTAGTGATTTTAATTTTTAGGTATTTCTTTTAACTTTCGAATGACAAGTTTTTTAATAAAAGTTTCTAACTCCACATCTGTGTTTATTTTTTTAATATTACGATATAAAATTTAATGGAAATAGATATTGTGCCGCTTTTGTATCAAACCGAACCTTAACCAATAATGAATGATAATACCGACCGGAAACCGATGATGAATGGTAATTTATTAGTTTTAACTGGTGACATATTGATGCCGTAATGAACTATTTTAACTTGCGTACGTTAACAAAATAAAATAATCTAACTCCACAACTGTGCTTATTTTTTTTCTTCAAAATTACGATATAAATTTGATTGAAAATGGATATTGTATTGCTGTCATACCAAACCGACCATTTTTAAACCGATGACGAATGATAATTTATTATTTTTTACTGGTGACGTTTCAATGTCGTAACTAACTAAAATGATTCCGACCGAACAACATCAGTGCCGCTATTCTTTTTCATTATGTTCGATCGATGTAAAACATATTTCAAAATCTTTCTGGACACGTCATGACTTTACTTTTTATTATATGTTTTCTCTTACGATTGCTATAGCGAGTGCCGATTCTGTAACTCACGGAACCGGTACCGATCGAATTCCCGCCATGTGGCGCGGGAGAATCCTACTAGTTGTTTATTAAGATTTAAGAACAGTGTGATCGCTGGTGTCAAGCAAAGGCCCGGCGGTCCACAAAAGAAAAAAAAAAGAAGGTATAGGCCCATAAAATACGGCCTTTAGTTTTAGCGGGCTTAAACATGGGCTTTCAAAACTCGAAACTTCCACTAGAATCATGGACTAGTTTGTAACTTGTAGAATACAAGGTCAGGAAATTACACCCAAAAGATTTATCAAAATTAGGGGCGTAATGTAAAGGATTCGAACAGTTCCCACACTACTCACTAAAAGTTGAATGTAACCGAGCTAAAACGAGTTAATCGAATTAGGAATTAAGTATTTGCGATTACCAACGGGGTGATGGTTCATTGGCAAAGGCAAAGACTTTAAATACTTTGGCGCAACTTGAAATTAAAAAAAAAACATCATTAACATTAAGCATCCGACACAAATAGTCAAGTACAACTATTAAATGATAACTCAAGAATTCAAAACACCAAAAAGCTACTACAAACACCATACGATAAATCAAGTTTAACTAACTTAAGAAATAATTATCTAAAGTTACTTAGACGTATCCAGAAAAATGTATTTATTGTCCAACTTTTCATACGTGTAGATAAGGGTTTACATTTTATTTTATTTTTAGGTAACTATTTAAAAAAAAATGTTTAGGGCGGAAAGTAAAAAACGGGGGGGGGGGGGGGGGGAGTAAAACTTAAGAGAGAACGTGAAATATTAAAAGAGTAAATGAACGGACATGAACGAACGTAAACGGACATATTACTGAACGTTAACGAACGCAGTCGAACGGACAAGACCTTTGTTCGTGTTCGTTCATTTAGTTAATCCAACAAAAAATCTTGTGCGCGTTCGTTCATTAACTAACAAACGAACATAAACAGACTTCCCGTCGATCAATTTACAAACAGTTCGCTTAACGTTCGATTCGTTTACAACCCTAATTATTTCATGTTATCGTAACATTATACATATTATTTTAAACTCCTGATGAATAGTAACAACATTTCCTAGGTATTTGATTTAGATTTTTTAATAAAAAATTATTAACATTTCTTTGTATTTAGGTTTATTTAAAAAAATATTTATTAAATATATTATTTAATTTGAATGGTGATTATATTTTTTTAGGATAATATTCGTTTTAGTTTTTTTTATAATAGATTATTTATTATTTAGTTTTAGTAGTGATTTTAATTTTTAGGTATTTCTTTTAACTTTCTAATGACAAGTTTTTTAATAAAAGTTTCTAACTCCACATCTGTGTTTATTTTTTCTAATGTTACGATATAAAATTTAATGGAAATAGATATTGTGCCGCTTTTGTATCAAACCGAACCTTAACCAATAATGAATGATAATACCGAACGGAAACCGATGATGAATGGTAATTTATTAGTTTTAACTGGTGACATATTGATGCCGTAATGAACTATTTTAACTTGCGTACGTTAACAAAATAAAATAATCTAACTCCACAACTGTGCTTATTTTTTCTTCTTCAAAATTACGATATAAATTTGATTGAAAATGGATATTGTATTGCTGTCATACCAAACCGAACCATTTTTAAACCGATGACGAATGATAATTTATTATTTTTTACTGGTGACGTTTCAATGTCGTAATGAACTAAAATGATTCCGACAGAACAACATCAGTGCCGCTATTCTTTTTCATTGTGTTCGATCGATGTAAAGCATATTTCAAAATCTTTCTGGACACGTCATGACTTTACTTTTTATTATATGTTTTCTCTTACGATTGCTATAGCGAGTGCCGGTTCTGTAACGCACGAAACCGGTACCGATTGAATTCCCGCCACGTGGCGCGGGAGAATCCTACTAGTTGTTTATTAAGATTTAAGAACAGTGTGATCGCTGGTGTCAAGCAAAGGCCCGGCGGTCCACAAAAGAAAAAAAAAAGAAGGTATAGGCCCATGAAATACGGCCTTTAGTTTTAGCGGGCTTAAAAATGGTTTGTAACTTGTAGAATACAAGGTCAGGAAATTACACCCAAAAGATTTATCAAAATTAGGGGTGTAATGTAAAGGATTCGAACAATTCTCACACTACTTACTAAAAGTTGAATGTAACCGAGCTAAAACGAGTTAATCGAATTAGGAATTAAGTATTTGCGATCACCAATGGGGTGGTGGTCCGTTGGCAAAGGCAAAGACTTTAAACACTTTGAGAGAGGGGGAGGTCTTGGGTTCAAGTCCCTCAGACAGTAGGGAATAAAAGAAATTTGCCGTTGAAAAAAAATATTTGCGAATCTATTAACTCAATGGAACGATTACAACGAAAATCATAGAACAAATAACATAGAAGGTGATGGGAATTTAGGCTAGAATCTAAGGTGGGAAGAAGAACAACTACATTTACTACAAACATATTCTGTTCACTTTGTTGGGCCACCTGAACTGGGCTGGTTGATTGGGCCTTGTATGGGCTTAGGTTCACAACATACATAAAGGAAACATTAATATTATTGCATCAATAACATAAATTGAGGAAAAGGGTACAAAATTGCTGTAAAGAACTCTTGAGATTTTCTCTAGCATGTGTATTTTTGTCTATAAAAATTGATACACGTTGATTATTTACGTTTCAATATTATCGTTCAATTACTCAACCGGCGTTTGGTGTGATCGATTCGCTACTAGTGCTATGCCATTTAGCCGTCACTGTGACTGGCGACGCCATAATCGGTCCTTTTAACAACCCTACACCTTCATTTTCTGGCGAAGGTGGCGGCACTTCGGATTTTTTAACAGTTACATTTCCTACATCATCACCACTTTCCTCCACTCGAATCCCCTTTAAAGCCTCTAAAACCTCAACCATTGTAGGCCTCGTCTCAGAATCGAATTGCAAACAACGAAACGCCAATTCAGCTACCAATGTTGTCATCTTCTCGGTATCCGGGTCGGATGCTAGAGACGGGTCGATGAGCTCATCAAGAGCACATCTTTGTATCCTGTTTATCGCCATGTTAGCTAGAACAATCTCATCGCGGGACCTGCTAATGTCGAGAGCGGGCATTGATGAGATCAACTCGATTAAAACTACTCCAAAACTATAGACATCACTTTTATCTGTCAACTGGAAACACTGATAATATTCTGGGTCCACGTAACCCGGGGTCCCTTGTGGCGCGGTCGAGACATGAGTCACGTCATTCGGTAATAACCTTGATAACCCAAAATCCGCTACTTTGACACAATAATCAGTATCGAGAAGAATATTGTTAGTTTTCACATCCCGGTGTATGATTTCGGAGGCGTGAAGGTATACTAGAGCGTTGGCGGTTTCAATGGCTATTTTCATACGGATTTGCCACGTTAGCGGGCTCTGTTTTGCAAGGTCACCATGGAGGTGGTCCGCCACCGTACCATTAGGGATGTACTCATAGACCAAGAGGAGCTCACGGCTACGGCGGGAGGTGCAACCGTAAAGCGACACAAGATTTTTATGGCGTAACCGAGTGAGGATTTCGACCTCGTTCATGAATTGTTGGACTCGTTTGTAGTTGTGCTCATAAAGCCGTTTCACTGCGACTTCCCGACCGTCACGGAGTTTACCTAGTTAAAACATCAACAAACCAAACATGAAATAGTTATACATTTGAAAAGTACTATGTTTAAAATTTGATATAGTTACCATAATAAACAGTCCCGAAACCTCCATCGCCTAATTCTTTGGAAGAATCGAAATGATTGGTGGCGTCCTGAAGTTCGGCATAGGAGAAAACCGACGCACCGAAGTAGACACTAGCATCTTCAAGTTCTCGTGATTTATCCATATACATAAGAGCTTTGCGTTTGTAGGCACGATGTATAAGGAAAATGCCGGTAGCCAGTGCAAAGATGATCGCGCATCCTACCACAACTAAAAGAACGGTTTGCATACCATTAGATAAAGAAATTACTTATCACAAGTGAATAAAATAGTAACATGTTATTTTAATACGTAAAAAGGTGAGAAACATTTTCTGGCTAGAAACGTTTCGCACCCTTTAACTAGAGGTGAGAGTATTACCTAAGATGATTATCGTTGTAGATTTTGACTTTTCTGCAAAAAGAAACAACAAACAATTACTTCTTGAACTTTTGAGTTTTAACCGAGTTAGATTTAAAACTATAAAGATCTCATATTCTTATGTCAATTGAAGCTTTGATGCAACTAAGTCAAAGTCAAAATAGAATAGTGCATCATTGGATAACCTCAAGCAGCAATTTTGTTGCTCTAAAATGGACCAAAGAAATTTATAGTCAAAATCAGCTTACAAGTTGACTCGGCACCCTTTGCCAACTAAAAGTCTTTAGATTTTCATATAGTCAAATCTATGAAAATAAAATTGATTTAATTGTGATATTGAAATGTATTTTTTTTATCATTAATTAGCATGTATTTTTTAATTATAAGTTAGAGTTAATTACATAGTTAGTCCATATGGTTTGCACAAAATAACATACTTAGGTACTAATAGTTTAAAATAACCTTATAGGGTATTAACTTTTCATTTTGTAACGTTTGGAGGTATTAACTTCTAGGGTATTAACATAGTTAGTCCATGTGGTTTGCACAAAATAACATACTTAGGTACTAATAGTTTAACAAACAATTAACGTTAATACCTTCAAACATTACAAAGTGAAAAGTTAATACCCTAGAAGGTGATTTTAAACTATTAGTACTTAAGTATGTTACTTTGTGCAAACCACAGGGACTATGTAATTAACTCTATAAGTAATAGTTATGATATTTTTAAAACTAGGTTATGGTGTCATGAAAGCTACTACACATACGACTACCCATATATATTCCATCATATCGGCATCCACTCATTAATACTTTCATCTTTCAATGTTCCAACTTTGTGTGCCTTCGGATTTGAATATCTCAATTATTTTTATATAAAAAATACTGAATATGTAACAAGACAAGTCATGTAGCCTAACATAAAAATAATTATTTGTTCTAGCCCGTTGAACGGGTCATGTGTAAGATGAGTAATAAATACACGGTTGTACCCGTCGACCTATTTACTAAAAAATATATAATTGATAAATTAACATGTCAAGTTGGCAAAACGTTTAATTTGACTATTAAAATTTATTATAACTCGTATATAATCTGCCATCGCATTTAACCAAGTTTATTATAACCCATTCACAACACAATCATTTTCAAAAAAATATTAAAAAATTTATAGTGGTGAAAAATGTTCCGGTAAAAATATAGATGAACAATAATATTTTCTGTTCCTCCTCTCACAAACCCTCACAACCACTCTTTATAATATACAAAACTCACTCGCAAACATATAAAGAATTGGATGTGAATGCTCGTAGCAAGAATAAACATACGAGTTATGTTAAAGTTCACCAATTTAACCCAACAACTCGTTAACCCCTAACCATAAATGAATATTAGGGAAGAGATCGGTATCGTAATGAAAAATACCGAAACCGAAAACAAGAGAGTATAAATCAAATGACGTACCGATTTTATCGATTTGGTAGCTGTATCTAGGATGGACATTTTTTTCCCAAATACACGTACCCGTACCGATTTTAGGTATTAGGTACATGTATTGGTACCCAATTTTATTGATTTTGGTATTCAGTACTTTTTATATTGGTACAGGTACGGTAAAAACAGGTACCGGTACCAAATTTTATATAAAACTTTCAAAAAAAAATTCTATTATGTTTTATTTTCTATTATGGTATTTATGGTAGTTGTATTGAATTTATTTATTTGGTACCTGTATAATATTGGTACTCGTACCAATTTTACCTATTTGGTACTCATACTCTATTGGTATTTGTGCCGATTTTACTTATTTTGTACTCATACGAGTGCTTAAAAAAAAGCGGTACCAAATTACGTACCGTATTGAAAAACCCATACCCGTACTTGTACCGTACCGGTATTTTCGGTATCGGTATTTTCGATACTAGTACGGTAATGATACTATACAAATACGGTAAAGAAAAAAGTGGAAAAATTCTTACCAGGATTGCAACTGAATCTACGTGGTCTGTCGGCGCAAAAACAACGAAACTCGAAAGCCGTCGGATTATACCCACACCGCCCACCACTATCCTCACAAACACTACAATTCGCCGCCAGCCACGTCATCACAAACCCTCTTTCCGCCACCTCCTTATAATTCCCACCGTCAACCTCCGCGTCTCCGCCACCCAACTCCACCGGCATCTCAAGAACGTCACCACCGCCGCCACAACCATCCCTCAAGTGTCTCATATTCTCATGATTTTCAACCATAACAAACTCCGTACTATTCTGACACGACCGGATCCTATACTTCTCCAAATCCGTACCAACTGTCCTATTTTCACAACGCCTTATCAGCAAATTAGTGGTAGTTTTGTTAATCACAAACCGGCTAGGATCAAGAGTTAGATTCCGGATTATACTTGAGGGACAGGATGACAAAACCCCGGTGTTTTCGAGTCGGATCGAGTGCGTTTTTGGGTCCATATGTTTCACTTTGAAGACGTTTCCGGATAGCCGAAGCATCGGGGACTTGTTGCTGCAAGTGAGGTGGAATCCAGGGTATCCACAAGAGGAGTTTTGCAAGCCATGTATGAAAAATGGATAGGTGATGTTGACTCCATCCCCACAATCTTTGGGGACACATAGTTCAAACCATGGATCTAAACAAAAAGAATGTTTAAAGATGAAGAAGAAGGACAAGGAAAGGGTTGTTTTGAGCTTTTTCATAATCTTTTGTGAGATGTGCAGAGATGTGTTTTGTCTGAATTTGGGTGATGATGATGGTGGAGGTTAATGTGAAAAAAGGTAGATAGGGTGGATGTGTGTTTTGGTTTGATTTGGAAACAATAATGATATTTGCTTGTTGAATGTGACAAATAACATATTTTAGTATTTTAAAAGCCATTGAATGTGAAATAACATATTGATAGGTTTTAGTATCTTAAAAGCAAATATTCGTTGAAATATAATAGCAACCCCCCCCCCCCCCCCCCCCCCCCGTCCTGACCGTCCGTTTCTGGACGTTGGCGACGAACCAAAAAGTGGGCCCCCTTCTTTCAAAAAGTTACCGTTTAAAAAAAAAATAATTTTCATTTTCCAAAAACTTCCAAACGGTCAAAAAATTTAATTAAATTATATATTTCCACTCAATTTTCACCTCCATTCGCAAATTTAACCCCAAAATCTCATCTCTCTCACATAATTTTTATAAATCTTCTTCCACTTTTATAAACTTTATACTTTATCATGGATCCCTTCAACAACCCGAACAATCCCAACAACCCAACCCAACCTAATGTTTTCTCGGTTCCGGGATATTATCCGACGCTAGAACCGAACCAATTCTCGCAATATTCATCAAATGCGTTTGCATCATTCCAACACTCGCCAAACCAATTCGCTCAATTCTCTCAAAACCAAGCCCTTCAACAAATGATGATGCGGGGTGCTTATAATTTCCCACCGAACCCGACACCACCCGTTCAACCCCAACCGATCCCGACGCGGGGTGCTTATAACTTTATATATTTTGTTTGTTTTTTTTATAGGTAATAACCAACCGGGTGACGGGTTTTGGTCCAAGGTTTTGGCGAAGTTCCTCTCCCTTATGGAGCAAGGCCCGTATCGAGATGTCGACTCGGTGTCATCAAAGTGGCGGAAGTTGAACGCGTCCGTCAATAGGTTTTGCGAGGAATATAATAAATTATATACAAGTAGGCGACGTAGTGGAATGAGCGACGACGATGTGTTCAAAGAAGCGTTGGAGAAGTATAAGGCGAACAATGGTAATACCAACTTTGCTCACGTTCGAGCGTGGGATATTTTGAAAAATGAACCAAAATGGGCGCCGATTCCCAACGAGGTGGCCATGGCGAAACGCCAAAAAACATCGGAAACGGGTAGTTTTAGCGCCGGTGGATTGGACGCGAGGTGTAACATAAACTTAAATGATGATGCCGACTTTGACGAAGAGGAGTACGCCGTACATGAAGCGGAGCGTCCACCGGGCCGAGACAAATCAAAGAAGGAGCGGGCCAAGGGGAAAGAAAAGGAAAAGGTGGACCCGAAGATGGAAGAGTTTATGGAAAACTTAAAAATGTACAACGACGTCTCGGCCCAAAAGACGAAGGTGAAGGAGCGGGCCGTAGAAGAAAAAAGTCGTGTAGCGGAAGAAAAGTTACGCGAGAAGGTCCGATTGTCGAATGAGAAAATCCGAATTTCCGATGAAAAAATTCGGCTCAAGGAATGGGAAATAATATCGATGAATGTCGATGACCATCCCGAGCCGAAACGTTCGATGTTGAAAAAACTACAACACGACATCATGAAAAAAATCAAATTATTTAACTCTATGTTTTTTTTATTAAGTTTATGTTTTTTTTTTATTAAGTGTATGTTTTTTTTTTTTTTATGTAATGTCTTTTAATATTAATGATAAGTTTTTGGTTAGTTTATTTGTTAAATGTTAAAAAAAGGTGGAAGATTAAAAAAAAGTAGAAGATTAAAAAAAAACATAAAAGTGGTGGGGAAGAATATGACTAGGACCATCCTCCCATACCCTCTTCTTTTGGGGGATGGACCATCCTTGGGAGGACTATGACGTGGCGCCTACGTGGCGGATCATCCTCCAAGGATGGACCATCACCATACCCACTAGCCTTATAGCTAGTGGCATGTTATGTGATGCGTTAATTATATAAAAATGTGTGTTTCGACATATCCATATTTTAACTCAGTATACCTATATAGGCAATGCGGTTATAGTGTACGATGATGACATTAATGCGTGTTGCCCTCACGTGACATTACGTGTTTTTGACTTTGTTACGCACATTACTTTTATAACATTAATGTCATTAAGCATAGATAAAAAAAAAGCGTATGTCTTGGTCGTTACGGTGTAAAGTTACAAAAGTAATTTAGACAGTGGTGTAAAATCGTAAAAGTAATTTAAACATTAACGTGGATAGGCATAGATAAAAAAAGTATAATAATGTGTCGCATGTTATGGTGTAAAGTCGTAAAAGTAATTTAAATATAATGAGGTGTCAAGTCAATAAGTAGAAAAGGTTGGCGTGTCAAAATTGTCAATTATCAAAAGCTAGAAATGAATGCGTAACTTACTTAAAGATGAGGATTAATAATGTTTCATGTCTAAAGTTTAAGGGTGTAGAAGTCCAAGGTTAATTATGTCATTTTTCAAAAGTTTGGGGTTAGGATGGTCGGTGAGAAACCCCACCGACCTATTCTAAGAATATAAGGGCGTAAAAGTCTAGGATTAATTTTATCATTTTTCAAAAGTTTGAGATTAGAATAGTCGGTGGGAAACCTCACCGACCTTCTTAAGAATATACACAACACGTTAACAAATGTAGGATTGTAGGAGAAACTATTCATATCATATGAAACAAATTACACCAAGATAGCCGGTAAGCGGGCAACAAGCTGCGCCGCTACCCCCTTTTGAATAGCGAAACCTAACAAATTACTCCTTAAGGAAGTGTCTCTTCCGAGTATTTTCTCACTTGCTTTCATAGATGATGCGAAATTAAACCGAGTTGTTCCATTAGCTCCCTTTGAGAAATTTCGGTGCTAGACACGTCCCGACGTCACTTTATCTCTCTAGCTCTTCCTCTAACTTGGTGAAAATGTTCGCAAATGAGGGGGCTCGGTTACCATTTTGCTCTTTATGGGCTTTGCCATGTTTGTTTCCATTATCCCATTATCTTTCAATCCAGGGGCGGAACCATAGTAATATGTGTCGTAGCACAGGATACGGCTCAACCCCGTATTCGTAGTGCTTTTTTTCCGGTTTTATATAAAGGATACCCATAAAAAAATACGAGGATACCTCTAACAAAAAAATAGGATAATTGATATTACTAAAATCTTGTTTTTTTATAAGCTCAAATATTTTCAACCCGAAATCTTGTAGAATAATTATGCCCGAAAGATAAAATAAGCTCAAATTAACAATAATAAAATTGAAAGGAGTCCCTGAATGTAATTAATAAAGTTAACTCAAGACGCAGAACGATATTATAGTTGAATAAGTGATATTGCTCGTCTTAAGGTGGAAACCGGAACACATAGTTGTTGTCCTTTGGTTTATCAGGTAGTAAAGCTAACCTTGGTTTTACCGTTCGTAACCGCAACCGTTGAAATATATATTTTTTTTCTAAATTGAAGTATGTCAAGACGGATTTACGCAATCGAATGGGCCTGGAATATTTGAACAATGCTATGGTTTGTGCGGTCGAAAAATAAACTTTTGATAAAGTAAAAGACGACGATGTGCTGGAACGATTTCAAGTTATGAAAAAGAAAGAGGACACATCTATTAGATATTTGTTTTACTTTATTTATTATTTTTTTTCATTGCCCGGTAATTTTTTTTTTTTTCGGAATACCCCTAAATTAATGGGCTAGTTCCGCTGCTATTTTAATCCATTTATTATTGTAATTGGGGTGTTAAAATAATCGTATGTCGTATACATAAGATATTCACATATAAGGATAGAGAAAGAGAAACATGTTTAAATAATTGTTTCATACATCATATTTAAAAAAATAAATACTAAGTGTTTATACATGTCAGTTTTCTTAACTAAAAAATTACTATGCATCGGACATCACTTCTATGTAGGGCTGTAAACGAACCAAACGTTCGGCGAACAGTTCGTGACCGTTCGGCGGGAAGTTCGTTTGTGTTCGTTCGTTTATTAAACAAACGAACACGAACAAGAAATTTCGTTCGTTTAGTTAAATGAACAAACATGAACAGAGGTCACATTCATTCGTTTATGTTCGTGAACGTTCGGTAACATGTTCGCTTGTGTTTGATAGCTCATTAATGCTTTTAGTTTTTATATTTATTTAAATATATCAAAATTCTTACAAATTAAATATCTAGTAAGTGTCAATGTATTATATATTCTGTTTATGAATGATTGTTTGTGTTCGTTTGTTTTCATATGTGTTCATAAACATTAGTTTGTGCTCATTTGTGTTCGTCAATGTTCGTTGCCTAAAATTAACAAACAGACACAAACGAACACGAACAAGCTCATTTCCTTAACAAACGAACACAAACATAAAATCCCGTTCGATAAGTGTTCGTGAATGGTTCGCGAACACATATACTTTTTAACAAACGAACACGAACAAGATCTTGTTTGTGTTCGTTCGGTTCGTTTACAACCCTACTTCTATGCGTGTAAAACCATTTAGTTTATTTTTTTCAATAAAAAGGTTTTGTTATAAAATAGAAGGTATGGCATAAATGTTACAAGCATGAAGCTATATTTCTTGTTCTATTCATAGGTGAAGGGGTATTGTCGCAACCCCCGACCCCTGCCTCGGGAGGCGAGCGGCCGCGGCCTACTCAGAGATGGTGGTATCGTTGTTTATCATTATTTGGCAGCGGAATTTTCATCATGCCCGTAGTTAGGAAATATTTTATCAGAGTAAAATACCACATTTTTATATTCATAAACGCATGGGTAAAACCCAAGTTTCCATTACAGACATGTTTATAGGGATAAACCCTATTTTATTGAATAAAACATCTTTATTTATTTAGGTAACTTTTATAGCCACATTTTTCAAGCCTTCAGTGCTCTCCAGCTGGCTTCTATTTGGCTTTCACATTTTGTTACCTGAAACGCGTTTTAAAAACATTTGTCAGTGGGAAATACGGGTGAGTGAATCCCAGTTTAATCAAAACAGGTTTTATCATTGTATAGTATTGAGGGCGATCTCGCAATTATATTTGTTTCCAATTCTTACTTTAATTACCACCCACGGTACTGTCAACCCGACTTGTGGTCATGTTACTACTCACAGTGTAGTAACAAATTTTGTATACAAAACCCCAACATACCGACGATAATTGTAGAATTACAAATACTCAATCACTGTTCATTATAATGTAAAACATTTGAGGTTTTGTAAAAACAGTTTGCAAAAAGGAGATTACTCACATTGCTAGTTTAGACTTTTCCTGGTGGATTCCTGGTTATAATCTAATAATTTAAACAATGCACATGCGTTAGTATAAAACCAAATATTTACATTAGTTATACCCTCCCCGAGACAGAACTCCAACGACTACGTCGGCCAGAACCTCGACAGCCGTTACGGAGCACTAGATCAATCGGGCAGTGTATCTAATACGTAACCGGGGGTTATAATACTTACAACGGGGCAGAACTTCGTTAATTAGAGGGGTATAATACCCGATTATAGTTGCAATACTACAAAATTGAGAGAGAAATCACGTTTTTGAACATCGACAGCTGAAGGCCGATGCTCCCAATTTATCGGAGCTAAAATGGGTTTTCTCGCGGCCCGCGTAAGCCGAAGGGTAATCCTTCGCGGCCCGCGACGTAGGTTGCTGTAACAACTCTCATCAAAAGTCATAATTATTATATTAATTAGTCCAAAAGGAAACCCTAATTGAGAGACCCAAGTGATTCTGAACAAACCCTAAAATTTTCAGAATTTTCAGAATCAGGATTATGGCCCCTAAAACTCAAGGGGGGATAAACCCTAGTGGACGATTATCCACTTAATTCGTTGTCAAGTAACTGAAATTCAAGTATGTCAACTCAGCTAAGCTAGTCCCAGTCGTGGCTACCCTATAGCCTACTTTGATTCCTTACGGACCGCAACACTATCAACCTTACGGTCCGTAAGCAGTCATACGGACCTCAACATTGATAAGCTTACGGTCCGTAAGCTAGTAAAATTTCACCTATAAATAGCAGACATTGGCATTCGAAATCTGAACACTTTACGACGAAATAATTCTCACTATTACATTGTATTACGTACTGTTATTCCGAAATTACACCCCCGGGTATCGAAATTCTGCTACAAAACAGGGTATTAGCACAATCGCTGCTACGATTCATTTATCCGACGATCAATATATCCAATGAATGTTTAAGTGCCGCCCACATTAGGGTTATACTTTATCGTTCGTCATTAATTTGACGGATCATCGTTAATTCGATGGATTAAGTATTATACTTTGTCATTCGTTGTTAATTCAACGGATCATCGTTAATTCGATGGATGAAGTATTGCATTTTGTCATTCATTGTGAGAATTTGATCTTGTGAATTATCGTAATTGCTGGATTGATTACTAACCCAATTTTGTGTGCATTGTTATTTATATTAGGTTAACAAGGCTAAATCATAGATTAGACTCTGACCATATTAAATCAGCAATGTGAGTCATTCTCTCTTTTTATCAAATCTATTTACAAAATCATGTTATTTTCAAAGTTATAATTACGGGGATTAAGTCTTTGTAATCACCATATTACAGCCGGTATGTGGGGTTTTGTATACATTACTTGATAATCGTCACCATTGGGGCAGCCAATTGGGGGATATGACCATAGTCACAGATTCGGTCGAGTGACAAATACCGTGGGTAGTTGGTTGATAATAGAAACATTGTAATCGCTCTTAATACTGTAAATTATAACAAATGTGTCATTTTAGTAAATAGAATGATTCACTCAGTATTTCCCGCTGACAAAACCTTTTTCAAACATGTTTCAGGTGATCTGTTGTAATTCAGGAAAAGTGCTGGGGAGCATTTCAAGCTTAAGATAGTGGCTCATTATAAAATAAAGCAATAAGTTTTGTAACATAACGATTTCCTAGAAAAATCATACTATTGTAAATTATCGGGGTTTTATCCCGAATTGTGAAATAAAATAATCGGGGAAAAATTTTAGCTTTAAATGATCCTGTTTCCGCTCTTAAACCCAATTAAATAAATACCGCAGAATTTCTGTCCCGCGGCTCTTGAAACGGGTCAAACCGGGTCGGGGGCCGTGACAGATGCCTAGGGTTTAGCTGGGACCAGTCATTGACCTAGCTTCGACACGCATACGACACGTGGCAGCTCCGGGTGAGGCTGCGTAGCCTAGTTGTCGCGCCCCGCGTAGCCCGAAGACAAGGTCTTCGCGGCCCGCGAGCGACCTTCTGATTTTGTTTTTATTTTTATTTAATAAAATTAAAGGTATTAGGGACCGGTTCTCGTATACGGGGTGTATTTTAAGACATACAGGGACATTATAAATATATTAGGGGTGTCGGTAAATAATTTAGGAGGGTTGTTATAGGTATGGCATAAATGTTATATAGAAATGCTATTAAAATTGTTGTGATAACCATATATATATATATAAGAGAAGGATCCGTTAGGAACCACCATTTATTGCGAGAACCAGTGTGAACACAAACAGTAACACCTAAAAAAATCTAAAAAACACCTAAAATTTTTTTACTATTTTTTTTTTTGAAAAATCGCTATATTTCGTTAATAATAAAAAAATTCAAAAAAAAAAATTCGAGTAACAGTTATCCATGCACATATGCATATGTACAATTTATTTGACAAATTCCGTAATTCATTACAAATATTCGACAATTGAACTTTCATTTACACTATCATGTGTAATACACTACTTTTTACGTTAACAATATTATAAATGCACATGTGCATCTATATGTATCAACATGAAATAAGGTGTTTCGGTACACTACTTTGAATATACTTTCTCTTTCATCTATCATTCCATCCATAATACACAAACATGCACATGTGCATATGTATCATTTCTTTGACAAATTCCGTAATTTATTACAAATATTAGGCAATTGCACTTTCATTTACACTACCATATGTAATACACTACTTTTTACATTACAAATATTAGAAATGCACATGTGCATCTATATGTATCAACATGAAATAAGGTGTTTTGATACACTACTTTGAATACATGTTCCCTTTAATCTATCATACCATCCATAATACACTACCATTACCTTCTACCGTCCATAATACAATACCATTACCTTCTACCATCCATAATACAATACCATTACCAATATTTTCACTTTATTACATGTATATCAACACCATTTATACCATTCAATCATCATATTACATCATAAAGTAACAACTATAGCCAAACCATCAACCACTAGATATAACTAACCAAAAAACATGTATATGGGCCTACTTCTCCATTCAAAATCACAAACTTTTTGTACCAAAACATGTTATATCATGGTTATATCTAATGACGCACATGTGCATTTTGAATATTGGTAATGTAAAAAGTAGTGTATTACGGATGGTATTGTAAATTAAAGTGCAATTGTCTATTACTGATAACGTATTACGGAATTTGTCGAAGTAATGATACATATGCACATGTGCATGGATAACTATTACCCGAAAAAAAAGTTTTTTTTTGGTAACTAAATATAGCGATTTTTTTTTAAATATTAAAAAAAATTGAGTGCTTTTTTTATTTTTTTTAGATTTTATTTTGTGTTCACATTGGTTCTCGCGGTTCCCGCAATAAGTGTGGTTCTCAACTGAACCTTACCCTCTATATATACATATATATATATATGTGTGTGTGTGTGTGTGTGTATAGGGAGCCGCTAAAATAGAAACCATCCCCAGTTGCGAGAACCGCGAGAACCACTCTCAACCATTCAGAATAATGGGTATTTTAGTCATTTACTCTAAATGTCAAATCTATCTCTCTCTGCATTTAAAGTCACCAGACTTTTTGGCATCTCTCATCTCTCTCTCTCTTAAATTTGAAAACTCTCCTCTCTCTTAAAATCATTCACCCCTAACCTCTCTCTAAACTAAATGCAGACCACCATCATCTCTAACATCTCTCTCTCTAAAAAATCCAAAAATTGAAACACCCATTTCTCACCCCTGTCTATTGTCTATTAAAATCTTTCACCGGTGTGTGTGGTTACAGGAGAGATCGAGAAAGAGATTAGAGAAACCCTTGGGTTCTTGATCACCGGTGACGACAGATCTTCGGCCGGTCACCCACACCCCTGAAGCAACCTGACAGCAGACCTCTGGCCGGTCAACCTTTCATGAATCCAAAGGTTCGACTCTCAGATCTGATGTTAGTTATCTTTTTGGAAATGATGGTTGAATAAATGGTGGTTTCTATTTCTAGAAATGGTGGGTGTTGTTTCTCTCTCTAGCTTTTTAGAAGTGAGTTTTGCATAAAGTGATTCGGTTGAGTTTTTTTTTAAACAGTTTGATTCGTGTTTTTTGATGTGGTAGTAGGGGGTGGTGGAGAGCGGTGTACGGTATTTTAGGGGTTCCCAATGAAGGGAGATGGGGGTTTGTTGGTTAAATGGGGGTTTAGAATCTTGCATCAAGATTCACTGCTTGGAGCAATATATTTTCTGTGTTTTGAGTTTCTTGGTGAGAATCTTGAATTTTGTAAAAGTTCATTTTTTTTGTTGGTTAAATGAAGGTGATTTGTTTTTTTGATTCTTAACCAGTTTGTTGGTGGGGATTCTCTGTGTTTTTTGTTGGTTAAATGAAGGTGACTGCATGGAGAGATTCTCCGTGCGTTTGAGTTTCTTGGTTGAGCGACGGCATAAGCACATTTTGTTGATGGGGGTTTCTTGATTTTTTATGATTTTTTATGTTTGATATGGATTCGAAGGATTTTGGGTGTCTTTTTGGAAGATTGAACTGTGAACTATGTGGGTTTGATGTGTTGAATTGGGCGGTGATGATGCAAAAAAAAAAAAAAAAAAAAAAAAAAAACGTATATTTTGATGACGATGGCGCGGCAAGGATGGTGGAGGGTAGGTTTTTGAACCTGCAACCCCACTTTGCAACATTTGATTATCGGAAAATTTGAACCAAACCCCGTTTTTTTTAAGAATCCACTCATTGTTTTGATTTTTGTTGTTGGGTTTTTATATTTTTTCTCAGTCAATGATGATAACAATCTATCTGAGACACCTACCGAGTTGCGATTTCTGGGTGCGTTCGTTTTGTGTAAAAAAGTTTCTGTAAAAAAAAAGTTAAAACCGTAAACTTTTTAACGTAAAACGTAAAGTTTTTAACATAAAACGTAAAATGTAAATTTTTTAACGTAAAACGTAAACTTCTTAACGTAAAACGCAAAACGTAAACTTTTTAACGTAAAACGTAAACTTTTTAACGTAAAACGTAAACTTCGTAACGTAAAACGTAAACTTTTTAACGTAAAACGTAAACTTTGTTTTGTTAAAAAAGCTGAATTTAAAATGGTTTTTAATAAAAAAATATGTTTAAAAAAACAACTAATATAATAATACAAAAAAGTAATAAAAAATAATAAAGACAAAAAAAGTAAATTTGCTAAACTGCCATTTTGCATTAAAATATTAAAAAATAATAAGACAAAAGGTATTTAATATTATTTTTAACTACTTTTAATCTCGTCCATCCATCTTGAAGATCTAATGGTTGAAAAGTGGTTCTCTCGTTTCTCACAACTGGGGGTGGTTTCCATATATATATATATATAGGGAGCCGCTAAAATAGGAACCACCTCCAGTTGTAAGAACCACGAGAACCACTTTCAACCAATCACAACAAGGGGTAGTTTGGTCATTTCCTTTTAATGTCCTATCTATCATCTATCATCTCTCCTCTCTCCTCATTAAATTGCGCACCTTTCTTTTATCTCTCATCTATCCTCTCTCCTATCTCCTTTTCGTCTTCATCACCATATCAACCATAAATTAAAAAAATCATCTGAAGATCAATCATTCTTCAAACAAGAATCATTCTTCAAATAGCAACTGCATCAAGACTCATTCTACTAACCCAACTGGCTCTCCACCGCCACCACCACTACCACCACCGCCCCCACCATCGTATCCCCTCGCATCGCCGTCGCCGCTGTTGAAAACGCCGTCGCTGTGGGTGATCCGCAACCCCATCTCCGGTGACATGTTTTGAGGTGGTGAGCTCCGATTTGGAGTTTAGGGTTAGATGGTGGTGGTTTGACGGTGAACGATGGGACCTGTGTTGTTATCTCCGGTGGTGTTTTTGATGTTGATGACCTGTGTTGTTATCTCCGGCGGTGGTGGAGCGTCGATGGCGGAGGTGGTGGGTGCTCGATGACGGTGGTGGAGTGCCGATGTCGGAGGTGGTGGGTGCTCGATGACGGTGATGGAGTGTCGTTGTCGGAGGTGGTGGGTGCTCGATGGCAGGTGGTGGGTGCTTGATGTCGGAGGTGATGGGTGCTCGATGATGGTTTGAGTTGGGTCAGTGAAGGTGGGTTTTCAATTTTTTTTTGGTTGGGTTTTTTTGATTTTTTGTCTGATGAACTCTGTGGACTATGTGGGTTTGATGGTTTGATTTTTTTGTTGGGTTTCTTTGATTTTTTGCCTGTGTTCTTGTTTATCTGGTGATTTTGATCAGTGGACTTTTGTGGGTTTGATATGGTGCGATGTGGGCGACGATGATGAAAAAAAACGTCGATTTTGATGACGATGGTGCGGCAAGGACGGCGGAGGGTAGGTTTTTAAACCTGCAACCCCTCTTTTGCAGCCTTTTGATTATCAGTTAATCTGAGCCAAACCCCGTTTTTTTTTCGAGATAGACTTTGTTTTGATGTTGTTGGTTTTTAATTTTTCCCTCCTAGTCGATGATGATAACGATATATCTGAGACATCTCCCGAGTTTGCGATTTCTGGGTGCGTTCGTTTTTGCATAAAGAAATTTTTGTAAAAAAAAAGTTAAACCGTAGACTTTTTAACGTAAAACGTAAAAAACGTAAAACGTAAAAAATTTTATGTAAAACGTAAAAAGTTTCACGTAAAACGTAAAAAGTTTTAAAGTAAGACGTAAAAAGTTTTACGTAAATCTTAAAACGTAAAAAGTTTAAAATGTTTAACGTAAAACATAAAACGTAAAAAGTGTAAAAATCGGCGTGTTAAAAAAACGTGTAAAAAACGGCGCGTTAAAAAAAACGACGTTTGAAAAAACGGCGCGTTAAAAAAACGACGCTTAAAAAACGACGCGTTAAAAAAACGATGCTTGAAAAAGCCGGGCGAAAAAACGGCGCGTTAAAAAAACGTAAAAAGTTTAACGTAAAACTTAAATTATAAAAAGTATAAAAAATCTTTTAAAAAAAATCTGAATTTAAAAATGGTTTTAATAAAAAAATTATGTTTAAAAAATAAAAAGTAATATAATAATACAAAAACTAATAAAAAACAATAAAGACAAAAAGACAAAATAGAGTCATTTTACTAAATTACCATTTTGAATTAAAATATTAAAGACATAATAAGACAAAAAACATTTAATATTATTTTTAGTTACTTTTAATCTCATCCATTGATCTTGAAGATCTAATGGCCAGAAAGTGGTTCTCTCGGTTCTTACAACTGTAGGTGGTTTTCATTTTAGCGGTCCCCTATATATATATATATATGGCCGCTAAAATGAAAATCACCCACAGTTAAGAGAACCACGATAACCACTTTCCAACCATTGATTTTTAAAGATGGATGGATGAGATTAAAAGTTATAAAAACAAAATTAAATTCATTTTGTCTAATTATGTTTTTAATATTTTAATGTCAAAAGGGCAGTTTACTAAATTTGCTTGTTTTGTCTTCTTGTATATATTATTTTTTATTTTTTTGTCTTATTAAATTAATTGTTTTTTTATTAAAATCAGATTTTTTAATTAAAAACATTTTAAAATCTGTTTTTTTACAAAAAACAATTTTTGTCAGGATTTTTTTACAAAAAAAACGATTTTATGAACCGATATTTTACGAGCCGTTTTTTACGTCCCATTTTTTACGCGTCGTTTTTACGCCCGGTTTTACGCTCCGGTTTTCTTACGCCAGTTTTTACGTGCCGTTTTTTTACGCCCCGTTTTTACGCGCCGTTTTACGCCCCTGTATTCACGCGCCCGTATTTACGCGTCGTTTTATCACCCGGTTTTTTTTACGAGCCGTTTTTTACACCCTGTTTTTAAGTGCTGTTTTTTTACGCGCCGTTTTGTAAGCCCAGTTTTTCGCCTCGTATTTACGCGCCGTTTTTTAAACACACGTTTTTTAACTTTTTTTACGGTTTTAAATTTTTTTAACGAATTTTTTTACGGTTTTAAACGTTCTCTTACAAAAACTTTTTTACAAATTTTTTTTTGCAAAAACTTTTTAACAAAGAACAAAAATTTATACGAAATTTTTTTACGGTTTACCCATTTTTTTACAAAAACTATTTTTTTTACACACACGTTTTTTAAACTTTTTTGTTACGAAAACGTTTTTTACGGTTATAAACTTTTTTTTGCAAAAACTTTTTACAAATTTTTTTTTCATAAATTTTTTTTTTACAAAAGACAAAAATTTATACGAAAACTTTTTTACGGTTTTAACTTTTTTTTTTACAAAAACCTTTTGTTTACACACACGTTTTTAAACTTTTTTACATTTTTTACGAAAACTTTTTTTATGGTTTTAAACTTTTTTTTTGCAAAAACTTATTGACAATTTTTTTTTTACAAAATAACAAAGAGGAGAGAGGAATTATAGGGAGAGAGGAATTATAGGGAGAAATCTTATGTGAGTTGCAAAAACTCTGAAAACCCATTTGATGGACATTATGCGGTAACGTGTTACATTTTTTTGCTGCAACATTTACTAACACCTGCAACGTTTTCTGACATTAACACACTTTTCGTAATAGTGGAGAGAAAAGATAGAATGTGTTACATTTTTTCGGTTGTTCACATTTTTTGTAACTCGCTTGTAACACTTTTTTTATTGTTTTTTACAACAGTTTTTATATTATATGAATTGTATGGATTTTAGAACTTATAATTTACGAAGTTTTTATTTTGTAATGCACGTATAAAACATGTTACATTTTTTAAAGCAAGATTTTTATGTAACAATGCAACTGTCACATTTTTTCAGTCAAATGAGAGAGGAGAGATAAGAGATGAGAGAAAAGTATAACCTTTTACACTTTTTGTTAAACTGTAAAAATTGTTTGTCTGAAAAAATTTATCACCTTTTTAAATAGGTGAAGGAGTATGGCATAATTTTTTTTACCTTTTTAAACCTTATTGTAACTAAAATCTTTCAATAAATAATCCATCTTTATAGTCAACTTAAAAAAATCTCCTTTTTGACATTTTGATTGAAAATGCTCTTTGTACCACAGTATGGCATAAATTTTTTTTTACCTTTTTAAACCTTATTGTAACTAAAATCTTTCAATAAATAATCCATCTTTATAGTCACCTTTAAAAAATCTCCTTTTTGACATTTTGATTGAAATGCTCTTTGTACCACATATGTGTACTTATGTCAACCGGAAAATTCTTGGTCCACTTGAGCCTAAAGGATGTGGCCTTGGGTCAAGTTGTCCCCAATTTTGAATTTGGGATCAATTCTGGTGGAACTAAATGGAGAATTCATTTTCATTATTTTATATGGGCAAATATTAATCTAAAAATGATCGTTTGTCTAATATCCTCTTTCAACGAAGCTTATTTCATGTTCATTAGTTTTGACATCACTCTTCTAGTTGATTGGCATCTCTTTGTCTTATTAGTTAGTTCAAAATCATTTAAAACTCTTTCCTATGAGTTATACTAAGGATGATGATGTGATTCTTGTTGGTGCTTCATAATTGGGCGACAATATATAAATTTAGGGTTTCGATTCCGTTCACTTATTTAGGTTTGGTGGTGGGGGCGAACATGAACCGGGTCACTAATTGGCATCCGATGTATGATATTTTTCAAGCGCGCTTGGCTTTATGGAAGGCCTCGCTTCTCTCTATTGGAGGGTGTGTCACCTTAATAAAGTCCATTCTTGAAAGCTTGCCGAATTATTATTTTTCTCTTTACAAAGCATCCGTTAAAGTTATTAAGGATTTGGAAACTATTTTTAGGAAGTTTTTATGGGGAGGGAATAGCGAAAGTAATAAACTTCATTGGGTGGCTTGGGATCATGTCACCGCCCTGAAGAAAGAAGGAGGGCTTGGTTTAAGTTGGACTTACAAAAGAATAGATGATGCTCAAAAGCCAAAACATGACATCTTGATCAAGAAATAAACAGTAGATGAAACATTTTCCTTCTAAAGATAGTGAATCTTGAACATTAATTAGAGCACATGTTTGAAGACATCCAAAGATCTGTTTGAAGTGTTAGAACCACTGTTGAAGAAGAAGAAACCGTTATTGAAGGCCAAAGCTCTGTTGAAGTAAAGCACTGATCATGAAGACCAAACATCTGTTGTGAGCAAAAGATGTTTGATACAAGCCAACATTAGTTTGAAGTACAGAGGTTTCTCAACGTAACAATTCTTAGTTTAGAACAGACTTTTCATGTAATAGAATAGATGTTAGATCTCCGCAGATGTTTGCTAACATATGTAGAATCTTTTCTGTTATGAATGTTAGATGTCACTATCAGGGTGACGTCAGCTGATTGCAAATAGACCTTTTGTACTTAGTATAATACATCTCACATGTTAGAGATCTATTTTATTACTTTATCACATTCTCTTTTGTACAAACAGATTGTGAGTGATCAGGCTGAGAGGGAGATTGTATAATCATTATAGTGTAATTGTAATATTTGGATTTCAATATAAAACAGTTTTGATATATGTTCCTGCTTGTGTGTTTACTTTATTTAAGTTACAATTTACAAATTGTTTGTTCTTCATGTCTTAAACTCACAAGTATTATAGACTCAGATCCTACAATTGGTATCAGAGCTTGGTCACTTTAAACTCGATTTCACAATCAGTTTAATATTCAAAGACCAGCTCACAAAGATAACCAATCTGTACGTAACTCAGAGTTGTAGAGTGTAGAATTCAAAAGTATTTCACACATACTATGTTTTCCTTCAAAAGAACAAAAGAAAATGGCACAAAATGATCCCTATAATACTGGCTTCAGCAACAAGCCTCCTATGCTTGTCAGATCTGGGTATAATATATGGCAACGTAGGATGGCTCACGTACTTGCTCAACAGAACACATGGCGTTGGAAGTATGTTATATTCGGACCTCACATTCCGATGGTACCTAGTGCCGAAAACCCGAATGTTCAAGAGTCAAAGAAGCCGGAAAATTACTTAGAGCAAGATTTTCAAAAATTTGAGCTAGATGCAAAGGCCTTTACCATGGCTCTGCCAAATGAAATCTACGCTGGCCTGTTACATTGCAATTGTGCTAAAGAGTTATAGGATGTATTGAAAGAGCAGTTTGGTGGAACATAGGATGTGATCGAGAACACTCGAGAAATCGTTAACCAACAATATGAGACTTTCACACACATTAAGGGAGAAACCCTTATACAACAGTTTGAGAGATTCTCTTGTTTAATCAGTGAATTAAAGTTGGTAAACAAAGAGTTTTTGAAATCAACTTTAAGTAACCGATTTTTAAGATCACTTCCTGAGAAGTGAGACACAATAGCCATTATGATGAGAACAACCCCGGACTTCAAGGATTAACCCCGACTCAGCTTCATGGAAAGCTCTTGACATTTGAAAGAGAGTTTGTCCAGAAAAACAACTTTTTATGTTATGTTTAAATTTGGATGATTATATTCATCTTTAAAAAAATATATCCAAATATGTAATAATTTACCGTTTACTAAAATTTACTGGGTGCCAACCTCCATCACAACCATGTTTGCCTTCTGCTGCGATTTTTGGAGCGTGATAAATACTATATTAAAAAACAAATACATGAACGGCGTTTCGTTTTTATATATATTTTCTCTGAGTTTTAACTTTTTATAATTATAATCAATTTTGAGCATATTTTGTTTTTATCTTATAACTTTTTCTATACAACATTTTATGTAATCCCGACTATGTCATTGCAGCGTGCCTATTTTTATTTACGTCTCGATATTCTTTTTACCAGATTGTGAGTAGTAATGCACTAGTAATCTAATCACGAACGTACTTGTTATCAAACTTATATCAATATTCATTATTCTAATAATATAATTCAATGATTTATAAAACTCGGAATATATTGTTACGATGTGATTTTATATATCTACATTTCGACAAAAGTTTTTTTTTTCCAAAATCGAACAGGTCACATATAATGGTTTTTTTGTTCTTTACCGGGACAAACATGACTGATATCGTCAGAACAACTTCGTTATTGGTACAAGTATTTATTTTTATGGTTTCCGTTACAAATTTCCTTAAAAACATAGTTTTATTTGCAATGTAGTATATTTTTTGTATCGTAAACTATGGTGAGTGAAGACATGCTACCAGTATCATGGTAACCAAGACTTATACCTATAGGTGTTCTTTGGGAGTTTTAGGGTCAGGTTTGGAAAAAAAAGTGATCCGATAACAGACGCATTTAAAACTCCGATTGGTTGGTTCGGGTTACGCCCTCGAGCTCGAGGTTTTAATCTCTTCATGATAGTACCTTTATTTACTTCGGCTTTACTAATCACTAAATTTGCTTCATTCGAACCCATATTGGAACTAGCATTTGCTGCTGCAGAATAAACTAATTTAAAAATGGGATAGCTTGGGTCGGGTTGCTCGGTCATTGGGTTTATGGGTTTATATGTAAACTGAAAAAAAAAATGATTTTGCACAATATATCATCAAAATATATCATGCTATTAAAATAATATCATCAAAATTCAGACATTATTTGTCAATATGATAATGTTCGAAATCCAAGGACTCTAAATCCAAACGCATCTCTAAATGAATGACAATAAATGTTTGGGTTTTTCTTCGGTTTGCTGAGAAAAAGTGACCTGATAACCGTTCCAATTAAAATGCGGGTTGGTTGGGTTCGGGTTATTCGGGTTCAGTTTTTTCGGGCATTCTCTAATTTAGCTTTGAGTGTCGGGTAAAAGTGGCAGTCCTACTTATATAGGTCGAACAATATCGGTAACCGTACCGGTATTCAATTTTATCTCTTTCAGTTATTGTTGTACCGAATGTCCATATCGGTACTATACCGATACCATAATAAGACGGAACAAATACTGAAGGAATTTTTGCCCTAACGCGCTTAGAAATTCCACTACTTTTTAACCGAAAATAAAAAAGAATATTTAGAAAAAAGAAATCAAGACTTATTTCTTTTAATCGATAATAAAAAAATATTTAGAAAAAAGAAATCAAGACTTATCTTCATTTGGAACTTTATGAGTTTATACGGTGTGTTATAAAAGGCGTTGGTCATTATTTGGCGGCTTATACTTTCCATTTATATTCAACGTAGTCACGAGTTCCATCTCGTCTACTGGCTGCTTATTTAATGTCGGTGTTGAGTGTTGACATCCCCTGTTCAACTCTGTATTATTTTCTCATTCTAATTATTTTAGGATTCTTCTATTTTCACACCCTTATTTTCTTATTTTACATTCCTAGTTGTATACGGGTCGTATAACGTTATACGGTCCGTATAGAATGTTGTTACACAGAAATAGATGTAGCGGAATGTTATTTTTTGTTTTACATGTACACGAGCCGTATAAGGTTATACGAGCAATATAATGTTATACGGCCTGATGTCTATTTTTTTGAGGTTTTGATCAGTTTTTTTGGTGTTTAACAACTGTATACGGCCCGTATATATAATATATATATATAAGTGCCCGCTAAAATGAGAACCACCTCGAGTTGTAAGAACCGTAAGAACTACTTGATCCGGGGCGAGGTGGACCAATTTTTTTTTTCCATAAACGTAGATGCGTGTATTATAAACACATTTGTAAAAAAAAAATTCAAAAAAAAAAAAATGTCGTGTGTGTAGTTTTGAGCACCACAAGTTTGTGTTTACGGGTACCATAAATTTTCCGGTTAAATTTGCGGTACCCGTAAACACAAACTTATGGTGCTCAAAACTACACACACGACATTTTTTTTGAACTTTTTTTTTTACAAATGTGTTTATAATACACGCATCTACGTTTATGAAAAAAAAATTTGGTACACCTCGCCCCGTACGGTGTAGTTCTCACGGTTCTTACAACTCGAGGTGGTTCTCATTTTAGCGGTCAACTATATATATATATATATATATATATATATATATATATATATATATATAGGTAAAGTGTAAAATACAATATCCCTTAACGTACATTACGTACAATATAGTGAAATCGCATATTATAAAATAGCATGGATGAAATCGCATGTGATAATTTTGATGAAATCGCATGTTTGTTTTTTGTAACAATTTCGCATGTGATACTTTTGATGAATTCGCATGTTGGTTTTTGTAACAATTTCGCATGTGGTAATTTTGATGAAATCGCATGTTAAAAAACCAACATGCGAAATTGTTACAAAAAACCAACATGCGATTTCAATGTGTGATGAAGATCTGACGGCTGAGATGATCGCGTACGTAATGTACGATAAGGGCATTTGTACGTTAACCTAACCCTATATATATATATATATATATATATAAACCGTTTAATAAGTTTTAGTAATTGTTTAGAAAGTGTTTGTCGTATTATTTAGATATAGCGGATTATCTTACGAGTTGAATAATTTTCCACTTTATTATGTGAAACGACTATCTTACAATAGTATTTGCCATAATATTTTTTATATATATCGGATTGTGTTACGAGCTTATAATACTACGAGTTTTAAATAATTAAAACATTTATTAACAACAAAACATGTGCATAGGATCAACAATACGATAACAATTATCAAACAAACAAGATAAAATGTAAACATAAGATTAATATTTACAATGTTTTACATCTAAAACAACAAAATATAAATATTTACAATGTTTTAAAAGTAAAACAACAAAACCAAAAATACAATTAGTAGATACGGCGATGATGGTCAACTGGTCGTTTGTTTGAGTCCTATATATCTATAACTCGCACGAATATCGAGTCACATAACTCGCACGAAGAATCGAGGAATATAACATCGAATCGAGGAATCTTAAGTCTAGTCGCACGCGTATTGAGGAATAATACGTCGAGTCAAACAATTTTGAAAAAATAGAAATCCGAAGTATACGGGCTGTATAACCTTATAAGACCCGTATAAAGGTATTGTTTACATTATATACAGCCTTTGTCAGTTCATTTTATTATATACGGGTCGTATAAGGTTATACGACTCGTATACACCATGTGAGAATAATATTTTTCCATGTATGATTATTAGGAGCCTTATTTTATAATAATAAAAATTATATAAAACTAGTATTTGTCGATATTAAAATGTTTTTGTTGTACAAAGTACGAAAAGAAGATATTTGAATTATTATTTGGCTATATGTAGGGCTGTTCAAACCGCTCGACGATCGCTCGAAAAATGCTCGTTCGATTCCCGCTCAATTTGTAAATGAGCCGCTCGGATCGATTCGATTCAAATTCAATCCAAGCATGAGCAAAGCTCCGCTCGCTCGGTTTCGCTTGAATTATTTTTATTAATAATTAATAATTAATATATATTATAGATTTTAAAGATAAAAACCTAAAAATATACTAGCCCCCCAAAAAAAAAGCCCAAAAAATATTCAGCCCAACTTAATATTTAATATGAAAATCTAACCCTAAATCCTATTCCTAAAACAATATTCAGTCATAATCGCCGCTCTAGTCTCCACACACACACAAAATCTAAAGAAGAATTGAATTTTGTGGATGAAGATGATCAAGCTTAAAGAAGAAGTTTATGGCTTTTGAACTAAATGACAATTTGTATTTCGCACTTTATTTTGTGCTTCTTGATGTTGTTAAGAACATTTTTAGAATCATGATTTGAGTTATGTATTGCTTTTGTTAGTAAAGTGTTGGACATGTTTTAACTTTTAATCAAGTTAGGATTTGTTTTTGTTGAACGAAGCCTTATAATTCAATCAAACGAAACCGAGCGAAAACGATCCGCTCGAATTTTTTAGGATTTGATAAAAACCGAGCGAAATCGAGTGAAAACGATCCGATCGATTCAAATTCAATCCGAGCATGAGCATCACTTTTGCGCTCGGTTTTGCAAATTCGATTCGATCGGATCGGATCGGTTGTAATTCAATCCGAGCATGAGCAGACCCTCGATCGGATCGGATCGGCTCATGAACACCCCTAGCTATATGTGATGAGTAAAAAGATAAAACATGTGATGGAGGGGGAACACCACATCCTGCCCTCATCCCAGGGGCGGACCAACGCATGCCCCTTAAAAAAATTAGTGTATTTTTTAGGCAAAAAACTCGACCGCACCCTTGAAAATATGCTTGAACAACTCATTCGCATCCCCCAACAGATAATTTATGGGTACGGTGGCGTAGGGCTGCAAAATTTTAGGAAAGCCCATCCCGCTCAATCGCTCATCATGCACCTTCTTTATCTCTCTAAGTAATTTACTGAAAAAATATATCAAAGGGGAAGAATGGGCAGGGATGTGTATAAAGAGATGGTGATGTAGCATTGAGATAGGGATGAAGGGGCTGTTTGGCAACATCTGAATCAATAAGTGCTGAATGAATAAGAGGTCTGAATGGGTAAGAGGGTCTGAACCAGTAAGTGCTGAACCAGTAAAGTGCTGTTTGATTGCACCTCTGAATGACTGTGTAAAATGACATTTTTACCCCTCTCAACAAAACTAAATACCAAAAATTCATCAACACAACTCTCAATACAGATTACAAAAGCATAAAATCAACAATCAACAACCTAAATAAAGAACAATAAACCCCGATTTGGAGAAAGAAAACCACATCAAAAGAAATTACAAGCTTCAATTCACTCAAACCGATGCCATTCACCTCGTACAACAACCGGTGGCTGTGGAGGTTCGATTGAGGAGGAGGGCGGCGGCTGTGGAAGGTCCGGAGTGGAGGAGGGCAGCGGCGGTGGAGCTTCGATTGAGGGGGAGGCCGGCTGCTGTGGAGGTCGGGAGTGGAGGAGGGCGGCGGCTGTCGAGGTGTGGAGTGGAGGAGGCCGGCGACTATGGAGGTGTGGAGTGGAGGAGCGCCGCCTGGTGTGAAGATGGAGGATGCGGCTGTGGTGTGAAGATGGAGGGGGAGAAGAGATATGCGTGTGTTGTTAGGGCATAAGGGTCATAAGTTTCATTCAGTTTCATTCAGAGCTCACAATATGCTGAACCATTCAGAGAACCATAGTTTCATTCAGAGGTTGTAAAATGATGAACCAAACACTCCATGTCTGACCGATTCAGACATAAAGCCTCTGAATGGATCCATTAAGTGGCAACCAAACAGGCCTGAAATCTAGAGGATTGGTTACCTAGCCTTAGGGTTTGACTCAACCCGGCCTCCTTGTAAACAGGGAGCTAGCCTTATTATCTTGCGGGCTTTCCTTCTCCATACTTTTCTCACCTTTTTATAGCCTTGGTTGTAACATTTGACTTCTTGTATCATAGCCTTGGTTGTAACATTTGACTTCTCGTACCAATAAATAATGTTTGGTTTGTCAATGAGAAGTTTACGGATTTGTATTTTGGTTTGCTTGTGTGGAAACTTCTCGGGTGCTCATCCATCATGGATAATTCTCACTCAAGTACATTTTACATTTAACTGTAAATTTATCTTCTCATCCACCACAAATGCGTCCATAACACTTTGTGATATTGATGGGGTCATTTCTTATAGTCCATTATATATCATGTGTGAATATCATAACGATATGAGATTTAACTAGGATGTCACATCAGCTCCTCTTATACTCGTACTCTCTATAATTTACTTCAAAGTTACATACATATTATACTTGTTGTATATGTCAACTAACTTGAGCATAAACGCATGGCATTATAGCCTAGTGGCATCTTAGGGGTGGATAAGGTTTATGCCCATTAGGTCATGAGTTCGATTCCCATAAGGGGGTTTTTTCTCAGATTTATTGGGTTTCCTCCTGAATTGGTGTATAGACATTATTGCCTAGTGAAGATGGATATGATCGGGTGGTTCCGCTGGTGACACGATGATACTCCGGTGATCCGTCAATGATCCAAATTTTCCGTTAAAAAAACTAACTTGAGCATAAATATATGGACTATGGAGGGGATTTTGACTTCATAAACCTTCTAATGGGTTTCTTGTGCTTGCAACCTCAATCTTGACTTTGGAAGATGAAGAACGATGTTGCATCACCATTGAGATGATTAATAGCGCATCCATGAATGTTTTTCATCGGCTTTCTTTTGGTAGATTCTCACTAATTCTCACAAATTTTTTCCAACTCATATAAGGTTTCCACTATTTTTTTCTCATTTTTCCAAGCCAAATGGGTTCCCAGGAACCCCCAAAACACCCCTGGATCTACTCCTGATCACTCTACATTGCTCCTCAAATCCCGACATTAAACCGTGTGTTTTTGTAGCAATATTCAAGTTATATATGAGATCACAAACGGAACAAGCTAGTTTTGTGCTTTGCAACCCAACCAAATAAGGAAGATGGGTGTTGATCATATAGCAAAATAACAAAAAACATAGTGTGGAAGTTTATTAAATAAGTTATTTTAATATGGCAAAATTAAATATAATAGTTTTTAAAGAAGCTGGTCGTAGATGAAAATAAATAAATCATAAGTATAGTCTTAAAAGTACCATTTTCACAATGAAAAAAAATTGTAAGACCATCCGTAGTGGCTCCTGAGGGGGCGTTTTTTTTTGCCCAATCCCGCCCAAACACGCTGGGGAACCACCCCCTGGGCGTGTTTGGCCAGTTTTTCTGTTTTGGCGTTTTTCAAACAATGCTTGCAATATTTTGAATTGGCCAATCACATTTAATCTTCCTTTTTTAGTCCAATAGCCTTTTTTGTTGGTTTTTTATTTTTATTTAATTTTTTACACCCTTTTAACATAATGCTCACATCCCCACTACACCCATTCTAGAAAAACGCCAAATAATGCCCTTGCTGACTGTACTGCCACATGGCGGAAAACGCCTAAGAGTGAGGGCATTATTCACTAAACCACTACACATGGTGTAATAGTGTTAGTTACGATAGACATAAAATCAAGTCCATAAAAATGATGTTTGTCTAAAACCGATATATACAAGGGTAATTACAACACGATAGCAAAAGGCATGTAGTCTCTCTCCGGTTATCAATGTGCCAAAATGATGTCCCTCTCAAGTGATAAAAGTTCAAGTCCCATTAATATAGCTTATTAATAATTTTTTTTTTAAATTTATTCATAGCTTATTAATAAGTATTTTTTTTTTAATTTATTCGTTCAAAGTTTTTAAAATATAAATTTTTGACGGGATTTAAAACCGTTTTTTCTTAAAAACACGTAGTTTTAATTTTAAAGATTGTGTAGCGAGCTTTTTTAATCATAACTAAATATAATTTTACATTTTGGATGGTGGCTGTAGTATGAACGTAACAAAGGTATCTTTAATTAATAAATATAACCTTATCTTTTCTAGCCACCTAAGGTTAATCTCGTGTTTGGTTACGTTAAGAACTTAGAAATCATGACCATATATAAACATCTATCTATACATATAATAAAAGAAACCATGTTAGGGACACATGGCGTTCTATGAGGCAGTTTTAATTATTTTTCTAAATATTTATTATGAAAAGTCAATTATTGATAATATTAAATTTAAAATTTGTAGAAGAGATTTAATGATAAAGACAAAGGTAACTGATAATAATATATTAATTATTATAATCGTATATTAATTATTAAAATATAAAAAATATATTAGCGTTTTAAATATTTATAAAGATAAAGATTTTATTTAATTGGTAGTTTTAATTGTTTTTATATTTTGATGATAAGGACAAGGATAGCTGATAATCGTATATTAAAATAAAAATATTTGTTTTAATCAACTGTTTCGTTAAAATGATTTATTCAATACATGTAGAACATATATATTTTTTATACATGGTATATTTAGAATCATATTTCTAATAAATGATCTCATTATCCCATTTTACACTCCAATGAAATAATAATATCAAATCATAATATCCAGCTTATCTCTTGTATATTTAATAATTTTTACTAAAATATTTTTTTTATGCTGATTATCCAACATCAGGTAATACATAAGTCTCTAACCTAATAATAAATAAAAACAAACAAAGTAAAATGTTATAAACCATGTAATACACAACTCTCTAACCTAATAAAAAATAAAGTGAGATGTTACAATAAGTAAATAGTACCTCAAAGTTCCTTTTGTTAGAAAACACATCTTGATGACTAAATGTTTTAACAAATTACAATATTCGTGTAAGATATGTGTCTATCAAATTGTGCAATACACGAGTTTTTAAAAGATGTAACTATTTTATTACTTAGTATATAAAATTATATTTATTCAACCCGTGTAATACACGGGGTTCTAACCTAGTATTTATTATATTTATTCTTACACAATAGTTTAAATCGATTTATGACAATTGACTTTAATAAAAAACGTCTTCATTTATCTTTCTCTCTCACTTAAAAAATTCAGATAATCCATTTGAAATCAATCACCACCCTTACTTTTCATTTATAATTTTGGTGCACTTATTGAAGCCAACAATGGGCAATTCAAATAAAAGAAAATAAAGTATACCAATATTAAAAGCTCCAGCTTGGTTTGGTTTCATTTATTATAACTAGCATTAAGTCTTCCCGTTTTAGAGCAGAGCGTAAAATTGTAACCGTTCTCTCGGGGGTTTATCGGTGTGGCTAATCGAAAACCAGGAAAGTAAATAACGATACCATTTTCAATAATATCCATATTTAAAACTTAAACTGTAATAAAAATAAACTCATTTAACTCGTGGCTGAAAATATATAAAAAAAACTAAAAGTTTGTTACAAAATTCAAAAACCCAAAAATTTAGTATGCTTATGAAAAAAAAAGACAAAATATACACGAAAGAAGACAATTTAGACCCTATTTATTTAAATGTTACAAACATCCATATATTTAACTCAACAATAATAGGGTGTCGACTTATTACTACAATGCGTCTTAACTTTTAGGGTTGATCCGCTATCGTAAGGTCATACATTATATCCGCAGGATGGGGTGCTTAGGTGGCACCGCGGGAGAGCAACGAATGCCTCGGCACCCCCTTGTCCCGCAATTATGTGGCGATATGCTGGTCATTTAGATCTCGTACGTGATGATGCTACACAAGCATGAGCCCCATAAATAAATGGACAAAAAATGCAAAGCATAAAATATTTTACCGATTTAGAAAATTAAGCCGAATTAGCTTGTATACCATGCTTTAATGTTTGTACCCTAGTCTTAAATCAGTCATTCCTTCTCCCGAAATTTAAAAAATAAGGCTACACTTAACTTGACTCAAATATTCAAACAATTTAAAAAACACAAATGTAAACTAATTCCTTTTATTTAAAAAAAGTAACAAAATTATAAAAAAACCAAAATGGTGTCACCTACAATTATTCATAGTCTTCTTCTTCATCATCATCAAATTGTTTTCATTGAAAATTCAAGAACATCATTCCAATCACTGAAAACTTGTTGTAGCAGTATGATTAGATCATTTTGGATGTCCTTAAATCATTGACATCATTCGATTTCACTTCTCGATTCGGTTTCGTCTGGCCATCATCAGGTTTAGAAGGCGTATTACCGTGAGGAGGAAGAACATGCTGCAAAAATCTGTTAATCATCTCATAACTCGTGAAAGTTATCACGGCCGATGGTGTGGTTCTTAAAAGATTAGTTCCACACCCTCTGTAGAAACCTGTCACACCTTCTTTTTGAAAAACTTTCTTTACGCAATCAACAACGCCTGCGTAATGTGTTTCCGGGTTCCTCATGTGCCCTTGTTCTTGAAGCCTTGAACGAATCACCTGTCACACCAGCGTTTAGAAGTTTAATTTCAATTGAAATGTTAAGAATTACGGTGTAAACAACACAAGTCGCTAGAGAGCTACTCGAGATTAGCTTGCTAAAAGCTCGATTCAAGCCGACTTAAACAAACTCAAGCCTAAAAAAAGTTTTTTGATCCACGAGCCCGAGCTTCACTTATCGAGTTTGAGCCGGCTCGCGAGCCTATTAAAATTTTTTATTTAATATATTATATATATAAATTTACATGATAATAATAATTATATATATAACTATATTAAAAAATAATTTAATAATATATTATATATACATATATATGTGTGTGTGTGTATAATGTTACATATAGAAAATTATAATTACAATTACAATTATAGATATATATATATAAAATAATTATAAAATTAAATGATAAACGACCCAAGCCGAACTTGAAAAACTACTCATGAGCTAGGCTCGTGGGCTTTAGACATAAAGCTTGAAAAGGCTGAGCTCGAGCGAGCTCTCGAAAGTTAAACAAGCCGAGCGCAAGCCTAGGCAAGCCCGGGTTGGGCTCGGCTCGTTTAAACCCCTAGTTAAAATTGCAAATAAATCGCGATTAGCGAACTCACCTCGTGTGGGTAAGTTAGTAAGGAAGCAAGAATTTTGGACATTGAAGAAGCAATTGCAAGCTTCCCTGGGCTTAGACCACTAGTAGTTGTATGATCTGATAACTTGAAATAGACATGATCAGCATTACTTAAAGAACTCAAAAAAAAAAAATTAAAATGTTGTACAGCTTTCAATGCTTGATGTACAACTTTCAATGAGATAGAAGTATTACCCCTTTCCGCTAAGTAGAGTTTGATCTTCTCGTACGCTGGAAACTGGATAGCAACATGACTAACACCCGCAAGGGAAGGCAGGAGTCCACTGTAGTAACGCGAACAAAAACCGGTCAATAGAATCGAAACAGAAGGTATCTGGAGAGAGTACAACTCATGAAGCATACCTGTACAACCCTTTAAAGCCTTCCTCACGAACAATACGCCTCAAGGCTGAAGATATGCTTGTATATGGAACTACACCGACTCTCATCCCTTGCGTCTACAACGAAAAAAGATTATAAATTGTAACTATTAATAATCCCACACCCTAATTTTTTTTTTGAGTAAGGTACACAGTTGATCCCTGTGGTTAACCAAAATTTTGGATTTAGTCCTCATCTTTTTTAAAATACACGGATGGTCCCTGTGGTTTACACTTTGTAACGCATTTAGTCTCCAACTTTTGCCAAAAGTACACGAATGGACTCTGTGGTATGCATTTTGTAACGCATTTAGTCACTAAACGTTGGGGACTAAATGAGTTACAAAGTGCAAACCACAGGGACCATCCATGTACTTTTGGCAAAAATTGGAGACTATACGTTACAAAGTGCAAACCACAAGGACCATCCATGTACTTTAATAAAAAGATGAGGACTGAATCCAAAATTTTGGTTAACCACAGGGATTATCCATGTACTTTACTCCTTTTTTTTGCAAATATATTCCCACATTATAATGTGTATAAAAAACCTACTTGAAGTCTTGTCTTTACGACCCACAATGGATTTGTGGTGATCGCGGTGGCGGCTCCGGCACCAGAAGCGGCTACCATGTTCGCCCCGAACGTAAGATGCCCATGACCATCACCTGCAAATTTTAAAAGGTATATTGTAATGAAAAACTAAATTATGGTCCTCTATACTGAGTTTCTTGTTTTTGTTTAAAACGTTGTGTTTATCAACACATAAACAAATGTACAAGTAGTAACTAGTAACCAACCATGTGAATCAAGAAGCTCTTTAAGTTGCCCATAAACGGCAAAATAGACCTATATATGCAAAATATTTGTATCAAGATATAATGGAGAATAACTAGAGGAATATAGAATTTATACAAGTAAATACTTACAGCCCAGTTTGGAAGTAGTGCAGCTAATGTTGGTGAAAGGCCCCGATATAATCCCCTCAATCCCTCGTTTCTTATAATCGTTTGTAGGCTACTGACGATTACACCACCTGATCCATGTCAACACGTGTTAAATAATATAAAGAGAAGAACCTCGTCATCTGAGTCTGAATAGTAGAATTTATCTTTTAAGTGGCAAAATTTCTGCTTTCAGTTTGGCTTATGTTACTTTATTAACCATTTTTTTATTTTATTCCAAAATAGAGTTCAATGAAAATAAAATAAACTAAATCGTTTTCCGACAAGATGTTCAGTAATAAGATTTTCTTCCATTCTTCATAGCATGCATCTAATTTATGTTTGGGTCCACAATCATATATTTGTAATTTAAATGTGGCCAACAAGGTGAATTGTTCCTATATCCTGAATAAAGTTCGAAATTTATACTGTCTATATGCACATGAAGTGTTTGAACATTCATTATACATCAAACCACCATCAGTAAAGACAAAAAAATGTAATTGTATGCCGTAGCTTTGAATACCTGGTGATGATTATGACAGGAACCAGACATAAATTGTGTGAAATAGTACAAGTGAATTTACTAAGAAAAAGTATGCTCATTTATACAAAGATTAAAATTTAAAATTGGCCAAAAACAAAGTGGAAAACTTTCAAGGTTGAAAACAAAAACTTTGACTCATAGTTGTTAATGGCGAATAGCGACAAATAGTGATAAGGTACCTACCTATATACTACATAGCGAATAGTGATAAATCTAGCTATTTTATAAATAGCGATACACTAGAAAAAAAAAATATTCATATGTATATTATATCAAAATACCCTGTTATATACGCTATTTTACATGTATATTTAACAAAAACCTAAAATCTAGCTATTTTATAGATATATTTAATCCCTATTTATATTTAAAAAAAAAACTGAAATCATGCTATTTATGGCTACATACCCTGTAGCGACCTTCGACCTATACGCTACGCTATTCGCTATAGCGACCGCTATTGACAACTATGCTTTAACTTGCTGTAGGATTAAATTTAGAAGTCAAGCAGAGTCTCAGCAAGCTAACATAGGATCTCAACTTGCAGTAGAAAAAAGCAAAGAAGAAATGACAAAGAAAAACATAATGGCAACTAAAATGCTTGCAATATGTCCTTAGACCCACCCATTTTCGGTGCTTCGTATCTACTTTACTACACTCATATTCATCGAATTTTGTAGATACACAATTGGCATAACAAGAGCAATATCATATACATAAACTAAAGTAACAAAACTTGATATAAATTAGTTAAACAATCAACACAAACACAAATAAGATGTTAAGATAAGCAAGAAAGAATTGAACTCACCTTTATTCCTGGAAACATCAGGAAGGCCATAAACTTGCAATCTTGTCTTGATCACGTCCAACGGGCTCATGATCGTCGCAGCAATAGCCCCTATACCAACCAACATTCCCAAAAAAACTAAAAATAAAAATAAACAAAAGCAAAACAAACTTTTTCTACCCTAAAGTTAATCCCTAATCACTTAAAACAAGTCCCATTTGATAATCCCACTTCAAGAAACAGTCACTGACTAACTTCCACTACCAATATGTCCTAATAAACTTACAAAACAATACACAATTGCTTATAAATTATTCTATGATTATTCTTCACATGATCTTCAACAATTCTTCATAAAATTCAAAACCCTTTTAGATTTCATACCAAATTTACACAAATACAAGTTATAACCTGTTTCTAAGCTTATGAAACCAAGTAATTACGAAACCCTAGAATTTGGGAATTGGGATAATAAATAAAAAATCAGAACTGCTCACAATCGATCCAAATGAAATGAAATGAAAAGAAACTATACCTGCAGAGGCACCGGAAACGGCGTCGTATATAATATCCTTACCATTCCGTGGCTCCCCAACCGTCATACTCCAACAACAATAATAATAACAATAATAATAACCAGAACAGAAATTTCTTCAAAAATCCAATTGGGGTTTTGAAATTTACGAACAGAAGAATGAAATTGAAGCCAAATCTCAAACAAGCCGCTATTTATAAGCGTAAATTCCTGTAGACGAGAGTAAAATAGCGGACCAATGAAACGTATTTGACACTTTTGGTTGAAAAAGAAGAATAAGGACTCTGTCGCAATTCGATGCGTAGCATTTATGCTTTCACTTTCGCTGGATGTGAAATCGGAAATTTGGGAGTTTTTAATTTGTCCGATTGTATCAAGATTGAAAATTATGACCTAAAATCGCATACCCTTTTGGGAATTTGGGAACCCAGATGGCCAGATCTAAATTTGTGTGGTCAAGTTTGTAGCTTTCATGGAAAAAAAAAAAAGAATCTTTATTACATACATGAATCAACTTTATTATGTATTTGGATTACACCATTGTTAACCATGCAGAGAGAGTATCTTACTAAGGCAAAAGTTCCATATTTTTAACATCAAATATTCACTTTAATGATTACTAACTACTTGATCTACTTAACTAGACACGGGTTTATCACGGGATGATAAATGTTATGTTATATGATACGTATAAGTGTTTCATTTTTAAAGGATAGTTTTGTATATATCTTACGTGCATCTTTGTTTTAGTGTTTTAGATAAAAGGTGAAGTATAAATCATTTGGTTAAATAGGAAGAAAAAGTCGTGCACGAGTGTGTTTATCATGGTTTTCGTAACCGGTTCGGACCGGCCGGTCCAACCGGGATTCGCTACCTCTTCCGATCCGGTTTGGCTGATTTTAGAACTTGTTAAAAAATCGCCCGGTTCGATTCGATCCCCGGTTTGCGGTTCAACCGGTTTCCACGGTTCGACCTGTCAGTTCCTTTTTTCCCCTTATTTCTCCCAAATAAACAAAACCCTACTGCCATTTATTCCCTTTTCATTCAGCCGTAAGAATTCGCCGGAGCCGACTACCTTCGTTTCAACTTCCGACGAAGCTAACTACCTTCGAAACAATCTTCAAAATTAGCCAAAGGCCTTCGATCTTCTTAATTTGTATGTTACAGATGGAAGATGAAAGGAAGGTTTAATAAAAGAGAGGAGATAACGGTAGACTGTGAAAGTGAAGAACGAAAACACAGATCTAAAGTTGCTTACAAAAAAACCCTAATTAATAAAGGGTTAATGGATTTAAACACCCCAAACTATGGCCATTTGGCCGATGGCACTCTCAACTTTCACTTTGGCTCCCACCACTCCCAACTTAACACTTGGGTTGTTGTGTCACCCCGTCGTTAACCAAACACTAACTTGGTTAGTTTTGTTGTCCTACGTGGCTAATTTTAGATGATGTGGTGTTTTTTTAATGAGGTGGCATGCTGATGATGAAAACTTATATATTATATATATATAAAAATCAGTTTATATATTATATATCAGTTTAACCAAACACCCCTCACTCTCACTTAACACCACCACTTCGATCCCCACTCCACACAGACCGCTCCATCTCTGGCCGTTTTTCCGATCTCCGATGGACGCGGCCGTTTTTCCGATCTCCCCCTCTCTTTCTTTCTCTCACACACAGACACTTAACACCACCAACATCCACCCCACACCACCATACTGCCATCCACCCACCACAGTCTTTCGCAGCCACCCACCCCACCATCGTCCTCTACAACCACCCACCCCACCACCGTCCTCCGCAACCACCCACCCCACGACCATACTCCCCTGTTCAAGAACCATTGGCCACCACCCACTACGACCACCTAACCCATACCACCATCCAGTGTTCATCTGGATCTGGAAGCCTATTCCATATAATATCGAAAACAAACGGCGATGGAGTCAAAACGGCTTAATCTAGAAGCCTATTAGGGTTATGATTTTGGGTGGATCGAGGATTGAATGTCGGTTTTTGATTTTGGGAGAAAAGCGGAACGGTGGTGGCTGGGTTGATTGTGGCAGTGGTGAGAAAGGGAGGGCGGAGGTGGTGGCTGGGTTGATTGTGGCGGTGGTGAGAAAGGGAGAAGGAGGTGGTGGCTGGGTTGATTGTGGCGGCGGTGAGAAAGAGAGAAGGAGGTGGTGGCTAGGTTGGTGGTGGTTGGGTTGATTGTGACGGTGGTGAGAAAGGGGGAAGGAGGTGGTGGCTGAGTTGATGTTGGCGGTGGTGAGAGATGGGGAAGGAGGTGGTGGCTGAGTTGATGTTGGCGGTGGTGAAAGATGGGGAAGGAGGTGGTGGCTGCTCATTGAATCAGGTTGATGGTGGCTAGGTTGGTGGTGGTTGGGTTTATATCCTCGATCCACCCAAAATCAATTTGAATCAAAAGGGAAGGAGTGGTGGCTGCTCATTGAATCAATTTGAATCAGATTTAAAAAAAAAACAATAGACATTTGAAAATAAAAATATACACATCAGCATGTTACCTGATAAAAACAGGCCACGTTAGCATGCCACGTTGGACAAAATGGCCATGTCAGCAAAAAGAACTAACCTAGTTAGTGTTTATTTAACGACGGGGTAACACAACAACCCAAGTGTTTAGTTGGGAGTGGTCTGAGCCAAAGTGAAAGTTGAGAGTGCCATCGGCCAAATGGCAATAGTTGAGGGTGTTTAAATCCATTAACCCATTAATAAATGGTGGGCTCACATATGAGATAATAGATACCTTTGTTTATTTGGGCTTTTTGGACCAAGTGAAATTACATTGTACATGAACAAGATAAATAAATACTAATAGTAATAAATTATCTGCTTTCTAGTAAATGAAAATAAAAACTTAATGAAGTTAGTTAAGTGAGAATATAATAAAAGTAAAAAATGAGCATAATTATAGTTAGAGAATTTATTTATTAAACTAATAAATTTATATATTTTTGAAACTAAATATTTTATCATCCGGTTCTTAAATCCGGTCCGACCGATCCGACCGGTCCGACCAATGAACCAGTAAGGCGGCCGGTTCGATGTCCGGTCCGGTTATGAAAACATTGGTGTTTATCACTAATGTTAAAATTGATACCATGTATTAAATTGTAGAGTGGAGACGTATGACCCGTATTAAGCCCATAATCCATGATACTAAGATATGTATTCAAGTACTTGGCCAATAATTCATTTTCAAATACAGATGTGAACTAGGGATCGATTGATCAACTTCTAAACCTGAATTTCCAAAAGCTCTTCAAAATACAAGACATGTTAGCCTCATCACAGGAAAAGGGGCCTCCTTGTGACCACGCGGGACAAAAAGTATTTGCTCTTTGAATATAAAGTTGTCGTAAGTAAAAAGCAATTGAGAGTAATTGTGAATGAAAGAATGTATTACCTCAAGGTGATTTGAGTTTGATGTCAGTATCAAGTGGTTGTGGTCCCACAAAGAGACATGATTGTCGTGATAGTGACATTTTCATTACTATTGTTGGGGATATGATCATTCATTTTGTCATGTTGTATCTTTTTGTCATGTAGGCGTTTAACAAAATTAAGCTCCACTAAACCTGAATTCGTTAGGTCGGCATTAGTGTATGTGGATAATAGGGTGAATTGGGGTTATACTTCTTCAAGTATTTAGTATTTAGTTGATAATTCCTTCTTCGTTGGCGCCAATTTTTGGGATAGTAAGGTTTAATTTTCCTGACCACTTACTTATGTGTAAGGTTATACCACCTCCGCCATGGGTAGATGTTGTCCTGGTCCAGGGTAAGCGTTGTTCCGACTGGTGCAACTATCTGAAAGGTATTATATACTGCGTATCCATAGTTTACCTTCTACGTACCTCTGGCCTCCGCCTTGTTTATATAAGTCAAAATACTTTACAGACTCAACACTTTGGTCCTTCACCTTTCTTGGACATCCATAACCCTCCAACTCCCAAACTTGGATGCAATAATCTTTAAAAGTTTCCTCCTTGTAGTCCAGCCACCAATTTATCTTCATTTTAATATATTATTACATAGAGTAGGAGTTGGGTGGAAAGTCTATTTTTCCTAGAAAGTCTAAGAAAGAATAAGAATTGGACATGTGTCATTGAAGGATTTTAAGTAGAAGGGTTATCATGTAATTTCACATTTTAATTTTATTTTTGGAATGTATCTTCATTAACTAAAATTCCATGATTTTCGGAATCTTTATTATTTTCGAATTCAAATCTGGAAGTCAAAGTGTTCATTAACTAAAATTCCATGTCACATTACATCGCATATTCCATTGTTCAGAAGATTACTGGAATTTATCAGCATGTTCTTGGTGCTGTGTTTTAACAGTTTACAGGGCTAAAGTCAATTTTTTTATAGATCCCACAATATAAAGATGGTAAAACACAATGTATGAATCTGATTGCTGTTAAAACACAACTGTATGAATCTGAATGCTAAAACACAAGTGTATGAATTTGCTTGCTGTTAAAACACAACTGTATGAATCTGTTTGCTGTTAAAACACAACTGTATGAATCTGAATGCTAAAACACAACTGTATGAATCTGCTTGCTGTTAAGACACATCTGTATGAATCTGCTTGCTAAAACACAACTGTATGAATCTGCTTGCTGTTAAAACACATCTGTATGAATCTGTTTGCTGTTAAAACACATCTGTATGAATCTGAATGCTAAAACACAACTGTATGAATCTGTTTGCTGTTAAAACACATCTATATGAATCTGAATGCTAAAACACAACTATATGAATCTGTTTGCTGTTAAAACACATCTGTATGAATCTGAATGCTAAAACACAACTGTATGAATCTGTTTGCTGTTAAAACACATCTGTATGAATCTGAATGCTAAAACACAACTGTATGAATCTGCTTGCTGTTAAAACACAACTGTATGAATCTGTTTGTTGTTAAAACACATCTGTATGAATCTGAATGCTAAAACACAACTGTATGAATCTGCTTGCTGTTAAAACACATCGTCAAGAAAACGGAGATGATAAGAACAATATTTGAATGGTGATGATGAACTCGGAGATGGTGGAGATGGAGAAGTGTTTTAATTTGATCTGGTGCTCTCCGTCGTTTCTAAAGTTATCTTCTTCCATGATTGTAGTTATTTTTGGTAGGGATTGGGGTTTCCAAGATGGGTTTGGAGAGAGAAAGAGAGAGGGAAAATCGCTTGAATTTAGGAACAGTGCGGTTATCTAATTGATTTAAAACACGGCCATTGACAAAATTGCCCCTACTCATTTAAAACAATCAATTAATTAAACTCAAATATTACAAGATTGCCATTGATTTAATCTCAACCCTTAAACACACCAATCGGATGGACCAGATCGCTTCCTAGACTTTCTAGGAAAAACACACTTTCCGTGCGAACCCTACTCTTATTACATATTAACCATTCAAACTCAACAATGTTTACAGATTTATTAGTATTTTTAACATCCTCTCAATAAAGTTATATTTTTCTTTTTTAACCAATCCTAAGTTTTTCACTTTTTAAAATTAACAACAAAACTTTATATTTTATTCTTTTTTACCAATATTTGTGCCTTCCTTATTTTTATATATGTTTTCAACATGCCCGAAGCACGGGAATTACAATTACTAGTTTACTTTACTACCTCTAAACTTTAATCAACTTACCATAAACTTATCGCCATGAATTTTGCACATACTGGATCTTCGACGCAACACGCGGGTGGAAACCAGTCGTTTAAACAAATAACCAATCAAGCAAATGTTATGGAATCCAATCAAAATTAGTCGAACCAAATGATACCCGTGTTTAAGTTGTGTTGTGTCATCGATTTTGACAGCATCACACACAGAAACATCGACGATTAAAGTGGTGGGTTAACCAACCGAACATGTTGCAGAACCGCATTCTTTAGAATTCTTCCATTGTTAGGTTTCGTACACATGATTAAAATTGTATATGTAGCGAAAACATGTGCATAAACCAATCCAAACCAAACATTCTATCGCCCACCAAGAGTCCATATGTAAAACCAAATAAAAACAAAACAACCATAGGGTGTTTCATAAACACGTGCCTTAACTTGCTTGTAGCAGACTATGACCCGCGAAACACCTCGAGACAATGACTCGATGGCTTGGCTAGCTACACTAAAACTCCACGCGAACAAAACGAAACCATTTCTTTCTTATTTCTAATCAGCCCACACATGACAAGAAATTGAAACTCTTTTGTTAGTCTCAAGAACGCACCAATTAATAAACCCCAAACCCATTCGGCTGCCCACAAGGTGTTTGACAAATTGCCTAAGTGAAAGTATTATGCTATTAACGTGTGATAAAGCTTGATAAGAATCATATGTAATGATTAATAGCAAAACTAATGATAATGAATCTTATGATGGCAATTTAACAATTAGTCGGGTTGTTCACTATAGGCAACTCGAGGGAGAAAGCGGGTGATAAATCCGGGAGCGATACGCGACTTAAAGGGAAGCTCTAAGGTATGTGGCTATATGTCTCGTTATTTTCTTTATTAGTTAATATAGTTGATCCAATTGAATGATTGTAGATGTGTTATAAGTGAAATTGGATTGTTCATAAGTGATGGTATTCACAAGAGCAAATGAAACGGGTCAAAATAAAGTAAAACGCAAATAGGGTAACAGGAGGGTAAAATATTGATTTTTAATGAACCCGGGTATTGGGTGAAGTTAAGTGTAAACGCAAACCAGGTAACGGGAGCTTAGAGCACAAAGTGACAAACCCGGGTAAATGGGTTGTTGTTGAAAAACGAATAATTCTGTGAAAGGAATGTGAATGATTCAAGTTTATGAAATTGAACATCAAATGGGTCGAATATGTGTTCTTGAAAACCGGGTATTGGGAGTGTGGAACATGAAGTTATTAAGCCTGGGTAATGGGTATAATCGTGGGAAAATAACCCCACTAAAAAGTTATGGATGATTTGAGCTTAGGTGCTTAAACAATAAACATCAAAACGGGTCAAATAAACGTAAACGCAAACCAGGTAACTGGAGCAAAAATCATAAAATTTATGAATCCGAGTTAAGGTTATGGGTTAAACATGTGGGCAAATGATATACGAGCGTTTAGAAATAAGTTTGAGGCAAATCGGAGGTGTTTCGGCCAAGTTATGCTAAAGATATTGAAAAATGGCTATGACCGGGAAAAATCACCTAGCTCTGGCAACCTGCTGGAAACTGAATCTTCTCGCGCCATGTGACAGAGAAAGAGTGTCTCGTCGCGTGGCGTGACGGGGACTGTTTTCAAAAGTTTTATATTTTATTCAGTTTTGTTGCGCTGTTTTAGTTCTTTCGCTGAATTATTCTAGTTACTAATTGATTGAAAATGATATTGTATGTAAGGTGCTTCAAATTAATGCATCGAACGAAGATCAAGTCCTCCGAAGAATCGAACACGAACTAAGATATATGCTTCCTTTTTGTTAAACTTATTTAACTTATGACGAATTCAGTCTTTTGTTTTAAAACTCTAATGTATTGTAATCAAAGTTTTAAATATTTCCATTTTGGGAAATTGCAACTTTTATAAATTATGAAATTTTGAATGTTTTATTGGTACGAGTCTTACAGTATATTTTAAGATATCCGCGTTGGCAGTATTTCTTGTTATGAATTTCACATCACCATGTATAAATTTATGCAAATTTCGTGTTTCCTCATGTTCAACTTAGCTAAAACGGTAGTTATGTTTGATAATTGAAATTGCTAACTTCTACATGTACATTGCTTGATCTAAAGGGGTGCGTTTTTGTTTTTTTTTTTTTTTTGTCGGACTAAGCTCATCAACATCAAAACACTTAGGGATATGTCGTCTCAAGTTAGATGTTCTTGTTAGGATATGAGTTTAATACTTGTAAATTGGTTCAGATAAAACATGCAAATGTGATTGCAATAAATAATAAAATTCACAAGTAGGAAGATATCATCAACAACTGTTTTTCATATATAATCAAACGATTACAAAAGTTTTACAGAATGATTCTACAATCTCCCCTTCAGCCTGATCACTCACAAAACTATTCATCAAAAGATAATGTGTGAAGTGATGAAACAGATCTCTAACAAGTGAGATCTATTTATACTAAGTACGAAAGCTCTGTTTGTGATTGGCTGATATCACACTGATAATGACATTTAACATTCCTAATAGAAAAGATTCCATAGATGTTGCAAACATCTGTGCAAATCAAACAATTGATCTAACTATGCTAAACACTGTTAAAAAGCAAATATTGTTACATTGGGAAACATTTGTTTATCTATGCTCGGTTGCTTTGTTCCAAACATTTGTTTGGTCAGACAGATGTTTGGTCTTCCTCATCAAACTTTTGTTTCAACAGACTTTAGGACTTGAACATACCTTGTTTCTTCATGAACAGCGGTAAGGCTTCAACAGATGCTAGCTGGTCTTCAACAGATGCTCTGATTAAGGTGTTCAAGATTTGTTATCTTTAGGAGGAAATTGCTTCTTCAACTATTTATTTCTTGATCTCTTGTTCATGTTTTGGATTTTGAATATCACCTGTTCTTTTGTAGGTCCAACAATCTCCCTCTAGAACAGATGATGCCAAAACATATGTTTATTTGATCAATCTTTATTTCTCATCAATTGTTCTCTGATTTGTCATTTGAATTGTAATTCAAATTTCAGAGATCCAGTGTCTTCTGGATCCCTTTCCAGTGGAAGATTGATCAGGTCTTGTAGATCTTCAATTTTTAGTCCTGGGGCACTTTTCATTGAGATCTTTTGCACCTCCCCATTGGCCCTGAGCAGTGCCAATTCATGGGCATCTTTGTTTGATTTCCATTTTAGAATTTTGAGACTAGGGGGATTTACTGAGACCAGAGTTATTGTTAATGAGTTTGGGGACACAGGTCTTCCCATGATAGTGTCAACTAGATCTTCTTTCCTGGCTTCATCCTTCTTTTCAAATTTTCTTTTTAGAAAGTCCTTTGCAGCTTTTGAGATATTTCTTGTTGATGGAAACTCAGAAGGTTCAACCAAAGTTTTATAGGGAAGTCTAGTTGATCATATTCTGGTTTTCTGGGTAATGAGGGATCCTTCTCTCTTTTGATTTCCAGCTCTTTATAGTTTTCAAGGGTTGTTGACTAATTCCATTTTGCCATTGTTTTAAGGTGCCCATTTTTGCAGCATCCAACTCTTCCTTCATTCTTCTCATCTTCAGAGCCCTTTTATCATTTGGTTTCTTTCCATTTTTTCAGTTTGGGGGTGAAGGATTAATGTCAGGGAATAGCTTCAACTTTTCAATCCTCGCTATTTCATCTAGCAAGGATTCAGTTGGTCATCCTGTGAATTGTTCCCTATCAACATCATATGGCTTCTTTTCTATGATGTGATTAAGGTAATCTTCCCTGAGCATCTTTTGGAGATCTGCATCAGTTATAGGATCATGGGATAGGTTTCTGCAGATCATGGTGGCATAGCCTTGTAAGGCCTCTACCTTTTTGTATTCTTCTGTCAGAATTTGTAAAATTTGTTTGTCATCCCTCCCTTAGTTTCTTTAGAAAACCATCATTTTGTCTTGCCTTTTCTTATGCTCCAGATATTTTTTTTAACACTAGATGGCCTTGGAAGGTTTGCAAAGGGAATAGATGATGATGGTGGAAGTGATGATGTTGTGGTTTTGGTAGAAGATGATGTGATGGGTGAGGCTATCGTTTTTTTCTGCTTTGTGGGATAGGTGGTAGTAATGTGGTAAGTTTTGTTGTTGTAACATCTGTTGGCAATTTTAAAATGCCAACAAATGTTTGGGGTGCAGTGATTTGGGATGGTTGAGTAGTGGTTTGTGATGGTTAAGCAGTTGTTTGAGATGATTGATCAGTGGTATGAGATATTTGTAGGAATCCGTTCGTGTAAAATAAATAAAATTCTTTTTATTAACTTGAATTACAGAACAATAACTGAAACAATACAATTACAACTGAAAGAAATGAAAAACAAAACAAAATTCTGAACTGAAACACTGTTCACAGCTGAGGATCGTGTTGAACACAGGTCCCTTAAAACAAATTTCGTGTCTCCCAGGAAAACACGTTTGTTTCTAGGATACAACAGCTAAAGCAGTTGCACTGCCGGTCTTAACTCCAACCCGAAGGTGTACCTTGTACTCTTGAAGAAGAAAATGAAGATTCAGAGAAGATTGTATGTTGCTGTTGGTTTTCGGTGTGTTTGATTCTGCAGCTGGGTCACCTATTTATACTGCAAATTCGAAGTAGAAACTGAAAAAAGAATTTAATGGGTGAATTAAACTGCATTAAACGTCTTCAATGCACTTTAATTCGTCATTAAATTCTCAGTCAAAAGCATTGACTCGTCAGTTTCAAATGCTGAAAGTGTAACTGCACTGGCATTAACTGCTGGAAGCTTCTGCGCGCGCAAGTCTGCACGCTCATGCGCGCGTGCGCCATACTAGCTCAACTCCATGCGCACCTACGCGTGTGCGCCACGTCACCTGTGAGCCTCTACAAGCACGCCACCATGCCATGTGTATTCGCGCTTGCGCGCATGAATGCCACGTCATGCGCCTGCATGCCACGTCACCAACCACTTGGTCCTTGCAGCCCTTGTGCTCCACCACGTGCACGTGGCAAAGGCGGCTCTCAAGTGGCTCGCAGCGATGCGAAGTGCAAAGTGCGCCATCAAAGCGCCACATTGCGCCTCATCGCCCACGCCACGCGCGCGTGTGCGAGTAGACTTAGTGAGTGCTTCCATGAAACAATAAGGATGGAGAGTTCCCACTTAAATACCCCTTTAAGTTTCATCTCTCCACCTATGTGGGACAAGGTGCCACTTTCCCACTTTTTTCAGCATTCAATTTTCAAACACCAAACTTTGAGCATCGATATCTCATTCATCTTAGCTCCGATTTGGACGTGGTTTAGTTCGTTGCGAAGCTCTTCCAACATAGAACACAAACCCACAAATAAATATATCAAACCCGCTCATTTTCTTATATTTATTTCTAGTCCAAAATAGGAAAAAATCATTTTCCTATATTTGTGAAAAATGCTATTTTCACAAATTTCCAACAATATTTTGGCCTTTTTTGTTGTATGTGTAGGATTTGCTGGTGGAAGCTTCCTGAGGTAATCACTATTCTCCCCCTTTTCGGATTGAATCTCTTCTTGTGTATCATTGAATTTGGCTCTAACCATATTTCTGATAATTTCCATGTGTATGTTGTTGGTGGCATCTGCAGATTGCTTTTGGAGTTGAAGTCTTGGGCATGGAACCAAACTTTTTCTGCAAGTTCTGCATTTGTTAGAGGAGGCTTAGAGTTTTGTATCAAGATCTTCATCATGTCGTTTATCTCGGTCACAGAAGATTCTAACTTAGACACTTTATCCATTAATTTTTTGTATCTTAATTCATCACCTAAATTAATAGAATCATATGAATTCCCACCAGAGGTGGTTGTACCTGGTTTTGAACCAGGTGCCTTTTTTCTTGGTACTAGGGACTTCCAACTATTATAGAGTGTACAACTGTAGACTCGACAGTTGTTGCCTTCAAGGAAGTCTTAGATATGTAACTATTGTCCAACTGTGAAATTGTTGTTTCTATAGTTGTAGTAGTTGTCTCACTTGAAAAATCTTCAAGTGTCCATTGAGACACAAGAGATGTTACCTCCTATGCCTGTGGGCTAGCAATAATTCCTGAACTTGCCCTAGTCATTTGATGGGGTAAACTCTCTGTGATTTGTTGTTGAGAGGAACTAGGTTTGTGCAAGACAGTTTTATCAATTGCATCAAGCAATGGTTGTATGGTAGATAGTACAACTGTGGTGGGTGGTGGTGGTGTGAGAAGAGAAGCAGCCCTGGGAGAGAGGCTTGAGAAGAAATGCTCAATTGAGTCATTTTCCTCCTGATGTGGTTTCCCTATGCTTATAACACAATCCTTTTGTGAGGATATGTGAGAAGTTTGGATAGGTTGATATGTTTGCATCCGTTGTGAGGAAGTAACAACAAATGTTTGCTGCTTTTGTTATATTGCAGGTTCCTCTGGCGCCTCATCCTCCAGAGTTACCATTTTTGTTGTTTTTCATTTAGATTTGGGCTTTCGGATAGAACTGGCCTTTTGGGGAATAACTGGTGTCTGTGCTACATAATTGGATTGGGCACTGTAGTCACCAGGAACAGTGGGCTCAGCAACATATGTTGTAACATCTGTTGTTAGGTTTTCTAAAACATTTTCTTCAGCCACATTTTCATGACCTTTGATCATCATGCAGGTGAATGTTTCATTTGAAAGACTTTTAATTTGCAGGGCTTCACCTTGTGCAAAAATGTTTTGTGCCAAGACCCTTTGTAAAATACAACTTAAAAGTCTAGGGTACAAGATAAAGGCTTTAGGGTTGCCCTCTTTCTTGGCTTTTACATTTGCAACCATATCAAGAAACAGAGTTTTTGATAGTTTATAATTTGCATTTGTTAAAATAACATACCCTAAATAGTGTGTTTTAAAATAAATTTAATTGTAAGAACTGGTTTTTGGTGATAGACATATGAGTAGGGTATGGAAGAAAAAAATTCATTGTAGGTGGGAAGTTTGTTTTAAAAATTGTTGCCCCTGCCATCTGTGCATCATACCCCTTCTCTAGGGGGTTAAAAAAATCCAGACCTTAAGCCGAATCTGAAATATCTGAAAATCCATATCCGAAATTTCGGATATCCGAAAACCGGATTATCCGAATTTTCGGATTCGGATGTGGATTTCTAAAATATTCGGATAATTGGATTATCTGATATCCGAAAACTAATAAAATTTTGTAAATATATATAGCATGTGAGCACTATGTTTAGTTTGAAATATAGTAAAAATAGAAAATAATCGGATTCGAATGTGGATTTATAAACGTTTGTTGTTTTTAGTGTTGAAAATTTGGAAAATTGAATATAGGTACAATTTTATTCTATGCACGAAACGAATATTTTGAATTTTTTATGAATTCGGATATCCGTATGGATATCCGAACCCATATCCGAAATTTCAGATATCCACTATCTGAAATTTTCAGATATCCAGAAAATCCAATCTTGAGCACCCCTACCCTTCTCTATGAATTCGTTTTCGATATTAGTTTTAGAAAAAAAAAGTTTATTACTTGTTTCATCATTTATGGCGAAGGTAGTTAAGATCAACTCTGGTGTGATCTAGACATCAACATTGTTTACTTTTGAAATGATGGTGAAGGACTTTATATCATAAAGCAATACATCTGAATTCTCCCGAAATTCATGAAGATTTTCGAGATGGATGGGTGCATTAGCGATGAGAATGTTATGATATTTTGGTGAAGTTATAAGATCGATGATTGGGTGAAACTCTGTGTTTGCAGAAGATTTCACAAGGTATCGGAGATAGTTATGGGGTGGTTTCAAGTTTAGAGCCATTGTGACAATAAGATCTTTTTGAAGTATCATTTGAACGGATAAATCTCTTGGATGATGAAGAGGGATAAATATTTTAGGAAATTTGTGATTAGATGATCTTTTTATTGTTTGAAGAGAAAAAATTTTTTGCTTTCTGAGTCGCACTGTTAAGGATAAACTCTGTTTGGTTAGGGTTTTTCAGCAGTGGTGATGACGTGCCTAACGATTACCTTTTTGAGTGACGTGGCAGACGTTTATTTGTTAAGGCAAAGCTTTATTTGTCAAAGCTTTGTTTATCAAAACCCTTTGGTGAAGAAAGAGAACGTCTGTTTTGAAACCTCTATTGAGAGTCTTGATGTGCGGTAAAGTGTCGTATATATTAGGTGTATATTTTAAGCCCTTTTTAACACTTATTTTAGCCAAGTTTTAAATTTATAAAACACGATATTTCACTAACACTAAACACACATATGGGCAAGTGCACCCATCGTTGAGCGTAGTATAGTGTTGGTAAGATACCGAGGTCGTCCAAGGACACAAGAGCTTTTAGTACCGATTTATCCTCAACGTCTAATCAAAATAAAAAAGTTTAGAAAAAATGTTTTAAGCTAAGAAAAATAAAAACTAACTAAGATGCTGAAAAATAAAAATAAAAGAAAAACAGATAGACAAGATGAATCACTTGGTTCCGACTCGTATCTAGTATAACCTTTGATTATTTCCGCACTTTTGCACATAATTAAGAGATTATCTTAGTTATTGTAGTAGGCCCCTCTTTTGAAGGTGACGTTACCCTCACCCCAGTAGTTTGAGTCAGCAAGGATACAATCCTAAAAGGGTGGATTATTGGAAGATAATGAATTAAGTTATCAATGCAGTATTGTGGTAGGCCCCGCTTTTGGCGGTGACGTTACCCTTGGCTAAGTAGTCTGAGTCAGCAGGGATACAGTCCTAAATAGCCGGGTTATAGTATTAATAGTAGTTAACTTATGAGGGGGTCAAAGAGTTTGGACCCCCGCCATCCAATACCGTGAAGTATTGAAGGAGGTCCTACTAAATTTGACCCAGGTCCATTGCAGGACCTCTAAACGCTGAACAATGGCAAGACCTTTACCAAACCGTTCCCTTAACCCCCGACCAGGTTGCCAACATACCTCCATATAGACCGTGGAGATATGAATGGTGAAAATCCTTTATTTTATATAGACAGTAAAATAATGCCAAGACACCACGGACAAACGATAAGGAAAGATCACCTTCAACATAAGTAACTAGTTATTAAAGTCATTAATACAAAACCAAATAAAAAGTGCAAAAGATTAGAAATAAAAAGTATTATACTAGACACTTTGTTTTCACCAAGTGATGTAAGAGACTTAGGCAAACATGGCCTTGATTGTCAAGAACTCTTACGATCAATCTTGGATCCCGAGACGACTCACACACTCTACGATGGACAATGGATGATGGTGGTGGATGATGGTGTTGTGATGGTGGTGGGTGGTGGATGAAGTGTGAGAGAGGTGGTGTGCCAAGGGATGAGTTGAAATGAATCCAAGCACTCCTATTTATAGGCTGAACAGAGAGCTGGGCACGGCCCCGTGCCCGTCTGACACTCTCTCTCCTCATTAATTGTAATTCGCAATTACAATTAATGCGCCTGCTGTACTTTCGCCATGCCCCCGTGTCCGCTGGGCACGGCCCCGTGGTGGGCAATAGAAGCTTCTATAGGTTTGTCTTTTCTGCTGCTTCTTGGGCACGGCCCCGTGCTGGCTGAGCACGGGGCGTGTTCAGTCTTCTGACTTCTCTATTTTGCTTTGGAAGGTGCCGTTGAGGGGTCGGGCAGTCCACTAATGTTCCTTTCCTTGTATTTATGTTGGAATTAGCTGTCTTTTTGCTTCTTTTGTGTTTTTGAGCTCATTGAATCCTGAAAATACAAAAGGAAGACGAAAACACTCTTTTTCCAATATTAGTACTTAAAAAGGGTTAGTTTTATGCCTTATTTGATGTAATTTATATGTTGCATTTTACACACATCAGTCTCTACAAACGTTTTGATGGAAAATCAGTGGTTGGTACATCTATTTGACTTTTGGTCAACATATGGATGGAAACCCATGTTTGAAACCTCTGTTGGGTTAATACAGTGTTTTGAAATGATAAACATTGGTTTTGTTTGACTTTTATTATCAATAAGTGGATAATGAATCAGTAGTTCTTTGTTACAAACAGTGGTTAACGAAGGTTAAACAAAGTTTTGAAACACTAAAACAGATGTTTCATTCCTTTGAACAGAGTTTTGTTTTTGGTGAATTTAAAAATCTTTTCTTGTCTTTTAAGAACAAAGTTTTGATTTTCAAAGTATCATTTTATTGTTTTTTATTTAAGAGAACTGAAGAATACTTTTAGTCTCTATTTAGCATCCCAATTTTGGAGATCAAGTTTTCAAAAGTAGATGTGTCCAATGCTTTTCTGAACACATCTGCTACTTGATCTTTAATGGGAACATGATGAAGTGAAATCAATCCCTTTTCGTAACAATCTCTTATAAAGTGATGACGAACGTCAATGTGCTTTGTTTTCTAATGAGACACTGGGTTCTTCATAATGTTCTCAGCTTCTTGACTATCTAGCTTTGCTGGTGTCTTTAAAGAGATTATACCAAAATCAAACAATTGCTGGTGTCTTTGTATTAATGACTTTAATAACTAGTTTCTTATGTTGAAGGTGAATCTTCTTTATCATTTGTCTGTGGTGTCTTGGCGTTATTTTACTGTCTATATAAAATAAAAGATTTACACCATTCATATCTCCACGGTCTATATGGAGATATGTTGTCTACCTGGTCGGGGGTTAAGGGAATGGTTTGGTAAGAGTCTTGCCTAGTTCAATGTATAGATCCTGCAAAAACCTGGGTCAAGCTTATTAGAACCTCCTTCAATACCCACTGGTATTGGATGGCGGGGATTCGAATTTCTTGATCCCCTCATATGTAAACTACTATTAAAATATTAACCCGGCTACTTAAGATTGTATCACTGCTGACTCAAACTACTTAGCCGAGGGTAACGTCACCATCAAAAGAGGTGCCTACCACATTACCAGCATTAATAACTTAATTAATTATCTTTCAATAATCCAACCCTTTAGGATTGTATCCTTGCTGACTCAAACTACTGGGTTGAGGGTAACGTCACCTTTAAAAGAGGGGCCTACTACTATAACTAAGATAATCTCTTAAAAAGTGCAAAAGTGCGGAAATAATCAAAGGTTACACTAAAGCCGAGTCGGATCCAAGTGATTCATCTTGTCTATCTGTTTTTATTTTTATTTTTCAACATTTTTAGTTTTTATTTTTATGTTTAAACCTTTTTCTAAAATTTTGATTTGATTAGACGTTGAGGATAAACCGGTACTAAAAGCACATGTGTCCTTGGACGACCTTGGTATCTTACCAATGCTATACTACGCTCACGATGGGTGCACTTGCTCATATGTGTGTTTAGTGTTAGTAAAATATCGTGTTTTATAAATTTAAAACTTGACTAAAGTGTAAAAAGGGCTAAAAATATACATAAAAATATATAACGCTACACACGCATCAGTCTCAAGGGTTAAATGGAGGTTTTATTCTCTAAGTTTAATCTATGAAAAAAAGTTAGAAATAATATTTTCATAGTGAATGGGAGAGTAGTTTATGAAGTTTTAGTTATTGATTTATTTTACTTTTATATAAGTAAAATCTTAATATTAGAAAACAAATTACTAAACTTAACATAATACTCACCTTGCTAAAGCTCAAAAACATGTCATGTTGATAGCTGATTTGAATGTGTGCCGTTCAACAAGACGCCACTGAACGTTTGCTCTACGTATCCTAATGAACCCCATCCTTGTTGTAGAATTTGTATAAACAACTTACAAGATAACTAGAGATCTGAGGTTGAATGAAAAAGTTGTTGAATTTACTTGTTCTTAAGGAGGAGGAAGATAGATCATAACTTGTTGGATCCTTCATGTGTGGTCACTTTCATTGCAGGTCTCTTTTCAAGAAGATACAGTCAAATAAGTTGTTGGATCCTTCATGTGTGGTCACTTTCATTGCAGGTCTTTTTTTCAAGAAGATACGGTCAAAACAGAAACACATATATGTACTATCTTATATTTACTTCTTTTATTTTTCTTTTCATTTTTTTCTTGGTTTTATTACCTACTAGGTTATAGAGCACAATAAAAAAAATAAGTGTACCTGATAATCATTCAACAAGTTTGCAATCTCTTACTCATAGTAATTATTTTTTCAAGAACATATTTCTTTTATTCACTGTCGTCTGTGGGACTTGAACCAAAACTTCTCCCTCTCAAACAAAGGTCTTTAAATGCTTTACCTTTGCAAATGAACCACCACACCATTGGTTATGGTAATCTTCTTTAATATCAAATATTGATATACACATTTATTGTCAATCTTTACAACATTAAAAAAATAGTAAATTGTAAACAACATAGTAAATATGATCATAACTTTTGTATTTTAATTAAAAAAATATTATTATAAATTTAATATAAAAAACTTCACCAAAAAAATTGTTTTTAAGGTTCAAATAAAAAATATAATTATAATAATAATTGTCATTATCATTATAAACTATAAATTATAACTAACGATCACAACCTCTATTGTGTATTAGACACTATGAATCCCGCGTGTTGCGGCGGACGAAAACATGATCAGTTTTGATACACTCGCAATCAAAAAGAATATTTTTTAACAACAAATTTGGATATCTAAATTGTTAAAACATGTTCAAATATCATTATATTAAAAATATTTAGTTAAATTTAAGTTTTATGAAAAAAAAATCTTTAATGAAACATCAATGTTTTTACTAAAGTAAAAATATTGAATTAGTAATACAAAACATATGCACAACACTATACATACATACATACACATATTTCTTAAAATAGAATATTTACTAAAAAAATAGTTTAAAAACACCATGAAGATGAACTTGTGAAAAGAAATTCTCCGTTGATAAGAAAAAAAAAGATATTCATCAGACTATCATTTGAGGATCGTACAATTTTCTTATCAATCATATTTATATTATACATGAATTCATGGTAAAAAATATTTAGAAAACAAAAAGAAAGAAAGTAAAGTGAACTGAACCACCTAAAACTACTGTTAACAAACTTTCGTAATTATTATATTACTAATACTAATTACTAATAATCTTAGGCCAATTGGTATACCCTCCCCGTAACCATGTGAGGTTTGATGTGGTGTTGAGAAGCATAAAGTGATCGATGATGGTGTCGAGGGTTAAATGGAGGTTTTATTCTCTGAGTTTAATCTATGAAAAAATGTTAGAAAAAATATTTTCATAGTGAATGAGAGAGTAGTTTATGAAGTTTTAGTTATTGATTTATTTTACTTTTATATAAGTAAAATCTTAATATTAGAAAACAAATTACTAAACTTAACATAATACTCACCTTGCTAAAGCTCAAAAACATGTCATGTTGATAGCTGATTTGAATGTGTGCCGTTCAACAAGACGCCACTGAACGTTTGCTCTACGTATCCTAATGAACCCCATCCTTGTTGTAGAATTTGTATAAACAACTTACAAGATAACTAGAGATCTGAGGTTGAATGAAAAAGTTGTTGAATTTACTTGTTCTTAAGGAGGAGGAAGATAGATCATAACTTGTTGGATCCTTCATGTGTGGTCACTTTCATTGCAGGTCTCTTTTCAAGAAGATACAGTCAAATAAGTTGTTGGATCCTTCATGTGTGGTCACTTTCATTGCAGGTCTTTTTTTCAAGAAGATACGGTCAAAACAGAAACACATATATGTACTATCTTATATTTACTTCTTTTATTTTTCTTTTCATTTTTTTCTTGGTTTTATTACCTACTAGGTTATAGAGCACAATAAAAAAAATAAGTGTACCTGATAATCATTCAACAAGTTTGCAATCTCTTACTCATAGTAATTATTTTTTCAAGAACATATTTCTTTTATTCACTGTCGTCTGTGGGACTTGAACCAAAACTTCTCCCTCTCAAACAAAGGTCTTTAAATGCTTTACCTTTGCAAATGAACCACCACACCATTGGTTATGGTAATCTTCTTTAATATCAAATATTGATATACACATTTATTGTCAATCTTTACAACATTAAAAAAATAGTAAATTGTAAACAACATAGTAAATATGATCATAACTTTTGTATTTTAATTAAAAAAATATTATTATAAATTTAATATAAAAAACTTCACCAAAAAAATTGTTTTTAAGGTTCAAATAAAAAATATAATTATAATAATAATTGTCATTATCATTATAAACTATAAATTATAACTAACGATCACAACCTCTATTGTGTATTAGACACTATGAATCCCGCGTGTTGCGGCGGACGAAAACATGATCAGTTTTGATACACTCGCAATCAAAAAGAATATTTTTTAACAACAAATTTGGATATCTAAATTGTTAAAACATGTTCAAATATCATTATATTAAAAATATTTAGTTAAATTTAAGTTTTATGAAAAAAAAATCTTTAATGAAACATCAATGTTTTTACTAAAGTAAAAATATTGAATTAGTAATACAAAACATATGCACAACACTATACATACATACATACACATATTTCTTAAAATAGAATATTTACTAAAAAAATAGTTTAAAAACACCATGAAGATGAACTTGTGAAAAGAAATTCTCCGTTGATAAGAAAAAAAAAGATATTCATCAGACTATCATTTGAGGATCGTACAATTTTCTTATCAATCATATTTATATTATACATGAATTCATGGTAAAAAATATTTAGAAAACAAAAAGAAAGAAAGTAAAGTGAACTGAACCACCTAAAACTACTGTTAACAAACTTTCGTAATTATTATATTACTAATACTAATTACTAATAATCTTAGGCCAATTGGTATACCCTCCCCGTAACCATGTGAGGTTTGATGTGGTGTTGAGAAGCATAAAGTGATCGATGATGGTGTCGAGGGTTAAATGGAGGTTTTATTCTCTGAGTTTAATCTATGAAAAAATGTTAGAAAAAATATTTTCATAGTGAATGAGAGAGTAGTTTATGAAGTTTTAGTTATTGATTTATTTTACTTTTATATAAGTAAAATCTTAATATTAGAAAACAAATTACTAAACTTAACATAATACTCACCTTGCTAAAGCTCAAAAACATGTCATGTTGATAGCTGATTTGAATGTGTGCCGTTCAACAAGACGCCACTGAACGTTTGCTCTACGTATCCTAATGAACCCCATCCTTGTTGTAGAATTTGTATAAACAACTTACAAGATAACTAGAGATCTGAGGTTGAATGAAAAAGTTGTTGAATTTACTTGTTCTTAAGGAGGAGGAAGATAGATCATAACTTGTTGGATCCTTCATGTGTGGTCACTTTCATTGCAGGTCTCTTTTCAAGAAGATACGGTCAAATAAGTTGTTGGATCCTTCATGTGTGGTCACTTTCATTGCAGGTCTTTTTTTCAAGAAGATACTGTCAAAAACAGTGTTTTTAAAACCGGACCGGACCGGCCGGTTCGACCGGTCGGACCGGGAACCGGTGACACCGGCGGTCCGGTTACGCTACCTAAACCATTTTCTGATGAACCGGCCGGTTCTAAGCGGCCAAATGATTGAACCGGGACCCGATGACCACGGTCGGACCAGCTCGGTCTTTGACGCAGCGAATATCTTTATCTTCGCCGGAGCCGACTACCAAATCATTTGAAGACCAGCAAAATGAGGCATGGAGCAGTTTATATAGACTCGCATGATCAAATCATTCACCGAGACATAAAAGCATTCAATATCTTGCTAAGTGTAGTCTTCAAATCTCCTTGGTGTGTTCTTTTTATATAATATTAAAAATACTCATTTGTTTTGACCCGTTAGCAAATCATTTGAACCAATACCTAATCCGATCACCAACTCGCTCTAGGTTATATATATATTTTTACTTTACTAAAAAAGAGCCCTTAAATTTTAATTCGCCTTAGGCCCCTAAATACATTGAGTGTGCTCTGCTTCTCTCAATGAAAACTTAGTGAGGTTTTCGTTTTTCAGTTTTATTCCATGTTTTGCACCTGTAAGTATAGTGTAATTTCTCAGTTTGCCCTTTATATCTTGCCCTTACATGAATATAGTCAGCAACACTAGAATACAAGGCTCACCAAGAACAAATCATAAGCAATAGTGTCAGGTTTGCACATGTATGATAAAATCAAACATCTAATGTCCGGAAAACATCATGTTGATTTCTTCATATTCAATAACCGTCATAAGTGACGTATACTTTTTTTGTTATACTCTAGAGGAATAACAAGAGACTGGGAGATTTGAGGGGAGATGGTTCGGAACATAGCCAAGTTTCAGTTATATGGTCGAACAAAATAAAGGCCGATGATTATTTGATTTTTAAACTGCTAAATTTTTATCAATATTGTTTCTTGTGACAGTTATGTCCTGGAGGTGGAAAACCATATCTGAGAATCAGTGGACCTGGATTTGGTTTGTAAATTTGCCTTTATCTTCTCTTCCACTGGGGTGGCATAATACACACACCGGGCATGTCAGGTAAATTGGTCATAATAGGTTTTTGATCAATATGGGTCGTCCGTCAAACGCTATTGTCTCATGTTGTGAATCTTATAATTAATGGTTGGTTAAATATGATTACAAAGCCATATTATTACAATAATAATTTGATTTTTTAAACACATTTTGGCTATTATTTAGCTTACATTATTGTTACTTGAAATTGTCATTACACCATTAATGTACCCGTCCACCGGACGGGTATAGAACTAGTTAGAATAAAGTATGAATGTGGGCTTAATTAACTCTTTGCGATTAGGCTTATAGAATTAGTTACAGTGGAGTTTTGGTTGCAACATGAAAAATGAGAGGAATTATATATATTATAGACAGTGTGGTCTGTAACTGCAATTTGGGTAAATCCTGACCCTTTAAACTCTCTAACTTTTAATCTGGACATTTAAACTCTGAAAAAAAAACTGAAAACATGGCGGTTGGTGGAAGTTTTACATTATCTCTCCTAAAAACATGGCAGTTGGTATTATCTCTCCTAATGAATTGCAGTTTATAACGTGGGCTAAAAACATGGGATCAGTTAGACTAAACGGTATGGTGGCCGGCCCTGCCCCGGCGAGCCCCGGCGCCGCACCCTCACATCGTCGTCCACAAGACGCCCAAGCCGGGCCAGCTTTCTCTCTCCTCTCTCTCAAAAATCAAATCAATTATATTTTTTAATTGTTTTTTATAAATAGTGTGGGGCCACATTCTCCACCCGCTTGGTCCATCCCCTTTAGGCCCATTCTCACTCTCGATGACGTGGCGTTGGGGATGAGCCTCACCATACCGGGTAGTCTTACAACATTCATATATAAATTTCGCTCCCTCATTATTATCCGACAACCTTCACGGGTGCAATAAAAAATTCTCATCTTCATCTCAATTTCCTTGTATAATTCTTGATAGGTTTGTGTAATTCTACTTTAATTAGTTCAAATTTCTGTTTTCTGCAATCTGACGGAATTCAGTTTTGGGTCTTCATCGATGAATCTTCTTCTATTCATTAAATACGTTATCCTCACTTTTTCTTTTTCTTGACAATGGAAATAGCGGATTGAGGCCTTATTGTACAGAAAGATAGGAAGACGGGGAGTGGCAGCAAGGCAAGGGAAACGATTGTGGTGTGGTTAAACCACCTTCAAGGCGGAGATACCACAATTACAGATCCTTCAAGTTTGCAAGGTCAGTTGTTAGTTAAATTATATATCAAGTGATTTATTATAAATCTTCAAGGCGAGGTACCAGGTTTGTGCGATTTGAGGTGCAATCGAGAGGCTTCTGCAAACCGCGTTCCAATTTCGATTTTTATTTAGGTTTCAAAGCTTTAAAATACTTAATGATTGATTTCTTAATTATGAAGTTGTATGCTTAACATGTACTAGGTTTCCTCATCGATGATTTGGGTATAATTTTATGATTTGATTTGAAGATGCAAGGTCAAAGAATGGATACAGTTCCGATGTCCTTGTAAGTGATATCTTTGTTTTTTTTTTTATCTCATGAATTCATATGGTATATTTTGATGTCCTTTTCTGGTAAACATTTACTCTTCAGAAGTTGAGGAAGAGGGTGAGATAGTTTTCTAGTCTACAAAGTCACAGACTCATAGCTATTAAATTATTCAGGTCTCTATATTTTGAAATACTTGATTCTAATTTCTACATGGTCAATTTTGGTTGTACACTTGATGAATTTTGCTCAAATCTAGCATGAGGTTGCCAGATCCATCATTTAATTGTAGCACTTGAATGTTGAAAAGCTAAAGAAGATGGCAGGTGATGCTTGCACGGGCGTGAAGGGTAGGTAGTAAATATAGTTTTAAGTGAAAGGTGAAAGAAGAGAGATTTGGTTATGAACAGCGTGTGAAGTCAATTGTTGTTAAAGTCGAGATGATAAAATTTCACCAGACATCAGCTTTCTTCTGAATTTGCTTGCTTAACAAGAGGACCCCAAATATTAAATTCCCTATTGGTGACAACTTTACTGGAGTGTTGTTACTTCTAGTAGCAATGGTCAACAAGCCGGTTTACCAGCAAGTCAAATGTGGTGGTTCAAGGCATGGTGTTAGCTGCAACAGTTGTGGTGGTACGGGTCATGGATCTATGAATTGTCTATGTGCTGTAAATGGCCTAGTGTGAATAATGTCTATAGCTTATGGTGGTGGAGATTTGCCACATGGAAGATATGGGAGTGCATCCGATCATTATGTTGGTGGTTGTTGACTATGAGGTTTAAACTCACACACCTCACATACACACACTAATAATGTAAACACTGGTTTACTAGTGAACTTGTACTCATATAATTGCAGGTTTATTTAAATTTGATGTGTAAGTTTGTTGACATGAATATTGCATATTCTTGTAGCAATAGAAGACAAGCTGTCTCAATTTTGGTTTGACTTTCATGTTTTTGATTGGTTTAGTGTAGAACGATACAGTTGATTTGGTGGATCTATCAATTTGTCAAACGATTCTGTTTACAAAATCACTTTTATTGTGTGCCAAAGGTTGGGTTGGCATTTGCTTTATATAGTTGAGAAGTCACAATCTAAAAGTACTAATAATTGGTTGTTATATCTACTTTTATACCAAACACTACCTTAAACAAATACTATATTCGTTTAAATGCAAAGAACCCGTCCACCGGACGGGTACACTACTAGTTAGAATATGTTACGATCGACTTTAGAAGGGCTTTGTTTGAAATACAATGTTATCACGTAATATCGGACACTTTTTTCACCCTTCACATTATTAGTTGAGATGGCTAAATACGGTTAGTTGGTATATTATGTAATACAAAAAAATATAAAAAAAAAACATCAAATTGCACCCTACGCCCATGGTTTGCCCCAAGCCAATAGGGACAAAGCCCCTTTCGCAACCCCTTAGCTGATGTGGCCAACTCTCGCGTTCCCAATAAAAGCCCAACAACAAGTTTTGGGAGGATTTACACGAGGGCTTACAACCTGATGCTTGGTTGTTTTGTGTTGTGCATAAGAACAAGGCGAGAAGAAAAAAAAAGTTTAATGACTTTAATCTGATTTATCAACTTTGCTAAGCATGAATGTGTTCTTATTATCAAGTTTTTAGTGGGAGTAAAGGGTATCATCCTTTTTGTCTGCAGAAAAGGGTCTACAATGAGGTATGATGTTGTATGCATTAAAAATATAGGGACATTTGCCTAGCAAGTGACCAATGAAGGTTTGAAAACGGGGTTGTACATCTAACAAAAACAATTTTTTTTAATTTATGAGATATATATCCTTCTAGCTGTCCCTTAAAACTTGCATTAAAATTACGATATGAAAGTTTATAGGATAAGAATAAAGAGAAAGATATAATGATCATGTTATCAATTCTAATTTATTAATTTGGGGAAAATTGAAAATTAAAATATTTGGAACCATCGAGCTAGTTTATTACCAAGGCACAAGGAATCCTTTCCGGTTGTTGGCTTTCTTCTTGTACATTGTTTTTTACACTAATGCAAAGAATACCTACCTTAAAAACTGGTCAAAACTTAACAATGGGCCTCATTATTCTTCAGTCATTTTGCAATACAGACTGAATGTTCTCTATTAATGAAAAAAAGATGGGCAGGGTTATATCAGGCAAAACTCTAGCAATGTAAATGAAAAGCATTAAACACCACAAATTAATCAAGTACTAGTTTCCACAAACAACAAAAAAAAAAAAAATTACAACGATGAAGAACTTGCAAGTGATGTTAGGTTAAACAACTGTTTATTCAAAGATCATATTATCGTCCTCCATCTCCGGTACACCAATGAAGTTGAATACATCTGGTGTTACCCAAGCGTATGCACTAGTGGCCCATTTTGGTCCCCATGAGTTCTTTACCTCGACGCTAAAGTCCTTTACTTTAGGATTGTCAGCCATAGTATATAATCCAGTAATTAACATCGCATTATCGAGAACTTTAGTGCTGACTATGTCGCTTTCATTTTGTAGCTTTCGTAGACGGGCGTCATCAGGGCTATTGAATGCACCCCAACGATAAGGGTTTTGCATACTCGTTTCGGAAGCTACTGCAGTCTGTGCAAACGAACCCATTGGATGACAATATCCTATCAATGGGTAACGACGACCACCTGGACCAAAGTTTTCTGCTAACTTGCAAACAACGTTGTAATGTCCAGAAACAAACTTGAAATCCTTGAGTCTATATCTTGTACTGTCTTTGTATTGAAAATTCTCGACATATATGGGTTGGCCTTCCTCGTGTTCTTCAAGCCCTCCGCTTTTAGCTATATTCGCTGCATCTACGACATCAATGCCATTCGGAGTCATTATGCGTAAAATAGCATTTGGCGACAACCGTAGGTTATTGTTGCCTGATGCCTTACGGTGGAGGATGGTTAGTCATCGAGTTGGCGACACATGACTCTAAGTTCTGTAGCCATACATCCTCATAGGACTCCCTCAACGAGTAATGGAAACCTTTTTGGTTTGGATATAGTCTGCCAAGGTGAAAAATAAATATAAGCTAGATAGAAAATTAAACATGTTACAAAAATCAAGAACCCGTAAACAAACGCGGGATAAACTACACTGTCGACTTCATTTCGGTGCTTGGAGGTGGATCCATTTTCTCGACTGCAGGTCCGAATAAACCAACAACCTGGCATAGCAGTTTGTGTCAACAAGACAGAAAGTATAAACAATTAGGTATGTGGGCTGCAAGTTTGTGTCATTACTAACTCGGGCTGATTAAGCCCATAAATTTTGGGTTTGGAACATATAATATATATACATACATGTAATTTATACGACAAATAATACATTACACATGATCGACCATATTGAAGCACAACAATAAAGGTGACAAAGCTCGACTCGAGCTCAGCTCAGGCCCAAGAAAACGATAAACCGTGACAATGTACCTGAATAACGGCGATTGACGATGAAGGTTGATGGATGGAGGATGACGATGATGAACGCCGTTGTGGAGGATGGATTTAGGGTAACTAAAAAGACCGTTTACCAATTTACATTCACAGTCTCTCCTCATATTTGGGCCGGCCTGAAATGAAACTGATTTAGTGGGCTTAGAGATTTTAAATTTTTAACCCACACGAGATGTTTTACATTTTTTTTAACTTATCTTCTTTTTCCTATCTATTATTATTATTATTATTATTATTATTATTATTATTATTAATGAATGAATATGATGTTATGAAACTTAGGGGCTGTTTGGTAGCCTCTTAATGACCATTCAGATGCTACCTCTTAATAGTTTAAAACCTCTGAATGAATAAGAGGTAACCTCAAGTCTGAATGGTTAAGAGGTAACCTCTGAATGGTAAATCATCACATGTCACATTCTTCTACCTTCTCATTGGTAAAATTCTTAATGGTTCCATTAAGAGGTAGCCTCTTAATGACCATTCAGAGGCTACCAAACAGCCCCTTACTCTATATATAAAAAAAACATATTACAATTGTTTCATCCAAAACTAGCCTCTAAATATTTCCAGTGTAACCATCACAACCTCTATTGTGTATTAGAAATTTTGTGAGAAGTGGGTAAGCTGAGGGGCGTTACGTGTCTTTTTTTAGTTCATTTGTGTTTTTCATTTCAATGCATTATGTAGGGGGTAATATGGGTTGTTTTCTATTTGTTTGAGGGTCTTATGTGTAAGTCTATCTTTTATAAATTGAATGCTAAGCAACAAACAATCTGGAGGGTATCCAGAATTTTAGTCAATTACTTCTCATCTTCTAGCTTCTTTCTCGATTAGACCCCTATCAAGGGTATCAGAGCCGTTCCGATCTTCCATCGGAATTCATCTATAACCATGACGAATACACGCAACCATGAAGTCGACATGCCCATCAAGGATCATGAGAAGAAGATTGCAAATCTTGAAGCTGCCCTAGCATTTGAAAGTCATGTTTGTTTAGTCTCGAAATCTTCTATCACAAGAGTCTATAACCAGACATTAATCAGACCTGTCACCTAAATAACTTCAAGCAATTTTCTCAAAACAATAAAGTGTGTTTTAAGGTATTATCATATTAGGTTCATCTTTCATAGGACGGATGTCGATTAGACCCCTATCAAGGGTATCAGAGCCGTTCCGATCTTCCATCGGAATTCATCTATCACCATGACGAATACACGCAACCATGAAGTCGACATGCCCATCAAGGATCATGAGAAGAAGATTGCAAATCTTGAAGCTGCCCTAGCATTTGAAAGTCATGTTTGTTTAGTCTCGAAATCTTCTATCACAAGAGTCTATAACCAGACATTAATCAGACCTGTCACCTAAATAACTTCAAGCAATTTTCTCAAAACAATAAAGTGTGTTTTAAGGTATTATCATATTAGGTTCATCTTTCATAGGACGGATGTCGATTAGACCCCTATCAAGGGTATCAGAGCCGTTCCGATCTTCCATCGGAATTCATCTATCACCATGACGAATACACGCAACCATGAAGTCGACATGCCCATCAAGGATCATGAGAAGAAGATTGCAAATCTTCAAGCTGCCCTAGCATTTGAAAGTCATGTTTGTTTAGTCTCGAAATCTTCTATCATAAGAGTCTATAACCAGACATTAATCAGACCTGTCACCTAAATAACTTCAAGCAATTTTCTCAAAACAATAAAGTGTGTTTTAAGGTATTATCATATTAGGTTCATCTTTCATAGGACGGATGTCTCATGGAATTGCAGACGACAATTTTTTTAGATGGTTACCAAACATTAGTATAGATAACAAAACACAATAAATAAATTGAATTTGGAAGAATCCTACAAAGATATCCATGAGGCGATTAGGTGTTGACGTATTGTCGAGGTAGAGGAAAGATGTCAAGGCACTAATTATTCATGGTAGAGGTATGTAGGAACCGACCTTGAAGGACGGGAGAATGGTCCATGATGGGTTTGTCCTTAGGTATGTCGAAATTTACCAAGCTTGAAACAAAGGACCTCACGCAGTCTAAAGGTATCCCGGAGTGTGCTTTCTATCGTTTGCATTGTCAGATTTGAGTTATCATGATGAATCCCACACAAAGCATAAATTTTTAGACAGTTTAACAACTTTTGACATTTAAATTTTAGAATACCAATACTATTAGTCATCTAATATTTGATAAAAACTTGTATCTTGAAAAAATCATATATATTTTTTTATATTTAAATAATAACCAGTGGGAATGCCCGCCCGTTGTTGCGGGTATTTATGTTTGGAAATAAAAATTGGTCTTGTACAAGAACTTGTTTTGCTACGAATTATGAAGCGGACCTCTTTCTCCAAATATATAACTTTATACTCATGTTCTAGTGTAGTTGCTACTGTAAAAGGTGAGCCAAGAGCAACTGACCATCCAAGTGCAACATCGGTGGCTTTACAGTCAACATCCTGCAACGAATGATTTAACAATCATCAATATTTAAATATGAATATGACAAGGAATAAACAAACAGATCTTTTGAGTGTTGACCAACCTAATATACAGCAAAACTTGCATTAATCCCAGCTCCATTTGTCTATTTTCCTTTGAACGTATAATCTTCTAACCAATGGGCCCATTCCTCTGGGACATACAACAACTACACCAACATTTTTATCTTGGAAACATCCCATTTAATTGATCCCATTCAATATTGTGCGGCGATTCAGATGACCGGAGCCATTCAAAGGTCGTGGTTTCAATGGAGGGTTACAACTCATCGCCAATGAAGAGAAGAGCAGGGGTTTGGATGGAATCCCTATATTGCCCTCCAGGTGTCTTAAAAGTTTGGTAGTTGTCCCAATTTCCTCCCTCAATGGTTTGCTTCATTTGTACATGATGCTTCAAGATTTGTACCTATGGCAAAATTACCATAAGGGTAAAAAAACCCAGTTCTCTTAATAAGGTATTATAGATATAGAGAAAAATGACCTGATAGTCCCTGTGTTTACTCCGTTTTCACCTATAGTCCCTACACTTCTAAAATTACAGCTATAGTCCCCAACTTTTGCACATTCGTTCTCTGATAGTCCCCAACTTTTGGAACCATCGAGCTAGTTTATTACCAAGGCACAAGGAATCCTTTCCGGTTGTTGGTTTTCTTCTTGTACATTGTTTTTTACACTAATGCAAAGAATACCTACCATAAAAACTGGTCAAAACTTAACAATGGGCCTCATTATTCTCCAGCCATTTTGCTTACAGACTGAATGTTTTCTTTTAATGAAAAAAAGATGGGCAGGGTTATAACAGGCAAGACTCTAGCAATGAAATTGAAAATTAAAATATATATGTAAAAAAAATTATACATATTGCAATACGCTTGCCACGAGAAATAATCGCTTGCAGCTTGAAAATTCCAAATGCATTTATAAAAAAAATCACACACGATGCCTAGTTTTGCTAGATCAGTAGTCTCGGTATATAAAAGCATATAAGCATTAAACACCACAAATTAATCAAGTACTAATTTCCACAAACAACAAAAAAAAATGCAACTATGAAGAACTCGCAAGTGATGTTAGGTTAAACAACTATTTAATCAATGATCATATCATCGTCCCCCTCTATCTCCATAACAGCAATGAAGTTGAATATATCTGGTGTTACCCAAACGTATGCACCATTGGCCCAATTTGGTCCCCATGAGTTCTTTACCTCGACGCTATAGTCCTTTACTTTAGGATTGTCAGCCGTAGTCTATAGTAAAGTAATTAACATCGCATGATCGAGAACTTTAGTGTGGACAGTGTCGCTCTCATTGTGTATCTTTTGTAGACGGGCGTCAACTAGGCTATTAAATGCACCCCTACGGTAAGGGTTGTGCATACTCGTTTGGGAAGCTACTGCATTTTGTGCCAAAGAACCCATTGGTTAGCAATAGCCTATCAATGGGTAACGACGCCCGTTTGGACCAAAGTTTTCTACTAATTTGCAAACAATGTCCTAATGTCCATAAGCAAACTCCAAACCCTTGAGTCTATATCTTGTTCTCCCGTCTTTGTATTGAAAATTCTCGCCCTTCTCGTATATGGGTTGGCCTTCCTCGTGTTCTTCAAGCCCTTCCCATATAGCTATATTCGCTGCTTCTTCAACTTTAATGCCATCCGGAGTCATTATGCGTAAAATAGCATTTGGCGACAACCATAGGTTATTGTTGCCTGATGCCTTACGGTGGAGGATGGTTAGCATGTGCATCATCGAGTTGGCGACACATGAATCTAGGTTCTATAGCCATACATCCTCAAAGGACTCCCTCAACGAGTATTTGAAACCTTTTTGTTTTAGATTTAGTCGCCAAGGTGAAAAATAAATATATTAGCCGGATAGAAAATTATACAGGTAACAAAAATCAAGAACCCGTAAACGAAGAATAAGTTACGCTGTCGACTCCATTTTGGTGCTTTGAGGTGGATCCATTTTCTCGACTGCGGGTCCGAATAAACCAATAACCTGGCATGAACAGTTTGTGTCAAAAAGAGAGAAAGTATAAACAATTAGGTATGCGGGCTGCAAGTTTGTGTCATTATCAAGTCATTACTATCTAGGGCTGATTAAGCCCATAAATTTTAGGTTTGAAACACATAATATATATACATACATGTAATTTAGACAACAAATAATACATACATTACACATGATCATATTGATGCACACTATTAATAGACAATAAACGAGCCAAAGCTCGGCTCGCCGTTCGTAGGCCAAGAAAACGATAAACCCACGATTACGTGACAAATTACCTGATGAGCAGCGATGTAGTATGGAAGACGGAAGATGCCTGATGGTGAACGACGATGGACGATTAAGGTTGATGGAGGATGACGATTGACGCAGTTGTTGAGGATTTAGGGTAAAAGGGATTTGTCTTTTGACTGTTTACAATTCACATTCTCATATATGGGCCTCAAAATAATTTAGTGGGCTTAGAGATTTTAACCGACGCGGACAGAATCAAAGATGTTTTACAATTTTTTGAAGTTATTATTTTTCCTACTAGAGAGGAACCCGCGGGTTAGCGGAGTAAAGAATACGGGGCAGGAATATAAATCAAACCTTAAAAGTTATTGTATCAGGTAGTCTAATATTCCAAACGAGATTTTTTCATTGAAAACTTATATTTCTATCTAAAGCATTTGAAAGTAATGTTTGCTCGGTCTCGAAATCTTCTATCATGTTAATTTCATAATCAAATCTCCAAAAGTTTCACAACAGTCTATAACGAGTCATTGATCGACCTGTCATCTAAATAACCTCAAGCAATTTTCTCAAAACAATAAAGTATGTTTTAAGGTGTTAGCAAATTAGGTTCATCTTTCATAGGATTGATCTCGCATGGGATTGTAGACAATAATTTTTTTAAATGGTTACCAAACATTAGTATAGATAACAAAACACAATACATAAATAAATTGAATTTTGAAGAATCCTACAAAGACATCCATGAGGCATATGACGATTAGGTGTTCACGTATTGTTGAGGGAAATATATCAAGGCACTAATTATTCATGGTAGAGGTATGTGGGAACCGACCTCGAAGGACGAGAGGATGGTCTCCTTAGGTGTTCTCAAGGTAGAAGAAAGATGTGTGGACACTTATTTTGGGGTGGAGTAAGGTATGTTAAAATTTACCAGGTTTTAAACAAAGGACCTCACGCAGTCTAAAGGTATCTCGGAATGTGCTTTCTATCGTTTGCAATATCATATTTGAGTTATCATGATGAATCCCACACAAAGCATAAATTTTTAGATAGTTTCACAATTTTGACATTTAAATTTTAGAATACCAATACTATTATTATTATTTTGAAAAGTAAACTTCATTAAACACACGCCTCCGACCCAAAAGGGCAAAAGGCCAACCAAGAACAAACCCCTCCGACCCAAACAGGCAAAAGGCACACAATTACAATATGTACAAAGGGTATTTACACCAATCCTCCCAACTAATATAGTTACAGGAAGATCTATTTTTTACCCGTGCAAAACCTCTAGATTTAACCTCCCCTAAAATGTCTTATGAGCTGCGTTTTGTTTGTTTGAGTACCATCTTGTTCCTTCCTTTCAAAATGCACCAGCATGTAATTATCACAAGACTGTGTATGATCTTTTTAGCTTCCTTTCCTAATTGTGCAAACTTGTGGACTTCCATAAGATCTTTGAACTCGAAAATGAAGAGCGAAGGAATGTTACACCAAGCGCTAAAACCCATCCAAACCCTATTAGTCAACTCACAAGCTGTAAAAAGGTGCTCTAATGTTTCCTCATGTTCCTCACAATACGGACATAAAATACTCGGGATGACCACATTCCTTCTTCGTAAATTCGATCTCGTAGCTAACATATCCAGATTCGCTCTCCATGCCATAATATTACATTTAAGTGGGACCCATTTGCACCACATGAATTTTGGGAGATGGTTCGCCCTACTATCTTCCTCCATCACTTTCTTTACCGATTTCACTGAAAAATTGCCTATATCGTCCCCCAACCATTTCCATGTATCATTTTCGTTGGAAAGAGACACCAAACTGATGATATCTTGGCAATCTTGCCACTCCCTTAACCCTGCATCTGTCTCTGGGACTCCAGTCCAACTCCGATTGAGGTCAGCACTAATCTGGCCCGCGCCCATCCTATCCGCAACACTGCATAATTTAACAGACTCTAGACCAAATAGATGTGGCCATCTATTCATGAACGGTTGATCGCCCACCCAAGTGTCGACCCAGAAGCGAATGTCCTCCTATTCCCCACCTTACCCAAGATTAAACAATGTAAGCCCTTGCCATTTAATTTCATTTTAGACCCCCCGCAAGAACAATATTTTTCCAACAACCCGATATGCTACCATTTAGTGGAAGAAACCTCAATTGGTTATTTTTAAAATGACACGATTTGTGACATTTGTACCCTTTTAATCATTGTACGATTCCGAACATTTTCGTATTTAATAAAATCTTGTATTTTATTTACGAGAATGCATAATTATCAATCGTAGAACAATTTTGATCATTTTCGTGTTTAATCGAATGCTATATTTTATTTACGAAACGCGTAACCGTACGATCGAACGAAACGATATCCACGACATTTCCAGACAAAATAGAAGTTACACATTCCTTAACACCTTTATATAACCTAAATATTAGGTTAAAAGGGGTTAAAAATGACAAAACGCGACAATACAAGTCCAGGGGCTAAATCTGCGAAAACCTGAAAGTTCTGCCATAGCCATGGCCTTATGGACCGTAAAGGAAAACCCCATACAGTCCGTATGGGGTGCCCAACACATCATAAAACTTGGCAGCCTCTTGTTCAAAGCCTTGGCCCCAAGTTCATGAATTTTCCAGCTTTTCACCATCTTTGGACATGTGTAATGATGTTCCTCAGATCATGACACCTCAAGGACACTTGGCTTGATCTTATGAGCTCAAGAACACTATAAATAACCAAGAATTTCTTCATTCCAACTTGCTCTTTCTCATTTCTTTCTCCCACTCTCTTGGAGCTTGTTTCCAGCTTTTGGAAGCCTCCTACTGAGCTCTTAAGTGTTCTTCAACACAAGTAAGTGCTCACTCCTAGTCTCTTTCATTTATTTTAGCTATTTTGAGCTAAAAGTCAAATAGTTTGACTTTCTGTTTGACTTTCGGTTCTGACCATTTTTGGTCAAGTCAAAGTTCAATTGAACTTTACAACATGATCGTAATCACGAAGGTTATAATTCCTTGCGATTTCACCTTCTGATTACCACGTTTACTAGGCGAAGTGACGAGTCAAAGTTTTATAAATTAAAAGTCAAAAATGCGCAAAAGTGCATTTTACGAAGAAATTGTTTTCGAGTTTTAAAACTTAAAGTTTTGACACCAAATCAGTTTTATGACTTAATTAGACATGTTCCAACATGTCTAATTCGTCATTTCTAGTTTAGTGCTTTTATTTTAGTCATAAGTCGAGCGGTTTGACCACCGCTTTGACTTTCAAATCTGGCCCGTTTGGTCAATCTTAGGATTCGACCAAACGCATTTTTATGACCATAGTTATATAGGGAATAACCCTCTGAGGTTATACCTTATGGTCATAAGTTTTGGTTAGTTATATGATGAGTCGCTTTTATGTTCTTTTAAATTGACCAAAACACCCTTTTTGCGGATAAAATGGTGAACCAAAGTTTTGACATCTAAACTGATGTTATAACATAATCAAACTTGTTTTGGCATATAAGACTCATCATAGGACATATTTAATCATCCGATCTTATAATTACGCTTACGACCCGTTAAAGTGGCGTATACTACTTTAACGAGTCATAACGGGTCAAAAGCACTTAGGATCCCTTCCAAATCAGAATGTTAAACTTATTGAACCATATCATACGAGACCCAACACTCGTTTGGTTTGTAAGACTTCATTCTATCTGAATCCTCTGATTAAAGTCTCGACACACTAACGTAGTTATCCGACACATTAGGACACACTTGAGCTTTATTTCCATTGATCAAGGACACATACGCAATCCCAAGTGAGTACATAGCTCCCCTCTTTTATGTTTTCAAATATTTTGGGGTGATCCATATGTGCCAAACTATTTTTCAAGTTTTCAAAACAAAATCTATGGTTTATATAAAACAATACGATTTCAATAATGTGAACAACTTGTTGGTGTGTTATCCATAACACGAATGACATTCATTAGCTTTGGTCGAGCCGACCAGTAGTATGTTATGGTACCATAGGACTGACAATCCCGTTACCAGATTTTCTGGGGTTTGTGGGGAAGTTTGGAAACGAGAGAAACTGTTTATGATTAATAAACCCTTTGGTGGTTTGTTAATCAATTTAAAGAGACCCTTTGGTGGTCTAGTCATCACAGGTTTGAATGTATTCATTAAATAACGACCACAATTTTCACAATTAAAACACGGATGATTGGTTTATAACACAGACGATTGGTTTATAACACGGACGATTGGTTTATAACACGGACGATTGGTTTATAACAAGGACAAATGGTTTTGAACGATGTCACGAACGATTTTCACTTAAAGGTATAAACCATACAATGTTTTCTTTTACATCATTTTTTTATAACACGGACGATTGGTTTATAACAAGGACAAATGGTTTTGAACGATGTCAGGAACGATTTTCACTTAAAGGTATAAACCATACAATGTTTTCTTTTAAATCAAGTTTTACTCGGTTTTACAAAAGAAATGTTTTGTCAAGATTCATGGCTACGAAGTTTTCTTTTACTTCTATCAACTTGTAAAGTTGGTTAAATATATTGCAATATCAAACACTATTTGATTTCAAGGTTTTAATTATCGACTCTCGTAGTCGAACGAGGTATTGCAATAACGATTACAAAGCCATGAATTTGACACACACAAAACCTATGTACTAGCCAGCTTTTTATGCTGCTTGTCTTTTCACATATTGCAATACGTTTGCCACGAGAAATAATCGCTTGCAGCTTGAAAATTCCAAATGCATTTATAAAAAAAATCACACTCGCGATACCTGGTTTTGCTAGATCAGTAGTCTCCATATATAAAAGCATATAAGCATTAAACGCCACAAATTAATCAAGTACTAATTTCCACAAACAACAAAAAAATGCAACTATGAAGAACTCACAAGTGATGTTAGGTCAAACAACTATTTAATCAATGATCATATCATCGTCCCCCTCCATCTCCGGAACACTAATGAAGTTGAATATATCTGGTGTAACCCAAGCGTACGCACCATTGGCGCAATTTGGTCCCCATGAGTTCTTTACCTTGACGTTATAGTCCTTTACTTTAGGATTGTCAGCCATAGTATATAGTCCAGTAATTAACATCGCATGATCGAGAACTTTAGTGTGGACAATGTCGCTCTCATTGTGCAACTTTTGTAGACGGGCATCAACTGGGCTATTAAATGCACCCCAACGGTAAGGGTTGTGCATACTCGTTTGGGAAGCTACTGCATTTTGTGCCAAAGAACCCATTGGATAGCAATAACCTATCAATGGGTAACGACGCCCGTTTGGACCAAAGTTTTCTACTAATTTGCAAACAATGTCGTAATGTCCATAAGCAAACTCCAAACCCTTAAGTCTATATCTTGTTCTCCCGTCTTTGTATTGAAAATTCTCGACCTTCTCGTATATAGGTTGGCCTTCCTCGTGTTCTTCAAGCCCTTCCCATATTCGATGTTTCTTCAATTTTAATGCCATCCGGAGTCATTATGCGTAAAATAGCATTTGGCGACAACCGTAGGTTATTGTTGCCTGATGCCTTACGGTGGATGGTTAGCATGTGTGTCATTGAGTTGGCGACACATGACTCTATGTTCTGTAGCCATACATCCTCAAAGGATTCCTCAACGAGTATTTGAAACCTTTTTGTTTTGGATTTAGTCTACCAAGGTGAAAAATAAATATATTAGCTAGATAGAAAATTATACAGGTTACTATAATCAAGAACCCGTAAACGAAGAATAAGTTACACTGTCGACTCCATTTCGGTGCTTGGAGGTGGATCCATTTTCTCGACTGCGGGTCCGAATAAACCAATAACCTGGCATGAACAGTTTGTGTCAAAAAGAGAGAAAGCATAAACAACTAGGTATGTGGGCTGCAAGTTTGTGTCATTACCAAGTCATTACTATCTTGGGGCTGATTAAGCCCATAAATTTTGGATTTGGAACACATAATATATATATATATATATATATATATATATATATATATAGGGTAGGGATATGGTAAAAAGTGTCTAAAATGTAAGAAGGGTAAGAAGTGTTTTAAACCATTGGATATTTGATCTAATGGTTGAGATTAATAGGGTATAAAAATGTAAATTGTGTTTTAATTAGAGGGACCTTATGTAAAATTGAAGGGCAATAGTGTCTTTTTAAATGTTTGAAATATGGTAACCGTAACCTACACAACTAAAAACTCCTACATTCACTCCTTTTTCCTTAAATATCGGAATTAATGATTCACCTTAATTGTAGGATGTCTTTGGTTGCATATTCTTCATACGTTATCATAAAGAGATCTATAATCAGATTCATGGCGTGGTGTTTTAAAACAACTGGATAAATTGACTATGATTCAAGTCATGGTGTTTTATCTGGAGACATTGTTCATGGCGTGGTGTTTTATCAATACAAAACATTCCCAGATTTTAAAACACCATGACTATGATTCAAGTCATGGTGTTTTATCAGGAGACATTGTTCATGGCGTGGTGTTTTATCAATACAAAAACATTCCCAGATTTTAAAACATCGTGACTATGATTCAAGTCATGGTGTTTTATCTGGAGACATTATTCATGGTGTGGTGTTTTAAACATCTATGATTCAAGACTATACAGAATAAAACAATATTAATGAGGATAAAACACTATGAAAGGAACAATATATTACATGATAAAACACTATAGAAAGATATAACACTATCTGTTTCCTGTAAGACACTACAGAATAAACAATATTGATGGGGATAAAACAATATGAAAAGGAGATTAAAAGATACCTGTACATAATATAACATTATTGTCTGGGGAATATAACACTACAACAAGAACTTACCGTAAACAATTAAATGTATAGAACAAACCGAATTCGAATCACATCCCTAATATATCGCCTGATATTTTTGGCAGTTATCTTTGGAAATCAATTAATTGATAAGAATGGACAATTACTAATATACCCTTTTGAATTAATTAAGTTAAGGGACACTTGTCATTCCCAAATTATTTCTCACACTTCTTACAAAAGTTGGACTTTTTACAGGATCCTCTACCTATATATATATATAGAATAAGTATAATGTACAAAAACCCTTATCCTACGTTATCGTACGCGACAGACTTTAAAACTTGCGTAATTATGTTCCATGCGTGATTATCAGCAGGGTTTGACAAAATGAACATGCGTAATAATGTTCCATGCGTGATTAGGTCAAAAAAAAAAGCTCCCATGCGTTATTTTTGAGTCCAATGCGTGATTAGTGCCTGATCGGACGGTTACGGCCGTCGCGTACGTTTTGTAGGATAAGCCCTAATGTATGTTAACCGCACTCTATATATATATATATATATATATTTTAAAGGAGTGAATTATTCGCGAATGTCGGGAGGTCTAGCATACGTTGTCTTAAACGGGTCCACGCTAGAGAGCCCCCTCACACAATAGATCCCCAATTTAAACCCCTCAAAGAGAAACCCATATCACCCAGACTCGAACTTGAGACCTGGAGGAGAAAACTCACCAGGACCCACCATAGGTGAAACTTAAATACCCGTTGTCACACCCCAACCGATGGCGGAATCATCGGGGCGCAACACTAGGCGAATCAGATTGCTCAGGAGAATCCATAACAACTATTAGCGACAATATTTAATGCGTTCATTATCCCATACTAATAAACAAATACAGTCACATAAGTTATCACAGATTTTGTGTTCTCTCGAACAATACAAATCCGACAACCTAGATTTTAGTTGAGTTTCTAGACTTCCTAGCTTGATTTGAGGTAGCCTGCGTCTAATCCTGCAACATACGTTAAAATAAAGTCAATACAAAAGTATTAGCGAGTATACAGGTTTGATATGTAATAGCATAATAGATTAAAAGTGCTGTGAATTCCTACATACATAAACGGGATACACGACATATATACTCACAAAACCGATACTACCAGCTAAGTCCTCGATGCTCGAATACGCGATGACAAACTAGACCCCGTCGGGCGCAATAGTACTATACTAGTCATGGTGGGACGTTGCGAGTATAAGTCCTAGCACAAATGTAACTAGCATCACGTATAAATATGCACGTAAGTCATTCGCAAGTGATAAATAGTTTAAGCATTTGATGTGATTCGATTTGATAGCAAAGTATGTTACACCCAAAAGTGCAAAAGCAAAAAGGGTTCAAGTATACTCACAGTGCTTGCTCAGCAAGTAAACACAACTTGATTGGATTGATTGAGAGCGCGTCAGAGTTAGCCTGATCATGGAATGGTAGTGTAAGTGATGAGCGGCGCGTTAAATGGTGAAAAGTGAAACAAGTGACTAGTGATAATCCGATCGGATGCCATTCCGGTCGGATGCTCACTCGTCTGAAATGACCATTGACTAGTGACAATCCGATCGGATGGCAATCCGGTCGGATGGTCACTCGTTTGGGATGATGAGTTGAAAGTTCCAAGTGCAAAGTGGTGATCCGGTCGGATGGCAATCCGGCCGGTCGGTCACTCGTGCGGATGTCGACTCGCTCGGGTTGTTGTCCGTTCGGACGACCACTCGGTCAGTCGGACATCTATTGGTTTGGATGCGTTTGTGTGTGATGGCTTGTCCTTTGAATTTTTTGTTGTGTCATTTAAAAGCATAGAAGTATCTCTATCTTTCAGGTCGGTCGATCGAACGGTCGTTCGATCGGGTGGTAACCCGATCGGGTGGCTGTTCGATCGGACGGTGATCCGATTGGCGGGACACTTGTGGGAACAAGCTCATAACATGTTAGTCACTCGATCGGATGGAAATCCGATCGGGTGGCAACTCGTTAGAACTAGTAGTGCATTGAAATGTTGAAAATTGTTTAAGTATAGAAATCCTGTGCTGTCCGATCGGATGACGGGTCGATCGGATGGCAATCCGATCGGGCGGCAATCCATCCCGTTGTCTGATCGTTCTGCAACTTGATGATTTTGAAAGTTTAGTAGCTTGACGGAGACGGTATGACGACGTATTGAACAACAGAAACCCCATCAAGACTCAGGTAACCTGATCAGCTAACTGTTCGAGACGGATGTTTATGTTCAACCCGAAATCCAATGTCTCTTTTGAGGAAATTGAGATCTCTGAACCGACACTTCGCTAAGAATGTGTAGAAGATCAGAACGAGTTCCGTTTCCATCGGTTTTGAGTGCATTGAGTGTAAAAGAGTTGAAAGAAAGTTGGAAATCCTTCTTTCAGTCTCTTTTACCATGAAAATGTTTAGATCTGAGTGAAAACCTTGTTTAATCTTATGGAAATCCTTCAGATCTGTGTTGTTCATGGTGGAATGATGCCAAAACTTGAAGTTCATAGAACTCCATGATGACATCACCCTAGAACACCTCAAATCTAGTGATTTCACGGTTAAAAGTTAAGATTCAAAAGATAGAAAGGTGTAGAATCGTGTGCAGATCATAGAAGTACAAGAATTAGAGTGAAAACTTACAAGATTTGCGAGAAATCGAGTGAAAATGCCCCAAAAGAGTGCTGGTCGAGTGAGAGCTGTCACATCACTGTTCAAGTGATGTGACAAGTGGTATTTATAGGTAAAGTGGAGTGAAGGAGAGAAATGCAATGGGTCGGATGGTTGTCCGATTGGATGGCTGTCCGATCGGGTGGCTGTCCGATCGGGTGGTAATTCGATCGGATGGCCACTCGATCGAGTGGTCACTCGATCGGTGGTCTCCGGCGAATGGCGTTTCGATGTTCGTTTTGTTCGTTAAGCGTCGCGATAGTTTGGTTACACATTTTCATACCCATACTCGTATATTTATTATAATTAATCACAAAAGGTCGTACATACGTATTTACATTCCCCAGTTTACGTTGCGATAGTCGGGTTTCGTTTCGAGTTTGCTTTACTTGCGACACATCACGGCTATCGAGGAGGGTAGAATAGGTCCTCACTCAACGTCATCGTGAGTGTTAGTATGTGCGATGAGACGTGTCATGCTACAATGATCAACGGGGTACTACTCACTCGTATTGCCATCATCGTTACGACGGCCGATGGGGTAGTACGCACTCGAAGAGTCATTGTTAGCTTTAATGTTTGCGTTGATGCATTATGCGAAAATGGTGTTGTAATAGCGATAAAATATGCGTAATATGCGAATATACTTCGAAGTAGCGATGCTTACGATACAGTTACATTATGATCCGAATCTCTGGTGCTAGGCGTAACGAGTGTAGCGAGTAGTAACCATGCACGAACGTGCGGGTTGTTACACCCGTGGCCACCACTAGAGCACTAGTGATCAACGTTTTGAAAACCGGACCAGACCGACCGGTTTAACCGGAATCCGGCGGCGCCGGCGGTCCGGTCATGTCCCCTGAACCGTATGTGCAATAACCCGGCGGCCGGGCCGCTGGCCGGCGTTTGAACCGGAGAACCGGTGAAGGGGTCAGACCGGATTTATAAATTTCTTACTTTTTCCAACCTTTAATCATGGTTCACAATGGATTGTAAGCATTCACAACACCTTTTAAGCCTTTGATTCAGATATGTAGTTCATAATCACAACCATATAGCCCAGATCTGTTGAAAGAAAAGGGAATGAAGATGGAGTAATGGTCTAATGGAGATGCAGAATGAAAAGATAATGATGAAGACGGCTGCAAGAAATTTTACTATTAAACCTAATTTATTTAGTCTTGGGCTTTTTTCCAAGGCCTTACTGGAGAAATGAACATTACACTAAATTTTTAAGAACTGGGATTAGTTTAAAAACAAATAGGTAATTCTTAAAAATAAGCATATATATAAAATACATTTTTATGTACTAGTGGGTTTACCCGCGCGTTGCAGCGGGATCAAGAAATCGTAAGCGCTCCATATCTTTTTCCGTTACTTTGAATCTCGGTGGAAGTCAAGACAGAGCTGCACTACGTTGGGTTGACCTAATAACTCTTTCACCTCTAGTTATAATATATTCATCGTTTTTTTCTTTGCGCTACAGTTTCTCAACTCCTCAAGCCTCAAGGGTTGTGACGACGAGGAGCACAATTCGTAGACTTGAGGGAGCAGACTGAGAGTCACCTAATATGGCCAATTTCCAAAATAAAGAGTAGCACTGCCATATGTCAAGTAACACTCTAGTTTTATAAGTTTTGATAAATGTAACACCTCGAAAATTTACGTCCAATAATGTATTGACACGTGTCATAAGTAGGGGTGTCACAAGAAGCACTGTCACATAATGATATGCGGATTTATGTAGTGATGAGCAACCTGTGTCGATTAAGGATCGACAGGATTAGAAGCTCCAAAAGATATATGTACCTATTATAAAGGTCAATTGGAATGCCATAGAGGCTCAAAGGTACCGGGGAAGATTAAGCCCAATATAAGGCAGAAAATACTTCCTTTATTTTAGCAAATCTCGAGGTCGAGATTTCTTTTAAGGGGGTGAGGATGTAACACCTCGAAAATTTACGTCCAATAATGTATTGACACGTGTCATAAGCTTTGAACGTGTGAAAGAATACTTCAGAGGGACTAGAGTTGACAAACAAAGAAACTATGTGAAAATAAGGGTTTAAAACGTCAACAATGGATAAATATACTTTACAATAACCCTACATGATGTTTATACCCTTAAACGAATAAATTATGGATCATACGAAGCTAATTGTGAAAGAAAGTGAGAGATTACAAACTACGGGGGTTAAATGGGTCAACATGTTTAAAGTATACCTCTGAGTGACCTTTTAGTGAACCCGAAGCTTTGTAATGATTAATTATGCTCACTAGATTAAGTGATTAAAATTTCACAAAGTTTCGATAAAGAATGAGGAAGTTATGACAATATTCGTATACGAGGGGTTAAAGCGTCAATGTTGAAATTTATGACTTTTCGGGTAATCAAAAGTTAACCAAGGACTTAACAAAGTTGGTATAAGTCTTGAAGCCCTTAGAATTCAATTTAGAGGGCCCAAAGTGCAAGAAATAAAGGTAAAATCAAGTTTGGAAGTCCAGGGGTCAAAACTGTCAACATTTGAAAGATTCATTATGCTGGCAAAGGCTTGCGCACCTCAAGACCCAGAGCCTTACGGTGCGCAAGCAGGTCCCAGATGCAGCAACTCGTTTCTGTTGCCTGTTCAGCCCATGTAAACGTCATGTATTGCCCTTTAACACTTCATGGGCGCCCCCTACATGTTCCTAGGCCTTAGGGGCACTTGTAAATGATCTGGGATCCATGGTAGCATGAGTTGTCAACAATCTAATGGATCAAAATCACTATAAAAAGGCCATTCATGTTGCAACTTGTGATCACTCATTCCCTCTGCACTTGTGGAGCTTCCTGGAGCTTAAGAGCAGACCCAAGTCCTTCCTAATCGTGCATAGGACTTCAGTAAGTATGCTTAACCTTTCTTAGTTAAGTTTTTGCTTAGTTTTAGCTTAAAAGTCAAACCGTCGTAATTAACGGTTGACTTAGCGATTAATCATTGATGGTTCAGTGATTAGTCGAATTGAAAGTAGTTATAAGTTGGTAATTATGTGGGCATTAAACCCTTAAAAGGGCACCATCTGATTTCCACTCTAGCTAGATCAAATGTCGGGTCAAAGTTGTTTATAAAAAGTCAACAGGATCCTAATTTGCAATTTAAAACATAATTAACAATGTAGAAGCTTTGCAACCTGTTTGATCGTTAATATAACTTGGTAATTAGTGTAAGAACATGTCTAAACATGTTCAACCCGACAATTTTCTGTTTAGACCCGGTTCGGAACCGAAAGTCGCAAAACTTTGACTTTTGCTTTGACTTCAGTTCTGACCCGATTTAGTATGATTTGGAAATGCCTTAGAGCTTCCTTAGGACCAGGTTACATGCTAGTATAACCCTCTGTGATTATACACCTTGGTTCAGTAGTTATCCAATTAAAATGCATGATTCCGTTAATTGCCTATATGTTGACCATTATGCCTTTTTCACCATAAAACATGATTTTTGAAAATATAAAAGAGTAGAAACATTAGTTACTGATATATAAACTTGCACCCAAGATTTGACATCAGTTTGAGGTGTAGATTGAGAGTTATGCTCATTAGCGTAAATTGAAAGCTTTATGTTAATTAAACGGCGTAATTAGCGTATAGCCTATTTAAACCTACTTTTTGATATCAAAATTCTTACCCACTGATGTAATATATTATTTTGGGAGTTTTGAATATTTTTAATTAATTTTAGGCTGAGCATAACTTAGGGTCGCAAGCATGATTCGGTAAATGTCGGTTTTGCCCTTTCGGGCTATAAAAAGAGTTTTACATATCTTTTCGACCCCAAAACTTTTGCTACTGATTTCCTATGATAAATACATTATTTTAAACCTTCTGGAAATATAAAAATATCAGCTTTGTATATAGAACCCGTAAACGGCTTCTAATCACCTTTTTAAGCGTTTTTAACGCATAGTATGTACTAAAACTATTTTAAACCTACAAGGGTTGATACCTACTGATATTTTAGGTAAATTATAATATTTTAATAGTAAGCAAAAGTTATTTAACTCAGACTTCAGTTTTGAGCTTTTCGGCTTATGTGAAATTACCAAAATGCCCCTACGGTGCATAGTTTGGTTATAATTAATAAATTTCACACATATACAATACCCTACTGTTATAACTTGGTAAACTAAGTATTTTTGCTGAACATATCAGACCTGTAACTCAGGTTAATACTTAAACTCTTTTATAACCTTGTAAATGACCAAATTACCCATGCGGGTCATAGTTTGTGTTTAAATTCGTTTTGGGCATAATGGAAGATATCCTACTGATATCACCACATATTTGAGGCATATTAACTTAGGAAACCTGCTTAGGACCCTTATGATTACCCGTTACGCCTCTTGCGCGTTCGGTTCGGTTTATGTAACTAGTTTGCATAAATTAGCCGAAACGGGTCAAACCTTATCGGTTTTACCTCAAAATCCAGAATATGTTTAGATTACCCATATAAGGCAAGTCTTCAATCTTGTCGGGTCTAAATCACATTCTATTCCGGTCTTCGCCTTATCATGCGTTTGAACCGTATCTCCCTTTTGAAAACTAACCGGTCTAAGTCAAGACTTAATTAAAGACCCGTTAGGATTCTAATAGGTTATTAAAAACCTTCGTTCCAGATTAGGAGCCCAGTAAAAGCTATATGTACTTGCTGATTTGATATACGGCTGGGATTAAATTTATATTTAGCTCAGGTAAATACTTTTAACTTGTTTTCTCTATATGGGCTTGGGTTACGGTATATAAAATACCGCTTGGTCGGGCATCAAATCTTCCATCGTTTGGTGGTTAATTGAATAATTTGATCTGCCCGTTTAAATATGTTTTGTTTACTTAAAGCCTTTGGGGGGTTAATGACCATGTCCCGGATATCCTTGGCATCATTCATGAAATGGCCACGACCTAAGCACGGGCTGTAGGCGTACTCCTGACAGCTGCATATGTAAAAACTGGTATCCCACCTTAAGGAATCAGCCTTGTGGGCATTATACCTGTGGTGTGTCTATTAATCTTTAACCCGGCACGAACCGGGCTACTGAACACATAAGAAACATGTAATTCTTTTACGAGATTATATATTTAAATAATTATCCCAAGTTATAAAGAGTTTGTGCCACGTGCATCCAAATCAAATTTTATTAAACTTTTCAAAATGAGTCAGTTGATAGTATTTACCAGTGTAAATTGACGTATTTTCCAAAAGGCTAAATGCAGGTACTATACGTAATAGGCTGGCTACTCCAGGCATCAATAATCAAGTCTCGCAAGCTTTAGATGTTAAAGTCTGTTGAACGATATTATCTTTCTGTTTAAGATCCGCCTGTGGATCCATCTTACATTCCGTTGTAATATTTGATATTACTTTGAATCGGATTGTAATATATTTATCTTTTGCTTCCGCTGTGCATTTATATATTGTGTTGCTTGACTATGATGATATCAACTACGTCACGATACTCCCCACCGGGCCCACCGGTGACACGTGGAATTCGGGGTGTGACAGGTTGGTATCAGAGCCAACACTGAGTGAATTAAACACTAGCCTTTTGTGTTTAATCTCAGTTACACAGTTGCACATTCTTGAGTCTAGACAAGAACATAGGACGAATCCTAATTCATTTCATTGTCTTTTAATTGCTTCTTTTGTTATTTTTCTGATTAGCCCTTGCATGGGCAAGTCATTTTCTTAAGAAGTCCCGTTTAGGGCAACCATATACTTGTTTAAATTTTAAAGGAACGATTATGTTTAAAATATCATTCCTATACTATAAGATCTACCATTATAATAAAATGGCAAAATCTAAAAAAGGACAAGACCTAGCCTCGTGTCATTATTAAGACCCGGCCAAGATGGCAGTTCCTCAATTTAGGTTCAGATCCTTATTAACATCCCGAGTTAGGATTGTTCTGCTTTTTATTATTAAAAAGGAATCTTAAAGGTAAACCTAGCCTATATGACGAGGCCAAGATGGTAGGACCTATTCAAAAGATTCAAATCCTTGTTAACACCTAAGAACGTGTTAGCACTCTTGACAGATGTGATTCGAGAAAATCACAACAGTCATTCTTATATTGGATTCTTCCAAATTTTTATCTGGTCTATTGATTTAGAAATCATGGCTTATATCATCCTATAAGATGATCATATTATAAACATCCCTTAGAAGGGAAATGCCTACGGGCTATAGTTAATGTCCTCTGAGACTAAAGAGAGTGGTAGCCTACAACTCCCTGTCAAGAAAAAGTAATGAACTTTGATTCACACCTAAATGCCTCGATCCCAAACGATCATGGCTTATAAATTAAACTTGTCCACGTGACTAGGCCTTTTGTGCTATTACTAACTTATAAATTTGCCTCGATTATCTGAAATCATGGCTTATAAATTAAACTTGTCCACGTGACTAGGCCTTTTGTGCTATTACTAATTTATAAATTTGCCTCAATTCTCTGAAATCATGGCTTATAAATTAAACTTGTCCACGTGACTAGGCCTTTTGTGCTATTACTAATTTATAAATTTGCCTCGATTCTCTGAAATCATGGCTTATAAATTAAACTTGTCCACGTGACTAGGCCTTTTGTGCTATTACTAACTTATAAATTTGCCTCGATTCTCTGAAATCATGGCTTATAATTTAAACTTGTCCACGTGACTAGGCCTTTTGTGCTATTACTAACTTATAAATTTGCCTCGATTCTCTGAAATCATGGCTTATAAATTAAACTTGTCCTTGTGACTTGACTTTTTGTGCTATAGTTATATTTTAATTAAATACAGGATAATATTAATAAAAATCCTGAATAAAAATAAATATCATTCCTTTCCTGCCAGTATAAATATTAAAAGAGAATCTTAAAAGGTTTGACCTAGCTTGAATGTCATTGAAGACCTAGCTAAGATGGTAAAACCTGTTTAAAAAGAGATTCAGATCCTCGTTAACATCTGAAAATGTGTTAACACTCCCGACAACAGTGATGCGATAAAATCACACTTGTCATCTTTATATTAGGAATTTTTCCAAACCCCTTGTTTAGCCTAAATGATCAATTGGAATCATGGCTAGTAAACGTCGAACATGATGTACGCATCAAAACATCCATTTGGGATGTATACCTACGGGCAAATGTGTATACATGAAAAGATAGTTTTTATTTCATAACTTCTTGTCAAGACAATGAATTGTGAAAATTTTCCGATCCAAAGGAATCATTGATTATGTTTTAAAATTTCCCTAGTGACAAGGCCCCTGTGCCATCAAAGAGTCCTTGGGACAAGCCCTTATTGTGACAACCCGCATTCTCAAGGTTAGCGATGTTTAATTTCGTGATACTAAATTTCAAAATTGTTATTATTATATAACTCCATTGAACTTGCAAATGCGACAACTTGATAGTTGTGTTGTTGGGCTGCACATCTTTAGGGCCACACTCTTACACATTAAAACCGGCACGGGCCGCCCGAACCCATTACACTCTTGCTTGTCCTCATCTCGTTGAATTAGATCTCGGCCCCCATGTGTTATTTAACATGCTAGCCCAACTAATATGTGCATTGTTTGGACCGACCCACTTGTTAGTGGCTTTATAATTAAGTGTACGTAATATTTTGAGCCCCAATATCATTCATCGCATCAAACTAAAGTAAACCCTAGACTTCCTTGGCTGAACGACTTCGGTGGCAGACCCCCCCCCCTGACGTGATCATCATCATCATACCCTCCTAATCTGCGGTTAGTATCTCTTATGTTTCTTGAGCTTGATTGGTTGTTTTGGTTAGTGTGTGTCTAGGTGGAATCCACGTGCAATATAGCATGCATATTGTGTGATCAGGAACTAGTGTCATCAGCATGATTGTTTTAATAAGTATATACTTGAAAAGAGTGCATGTTGTGGTAGCCATGTGAGTTGAGTAGACATACACATGTGAACATGTGTAGGCACTGTATGCTTTGGAATGTGGATCGATGATCAATGATTGTATATGACCTTGGTATGTGGATCGTGTAATGCTTATGAGACTTGAACAGCATGTAATAAATTGTTAAAAATAAATGTTAAGATGTTAGAGTGTTGTTTGCTAATAACACAAAGAAAGTTAACATTTGGGTTAGGGTATTATGTTAAATTGTTTGAATAGTAATCATGTGCATGAATTCTAGAATCTTGGTTAATAGACTTGATGATAATCTGATGAGATGAGCTAGTACCATGAAGTCGATCCGGACACCAATATATTCGGATTTCATGTATATTGGTGATGCTTGGCGGATGAATAATATTGTACCATGTGTTGTTGAACCGGATATAATTGATGAGAAGTTAGAGGTGTCTTGCTATGTGCTTGGATTATTAGGTATGCTATGATAAATTGCTTTGAATATTAAAAGAGACATGGCTGGCATACTATACACATCAATCTATTGGGTAATACAAAGGGATAACACAACACCTCATGATCTGAAACTTCCGTTTGGCTATTGGGCCGGTGCACATTAACTGGACTGTTAGGAATTTTAGATGAAAATGTTATGATGCTGGGCCAGTCATGATATTAGGCCGCGCACAGTAACTGGAGACACGCACACATCCATTTAAATTGACTTGTTAGTGGGACCACATACAAGTCGGTTTACATCCGGACCTCAATAATGACACTGGGCCACCAGCCTTGGTGTTCACGTAACCCAGCTGAGCCAAAACCCACTGAAGCGCGTGATCGGGTGTGGGCCATCAAAATTTGGGCCGGACCTTAAATGTTTGGATTTGTTAGATATCGTGATACACACATGTTTTAACTTTGGGCCATACATATGCTAGTCAATTTTGTAGGCATGTATATGGTGTGTTTGCGTGATTACATGATGAGCATTGTTTGATACTTTGAATGGGCGAATAAACTGTCATGAGTCGTAGTACATGTGTGTGTTACATGAGCAATGATTTTACTTGATATAAACCTCGAATACGTGAATTAGCTATACGTGAAAGGTGTGGTACATGTGCATGTAAAACTGACTATAACTGGTAACCCTTTTTAGGACGTGTTGACCAACTGAATAACAAGTAACAAATTCTGCCGAGCAAACCAAAGGTGAGTTCATTGCACTTTTCTAAGCATGCGTCCCGGTGGTTTTGGAACATCATTACCAATGCTTGGTTAGGGGCATTGGGGTTGGGCACACTCCCAGGTTATATTGGGCACACTCCCAGGTTATATTGGGCACACTCCCAGGTTATATTGGGCACACACCCAGGTTATATTGGGCACACTCCCAGGTTATATTGGGCACACTCCCATGGTATATATTGGACACACTTCCAGTATATAAGACTCTCCTACGTTAATAACAATCCCAAAACGAAACGATGAGTTGACTTAACAGATATCTGGTAACTACACACGTTAACAAAACCTTGAACTCACCAGCGTCGTCTGACACACTTGTCTGCATGCTTGCAGGTCGCTAGAATTCGTGACGTGGACTTGCTATCTGGGAGTGCTGGAGTGGTCATGGATCGAGGCTCTTGGATTAACTTATAAGTGAAACGTTGGTTTTGAACATTTACTATGAAACAATTGTTAAACGATTTACTATATGCTTCCGCTACACAACTCTTTGGGAGTAACCCTATGCTTGATATTTTCTATTGGTAATTCATGGCATGTTTTATTTAAATATTTATCATTGGTTCAATGTGATTGGTGGCTCGAACTCTGATGAGTAACACGCCTCGCGGAGTTCCCGCAGGTGGTATTTTGGGGGTGTTACAGTTTGGTATCAGAGCCACTGGTTATAGAGAACTTGGTTTTAAAACGTTTTTATAAAACCAGACTATAACCGAACAGATCCGAAATCGACCATGACACTCAGCTCCAGACTGCAAGGTTCGTCTCTTGTTTACTATTGCATAGTATATCTAGTGTACACTTATGTATAACATTACACGTGAATGCACACTTGGCACAGTAGCATGAGCCCTTATATTACCAACCCCTGTTATGTGATCTGTTAGTGTGACACTATCCATTGACTATTGTAATTCTTAACCCTGTGATACCTTGCGTTTGCTGCTTGGATGAGGGGAACCTTTTAGCGTGAGTTAAGAGGCACTGAGATAAGCATGCAAATTGCCTTATTATTATGGGTGCACACATAATAATAATGTGGGGTGCATGTGAGTCCCAGTGAGGCTTAACGAGTGTGAGAGGGGTTCCGCTCTGTTAATTGACGTTATGTTAGAACTCAGCAGTCTATAGGAGTCTTAGCAGTGATTGTTACCTACTCGAACATGATCTTTTCACCCCTTTTCTGAATCCTTACGAATCTCGATGCTATCGAGTATCACCTGATCACACTTCTGAACGTCTAGCGAACTGTGTAGAATGTTAGGTGCTAGTACGAACGTCCCTGAGTTGGATGGCTCAGCTTCAAATGATTGGACTGCACTTTCCCCACTTATCTTTGTTTGCTGGAACTTAGCGTGTTGACGCCTTAGATCCCGAAGTGTGATCACTTCTGCAACACTCTCGCGACATACCGTGTATTACTCAGTCAACTTGCAAGAACGATGTACAAGAGGGTAAACGTTGTACCTTACCGACTTCAGCATTTGAACGACCCTAGTTACCGGCAACGAACAACAGCGATTTGGATCCAATCAAATCCTTAACTCCAGCCAGCGACTCATGGGAGCCAACTCATACGAACCAATCGGGACATACTCGATGACAACTGACTGTAGAGTGAAATGTGTAACTGCCCGCACAGTGAGTAGTGCCTTAGTACGTGACACGAAATGTGAAAAGAGGGACCTTGTTGGTGAAAGGTCACAGGACCCCGTTACAAGCAGCGATACTAGGGGCAACAGTCACGATAACATCGAGGCGCTCGTAATCGTAGTCTATAGTATGAAAACGAAGGTGGCTCCTACAAGGATTGACTGTTGTTAAGTCAAAATGTCAACAACCAAGGGAACAATGATAGTAATTAGGAATCCACATGATCGCAACAACAACGCTAGAAATGATGCTCGTAGAATTGGCGTGGACGACGCCAGGAATTTAGCAACTCGGAGGCCTGTACATCCTTGGTAACTAATCGCTTCGTCTCTGTCCTGTTTAACCCTGATGCTTCTGTAAACCGAACCTGACTGTGGAACCGGCTGATGGCAAGTCAACTGAAGCCTCGTATGGCCGTGGGATGCAAACTCGATCTTGTGGGACAAGTGTTCGACATCGACCTTCCTTCTACTATTCCTGATAGTCTCGATGCAGTAGTTAGTGTGGATTGGGTATTCAGATATCACGCAGATATACCCTGTGAGAAGAAAAATTTTGCATCGTTATTTGTTCTAAAGCAACAGAGTGGTGCAAAGGTTAGCGCCATTTCAACTATGAAGACCCAGAAGTGTCTACGGAGGGATCACCCAGCTATGTTAACAACCGTTACTGATGTTGAGGTTAAGAAAAAGAGGATCGAGGATCCACCAATTGTTCGTGATTTCCTCTCAGTGTGCTACCCGAGGAGCTTTCAGACTTACTTCCACCACTATTAGGCAGAATTTCAGCTTGATCTCACGACAGGGGCAACCCTGATTGCTTGTGCTACATACCGTCTTGCACCAGGAGGGTGCAAGGACTATCTACAGAAACTGTTGGACAGGAGTTTTATTGGACATAGTTTTTGTTCGCTTTGGGGAACCCCAGCTATATTCGGGAAGATAAAGCCTTTTCGTATGTGTACTGATTATCCAGAACTCAGCAAGGTGACAATCATAAACTGTTTGCCTCAACCATGTATTGACGGAAGACCAAGAGGAGAATGTTCCTGAAAGGTCATATCGAACGCAATACGGCCATTGCGACATTGTACACCATGACCATTGAGTTAATCAACACACTAGCAGTTTTATGGACCACATGAATAGACCGTATTTATGGATGACGTTCTGGATCATTTCCAAGAGGAATGAACATCATGGGCGGCCTTTGTATCTTATTTTAGAGCTCTGAGGGAGGAGCCACTCCGCGCAAAGTCTTGTTAAAGGTAACTTCTGGATTCGAGAGATACCTTTTTGGTCATATGATCAACATAGTGGGAATACACATGGATCTCGCTAAAGATCCATTTCGTTAGATATTGTCCGGCACCAAAGATCCCTTCGAGGATGTATCAATTTCTTGGTCACACTAGACTCTATCGCAGATTCACCACAGGATTTTCGAAGATCGCGCAGCTTAAATCTCTTTAGCACAGTAGGGTGCTTTGTTCATGAAAGACAAAACAGGAGGACGTTTTTCAGCTTTCGAATCCCAACTCTGCAATGTTCACACACGAGAAAGTGATGACTTACGTAATGGACTTACAAGAAGAATTGCATGAGTCACGACCTGCGGTGGAAGCCGTAGTCTTTGGATTTAAATTGGAGGCACTACTTGGACGATACCGAATGCACCACTTAGACCGATCACAAGGGCCTCCGGTGTACCCTTGTTTCAAAAGAGCTAAACACGTGATGGCAACGCTGGGTGGAACTTTTGAATGAATACGACCGTGAAACCTGGACGTGCATGAGCTTTGCAGCTCGCTATCGACTTTAACATACCTGATCAGACTCGCCTTGTTCAAACTGAAGAACTGAAGGAAGAGAGTTTTCAAGATTGACCCACGCGGAGCATGGGGAAGCAACCATTGACATGTCGGGCGATATTGCTACTTCATGGAACGAATATGGACCTCACTATACAGCAACCTTAGGGAACTGGTGTAGGCGAAGCACACGGGCCTCGATATCCTACTCATCTGAGTTTTGATAGGATGTATTAAACCTGAAGACCATGTACGGATGACCGGGCCTGAAGGCCCACATAGCAACGCATGAGAACAATGTTTGACTTGTGAAAAAGTCAAGGTGGGGTTTTAGCAACCAGAAACACATGTATGGAAAAGAGAACAGACTACCATGGATTTTGTCACTAGTCTACTTACAACTCGAAACGGAAACAATATCACCTGGGTGATCGTTGATTGTCTCATGTAACCAGTACACTCTCTTGCAGTCAAGGAAACTGACGAGTCTCCACCAACTTGTGAATATTCCTCTGGGAGAGGCGGCTTTTAGGCACGAGATGCCAACTCCTGTTATCTCTGATTTTGGATCTATACCTGATTTATGTCAGGCAATACACAACACTCTTGATTCACATCTAGACATGAGCATTACTTATCACTGTAGGACAACCGGATAGAGTAACGAACTATCCCGACACACTAAGACATGCCGCGAGCATGTGCGTGATTGACGTTAGTAAACATTTGGGAAGGACACTTATCTTTGGGTGAGCCCTACTGCAGCCGTTACCGTGTTAGTATGCCTATGACTTTGTTTGAGGCATTACGTGGATGATAATGCCAACCTCCTTGTTGGATTGAGGTGAATGACAACCTAATTACAGGACTAGGATTTGCACTCGGTATTGGAAATTGCGTGGCAACAACACGTGATCGCCAGGAACCCTGATAACTTGAGAAACACCGGGAGTTCGCTGCAGGCGAACGTGTCATATTGGGAGTCTCACCCTGGGAGGGTGCAATACGCTATTGGAAACGTGGCAAGTTTAGTCTGCGGTACACTGGGACATTTGGATTCCTGTAACGGATCGGTGATATACAAACACAAGTTACCTGATGAATTGGGTAACGGCCACAATGCCATTTATGTCTCGAACCTAAAGAAGCATCTGCTCGACGCAACACTTACGATACCCTTCTCGAGGAACCCACTGTTAACACAGTCGAATTTCAATCGTGAGAGTTCGTTGGAACTCAAGACGTGGACCGGAGTTCACGCGGAAACACGAATGTTGGATAGAGCTCTAGTATTCTCAATTTTTCAAGCGGTTGAAACAACATTTGCTGTCATTGAGGAATTTCGGGATGAAATTCCCTTTCAAGTTGGGGATGATGTGGTACCCGCGGAAAATCCACAGTCATCCTGAGTTAACATCTCGTCTTTTTGGATCATGAGTTAATATTTTGGCCGTTTTGGACTAGCTACTTGTCAAATTTCGGGACGAAATTTCTTCCAAGTTGGGGATGATGTGACAACTCGCATTCTCAAGGTTAGCGATGTTTAATTTCGTGATACTAAATTTCAAAATTGTTATTATTATATAACTCCGTTGAACTTGCAAATGCGACAACTTGATAGTTGTGTTGTTGGGCTGCACATCTTTAGGGCCACACTCTTACACATTAAAACCGGCACGGGCCGCCCGAACCCATTACACTCTTGCTTGTCCTCATCTCGTTAAATTAGATCTCGGCCCCCATGTGTTATTTAACATGCTAGCCCAACTAATATGTGCATTGTTTGGACCGACCCACTTGTTAGTGGCTTTATAATTAAGTGTACGTAATATTTTGAGCCCCAATATCATTCATCGCATCAAACTAAAGTAAACCCTAGACTTCCTTGGCTGAACGACTTCGGTGGCAGACCCCCCCCCCCTGACGTGATCATCATCATCATACCCTCCTAATCTGCGGTTAGTATCTCTTATGTTTCTTGAGCTTGATTGGTTGTTTTGGTTAGTGTGTGTCTAGGTGGAATCCACGTGCAATATAGCATGCATATTGTGTGATCAGGAACTAGTGTCATCAGCATGATTGTTTTAATAAGTATATACTTGAAAAGAGTGCATGTTGTGGTAGCCATGTGAGTTGAGTAGACATACACATGTGAACATGTGTAGGCACTGTATGCTTTGGAATGTGGATCGATGATCAATGATTGTATATGACCTTGGTATGTGGATCGTGTAATGCTTATGAGACTTGAACAGCATGTAATAAATTGTTAAAAATAAATGTTAAGATGTTAGAGTGTTGTTTGCTAATAACACAAAGAAAGTTAACATTTGGGTTAGGGTATTATGTTAAATTGTTTGAATAGTAATCATGTGCATGAATTCTAGAATCTTGGTTAATAGACTTGATGATAATCTGATGAGATGAGCTAGTACCATGAAGTCGATCCGGACACCAATATATTCGGATTTCATGTATATTGGTGATGCTTGGCGGATGAATAATATTGTACCATGTGTTGTTGAACCGGATATAATTGATGAGAAGTTAGAGGTGTCTTGCTATGTGCTTGGATTATTAGGTATGCTATGATAAATTGCTTTGAATATTAAAAGAGACATGGCTGGCATACTATACACATCAATCTATTGGGTAATACAAAGGGATAACACAACACCTCATGATCTGAAACTTCCGTTTGGCTATTGGGCCGGTGCACATTAACTGGACTGTTAGGAATTTTAGATGAAAATGTTATGATGCTGGGCCAGTCATGATATTAGGCCGCGCACAGTAACTGGACACACGCACACATCCATTTAAATTGACTTGTTAGTGGGACCACATACAAGTCGGTTTACATCCGGACCTCAATAATGACACTGGGCCACCAGCCTTGGTGTTCACGTAACCCAGCTGAGCCAAAACCCACTGAAGCGCGTGATCGGGTGTGGGCCATCAAAATTTGGGCCGGACCTTAAATGTTTGGATTTGTTAGATATCGTGATACACACATGTTTTAACTTTGGGCCATACACATGCTAGTCAATTTTGTAGGCATGTATATGGTGTGTTTGCGTGATTACATGATGAGCATTGTTTGATACTTTGAATGGGCGAATAAACTGTCATGAGTCGTAGTACATGTGTGTGTTACATGAGCAATGATTTTACTTGATATAAACCTCGAATACGTGAATTAGCTATATGTGAAAGGTGTGGTACATGTGCATGTAAAACTGACTATAACCGGTAACCCTTTTTAGGACGTGTTGACCAACTGAATAACAAGTAACAAATTCTACCGAGCAAACCAAAGGTGAGTTCATTGCACTTTTCTAAGCATGCGTCCCGGTGGTTTTGGAACATCATTACCAATGCTTGGTTAGGGGCATTGGGGTTGGGCACACTCCCAGGTTATATTGGGCACACTCCCAGGTTATATTGGGCACACTCCCAGGTTATATTGGGCACACTCCCATGGTATATATTGGACACACTTCCAGTATATAAGACTCTCCTACGTTAATAACAATCCCAAAACGAAACGATGAGTTGACTTAACAGATATCTGGTAACTACACACGTTAACAAAACCTTGAACTCACCAGCGTCGTCTGACACACTTGTCTGCATGCTTGCAGGTCGCTAGAATTCGTGACGTGGACTTGCTATCTGGGAGTGCTGGAGTGGTCATGGATCGAGGCTCTTGGATTAACTTATAAGTGAAACGTTGGTTTTGAACATTTACTATGAAACAATTGTTAAACGATTTACTATATGCTTCCGCTACACAACTCTTTGGGAGTAACCCTATGCTTGATATTTTCTATTGGTAATTCATGGCATGTTTTATTTAAATATTTATCATTGGTTCAATGTGATTGGTGGCTCGAACTCTGATGAGTAACACGCCTCGCGGAGTTCCCGCAGGTGGTATTTTGGGGGTGTTACACTTATGCTATATAAAATGTCGGTACGACATTGACAGTCGTGATTTATGTCCCCTGTCTAATAAATATGAAGGATTATATTCTGTTTACACGCCAAGGATGGTTTACTTAAAAACCTAGGCAGAACATAATCAAATAACTTAAATACTATCTTTTGGCCTATAGGGTTTATTTACACCATAGCTATTTAATTAACAAATTCGACAATTCACCATATAATTAAATCAATTATTACTAATTGGTTTGTAGCCTTCAAAGCTTCACCATGGTTGACTCCTTTGAAGCTCACAATCATCCAGTTAATGAGAATGATGACACAAGACTGAATTTAACGGGCGCCGAGTTACAGGCTATGTTAGATACAGCTGTAAACAAGGCCGTGAACCGAGCGTTAAGGGATCATAAGCGAAAGTATGATAATACCCCGAATAAAGGTTACAAAAAGGGTAGGACCAGTTCGAGCTATAACCGGTCCAAGCCAAAGAAGGCAAAACCCGAATGTGGAACCTGCGGGAAGAAGCACTTTGGAAAATGTTTCTATGATCAGACCAGGGGATGTGTCATCTGTAAGGAGATATATCACAAGTCCCATGAATGCAAGGACCTGAAGAACAACCAGCGGTCAGGTGAAAAGACCAAATGCAAAATCTGTAGGAAATACCACCTCGGGAAATGCAGATTTGAATCTCAGCCTTCACCTTGTAGAATCTGCAAGTCCAAGGGGCATAAGACCTTGGACTGCAAGAAGATGGAGGGCACAACCTGCCATGGTTGCAATGAAATAGGGCACATCAAAACTAATTGCCCTAATAAAACCAAGAAGTCTGGCGAGGCTAAGAAGACCAAAAGCGGAAACTCTCAAATGGATACTCAAGAGGCTATTCAGGATGACAAGGTCACAACAGGTACTTTCTATATCAATAACGCTCATGTTAGAGTATTATTTGATTCAGGTTCAGATAAGTCTTCCGTAGACAATAGATTTTGTAAATCATTAAATCTGCCTGTTAAAACTCTAAGCGTTAAGTATAAAGTAAAATTGACCGATAGTACCTCAGAGACTGCTTCAGCAATTTTAGCTGGATGTTATATATCCGTTAGGAATCATTCTTTTCCACTGTCCTTGTTCCATTAAAATTGCGGGACTCGATATAATAATAGAAGATGAGTTGGTCATCCTGTAGCCAAACCCATACTTTGTGTAATGAGAAGCAAGTAGTTATCAAGACTCCTTATGGTGAGCCTTTGACCATTCAAGGAGATACTGGGTATGGATTGCCCAAGCACTTGTTAAATTTGGTGTTTAATACCAAAGATTCGAGTATGGAAAACTCAGAAAATACAAACAACAGTTGCGATGCTGGGGATGCGACAAATGTTAATGGTGCATCCGATGTGAACCTCAATGTTAACGGAGTTAATCTCCAAAACTGTAATTAACGCAACTATTAGAAAGGCTATGAGAAAAGTCATGAAAAGGTTGAGAAGCTGAATGATGTTCGCTTTAAAACACCTGTCGCTGCTCATAAGAAGAGCTATATTCATACTTCAAATACGATGAATAAACTAAACAAAATCATATATGGCAAGGAGCCCCATTTTAGGATGTACTTAAAAGTACTTCGTCTCTTAGAAGTCAAGAGACCTCAATAATAATAAGGGACCATCGATTTCAGGAAATTGATGGATGAAGTAGAAACCGTTAGGTATATCAGCGATTATGCTGGAAGGGACATGGTAAGGTATACATCACAGTCATTCGATGGCAATACCCTTAATTAGTAAGGACATTTATAAAGTCCACAAGAAAGATCCCCTTACATAATATGGGACGGTCCAAGTTTTAAGGACACATTAAGGTTTCAAAGCCTGCTTATTATAAATCCATTAGGGATCTACCTCAGCTACTCACGTTTTATAGATTAAGAAACGACCAGTCAAAGCTGAGACTGCCCTAAATTTGTCATAGATTTTGCGGCTAAGTTTACAAGATTAAGAATGGAGGCGCTTAACCCTCCTAATGTATGAATAGAGGCAGTTCACATTAATAATGCCACTAGGTAAATCCCTTATTAATATTTATTTGCTAAGAATTACATCTGGGTTCAGGTGCTGCTAGGTCTCTCATAAGACCATAAGCTTAGCAAACTTTTAGAAAATTTTTCCCGTAAGAAACCCAGATATTAAGTGTAAGGTAAGACTCACATGCAGATCAGAAGAACCATTTCTTCTATTCCTGTCAGAAACCTTCAGTCGTAGAATTGTAAAAGTATCCTCTCTCTAGGTGTAATGCGTCAACATTTAGAGTAGATATCTCTTTGATCTCTAACGATTGTGAATACCAAACGGTATGATGAACAGCACCGTATGATGATTGGTATATCTTAATAAGTTCCATAGATTGCTTCCATTCCTGGTCAGTATGGAGGTTTAATGTATGGGATCATAAAGATATTCCGAGAGGTCATATAGTACTAAAATCAACTAATGGTATTCAAGGGAGATATCCAGAATGAAATTGTCCAAGTAAATGTTCCCGATTAAGGAAATTCGTGGACTGTAACATACAGGTGTCACTTATTTGACACAAGCATTGATGGATGAATTGGAGCCTGTGATTTGGAAAATCTCTGTAATCTCCTTATACCTAAGTATCTTCTCATAAGTTTTCCCTGCTTACCTCCTGAGAGGCAGGTAGGGTTAAGATTAACATCCCGCTGTGGGCTGGAGTATTGTGAAAACTCCATGTTGATTATTGAATTACCGAAACCCTGATTAAGTAGGTTTTAAGACATAGGTTCATATAGCCTAACTCAATATCCTGCGAATTCGGTTTAGTAATTATGAAAAGACGGTTCATTTTGCTTATGCATTGTTACCGCAACCCTAATTAGGCAACGATTAAGAATTTGCCATCAGCCGCCCAGGATCATCGATTTGTTCGACTAACTGTAAGGATTAAGCTACTCCTTAAGATTAGTTTTGAGCAATGGTTGGAATAACCATCTCACTTTAAGATAAGCTCTTCTATAATAGTTGCTATATAAGTGTCAAGGTGGCTCCTTTGGAGACCTTGTATAAATGAAATATCAAAACATCCGTTGGATGGACGAGACTTGGGAAGTCCACTTATGAGGATCTGAAGGTTTCATTGGAAACAACGAATAAGATTCATACAAATCCCTAATCATCTGTAAGTTGCTAGTATTCGGCAGAAAATAAAGAATTAATGAAAGTAGCAACCCTCCTAAACTCTTGTTAAGGAATAGGGTTCAAACAAAGGATATCACCCAGGAAGGGTGTGCCAAATTGTTAAATTTTCAGGCTAGTTAAGCTCTGAATATATAGAACCATTCGAAGGAAATCGAATGTATCAAGATCAAGTAGCTTATAAGCTAAAACCTATTTAAGGATCTTGGCAGAGCTCGCAATACAGTTCACACTAGTGACTGAAGGAGGTGTTTCGCCAATAAGTCAAGAAGCACTGTCACATAATGATATGCGGATTTATGTAGTGATGAGCAACCTGTGTCGATTAAGGATCGACAGGATTAGAAGCTCCAAAAGATATATGTACCTATTATAAAGCTCAATTGGAATGCCATAGAGGCTCAAAGGTACCGGGGAAGATTAAGCCCAATATAAGGCAGAAAATACTTCCTTTATTTTAGCAAATCTCGAGGTCGAGATTTCTTTTAAGGGGGTGAGGATGTAACACCTCGAAAATTTACGTCCAATAATGTATTGACACGTGTCATAAGCTTTGAACGTGTGAAAGAATACTTCAGAGGGACTAGAGTTGACAAACAAAGAAACTATGTGAAAATAAGGGTTTAAAACGTCAACAATGGATAAATATACTTTACAATAACCCTACATGATGTTTATACCCTTAAACGAATAAATTATGGATCATACGAAGCTAATTGTGAAAGAAAGTGAGAGATTACAAACTACGGGGGTTAAATGGGTCAACATGTTTAAAGTATACCTCTGAGTGACCTTTTAGTGAACCCGAAGCTTTGTAATGATTAATTATGCTCACTAGATTAAGTGATTAAAATTTCACAAAGTTTCGATAAAGAATGAGGAAGTTATGACAATATTCGTATACGAGGGGTTAAAGCGTCAACGTTGAAAGTTATGACTTTTCGGGTAATCAAAAGTTAACCAAGGATGATGCGCGTTTAAGTGTCGTATATTTTAGGTGTATATTTTAAGCCCTTTTTAACACTTACTTTAGCCAAGTTTTAAATTTATAAAACACGATATTTCACTAACACTAAACACACATATGGGCAAGTGCACCCATCGTTGAGCGTAGTATAGCGTTGGTAAGATACCGAGGTCGTCCAAGGACACAAGAGCTTTTAGTACCGGTTTATCCTCAACGTCTAACCAAAACAAAAGTTTAGAAAAATGTTTTAAACTAAGAAAAATAAAACTAACTAAAATGCTGAAAATAAGAAAAAACAGATAGACAAGATGAATCACTTGGTTCCGACTCGTATCTAGTATAACCTTTGATTATTTCCGCACTTTTGCACATAATTAAGAGATTATCTTAGTTATTGTAGTAGGCCCCTCTTTTGAAGGTGACGTTACCCTCACCCCAGTAGTTTGAGTCAGCAGGGATACAATCCTAAAGGGGTGGATTATTGGAAGATAATGAATTAAGTTATTAATGCAGTATTGTGGTAGGCCCCGCTTTTCGCGGTGACGTTACCCTCGGCTAAGTGGTCTGAGTCAGCAGGGATACAGTCCTAAATAGCCGGGTTATAGTATTAATAGTAGTTAACTTATGAGGGGATCAAAGAGTTTGGACCCCCGCCATCCAATACCGTGAAGTATTGAAGGAGGTCCTACTAAATTTGACCCAGGTCCATTGCAGGACCTCTAAACGCTGAACAATGGCAAGACCTTTACCAAACCGTTCCCTTAACCCCCTACCAGGTAGCCAACATACCTCCATATAGACCGTGGAGATATGAATGGTGAAAATCCTTTATTTTATATAGACAGTAAAATAATGCCAAGACACCACGGACAAACGATAAGGAAAGATCACCTTCAACATAAGTAACTAGTTATTAAAGTCATTAATACAAAACCAAATAAAAAGTGCAAAAGATTAGAAATAAAAAGTATTATACTAGACACTTTGTCTTCACCAAGTGATGTAAGAGACTTAGGCAAACATGGCCTTGATTGTCAAGAACTCTTACGATCAATCTTGGATCCCGAGACGACTCACACACTCTATGGTGGACAATGGATGATGGTGGTGGATGATGGTGTTGTGATGGTGGTGGGTGGTGGATGAAGTGTGAGAGAGGTGGTGTGCCACGGGATGAGTTGCAATGAAACCAAGCACTCCTATTTATAGGCTGAACAGAAGCATGGGCACGGCCCCGTGTTCGCTGGGCACGGCCCCGTGCCCGTCTGAAACTCTCTCTCTTCATTAATTGTAATTCGCAATTACAATTAATGCGCATGCAGTACTTTCGGCACGCCCCCGTGTCCGCTGAGCACGTCCCGTGGTGGGCAATAGAAGCTTCTATAGATTTGTCTTTTCTGCTGCTTCATGGGCACGGCCCCGTGCTGGCTGAGCACGGGGCGTGTTCAGCCTTCTGTTTTCTCTATTTTGCTTTGGAAGGTGCCGTTGAGGGTTCGGGAAGTCCACTAATGTTCCTTTTCTTGTATTTATGTTGGATTTAGCTGTCTTTTTGCTTCTTTTGCGTTTTTGAGCTCATTTAATCCTGAAAATACAAAAGGAAGACAAAAACACTCTTTTTCCAATATTAGTACTAAAAAGGGTTAGTTTTATGCCTCATTTGATGTAATTTATAAGTTGCATTTTACACACATCAAAGGACTTAACAAAGTTGGTATAAGTCTTGAAGCCCTTAGAATTCAATTTAGAGGGCCCAAAGTGCAAGAAATAAAGGTAAAATCAAGTTTGGAAGTCCAGGGGTCAAAACTGTCAACATTTGAAAGATTCATTGTGCTGGCAAAGGCTTGCGCACCTCAAGACCCAGAGCCTTACGGTGCGCAAGCAGGTCCCAGATGCAGCAACTCGTTTCTGTTGCCTGTTCAGCCCATGTAAACGTCATGTATTGCCCTTTAACACTTCATGGGCGCCCCCTACATGTTCCTAGGCCTTAGGGGCACTTGTAAATGATCTGGGATCCATGGTAGCATGAGTTGTCAACAATCTAATGGATCAAAATCACTATAAAAAGGCCATTCATGTTGCAACTTGTGATCACTCATTCCCTCTGCACTTGTGGAGCTTCCTGGAGCTTAAGAGCAGACCCAAGTCCTTCCTAATCGTGCATAGGACTTCAGTAAGTATGCTTAACCTTTCTTAGTTAAGTTTTTGCTTAGTTTTAGCTTAAAAGTCAAACCGTCGTAATTAACGGTTGACTTAGCGATTAATCATTGATGGTTCAGTGATTAGTCGAATTGAAAGTAGTTATAAGTTGGTAATTATGTGGGCATTAAACCCTTAAAAGGGCACCATCTGATTTCCACTCTAGCTAGATCAAATGTCGGGTCAAAGTTGTTTATAAAAAGTCAACAGGATCCTAATTTGCAATTTAAAACATAATTAACAATGTAGAAGCTTTGCAACCTGTTTGATCGTTAATATAACTTGGTAATTAGTGTAAGAACATGTCTAAACATGTTCAACCCGACAATTTTCTGTTTAGACCCGGTTCGGAACCGAAAGTCGCAAAACTTTGACTTTTGCTTTGACTTCAGTTCTGACCCGATTTAGTATGATTTGGAAATGCCTTAGAGCTTCCTTAGGACCAGGTTACATGCTAGTATAACCCTCTGTGATTATACACCTTGGTTCAGTAGTTATCCAATTAAAATGCATGATTCCGTTAATTGCCTATATGTTGACCATTATGCCCTTTTCACCATAAAACATGATTTTTGAAAATATAAAAGAGTAGAAACATTAGTTACTGATATATAAACTTGCACCCAAGATTTGACATCAGTTTGAGGTGTAGATTGAGAGTTATGCTCATTAGCGTAAATTGAAAGCTTTATGTTAATTAAACGGCGTAATTAGCGTATAGCCTATTTAAACCTACTTTTTGATATCAAAATTCTTACCCACTGATGTAATATATTATTTTGGGAGTTTTGAATATTTTTAATTAATTTTAGGCTGAGCATAACTTAGGGTCGCAAGCATGATTCGGTAAATGTCGGTTTTGCCCTTTCGGGCTATAAAAAGAGTTTTACATATCTTTTCGACCCCAAAACTTTTGCTACTGATTTCCTATGATAAATACATTATTTTAAACCTTCTGGAAATATAAAAATATCAGCTTTGTATATAGAACCCGTAAACGGCTTCTAATCACCTTTTTAAGCGTTTTTAACGCATAGTATGTACTAAAACTATTTTAAACCTACAAGGGTTGATACCTACTGATATTTTAGGTAAATTATAATATTTTAATAGTAAGCAAAAGTTATTTAACTCAGACTTCAGTTTTGAGCTTTTCGGCTTATGTGAAATTACCAAAATGCCCCTACGGTGCATAGTTTGGTTATAATTAATAAATTTCACACATATACAATACCCTACTGTTATAACTTGGTAAACTAAGTATTTTTGCTGAACATATCAGACCTGTAACTCAGGTTAATACTTAAACTCTTTTATAACCTTGTAAATGACCAAATTACCCATGCGGGTCATAGTTTGTGTTTAAATTCGTTTTGGGCATAATGGAAGATATCCTACTGATATCACCACATATTTGAGGCATATTAACTTAGGAAACCTGCTTAGGACCCTTATGATTACCCGTTACGCCTCTTGCGCGTTCGGTTCGGTTTATGTAACTAGTTTGCATAAATTAGCCGAAACGGGTCAAACCTTATCGGTTTTACCTCAAAATCCAGAATATGTTTAGATTACCCATATAAGGCAAGTCTTCAATCTTGTCGGGTCTAAATCACATTCTATTCCGGTCTTCGCCTTATCATGCGTTTGAACCGTATCTCCCTTTTGAAAACTAACCGGTCTAAGTCAAGACTTAATTAAAGACCCGTTAGGATTCTAATAGGTTATTAAAAACCTTCGTTCCAGATTAGATGCCCAGTAAAAGCTATCTGTACTTGCTGATTTGATATACGGCTGGGATTGAATTTATATTTAGCTCAGGTAAATACTTTTAACTTATTTTCCCTATACGGGCTTGGGTTACGGTATATAAAATACCGCTTGGTCGGGCATCAAATCTTCCATCGTTTGGTGGTTAATAGAATAATTTGACCGACCCGTTTAAATATGTTTTGTTTACTTAAAGCCTTTGGGGGGTTAATGACCATGTCCCGGATATCCTTGGCATCATTCATGAAATGGCCACGACCTAAGCACGGGGTGTAGGCGTACTCCTGACAGCTGCATATGTAAAAACTGGTATCCCACCTTAAGGAATCAGCCTTGTGGGCATTATACATGTGGTGTGTCTATTAATCTTTAACCCGGCACGAACCAGGCTACTGAACGCATAAGAAACATGTAATTCTTTTACGAGATTATATATTTAAATAATTATCCCAAGTTATAAAGAGTTTGTGCCACGTGCATCCAAATTAAATTTTATTAAACTTTTCAAAATGAGTCAGTTGATAGTATTTACCAGTGTAAAATGACGTATTTTCCAAAAAGCTAAATGCAGGTACTATACGTAATAGGCAGGCTACTCCAGGCATCAATAATCAAGTCTCACAAGCTTTAGATGTTAAAGTCTGTTGAACGATATTATCTTTCTGTTTAAGATCCGCCTGTGGATCCATCTTTTACATTCCGTTGTAATATTTGATATTACTTTGAATCGGATTGTAATATATTTATCTTTTGCTTCCGTTGTGCATTTATATATTGTGTTGCTTGACTATGATGATATCAACTACGTCACGATACTCCCCACCGGTGACACGTGGAATTCGGGGTGTGACAATAAATCTTGCTGGTAAAGACCTTTTTTTTTTTTTTAAATCAGAGACATAGGATTTAAAAAAATTGCCTTCAAGTAACATTTAGCTAAGGTCAAATGATAACGAAATAATCATCTAGACATGTACTTTTGATGGTTTAAAGTTTCGACAGGTAAAAGCATTCCTTTAGCTCTATACTTCCTATAAAGTTCAGCTAATTTAGGGAAGTAAGAGTTTGTAAAAGCATTGATTCAACAGGAAAAAAATAACATAAAGCATAATCAGAGTTTAAAAACATCTTAAAACTTTTTTATAAGGATTTTTTTTAACCATGCCAAGTAAGATTCAAGTTTAAATGTCAAAAGATTGTTAATTTATGCTAACCTTTTTATAGGCTTTCAAGACTTTTAGTCAAAATCCAGTACAAATGGTTTGTCGGAATTCTCAGTTAAAGAATCATTAACCAACTATATAGCTTTTGTCACTGGGCCACACATATAAGATTACAAAACTCTAATTAAGACTCAAACCACCACCTATTTAAGTTCAGTTTCATGGGGGATTGTTCAAGCTATGTAACATTAAACATAGCCGAATTAGACCGTCTACAGCTTGGATATTATCAAAAAAAATAAACTAACCAGTGTAGGAAATATGTTGTATTACGCAGAGTAGTCCTCACGGCCGCCCCAAAAGACGTAATTCTCACCCTCGAGATAATGTGCAACATGCGTTGTATGAAAGAATCAGTAAGGTAAAATCTATCAGCATCAAAAAATGTCTATTTCACCAAGTACCAACCATTACCACTTTCTTAAGTTGAGTCGCAGCATATTCACGGACTCTAATTTCAAGGCTATAAAAATATACCTTTAATGGTGACAATATGCTGGTGCATTATTTGATGTTGCTCAGGCATGCGTGAGAGGCTCCTAACAGTTCATATTTCAGCAAAATTAAAAAAAAACCACACATCAGAGAAAATCGGATATAATCAAATTAGTGAAAACTTGGAACTCTTACCAAAATAAAATCATAATAAGGAAAGGACAGCAAATCGTTAAATCAAAACAAAACAAAAACATTTAATGATCACAACCACTTTTACAATGATAGAACAACTTTTACAACGAGAAACAAAAAAGATAATAACCAAACAAAAGAGCGATAATCATAGCAGTGCTCAATCACAATAGTTTTGGAACCATCTCCGTCGTCAGCCGCCAGCGGTGGTGCTTTAGTTGTTTTAGCTTTTGATTCCGATATAAATCCGAATCAGTCGAACGTATACCAGTGAGATTGAACGCCAGTCAGTTCAGTTGGCTGGAGGAAACTTCTGTTTCCATGCATTGCTTTAGAAACCACCGGCCGAATCCCTAATCTCTCTCTCTCTATATGTATACATATACATATATATTCGCTTTCTCACCCTATCAATTCAGGGGAAACAAAGAGACGGGTGTTTGATTAAGTCATTAAGATTTTATTCAATTTGCCATAATTCAATTGCATGCACTGTAACTGTTTTAATTGAAGAATTGATGACGTATTGAATAAATGTGGTAGCAAGGGAAGAAATTAGGGATTTGACCTGATGAAAAAGAGCTTAGGCATCAGTTGAGAGGGAGATGAGGGGTAGAAAGGAACAAAAAGTGTAAAAATACGAAGATTTGTTTTAAGACCTTTGGTATGACATCTTAAAATTCACAGGAAGTTACACGATTAAGGCTAATCCAGTTTACCTAATAAGATGAATTTCATAGAGAAAGAAGTAGAAATTATCAAACAAACAAAAAAAATCCCTTATTTTACAACAAAATCCATAGATTTATTATATTATTATTGTATCAAAACATGAAACATCAAATATTTTATTTTATAATCCTAGTATCAAAACATGGACCTTCCTTATCAAACAAAAGACCATCATAACATTATTGGGTTTAGGAGTTTGGCTAAGATATTTTAACGAGTTTCATATCCTTCATTTCTTTTTTATTTGATGCATTCATTTTAGTGTTTTTGTAATTGGTAAGTTAATCAATTTTACAATGCATAAATTTATTTAGAATAACAATTACTTTAAACTCTTCATATGTCATCTTAATTATGGGTTACAAAGATGCATAAATCCCTAAAATACCCCTAAAGTGTCTTAAACTTTTGGACAATGCACAAGTTTACCCCCTCTAAAATAGCTTGGCTCTCTTGTACATGTTGCTTCAAAATGTGTATACAATGTAAAATTACCATAAGGGTAGAAAACCTAGTTTGCCTAATAAGGTAGGATAGATTATAAATTATTTAATTAATTATAATTATGTCCGGGTCTAAAATCCGGTCGAATCGATCCGACCTTTGACCCCGTAAGGCGACTGGGTCAACCTCCGGCCCGGTCCTGAAAACATTGCTAGTGATGGTTGGAACACATAATCTATATACATACATGTAATTTAGACAAAAAAAAAAATACATACATTACAAATGATCGGGTTAGGATCAAATACAAAGGATAAAATAAATAAGAAGGGTAAGAAGGTTTTTAGTCCATTGATCTTAGATTTGGAGGGTTGAGATTAGTTGTAGGGAAAAGAAGATAATAGAAGGGCATAAAGGGAATCCTATATTTATGGACTTTCTCTCTCCACATGCAAGACACATGCCAATTCCCCCATTGATTTAAAATGTCCATAACTTTTTCATACGACATTTAAAAAAAAAATCACCATAATAACGAGTGTTTTTTTATCTTTAATATGAGTATCATATTATCATATAAAAATAAAATAATTCATTTTTACTGGGTTTTTTCGCATTGTTTTAAAGGTTCAGTTCATTGCGTCTTTTAACTGGGTTTTGGTCATTACATTTTAGTAGAGTTTATATACATTGTGTTATTATCAAAACCTATAACACAATGTTAATTTGGGTTCTATCCATTGCGTTTTTATAAGAACCTATAACACAATGAAGATGGTGTTATATCTGGGTTTTCTATAAATTGTGTTTTATTAGTTCATGTCATTGTGTTTAATATGTTTTCTATTGTGTTTTAATAATTTGTTCAATTTTTTTTATTATCTTGTTCATTGTGTTTTAGTTTGTTGTGTATTGTGTTTTTAGTTTGTTTTCTATTGTGTTTTCACTGCTCTCCATTGTGTCTTTTATCTGCTGTCATTAATTGTGTCTTTTATCTATTGTCATCAATTGTGTTTTTATTTAGTCTGATATTTATTGTGTTATATGTTATCGCCATTGTGTTATACGTTATGGTCATTGTGTTGTTTTCCATTGTGTTTTAATAATTTGTTCAATTTTTTTTTATTATCTTGTTCATTGTGTTTTAGTTTGTTGTGTATTGTGTTTTTAGTTTGTTTTCTATTGTGTTTTCACTGCTCTCCATTGTGTCTTTTATCTGCTGTCATTAATTGTGTCTTTTATCTGTTATCAATTGTGTTTTTATTTAGTCTGATATTTATTGTGTTATATGTTATTGCCATTGTGTTATATGTTATGGTCATTGTGTTTTAGTATGTTGTCCATTGTGTCTTTATCTGTTGTCATTGATTGTGTTTTTGATCTACTTTACATTGTGTAATATGTAACTGGGTTTTTGATTTTTTTTTAAATATAACAATATGGTACTCATATTAAAGATAAAAAACGCTCGATTTTATGGTATAATTTTTTTTAAAACAAATGATGTATAAAAAAGTTACGGACGTTTAAAAATTGGGTGGGGGGGGGGGGGGGAATAGCATGTGACTTGCATGTGCATATTCTCTTTCCTTTTGTAGACAAAATTACCATTTCCATTTAATTTCTCCTACGACACTTGTCACTCTCTGGTGGCTTCTTACCCTTCTTATTTTTAAATCCTTTGCATTATAACTCAACCCACAAATGATCATATTGATGCACACTATTAATAGACAATAAACGAGCCAAAGCTTGACTCGAGCTTGGCTCGCCGTTCGTAGGCCCAAGAAAACGATAAACCCACGATTACGTGACAAATTACCTGATGAGCGACGATGTAGTATGGAAGACGAAAGATGCCTGATGGTGAATGGCGATGGACGACTAAGGTTGATGGAGGATGACGATTGACGCCGTTGTTGAGGATTTAGGGTAAAAGGGATTTGTCTTTTAACTGTTTACAAGTCACATTCTCATATATGGGCCTGGAACTAATTTAGTGGGCTTAGAGATTTTAACAAACACGGACAGAATCAAAGATGTTTTACAATTTTTGAAGTTATTCTTTTTCCTACTAGAGAGGAACCCGCGGGTTAGCGGAGTAAAGAATACGGGGCAAGAATATAAATCAAACCTTAAAAGTTATTGTATGAGGTAGTCTAATATTCCTAACGAGATTTTTTCATTGAAAACTTATATTTCTATCTAAAGCATTTGAAAGTCATGCTTGCTCAGTCTCGAAATCTTCTATCATGTTAATTTCATAATGAAATCTCCAAAAGTTTCACAAGAGTCTATAACGAGTCATTGATTAGACCTGTCATCTAAATAACCTCAAGCAATTTTCTCAAAACAATAAAGTGTGTTTTAAGGTGTTATCAAATTAGGTTCATCTTTCATAGGACGTATCTCGCATGGAATTGCAGACAATAATTTTTTTAAATGGTTACCAAACATTAGTATAGATAACAAAACACAATACATAAATAAATTGAATTTTGAAGAATCCTACAAAGACATCCATGAGGCATATGTCGATTAGGTGTTGACGTATTGTCGAGGGAAAGATATCAAGGCACTAATTATTCATGGTAGAGGTATGTGGGAACTGACCTCGAAGGACGAGAGGATGGTCTCCTTAGGTGTTCTCAAGGTAGAAGAAAATGTGTGGACACTTATTTTGGGGTGGAGTAAGGTATGTCAAAATTTACCAGGCTTTAAACAAAGGACCTCACGCAGTCTAAAGGTATCTTGAAATGTGCTTTCTATCGTTTGCATTGTCATATTTGAGTTATCATGATGAATCCCACACAAAGCATAAATTTTTAGATAGTTTCACAACTTTTGACATTTAAATTTTAGAATACCAATACTATTTGTTTTTTTTTTTTTTGAAAAGTAAACTTCATTAAACACACGCCTCCGACCCAAAAGGGGAAAAGGCCAAACAAGAACAAACCCCTCCGACCCAAACAGGCAAAAGGCACACAATTACAACATGTACAAAGGGTATTTACACCAATCCTCCCAAATAAAATAGTTACAGGAAGATCTATTTTTTACCCATGCAAAACCTCTAGATTTAACCTCCCCTAAAATGTCTTATGAGCTGCGTTTTGTTTGTTTGAATACCATCTCGTTCCTTCCTTTCCAAATGCACCAGCATGTAATTATCACAAGACCGTGTATAATCTTCTTAGCTTCCTTTCCTAATTGTGCAAACTTGTGGACTTCCATAAGATCTTTGAACTCGAAAATGAAGAGCGAAGGAATGTTACACCAAGCGCTAAAACCCATCCAAACCCTATTAGTCAACTCATAAGCTGTAAAAAGGTGCTCTACTGTTGTCTCATGTTCCTCACAATACGGACATAAAATACTCGGGATGTAACACCTTGAAAATTCACGTCCTATAATGTGTTGACACGTGTCATAAAGTTTGAACGTGTGAAAGAATGTTATAAAAGGACTAAAGTTGACAAACATGGAAAGTATGTGATTATACGGGTTTTAAATGTCAACAGTGAATAAATATACTTCATAATAACCCTACCTGATGTTTATAACATCAAACGAATAAATCATGGATCATGCGAAGCTTAAAGTGAGAGATTTCAAACTACAGGGGTTAAATGTGTCAACATGTTTAAAGATATACCTCTGAGTGACCTTTTGACAAACCCGAAGCTTTGTAACTGTTAGTTATGCTCACTAGAATGCACGATATAAATTTCGTAAAGTTTCGTTATCGTATGAGAAAGTTATGATCAAATTCGTGTGCGAGGGGTTAAAGCGTAAACGTTGAAAGTTATGACTTTTCGGGTTAACCGGAAGTGTCCAGGGACTTGGCAAAGTGGGTATAAGTCCTAAAGCCCTTGTGGGTAAATAATAAGGGGTCAAATTGCAAGTATTTAGCTCAATTGACCTTTTGGAAGGGCCAAGAGGTGTGATCCAACAACTCAAAAACGTTTTTGTCTGATCAGAAGGGCCATGCGGCCCGCGTAGACGTTAATAAAACTTGAGGCGGGCCGCGTCAGGCGCCCAGAACCAGAAAAACGTAACAGCCTCCTGGAAACGTGGAAATTCGATCTTTAAGCGATATTTTTGCAATGTGGGCGACCCCTAAACAGTCCTAGACACTAGGGACACATGGTGGAATGTTGTGGTCAGTGGATAGACTTGTTTGTCAATGTTTTGTGGTGTTTAATCCACTATAAAAGGCCACAAGTGTTCAACTCATTCCTCACACCTTCAATTGCATACCTGATCAATTCTGGAGCTCCCAAGCAGGCCCAACTGATCACATTTCGTGCATAGGACTATTGTAAGTCTGCTAATCCTTCTTTAATTGAGTTTAGCTTAGTTATTTAGCTAAAAGTCAAACCGTCGTAATTACGGTTTGACTTCGAGATTAATGATTAATAGCTCAGTCAATTCTCGAATCAAAAGTAGTTATAAGTTGGTATTTATGTGGGTAATAAACCCTTAAAAGGGTTCCCCCTGATTACCACTCTAGCCAGGTCAAAAGTCGGGTCAAACTTATATTTAAAAAGTCAACAGGAAGCTTAAAATGCCATTTATGCATAATTAACATTGTAGATCATATACAACCTGTTGGATCATTGTTATAACTTGGCAATAAGTGTAAGAACATGTCTAAACATGTTCAACCCGACAATTTCCTGTTTAGACCCGGTTCGGAACCGAAAGTCACATAGTTTGACTTTCACTTTGACTTTCAGTGCTGACCCGTTTAGGCATGTTTTAGAAATGCCTCAGAGCTTTAATTGGACTAGGTTACATGTTAGTACAACCCTCTGTGATTATACACCTTGGTTCATTAGTTATCCAATTAATATGCATGTTTCCGTTAATCGCTCATATGTTGACCATTATGCCCTTATTACCTTAAAACGTGATTTTTGGAAATATAAAAGAGTAGAAACTTTAATTACTGATATATCAACTTGTATGCAAAGTTTGACATCAGTTTAAATTGTAGATTTAGAGTTATGCTCAATATCGCAAAATTAAAGCTTTATGTTAATAAAACGGCGTAATTAGCGTATAGCCTAGTTAAGCCTACTTTTTGATATCAAATCTTTTACCCACTGATGCAATATATTATTTTGGGATTTTTAAAGATTTTTAATAAATTTTAGGCTGAGCATAACTAGTAGTCGCAGGCTTAATCCGGTAATTGTCGGTTTTGCCCTTACGGGCCATAAAATGAGTTTTACATATCTAAACGACTCCAAATCTTTTGCTACTGATCACATATGATAAATAAATTATTTAAAGCCTTCTGGAAATATAAAAATATCAGATTTAAGTATCAAACCCGGAAATGGCCTTTAATCGCCTTATTAAGCGTTTTTAGCGCAAAGTATGTATTAAAATTACATTGGACATACCCGGGTTGATACCTACTGATATATGAGGCAAATTATAATATTTTAACAGTAAGCAAAGGTTGATAAACTCAGACTTCAGTTTTGAGCTTTTCGGCTTATGTGAAATTACCAAAATACCCCTACGGGGCATAGTTTGGTTAAAAATGATAAATTTCACATATATGCTTTAACCTACTGATATAACTTAGCAAATTGAGTATATTTTCTGATTTCATCAGACCTGTAACTCAGGTTGTTACTTAAACTCTTTTATAAACTTTTAAATGACCAAACTACCCCTACGGGGCCTAGTTTGTGTTTAAACACGTTTCGGGCATAATGAAAGACATCTTACTGATGTCACAACATATTTGAGGCATAATTAACTTAGTAAACCTGTATATAGCTCTCATGAATACCCGTCACGCTTATTACGCGTACGGTTCGGTTTATGTAACAAGTTTACATAAATTAGCCGAAACGGGTCAAACCTTAACGGTTTTATCTCAAAATCCAGAATGTGAATAATAAACCCATATTAAACAAGTCTTCAAACTTGTCGGGTCTAAATCACATTCTATCCGGTCTTCGCTTAATCGTGCGTACGAACCGTATCTTTGAAACTAGCCGGTCTAAGCTTAAGCTTAATTAAAGACCCGTTAGGACTCTAATAGGTATTATAAAACCTTCGTTCCAGATTAGGAGGACCAGTAAAAGCTACGTGCATTTTGCTAATTGTGAATTATACTTTGCTCAGGTAAATACTTTTAACTTATTTTCCCTATACGGGCTTGGGTTACGGTATGTAGCATACCGCTTGATCGGGCATCAAATTCTCCACCGTTGAGTGGGTAATTGAATAAATTTGATCGGCTCGTTTAAACAGTCTTGTTACTTAAAGCCTTTGGGGGGTTAATGACCATGTCCCGGATATCATTGGCATCATTTTACGAAATGGTCACGACTTAAGCGCGGGGTGTAGGCGTACACCCGTCAGTGCACAAAAGTATATTGTGGTGTGTCTATTGATCTTTAACCCGGAAAAGATCCGGGCTACTGAACGCACAAGGAACATGTAATTCGTTCACAAGATTATAATATTAAATAATTCTCCTAAGTTAAATAAAATGTTTATGCCATGTGCATCCAAACCAATTTTCAATCATTTTCCAAAATGAGTCAGTTGAATGTATTTACCAGTGTAAACTGACGTATTTTCCCAAAAAGATTAAATGCAGGTACTAAGCGTAATTGGCTGGGATTTCTCCTTAGCATCACTAGAAGTCTCGCAAGCTTAAGATGCCTGAAGTCTGTTGAACCATTAATACTATTTTTATTTTCGATCCGACTGTGGATAAACTTCCGGATATTGTGACTTTGATATTACAATATTAAATTCGGTTGTATTACATCTTTTTAAATTTGCTTCCGCTGTGCATATTGATTATTGTGTTGTTTGACTATTATGTTGCCAACCACGTCACGATACTCCCCCACCGGGCCCACCGGTGACACGTGGAACTCGGGGTGTGACAGGTTGGTATCAGAGCCAACACTGAGTGAATTAAACACTAGCCCTTTGTGTTTAATCTCAGTTACACAATTGCACAAATTCTAAACCTTCGAGTCTAGACATATAACATAGGACAAATTCTACCTTGTTAGGTTTTTGTTTTATCCTTTAATTTTATATATTTTGTTGTTGTTGTTATCTCATATTATAGTGACAGGATTTGAAAATGCCCCCAAGATTCTCCAGGAGAAGGGGAAGAGGCAAGGGGCCAGTCACCGCCCCCAACGATAATGAAGCTGGACCCTCGAATGTTCGAGCTCCGTCTACCACGGAGAGTGATGATCCACGGCAAAACCGAAGGAACCTATTTGAGCCGGCCAGACGATCGGTATCTCACAGCTCTACCCCTCCAGTCCAGAACCCTTACGGGCCACAACCGGACTACGAGCCGAACAACCCTCAGCCTTCCTTCATACCATTACAACGATCCCTGTCTCATCATTCTTTCGGGGATCCTACACCAGTTTTCAGGGGCCGGTTTAACCCGGCCAATTACATTCAAGAACCCGTGGGTTTTAACCCACTGTGTAACACCTGTGCCTCCACGGCCATCAAACAAATACCAAACCAATGAAATATTATATTTCATACTTGGGATTTGTAAAAATATGTGTATCATTTGCACATATCAATTTTTGTTCAATTCCAAACTCTAAATCGCTTTCTGGAAGGTTATACGCGCACCGATGCGTAAATATAACCAGTTTAATGCAACAAACACTCCATAATAGTGACATAGGCTTAACATACCTTAAATAACCTTTACATAACTTAGAAATAAGTTTTGAAGGCTTTGGTATGGCAAAAACAAGCTAATTCGCTTACAGGGACTAAACTTGACAAACTGCGAAAGTATGCCAATTTGAACTGTAACGAACATTCCAGAACATGACCATAAGTTAAACACACCTTAAATATCCTTTATATAGCTTAGAAATAGGCTTTGAGGGGTTCGGTGTGCTAAAATAAACTTTTGGGTCATTCAGGGACTAAAAGTGTCAAGAAGTGCACAAGTTTGCATTTTCGCGCATAACTTACGTTCTGAATACATCCGGACATCCAAAAATTTATGAAAGCACTAAAATATTTTATTTTAGTGTTCGCCATAAGAAAAATTCATTCGTCGCGTCATTTGGATCGTTTTTCGCGCTTATGCACATTCCGTCGTAATTAACCGAACATCGCGATCATACGGCCAAACGAACCGATATCCGAGATATTTTTGAGCATTTTTTGAGTTCCCTATACTTTAACTTCATTTTAGATCCTTGAAATGAGGTTAACGGGGTTCAAACGCATCGAAAATAGCTTAAACGGGCTGCAGGGACCAAATCTGACATTCTGCCAAACTAGGTCCTTGCGCACCGCAACAAATATTTGTTACGGTGCGCAAGGGGTCTGCAGACCAGATGCAGTGTATTAAACAGCCTGTTTGCAGCTGTTTAATCCTCCACCACATGTTCTCACTTGCTTAGTTAGATGATAAGGACCATTTTTAGCTTCCATAACCTTCCAACAAGTGTACGGATGTGATCGAATCACAGTTTCCATGAAACGATCTTAACGGTGGACCAAAAACTATATATACCCCATGCCTTTCATTGCAAAACTTACAAGAATTTTGATTTGAGAAACTCTAAGTTGAAACTATTGTTTCATACCTGAGATTTTTTAATCGAAATTAGCATTCGGGGACCCTTCGTAAGTATTCTTTCGTCTTTTATTGCTTTTCGAGTCCGAAAGTCAAACTTTGTTTGACTTTCAGCGTTGACCAGCTTATGGTCAATGCGAAGTTCGTTTGAACTTCGCAACGTGATTGTAATCACGATGGTTATAGTCCCTTGTGACTATGCCTACTGATTACCACGTTGTCTAGGGTCGTAAGGGTAAGCGATCTAATAAATCGCTTATACTTTCGAACCCGACCCAGTTTGGTCGATCATTAGGATCCGACCAAATACATTAGGTGACCATAGTGTATAGGGAATAACCTTCCGAGGTTATACCTAATGCTCACATCGTTTAAATAGTTGTATGATAGGTAGTTTATATGCCTTAGGTAAATTACCAGAATACCCTTTTCATGTATAATTGGTAATTAAGCTTATGTAACCTAAACTTTTGTACATAACTGACTATACAACATGATTAAACACGTTTAGGCATATAATACTTGTCATAGGACTAGTTAGACGTCTCGAACGCGCTTTGCGCGCACGACGCGTTAAAGTAGCATATGTTACCTTAATGGGTCGCGATGGGTCGAAAGCACTTAGGTTAGTCTCAATGTAGTATGTAGGACTTGTTAAACCATATCATATGAGTTCCAATACTCATTTGGTTTACCAAGCCTCATCCTATCCGATCTCCCGATTTAAGTCCGGTTTATTTATATAGTTTTAGATTGCCGACTGATTCCGTGCTCCCTCTAGCTTTGTTTGGTTGTTGTTCAAGACCTCTAAGCATTCTCAGGTGAGTACATTATTCCCCTATTTTACTGCTTTCAATTGTTTTGGGGTGACTCATATGTGCTAAATGTTTTCAAGGTTTTAACGATGGTATCAAAACGATTTTCGATGTTATAACGATGGTTTCAAAAACGATTAAGACGATTTATACAAAACTAATAACGATTTCGATAATGTGAACGAACTTGTTGGTTGGGTTACATAACAAATGACATTCATTAGCAATGATCAAGCCGACCAGTATTAGGTTATGGTACCATAGGATCTGACAAATCCCGTTATTTACTACACCCGTGGTTATGTGTGGGTGTAGTGGGTAGCGACTGAATCTGTAATTATTAATTTACCCTTTGGTAAGGGTTTATTAATGCGAGAGCAAGGTAAGCGAGTCACGAAGGTTTGAATGTTATTAGCGAGATGACCATATAAGTAGTTTCACGACCTAAAACGAATTTAACGATTTGGGTAAACGATTGGCTTCAAAGCGATATACGATTGGGTTTTGGTTAAGTGTTTAGATAACGGGACGGGTGTAATGTGATGAAAGCATGGTGGATACGCCGCTGGTACTTCCTATATATAAGTGATTTCATCATATTACATACCGTGGCGTTATTTAGTTCACTTGGGTAAACGATTTTCAAACGATGTCACACAAACGAGGTTTTCGATATGATATAAACTATACGAGTTTTTAACGAGAATTATTAACGAGTTTTATTAACAATTTATTTAGAGATGTTTCACAATTTGCTTTACTAAAACAAATGTTTTTGGGTTAAGAGTCATGGCTACGAGGTTTTATAAACTATAACCCGCTTGATTTGAGTTGGTTGATTAAGTTGCAATATTATACTCTTTTCAAAACAAGGTTTTTAATAAAGTATTGCAACATCTAAACTAGCCATGATTTCGACACTCCTACAAAACCTATGTATTCGCCAGCATTTCTTTGCTGACCTCGTTTTCACATGTGTTTCAGGTATTGTTGAAAGATATCGATTAATAAGATGCATGCTCACATAGGACTGGACAAGGCCTTAGTGACTCAATAACAATGATAGACTATGTTTAAATTGTGTATTAACAATTCCAGACGATGTAATTATTCAATGTTTAATAAAACGAAACACTTTTTGGTATCCATGGTTATGAAACAATGATTCTGTTGCAACGCGCCTCGATGTTTCCGTCACGTTTTGTTGTTTTACGCGGTCGGGGTGTGACAGAAAAGTTGGTATCAGAGCCAATGGTTATAGGGAATTAGGTTATTAGTAATGCTTTGACCTAGTCTATAACCTTCTTAGGACCCTAACGCGAGTTCACTTGCGTTTAGTCATAAAACAATACCGTCACCTATCCTTAGGCGACGACCACAACAAGAACACAAATTTCAAGACCACTTTGAAAGCTAATCATCTGTTCTAGGATGATTGATTACTAGGTTTTGAACCCTCTATTGTAAGGTTTTGAACCCCTTTGAATTTTCAAAAATCTCGTCAAAGTTTGGGTCTTATAATGTGAACATGTGCAAACTGGAAGGGTGAATGCCTGTATTCTGGGTTTTCTGTCTAGGCAAGCACTTCGTATACATCTCATCAGACGCGAGACCAGTTGTGCTTACCTGGGAATTCTTGGGGTGAGTGTTCACTTATAGGCAAGCATGTCTTCGCGATACATTATTTTTGACCCATTTACTTTGATTAGTCACCGTCTTATTTGTTTGCCTTAGGTAACAAACAAATGATCACAATTTTCATGCGTTATCATTCTGTTTTGATTGTCCAATAATCTTTCACCTGTTTCTCCCTATGCCTTTCTTTTTCTTCAAGAATGTCTCTTCATCACGATGACGCCCAGATATCTGAGCAAGCAGCCAAATTCGCTCAGCGAATAGGCGAAGTAGTCCTGAAGACTGTTGAATTAGCTACTGCCATGTATCATCTCCAGGATGAAGCCACCCAAGAGTCACCAAGACAGGCAGGACCTAGTCAGGCGACAACACCATCAGCCAATAAACCAATCGAGGAATCAAAGACCATGGATGAACGATCCCCTAAGAAGTCAAAGAAGCGAAAGGCTTCTCAGAACTTCGCCATGGTCATTCACAATGGTAAAGCCGTCCCCAACCAACCAGCTCAACCCCCTGCTAGGAAGCCATACAACGGAACTTCACCCTTGTGCAACCAATGTAGCCTTCATCATCACCCTAGTGTGAAGTGCCGCGAATGCCAAATTTGTGGACGTAAAGGTCATACGGCAAAAGTTTGGGTAGCAGCAGTTGCACCAAATCAAGCTGACAACAATCCTACTCAAGCTCGTTTCACACGAGGGTCTTGCTTCAACTGTGGCGAGATGGGCCATTTCCAAAGGGATTGCCCAAAGCTTGCTAATGCAAATCTGACCCACGGATGAGCAGTTGGCTGAGTAGAAGATGTTGCTATCTTATGCTTTTGTTTCTTTCGTTTTCTTGTAATGAGAAACAATCTGATTTGTTAATAAATAAATTGTTGTTCACAGTTCTGATATACGAGTGTAGTTACATGTGTGTATGACTTTTCCTATGATACCTACATCAAGGAACTATGTACCTTACAAACTACTCTTGTGATTTCTCTCTTTCAAATGATTGCTCATGATTCCCTCGAAAATTTTAAGTACTCGTTTCACTCTAAGAAACAAAGTACAGAAAATTAAGTGACATTATGAGTAATCGTGCTCTTCGCACATCTGTGCCTTTGAATCCTTGGTTAGATAACTAAGGATATTTTCAAATCTCATACCCATTACGTTTTGATTTTTCAACATACACAGTACAAGTATTTCAAAAAAAAAAAAAAACATTGGCTATACTTTCAAAAACAACCTTCATAATTTCAAAATGTTTCATATAGTCTGAACACAATATTAACACAATACATTTTCTGATCAAGTGCATGATTTCGAAAAGCATCATTCATGTCTTTCAAAAACCTTATACATAATTTCAAAATTCATCTCGCATGATTTTAAAACATTTTTGTAAATATATCTACCTAATACACCTACTTTATGATTTCAAAAAGTATTATATATAAGGTTTCAAAAACGTTAAACACATTTTTCTTAAAAGAACCCCATGCATAGTTTTCAAAAAAAATTTCCTCATACATTGACTTAACCTTCAAAATTCTGCTTCATATGTCGCCTTGACATATCAAGCATCTCAACTTCATAAGCATTTTACATCATGTTTTGACCTAAGCACATCCAGTGCAAGGTTTCAAAACATCTTCAACTTCTAAAATTCACATGGGATCTTTTTATCTTCACAATTAGATCCTTGTGGATGATTATCATTCAAATCAGAGTCCTTAATTGGATTCCTTATGTACCTTAATTCGAACACTTCGGTTCCTAATAATCGAAATCGAATTTTCTTTTTGAATCTTTCTATCTTTATAGTTGGATTCTTGATAACGTTTAAAGTACCAAATGAAATCCACGGAATGGATTCCTAGTGTGCTTTAAATGCATGTACGCAATTTACAAGACAAATTAACAAACAATTTTGCGATTATGTGATATGTGTTTATGTGTTCTCCTCTATGATTTTGTGTGATCCGATTTTCAAATCCTCATAGAATCTTTCATGTTTTCATATGAGGGATTCATAGTAGGATATTCAAAAGGTACTGCCTTAAATCCTTATGGGCTTCTACCTGGTAGTTAAGACCCTTGGGTTATATAGTACCATTCCATGATTCGATGAGAGACCCTTTAGTGGTCTAGTCAAAAAGATTGATTCACAATCTGGTTAAAGAACGACATCCAGTGATGTAGCTGAACAGACTCCTTGATAGTCTATTTAGATCATTTATTGATTTAATTAAAAGGACTCCATGGCGGTCTAGTCACACTCATCACAGGTTTGTTCGTTTGGTTTTACACTACACATTATAAAATAGACTGTGTGAACTGTGCAAGGAATTGTCTAATTATGGACGCGTACATAATTATGAAATTTAGTGCACAGAAACACAGTAAGATTTATTATGTGTAAGAACCGATAGTGACAACAATAACAAAATGAGAACGATGTAATGGAGGTACAGTGGACGCACCAATGACACTTCATATACTTGTATATAAGTGTCCCTCTTACATTGCAAGCATAATGTTATTAAGGTTACTAGAAGTTCAGAACCCTAACCAATGATGTTCGATCTTTTCAACTTCATGTTTTAAACTCTCGCAAGTTTCCTCTAAATAAATTTCGGGACGAAATTTCCTAAAGTAGGGGAGACTGTAACACCTGTGCCTCCACGGCCATCAAACAAATACCAAACCAATGAAATATTATATTTCATACTTGGGATTTGTAAAAATATGTGTATCATTTGCACATATCAATTTTTGTTCAATTCCAAACTCTAAATCGCTTTCTGGAAGGTTATACGCGCACCGATGCGTAAATATAATCAGTTTAATGCAACAAACACTCCGGAATAGTGACATAGGCTTAACATACCTTAAATAACCTTTACATAACTTAGAAATAAGTTTTGAAGGCTTTGGTATGGCAAAAACAAGCTAATTCGCTTACAGGGACTAAACTTGACAAACTGCGAAAGTATGCCAATTTGAACTGTAACGAACATTCCGGAACATGACCATAAGTTAAACACACCTTAAATATCCTTTATATAGCTTAGAAATAGGCTTTGAGGGGTTCGGTGTGCTAAAATAAACTTTTGGGTCATTCAGGGACTAAAAGTGTCAAAAAGTGCACAAGTTTGCATTTTCGCGCATAACTTACGTTCTGAATACATCCGGACATCCAAAAATTTATGAAAGCACTAAAATATTTTATTTTAGTGTTCGCCATAAGAAAAATTCATTCGTCGCGTCATTTGGATCGTTTTTCGCGCTTATGCACATTCCGTCGTAATTAACCGAACATCGCGATCATACGGCCAAACGAACCGATATCCGAGATATTTTTGAGCATGTTTTGAGTTCCCTATACTTTAACTTCATTTTAGATCCTTGAAATGAGGTTAACGGGGTTCAAACGCATCGAAAATAGCTTAAACGGGCTGCAGGGACCAAATCTGACATTCTGCCAAACTAGGTCCTTGCGCACCGCAACAAATATTTGTTACGGTGCGCAAGGGGTCTGCAGACCAGATGCAGTGTATTAAACAGCCTGTTTGCAGCTGTTTAATCCTCCACCACATGTTCTCACTTGCTTAGTCAGATGATAAGGACCATTTTTAGCTTCCATAACCTTCCAACAAGTGTACGGATGTGATCGAATCACGGTTTCCATGAAACGATCTTAACGGTGGACCAAAAACTATATATACCCCATGCCTTTCATTGCAAAACTTACAAGAATTTTGATTTGAGAAACTCTAAGTTGAAACTATTGTTTCATACCTGAGATTTTTTAATCGAAATTAGCATTCGGGGACCCTTCGTAAGTATTCTTTCGTCTTTTATTGCTTTTCGAGTCCGAAAGTCAAACTTTGTTTGAATTTCAGCGTTGACCAGCTTATGGTCAATGCGAAGTTCGTTTGAACTTCGCAACGTGATTGTAATCACGATGGTTATAGTCCCTTGTGACTATGCCTACTGATTACCACGTTGTCTAGGGTCGTAAGGGTAAGCGATCTAATAAATCGCTTATACCTTCGAACTCGACCCAGTTTGGTTGATCATTAGGATCCGACCAAATACATTAGGTGACCATAGTGTATAGGGAATAACCTTCCGAGGTTATACCTAATGGTCACATCGTTTAAATAGTTGTATGATAGGTAGTTTATATGCCTTAGGTAAATTACCAGAATACCCTTTTCATGTATAATTGGTAATTAAGCTTATGTAACCTAAACTTTTGTACATAACTGATTATACAACATGATTAAACACTTTTAGGCATATAATACTTGTCATAGGACTAGTTAGACGTCTCGAACGCGCTTTGCGCGCACGACGCGTTAAAGTAGCATATGTTACCTTAATGGGTCGCGATGGATCGAAAGCACTTAGGTTAGTCTCAATGTAGTATGTAGGCCTTGTTAAACCATATCATATGAGTTCCAATACTCATTTGGTTTACCAAGCCTCATCCTATCCGATCTCCCGATTTAAGTCCGGTTTATTTATATAGTTTTAGATTGCCGGCTGATTCCGTGCTCCCTCTAGCTTTGTTTGGTTGTTGTTCAAGACCTCTAAGCATTCTCAGGCGAGTACATTATTCCCCTATTTTACTGCTTTCAATTGTTTTGGGGTGACTCATATGTGCTAAATGTTTTCAAGGTTTTAACGATGGTATCAAAACGATTTTCGATGTTATAACGATGGTTTCAAAAACGATTAAGACGATTTATACAAAACTAATAACGATTTCGATAATGTGAACGAACTTGTTGGTTGGGTTACATAACAAATGACATTCATTAGCAATGATCAAGCTGACCAGTATTAGGTTATGGTACCATAGGATCTGACAAATCCCGTTATTTACTACACCCGTGGTTATGTGTGGGTGTAGTGGGTAGCGACTGAATCTGTAATTATTAATTTACCCTTTGGTAAGGGTTTATTAATGCGAGAGCAAGGTAAGTGAGTCACGAAGGTTTGAATGTTATTAGCGAGACGACCATATAAGTAGTTTCACGACCTAAAACGAATTTAACGATTTGGGTAAACGATTGGCTTCAAAGCGATATACGATTGGGTTTTGGTTAAGTGTTTAGATAACGAGACGGGTGTAATGTGATGAAAGCATGGTGGATACGCCGCTGGTACTTCCTATATATAAGTGATTTCATCATATTACATACCGTGGCGTTATTTAGTTCACTTGGGTAAACGATTTTCAAACGATGTCAAACAAACGAGGTTTTCGATATGATATAAACTATACGAGTTTTTAACGAGAATTATTAACGAGTTTTATTAACGATTTATTTCGAGATGTTTCACAATTTGCTTTACTAAAACAAATGTTTTTGGGTTAAGAGTCATGGCTACGAGGTTTTATAAACTATAACCCGCTTGATTTGAGTTGGTTGATTAAGTTGTAATATTATACTCTTTTCAAAACAAGGTTTTTAATAAAGTATTGCAACATCTAAACTAGCCATGATTTCGACACTCCTACAAAACCTATGTATTCGCCAGCATTTCTTTGCTGACCTCGTTTTCACATGCGTTTCAGGTATTGTTGAAAGATATCGATTAATAAGATGCATGCTCACATAGGACTGGACAAGGCCTTAGTGACTCAATAACAATGATAGACTATGTTTAAATTGTGTATTAGCAATTCCAGACGATGTAATTATTCAATGTTTAATAAAACGAAACACTTTTTGGTATCCATGGTTATGAAACAATGATTCTGTTGCAACGCGCCTCGATGTTTCCGCCACGTTTTGTTGTTTTACGTGGTCGGGGTGTGACAGACTGGGGCCAGACGATCACTTCTCTGGCGATCACGCGGACGACATGGACGAGGATACTGACCCCGTCGAACCTGCAAGTGGCACTCCAAACCACCCGATCGAGATCTCCAACGGATCGTCTTTCCACGGATCACCCTACGGTGGTCCAGACAGCTTCCAAGCCATGTTCACTCGGCACGAGTGGTACTATACACCTTCTCACCACTCGTCGCCTCAACAGCAACAGCCGCAGCAACAACAGGATCCCTCTGTGGATTCCAGATTCGTGGCAGTCACGTCACTGCCTCCACCGCCGCCAGTACAGCCGGCACCTCCACAACCGCCAAGGCGAAGGAGAACCGGTGCGCGCATGTTGTCACGAGCAGGGGACTTCCATTTCAGTTCCCCCCGTCAGTCCAGTGGCAGCCATTATCCGCCACACCAGGAGGACCCACAAATGGGTGGACCCTCCAACCCAGCTGTACCACAGCCACCGCCAATGGGTTTTGACAACCCAATTCCGGCATATACGGGTTCCATGGCGTATAACCCGTTTGAACCGCCGACTCACCACAACTATGGTTACGCGGAGGCCGACCCTTACATGGTAGCGGCGAACTACAACACCCAAGGACCCTATGGAGATCCATGGGGAGTAGGGTACCCAACACAGGGGTACCAGATACCTCCTAGGCCTATTATCCGGACGCAGTCACAACCGCCACGATTTTCTCCCCCAGAAAGGGAGGAAATCCTGCAAAGGTTGGATGAAGTAGAGCGAGGCTTCCACCGTGACCGTAGGGAGAGACAGACCTTCTTCCAAGGATTAGCAAGCTTGATCAAAGGGAAGAACAAGAAGGATCATTGAATCCTTCCAATAGTTGTTGAGCCCCTACGTGGGCCTGTATTTGCTGTATTTGTTTAAGCCCCTGCGTGGGTATGTATGTGTGTTTGTTTTGACCCCTGCGTGGGTCTATCTTCCGTTAACCCCTACGAGGGTATGATGATTGCTTAAAGTCCCTGCGTGGACTAGTTTGTTTGTTTAAGGTCCCTGCGTGGACTATTATGTTTGTTTAAAGTCCCTGCGTGGACGAGCATGTTGATTGACCCCTGCGTGGGTAATTGTTTGTTGAAAAGACCCGTTTAGGGCAGCATGTAATATTATAATAAATTAATGGAATGTTTGTTTTATAAATTTCATGTTTGCCATTATGTGCATATATAAATTATAAATGAAATAAATAAATTAAAATCATTCCTTTTGAAATAATCTGCCCATGTAATTATTAAATAAGGATCTTAAAGAGTGAAACCTAGCCTGCGGGTCATTTTAAGACCAGGTCAAGATGGTAAGACCTGTTCAAAAGATTCAAATCTAAGTTAACATCTAAAAACATGTTAACATTCCAGGCAGACGTGATTCGTTAAAATCACACGTCATTTTATATGAATAAGGATTCTTTAGAAGATTCCTAACCCAATTTAATGATCTCTGAATCAAGGGTTAAGATCATCAATTAAGGTGATCATATTTTTACCATACGTTGGTAGTGCAATGCCTACGGGCCTTGCTCATTTCTATATGAGCCAAAAGACAGTGGTAGCTATGACTCCCTGTCAAATAAAGGTAATGAACTAGGTTCAAACCTCAAATGCTTTGATTCTCTGAAATCCTAGCATATAATTTATAATTGTCCTTGTGACTAGGCCTATTGTGCCAGTATACCTTAATGTTTTGATTCTCTAAAATCATAGATTAAATTAAAAGTATCCATGTGACTAGGCCTTTTGTGCCACAAATAAAACTGCTAATGTTTTATAATTAGGATAAATTATAATAGAAATCCTAAATAAATATGATTTATAAATTAACCAAATATGGTCTCTGTTACCATGGTTAATGAATTGCCATAAAAGACAATTCCTTAATAAACTCCCAAATAAACTATTGTCCTTGTTTTCTGCAACAGTTCAATTAAAATGGCTAACTCGGACGAGGGTAATAGTCATCCAGTGGAGAATAACCAGAACGCCCGAATTAATCTAACGGGTGCTGAATTGAAAGCGATCATAGACGGCGCTGTTACACAGGCTTTGGAAAGGCAGTACGAAGAGTATAGCGGGACTCGTAGTAGGACCCTATCTACACAGCCTTCAAAGCCACCGTCCAAGAAGGACGACCCGAAGAAAGATGATGATCGACGCTCCTCGAACCACAGTGCTCCATCTCAGCAGGTTGTACTGAACCACGGACCCCGTGAGAAGGGTTGCTCTTATAAGTACTTTGTTTCGTGCAAGCCCCGGGATTTTAATGGGGAGAAAGGAGCCATTGACTGTATGACGTGGCTGGATGAGATGGATACGGTTGTAGACATCAGCGGATGCGCTGAGAGAGACGTGGTCAAGTTTGTGTCGCAGTCTTTTAAGGGTGAAGCTTTAGCATGGTGGAGATCTTTGATTCAAGACACCGGGAAAATCCCATTGTACAACATGTCATGGGATCAATTTGTTGCCCTTATCAGGGAAAATTACTGCCCTCAGCATGAGGTGGAGAAGATAGAATCTGATTTTCTATCATTGGTGATGACAAACCTTGACTGTCAAGCTTACCTAACGAGCTTCAACACGATGTCCCAGTTGGTTCCATATCTGGTAACCCCGGAACCAAAGCGAATAGCTCGTTTTATCGGTGGTTTAGCCCCCGAGATCAAGGCAAGCGTAAAAGCTTCTCGGCCAGCTACTTTTAGATCAGTAGCTGACATTTCCTTATCCCTCACTCTGGATGCGGTCAGGCAAAGATCGCTGAGGAATAAGGAGGCTGAGAAGAGAAAGCGTGAAGATGATGGTTCACGAAAGTCGAACAAGAAACACCGTGGGAACGGTGACAACAAGAAAGGATCGGAGTCAAGGAAGGATGGGCATCACTCTGGTGAGAAGCCCAAATGCAAAATTTGCAAGAAACAGCACTATGGAAAGTGCAGACTCGAGTCGATCTCTCAGACTCAGTCAAAAACCTATGCTTGTGGTATATGCAAGTCCACGGATCACAAAACCTTGGATTGCAAGAAGATGAAAGACGCAACGTGCTACCGTTGCAATGAAAAGGGCCACATTAAAACCAACTGCCCTAAGTACACCAAGAAGCCTGAAGAGGCCAAGAAGACCAATGCTAGAGTCTTCAGAATGGACGCAAAGGAAGCGATTCTAGACGACAGCGTTATTACATGTACTTTCCTTGTAAATGATGTCTTTGCAAGATTACTATTTGATTCAGGCGCTGATAAATCGTTTGTAGATCATAAATTTTGCAAATTACTAAAATTACCTGTCAAAACCTTAAATGTGAATTATGAGGTGGAGTTAGCAGATGGCACCCTAGAAACTTCTCAACTGTGTTAGATGGATGTGTTATATCCATTAAGAACCATTCTTTTCCTCTGTCTCTACTTCCATTTAAGTTGTCCGGTTTTGACATAGTTATGGGTATGGACTGGTTATCTCATAACCAGGCCCAAATTGTCTGCAACAGAAAGCAAGTGGTGATAAAGACTCCGTCTGGTGAGTCACTTACCATTCGGGGAGATACCCAGTATGGGCTGCCTGAGCAAGCGACTATGCTCAAGGCTTCAAAATGTTTAAAGAAGGGGTGTGTCATCTACATGGCACAAGTAATTATTGATGAGCCCAAACCGAAGATAGAAGACATCCCTGTCATCTCTGAATTCCCAGAAGTTTTTCCGGAAGAACTACCTGGTTTGCCACCAGATAGGCAAGTGGAATTCAGGATTGATATTATCCCCGGAGCAGCACCAGTTGCCAGAGCACCCTATAGGTTGGCTCCAATGGAGATGAAAGAATTGAGGACACAGCTAGATGAACTGCTAGCCAAGGGTTTCATTAAGCCTAGTTCGTCTCCTTGGGGAGCGTCAGTCCTGTTTGTCAAGAAGAAGGACGGATCGATGCGTCTGTGCATCGATTATCGTGAGCTTAATAAGGTCACGATCAAGAATAGATATCCTTTGCCCAGGATTAATGATTTGTTCGATCAGTTACAAGGGGCCAGTTATTTCTCGAAGATTGATTTGAGGTCAGGCTACCATCAACTGAAGGTTAGAGATGAAGACGTGCATAAAACTGCATTTAGGACTCGTTATGGTCATTACGAGTTCCTAGTGATGCCTTTTGGGCTCACTAATGCACCGGCCGCGTTCATGGATCTCATGAATCGCGTTTGCAAGACGTACTTAGATAAATTCGTCATCGTTTTCATCGACGACATTCTTATCTATTCAAAGAATCAAGCTGACCATGAGAAACACCTTCGATGTATTCTCAAACTCCTACATCAGGAGAAACTCTACGCCAAATTTTCCAAGTGCGAATTTTGGCTTCGGGAAGTCCAATTTCTTGGACATGTGGTTAGTGAGCGTGGTATCCAAGTGGATCCCGCTAAGGTTGAAGCAGTTATGAACTGGCAAGAACCAAAGACGCCTACAGAGATTCGTAGCTTCCTGGGATTGGCTGGATATTACAGGCGTTTCATCGAAAATTTTTCAAGGATTGCTGCACCCCAAACTTCCTTGACTAAGAAGAAAGTAAAGTTCATTTGGGGCCCTAAGCAGTAAGAGTCCTTTGATATTCTGAAGCAAAAGTTGAGCAACGCCCCAGTACTGACATTGCCAGATGGAATAGAAGAGTTCGTGGTTTACTGCGATGCATCGCACACTGGCATGGGGTATGTGCTTATCCAGAAAGGCAAGGTTATTGCCTATGCTTCAAGGCGGTTAAAGGTGCATGAAAAAAATTACACCACCCACGACTTGGAATTGGGTGCCGTTGTATTCGCACTAAAACTGTGGAGGCATTATCTATATGGGATCGAGTGTGTGATCTATTCTGATCACAAGAGCCTTCAGCATCTGTTTAATCAGAAGGAATTAAACATGAGGCAATGCCGTTGGATGGAAACTTTAAATGATTATGATTGTGAAATCAGATACCATCCCGGCAAGGAGAATGTAGTCGCCGATGCCTTGAGTCGAAAGGAGAGGGTGAAACCCATCCGAATCAATGCCAAGCGCATGGAGATAAAGAATAATTTGATTGAAAGGTTGTTAGCTGCACAGAAGGAAGCTGTGTTGGAAGCTAACTATCCTAATGAAAAGTTAGGAGTAACTGAGGAGCAGTTAACTCTTAGCAAGGACGGAATTCTAAGATTAAATGGACGAATATGGGTTCCAAATTATGGAGGACTTTGAGATGTCATCCTCCAGGAAGCCCATAGTTCCAAATACTCCGTTCATCCTGGAGCTGATAAGATGTACCAGGATCTAAAGGCAAATTATTGGTGGATAGGCTTGAAAAAGTCTGTAGCCACACATGTAGCTAAATGCTTGACATGTGCGCAAGTCAAAGCCGAGCATAAAAAACCGTCAGGTTTGCTACAACAGCCTGAACTTCCTACGTGGAAGTGGGAAATGGTGACGATGGATTTTATCACCAAGTTACCCAAGACAAGGAAAGGAAATGATACGATATGGTTTATAGTTGACAGACTGACTAAGTCAGCACATTTCCTACCCATCAAGGAGACTTATAGCTTCGACATGTTAGCCCAGTTATACGTTGATAAGATTGTAGCCTTACATGGCATACCTGTGGCTATTATCTCTGATAGAGATACTAGATACACGTCGCATTTTTGGAAGAGTTTCCAACAATCTTTGGGCACACGTTTGAATTTTAGCACGGCTTATCATCCTCAGACTGACGGTCAGAGTGAGCGTACTATTCAAACGTTGGAAGACATGCTACGTGCATGTGCGATCGATTTGAGTGGTAGTTGGGATAAGAACCTACCATTAATCGAATTCTCCTACAACAATAGCTACCATACCAGCATTAAGGTTGCGCCCTTCGAGGCATTATACGGTAGAAAGTGTAGATCGCCCGTTTGTTGGGCGGAAGTTGGAGATGTCCAATTATCAGGACCAGAGATCGTGTTCGAAACGACGGACAAGATTGTCCAGATTCGTGACCGTCTCAAAGCTGCCCGGGATAGGCAGAAAAGTTACGCTGATCCAAAGCGTAAGGATTTTCACTTCGAAGTAGGTGACAAAGTCCTACTTAAAGTGTCACCCTGGAAAGGAGTGATGCGGTTTGGTAAGAAAGGCAAGCTAAGCCCGAGATACATAGGACCTTTCGAGGTTATCGAACGTGTCGGGTCAGTTGCCTATAAGTTAAACTTACCGGAAGAGCTCAGTGGAATTCACAATGTGTTCCACATCTGCAATCTGAAGAAGTGCTTCGCTGACGAATCACTGGTTATACCACATACAGATGTGCATATAGATGAGAGCTTGAAGTTTGTGGAAAAACCTTTGTCGATTGAAGATCGACAGGTAAAGAAGCTTCGAAGGAAGCATGTACCTATTGTAAAGGTCAAATGGGATGCCCGTAGAGGTCCCGAATTCACGTGGGAGGTTGAATCCACGATGAAAGAAAAGTACCCTTACTTATTTCAGTAAATCTCGGGTCGAGATTTATTTTAAGGGGGTGAGGATGTAACACCTTGAAAATTCACGTCCTATAATGTGTTGACACGTGTCATAAAGTTTGAACGTGTGAAAGAATGTTATAAAAGGACTAAAGTTGACAAACATGGAAAGTTTGTGATTATACGGGTTTTAAATGTCAACAGTGAATAAATATACTTCATAATAACCCTACCTGTTGTTTATAACATCAAACGAATAAATCATGGATCATGCGAAGCTAAAAGTGAGAGATTTCAAACTACAGGGGTTAAATGTGTCAACATGTTTAAAGATATACCTCTGAGTGACCTTTTGACAAACCCGAAGCTTTGTAACTGTTAGTTATGCTCACTAAAATGCACGATATAAATTTCGTAAAGTTTTGTTATCGTATGAGAAAGTTATGATCAAATTCGTGTGCGAGGGGTTAAAGCGTAAACGTTGAAAGTTATGACTTTTCGGGTTAACCGGAAGTGTCCAGGGACTTGGCAAAGTGGGTATAAGTCCTAAAGCCCTTGTGGGTAAATAATAAGGGGTCAAATTGCAAGTATTTAGCTCAATTGACCTTTTGGAAGGGCCAAGAGGTGTGATGCAACAACTCAAAAACGTTTTTGTCTGATCAGAAGGGCCATGCGGCCCGCGTAGACATTAATAAAACTTGAGGCGGGCCGCGTCAGGCGTCCAGAACCAGAAAAACGTGACAGCCTCCTGGAAACGCGGAAATTCGATCTTTAAGCGATATTTTTGCAATGTGGGCGACCCCTAAACAGTCCTAGACACTAGGGACACATGTTGGAATGTTGTGGTCAGTGGATAGACTTGTTTGTCAATGTTTTGTGGTGTTTAATCCACTATAAAAGGCCACAAGTGTTCAACTCATTCCTCACACCTTCAATTGCATACCTGATCAATTCTGGAGCTCCCAAGCAGGCCCAACTGATCACATTTCGTGCATAGGACTATTGTAAGTTTGCTAATCCTTCTTTAATTGAGTTTAGCTTAGTTATTTAGCTAAAAGTCAAACCGTCGTAATTACGGTTTGACTTCGAGATTAATGATTAATAGCTCAGTCAATTCTCGAATCAAAAGTAGTTATAAGTTGGTATTTATGTGGGTAATAAACCCTTAAAACGGTTCCCCCTGATTACCACTCTAGCCAGGTCAAACTTATATTTAAAAAGTCAACAGGAAGCTTAAAATTCCATTTATGCATAATTAACATTGTAGATCATATACAACCTATTGGATCATTGTTATAACTTGGCAATAAGTGTAAGAACATGTCAAAACATGTTCAACCCGACAATTTCCTGTTTAGACCCGGTTCGGAACCTAAAGTCACATAGTTTGACTTTCACTTTGACTTTCAGTTCTGACCCGTTTAGGCATGTTTTAGAAATGCCTCAGAGCTTTAATTGGACTAGGTTACATGTTAGTACAACCCTCTGTGATTATACACCCTGGTTCATTAGTTATACAATTAATATGCATGTTTCCGTTAATCGCTCATATGTTGACCATTATGCCCTTATTACCTTAAAACGTGATTTTTGGAAATATAAAAGAGTAGAAACTTTAATTACTGATATATAAACTTGTATGCAAAGTTTGATATCAGTTTAAATTGTAGATTTAGAGTTATGCTCAATATCGCAAAATTAAAGCTTTATGTTAATAAAACGGCGTAATTAGCGTATAGCGTAGTTAAGCCTACTTTTTGATATCAAATCTTTTACCCACTGATGCAATATATTATTTTGGGATTTTTAAAGATTTTTAATAAATTTTAGGCTGAGCATAACTAGTAGTCGTAGGCTTAATCCGGTAATTGTCGGTTTTGCCCTTACGGGCCATAAAATGAGTTTTACATATCTAAACGACACCAAATCTTTTGCTACTGATCACATATGATAAATAAATTATTTAAAGCCTTCTGGAAATATAAAAATATCAGATTTAAGTATCGAACCCGGAAATGGCCTTTAATCGCCTTATTAAGCGTTTTTAGCGCAAAGTATGTATTAAAATTATATTGGACATACCCGGGTTGATACCTACTGATATATGAGGCAAATTATAATATTTTAACAGTAAGCAAAGGTTGATAAACTCAGACTTCAGTTTTGAGCTTTTCGGCTTATGTGAAATTACCAAAATACCCATACGGGGCATAGTTTGGTTAAAAATGATAAATTTCACATATATGCTTTAACCTACTGATATAACTTAGAAAATTGAGTATATTTGCTGATTTCATCAGACCTGTAACTCAGGTTGTTACTTAAACTCTTTTATAAACTTTTAAATGACCAAACTACCCCTACGAGGCCTAGTTTGTGTTTAAACACGTTTCGGGCATAATGAAAGACATTTTACTGATGTCACAACATATTTGAGGCATAATTAACTTAGGAAACCTGTATATAACTCTCATGAATACCCGTCACGCTTATTACGCGTACGGTTCGGTTTATGTAACAAGTTTACATAAATTAGCCGAAACGGGTCAAACCTTAACGGTTTTATCTCAAAATCCAGAATGTGAATAATAAACCCATATTAAACAAGTCTTCAAACTTGTCGGGTCTAAATCACATTCTATCCGGTCTTCGCTTAATCGTGCGTACGAACCGTATCTTTGAAACTAGCCGGTCTAAGCTTAAGCTTAATTAAAGACCCGTTAGGACTCTAATAGGTTATTATAAAACCTTCGTTCCAGATTAGGAGGACCAGTAAAAGCTACGTGCATTTTGCTAATTGTGAATTATACTTTGCTCAGGTAAATACTTTTAACTTATTTTCCCTATACGGGCTTGGGTTACGGTATATAGCATACCGCTTGATCGGGCATCAAATTCTCCACCGTTGAGTGGGTAATTGAATAAATTTGATCGGCTCGTTTAAACAGTCTTGTTACTTAAAGCCTTTGGGGGGTTAATGACCATGTCCCGGATATCCTTGGCATCATTTTACGAAATGGCCACGACTTAAGCGCGGGGTGTAGGCGTACACCCGTCAGTGCACAAAAGTATATTGTGGTGTGTCTATTGATCTTTAACCCGGACAAGATCCGGGCTACTGAACGCACAAGGAACATGTAATTCGTTCACAAGATTATAATATTAAATAATTCTCCCAAGTTAAATAAAATGTTTATGCCATGTGCATCCAAACCAATTTTCAATCATTTTCCAAAATGAGTCAGTTGAATGTATTTACCAGTGTAAACTGACGTATTTTCCCAAAAAGATTAAATGCAGGTACTAAGTGTAATTGGCTGGGATTTCTCCTTAGCATCACTAGAAGTCTCGCAAGCTTAAGATGCCTGAAGTCTGTTGAACCATTAATACTATTTTTATTTTCGATCCGACTGTGGATAAACTTCCGGATATTGTGACTTTGATATTACAATATTAAATTCGGTTGTATTACATCTTTTTAAATTTGCTTCCGCTGTGCATATTGATTATTGTGTTGTTTGACTATTATGTTGCCAACTACGTCACGATACTCCCCCACCGGGCCCACCGGTGACACGTGGAAATCGGGGTGTGACACGGGATGACTACATTCCTTCTTCTTAAATTCGATCTCATAGCTAACCTATCCAGATTCGCTCTCCACGCCATAATATTACATTTAAGCGGGACCTATTTGCACTACATGAATTTTGGGAGATGGTTCGCCCCACTATCTTCCTCCATCACTTTCTTTACCGATTTCACTGAAAATTTACCTGTATCGTCCCCCAACCATTTCCATGTATCATTTTCGTTGGAAAGAGACACCAAATTGAGGATATCCTGGCAATCTTGCCACTCCCTTAACTCTGCAGCCTCTAACAACTTCACCCGATTCAACAAGTTTACCATTGGCTAGTTCTATGGAATATGGAATTTCTAATCTACTAGATTCTATTCCGAGTATACGTTTAAATTCCACAGACATGAAGCTATAATCGGCGCCAGTGTCAAATAATATGGATGCGAAGTGATTGTTAACGAGAAACGTACCGGTGACCACGTTAGGGTCCTCGCGTGCGTCTCTTGCTCCAATCACAAATGCTCGAGCTGGAGCGTTGTTTCTCTCTGGGCAGTTCTTCATGAAATGATCATTGCTCCCACACTTGAAGCATCCTTGGTTCTGCCCTTTCCCATTGCCATTCTTGTTACCAGCACTGTTTCCATTTCGGTTCTTTCCTTTTCCCCAACAGTCTTCGGTTTGATGACCCAATTTACCACATTTGTCGCACCTTGGAATGCGACAAGCTCCATCATGATGATACTTACATTTTTGGCATCTAGGCATGGAGCCTTGGTATGCTTTGGTTGCATGAGTTTTCGTCTCCTGAGGCGGATTAGTGTCGCGCTTCTTGCTGAAACCCTTGTTGTTACGAGTTGCTTGGTTCAAGCTCGTATGCTTTCTCTTTTTGTCACCGGACGACTCAGCATGCGTCTCGGTCTTCTCAGTGGGGTTCAATGATAGCTTCTTCATACGAACACAATCTTCAGCAAGGCTGACAGCCAGAGTTACAGCCTCGGTGATTGTTTGTGGTTTGGCCGACGTCACCATGCCACGAAACTCTGAGGCCAGTCCCCAAATGTAGCGTTCCACACGTTTAAATTCAGGAGTCACCATGTAGGGAAGCACTCTGGACAAATCGTGGAACCTTCGAGTGTAACCATTTATATCAGCACCTTCCATGGTCAAGTGCCAGAACTCTGTTTCCAGCCTTTGGAGTTCGGCACGAGAGCAGTACTTCTCTCTCATTCTTTCCTTCAGTGCATCCCAAGTTAGGCCATAAGCGGCATCATCACCCAAAGTTTGGGCTTGTAGGTTCCACCAAGTTAGAGCTTCATCGACGAATAACCCAGTAGCAAAAGTGACTTGCTGATCCGCGGTACACTTGCTCATGCGGAAAGTAGCTTCAGTCTTCTCCGTCCAGCGCACAAATGCTACTGCACCTCCTGTGCCGTCATAGTTCATCGGCTTGCAGTCGAGGAACTGCTTGAAAGTGCAGCCTGGAATTGATTCAACCAATTCACATGTGAGCAATCGAAGAAATAATGAAACAAAGACCGTTCCTAAATTTCCTCATGCTTAGTACAGTGTCTCAAGGTTACCTTGAGCTGCATTGCCTCCAGACGAATCTCCATTCCCATTACGCCTAGCGTTGCTTGGTCCTCCACTGTCTTGAGTTCGGTTCGCCTCGTACTGGGCGATAGCAGTGGAGATCCTTTCCTCCAGTAGAGCGTCCAGCTCTTCAGCAGTTCTTGGCAGTGGGGGAGGAGGAGGTAGATCATCATTGCGAGCATTCACAGCTTTCCTGGGTGCCATGTTCTGACAGAACATAACACAACAGGGTTAGGCATTTGTTTGATATCGTCACACTAGACTGTAGTATCATATATATTCACAGGTATATATACCACACAAGTGACATCAAACAATTATTACTCTAGCAGAGTACTTAGTAGGCTTGCACTGAGGGAATCCACACGTGACAAGACTTGCTGTGGTTTCTGTGCACTGAATTCCATAATTATGTATGCATCCATAATTACGTAACCCCTTGCACAGTCCGCACAGTTCGTTTCATCCTCGTATTTCTTCCTTCAGATAGGCCATCGCTTTCAGGTAAAGTCACGGGTACTTGTGACATTCTACCTCTAGTATATGCTAATTATCACAAATAATTGCAAGTAATTTCTAGTCAACGACAAGTGCTACTCAAGTGCACTCTAAGTCTTGTAGTGTCTTTTCTAGACTCATGTAGACAGTTTCAGGCAGTGGATGTCGCGGGACGTTTTATGCAATGAAAACTCTTTGAAAATTGTTTTCGTGAATGGATCCTAGAGATTGTAGACTAGACTCGAGAAGGAATCCTGGTTCACTACAATCGCAGCTCTGATACCAATCTGTCACACCCCTTTCTACGGCGGAAGCACGAGGTGTGATCATGAAAGGTTCTCATTGCATACGAAGAGTAAACATGCTACATGCTCGTAAAATAACATCAAATACCATAATTTGAAAACATAAGTTTAGCGTTTACATCGCTAGACAGCTTAAAACATTGTCTCAAGAGTTTACAACTTTATTTAAAGTTAAACACAAGCGACATCCACGAGCATAAGCAAGACCACGCGCACATCCATCCTAGTTACCTGAAATACATGTGAGTTTTTGGAAAAACGTCAACATAAAGTTGGTGTGAATTCATGCAGTTTTGTATTTCATGTTTGTATACTTTGTATGAAAACATAGTTTGTGAGTAAATCAAGTTTTCATATATAAATCCAGTTTCATGTGTACCCCACGTACCCATGTATAATTCAATCTTTTCTTGAGTACCCCACGTACTTCAAGTTATATATCAATCCTCTTGAGTACCTCACGTACTTCAAGTTATTTATCAATTCTCTTGAGTACCCCACGTACTTCAAGTTATTTATCACTTTTTGTATGGTATGAATTTTATGTAAATACAGTATTTCTGTACTTATCAGATTGTTAATGGGTTGCAAAGCCATTAACATGTGACACGTCATAGGAAGTCACCAAACCTAATGCATTTAATTGGTATATTCTGAGACACAAAAGCACTTCCTCGGTTCTCGCCCCGACCGGGAGTGTGGCTGCCAGGCACCCGTTAGATCTAACCTTTTGTTCTGCGGTCTGAATGTATACGTTGATTAATGGTGCTTCTGTACCCTATTCGTGACACTATTTCTCATAACGCATCCTACTTGGTTCTCGTCCTCACCAAGCGCGTTTCTTGTTATCATTTCTCATAGCGCCTCTTACTTGGTTCTCGTTCTCACCAAGTGCGCTTCTCATATTCTTATATTTCGTCACACTTGGTTCTCGTTCTCACCAAGTGTACTTCTTGTATTTATATCATACCAATTATAGAATTTTGTACATTTGTACATGTATTTCACCCCCGAAGTTATAAAAACTGAAAACAGTTAAAGAGAAAAGGGGGAGCATGAACTCACATCTTTGCGTTCCTAGCGTCGTAAACTCCACCGGGTTTGCTTAATTAACGTCGTAACCTATACGCGTTTTCTTAACGTTAGTCACTAGACTTGCGTCGCACAAGTACAGTCACTCTCTTTTGTATATATTCTTGTGTTAAAAATGTTCTACATTTTTAACTACGTGTTTTACTTATATTATTTTCTCCAAAAATAAATATAAGTCTTTTGTGTTTTGCACTTTGCACCCGAATTATGTTTCTTGTATGTTGTATGTGTATTTTTATATTTCTACTCCTCATGAGTATTTAGTGTATTTTTAAGTCTTAATACACTAGCACGTATAACACATACTATATACACTTAACACACAAGTTGGTGATCAAATAATATATATTTTTCTCTCAAAAATATATACTTATTATCCATTTTTATTCTTGAAGAAATCCTCATTTCTTATCACCAAAAATCAGGGAAACCTTAGTAATACTTTTAAACACATTTTTAGGGAATAAGTTTCTCAAAACTTATATTTTTCTAAGTGTCAAAATTTATAAAAATTTTGACAGAGTTTCCCCTAAAAATGGAGGTTTCCCACGTTTTCAAAACGTGTGTTTATTTTCTTTTAAATCATCATCAATCATCAATAATCATCAACAACAATTATCAACCATACTTATCAACAATAATCACTAATTTCATGAACTTGAATATTTACAAAAATTGTGTAGTATCTTACTAGCACATTTAGTAAGTCTTGTTATCTTTAAAAATAAGTTTAATTTCTTAAAAATCTTATTTTTAAAGAATATGAAGTTTCACAACTTCTAGTCGGTTTTTATGAAAATTATTTCTTTGTTAAAACTTTTGTTACACAAGTGTCCATACACTTGTTTGTTCACAAAAACCACTTTTGTACAAGTCAAAACATTTTTACACAAGTTCATGGTTTATGTGTGGTAGGGTTTCACCATTTAACCCTTGTTACTTCTAAAATAGCTTTATGTTAAGATCCATGATCTTACCAAACCGGGTTAAACGATGATCCGAGCTACCATAATCATAGATCGGGTCTCAATAATCATACATTTCGAATACTACATCATTTACACAACTTATGTGCTATTAACCACCATTTTTCATGCTTTTAGTAGACTTTTGTGCATCTTTTCGCATTTTAACGAGATTTAACCAACACAAATCCTTTTAACCACTTTAGATAAGTTCAAATATGAGTTTTAAGTGTTATACCTCTAGCTCAAGGCTAGGGAAGAATCTAAGCACAAATCGAGTGGATAAAAGCAAGGTAGAGAGGTCCTTCGCGTTCCGCTTGCTCCGAGCTTCGTTAGTGGCCTTCTTACACCTTGTATCAAGCTTGGAATTGGATGAACTTGAAGTGAAGGTGGTGGTATGAGGGGAGGGGGTTACGGCCGTGAATGGGAGGCCAAGGGAGGAGTGAGATGGTGTTGAAGAAGTTGGAGGATCATGTCTAACTTATAACCACAAGTTTCTTTTACCTATTGGTTATTATGTTTCAATAAGTACATGCAAATCCTTACACCAAATTTACTAGAGATTTTAAGATATAATGGCAAGATTGTGGAAGATTATGTGGGCCATCTTGATGACCGATATTACTAGCATGGGGGGGGGGTAAAGTGTAAATTATGAACCATGTAGTTACTTGTAATCATATGCCAAGTATCTAGCTAGTGTAGTTAGTTACTAGATATTCTAGTGTGTGTTAGGGTGTTCGGGGATCATGACTAGCTCAGAAAAAGATGAATAATGAAAATAACAATATTTTCATGTTTCGGGTATAGTCCGGTTGTTCGGTTACATACCGATTCGTTAAAGTGCTAAATCACACTTTTTAGTGTCGATTAAGTACCTTTCTTGTACTCTTTCAATTCCCAACACTTAGGGAAATATTCTGGATAATAAAACGACATTTCTACACAATATTTATATGTCTAAATGCTGAATTATTGCTGATTTGTATAAATTCTGCACTTAAAGTGCGTTTCGGGTGCTTTTTAGTGCTTATTTTTGCTTTCGCAATGTATATAAATTAAACCCTTGTATGTACTCTCGGGTTTTAATGCATTCTTGTTGTTGGACCTACACCTAGGCTCCAATTTTATTGTCTGGCTGCTTTCTGCAGTTCCGTCGACACATAGTGTCTTACCGGTGAGTTTACTATTATTCTGACGCAACGCTCTCGTTTATGCATAAAGCAATATTTTGTAGTATACAACATGCATGAATTCACTTGTTTAATCATGTGTTCAGACATTGCTGACACTTAAACTCATAATTGCAGTCATTAAGCAATAATTAATGTGTACGGAAATTACCGGTTTGGGCCAGTTGTCACATATGCTACCATTCAGTGGAAGAAAACTCCATTGGTTATTTTTAAAATGACACGATTTGTGACATTTGTACCCTTTTAATCGTTGTACGATTCCGAACATTTTCGTATTTAATAAAATCTTGTATTTTAATATACGAGAATGCATAATTATCAATCCTAGAACAATTTCGATCATTTTCGCGTTCAATAGAATGTTATATTTTATTTACGAAATTCGTAACCGTACGAGCGAACAAAACGATATCCATGACATTTCCGGATAAAATCCAAGTTACACATGCCTTAACACCTTTATATAACCTAAATATTAGGTTAAAAGGGGTTAAAAACGACAAAACACGACAATACAAGTACAGGGGCTAAATTTGCCAAAAACCTGAAAGTTCTACCACAGCCAGGGCCTTACGGACCGTAAAGGAAAACCTCATACGGTCCGTATGGGTTGCCCAGCACAGTAGAAAACTTGGCAGCCTCTTGTTCAAAGCCTTGGCCACCAAGTTCACGAATTTTCCAGTTTTTCACCATCTTTGGACATGTGTAATGATGTTCCTCAGATCATGACACCTCAAGGACACTTGGCTTGATCTTATGAGCTCAAGAACACTATAAATAGCCAAGGATTTCTTCATTTCAACTTGCTCATTTCTCATTTCTTTCTCCCACTCTCTTGGAGCTTGTTTCCAGCTTTTGGAAGCCTCCTATTGAGCTCTTAAGTGTTCTTCAACACAAGTAAGTGCTCACTCCTAGTCTCTTTCATTTATTTTAGCTATTTTGAGCTAAAAGTCAAACAGTTTGACTTTCGGTTCTGACCATTTTTGGTTAAGTCAAAGTTCAATTGAACTTTACAACGTGATCGTAATCACGAAGGTTATAATCTCTTGCGATTTCACCTTCTGATTACCACGTTTACTAGGCGAAGTGACGAGTTAAAGTTTTATAAATTAAAAGTAAAAAATGCGCAAAAGTGCATTTTACGACGAAACTGTTTTCGGGTTTTAAAACTTAAAGTTTTGACACCAAATCAGTTTTATAACTTAATTAGACATGTTCCAACATGTCTAACTCGTCATTTCTAGTTTAGTGCATTTATTTTAGTCGTAAGTCGAGCGGTTTGACCACCGCTTTGACTTTTGAATCTGACCCGTTTGGTCAATCTTAGGATTCGACCAAGCGCATTTTTATGACCATAGTTATATAGGGAATAACCCTCTGAGGTTATACCTTATGGTCATAAGGTTTGGTTAGTTATATGATGAGTCACTTTTATGTTCTTTTAAACCGACCAAAACACTCTTTTTGCGCATAAAATGGTTTTAAGCATATGGAACCAAAGTTTTGACATCTAAACTGATGTTATAACATAATCAAACTTGGTTTTTTTATCGTTTTATGAGAGATAGTTAGATACATGTGTATCTGTTTTAAAAATGTGTAGAGTTTTATGAGTTTTGTAGCTTAATATGATCCACATTTTGTATACATGTTGTCTATGGTTTTGTTAAAGCTTCACAACACATGTTTGTTAAGTTATCTTTGCTTTATACTATACACAATCTACATTTAGTGGTTTATTTGTTAATGAAGTTATCTTGTGTGGTGTACTTGAGATTGGTTTGTTGATATGGCTACTGTTGCAACTACAACTTTTGCTGGGCCACACTATGCACCAAAGCACCACTGATTGCGAGCCAACATCTGTTTGTCGCATCATCGAAATCAGGTAATAGAACAGGCTGCAAGAGACAGTGTAGATTTGTTTTTGATGTTTGTAGTTATAATGATAAGAAAATTAGTTACGTGAGTGTGGCACTTTTGATGATTTAAGTAACTAATAATCATGATTTGAAACAAGGGAGAAGTTAAATAGCTCTAATATATTAATTAATCTACTATAGTTGACGAATTGATTGAGTCAAATGCTTAATGATTGGTTGAAGATTATTCTAAATAACCACGATAACTAAACTTTATTTAACCTCAGTTTAAACCAATCTATATTGAAAAATTAGCCATCATGGCTCTCTGTTTGGCTACGGTTTTAGTTAGCTTACCAGCTCCTATTTCCACCGCCCTTTCTAGATACGTACTACTATTAACATAGAAACCATGCGTTCTCATTACGCTTAGTGAACCTATCAGTATGCAGTACAACCAACATACTTCTATATCGAACAAAGATCCATGGTCTTTCACCATTATCAGTCATCGTTGCCGGGTTCGAATTTGGAACCCCAGGTGGCGGTGGCAGTCGTGTTCCGTGACCACTAGAATGTGCAAACAGTCAACAGACATGCAAATGTGCGTCATGGGGTGACAAGGAACAAGAATAAGAAAATGACCTGCTTTTCTACATTTCATTTTATCTGATTTGTATCAACTTTTATAACAACATTAATATTTGAAATTGTAGGTGATATGATTTCATCTGGTGGAACTTTTACACCTCACATGGTTACTGTTAACCCGTGATTTGAAATAAAAATTCATACTATAGTCGTTGCGCTTTTGAATAATCATGAGTTATGTTTGCATCATAATGTTACCTCTAGAGTCATTTCGATCCTTTACAAAAGAAGGGCCTCGGTCAGTATGCATACTCTCGGCCACTTCTCACTGTTGCTGTCCTGTTCAGGTACGCCCCATTGTTATTTTACTCTTTTTATTACTTCATGATCACACACTGGATTGAGTAATGGGTGGCTATGTTATTACCAAAACAATATATAGGATTTAAAAGTTGGCCAAATTATGTTTCCGGGTCAACCTTAAGAGGTTTGACCCCTCATAAAAGCTACGTATTTTGACCCTATAAAACAGACTTTTTTATTCTAATTTTTTTGTTAGGTTGTTGCTGCCTGCCAGTTTTCTATGCCACATAGGCAATTCAATTGAGCCAAACCTGAATAAACAGAAGGCCATCATCAAACCCCTACTCTTCCCCCCACTGAATCTCGTGGACCATCAGAACTTAAGTGAAAACTGCGCAGCTGCAATTGTACATGACTGGAGAAGAGTTTATGAATGTGTCATTGAATGAAGATTAATTATGTCATTCTGTACTGTCTTCTATAACTTTGTTCATTTATTAATAATTAATTTTAGTTGCAAATTTTTAGGATTGCAAGGATTTCAATCTTATGTTGGTTTATTTTGTAGTTTCTTACAAGTCAAAGGGTAGGAGTTATTGGTATTGTGTGGTGGTGGTTGTTGCTGCTGCTGCTTTTTTCTTTAACACCTCCTTTAAGGTGTTAATGGGAATGAGTTATTGTTGCTTGTTGTATTGTTGTTGCTGCTGCTAGAAAGAAATACATGGATATTGATGAACAATTGAACATACATGTTAAAAAAAGGTTGTCGACTCTGCCGTAACACGCGGGTTCCCCACTATAACGATAATCATAATAATAATAATAATAATAATAATAATAGTTCTGAAAGAGTGGTAAAAACTTGCTAATATTTCATGGTTCTCACCCATTCATAAAACACATTAATTTTAAGCAGGTATACCAAATAAAATAGCCATTCAACTTTGGGGAAAAACAAAAACCAAATGATACCACAGCTCATGAACCAAACCAACCATGATATAAATGTCTAGACATAAGCATGCTTCGAACAGGATTAGAGAGTCAGTTGGACGATTTCTTCCAAACAAAATAACTCAGCAATCACGCTTCTTGAATTGTTCAGACTCCCATTCATCTGGTGGAAGTGAGCATATGATGATGAATCATGAGACAATGCTGAGCTGGCCTTACTAGCTGAACAAACACTGTCTTACAAATATTTTTTTGTAAATTTATGACCAGGATATCAATAGCGTAGAGGGTTTATTATGACCACCATTTGCACAGATGTTTTTATGTTGTAGTGGCCATTCTACCTACAATGGGAGGAGCTTTTTTAAAGGTGTTATAGTTTGGGTATGTATTTAATTTGATAAATATATCAACTATTCAGATGAAAATTGTTATATTTTCTCATCATTAGGTCTCCAGCCGTGCTTATTTCTTCTCGACATGGCGCCCAGGTAACTTACTGTACATGTTTAATTCATGTCTTCAGTGTATACCATCTTTGGTGGATATGTAAAAGTTATCTTTGTTAGGGATATAAAAGATTATCACATCTTATGATAATAATGTATAAAGTTTTGTTATAAATTAATTACCGGTTTCTCCTTAGTGATGTAGAAGAAGTCGAGCGGGTGAATTTTCAACTGCCGTTAATACATTTTGTCACTGAGTCCTTAACTAGAACCGGATAAGCATGTGGGGTATGATCCATCAGCATTTGGTATCTGTTCTTGCAGCAGAACATGGAACATAATTGTTCAAAAAGTTGATGTAAAGCAAAAATCAGAGGCTAAAGGTACATAATCTGTATTTTCATTTGTGTAATTTTAGTTTCAGACGTGGGTTGGACTATACGCACACCATTGGCATACTAACCACACACCACCGACACATCATACTGGTCGTATGAGGGGTTATACGGGGTCGTATGAGTGTTAATAGTGGCTAATCATACGAGCCGTAATGTTTATACGTGTTGTATGAGTTGGCATCCTTTCAAATGACATGGGCTGTATGATGTCTTAGACTGACAAAAAAGCGACTAAATATGCATGACCTTTTTTCGAGCCAGGTTATGTATGAATGGGGAGGTATGTGTTATTTGATCATACTATAACTTGGCAGTTGGGGTTTTTTAAAGAATAGCAGCATATATTTGATGGTGGTTACATATATTTGTCATTTAGCTTTTATGGTTAACATATGTCAAATGAAAATTCAGATTATGATTCTGGTCAACGGTCATTTGAAAAGGTGAAAGAAAAGATTTAGCAGCAAAATTGTAGCAACGAAATGCGAAAGGGCATCAAATTTCACCAATGAAACAAGTAGCTGTATCTAATTATGTCACCTAAATGTTTTACCAGGCAAGTTTCTTTATTATTGTTTAAATTAAAGATATATAACATTTAACTCTCCCCGTTACCGAGGTTGCAGAAGTTCACCGCGTTATAGAGCAACCAATATGGAAGCTATAGAGCTTTATATTGGTTCATACTATATTATCATATCCACCTTTAAAATAAATCATAAACACATTAATATTGATTTAATTACTTATTAATCTTGCTTGTTGTATGCAATGCAGACTTTGGTAGCATTTTTACAGGAGTAGTGACTAACAAGCATGGAAGAGTTAAAGCTATACTGGGGAGCTTTTCGACGCAGGTTCGTACTAATCATAGATCAGAAAAGAAAAAGAAGGTTGGTTCTCCTTGGTTCTTTTTGAGTCGCTAGAAGGTTGGCAAAATCTGATGATTAAATCTTGGTTGCAGATCAAATCTAAAGATCATAAATTTGTGAGAGGTAATCGTATACATTTGATTAGCCAAGTTCCTAATGTAATATGTAGTTAGATTTACATTTTGTTTATTCACAGACTTATGGTTTATGTAATTTACATTGTTCAACCCGTGTATATATTACAACACAAACAAATGTGACATAATAGCCAAGTTCCTGAGTATAAATATGTCTACAAAGTTAATTATAGGCCGTATGTGAGTTACAATCATGTCACATAATGGTAATATTATAGTGCTTTGAATTTTGAATTGGGTATCCATATTATATGGTGTTAATGGGTCTAGACGTGCACCTTTCGGGCTGGGTTTAAACGGGTTAGGCCCTCAGGCACTTTGGCCAGAAACTATTTTTAAAGTTACTATTTGGCCTCTTTTTACAAGCATGGACCAAAGTTGTCATGTGAACTGTTAAGCCATGCCTCTTTTCGTTTTTAAATATTCATATTATTACAGCACAACACGTGTAAGTATAAATGTGGGTAGAAAGTTAATTATAGGTCGTATGGGAGTACATGATCATGTCACAACAAAGTATTATTATAATGCTTTGAATAACCATAAATACATGGATGGTTAATTCCTATAACCGCAGCCAGGGCAAGGATGCAAGCCCGGCTCAAGCATAAGTGAAATGAGGCTTTTGCTTTAGGCCTCATATTTTGAAAGGCCCCCAATTTTAGAAAGCTAGTATTATCCATTTTCATAGGTACATAAATATATATTTCTAGAGAGAGAGATGAGAAGAAAAATCTAAAATAGAAGGAATAAGATTATTTTCAGTTCTGTATTTTTTTTTTTGGTGAGAAAGGTTAGAGAAGATGGGGAAGATGAACATTGAGAAACTCAAGATATATGAATATTAAAAATTTAGTTTTTTAACCTTAAAAAAGAACCATGCTTATGTGATGTATAATGTAGTATGAAACAGAAGTCAAATAATATATTAAACTATATATGTGTATGTATATATGATATAAATGCCATATCATTTTTATATGTTATTCAAATAGAAGGGTGTTATCGAGTACAATTTAAATTTTGCTCAACCCTGAAGGTAACCGATAAAAAGGCCTCAATTTTATTGTTTGCTGTAGGCCTCTACAAACATTGAGCCGGCCCTGCAAGGATGGAGCTGTTAGGTGCTAGATATTGAACATGGGAAATTGTCAATGTACTTTAGATTGTTTTATACGCATCCAACAGTTTTTACGTGTATCAAGTATTCAGTTTGGTAATACGTACATCGCGTTAATTGTAGGTACTAAATATTACACCATACTAAACATGTTGTCTAAACGCAGAGAGTCAAGCCACACAACGAAAAAGGACTTGACCAATGATCAAACCTAAAAATAGTTTTTGTACGCCTGCAGACGAGGAAGGAACGACAGTTGGAAACCGTACATAAAGAAGCCGCATCAGCTTTAACAATCAAAACGCATAATAAACAACCGTTCGTACGAGTTATCTAAGCACGACGAATGAAAAAACTCTAAAGGAACATTTTTGATTGCTATAGATGATGAAGTGTAGGCTGCTGAAACGCAAAACCCGAAACAAGCCATCGTCGTCGTACAGAACCTTAAATAGAATACACAATCCATAAATGAAACTGTATTTGTAACGACAGTCAAGTACTAATTTCATCAGAAAATCTAACCATAGTCAAGTACTAATTTCATCAGCAAATCGCAAAAAAAATAGTAACAATGATAACTCATCAGTTAAGTTAGTTAAACAACAGTTTAAACATTGATCAAATCTTCATCACTCCATCTTCATCTCTAAATACTCGGTACACTAACGTGATGGAAAATATCCGGCGTCACCCACGCGTATGCTCCGTCACCCCTTTTTGTTCCTCGCGAGTTTTTTACCTCAACGCTAAGATCCATCAGCTTAGGCTTGTCAACCCTTACATACAATCCAGTGATCAAGAACGAATGCCGGTAAGCTTTAGGGCGGGGAAAGTGATGTGCATCGTAAAGAAGACAATCATCTAAGCTATTAAATGCACCCCAACGATATGGGTCATGCTTGCTAACGTGGCAACCTATTTAGTTTTCGACAACGATATCTTTTGGATAACAATATCTTAACAACGGGTAATGAGACCCTCCTAGATTAAAGTTTTCTACCAACTTTTTAGCAAATATCGAAATGTCCAGTAATAGTCTCAAAACCCTTCAGTTTATATCTTTTACTCCCCACTTTGTATTGAAAATTCTCGACCTTCTCTTACATGGCTTGTTTGATCTCTAGTTCTTCAAGCCCTTCATTTATAACTTGACGCAACGCTTCTTCAGGAAGAATAATGATGCCATTTGGCTGCATCAAGCTTAAAATAGCATTTGGCGACAGGCGTAGGTGTTCGTTTCCGGGTGTCTTATGGTGGAGAATAGTGAGCATGTGAGTCAAACTGTTGGCAAAACATGACTCAAATTTCTGTTCCGATACCTCCTCATAGGACCCTCTCACCGAGTAATGGAAACCTCTTTGGCTAGGACCTAGTTTGTCAAGGTGAAAATAGATATAAGCTAGATAAAAATTTATAATGTTACAAAAATCAAGAAGCTGTAAACGAAGAATAACTTACACTGTTGACTGCATTTCGATGCGCGGATCCATTTTATGAATAAACCAATAACCTGGCATGAACAGTTTGTGTCAAATAATACATACATTACACATGATCATATTGATGCACACTATTAATAGACAATAAACGAGCCGAAGCTCGATTCGAACTTAGCTCGCCGTTCCGTTCGTAGGCCCAAGAAAACGATAAACCCACGATTACGTGACAAATTACCTGATGAGCGGCGATGTAGTATGGAAGACGGAAGATGCCTGATAGTGAACAACAATGGACGATGAAGGTTGATAGAGGATGACGATGATGATGACGATTGACGCCGATGTTGAGGATTTAGGGTAAAAGGGATTTGTCTTTTGACTGTTTACAATTTACATTCTCATATATGGGCCTGAAACTAATTTAGTTGGCTTAGAGATTTTAACCAACACGGAAAGAATCAAAGATGTTTTACAACTAGTGGATGCCTAGCCCGCGTTGCGGGGCGATAGGCCGAATATTTCTCAAACAATTAAAAAAACACTACAATAGTTTTGTTAAAAAAAATAAAAAAATAAAAAAATAAAATGATGGCAAGACTAGAATTTTGAGCTCATGGCAAAACTGTAATTTGTCAGGACTAATGAGCGAGTGTTAGGCAACTCCTTGACACGAAAAAAAAAATTAAATCGGCTCAACCAATTAAAACAAAACACTTCTATGGTTTTGCTAGTAAAAAACTAAAACGATGGCAATACTGTAATTTTGAACTGAGTGCAAAATTGTATATTTTGACTTGGGATAAAATCGTAATTTGCCAAAAGCTAAAGCGATGACAATACTATAATTTTAAACCAGTGGCATAATCGTAATTTTGAATAGGGCAAATTCGTAATTTTAAACTGGGAATAAAATCGTAACATACCCGGGCTAGGGGGAGTGCCATGCAGCAACTTGGCACTATTCCCCACACACCTTTAAAAAACTAAAACGATTGCAATACTGTAATTTTCTGTAAATTTTTAACTGGGGCAAAATTGTAATTTTGGGCTAGGGTAAAATTGTAATTTGCAAAAAGCTAAAGCGATGACAATACAATAATTTTTAACTAGGGACAAATTCATAACTCTGAACAGGGGCAAATTTGTAATTTTTAATTAGGGGAAAATCGTAATATACCCGGACCAATGGGGAGTGTCAGGCAGCTGTCTGGCACTATTCCCCTCAATTGGTTTTGTATATAACCAGTTGATGCCCGCCCACGTTGCGGGGCGTTAGGCCGAATAATTCTTACTATAAACACACTACAATAGTTTTGCTAGAAAAAAAAAACTAAAACGATGGCAAGACCGTAATTTTGAGCTCGAGACAAAACTGTAATATGTCAGAACTAATGAGCAAATGTTAGGCAACAACTTGACACGAAAAAAAATTAAATCGAGTCAAACAATTAAAACGAAACACTTTTATAGTTTTGCTAAAAAAAACTAAAACGATAGCAAAACTGTAATTTTGAGCTGGGGCAAAATTGTAATTTTTGGCTGGAGGTAAAATCATAATTTGTCAAAAGGTAAAGGGATGGCAATACCCTAGTTTTTAACCAGGGGCAAAATCGTAACTTTGAACAGGAGCAAATTCGTAATTTTTAACTGGGGTAAAATCGTATCATACACGAGCCAATGGGGGATTTAAAAAAAAAACTAAAACGATGACAATACTATAATTTTTAACTAGGGATAAAATTGTAATTTTTTGCTATGGTAAAATCATAATTTGTCAAAAGTTAAAGCGATGACAATAGTATAATTTTTAACCAGGGGTAAAACCGTAACTTTGAACAGAGGGCACATTCGTGATTTTAAACTGAGGGTAAAATCGTAATATAACTGGACCAATGAAGGAGTGTCAGACAGCTGGCTAACACTATTCCCCATCTTCCTTTTCTATATATATAAAATTTGTTGAAGTTTATCTTCTTTTTCATATTCATCAATATGATTTCATGATTAGTTTATAATAAACTTACTATAAAAAAAAACTGATTAAGATTATTTCGTCCAAAAATAGCCTACAAGAGAATAAATATTTTGTGTGTAACAATCACAACCTCTATTGTGTATTAGACACTAGTTTGAATCCCGCGTGTTGCGGCGGACGAAAACTTGATCAGTTTTGATACACTCGCTATAAAAAGAATCTTTTTAGTAGCAAATTTAGATATCTAAATCGTTAAAACATGTTCAAATATTATTATATTAAAAATATTTAGTTAAATTTAAGTTTTATGAAAAAAAAACCTTTAATGAAACATCAATGTTTTTACTAAAGTAAAAATATTATACAAAACATATCGACAACAATATATATACATACATACACATATTTCTTAAAATACAATATTTACTAAAAAAATAGTTTAAAAACACCGTGAAGATGAACTTGTGAAAAGAAATTCTTCGTTGATGAGAACAAAAAAATATTCATCAGACTATCATTTGAGAATCGTACAATTTTCTTATCATTCATATTTATATTATACATGAATTCATGGTAAAAAATATTTAGAAAACAAAAAGAAGGAAAGAAAGTAAAGTGAACTGAACCACCTAAAACTATTGTTAACAAACTTTCGTAATTATTATATTACTAATACTAATTACTAATAATCTTAGGCCAATTGGTATACCCTCCCCGTAACCATGTGAGGTTTGATGTCGTGTTGAGAAGCGTCAAGTGATCGATGAAGGTGTCGAGGGTTAAATGGAGGCTTTATTCTCTGATTTTTATCTATGAAAAAAATGTTAGAAAAAATATTTTCATAGTGAATGAGATAGTAGTTTATGAAGTTTTAGTTATTGATTTATTTATACTTTTATATAAGTAAAATCTTAATATTAGAAAACAAATTACTAAACTTAACACAATACTCACCTTTCTAAAGCTCAAAAACATGTCATGTTGATAGCTGATTTGAACGCGTGCCGTTCAACAAGACGCCACTGAAGGTTTGCTCTACGTATCCTAATAAACCTCATCCTTGTTGCAGAATTTGTATAAACAATTTACAAGATAACTAGAGATCTGAGGTGTTGAATGAAAGAGTTGTTGAATTTACTTGTTCTTAAGGAGGAGGAAGATAGATCATAAGTTGTTGGATCCATCATGTGTGGTCACTTTCATTGCAGGTCTCTTATAAAAAAGAAACAGTCAAATAAGTTGTTGGATCCTTCATGTGTGGTCACTTTCATTGCAGATCTTTTTTCAAGAAGATACGGTCAAAAACAGAAACACATATATATACTATATTATATTTACTTCTTTTATTTTTCTTTTCATTTTTTCTTGGTTTTATTACCTACTAGGTTATAGTCCCGTGTGTTACACGGGTTGAATAATGAAAACTCTTCATTTGTAGAGCACAATAAAAAAAATTAGTGTACCTGATAATCATTCCACAAGTTTGCAATCTCTTACTCATAGTAATCGATACCCAATTTGGTTCTAAAGTGCTTAAGAATTCTCATTGCAATCATCAATTCTATAGGAAGTTTCTTAATAAATTTTACATTGTTAGCCAATGAAGTAATTGAATAATTTTCATTAAATACATAAGAGAATTTGTTGCATATTTGCATAACGAAAAAGCTAAACGAAAATCATATGTGCATAGATATGCTATTCAAAATCATTTGTTTTGCAAATAATATAAAAACGATTCACGATTGTATGAACCATTTCTTTTTTGCAAATCAAATAAGGTAGTGAAGACTGCTTATGTATGTTGAAGCCTATGGTAATTAATTTTTCAAGAACATATTTCTTTTAGTCATTGTCGTCTGTGGAACTTGAACCAAAACTTCTCCAACCAAAACTTCTCCCTCTCAAACACAGGTCTTTAAATGTTTTGCCTTTGCTAATGAACCACCACACCACTGGTTATGATAATCTTCTTTAATATCAAATATTGATATACACATTTATTGTCAATCTTTACAACATTAAAAAAATAGTAAATGTTAAATAACATAGTAAATATGAACACAACTTTTGTATTTTAATTAAAAAATATCATTATAAATTTAATATAAAAAAACTTCATAAAAAAATGTTTTGATAAGGTTCAAACTAAAAATATCATTATAATAATAATTGTCATTGTCGTTATAAACTATAAATTATAAGTTATAAGCTATAAAAATATTTGAAATATGAGCGGATTTCGTGGAAAAGTTTAATATATCTATTTAATCTAATAAAAGATATGGTCAACTTAAAGATATATTTGAAATAAGAGTGAATATTAATGTAATGATTACAAAATAAGAAATGTCATCGTTACAAGACATCGACCCGATTTAAAAAGTAACGAAAATTAACTATGATTAAAAGCTTTTTTTAGAGATGTATGGTGTTGATACGTGAAATGTTTTAGAATCGTTTATTAAAAATAGAATTTTAAATTAATATATTACAGGATATAGGTTTATTATTAATATTTATTAAATCAATAACTTTTTTGTAATACAAACAATAACTAAAATACAAACACATGACACATATTGAATATACATATACCACATATAAAGGCAGATATTAAATTAGGGGAAGGTTCAAATGAAAACCACTAGTTATTGTGAAAACTCGAAAACTAATTAAAAAAGCCAAAAAAACATACAAATTTTTTTTTTGCATAATAATTTTCGCTACTTTTAGTATATAAAAAAATATTTTCAAAAAAAAAACTTCTTTTTTGTAGTGCACATGTGTAGTCTACAACATGTGTAGACTACACATAGGTTAGTATTACACATGTGTAATAAAAAAAATTATTTTTTTTTTTGAAAAAAAGTTTTTTTATATACAAAAACCTGCGATTTTTTATAAAAAAAGTTGAAAAAAAATTTGGTGTGTTTTTTAGGCTTTTTTTTAGTTAGTTTTCGAGTTTTCACAATAGAAGTGGTTTGCATTTGAACCATCCCCTATTGAATTAATCCAAACATAAATAAATTCACGTATTGAAGTAAATAGTATTATGGTTAATTAAATAGAGTGGAGATACAATAGGAAGTTTATTTGGCTAGGAAGGCTAGGAAGTGATCTTGACCATCCATTTAGTTAATCAAGGGCTAAGATTAAATCAGGAAAATTGAAAGGAAGAAAAGAGGCGCGTGAGTTTCTTTAGGGGCATTCTAGTCAATCCAAGCCAATAGTTTCTCTCTCCTCCAATTCCCCCCCCCCCCCCCATTTTTTAAACGTTAATAACTCTTTCATACGACATTATTTTTTTTATAAAAGTTGCACAAAAAAAACGAGCGTTTTTTTATCTTTAAAACGAGTATACTATTGCTATATTTAAAAAAAAAATTAAAACCCAGTTGCGTAAAACGCAATAGAAAAACCCTCAATTACGTAAAACGCAATGAAAAAAAAACCCTAAAAATGACATTTTTCTAAAACGCAATGCACCAAAAACACAAATAAATGACTTATTTGTAAAACGCAATGGCCAGAAAACACAAAGAAATGTCTTATTTCTAAAACGCAATAGCCTAAAAACTCAAAAGAAAATGTACTTTCTAAAACGCAATGGACTAAAAGCACATAAAAAAGTGTTTTACCTAAAACGCAATGCACAAAAAAACACAAAGAAATGTCTTATTTGTAAAACGCAATGGCTAGAAAACACTTAAAATGTCTGTTTTCTAAAACGCAATGGACTGAAAACACATAAAAAATGTTTTACCTAAAACGCAATGCACCAAAAACACAAAGAAATGTCTTATTTGTAAAACGCAATGGCCATAAAACACTTAAAAATGACTCATTCTAAAACGCAATTGCCTAAAAAACAAAAGAAAGTGTTCTATGTAAAACGCAATGGACTGAAAACACCTAAAAAAATGTTTTACCTAAAACGCAATGCACCAAAAACACTCCAAGAATGTGTTTTTCTAAAATGCAATGGCCAGAAAACACCAAAGAAAGTGTTCTTTCTAAAACGCATTGAACCATGACAATAGTTCTGTCTGTGCTGTGAATTGTCTGTGCTGTGAACTGTCTGGACCAATGCAGTTTCCAGAGGCAATTTACAGAAAATTAATTTTTCTGATGCATTTTTACTACAGCAATTTAATCGAAAAAAAATTTAATCAACCCCAGCCAGGGGCGCTGCCTAGATCGTAAAACGCAATGACTAAATCAAAAACCCATATCGTAAACATGAAATTAAATAATTTCTTACATAGATCGAAGTGATTTCTTCAACAATTGACGATTTTTGAATGATTGAAACACTTATCAGCGCTCGAATCGAACGGATCGAGTGATTATCTTCAAAATCACCGGAAAAAACGAGATTTTGTATGAAATTAAACTGGGTTTTCTTCAAAAAAACTGAAGAACACGTTGATCGGGTGTTTGAATCATTGATTGGTGATGAAAATCGCACTATAATGTAATGATTATTGAGATAGAAAGTGAAGAAATAGTTGAAGATGGTGGGTTTTGAAGTTACTGGGTTTTGAAAAGGAAGAAGAAAGGGTTGGAATGACTAAAATATCATTTTTCTTTATTTTAAATGTTGCCACATGTCCTAATCTTATTGCTTCCTAGACTTCCTATAGCCAAAATAAACTTCCTATTTGATCTTTTCCCTAATTAAATAATCTCAAATATGATAATATAAACCCGGAGAACATTATTATGAGATTTTATTAAAATAATGAAAAAAATTATTAAACATGATAAATATTAGATGAGAAGTTTTAGGGAGAATGAGATGTCGACATCTGACATTAATTGGAGTCTTTTATTAATATTTAGATTAGATTATGTGAGAAGTGGGTAAGCTGAGGGGATTAGCTCATTTATATGTTTTCGGTTTGAGTGGTCTTGATGGCGATGTTATTTCGTTTATCGTATTCCATCTCTCACACTTCGTTACCAAATCAAACATTAAACAAGCGGTGTACTTATATTCAATATTTTAAAAACCGGTAAATACCGGCCGGTTATACCGGTATTACCATTTTCAAATGTAAATCCGGTACGAAACACCCCGGTAAATAAGTGAAACGGCATAAGGTTTGTACCGGCGGTAAAATCCAGTATACCAGTTTGAAACGTAATACCGGTACCGGTCCAGGGTTATTTTAGTTTGGGTTGTTACTTATTTTGATTATATATGTTACTTATCTTACGTAATTTTTATATATTATGATTATTCGTAACTAAAAGTTCTTATTTAATATTGTATGAAACGAAAATAGTTATCCTCTAGTTGATGAGGATGGCGATAACAGTGAATTTCATCTTTTATGCGATCGTGAACTTGATGTATTCAACACTCAAATGGCTTAAACATATCGTACACTTTCATCTAAAAAACATTTGTCATTTCTCATGCTTCTATGCTACAAGAATTGTGATATCAATATATGAGTTAGAACTTGTTTTCAATTGCAGCATCCGGAACGTAAGAAGTACCGTTTCGAATCAAACCGTTTCGGCGCGAACCGTTTCGACCCGTACCGTTTCGAATCGAACCGTTTCGACGCGAACCGTTTCGACCCGTACCGTTTCGAATCGAACAAAATTGCCCCTTGATGTACAATCTCTTTTAAAAAAAACATTTTTAACCAACCCGACCCGAAACCCGTTCTGACCCGAACCTGTTTCGACCCGAACCAAGTCAACCCCTTTTTTAATTGACCCGTTTTGACCCGAGCAAAATTTTGACCCATGACCCGGCCCGACCCAACCCGACCCGTTTGCCAGGTCTAGTTTAAACCAGTCTATATTGAAAAATTAGCCATCATGGCTCTGTTTGGCTACGGTTTTAGTTAGCTTACCAGCTCCTATATCCACCGCCCTTTCTAGATACGTACTATTAACATAGAAACCATGTGTTCTCATTACGCTTAGTGAACCTATCAGTATGCAGTACAACCAACATACTTCTATATCGAACAAAGATCCATGGTCTTTCACCATTATCAGTCATCGTTGCCGGGTTCGATTTTGGAACCCCAGGTGGCGGTGGCAGTCGTGTTCCGTGACCACTAGAATGTGCAAACAGTCAACAGACATGCAAATGTGCGTCATGGGGTGACAAGGAACAAGAATAAGAAAATGACCTGCTTTTCTACATTTCATTTTATCTGATTTGTATCAACTTTTATAACAACATTAATATTTGAAATTGTAGGTGATATGATTTCATCTGGTGGAACTTTTACACCTCACATGGTTACTGTTAACCCGTGATTTGAAATAAAAATTCATACTATAGTCGTTGCGCTTTTGAATAATCATGAGTTATGTTTGCATCATAATGTTACCTCTAGAGTCATTTCGATCCTTTACAAAAGAAGGGCCTCGGTCAGTATGCATACTCTCGGCCACTTCTCACTGTTGCTGTCCTGTTCAGGTACGCCCCATTGTTATTTTACTCTTTTTATTACTTCATGATCACACACTGGATTGAGTAATGGGTGGCTATGTTATTACCAAAACAATATATAGGATTTAAAAGTTGGCCAAATTATGTTTCCGGGTCAACCTTAAGAGGTTTGACCCCTCATAAAAGCTACGTATTTTGACCCTATAAAACAGACTTTTTTATTCTAATTTTTTTGTTAGGTTGTTGCTGCCTGCCAGTTTTCTATGCCACATAGGCAATTCAATTGAGCCAAACCTGAATAAACAGAAGGCCATCATCAAACCCCTACTCTTCCCCCCACTGAATCTCGTGGACCATCAGAACTTAAGTGAAAACTGCGCAGCTGCAATTGTACATGACTGGAGAAGAGTTTATGAATGTGTCATTGAATGAAGATTAATTATGTCATTCTGTACTGTCTTCTATAACTTTGTTCATTTATTAATAATTAATTTTAGTTGCAAATTTTTAGGATTGCAAGGATTTCAATCTTATGTTGGTTTATTTTGTAGTTTCTTACAAGTCAAAGGGTAGGAGTTATTGGTATTGTGTGGTGGTGGTTGTTGCTGCTGCTGCTTTTTTCTTTAACACCTCCTTTAAGGTGTTAATGGGAATGAGTTATTGTTGCTTGTTGTATTGTTGTTGCTGCTGCTAGAAAGAAATACATGGATATTGATGAACAATTGAACATACATGTTAAAAAAAGGTTGTCGACTCTGCCGTAACACGCGGGTTCCCCACTATAACGATAATCATAATAATAATAATAATAATAATAGTTCTGAAAGAGTGGTAAAAACTTGCTAATATTTCATGGTTCTCACCCATTCATAAAACACATTAATTTTAAGCAGGTATACCAAATAAAATAGCCATTCAACTTTGGGGAAAAACAAAAACCAAATGATACCACAGCTCATGAACCAAACCAACCATGATATAAATGTCTAGACATAAGCATGCTTCGAACAGGATTAGAGAGTCAGTTGGACGATTTCTTCCAAACAAAATAACTCAGCAATCACGCTTCTTGAATTGTTCAGACTCCCATTCATCTGGTGGAAGTGAGCATATGATGATGAATCATGAGACAATGCTGAGCTGGCCTTACTAGCTGAACAAACACTGTCTTACAAATATTTTTTTGTAAATTTATGACCAGGATATCAATAGCGTAGAGGGTTTATTATGACCACCATTTGCACAGATGTTTTTATGTTGTAGTGGCCATTCTACCTACAATGGGAGGAGCTTTTTTAAAGGTGTTATAGTTTGGGTATGTATTTAATTTGATAAATATATCAACTATTCAGATGAAAATTGTTATATTTTCTCATCATTAGGTCTCCAGCCGTGCTTATTTCTTCTCGACATGGCGCCCAGGTAACTTACTGTACATGTTTAATTCATGTCTTCAGTGTATACCATCTTTGGTGGATATGTAAAAGTTATCTTTGTTAGGGATATAAAAGATTATCACATCTTATGATAATAATGTATAAAGTTTTGTTATAAATTAATTACCGGTTTCTCCTTAGTGATGTAGAAGAAGTCGAGCGGGTGAATTTTCAACTGCCGTTAATACATTTTGTCACCGAGTCCTTAACTAGAACCGGATAAGCATGTGGGGTATGATCCATCAGCATATGGTATCTGTTCTTGCAGCAGAACATGGAACATAATTGTTCAAAAAGTTGATGTAAAGCAAAAATCAGAGACTAAAGGTACATAATCTGTATTTTCATTCGTGTAATTTTAGTTTCAGACGTGGGTTGGACTATACGCACACCACTGGCATACTAACCACACACCACCGACACATCATACTGGTCGTATGAGGGGTTATACGGGGTCGTATGAGTGTTAATAGTGGCTAATCATACGAGCCGTAATGTTTATACGTGTTGTATGAGTTGGCATCCTTTCAAATGACATGGGCTGTATGATGTCTTAGACTGACAAAAAAGCGACTAAATATGCATGACCTTTTTTCGAGCCAGGTTATGTATGAATGGGGAGGTATGTGTTATTTGATCATACTATAACTTGGCAGTTGGGGTTTTTTAAAGAATAGCAGCATATATTTGATGGTGGTTACATATATTTGTCATTTAGCTTTTATGGTTAACATATGTCAAATGAAAATTCAGATTATGATTCTGGTCAACGGTCATTTGAAAAGGTGAAAGAAAAGATTTAGCAGCAAAATTGTAGCAACGAAATGCGAAAGGGCATCAAATTTCACCAATGAAACAAGTAGCTGTATCTAATTATGTCACCTAAATGTTTTACCAGTCAAGTTTCTTTATTATTGTTTAAATTAAGAGTAAACTGCCATTTTGGTCCCTGTGGTTTGGCCAGTTTTGCCACTTTAGTCCAAATCTCAAACTTATTACATCCAGAGCCCTGTGGTTTGCAATTTGTTGCCATTTTAGTCCAAATCTCAAATTAGCTGATATTTGGGTTATAAAGTCTGATTATTTTGTCTTTTTCCCAGGGGCAAAATGGTCAATCTTAATTTATTATAAGATATTATTAATGAAATTAATTATATTAAAATGGCATTTACCCTAATAATTAATGGTCAGCATTTATATCTTCCCCATAAGTTCTTCATCACCACATTATCTCTTCCCCATAAGTTCTTCATCACCACATTATCTTCCCCATAAGCTCACCGGAGCATGAGGAGTGCTCACCGGAGTCGCAGCAGGAGGAGCAGTCACAGGAGCCGTTGGAGGAGCTGCCACAGGAGCCGTCGGAGATGCCACCAGAGCTTTCACCGGAGCTACCGGAAGAGTAGAAGGTAACGCAGCAAGTGGGTTCAATCGCTGTATTTATACATCAAATGCTCGATACCGACAACAAATCTTGTGCAGTTAGGGTTCAATTTTCTCAGGGGTTTTGATTTATGCGTTTGATTTTGAAAACGAAACGATTCTCATGGGTTTTGATTTAGGGTTCAATATGAACGATCTGGGTGTGTATATAATTTTGAACAGGATGGGGTTTTGAACAGGGAGGGCCGGAGGGGAAGTGGGTGCGGAGGGAGAGGGAGAGGGTGTCGGAGGACGGAGGGGGTGGTGGTGGGTGGTGGAGAAGCCGGAGAGGAAGGGGATTCCGAAAACGGTGATGGGGATTTCGACTTTGAAGTGGATAGGGTTATTTACAGATTGCAGTAGAGAGATTTTTGATAATATATACACAAAAACGTAGATATATATGATATGAAATTCAACTGTAAAATTAGTTATGGAGACACTTTAATTCATGTTTTCTACATCCTGTCTATGCCTTTTTTCTTGAAATGAGGCCCTCCCACAGTTCTTGATTTCCTTTTTTGTAAATGGAATAATTTTGAGAATATTTTAATTTGCTGTAATTGCTGTGATGTTTGTGGTGTGGTTAGTCTTCGAGTTTTAGAGATACTTTCATGGTGGTTGTTTGGGGAGGTGGTATGGTTGCAGGGGAGTAATGTATTAAATGAAAACATAAATGACCAAAATACCCCTGCACTAAAGGACAAAATAGGCAGCTCTTAACAGTCAAAAAGGGATTTTGGACTAAAATGGCAACAAATTGCAAACCACAGGGCCCTGGATGTAATAAGTTTGAGATTTGGACTAAAGTGGCAAAACTGGCCAAACCACAGGGACCAAAATGGCAGTTTACTCTTAAATTAAAGATATATAACATTTAACTCTCCCCGTTACCGAGGTTGCAGAAGTTCACCGCGTTATAGAGCAACCAATATGGAAGCTATAGAGCTTTATATTGGTTCATACTATATTATCATATCCACCTTTAAAATAAATCATAAACACATTAATATTGATTTAATTACTTATTAATCTTGCTTGTTGTATGCAATGGCAGACTTTGGTAGCATTTTTACAGGAGTAGTGACTAACAAGCATGGAAGAGTTTAAAGCTATACTGGGGAGCTTTTTCGACGCAGGTTCGTACTAATCATAAGTTCAGAAAGAAAAAGAAGGTTGGTTCTCCTTGGTTCTTTTTGAGTCGCTAGAGGTTGGCAAAATCTGATGATTAAATCTTGGGTTGCAGATCAAATCTAAAGATCATAAATTTGTGAGAGGTAATCGTATACATTGGATTAGCCAAGTTCCTAATGTAATATGTAGTTAGATTTACATTTTGTTTATTCATAGACTTATGGTTTATGTAATTTACATTGTTCAACCCGTGTATATATTACAACACAAACACATGTGACATAATAGCCAAGTTCCTGAGTATAAATATGTCTACAAAGTTAATTATAGGCCGTATGTGAGTTACAATCATGTCACATAATGGTAATATTATAGTGCTTTGAATTTTGAATTGGGTATCCATATTATATGGTGTTTAATGGGTCTAGACGTGCACCTTTCGGGGCTGGGTTTAAACGGGTTAGGCCCTCAGGCACTTTGGCCAGAAACTATTTTTAAAGTTACTATTTGGCCTCTTTTTACAAGCATGGACCAAAGTTGTCATGTTTGAACTGTTAAGCCATGCCTCTTTTCGTTTTTAAATATTCATATTATTACAGCACAACACGTGTAAGTATAAATGTGGGTAGAAAGTTAATTATAGGTCGTATGGGAGTACATGATCATGTCACAACAAAGTATTATTATAATGCTTTGAATAACCATAAATACATGGATGGTTAATTCCTATAACCGCAGCCAGGGCAAGGATGCAAGCCCGGCTCAAGCATAAGTGAAATGAGGCTTTTGCTTTAGGCCTCATATTTTGAAAGGCCCCCAATTTTAGAAAGCTAGTATTATCCATTTTCATAGGTACATAAATATATATTTCTAGAGAGAGATGAGAAGAAAAATCTAAAATAGAAGGAATAAGATTATTTTCAGTTCTGTATTTTTTTTTTTTTGGTGAGAAAGGTTAGAGAAGATGGGGAAGATGAACATTTGAGAAAACTCAGATATATGAATATTAAAAATTTAGTTTTTTAACCTTAAAAAAGAACCATGCTTATGTGATGTATAATGTAGTATGAAACAGAAGTCAAATAATATATTAAACTATATATGTGTATGTATATATGATATAAATGCCATATCATTTTTATATGTTATTCAAATAGAAGGGTGTTATCGAGTACAATTTAAATTTTGCTCAACCTGAAGGTAACCGATAAAAAGGCCTCAATTTTATTGTTTGCTGTAGGCCTCTACAAACATTGAGCCGGCCCTGCAAGGATGGAGCTGTTAGTGCTAGATATTGAACATGGGGAATTGTCAATGTACTTTAGATTGTTTTATACGCATCAACAGTTTTTACGTGTATCAAGTATTCAGTTTGGTAATACGTACATCGCGTTAATTGTAGGTACTAAATATTACACCATACTAAACATGTTGTCTAAACGCAGAGAGTCCAAGCCACACAACGAAAAAGGACTTGACCAATGATCAAACCTAAAAATAGTTTTTGTACGCCTGCAGACGAGGAAGGAACGACAGTTGGAAACCGTACATAAAGAAGCCGCATCAGCTTTAACAATCAAAACGCATAATAAACAACCGTTCGTACGAGTTATCTAAGCACGATGAATGAAAAACCTCTAAAGGAACATTTTTTATTGCTATAGATGATGAAGTGTAGGCTGCTGAAACGCAAAACCCGAAACAAGCCATCGTCGTCGTACAGAACCTTAAATAGAATACACAATCCATAAATGAAACTGTATTTGTAACGACAGTCAAGTACTAATTTCATCAGAAAATCTAACCATAGTCAAGTACTAATTTCATCAGCAAATCGCAAAAAAAATAGTAACAATGATAACTCATCAGTTAAGTTAGTTAAACAACAGTTTAAACATTGATCAAATCTTCATCACTCCATCTTCATCTCTAAATACTCGGTACACTAACGTGATGGAAAATATCCGGCGTCACCCACGCGTATGCTCCGTCACCCCTTTTTGTTCCTCGCGAGTTTTTTACCTCAACGCTAAGATCCATCAGCTTAGGCTTGTCAACCCTTACATACAATCCAGTGATCAAGAACGAATGCCGGTAAGCTTTAGGGCGGGGAAAGTGATGTGCATCGTAAAGAAGACAATCATCTAAGCTATTAAATGCACCCCAACGATATGGGTCATGCTTGCTAACGTGGCAACCTATTTGGTTTTCGACAACGATATCTTTTGGATAACAATATCTTAACAACGGGTAATGAGACCCTCCTAGATTAAAGTTTTCTACCAACTTTTTAGCAAATATCGAAATGTCCAGTAATAGTCTCAAAACCCTTCAGTTTATATCTTTTACTCCCCACTTTGTATTGAAAATTCTCGACCTTCTCTTACATGGCTTGTTTGATCTCTAGTTCTTCAAGCCCTTCATTTATAACTTGACGCAACGCTTCTTCAGGAAGAATAATGATGCCATTTGGCTGCATCAAGCTTAAAATAGCATTTGGCGACAGGCGTAGGTGTTCGTTTCCGGGTGTCTTATGGTGGAGAATAGTGAGCATGTGAGTCAAACTGTTGGCAAAACATGACTCAAATTTCTGTTCCGATACCTCCTCATAGGACCCTCTCACCGAGTAATGGAAACCTCTTTGGCTAGGACCTAGTTTGTCAAGGTGAAAATAGATATAAGCTAGATAAAAATTTATAATGTTACAAAAATCAAGAAGCTGTAAACGAAGAATAACTTACACTGTTGACTGCATTTCGATGCGCGGATCCATTTTATGAATAAACCAATAACCTGGCATGAACAGTTTGTGTCAAATAATACATACATTACACATGATCATATTGATGCACACTATTAATAGACAATAAACGAGCCGAAGCTCGATTCGAACTTAGCTCGCCGTTCCGTTCGTAGGCCCAAGAAAACGATAAACCCACGATTACGTGACAAATTACCTGATGAGCGGCGATGTAGTATGGAAGACGGAAGATGCCTGATAGTGAACAACAATGGACGATGAAGGTTGATAGAGGATGACGATGATGATGACGATTGACGCCGATGTTGAGGATTTAGGGTAAAAGGGATTTGTCTTTTGACTGTTTACAATTTACATTCTCATATATGGGCCTGAAACTAATTTAGTTGGCTTAGAGATTTTAACCAACACGGAAAGAATCAAAGATGTTTTACAACTAGTGGATGCCTAGCCCGCGTTGCGGGGCGATAGGCCGAATATTTCTCAAACAATTAAAAAAACACTACAATAGTTTTGTTAAAAAAAATAAAAAAATAAAAAAATAAAATGATGGCAAGACTAGAATTTTGAGCTCATGGCAAAACTGTAATTTGTCAGGACTAATGAGCGAGTGTTAGGCAACTCCTTGACACGAAAAAAAAAATTAAATCGGCTCAACCAATTAAAACAAAACACTTCTATGGTTTTGCTAGTAAAAAACTAAAACGATGGCAATACTGTAATTTTGAACTGAGTGCAAAATTGTATATTTTGACTTGGGATAAAATCGTAATTTGCCAAAAGCTAAAGCGATGACAATACTATAATTTTAAACCAGTGGCATAATCGTAATTTTGAATAGGGCAAATTCGTAATTTTAAACTGGGAATAAAATCGTAACATACCCGGGCTAGGGGGAGTGCCATGCAGCAACTTGGCACTATTCCCCACACACCTTTAAAAAACTAAAACGATTGCAATACTGTAATTTTCTGTAAATTTTTAACTGGGGCAAAATTGTAATTTTGGGCTAGGGTAAAATTGTAATTTGCAAAAAGCTAAAGCGATGACAATACAATAATTTTTAACTAGGGACAAATTCATAACTCTGAACAGGGGCAAATTTGTAATTTTTAATTAGGGGAAAATCGTAATATACCCGGACCAATGGGGAGTGTCAGGCAGCTGTCTGGCACTATTCCCCTCAATTGGTTTTGTATATAACCAGTTGATGCCCGCCCACGTTGCGGGGTGTTAGGCCGAATAATTCTTACTATAAACACACTACAATAGTTTTGCTAGAAAAAAAAAAAACTAAAACGATGGCAAGACCGTAATTTTGAGCTCGAGACAAAACTGTAATATGTCAGAACTAATGAGCAAATGTTAGGCAACAACTTGACACGAAAAAAAATTAAATCGAGTCAAACAATTAAAACGAAACACTTCTATAGTTTTGCTAAAAAAAACTAAAACGATGGCAAAACTGTAATTTTGAGCTGGGGCAAAATTGTAATTTTTGGTTGGAGGTAAAATCATAATTTGTCAAAAGGTAAAGGGATGGCAATACCCTAGTTTTTAACCAGGGGCAAAATCGTAACTTTGAACAGGAGCAAATTCGTAATTTTTAACTGGGGTAAAATCGTATCATACACGAGCCAATGGGGGATTTAAAAAAAAAACTAAAACGATGACAATACTATAATTTTTAACTAGGGATAAAATTGTAATTTTTTGCTATGGTAAAATCATAATTTGTCAAAAGTTAAAGCGATGACAATAGTATAATTTTTAACCAGGGGTAAAACCGTAACTTTGAACAGAGGGCACATTCGTGATTTTAAACTGAGGGTAAAATCGTAATATAACTGGACCAATGAAGGAGTGTCAGACAGCTGGCTAACACTATTCCCCATCTTCCTTTTCTATATATATAAAATTTGTTGAAGTTTATCTTCTTTTTCATATTCATCAATATGATTTCATGATTAGTTTATAATAAACTTACTATAAAAAAAAACTGATTAAGATTATTTCGTCCAAAAATAGCCTACAAGAGAATAAATATTTTGTGTGTAACAATCACAACCTCTATTGTGTATTAGACACTAGTTTGAATCCCGCGTGTTGCGGCGGACGAAAACTTGATCAGTTTTGATACACTCGCTATAAAAAGAATCTTTTTAGTAGCAAATTTAGATATCTAAATCGTTAAAACATGTTCAAATATTATTATATTAAAAATATTTAGTTAAATTTAAGTTTTATGAAAAAAAAAACCTTTAATGAAACATCAATGTTTTTACTAAAGTAAAAATATTATACAAAACATATCGACAACAATATACATACATACATACACATATTTCTTAAAATACAATATTTACTAAAAAAAATAGTTTAAAAACACCGTGAAGATGAACTTGTGAAAAGAAATTCTTCGTTGATGAGAACAAAAAAATATTCATCAGACTATCATTTGAGAATCGTACAATTTTCTTATCATTCATATTTATATTATACATGAATTCATGGTAAAAAATATTTAGAAAACAAAAAGAAGGAAAGAAAGTAAAGTGAACTGAACCACCTAAAACTATTGTTAACAAACTTTCGTAATTATTATATTACTAATACTAATTACTAATAATCTTAGGCCAATTGGTATACCCTCCCCGTAACCATGTGAGGTTTGATGTCGTGTTGAGAAGCGTCAAGTGATCGATGAAGGTGTCGAGGGTTAAATGGAGGCTTTATTCTCTGATTTTTATCTATGAAAAAATGTTAGAAAAAATATTTTCATAGTGAATGAGATAGTAGTTTATGAAGTTTTAGTTATTGATTTATTTATACTTTTATATAAGTAAAATCTTAATATTAGAAAACAAATTACTAAACTTAACACAATACTCACCTTTCTAAAGCTCAAAAACATGTCATGTTGATAGCTGATTTGAACGCGTGCCGTTCAACAAGACGCCTGTGACAACCCTCGAATTTACATGTAACCGTACAGTTTATTATTAATGATAATTAAAGTGTCTGACGACTGTGTGGAATTACTTAACTGCCTTCTGATATCTGTGTTATGCTTACGCGTGTTTGTTAATATGCTACTAATGTACAGATAGGTCACTAAATAGTCCGTTACATTTTCCTAAGTGTTAGAAAGTAAAAACGTTGCAAAAATATATACGTAGGACGCTTTACGGATTAATTAAGCGGTTTAACGGAACAGGATCGAACCGAACAATCGGACTTTACCCGGAACCTAAAAATATTGTCAATGACATTATTTTTCCTTTTCTGAGCTAGTTATGGTCCCCGAGCACTATAACACACTACACAATACATATAACACATAACCTCCCACTAACAAGTTACTTACCATTTAATTTACAAACTACCCCCCCCCCCCCTATGGTGACCGTCCCCTAGGGACCCCACATGACAAGATCTACATATACTTCTTAATATCTTCTCTAATCTTCCTTGAGATTATGAAAGATCTTGATTTGATTCATGTATGTACTTTGAGAAACACAAGACTTGCTCTTAACACCCCACTAAATCACCTACTTACCATAACAACTTACATTTAACCCCCCCCCCCCCATGGTAAGTAATCGGCCAAGAGTGTGGCCCCACCATGATCTTCATAAGATCACACTAAATCCTTCCATAATATTTACTTGGTATTGATGAGATTTAATTAGATATATGTATGTACTAGAGGGAGCATAATATCCAATAGACAAAGAGACTAGAGAATATAAGTGCAACAAGATCATTCACCATCTCCCACACTTTAACTCCTTCTTCTTGGCCCCCTTGCTCTCGGCTGAAACTTCACCCACACACACAACCATTTTCGATCTTCATTCATTCAATCCAAGGCCATACATAGGTGATACAAGGTGCACAACGAAGCTTGGTGCTCTCGGAAGTGGAAGGACCTCTCTACGACGCTTTTAACCACTCGTTTTTCGCCTAGTTTCTTCCCTAGCCTCGAGCTAGTAGTAAGTGACTCTAAACATCTTCTTGATCTATTCTAAGGTGGTTAATAAGAGTTTCGTCGGTTAAAAATCACTAACATATAAGGTCACCAACTAAAAGTCTACTAAAGTGATGAACAAGGTGGTTAAAGGATGAATGTTAGTGTAAATCATGTAGATCTTGTGTGATTATGATGATTGGCTGATTATCTGATGTTGTGCTGAATAATATTAGTATGTGATGTTGTTGTGGTCACTAAACTTGTTAACGGAATCGATCGAACACGATTTAGAAGGTTAAACACTAAAAACAGCAATCTGTCCATACTTTACAGCCAACTTCAGTTGGCTGTAAACAGGTCTTAAACTCAACGAAAAACCGATATTTTGAATCTAAAATATGTTATTATGAAATACGGTTCTAATGGCACCGGAATCGTAATTTTTGGACTTCGTTTACTATTTTTAAAGTGTTAAATTGTAACAGCAACTTAAGCTGAATTTTGACAGCAATAAATGGGTGTCGTACTTTCAGTCATAACCTGAGTTTTGTGATGAATCGGACCATGAGAATTTTACTGTAGATGACAACTGAAGTATTTGTAATTACCCCACTGGAATTTCGCAAATCGGACTTACGATGAATTTTTAATAAATTGTTTCGTGGGCTGTGGTCAGAAATACATAAATCTGAGTTCAGTCCCGAATATGAAATTTTTATAAAATATTGGTAATAAACCGGACCCCGATATTTTTACACAATAAAATATGGAATGTTTATGACATCCTATAAAAATTTGGGAATTTTTGGAATAATCTAACTATTTTATTTAAATGTCCGAAAACAGCCGGTTTTGAGTATTAATGCTGAATTGACATAAGTTGTGACTTGCGTGTCTAAATGTCGAGTATGCTATCTGTGAATGATTTAACATGTTATATATGTTATGTGAATTATCGTATGTTTGATTTTGAGTGGGGAATGGACGGGAAACTTAGATGGGCATAAACCGTTACAGTGATGCATGTTGTGTGATAGATACGTGTTGGAACTTTGTGTTCTATTTGAAAGCCACTAAATGACTAACTGGTAAATCATACTAGGACGTGATTGACCGACCTTGACTGTTAGCTATATTGAGAATCTAACCGAGCAAACCGAGGTGAGTTCACACACTTTCTAAGGCATGGGATTCCCGGTGGTTTGGGAATGGGTTAAAGAATTAAAACTAAATCTACATATCCTCCTTGGGTAGGATATGTACGGCCATCCTCCATAGAGCGGATGCCATTATTAATCCTACGAATTTTCCTGGTGCAGAATACGTACGTTCGTCCTCCTGGTGCAGGACAACAACCTTAAAACTATCTAGACAAAACTCTATCATGAAGTCCCTCAATTTATATCGACTTAATCGCCGAGGCCAATGGCGAGCGGGTCATTAGTTAATAGCGCTATTAGGTTTAACAAACCTCACACCGTGCCAGTCGGACGGGCGTGTACTAATGGACTATGGCAGACTGTCAGTGATGATAGACACTGATATAGGGCACAACTTATTTGCGTAGCAGTCGATATCATTCCGTCTAGTAGTTCAAACGGGGAAAACCCCCACTGATCATGGTTATGGATTGGGTAAAGAAAAAGAGAAATGGTTAAACATACTTTCAACTACGGGGTAACCCCCACGGCAAATAAGCCAACGAAAGTCAAACCACGTTTTCAGAAACAACTTAAAACTAAACAACCAAACATGAACTCACTCAACTTTGTTGTTGACTCGTTGTTACATGCCTTACAGGTCGCTAAATGCTTGGAGCTTGCACTTGAAGGAGTCGTTGTGGTGTACGGACTGTTATGTTCCGTGCTTAATGTTTAAATCCTTATGAACTTACTAAACTAGCGTTTTGAAACTTTAACTTATGAACTATGGACTTATGCTTTTGAACTCACGTTTATGCTTCCGCTGTTTAAACCAAACAAGGTTAACTAGCTTTGGTCACCAATCGTATTAAGTTTGGTTTTATTTACTTAATTGTGTTGTTCAATATGATTGGTGGCTCGATCCTGGTCACGTCACGCCTCCAAGCGGTGATACCCCGCATGGTGGATTTTGGGGGTGTGACAACGCCACTGAAGGTTTGCTCTACGTATCCTAATAAACCTCATCCTTGTTGCAGAATTTGTATAAACAATTTACAAGATAACTAGAGATCTGAGGTGTTGAATGAAAGAGTTGTTGAATTTACTTGTTCTTAAGGAGGAGGAAGATAGATCATAAGTTGTTGGATCCATCATGTGTGGTCACTTTCATTGCAGGTCTCTTATAAAAAAGAAACAGTCAAATAAGTTGTTGGATCCTTCATGTGTGGTCACTTTCATTGCAGATCTTTTTTCAAGAAGATACGGTCAAAAACAGAAACACATATATATACTATATTATATTTACTTCTTTTATTTTTCTTTTCATTTTTTCTTGGTTTTATTACCTACTAGGTTATAGTCCCGTGTGTTACACGGGTTGAATAATGAAAACTCTTCATTTGTAGAGCACAATAAAAAAAATTAGTGTACCTGATAATCATTCCACAAGTTTGCAATCTCTTACTCATAGTAATCGATACCCAATTTGGTTCTAAAGTGCTTAAGAATTCTCATTGCAATCATCAATTCTATAGGAAGTTTCTTAATAAATTTTACATTGTTAGCCTATGAAGTAATTGAATAATTTTCATTAAATACATAAGAGAATTTGTTGCATATTTGCATAACGAAAAAGCTAAACGAAAATCATATGTGCATAGATATGCTATTCAAAATCATTTGTTTTGCAAATAATATAAAAACGATTCACGATTGTATGAACCATTTCTTTTTTGCAAATCAAATAAGGTAGTGAAGACTGCTTATGTATGTTGAAGCCTATGGTAATTAATTTTTCAAGAACATATTTCTTTTAGTCATTGTCGTATGTGGAACTTGAACCAAAACTTCTCCAACCAAAACTTCTCCCTCTCAAACACAGGTCTTTAAATGTTTTGCCTTTGCTAATGAACCACCACACCACTGGTTATGATAATCTTCTTTAATATCAAATATTGATATACACATTTATTGTCAATCTTTACAACATTAAAAAAATAGTAAATGTTAAATAACATAGTAAATATGAACACAACTTTTGTATTTTAATTAAAAAATATCATTATAAATTTAATATAAAAAAACTTCATAAAAAAATGTTTTGATAAGGTTCAAACTAAAAATATCATTATAATAATAATTGTCATTGTCGTTATAAACTATAAATTATAAGTTATAAGCTATAAAAATATTTGAAATATGAGCGGATTTCGTGGAAAAGTTTAATATATCTATTTAATCTAATAAAAGATATGGTCAACTTAAAGATATATTTGAAATAAGAGTGAATATTAATGTAATGATTACAAAATAAGAAATGTCATCGTTACAAGACATCGACCCGATTTAAAAAGTAACGAAAATTAACTATGATTAAAAGCTTTTTTTAGAGATGTATGGTGTTGATACGTGAAATGTTTTAGAATCGTTTATTAAAAATAGAATTTTAAATTAATATATTACAGGATATAGGTTTATTATTAATATTTATTAAATCAATAACTTTTTTGTAATACAAACAATAACTAAAATACAAACACATGACACATATTGAATATACATATACCACATATAAAGGCACATATTAAATTAGGGGAAGGTTCAAATGAAAACCACTAGTTATTGTGAAAACTCGAAAACTAATTAAAAAAGCCAAAAAAACATACAAATTTTTTTTTTTGCATAATAATTTTCGCTACTTTTAGTATATAAAAAAATATTTTCAAAAAAAAAAAACTTCTTTTTTGTAGTGCACATGTGTAGTCTACAACATGTGTAGACTACACATAGGTTAGTATTACACATGTGTAATAAAAAAATTTTTTTTTTTTTTTTGAAAAAAAGTTTTCTTATATACAAAAACCTGCGATTTTTTATAAAAAAAGTTGAAAAAAAAATTTGGTGTGTTTTTTAGACTTTTTTTAGTTAGTTTTCGAGTTTTCACAATAGAAGTGGTTTTCATTTGAACCATCCCCTATTGAATTAATCCAAACATAAATAAATTCACGTATTGAAGTAAATAGTATTATGGTTAATTAAACAGAGTGGAGATACAATAGGAATTTTATTTGGCTAGGAAGGCTAGGAAGTGATCTTGACCATCCATTTAGTTAATCAAGGGCTAAGATTAAATCAGGAAAATTGAAAGGAAGAAAAGAGGCGCGTGAGTTTCTTTAGGGGCATTCTAGTCAATCCAAGCCAATAGTTTCTCTATCCTCCAATTCCCCCCCATTTTTTAAACGTTAATAACTCTTCCATACGACATTATTTTTTTTATAAAAGTTGCACAAAAAAAACGAGCGTTTTTTTATCTTTAAAACGAGTATACTATTGCTATATTTAAAAAAAAAATTAAAACCCAGTTGCGTAAAACGCAATAGAAAAACCCTTAATTACGTAAAACGCAATGAAAAAAAAACCCTAAAAAATGACATTTTTCTAAAACGCAATGCACCAAAAACACAAATAAATGACTTATTTGTAAAACGCAATGGCCAGAAAACACAAAGAAATGTCTTATTTCTAAAACGCAATAGCCTAAAAACTCAAAAGAAAATGTACTTTCTAAAACGCAATGGACTAAAAGCACATAAAAAAGTGTTTTACCTAAAACGCAATGCACAAAAAACACAAAGAAATGTCTTATTTGTAAAACGCAATGGCTAGAAAACACTTAAAATGTCTGTTTTCTAAAACGCAATGGACTGAAAACACATAAAAAAATGTTTTACCTAAAACGCAATGCACCAAAAACACAAAGAAATGTCTTATTTGTAAAACGCAATGGCCATAAAACACTTAAAAATGACTCATTCTAAAACGCAATTGCCTAAAAAACAAAAGAAAGTGTTCTATGTAAAACGCAATGGACTGAAAACACCTAAAAAAATGTTTTACCTAAAACGCAATGCACCAAAAACACTCCAAGAATGTGTTTTTCTAAAATGCAATGGCCAGAAAACACCAAAGAAAGTGTTCTTTCTAAAACGCATTGAACCATGACAATAGTTCTGTCTGTGCTGTGAATTGTCTGTGCTGTGAACTGTCTGGACCAATGCAGTTTCCAGAGGCAATTTACAGAAAATTAATTTTTCTGATGCATTTTTACTACAGCAATTTAATCGAAAAAAAATTTAATCAACCCCAGCCAGGGGCGCTGCCTAGATCGTAAAACGCAATGACTAAATCAAAAACCCATATCGTAAACATGAAATTAAATAATTTCTTACATGGATCGAAGTGATTTATTCAACAATTGACGATTTTTGAATGATTGAAACACTTATCAGCGCTCGAATCGAACGGATCGAGTGATTATCTTCAAAATCACCGGAAAAAACGAGATTTTGTATGAAATTAAACTGGGTTTTCTTCAAAAAAACTGAAGAAACACGTTGATCGGGTGTTTGAATCATTGATTGGTGATGAAAATCGCACTATAATGTAATGATTATTGAGATAGAAAGTGAAGAAATGGTTGAAGATGGTGGGTTTTGAAGTTACTGGGTTTTGAAAAGGAAGAAGAAAGGGTTGGAATGACTAAAATACCATTTTTCTTTATTTTAAATGTTGCCACATGTCCTAATCTTATTGCTTCCTAGACTTCCTATAGCCAAAATAAACTTCCTATTTGATCTTTTCCCTAATTAAATAATCTCAAATATGATAATATAAACCCGGAGAACATTATTATGAGATTTTATTAAAATAATGAAAAAAATTATTAAACATGATAAATATTAGATGAGAAGTTTTAGGGAGAATGAGATGTCGACATCTGACATTAATTTGAGTCTTTTATTAATATTTAGATTAGATTATGTGAGAAGTGGGTAAGCTGAGGGGATTAGCTCATTTATATGTTTTCGGTTTGAGTGGTCTTGATGGCGATGTTATTTCGTTTATCGTATTCCATCTCTCACACTTCGTTACCAAATCAAACATTAAACAAGCGGTGTACTTATATTCAATATTTTAAAAACCGGTAAATACCGGCCGGTTATACCGGTATTACCATTTTCAAATGTAAATCCGGTACGAAACACCCCGGTAAATAAGTGAAACGGCATAAGGTTTGTACCGGCGGTAAAATCCAGTATACCAGTTTGAAACGTAATACCGGTACCGGTCCAGGGTTATTTTAGTTTGGGTTGTTACTTATTTTGATTATATATGTTACTTATCTTACGTAATTTTTATATATTATGATTATTCGTAACTAAAAGTTCTTATTTAATATTGTATGAAACGAAAATAGTTATCCTCTAGTTGATGAGGATGGCGATAACAGTGAATTTCATCTTTTATGCGATCGTGAACTTGATGTATTCAACACTCAAATGGCTTAAACATATCGTACACTTTCATCTAAAAAACATTTGTCATTTCTCATGCTTCTATGCTACAAGAATTGTGATATCAATATATGAGTTAGAACTTGTTTTCAATTGCAGCATCCGGAACGTAAGAAGTACCGTTTCGAATCAAACCGTTTCGGCGCGAACCGTTTCGACCCGTACCGTTTCGAATCGAACCGTTTCGACGCGAACCGTTTCGACCCGTACCGTTTCGAATCGAACAAAATTGCCCCTTGATGTACAATCTCTTTTAAAAAAAACATTTTTAACCAACCCGACCCGAAACCCGTTCTGACCCGAACCAAATCAACCCCTTTTTTAATTGACCCGTTTTGACCCGAGCAAAATTTTGACCCATGACCCGGCCCGACCCAACCCGACCCGTTTGCCAGGTCTAGTTTAAACCAGTCTATATTGAAAAATTAGCCATCATGGCTCTCTGTTTGGCTACGGTTTTAGTTAGCTTACCAGCTCCTATTTCCACCGCCCTTTCTAGATACGTACTACTATTAACATAGAAACCATGCGTTCTCATTACGCTTAGTGAACCTATCAGTATGCAGTACAACCAACATACTTCTATATCGAACAAAGATCCATGGTCTTTCACCATTATCAGTCATCGTTGCCGGGTTCGATTTTGGAACCCCAGGTGGCGGTGGCAGTCGTGTTCCGTGACCACTAGAATGTGCAAACAGTCAACAGACATGCAAATGTGCGTCATGGGGTGACAAGGAACAAGAATAAGAAAATGACCTGCTTTTCTACATTTCATTTTATCTGATTTGTATCAACTTTTATAACAACATTAATATTTGAAATTGTAGGTGATATGATTTCATCTGGTGGAACTTTTACACCTCACATGGTTACTGTTAACCCGTGATTTGAAATAAAAATTCATACTATAGTCGTTGCGCTTTTGAATAATCATGAGTTATGTTTGCATCATAATGTTACCTCTAGAGTCATTTCGATCCTTTACAAAAGAAGGGCCTCGGTCAGTATGCATACTCTCGGCCACTTCTCACTGTTGCTGTCCTGTTCAGGTACGCCCCATTGTTATTTTACTCTTTTTATTACTTCATGATCACACACTGGATTGAGTAATGGGTGGCTATGTTATTACCAAAACAATATATAGGATTTAAAAGTTGGCCAAATTATGTTTCCGGGTCAACCTTAAGAGGTTTGACCCCTCATAAAAGCTACGTATTTTGACCCTATAAAACAGACTTTTTTATTCTAATTTTTTTGTTAGGTTGTTGCTGCCTGCCAGTTTTCTATGCCACATAGGCAATTCAACTGAGCCAAACCTGAATAAACAGAAGGCCATCATCAAACCCCTACTCTTCCCCCCACTGAATCTCGTGGACCATCAGAACTTAAGTGAAAACTGCGCAGCTGCAATTGTACATGACTGGAGAAGAGTTTATGAATGTGTCATTGAATGAAGATTAATTATGTCATTCTGTACTGTCTTCTGTTCATTTATTAATAATTAATTTTAGTTGCAAATTTTTAGGATTACAAGGATTTCAATCTTATGTTGGTTTATTTTGTAGTTTCTTACAAGTCAAAGGGTAGAAGTTATTGGTATTGTGTGGTGGTGGTTGCTGCTGCTGCTGCTTTTTTCTTTAACACCTCCTTTAAGGTGTTAATGGGAATGAGTTGTTGTTGCTGCTGCTAGAAAGAAATACACGGATATTGATGAACAATTGAACATACATGTTAAAAAAAGATTGTCGACTCTGCCGTAACACGCGGGTTCCCCACTATAAATGTCTAGACATAAGCATGCTTTGAACAGGATTAGAGAGTCTGTTGGACGATTTCTTCCAAACAAAATAACTCAGCAATCACGCTTCTTGAATTGTTCAGACTCCCATTCATCTGGTGGAAGTGAGCATATGATGATGAATCATGGGTGGGTCTCTTAAGGAGACAATGCTGAACAAACACTGTCTTACAAATATTTTTTTGTTGATTTATGACCAGGATATCAATAGCATAGAGGGTTTATTATGACCACCATTTGAACAGATGTTTTTATGCTGTAGTGGCCATTCTACCAACAATGGGAGGAGCTTTTTTAAAGGTGTTATAGTTTGGGTATGTATTTAATTTGATAAATATATCAACTATTCAGATGAAAATTGTTATATTTTCTCATCATTAGGTCTCCAGCCGTGCTTATTTCTTCTCGACATGGCGCCCAGGTAACTTACTGTACATGTTTAATTCATGTCTTCAGTGTATACCATCTTTGGTGGATATGTAAAAGTTATCTTTGTTAGGGATATAAAAGATTATAACATCTTATGATAATAATGTATAAAGTTTTGTTATAAATTAATTACCGGTTTCTCCTTAGTGATGTAGAAGAAGTCGAGCGGGTGAATTTTCAACTGCCGTTAATACATTTTGTCACCGAGTCCTTAACTAGAACCGGATAAGCATGTGGGGTATGATCCATCAGCATATGGTATCTGTTCTTGCAGCAGAACATGGAACATAATTGTTCAAAAAGTTGATGTAAAGCAAAAATCAGAGACTAAAGGTACATAATCTGTATTTTCATTCGTGTAATTTTAGTTTCAGACGTGGGTTGGACTATACGCACACCACTGGCATACTAACCACACACCACCGACACATCATACTGGTCGTATGAAGGGTTATACGGGGTCGTATGAGTGTTAATAGTGGCTAATCATGCGAGCCGTAATGTTTATACGTGTTGTATGAGTTGGCATCCTTTCAAATGATATGGGCTGTATGATGTCTTAGACTGACAAAAAAGCGACTAAATATGCATGACCTTTTTTCGAGCCAGGTGATGTATGAATGGGGAGGTATGTGTTATTTGATCATACTATAACTTGGCAGTTGGGGTTTTTTAAAGAATAGTCAGCATATATTTGATGGTGGTTACATATATTTGTCATTTAGCTTTTATGGTTAACATATGTCAAATGAAAATTCAGATTATGATTCTGGTCAATGGTCATTTGAAAAGGTGAAAGAAAAGATTTAGCAGCAAAATTGTAGCAACGAAATGCGAAAGGGCATCAAATTTCACCAATGAAACAAGTAGCTGTATCTAATTATGTCACCTAAATGTTTTACCAGGCAAGTTTCTTTATTATTGTTTAAATTAAAGATATATAACATTTAACTCTCCCCGTTACCGAGGTTGCAGAAGTTCACCGCGTTATAGAGCAACCAATATGGAAGCTATAGAGCTTTATATTGGTTCATACTATATTATCATATCCACCTTTAAAATAAATCTCAAACATATTAATATTGATTTAATTACTTATTAATCTTGCTTGTTGTATGCAATGCAGACTTTGGTAGCATTTTTACAGGAGTAGTGACTAACAAGCATGGAAGAGTTAAAGCTATACTGGGGAGCTTTTCGACGCAGGTTCGTACTAATCATAGATCAGAAAAAAAAAAAAGGTTGGTTCTCCTTGGTTCTTTTTGAGTCGCTAGAAGGTTGGCAAAATCTGATGATTAAATCTTGGTTGCAGATAGGGGTGCAAACGAGCCGAGCGGCTCGCGAGCTACTCGAGAAAAAGCTCGAAACGAGCCGAGCCTTATCGAGCCCAAGCCGAGCTTGAGCCTCAAAACAAAGCTCGTTTGTTTATCGAGCCCGAGCTCGAGCCTCACATGTGAAGCTCGTTAGGCTCGTCGAGCCGGGCTTATTTAAACTTGTTTACAAGCCGACCTCGAACCTAAAAATAAGCTTATTTAGTAAACGAGCCCGAGCCCGAGCTTTACTTATCGAGCTCGCAAGCCTAAAAAGTCTATTATTTATATTATTTTTATTTAATATACTAATTAATAGATAATAAACGAGCCGAGCCTGAGCCGAGCTCGAGCTTGATAAAATACAAACGAGCCGAGCTCGAGCTTTGAAAACAAAGCTCGAATCGAGCCGAGCTCTCATAAGTTAATCGAGCTCGGGCTCGGCTCGTTTGCACCCCTAGTTGCAGATCAAATCTAAAGATCATAAATTTGTGAGAGGTAATCGTATACATTTGATTGTTCCTAATGTAATATGTAGATAGATTTATGGTTTACGTAATTTACATGGTTCAACCCGTGTATATATTACAACACAAACACATGTGACATAATAGCCAAGTTCCCAAGTATAAATGTGTCTACAAAGTTGATTATAGGTCGTATGTGAGTTTACAATCATGTCACGTAATGGTATTATTATATTATTATTATTATAATGCTTTGAATTGGGTATCCATATTATATGGTGTTAATGGGTCTAGACGTACACCTTTCGGGCTGGGTTTAAACGGGTTAGGCCCTCAGGCACTTTGACCAGAAACTATTTTTAAAGTTGCTTAATTTGGCCTCTTTTTACAGACATGGACTAAAGTTGTCATGTGAACTATTAAGCCATGCCTCTTTTCGTTTCTATATATTTATATTATTACAGCACAACACGAGTATAAATGTGGGTAGAAAGTTAATTATAGGTCGTATGGGAATACATGACCATGGCACAACAAAGTATTATCATAATGCTTTGAATAACCATAAATACATGGATGGTTAATTCCTATACATGTGCGTAGAAAGTTAAATTATAAGTATAAATGTTATTTTAAGCTTGATGCAGCCAAATGGCGAAGAAGCAGTGCGGCAAGTTATATATGAAGGGCTTGAAGAACTAGAGATCAAGCAAGCCATATACGAGAAGATCGAGAATTTTCAATATAAGATGGGGAGTAAAAAATATAAACGGAAGGGTTTTGATACTGTTACTGGACATTTCGATATTGCTAAAAAGTTGGTAGAAAACTTTAATCTAGGAGGGTCTCATTACCCGTTGTTAGGATATTGCTATCCAATAGATATCTTTGTCGAAAACCAAATAGGTTGCCACGTTAGCAAGCATGACCCGTATCGCTGGGGTGCATTTAATAGCTTAGATGATGGTCTTCTTTATGATGCACATCACTCTCCCCGCCCTAAAGCTTACCCGCATTCGTTCTTAATCACTGGATTGTATGTAAGGGTTGACAATCCTAAGCTAATGGATCTTAGCGTTGTGATAAAAAACTCGCGAGGAACAAAATGGGGTGACGGAGCATACGCGTGGGTGACGCCGGATATTTTCCATCACGTTGGTGTACCGAGTATTTAGAGATGAAGATGGAGTGATGAAGATCTGATCAACGTTTAAACTGTTGTTTAACTAACTTAACTGATGAGTTATCATTGTTACTATTTTTTTTGCGATTTGCTGATGAAATTAGTACTCGACTGTGGTTAGATTTGCTGATGAAATTAGTACTTGACTGTCGTTACAAATACAATTTCATTTATGGATTGTGTATTCTATTTAGGTTCTGTACGACGACGATGACTTGTTTTGGGTTTTGCGTTTCAGCAGTATAGATGATGGGTTTAGGGTTTAGATGATGAAGTGTAGGCTGCTGAAACGCAAAACCCAAAACAAGTCATCGTCGTCGTACAGAACCTTAAATAGAATACACAATCCATAAATGAAATTGTATCTATAACGACAGTCAAGTACTAATTTCATCAGCAAATCACAAAAAAAAAATAGTAACAATGATAACTCATCAGTTAAGTTAGTTAAACAACAGTTTAAACGTTGATCAGATCTTCATCACTCCATCTTCATCTCTAAATACTCGGTACAACAACGTGATGGAAAATATCAGGCGTCACCCACGCGTATGCTCCGTCACCCCATTTTGTTCCTCGCGAGTTTTTACCTTACCGCTAAGATCCATTAGCTTAGGATTGTCAACCCTTACATACAATCCAGTGATCAAGAACGAATGCGGGTAAGCTTTAGGGCGGGGAAAGTGATGTGCATCGTAAAGAAGACCGTCATCTAAGCTATTAAATGCACCCCAGCGATATGGGTCATGCTTGCTAACGTGGTAACCTATTTGGTTTTCGACAACGATATCTATTGGATAGCAATATCCTAACAACGGGTAATGAGACCCTCCTAGATTAAAGTTTTCTGCCAACTTTTTAGCAATATCGAAATGTCCAGTAACAGTCTCAAAACCCTTCGGTTTATATCTTTTACTCCCCACTTTGTATTGAAAATTCTCGACCTTCTCGTGTATGGCTTGCTTGATCTCTAGTTCTTCAACCCTTCATTTATAACTTGTCGCACCGCTTCTTCAGGACGAATGATGCCATTTGGCTGCATCAAGCTTAAAATAGCATTTGGCGACAGGCGTAGGTGTTCGTTTCCGGGTGTCTTACGGTGGAGAATAGTGAGCATGTGAGTCAAACTGTTGGCTAAACATGACTCAAATTTCTGTTCCCATACCTCCTCATAGGACCCTCACCGAGTAATGGAAACCTCTTTGGCTAGGACCTAGTCTGTCAAGGTGAAAATAGATGTAAGCTAGATAAAAATTTATAATGTTACAAAAATCAAGAAGCCATAAACGAAGAATAACTTACACTGTTGACTGCATTTCGATGCGAGGATCCATTTTATGAATAAACCAACAACCTAGCATGAACAGTTTGTGTCAAGTAATACATACATTACACATGATCATATTGATGCACACTATTAATAGACAATAAACGAGCCGAAGCTCGACCCGAGCTCAACTCGCCGTTCTGTTCGTATTAGGCCTGTCAATGGATGGATATGGATTGGATCATGATCCGATCCTTGATCCAACATAATGGATCGTGATCTGATCCATATCCAAATAATTTTAAATGGATGGATCACTATCCGGATCGATCCATATAAAAAATATAATAAAAATCACAAAAAATAAAAAATTTGTAAAAATTCAAAAAAATCTTAAAAAATAAAAAATCACTAAATTTTTTAAAATTTTTAAAAACAAAAAAATCAAAAGAAATCGAAAAAAAATTCTAAAAAATAAAAAAAAAATAAAAAAAATCACACTCATCAAAGATAATAACAACTAGTATTAAACCCTCACGTTGCGGACTTGCGGCGGGGGACATAAAACCATGCCAAGTTGCATCAATGCTATACCCTTGCTAACGACCATCAACATCGGATAAAATCGTAAAACAAAATAAATAAAAAATGGAAAGTAACACCGGGCGAAACGTAGACGTAAAATCATTGAACTACACACGCGAAGAAATTAGACCGAAACGTAAAACATAGAAAAGAATAACTAAATCGATATAGGACGTGCGAGTTGCGACGAACCTGTTAAACGGGAAAAAATAGACGTGAAAATATTGAAGCACATACACACGTTGCGCCGTATATGGAAACGGAAAAAAATTCCAAAAGATAAATTAATATGTATTACAAAAATACATACATGATTTATTTGAAAAACTCACAAAGCACAAGATACAATACATTTATGCTCACAAAAGTTGCTAATTGATAGTATGGAAATAATCAACATAAGAAGATGCAAATAGGCGAGACAAAAAGCATTGGATACCTTAACTTGCAAGTTGCAAATACCAAAACACCAATAAATTTGTAGCTTTAAGACTGAATAAGCTTCACAATGCACATATTTGTCTCATGAAGCTCATATTCAACATCAAGTCATCAGTCATGAGGCTACTCAAGAAGCTCATGAGGCGAGGAGAGGTGATAAGAAAAAGTGTATGAGCACCTCATGGGGTTATGTTTGTCTGTACGAATTATCTGAAATAAAGATAAGAATATATAAAAAATAAAAAATAGAATAAATAAAATTAATAAAATAATAATAAATACATAGTTACCCTTAACAGAGATATCAAATACCACCTAACAATAATTCCCACTCCTTCTTACTTATATTTAGTTTTCAACATAAAATTCCTCAAGAGTGCCAGCTAGCACATTGGCCGGAGATGGAATCCCATTTAGTATATCCAACATTAAGAAAAATATCACATACTAAATCATAAGCAATTCCACAATTCCACTGCAGTGCATTGTAACAGGTCTAAGAACAAGCAATACTTTGAATAAGGTATCATGTATTCATGTGATCTTAAGGGGTTTCAAAATCGTAGAACGAATACATTGTATTCTTGTTTTAAATTTTTAGACCTTTCTTCTTTATTCCGAGACTTAAAGGATTTGGAAAATGATAACCAAACAACATCTAAAAAATTATGAAACCGGTAATGAACAATATAATAGAGTTCCAACAAAAGAGCTTAACAGATTTAAAAGAGCTTGACAGGCATCGAAATTTAGAGCTTATTATACAAAATCATGCTTCAATAACAGCTTCATGTACACTCACATAACCCAGTCTATCAACAAACTTAAAAAGGAAAATTAAATTAGCAAAACAGATATTACACGCATATATCCATGAACAGATATAATTGATTTCCACAATAAACAAAACTGAATAAACCTCCATATCTAGAATTAATTGAAGCTTCAAACATGAACCACATGACATATACAAAGATTAAAAAACAAATACACAAAACCTAAAAAAGCTAATAAAAAACCCTAACACAGACCAAACTTAAAAAACCATTTTTAGACCTAAAAAACACCAGAGAATAACCTAAAATTATCCGTCCAAAATACAACAAACAGACCTAGATTTACACTATTACAGCAAAATATAGCCTAATAAATAACCAAAAACCCTATTTTTTTCGAATCAAAGAGCAGCAGGATACGCACACGCAGAGCACCGGCTCTTGTGCAAATGTCACGTAGCAGGATACGACACATAAGTAAGAAATTTTTTGAATCAGTGTGAGAAATGAGAGGACTTACGGTAGTGGTTGTTGCGAGCGGTCGTGGTGGTTGCGAACGGAGGTGGTGGCTGCAATTGGGGTCTCCGACTCTCCGGTGAAACGACGATTGCGGTGGACTGGAGGTTGACGTAGGTGGGACGTTTGCAGTGGACTGGAGGTCGACGGAGGTGGGACGGAGATGAAGTGGGAGATCGACGATTTGCTGCAGTGGACTGGAGTGAAACCCTAGATCCGATTTTGAGAGAGCGTTATTTATTTCTCCTTTTTTTAATTATTAATGGCTCCATCCGGTTGGATCACGGATCGATCCATATAACTAATTGGATAAATGGATCGATCCATTGAATTAACTATTGTTGGATATTTTTTTATGATCCAACAAGTAATTTAAATGGATCGGATTGGATATGGATCAATATCCAATCCATTGACAGGCCTAGTTCGTAGGCCCAAGAAAACGATAAACCCACGATTACGTGACAAATTACCTGATGAGCGGTGATGTAGTATTGAAGACGGAAGATGTCTGACGGTGAATGGCAATGGACGATTAAGGTTGATGGAGGATGACGATTGACGCGGTTGTTGAGGATTTAGGGTAAAAGGAATTTGTCTTTTAACTGTTTACAATTTACATTCTCATATATGAGCCTGAAACTAATTTAGTGGGCTTAGAGATTTTAACCAACAGGGACAGAATCAAAGAGGTTTTACAACTAGTGGATGCCTAGCCCGCGTTGCGGGGCGATAGGCCGAATATTTCTCAAACAATTAAAAAACACTACCATAGTTTTGTTAGAAAAAATAAAATAAAATGATGGCATGACCGGAATTTTGAGCTCAGGGCAAAACAGTAATTTGTCAGGACTAATGAGTGAGTGTTAGGCAACTCGTTGACACGGAAAAAAATTTAAATCGACTCAACCAGTTAAAACAAAACACTTCTATGGTTTTGCTAAAAAAAACTAAAACGATGGCAATACTGTAATTTTGAACTGAGGGCAAAATTGTGTATTTTGACTTGAGGTAAACTCGTAATTTGCCAAAAGCTAAAGCGATGACAATACTATAATTTTAAACCAGGGGCAAAATCATAATTTTGAATAAGGGCAAATTCGTACTTTTAAACTGGGAATAAAATCGTCACATTCCCGGGCCAATGGGGGAGTGCCATGCAGCAACTTGGCACTATTCCCCACACACCTTTTAAAACTAAAACGATTGCAATACAGTAATTTTCTGTAAATTTTTAACCGGGGAAAATTGTAATTTTGGGCTAGGGTAAAATTGTAATTTGCAAAAAGCTAAAGCGATGACAATACAGTAATTTTTAACTAGGGACAAACTCATAACTCTAAACAGGGGGCAAATTTGTAATTTTTAATTAGGGGAAATTCATAATATACCCGAACCAATGGGGAGTGCCAGGCAGCTGCCTGGCACTATTCCCCTAGATTGGTTTTGTATATAACCAGTTGATGCCCCGCCCACATTGCGGGCCGGTAGGCCGAATAATTCTCAAACAATTAAAAACACACTACAATAGTTTTGCTAGAAAAAAAACTAAAACGATGGCAAGACCGTAATTTTGAGCTCGAGGCAAAACTGTAATTTATCAGGACTAATGAGCGAATGTTAGGCAGCTACTTGACACGAAAAAAAATCGAGTCAACCAATTAAAACCAAACACTTCTATAGTTTTGCTAAAAAACTAAAACGATGGCAAAACTGTAATTTTGAACGGGGGGCAAAATTATAATTTTTGGCTGGAGGTAAAATCGTAATTTGTCAAAAGGTAAAGCGATGACAATACTATAATTTTTAACCAGGGGCAAAATCGTAACTTTGAACATGAGCAAATTCGTAATTTTTAACTGGGGTAAAATCGTATCATACACGGGCCTATGGGGGATTTAAAAAAAAAAAAAAAAACTAAAACGATAACAATACTTTAATTTTTAACTGGGGACAAAATTGTAATTTTTGGCTATGGTAAATTCGTAATTTGCCAAAAACTAAAGCGATGGTAATACTATAATTATTAACCAGGGGTAAAACCGTAACTTTGAACAGAGGGCAAATTCGTGATTTTAAACTGAGGTAAAATCGTAATATACCTAGACCAATGAGAGATGTCAGAGAGCTGCCTTGCATTATTCCCAATCTTCCTTTTGTATATATACATAAAACTTTTGTTATAAATTAATTACCGGTTTCTCCTTAGTGACGTAGAAGAAGTCGAACGGGTGAATTTTCAACTGCCGTTAATAGATTTTGTCACTGAGTCCTTAACTAGAACCGGATAAGCATGTGGGGTATGATCCATCAGCATATGGTATTTGTTCTTACAGCAGAACATGGAACATAATTGTTCAAAAAGTTGATGTAAAGCAAAAATCAGAGACTAAAGGTACATAATCTGTATTTTCATTCGTGTAATTTTAGTTTCAGACGTGGGATGGACTATACGCACACCATTGGCATACTAACCACACACCACCGACACGTCATACTAGTCGTATGAGGAGTTATACAGGGTCGTATGAGTGTTAATAGTGGCTAATCATACGAGCCGTAATGTTTATACGTGTTGTATGAGTTGGCGTTCTTTCAAATCATATGGGTTGTATGATGTCTTAGACTGACAAAAAAAATGACTAAATATGCATGATCTTTTTTCGCCAGTTAAATGGCCCATATGATGATTGGTGGTGGTGTACGTATAACAATACCCTTCATAATTGTGTTTGTAAAATCGAACTATTGAGTTTATATATGACTTATACAAGTGGCCCAACTTATGACCATTTCGAGCCAGGTGATGTATTAATGGGGAGTTATGTGTTATTTAATCATACTATAACTTGACAGTTGGGGTTTTTTTAAGAATAGTCAGCATATATTTGATGGTGGTTACATATATTTGTCATTTAGCTTTTATGGTTAACATATGTCAAATGAAAATTCAGATTATGATTCTGGTCAATGGTCATTTGAAAAGGTGAAAGAAAAGATTTAGCAGCAAAATTGTAGCAACGAAATTCGAAAGGGCGTCAAATTTCACCAATGAAACAAGTAGTTGTATCTAATTATGTCACCTAAATGTTTTACCAGGCAAGTTTCTTTATTATTGTTTAAATTAAAGATATATAACATTTAACTCTCCCCGTTACCGAGGTTGCAGAAGTTCACCGCGTTATAGAGCAACCAATATGGAAGCTATAGAGCTTTATATTGGTTCATACTATATTATCATATCCACCTTTAAAATAAATCTCAAACATATTAATATTGATTTAATTACTTATTAATCTTGCTTGTTGTATGCAATGCAGACTTTGGTAGCATTTTTACAGGAGTAGTGACTAACAAGCATGGAAGAGTTAAAGCTATACTGGGGAGCTTTTCGACGCAGGTTCGTACTAATCATAGATCAGAAAAAAAAAAAAAAAGGTTGGTTCTCCTTGGTTCTTTTTGAGTCGCTAGAAGGTTGGCAAAATCTGATGATTAAATCTTGGTTGCAGATCAAATCTAAAGATCATAAATCTGTGAGAGGTAATCGTATACATTTGATTAGCCAAGTTCCTAATGTAATATGTAGTTAGATTTACATTTTGTTTATTCATAGACTTATGGTTTATGTAATTTACATTGTTCAACCCGTGTATATATTACAACACAAACACATGTGACATAATAGCCAAGTTCCTGAGTATAAATATGCCTACAAAGTTAATTATAGGTCGTATGTGAGTTTACAATCATGTCACATAATGGTAATATTATAGTGCTTTGAATTTTGAATTGGGTATCCATATTATATGGTGTTAATGGGTCTAGACGTGCACCTTTCGGCCAGAAACTATTTTTTAAAGTTACTTAATTTGGCCTCTTTTTACAGACATGGACTAAAGTTGTCATGTGAACTGTTAAGCCATGCCTCTTTTCGTTTTTATATATTCATATTATTACAGCACAACACGTGTAAGTATAAATGTGGGTAGAAAGTTAATTATAGGTCGTATGGGAGTACATGATCATGTCACAACAAAGTATTATTATAATGCTTTGAATAACCATAAATACATGGATGGTTAATTCCTATAACCACAGCCAGGGCAAGGATGGAGCTGTTAGGTGCTAGATGTTGAACATGGGGAATTGTCAAGGTACTTTAGATTGTTTCATATGCATCCAACAGTTTTTACGTGTATCAAGTATTCAGTTTGGTAATACGTACATCGCGTAATTGTAGGTACTAAATATTACACCATGCTAAATATGTTGTCTAAAAGCAGAGAGTTAAGCCACGCAGCGAAAAAGGACTTGACCAATGATCAAACCTAAAAATAGTTTTTGTACGCCTGCAGACGAGGAAGGAACGGCAGCTGGAAACCGCACATAAAGAAGCCGCATCAGCTTTAACAAATCAAAACGCATAATAAACAACCGTTCGTAGGAGTTATCTAAGCACGACGAATGAAAAACCTCTAAAGGAACATTTTTTATTGCTATAGATGATGAAGTGTAGGCTGCTGAAACGCAAAACCCGAAACAAGCCATCGTCGTCGTACAGAACCTTAAATAGAATACACAATCCATAAATGAAACTGTATTTGTAACGACAGTCAAGTACTAATTTCATCAGCAAATCTAACCATAGTCAAGTACTAATTTCATCAGCAAATCGCAAAAAAATAGTAACAATGATAACTTATCAGTTAAGTTAGTTAAACAACAGTTTAAACATTGATCAGATCTTCATCACTCCATCTTCATCTCTAAATACTCGGTACACTAACATGATGGAAAATATCCGGCGTGACCCACGCGTATGCCCCGTCCCCCCATTTTGTTCCTCGCGAGTTTTTAACCTCAACACTAAGATCCATCAGCTTAGGCTTGTCAACCCTTACATACAATCCAGTGATCAAGAACGAATGTCGGTAAGCTTTAGGGCGGGGAAAGTGATGTGCATCGTAAAGAAGACAGTCATTTAAGCTATTAAATGCACCCCAGCGATATGGGTCATGCTTGCTAACGTGGCAACCTATTTGGTTTTCGACAACGATATCTATTGGATAACAATATCCTAACAACGGGTAATGAGACCCTCCTAGATTAAAGTTTTCTACCAACTTTTTAGCAAATATCGAAATGTCCGGTAATAGTCTCAAAACCCTTCAGTTTATATCTTTTACTCCCCACTTTGTATTGAAAATTCTCGACCTTCTCTTATATGGCTTGCTTGATCTCTAGTTCTTCAAGCCCTTCATTTATAACTTGACGCAACGCTTCTTCAGGAAGAATAATGATGCCATTTGGCTGCATCAAGCTTAAAATAGCATTTGGCGACAGGCGTAGGTGTTCGTTTCCGGGTGTCTTACGGTGGATAATAGTGAGCATGTGAGTCGAACTGTTGGCAAAACATGACTCAAATTTATGTTCCCATACCTCCTCATATAACCCTCTCACCGAGTAATGGAAACCTCTTTGGCTAGGACCTAGTCTGTCAAGGTGAAAATAGATATAAGCTAGATAAAAATTTATAATGTTACAAAAATCAAGAAGCTGTAAACGAAGAATAACTTACAATGTTGACTGCATTTCGATGTGCGGATCCATTTTATGAATAAACCAATAACATGCCATGAACAGTTTGTGTCAAATAATACATACATTACACATGATCATATTGATGCACACTATTAATAGACAATAAACGAGCCGAAGCTCGACTCGAGCTCAGCTCGCCGTTCCGTTCGTAGGCCCAAGAAAATGATAAACCCACGATTACGTGACAAATTACCTGATGAGTGGCGATGTAGTATGGAAGACAGAAGATGCCTGATAGTGAACGACGATGGACGATGAAGGTTGATGGAGGATGACGATGATGATGACGATTGACGCCGATGTTGAGGAGTTGGGGTAAAAGGGATTTGTCTTTTGGCTGTTTACAATTTACATTCTCATATATGGGCCTGAAACTAATTTAGTAGGCTTAGAGATTTTAACCAACGCGGACAAAATCAAAGATGTTTTACAACTAGTGGATGCCTAGCCCTCGTTGCGGGGCGATGGGCCGAATATTTCTCAAACAATTAAAAAAACACTACAATAGTTTTGTTAAAAAAAATAAAAAATAAATAAAATGATGGCAAGACCAGAATTTTGAGCTCATGGCAAAACTAATGAGCGAGTGTTAGGCAACTCCTTGACACGAAAAAAAATTTAAATCGGCTCAACCAATTAAAACAAAACACTTCTATGGTTTTGCTAAAAAAAAACTAAAACGATGGCAATATTGTAATTTTGAACTGAGGGCAAAATTGTATATTTTGACTTGGGGTAAAATCGTAATTTTCCAAAAGCTAAAGCGATGGCAATACTATAATTTTAAACCAGGGACAGAATCGTAATTTTGAATAGGGCAAATTCGTAATTTTAAACTGGGAATAAAATCGTAACATACCCGGGCTAGGGGGAGTGCCATGCAGCAACTTGGCACTATTCCCCACACACCTTTAAAAAAACTAAAACGATTGCAATACTGTAATTTTCTGTAAATTTTTAACTGGGGCAAAATTCTAATTTTGGGCTAGGGTAAAATTGTAATTTGCAAAAAGCTAAAGCGATGACAATACAGTAATTTTTAACTAGGGACAAATTCATAACTCTGAACAAGGGGCAAATTTGTAATTTTTAATTAGGGGAAAATCGTAATATACCCGGACCAATGGGGAGTACCAGGCAGCTGCCTGGCACTATTCCCCTCGATTGGTTTTGTATATAACCAGTTGATGCCCCGCCCACGTTGCGGGGCGGTAGGCCGAATAATTCTTAAACAATTATAAACACACTACAATAGTTTTGCTAGAAAAAAAAAAAACTAAAACGATGACAAGATCGTAATTTTGAGCTCGAGGCAAAACTGTAATATGTCAGGACTAATGAGCAAATGTTAGGCAACTACTTGACACGAAAAAAAATTAAATCGAGTCAAACAATTAAAACGAAACACTTCTATAGTTTTGCTAAAAAAAACTAAAACGATGGCAAAACTGTAATTTTGAGCGGGGGCAAAATTGTAATTTTTGGCTGGAGGTAAAATCGTAATTTGTCAAAAGGTAAAGCGATAACAATACTCTAATTTTTAACCAGGGGCAAAATCGTTACTTTGAACAGGAGCAAATTCGTAATTTTTAACTAGGGTATAATCGTATCATACACGAGCCAATGGGGGATTTAAAAAAACTAAAACGATGACAATACTATAATTTTTAACAAGGGATAAAATTGTAATTTTTGGCTATGGTAAAATCATAATTTGCCAAAAGTTAAAGCGATGACAATACTATAATTTTTAACCAGGGGCAAAACCGTAACTTTGAACAGAGGGCACATTCGTGATTTTAAACTAAGGGTAAAATCGTAATATACCTGGACCAATGAAGGAGTGTCAGGCAGCTGCCAGGCACTATTCCCCATCTTCCTTTTATATATATATAAAATTTGTTGAAGTTTATCTTCTTTTTCATATTCATCAATATGATGTCATGATTAGTTTATAATAAACTTACTATAAAAAAAACTGATTAAGATTATTTCGTCCAAAAATAGCCTACAAGAGAATAAATATTTTGTGTGTAACAATCACAACCTCTATTGTGTATTAGACACTAGTTTGAATCCCGCGTGTTGCGGCGGACGAAAACTTGATCAGTTTTGATACACTCGCTGTAAAAAAGAATATTTTTAACAGCAAATTTAGATATCTAAATCGTTAAAACATGTTCAAATATCATTATATTAAAAATATTCAGTTAAATTTAAGTTTTATGAAAAAAGAGACCTTTAATGAAACATCAATGTTTTTACTAAAGTAAAAATATTATACAAAACATATCCACAACACTATACATACATACATACATACATACATACACATATTTCTTAAAATACAATATTTACTAAAAAAAATAGTTTAAAAACACCGTGAAGATGAACTTGTGAAAAGAAATTCTTCATTGATGAGAACAAAAAAGATATTCATCAGACTATCATTTGAGAATCATACAATTTTCTTATCATTCATATTTATATTATACATGAATTCATGGTAAAAAAATATTTAGAAAACAAAAAGAAGGAAAGAAAGTAAACTGAACCACCTAAAACTACTCTTAACAAACTTTCGTAATTATTATATTACTAATACTAATTACTAATAATCTTAGGCCAATTGGTATACCCTCCCCGTAACCATGTGAGGTTTGATGTGGTGTTGAGAAGCATGAGGTGATCGATGAAGGTGTCGAGGGTTAAATGGAGGTTTTATTCTCTGAGTTTAATCTATGAAAAAATGTTAGAAAAAATATTTTCATAGTGAATGAGAGAGTAGTTTATGAAGTTTTAGTTATTGATTTATTTATACTTTTACATAAGTAAAATCTTAATATTAAAAAACAAATTACTAAACTTAACATAATACTCACCTTTCTAAAGCTCAAAAACATGTCATGTTGATAGCTGATTTGAACGTGTGCCGTTCAACAAGACGCCACTGAAGGTTTGCTCTATGTATCCTAATAAACCTCATCTTTGTTGCAGAATTCGTATAAACAACTTACAAGATAACTAGAGATCTGAGGTTGAATGAAAAAGTTGTTGAATTTACTTGTTCTTAAGGAGGAGGAAGATAGATCATAAGTTGTTGGATCCTTCATGTATGGTCACTTTCATTGCAGGTCTCTTTTCAAGAAGATACAGTCAAATAAGTTGTTTGATCCTTCATGTGTGGTCACTTTCATTGCAGGTCTTTTTTCAAGAAGATACGGTCAAAAACAGAAACACATATATGTACTATATCTTATATTTACTTCTTTTATTTTTCTTTTCGTTTTTTTCTTGGTTTTATTACCTACTAGTGTCACACCCTGGCTTTGCGGAAGCGTGGTTATTTTGGTGTGACTTCTTAATACCATAGCTTAATCATAACAAGCTATATGAAATAAAATCCATGCAAGATCATCCATTAAAATAAGTTTTAAAACCAAAGTAACATAACATTGTCTTGGAACTACACCGTCATAACATAAAGCATTGTTTTGGAAGACATAAACATCAACATGAATAAAACGCAGTTTAAGGACTGTGACTCGTCCAGGTAAAAGTCACATCCCATAAACCTGGATGACCTCGGAACCCATATGTAGCGGGAAAACATAACATACCGCGCCAGATCTTTAATTCCCTGAAATACATGTAAGTTGAAAAATCAACAATAATGTTGAGCGAGTTCATGTGTAAGTGAGTAAATAAACCTTTGTAAGTATAAAAACCCTGGTATGTAGCAAATAAGGAAAAAGAGATCACCAATGGTTTGCAAGGCCATTGATATGTGTGAAGTGCAAGTAGGAAGACTCAAACCTAGCAGATTTATGCGTTGGGTACAAAGTCACCCCGAGGTCCGTTCTGTTTGGGCCTGGGGTTGGGCTCGCTACACCCAGATAGATCTACCGCTCCTGCCCCTCGGTCCTACCCTGAGGATTAATGGCCTCAAGTTTCTGCCTACCCACTCACATGATCTGAATAGTAATAACCCTCCTTACGCTAACCATACCATGTAAAAGTACCCATAATCATAGTAACATGTATTTCACCCCCGCAGTTAGAAAACTGAAAACAGTTAAGAGAAAAGGGGGACATGAACTCACAGTGGTGCGTCTCTACCAAGTATATCTCCTGATCAAGCAGCTGTGCGACGACCTACACGTACTAACTCTATTAGACGGATGGTCGTGCCTTAGCTTAAGGTTTAAGTTTTTTGGGAAATAGTTAGACAACTATTTCGTGTTTATTTTTGTAGATACTTGGTAATTATTCTCCTTCCCAAGGATGGGGGATTTAATACATGTGCGTTCGTAAACTTCGAAATATATTATTAAGTCTCACTTAACATATTTTATTTCTTACTTCAAAATATAATCATTAACAATTGGTAATATTATTTTTACCCTAAAAATAATATTTGTATATTTCACAATATAATCATAAACATTTTACAAGTGACGCTTATGAAAAGTATATATACTAAATACATATATTTATCACGTTTCATTTTGTGAAATCCCACCTCCGATATTTTGTAAATAAGTCGTGGCGAAATCTATAATTTGAAAACAAGTCAAAAATGTATTTCTAACACTTGTGGTGAAAATATTTCATAGTGTTAGGTTTTTGGAAAAATTTCGCCAGAGTTTCCCCTGTAACTGGAGGTGGCCACGCTTTTAAGCGTATCATTTTCTTTTATAAGTCAAACCAAAAATTTTCTCATTCAATCAAAACAATGCTCAAAGCATCAACTAGTCAATATATATGTAAATCGCAAGAATTACATGAACTTGTAGTTTTTCCAAAAATATGTAGTAAAGCTCCTTACTTTTAGTGTATCTTTATATAAATCCATCCGGTTTCGTAAAAGTCTCGTTTTTAAAGAAATTCCATCTTTACAACTTCTTGTAAAATTTGACAAAACTAGTTCTTTGTCGAAACTTAGTGTTACACAAGTATTTACACACTTGTGTGTTTGCTAAAATCATTCTTGTTTATGAAAGATCCGTCTTTAAAAGTATGTTTTCTCTTGACACGTGGTCCTTTGAAAATACCGCTTGTAGATCCGTAGATCTACTAGTTTAAAACACTATTTCGTGAGTAAAGTCGATTTTACACAAGTTCAAGTTTCTCGTGTGGTAGAGTTTCATCACTTAACCCTTGTTATACTTAAACAAGCTCTATGTCATGATCCATGATCATGACCAATCCGGGTTAAACGATGATCCGAGCTACCACAACATAGATCGGCACTAAATAATCACACAAAACAAATCTTACAAGATTTACACAACCCTAGTGCTATTAACCAACATTTTTAGCATTCTTAGTAGACTTTTTCGTATCATTTTGCATGTTCATAAATTTTAACCGTCATATATCATTTTAACCACTTTAGAATGGATCAAGAAGGCGTTTAGAGTCACTTACTACTAGCTCGAGGCTAGGGAAGAAACTAGTCGAAAAATGAGTGGATAAAAGCAATAGGGTGAGGTCCTTCGCGTTCCGAATGCACCAAGCCTCCTCGTATGTGATCCTCAACACTTGTATGCTCTTGGAATGAGAAGATCAAAACCGAAAAATGGATGGATGTGGGTGTGTGTGTTCGGCCGAGAGCCAAAGAGAGGGAGAGGGAGAGAGAGAGAGAGAGTGTTGTTGAGAGTTGAGTGAAATGATCATGTGTGTTAAGACTAGAACTTATAGACAAACCTTTCACAAATAACCAAAGGGTTTTATGTCTAATAGATATTAAGCACAAGGGATTTAAATAATCAACAAAGGACAAGGGGTGTCCCCCAAGGGGACGGTTCGGTTAGGGGGGGGGGGGGTCTCCTAGTTAGATTTCAACCAAATGTTAAGTATTAGTTAAGTTAAGTGAAGGTTAACTCGGTTACTAGCGTGTCGTGCATTATGACGGGTGTTAGGGTATTCAGGGACCCTAACTGGCTCAGAAAAAGAAAAACAATGTTGTTGGCAATATTTTTGTGTCCCGGGTAAAGTCCGGTTGTTCGGTTGGATAGAGATCCGTTAAAGTGCTTAACAAAGCTTTAAAGTGTCGTTATTATTATTTTTAGTGACACAACTTATTCCCGACACTTTGGAAAGTGTCTAGTAATGTTTTTCTCATGTTTTGGCACTTTATTAAGTAGCTAAATGCTGAATTTTAATTAAAGTGCTGAATTTTGTACTTAGAGTACGTTTTAGGCACATCCGGTCACTGTAATCTCATTCCTAGTGACGCAGTTCTACAACCCTTATATCCCTACACTCACCACTAGTGTAGCAAACTATCTCAGGCTCTTACAGGCCTTAGAGGCAGTACCTGCCTGGTGCTAGTTATGACAGCACGTTTAATAGGTTATCCGTTCATTGTGCTACTGTGCTTTTGGTGCATCAAGGTTGTCACAAAGGTGCTGTAAGCAAAACATGGGGTGACAGCAAGTAAAGTATGATGCAAGTAAGTACATGTTTCAGCATTCAAGTAGCAGTTTATCCACAAGTTCAAGTAAGCACAGTAATTAAGCAGTAATTAATTGCTAATTAAGTCGTACGGATACCTGGTTTAGTGAGGGTTGTCACATTCTCCCCCCGTTAGAAAAATTTCGTCCCGAAATTTTAAGTTCTGCTTGTAGATGCAGGGTTCTTAGGAAATAGGTGGGGGTATTTCTCTTTCATCCGGTCCTCATGCTCCCAGGTGTATTCAGGACCATGTCTGGCATTCCAACGAACCTTGACGAGCTTGACACTGCTCCGGCGGGTCTTGTTTACTTTCCAATCCGTAACCTCCACTGGTTCTTCAACGAAATGGAGCGTGTCGTCAACATGAATCTCGTCGGTGGGAATAGCAATGGTATCTTGAGTTGGACTTTTCTTCAGGTTGGATACATGAAATGTATCGTGAACTCCATTCAGTTCCGCAGGTAAGTCCAGCTTGTATGCTACTAGCCCTATTCTTTCCAAAATTCTGAAAGGGCCAATGTAACGCGGATTTAACTTCCCACGCTTTCCGAAGCGTGCCACACCCTTCCAGGGTGAAACTTTCAATAAAACCATATCTCCAACTTGGAATTCCAAATGTTTCCGGTTTGGATCTGCATAGGCTTTCTGTCTGTCGCGAGCTGCTTCGATGCGTTTTCGAATCTGCCCAATCTTGTCTGTCGTCTCTTGGACGATTTCGGGACCAACAAGCTGCCTATCACCTGCGTCAGCCCAGCATAGGGGTGATCGGCACTTGCGTCCGTAAAGAGCTTCGAATGGCGCGGCTCCAATACTGGTGTGGTAGCTGTTGTTGTATGAAAATTCGACCAATGGCAAATGCTTATCCCAGCTACCGCCCAAATCCATAACACATGCTCTCAGCATATCTTCCAAGGTCTGAATAGTCCGCTCGCTTTGACCGTCGGTCTGAGGGTGAAATGCAGTGCTCAGATTTAATTGTGAGCCAAAATCTTCTTGGAAGGATTGCCAAATCCTTGATATGAAGAGTCCATCTCTATCCGAGATGATCGAGAGAGGCACTCCATGACGTGCGACGATCTCTCTCATGTATATTTCTGCCAGTTTGCTGGTGTTATCCTTCTCTTTGATTGGCAGAAAGTGTGCGGACTTTGTTAGGCGGTCAACTATCACCCAAATAGTGTCATGACCTCTTGGCGTTCTTGGCAACTTTGTAATAAAATCCATGGAGATTTGTTCCCATTTCCATTTGGGAATCTCAGGTTGTTGCAGAAGTCCTGAAGGCTTCTGGTATTCCGCTTTCACCTTAGCACACGTTAGACACTTGCTCACATAAACAGCAACATCGCCCTTCATCCTAGGCCACCAATAGTAATCCTTGAGATCTTGGTACATCTTATCCGCTCCTGGATGGATAGAGTACCGCGATTTGTGAGCTTCATAAAAAACAACTTTCCTTAAACCACCAAACAGAGGAACCCAAATCCTTTTCTCAAAACATAACGTTCCTTCCTCGTTTGGTACTAATAGCTTCTCCATCCCACGGAGATATTCTTCTTCAAGATTTCTTTCCTTAAGAGCTTCTTTCTGCGCGGCACGAATGCGCAAGGAAAGATCGGTTTGGATAATCATTTCTAAAGCCCTAACCCTTATGGGCTTGATCCTCTCTTTTCGACTCAGGGCGTCGGCAACCACATTCGCCTTCCCTGGATGATACTTTATCTCGCAATCGTAATCATTTAACAACTCAACCCATCGTCTTTGTCTCATATTCAACTCCTTCTGGTTGAATATGTGTTGTAGGCTCTTATGATCTGTAAAAATTGTACATTTCGTACCATATAGGTAGTGTCTCCAGATTTTTAAAGCAAATATCACTGCGCCTAGCTCCAAATCGTGCGTGGTATAGTTCTTCTCATGTACCTTCAACTGACGTGATGCGTAAGCAATAACCTTCTGGCGTTGCATCAACACGCAACCCAATCCTTGACGTGAGGCGTCACAGTATACCACGAAATCGTCAGTACCTTCCGGTAGTGCTAGAATTGGCGCATTGCAAAGCTTATCCTTCAACAGCTGAAACGCTTCTTCCTGTTTGATTCCCCAATCAAACTTCTTATCTTTCTGGGTGAGGAGCGTCAATGGTTGAGCGATCTTTGAAAAATCCTCAATGAACCTTCGATAGTAGCCAGCCAAACCCAAGAATTATCGAATCTCGGTTGGCGTCTTTGGCGTTTCCCAATTCTTGATCGCTTCGATCTTGGTTGGATCCACATGGATTCCATCTCCATTTACCACATGTTCAAGAAATTGGACTTCACGTAGCCAAAATTCACACTTAGAGAATTTGGCATACAGCTGTTCTTTCTTCAACAGCTCCAAAATAGCTCTTAGATGCTGTTCGTGCTCAGCCTTTGTCCTTGAATAAATCAAGATGTCGTCGATGAACACAATCACGAACTTGTCCAAGTAGGGCTTGCAAACTCTATTCATCAAATCCATAAAGACTGCAGGTGCGTTTGTCAACCCAAACGGCATAACAAGGAACTCGTAGTGTCCGTAACGAGTCCTGAAGGCTGTCTTTGGGATACTCTCCTCTTGTATCCTTAACTGATGGTATCCAGATCGCAAATCGATCTTTGAGTAAAAGCTTGAACCTTGCAGTTGGTCAAACAGATCATCAATCTTGGCAGAGGATATCTATTCTTGATCGTCAGCTTGTTCAGCTCCCGGTAGTCTATGCACATTCGGAAACTACCGTCCTTCTTTTTGACAAACAGGACCGGAGCTCCCCAAGGCGAGAAGCTTGGTCGGATAAATCCCTTGTCTAACAACTCTTGAAGTTGTGTCGACAATTCTTGCATCTCAGACGAGGCAAGTCTATAAGGTGCCTTAGCCACAGGCGCGGCGCCTGGGACTAAATCGATGTGAAACTCCACTTGCCTCTGAGGCGGTAGTCCAGGCAAGTCCTCCAGGAAGACTTCCGGATACTCCCTCACGACAGGGATGTCTTCGATCTTTGGTTCTGCAGCTTTCTTGTCTACAATGTGTGCCAGGAAGGCAGCACATCCCTTCTGTAAACACTTTCGCGCTTTGAGGCAGCTGATGATTCTTAAAGGCGTATCGCGCTTTTCGCCATGTACCACAATTGTTTCGCCATCTTCGGTCGGGATACGAACGACCTTTTCGTGACAAACAATTTCTGCCTTGTTGCTTGATAACCAATCCATTCCTACTACCACGTCAAAGCTCCCCAGCTGGACCGGTAGTAGATCCAAAGTAAACTCACGTTCTCCCAACTCGATTGCACAACCTCTGATCACTTCATTGGCTTCTACTAACTTCCCATTAGCCAATTCGATTGAGTAGGGAATATCTAACTTACTAGCGGCTAAACCAAGCATATTCTTAAATTCTAACGATACGAAGCTATAGTCGGCACCAGTATCAAATAAAACGGATGCATAGCGTTGGTTTACAGGGAACGTACCAGTAACGACATTGGGATCCTGGCGCGCTTCCCTCGCTTCGATATGGAACACTCTTCCACGGGCTTGGTTCAACTCTGGGCAGTTCCTCTTAAAGTGCCCGATATCACCATAGTTAAAGCATCCAAGTCTTTGCCCGTTTCCACCTCCATTTCCAGCTTGGTTATTCCTTTGGTTATGATTCACAGCGCCTGCTTGGTTCACATTGTTGCCTCGATTCCCATTACCTCCATTGTTTCCTTGTGGGCGATTTCCAATTCTACCCCGGTTATTGTTTCTGTTTCCAAATCCTCCTTGGCCTCCCTGACCAACAGTGGCCCAACAAGAATCCTTCAAGTGGCCAGGTTTCCCACACGCTTCACATACCTTCAAACCACATCGGCCAGAATGGTGACGCTGGCAGGTGTTGCACTTGGGCTGGGTGCCCATATATCCCTTTCCTTTCTTTCCACTACCAGCTGTAACCTGAGCTGGCGCATTTGGCTCTCCTTTCTTAACAACACCACTAATGCCTTGCTTAAAGTTCGAGAACTTTCGTTTGTTACCTCCGGATGACTCGACGTGAGTCTCTTTCTTCTTTTGCTCAACATCGGAAAACTTGTTTAGGCGGATAGCCTCCTCAGTGAGAGCCACGCTCAAATCAATTGCCTCAGTAATTGTTGCAGGCTTGGAGGAGGTCACCATGCTTATGATTTGAGGAGCTAATCCCCAAATGAAGCGTTCAATCCGCTTGAATTCTGGAGTGACCATATAAGGTACCACATGCGACAGGTCGTGAAACCTCTGAACATACTCCGCGATCTTCGGACCTTCCATCTTCAAATGCCAGAACTCAGTTTCCAATCTTTGGATTTCAGGGCGAGAACAATACTTTTTGTGCATTAGTTCCTTCAGTTCGGTCCATGTTAGTGCGTAGGCAGCAGCTTCACCAAGTGTCTGCACTTGCAAATTCCACCAAGATAGGGCTCCATCCAGAAATAGCCCAGAAATGTAGGTGACTTGCTGGTTTGGTGCACATTTGCTCATGCGAAGAACAGATTCAGTCTTCTCGGCCCAACGAACAAAAGCGACAGCACCTCCGGTGCCATCAAAGTTGACAGGCTTGCAGTCTAAAAACTGCTTGTAGGTGCACCCTGCACATACGTTACAACATATGAATGGCATTAGCATCTTTGCTAGAGATATCCAATTAGATCATGGTATGTCTTAATGACTTAGTATTACCATGAGGTGGATTGTTGTTTGAGCTGCTTCCGCTGGGTCCTCCTTGCGAGGCGGCGTATTGCGCGATGGTAGCAGCGATAACTTGTTGGAGTTCTGCCTCATTGGTAGGCATCGGCGTTTGACGTCTAGGCGGCATCTTCTAAAAGATGAGTTCACGTCGGTCAGGCCAAAATAAAGATCCCATGTTATAATACGTATGCTTTATTATGATAGTAATAGTACATAACATCTCATGTTATAATCATATCAATCACACAACATCCCATGTTATAAAACATAAATAATCAATCAAAACATCACATATGATGAGAATACTGCGATTGCCATATATCGAGACCACATAGTAAGTGTACAGGTACATAATAGTGTCATACATCATCATCGACTAAGGGCTACATCACCCTAGTCCAAAAGAATATCAAACCAGTGTCAATACATCCATATACATGTCACAAAAGTCAGAATCAAAATGCAGTCTCCAAAAATGCTGTGCAGTCAAAACAATCGCCGTCTTCTCACCAGCGTCTACCCATGCTGTACTAAGGATGCCCTAAACTGATGGTGGTGGAGGAGGGGGAAAATGGGTGTAGAACAAACGTCGCAAATGGAGCCAGTCCTCCTCCATGGCTCTCTGGGTACACAACCAAGAAGCAACCTGCTGCTCAAGTGCCAAAAGGCGTGCAGCATAGTCAGGTAACAATGGTCGAGGGTGCTGCGAAGAAGCAGGGTGGGTCTGACCCTGACACTGGCACGGCGGTGGCTGAGCTCTCTCAAGCTCCTGAATACGCCGTGTGAGTGCCTCCTGCTGGACAATAAACGACATCAGAACGTCCTCAATAGTATACCCCATATGGAAAGAATGGTAGGGGTCGGTCGGTGGCATAACAGAAGGTGACGTCCAGAGAAACGGCTCGCTGGCTGGATCAAAAGGTGGCACAAAGAATGGTGGTACAGGGGGAATAGCAGATGAAGACTGTGGCATAACTGGAATATATGTCGGCACATGTCCAAAGGGACGAGCCGAGGAACCCTCTCCAGGTCGAGCTGGAGGTGTGTACTGTGCAAATGAAAAAGAGAAATCAACGTAACGTGCATCAGTGGTATGAGGAGGAATAGGTGGAAGCTCATCATCCGCAGGAATCCACCCATGCTAGGCGAGCTTATCTCGTGGGTCAATCTGTGCCTCAAAAAGTGCTCGATCAAACTGTACAGGCATAGGGTCAAGATGGGGTGCAACAAGAGGGTCAGCAGGTATATCAGCGATAAGTGGGGGATCAACATGATCAGCAGCAATAACATGGTCACCCTCCAGTAGTGGTGCATCAGCAGGGTGATCACCAATGGGTGGGTCAGCAATCACAGGATCAATAGGTATGCCAACATGAGAAGGGTCATGCTCAAGCACTGGGTCAGGAGCAGCTACTGGCTCGAGGGCCATGGCAGGCTCGGGATCAACGAACTCCATATCAAAATCTGCATGGTCAGCGAATGCAGGGTCAACTAGGTCTACTGGGTCAACCATAGGCTGATCCAAGTGGATGAACTCTAACTCCTGGTCCGGGTCAAATCCAGGGGGAAAAACAGGGTCTGAATCCTCATCGAGGTCGTGATCGAAAGCAAATCTAGGAGCAGAGACAGCAGATGATGCCCTGTCAGGATCTGAACCGTGTGAATAGTGCTGTGCGCTCCGAGTGTGTGACGGTGCGGAGGCCACAGACGCGAAGGAGTCTGGAGCGGGTGAGTGTGCAGGTGACTCCTCAGCTGGAGCATCTGCGAGTAACAAAAGACCACCGTCAGCTAGAAGGGCCTCGCCCTCAACATCGTCCTCCAGGGGCTCATCATCAAACAGATCGACGTCGTCGTCAGCGTCGGCGTTAAGGAGTATATCGTAAGCAGGATAAGAGGCCAAAGGTATGGGAGCAGGGATCTCTACGAGTGGTAGGTACCCAGCAAAAGGACCATCAGCGGGCTCATCGACAGCGTCGGGCAGCGCAAAGGGCTGAAAGTCGTCCTCGTCTGTGCTGGTAATATCTGATGTGTGGACCTCGTGCTCCGAAGACTCTAAGTCGTCTGATACTATGGGTCTAGGCCCGTGGTGTCCGAATCACCTGTGCCGGGCGAGTCCATGGTGTCTGTAACACAAACACAAATATGTACAAATAATCAATCATACAATCAGATAAGCACATTAGTCACCAAGTAAGCAATCAAATAATTTTCCTAATCCCACTAGCCTCCCAGCCTCTCAGACTGCTCTTCCTAGTCCCACTAGCCAAATTCTCCCAGCCTCTCAGACTGCTCTTCCTAGTCCCACTAGCCTATTCTCCCAGCCTCTCAGACTGCTCTTCCTAGTCCCACTAGCCAATTCTCCCAGCCTCTCAGACTGACTCCCTAGTCCCACTAGACAACTACCTCGGTCTCCTAAACCGAGCCTCGGTCCTCCAGACCGAGCCTCAGCCTCCCAGACTGAGCCTATAAATAATAAATAAATGCGCTCAACATTTGTTTGTAAAAATTTTTGGATCTGGACTTGAGTGGTATGCAGTGTAAAAATGTTTTCGTGAGAGCCCTAGTGATCATAGTCTAGACTCGAGAAGGAATCCTAGTTCGCTATGATCAGAGCTCTGATACCAAGCTGTCACACCCTGGCTTTGCGGAAGCGTGGTTATTTTGGTGTGACTTCTTAATACCATAGCTTAATCATAACAAGCTATATGAAATAAAATCCATGCAAGATCATCCATTAAAATAAGTTTTAAAACCAAAGTAACATAACATTGTCTTGGAACTACACCGTCATAACATAAAGCATTGTTTTGGAAGACATAAACATCAACATGAATAAAACGCAGTTTAAGGACTGTGAATCGTCCAGGTAAAAGTCACATCCCCTAAACCTGGATGACCTCGGAACCCATATGCAGCGGGAAAACATAACATACCGCGCCAGATCTTTAATTCCCTGAAATACATGTAAGTTGAAAAATCAACAATAATGTTGAGCGAGTTCATGTGTAAGTGAGTAAATAAACCTTTGTAAGTATAAAAACCCTGGTATGTAGCAAATAAGGAAAAAGAGATCACCAATGGTTTGCAAGGCCATTGATATGTGTGAAGTGCAAGTAGGAAGACTCAAACCTAGCAGATTTATGCGTTGGGTACAAAGTCACCCCGAGGTCCGTTCTGTTTGGGCCTGGGGTTGGGCTCGCTACACCCAGATAGATCTACCGCTCCTGCCCCTCGGTCCTACCCTGAGGATTAATGGCCTCAAGTTTCTGCATACCCACTCACATGATCTGAATAGTAATAACCCTCCTTACGCTAACCATACCATGTAAAAGTACTCGTAATCATAGTAACATGTATTTCACCCCCGCAGTTAGAAAACTGAAAACAGTTAAGAGAAAAGGGGGACATGAACTCACAGTGGTGCGTCTCTACCAAGTATATCTCCTGATCAAGCAGCTGTCCGACGACCTACACGTACTAACTCTATTAGACGGATGGCCGTGCCTTAGCTTAAGGTTTAAGTTTTTGGGAAATAGTTAGACAACTATTTCGTGTTTATTTTTGTAGATACTTGGTAATTATTCTCCTTCCCAAGGATGGGGGATTTAATACATGTGCGTTCGTAAACTTCGAAATATATTATTAAGTCTCACTTAATATATTTTATTTCTTACTTCAAAATATAATCATTAACATTTGGTAATATTATTTTTACCCTAAAAATAATATTTGTATATTTCACAATATAATCATAAACATTTTACAAGTGACGCTTATGAAAAGTATATATACTAAATACATATATTTATCACGTTTCATTTTGTGAAATCCCACCTCCGATATTTTGTAAATAAGTCGTGGCGAAATCTATAATTTGAAAACAAGTCAAAAATGTATTTCTAACACTTGTGGTGAAAATATTTCTAAGTGTTAGGTTTTTGGAAAAATTTCGCCAGAGTTTCCCCTGTAACTGGAGGTGGCCACGCTTTTAAGCGTATCATTTTCTTTTATAAGTCAAACCAAAAATTTTCTCATTCAATCAAAACAATGCTCAAAGCATCAACTAGTCAATATATATGTAAATCGCAAGAATTACATGAACTTGTAGTTTTTCCAAAAATATGTAGTAAAGCTCCTTACTTTTAGTGTATCTTTATATAAATCCATCCGGTTTCGTAAAAGTCTCGTTTTTAAAGAAATTCCATCTTTACAACTTCTTGTAAAATTTGACAAAACTAGTTCTTTGTCGAAACTTAGTGTTACACAAGTATTTACACACTTGTGTGTTTGCTAAAATCATTCTTGTTTATGAAAGATCCGTCTTTAAAAGTATGTTTTCTCTTGACACGTGGTCCTTTGAAAATACCGCTTGTAGATCCGTAGATCTACTAGTTTAAAACACTATTTCGTGAGTAAAGTCGATTTTACACAAGTTCAAGTTTCTCGTGTGGTAGAGTTTCATCACTTAACCCTTGTTATACTTAAACAAGCTCTATGTCATGATCCATGATCATGACCAATCCGGGTTAAACGATGATCCGAGCTACCACAACATAGATCGGCACTAAATAATCACACAAAACAAATCTTACAAGATTTACACAACCCTAGTGCTATTAACCAACATTTTTAGCATTCTTAGTAGACTTTTTCGTATCATTTTGCATGTTCATAAATTTTAACCGTCATATATCGTTTTAACCACTTTAGAATGGATCAAGAAGGCGTTTAGAGTCACTTACTACTAGCTCGAGGCTAGGGAAGAAACTAGTCGAAAAATGAGTGGATAAAAGCAATAGGGTGAGGTCCTTCGCATTCCGAATGCACCAATCCTCCTCGTATGTGATCCTCAACACTTGTATGCTCTTGGAATGAGAAGATCAAAACCGAAAAATGGATGGATGTGGGTGTGTGTGTTCGGCCGAGAGCCAAAGAGAGGGAGAGAGAGAGAGAGTGTTGTTGAGAGTTGAGTGAAATGATCATGTGTGTTAAGACTAGAACTTATAGACAAACCTTTCACAAATAACCAAAGGGTTTTATGTCTAATAGATATTAAGCACAAGGGATTTAAATAATCAACAAAGGACAAGGGGTGTCCCCCAAGGGGACGGTTCGGTTAGGGGGGGGGGGGGTCTCCTAGTTAGATTTCAACCAAATGTTAAGTATTAGTTAAGTTAAGTGAAGGTTAACTCGGTTACTAGCGTGTCGTGCATTATGACGGGTGTTAGGGTATTCAGGGACCCTAACTGGCTCAGAAAAAGAAAAACAATGTTGTTGGCAATATTTTTGTGTCCCGGGTAAAGTCCGGTTGTTCGGTTGGATAGAGATCCGTTAAAGTGCTTAACAAAGCTTTAAAGTGTCGTTATTATTATTTTTAGTGACACAACTTATTCCCGACACTTTGGAAAGTGTCTAGTAATGTTTTTCTCATGTTTTGGCACTTTATTAAGTAGCTAAATGCTGAATTTTAATTAAAGTGCTGAATTTTGTACTTAGAGTACGTTTTAGGCACATTCGGTCACTGTAATCTCATTCCTAGTGACGCAGTTCTACAACCCTTATATCCCTACACTCACCACTAGTGTAGCAAACTATCTCAGGCTCTTACAGGCCTTAGAGGCAGTACCTGCCTGGTGCTAGTTATGACAACACGTTTAATAGGTTATCCGTTCATTGTGCTACTGTGCTTTTGGTGCATCAAGGTTGTCACAAAGGTGCTGTAAGCAAAACATGGGGTGACAGCAAGTAAAGTATGATGCAAGTAAGTACATGTTTCAGCATTCAAGTAGCATTTTATCCACAAGTTCAAGTAAGCACAGTAATTAAGCAGTAATTAATTATTAATTAAGTCGTACGGATACCTGGTTTAGTGAGGGTTGTCACAACTAGGTTATAGTACCGTGTGTTACACGGGTTGAATAATGAAAACTCTTCATTTGTAGAGCACAATAAAAAAATAAGTGTACCTGATAATCATTCCACAAGTTTGCAATCTCTTACTCATAGTAGTCGATACCCAACTTGGTTCTAAAGTGCTTAACAATTCTCATCGTAATCATCAATTCTCTAGGAAGTTTCTTAATAAATTTTACATTGTTAGCCAATGAAGTAATGAAATAATTTTCATTAAATACATCAGAGAATTTGTTGCATATTTGCATAACGAAAAAACTAAACAAAAATCATATGTGCATAGATATACTATTCAAAATCATTTGTTTTGCAAATAATATAAAAACGATTCACGATTGTATGAACCATTTCTTTTTTGCAAATCGAGTAAGGTAGTGAAGACTGCTTATGCATGTTGAAGCCTATGGTAATTAATTTTTCAAGAACATATTTCTTTTAGTCACTGTCGTCTGTGGGACTTGAACCAAAACTTCTCCCTCTCAAACACAGGTCTTTAAGTGCTTTGTCTTTACAAATGAACCACCACACCATTGGTTATGGTAATCTTCTTTAATATCAAATATTGATATACACATTTATTGTCAATCTTTACAACATTAAAAAAATGGTAAATGGTAAACAACATAGTAAATATGAACAGAACTTTTGTATTTTAATTAAAAAATATCATTATAAATTTAATATAAAAAAGCTTCACAAAAAAAATTGTTTTGATAAGGTTCAAATAAAAAATATCATTATAATAATAATTGTCATTATCCTTATAAACTATAAATTATAAGTTATAAGCTATAAAAATATTTGAAATATGAGCGGATTTTGTGAAAAAAAGTTTAATATATCTATTTAATCTAATAAAAGATATGGTCAACTTAAAGATATATTTGAAATAAGAGTGAATATTAATGTAATGATTATAAAATAAGAAATGTTATCGTTACAATACATCGACCCGATTTAAAAAGTAACGAAAATTAACTTTGATTAAAAGCTTTTTTAGAGATGTATCATGTTGATACGTGAAATGTTTTAGAACCGTTTATTAAAAATAGAATTTTAAATTAATATATTACAGGATATAAGTTTATTATTAATATTTATTAAATCAATAACCTTTTTGTAATTTAGTTTCCTAAAAGTAAGTAAAATACAAACAATAACTAAAATACAAACACATATAAAGACACATATTGGAATATACATATACCACATATAAAGGCACATATTGAATTAATCCAAACATAGATAAATTCACGTATGAAGTAAATAGTATTGTGGTTAATTAAATAATCTCAAATATGATAATATAAATCTGAAGAACATTATTAAGAGATTTTATTAAAATAATGAAAAAGATTATTAAACATGATAAATATTAGATGAGAAGTTTTAGGGAGAAGGAGATGTCGTCATGCAGCATTAATTGGAGTCTTTTATTAATATTTAGATTTTGTGAGAAGTGGGTAAGCTGAGGGGATTAGCTCATTTATACGTTTTCGGTTTGGAGTGGTCTTGATGGCGATGTTATTTCGTTTATCATATTCCATCTCTCACACTTCGTTACCAAATCAAACATTAAACAAGCGGTGTACCTATGTTAAATGCTTTAAAAACCGGTAAATAACAGCCGGTTATACCGGCATTACCATTTCCAGATGTAAATCCGGTACGAAACACCCCGGTAAATAAGTGAAACGGCATAAGGTTTGTACCGACGGTAAAATCCGGTACACCGGTTTGAAGCGTAATACCCGTACTGGCCCAGGGTTATTTTAGTTTGGGTTGTTACTTATATTTATTATATATGTTACTTATCTTACGTAATTTTTATATATTATGATTATTCGTAACTAAAAATTCTTATTTAATATTGTATGAAATGAAAATAGTTATCCACTAGTTGCTGAGGATCGCAATAACAGTGAATTTCATCTTTTATGCGATCGTGAACTTGATGTATTCAACACTCAAATGGCTTAAACATGTCGTACACTTTCATTTAAAAGAGCTTGTTGGAAAATTGAATGATTTTCGATTATCTTTTGGATAATTTTTTTATTATGGATTTACTTTTAGATCATCTTTTAATATATAATCATGCATTTTTTGATTAACTTTTGAGTTGATGTTATAATTTATGAAATTATAGAGTTAGGTAGTCAACCCGGTTGAACCGCTCGGTACAACCTGGTCTAACCGGTTGAACCATTTTTTAGCCTAATCCGGTTTGATTTAAAAACCGATTTTTAAAACATTGCCTATGTTAATGTATGTAATTTTTTAGACATTATACAATTCAAACCCGGGTTTATAACCTACTATGTATATGTGTGTGTAGGGTAAGAATCTGGTACAAAACGTCCTTAACTGAGAAAATGTAGGAAACCAGGTCAAACGAACTCCGATTGAGCCCATTCCAGCTTAAACGTTAAAGAAATGAGCACACGGGAGAAGGTTTGGGCTTAGTGAAGTATTCTCATGGAATGGAAATGGATATTTAAAGATATGAGAATATAGAGAATTGATTTACGAATTCGTAGGCGAAAACGATGAAGAAAACAGAGTTGAAACGGAGAAGTTATGGCTGAAACGGTTTTCTCAATTCGCAAGTAGCACACGTCACGCGGAGCTCTCACCCCAGTAGGCCGCACGACGCGACATGTTCCCAGACAAATCCAGACAAATTTGGAACCCCAAAATACGAATTAAGAAGCTAAAAACAGAGATTTTGAAGATCAAGAGAGCTTGGGAGTGAAGAATTGAAGCGTGGGATCGAATCTTACGGGTGTTAGTCATCTTATTACTCGGTTCTTTCGTTTATATTCTCTTTGCCATGTTTTCTAAACTCTTGAAGATGATTGCTCTTGGTTTCATGACAATGTTAGGCTAGTTTTATTATCACTATCTAAGTCGAATGATGAATACATTTGTTTGATTTGTTTCTTTTCGGTTTTGGATTTATTATGTGGATTTAAATAATAAAGTATTAAACTTTGGTTTCAATGTTCTAGTGTTTGTGCATGATTAATCTTGTTTGAATCTTTTTCTTATGTTTCACTTGCGTTCTTGTGGATGTCTTTCATGTATGAATGCTAGTTAGGTCGTGGACTGTGAGTTAGCGGCTAGTTTTTGGTTAACAGTATACGATTTCCCGTAGAAATTATGATTAGGGTTTAATTAGGATTAAGTGTTCTACTAATCTTCAATAGCCGTAAGGTGAGAGGTTGTTGGTTTGTCTTTAGTGTTAGATTTCTAGGGTTAGATACTTTGTAAGAAGATCCTCTTAGTTTCCCTCCCACTATTTGCTAATCGAGTTAAAAAGGTCCACATTCCAGAGTTTGGAGACATTTGTTAATGACCCACCGGCTGGCAAGTAGGCATATCTACAAAAACTTCATTAAAACAACATCGAGTAATGATATATAACACCATCAAATTATGTTAAAACACAATTATGCAACACTCTCAACCATGATATATAACACCATGGAATTATGATGCCCATTTAAGCACTAAATACTGATAAAACTGGTTTCAACCCTGCAACTACATATTAACTATGTCATAAAACACCTCTATGTGGGGTTTTGTATACAATTCTTGACAAGCATAACTTTTGGGGGAACGGACCTAAATAGTGATATGACCACAGTCATAGGTATTGCCGAGTGACAACTTGGTCAGATAATTATAAGATATAAGCAATTGTAATCGCTATTAATATTGTATATTATAACAATGTGTTATAACAACCCTCCTAAAATATTTCCGACACCCCTAATATAATTAGAATGTCCCTATATGTCCTAAAATATACCCCTTATACGAAATTCGACCCTATATACCTTTAATTTTACAAAAATTAAATAAAAATCAATTTTTATAGTCTCTCGCGGGCCGCGAAGACTTGTTCTTCATCTTACGCGGGCCGCGAGCGAGAGGACAAGAGGCGAGCCCCGAATCCGCCACGTGGCACAACGTGGCGAGGCTATACTGGTGACCAGGCCAAGCTAGGGCCTACACGGCCTAAGTCGCGGGGCGTGTAAGCCCCTTGTGTGGCCTTCGTGGGGCGCGACAAAGTGATGATCAGGCACTATAAATAGAGGATCACGGCTTCAGTTGTCAAATCGTTCAAAAATCGATCTCTCTCTTAATTTTCTGCATAGCAAAGATTATCTCGGGCATAATACCCCACTAAAATAGTGAAGCTTTGCCTCGTTGTAAGTATTTTAACCCCCGGTTACGTATTAGATACGCTGCCCGATTGATCTAGTGCTCCGTAACGGTTGTCGAGGTTCTGCCCGACGTAGTCGTTGGTGTTCTGTCTCGGGGAGGGTATAACTAATGTAAATATTGGGTTATTATACTAACGTGTGTGCATTGTTTAATTTATTAGATTATAACCAGAAAACCACAGGAAAAAAAGCCTAAACTAGCAATGTGAATAATCTCCTTTTTGTAAACCTTTTTGCAAACTGTTTTTATAAAACCTCAATTGTTTTTACATTATAATTAACAGTGATTGAGTATTTGTAATTCTACAATTATCGTTGGTATGTTGGGGTTTTGTATACAAAATTTGTTACTACACTATGAGTAGTAACATGACCACAAGTCGGGTCGACAGTACCGTGGGTGGTAATTAAGGTAGAATAATAAACAAATGTAATTGTTGATTGCCCTCAATACTGTACAAGGATAAAATCTGTTTTGATTAAATTGGGATTCACTCACCAGTATTTCCCACTGACAATTTTTTTTAAAACGCGTTTCAGGTAACCAAATGTGCAAGCCAAAATAGAAGCCAGCTGGAGAGCACTGAAGGCTTGAAAAATGTGGCTATAAAAGTTACCTAAATAAAGAAAGATGTTTTATTCAATAAATTAGGGTTTATCCCTGTAAACATGTTTGTAATAAAAACTTGGGTTTATCCCAATATGTTTACTATAAAAATGTGGTATTTTACTCTGATAAAATATTTCCTAACTACGGTCCTGATGTAAATTCCGCTGCCAAATAATGATAAACACCGATCTGAGTAGGCCGCGGCTGCCCGCCTCCCGAGGCAGGGGTCGGGGGTTGCGACAGAAGGTGGTATCAGAGCTACAGCCACTGATTTCAGCCAAAGAAGTGTTCTGCTGACATTGAAATTTTGTTATGAAATAATCAATGAAACTATGTGCATACGTGTAGATTATTATTTTTATTTGACAATTTGTTAGTTTACAGTATGAGTGATCAAGGACCTTCGGACTCTTACCGTCAACTATCTAGTTCACCTATGGACGAAGGAACCTCTTCTCAGCCTACCCCTCGGGATATTCGGCTGATACCGAAGAATGGATTTTCGTATTCAAAGCACAATCTGAGGAGCCATTCCCTCCCAAGAAGAGAGGATGGTTCAGCAGAGGAGCTCATGAACGTACAAAAAGGATGAGAAAATTGCAACAACAGCGGGCCTTAGCAGCGGCCAATAGAGAAATGAATGCTCAAACACAGGATATACTCAATAGAAGATTAGCAAATTTTCATATCTTAGCTACTACAGCTGCAGACCCGAATTTGGAACAACTCATAACACCCCAGCCGTTACCATTATTTCCCACACAACCTATGGAAATTGAGCCAAACCCAGTAGACCAAATTCCAACACTTGCTTTTGACCCAGCTGAAATCCCTAGGATACCAGCACCCCATCCCCCAGACTATGACCCATGGTTTGACGACCATAGGGATTACCAACAACTTTACCCAATAGAGGAGCCAATGCAAAACCCAGTAGCACCTTACCCAAACTTGGATCCTCTTATCAGGGAGATTCTAGAGAACCCGTACCCACGAGAGGAACCGATCCCCCAATACCCTGAACCAATACCAGCACCCGCACCACCCATGAGTACTGAGAATGTGCAAGAACTCCACACCTTTGGTGAGGAGATATTAGAAAGAAGTGAGAGAATGAGACAGATAGGTGAGAGGTTCGTTTGGAAGTATGACGAGCGTAACATGCAGTTTTGGATGGACCCCCATTAAGTAGTAATATATATATATATATATATATATATATATATATATATGTGTGTGTGTGTGTGTGTGTGTGACTTGAATATATATATATATATATATATATAGATAGATAATCTTATAGCTACTGATGCCTACTAGTATTGTATCTTAATTTCCAGTTATAGTTTGTATTAGACGCATATATATAAAATAGAGTAAAGGTCGCAATGTCCGACGATTTTGGATCAATATGTTTGTTGTGTGATTGTTTGCATTTAATATTGTTTTGCGATATTAATACTTGGTAAATGTTTATAATCCAGATGGCTGACGCAGCAAATCAAGAAAACCAGAATAATGAAAATCAAATAAATAACAGTGAAATTCGACACATTGTAACCCAAGGAATTAGAGATGCTATGCCATATATCATCCAACATGTTAAAGAAGCGGAAAATAATAACAGTGATAGTGGAAGTAAGCGAACCCATACTGAACTTAGTCACACTTTGAATAATGGACCATTTCTTCAATTGCCAATTACAAAAAGAAGAAGAACCATGTCTTATGGTTGTTCTTACAAAGAATTATGGTCTTGCAAACCAATAGAATTCTCTGGCAATGAAGGGGCCATTGCAGCTCTACGCTGGATAGAAAAGACTGAGGCAGTCTTAAAAATAAGCAAGTGTGCAGAAGAAGATAAGATCATGTTTGCCTCCAATTTATTTAAGAATGCAGCTTTAGAATGGTGGAACACTATCCTCCAATCTAGGGAAAGCGACAGTGTCTATAATATGGAGTGGACTGAATTTAAAAACATGGTGGAAAGGAAATTATGTCATCCCAATGAAAAGGAACAGATAGCTAATAAATTCTTAAACCTTAGAATGACTGGAGTAGACAGTAAGGGTTACACTACTACATTATTTGAATATGCTAGAATCGTGCCAACCCTAGCATCACCAGAACCAGTGTTAATCTCCCATTACATCTGGGGATTAATCAGTGAAATTAGACATGTATTCAAGGGAGCTAGACCACAAACCATAGAAGAAGCTGTAGAACTAGCAAATACCTTGACTGGCGAATTAGTGTGTACCCAAGAAGAAAACCAAAGAAAGAACCTAGCTCAAAAGCTTACCCAAGAATTTCGCTACGGTAATTCCAACCGTGGGAAAATTTAGGTTCTACCTCTACACCTTACTGTAAAGCCTGCAAGAAGAAGCATTCAGGAAGATGCTCCACCTACTGCAATTACTGCAAGGTACCAGGACACAAAGAAGAAGATTGTAGGAAGAAACCCAGTAATGGAGTTTGCTTCAACTGTGGAGAAAAAGGACATATCAAGCCAAAATGTTCGAAACTAGCTCCAGCCGCGAATAACTAGACTACTAAGAATGCTAGAGCCTTTGTTCTGACAGCCGAAGAAGCAAAGATGATTCCGGACGTAATCGTCGGTACGTTTTTAGTTAATGATGTTTTTGCTAAAGTATTATTTGACTCTGGTGCGAACCAAAGTTTTATAAATACTTCATTTTGCAAACTTCTCAATCAACCATTAACTAAACTCCAACAAGAATGTCTAGTAGAAACAGCCAATGGAGAATCCAATAAGATTACTGAAATCTTACAGGGAACAAGAATAGAATTTTTAAATCAAAAGTTTATTGCAAACCTTTACCCAATGAATCTGGCAGGATTTGATATTGTATTAGGAATGGATTGGTTAATAGCCAATAAAGCCAGTATTCTATGTGATCAAAAGTCAATCCAAGTAAATTCACCAAAAGGTGAAAATATCACAATTAAAGGAGATAAGCCAACTAGATCCATAAAATTCATCTCTGTGATGAAAACTGCAAGCTGTGCAATAAAAGGGTCACTAGTGTATATGATTTCCATAATCATTAAAACTAAAGGAAAAGAATTAAAAGATATTCCTATAGTATCCCAATTTTCAGATGTATTTCCAGAAGAACTACCTGGACTACCGCCAGACCGAGAAGTCGAATTCAGAATTCATCTACTACCCAGAACAACACCAATTGCTAAAGCACCTTACCGTTTGGCACCTGCAGAAATGCAAGAGCTAAAGAAACAGTTAGACGAACTGTTGGAGAAAGGATTTATACAACCAAGTTCATCGCCATGGGGAGCACCAATTTTATTCGTCGAAAAGAAAGACGGGTCAATGCGAATGTGCATTGATTACCGAGAATTGAACAAAGTCACGATTAAAAATCGGTACCCATTACCGAGAATAGATGATTTGTTTAATCGATTACAATGTGACACCCCGAAATATCAGAGCATTGGCGTGACTGGACTAGTATCTTCATTGCACAGCGAAAGCAAATAAGCTAAGTCTTTTAGAAATTGAACGCCCACTAAGTACTCGACTCTTCATGGTTCTCCTATTCCAACCGTGCCTTGTATTAGAAATGCAACCTGAGAAAGAAACATGCGAAAAATCAACATAACGTTAAGCGAGTTCATAGTTTGTTTGTAAAAGATTTGAAATAAATATTTTTTTGAATAACCGGTTTTTGAAGTATTGTTGAGAAAACGAATTTAAAATCATTTTCTTGTCAAGTTATATGGAAACTTTGTATGAAAACAAAGTTTTATCTTGTATAAATCAAGTTTTCATGTATAATTCAAGGATTCATGTGTACACCAAGTACTTATGTATAATTCTAATTTTCTTGAGTACCCCACGTACTTCAAGTATAATTCCCGTTTTCTTGAGTACCCCACGTACTCAAGTGTAATTCAAGTTTTTCTTGAGTACCCCACGTACTCATGTATAATTCCCTTTTTCTTGAGTACCCCACGTACGCAAGTATAATTCACGTTTTAGTATGGTATGAATTTTATGTAAATCAAATATTCCTGTAAGTATCAGGATTGTTAATGGGTTGCAAAGCCATTAACATGTGACACGACATAGGAAGTCACCAAACCATAGGCATTTTTCTATAGTCGATTCACGACTGAGACACAAAAACACTACTTGGTTCTAGTTGTCACCAAGAGTGGGGCTGCCCTGAAACCCATTAGATCTAACCTTTTGTTCTGCGGTCTAAGTATGTACACGATTAATGGTGCTTATGGTACCCTATTCGTGACACGACTTCTCGTATCAATTCTTGGCACTAGTTGTCGCCAAGAGTACTTCTCGTTTTAGTACATATCATACCATTTTGTAAATACTGAAGTATTTGTAACATGTATTTCAACCCCGAAGTTATAAAACTGAAAACAGTTAAGAGAAAAGGGGAGCATGAACTCACTTGTTTTCTAAAACCGGTATATAATATAAGCTTTTCGTAAACCATTTGTGTTCTTTGTAACATGGTTTAGAAATATATAATTCATGTTTATTGAAAATCTTGTATGCTTTGCAGAAGTGCATGTCTTTCCACCGCGAAAACATTTACAAAAATGTAAAATCATAAAAGGTGGGGTTATGAACTCACCTGAATATTCCTGTGAAAAGCTAGCTAATTACGACTTCGCGATGTCGTTTCCAAGACGTGACTCGCTATCGTGCATTCTATAATATTCCTAACACGGAATATCTAATAAGTTTCTAAATAACGCAGTAACTAACTACGTGTAATCGAGCTCTACTGGATCTTTGACCGAACGATATGACGGTAAATTGTCAACTTAAAAGAAGCGAAGAAGTTATACTTGTTAGCTCATTTTAAGAAAGTCGTATGTTGATATAAATGAATATTCGTATGAAAGTAATATATAATAAACTCGTATTATATATAGTGCGTCTTGTGTATATTTGCCAAAAATATACGTATGTGCCGTCTAGGCGAATAAATATAACAGTTATATTTATTTTGTAAAAGAATCGTCGACTTGTATTGGAAAATAAATATATAACTATATTTATTTATAAAAGGATTCGAGTTCGTTTGAAATAAATATAATAATAACTATATTTATTTTTGTTGTTGAAATAATTTCCGTATCGTTGTTCTCGTAAGTTGTAAGTCGTTGTCGAAAGTTATACTCTTGTTTTTACTTTTGTAAAAAGCGTTTGTAGTTGATCGCTATATTTTGATATTAAAATGAGAATCGTTGTTATATAATAAAACGCGTTTTGTTTTTACGGATTCTCTCGAAAAACGGGCAGAGTTTCCTCTGTTTTTGGACGCCCCCGACAACACCAGTTGTCGTTATTATATCAAAATTCAACAATTTTCAACAACAATCCAATCATATACTCACTATATATATAATTTTATGAGACGACAAAGTATAAACTAAACGTTATTTTAAATCGGTTCGAGCTCGTTTGTCACGTGAGTAATAATATTATAAAAATAACAAAATAAACGTGACGTTAATTTTTACCAAGTCTTCGCGTCGGGATGTTGACCGAGTCGACTCGCTGAGTTGACCGAGTTGAACTGAGTTGACTCGGTGAGTCAACCCGAACCACGAACCGAACCGGCTGACCCGAACTGAACTGCCGACTGAGTTGACTCAGTTTGACCGAGTCAACCCGAACCGTACTGCTGTTGACCGTCTTTGACCTTCTTTGACTAGTTTTGACCCAAGTGGACTCGGACTTGAAATCGGACCGGCAACAAATCTGAATACAATCACCACCACGACCGTCAGCGTCCACCGCCACAAACGGTGGCGACGCGGCTCCGTTGTCACCACCGCCGCCTGAAACAGTTCCAAATTGACCGGGGATCTTCGATTAGAGGAGAATAGCCTCAAAAAGGAAGAAAGGAGGAGTGTCTTACCGCGAAACTCGTCGGTTAAAGTCAAGGACCGTCGGATAAATGGACGAACCGACCGGATAACAGAACCGACCGGATAACAAAACCGACCGGCGGTCCGAGACTCTGACCGCCGGTTCTCCATCTCTCTCGGTCTGTCTCTTTTGGTCTCTCTCTCTCTCTCTCGTCTCTCTTCGTTTCTCTCTGTTGCAGTTGCCACACGCCACCACCATCTGGTGGTGGTTGCCGATAAGCAGAAGACAGAAGGGGGGGGGGGTGTCCCACTCGTCGGAGAGAACCACCAGCATCCACCGGTTTCCTGTGGTTGTCGCCGGACTGAATCAGAGGAGGAGGAGAGACCGAGGGACTGCAGGTGTGTGTGTGTTTAATGAGAGCTTCAATCTCCATTTTTTGTGTGTGTGTATATGTAGTAGATTCGAGAGATAGGGGTGTTTGTTTGAATTTGAGAGAGGAGGAGAGGTTATTGTTGAGTGTGTGTGTTGTTTTGTCTAGAGATCAAAAGGGAAGGGGCAGGGGTTTTAAACTAATTCATGTGGGTATTGTCCAATGTTATATCCTAATGTTCTCTGTATATAGATCTTCATATGGATTTTGTGTTTCATCTTTTTGAGACAATAATCCTATGGAGATTTTATAAGTATTTTGTAGAGATTTTGCTAATATTTGTATAGATCTTATAAGATCTAATGTATTATGTGTAGGCTTTGGCTTGTGGGTTTTGGGCTTGGGCCCAGGGCCTACAAGCCCATCTCATGTGTAAGAGGCCTATAATTCTTACGAGACCCGATATCGCGACCCATACTCCGTAAGCATAAAATATTCTTGGAAAATCCGTGTTTTTCGGCGTTGTCAGTATTTTGTACGGTATCAGTCCGTTGTCGCGTCATATTCAGCAGATTTCCCATAAATCACCATACGCGCACTGTATAGTTGAATAAACGTTCCTGGGCACTCCAAGGGCCAAATTAAGTTAATTTGCGCTGTAATCACTATTTATTATCGCGTTAATCGCCAGTTAATTACGTAATTAATGGCGTAAATTACCGGTTGTCACATTCTCCCCCTGTTAATAAAATTCCGTCCTCGAAATTTAGACTACGTTAACTCCTTAGAGTTACGTTATGCGTAGAAAATACGAATAGTACCAAATTAAACGATCATGAAATCGAATCAAGACTTATTCGAATGATGTGAATTCAAGGACGTATCATAAGATGCAAATGAATTCTAGAAATGATCGCATCCAATAATGAACTTAGATTCAACAAGCTTAAATGTAATAGTTTGCATGAAACGCTCGATCAGGATCAGCACAAGCTGCAAGTTCTACCGACACCACAAGGTATCATAGTGAATGAAACAATTCAATAATTGCGGTGATTGAACAAGTATCACCTGTGTTTTGCATCAAATGCCCAATCATAATTAGCCCAAGCTACAAGTTTATACTGACACCACAAGGTGTCGAAATCAGCAAACGACTTAATGGAGTCGTAGACCAAACAAATCTACTACGACTCAGAACAATGAAACGCTTGTTAAAACGAATTCGAATATGATGTTTTCAATACATCATATGGTGTCTTGAATTGAATATGTGAACGAACAAGTTCAAACAATTGAATTTGGTTTCGGCGCAAGCCCATAATAAATACATGTATCGACAAGAAAACTTTCGGCATGGTCACAACGAAAAAACCATGTACGTAACTTGAAAAGAAAAGAAATTTCAAGAAAACGTGTTGACTTGATAACAAAGAAGCCAACAATTACAATAATGCAGGTCATTCGAATCACAAGCGAAATAACATTTGAACTTTAATGAAACGCTTTATTCGAAACAAAACCACATGCGTAACAAACGATGCATGCGTAACATATGAATTTTCAAGAAATGAAGCAAATGAATATTCGCTATACTGAAAGAAATGGTCGTGACACAATGACCATTAAGAGGAGTAGAGATACGAAAATCTACTCAGTAAATGTGAAAGTCGAAATTTCAATTAATGAAATTTAAGGACTTTACCTGGGGTTGCATGTGATAACCGTTTGTTAGGTGACATTACCATAGAATGTCGAATATAGCATACTCGTCGTTAGCAGAAATAGGGGGAATACGGTGACTTGCGTCTTTTCCTTAGCATGATTCGTGTCGTTTGCAGGACCGCGTGCCCACTGCCGCTTCCTGATTGATAGTCGCATGTGACGTACTTCAACCTCCGTTGATGTATAGCTTAAGTCTCACGTATGCCTGTGCGCTAGCGTTTCGTTATGCGTAGGCTGCCTGCTCGGGAAGTTAAAACATCATAGACAATATGTATAATTGTGTGTGCCCGAATTAATATTTGCAGTTCCTACGTGATGACCTTTAATGAACTTTAACATAAGTTTCCGAAGGTCTAAATGCATGTTTCCTAAGCTCTCAGAGTTTTATGTACTGTATGTGACTGTTTTGTGTACCGTGTGTAAAACACAACTTTAGCGTATGTTTAGAAACAAAATCTTGACTGTTTGTTTTTCGGCAACGGTTGGAGACCATATTCGAGTACTATGCGTTCTGTATGTATTCAGGTTTTAATATTCTAAGTTCCCAGAGGAAAGTGAGGTTAGAGCCTAGGTATCTTTACAGAAAACCCTATTCGTTGTAACCTATAGCTCTGATACCAATCTGTCACACCCCGAAATATCAGAGCATTGGCGTGACTGGACTGGTATCTTCATTGCACAGCGGAAGCAAATAAGCTAAGTCTTTTAGAAATTGAACGCCCACTAAGTACTCGACTCTTCATGGTTCTCCTATTCCAACCGTGCCTTGTATTAGAAATGCAACCTGAGAAAGAAACATGCGAAAAATCAACATAACGTTGAGCGAGTTCATAGTTTGTTTGTAAAAGATTTGAAATAAATCTTTTTTTGAATAACCGATTTTTGAAGTATTGTTGAGAAAACGAATTTAAAATCATTTTCTTGTCAAGTTATATGGAAACTTTGTATGAAAACAAAGTTTTATCTTGTATAAATCAAGTTTTCATGTATAATTCAAGGATTCATGTGTACACCAAGTACTTATGTATAATTCTAATTTTCTTGAGTACCCCACGTACTTCAAGTATAATTCCCGTTTTCTTGAGTACCCCACGTACTCAAGTGTAATTCAAGTTTTTCTTGAGTACCCCACGTACTCATGTATAATTCCCTTTTTTCTTGAGTACCCCACGTACTCAAGTATAATTCACGTTTTAGTATGGTATGAATTTTATGTAAATCAAATATTCCTGTAAGTATCAGGATTGTTAATGGGTTGCAAAGCCATTAACATGTGACACGACATAGGAAGTCACCAAACCATAGGCATTTTTCTATAGTCGATTCACGACTGAGACACAAAAATACTACTTGGTTCTAGTTGTCACCAAGAGTGGGGCTGCCCTGAAACCCATTAGATCTAACCTTTTGTTCTGCGGTCTAAGTATGTACACGATTAATGGTGCTTATGGTACCCTATTCGTGACACGATTTCTCGTATCAATTCTTGACACTACTTGTCGCCAAGAGTACTTCTCGTTTTAGTACATATCATACCATTTTGTAAATACTGAAGTATTTGTAACATGTATTTCACCCCCGAAGTTATAAAACTGAAAACAGTTAAGAGAAAAGGGGAGCATGAACTCACTTGTTTTGTAAAACTGGTATCTAATATAAGCTTTTCGTAAACCATTTGTGTTCTTTGTAACATGGTTTAGAAATATATAATTCATGTTTATTGAAAATCTTGTATGCTTTGCAGAAGTGCATGTCTTTCCACCCCGAAAACATTTACAAAAATGTAAAACCATAAAAGGTGGGGTTATGAACTCACCTGAATATTCCTGTGCAAAGCTAGCTAATTACGACTTCGCGATGTCGTTTCCAAGACGTGACTTGCTATCGTGCATTCTACAATATTCCTAACACGGAATATCTGATAAGTTTCTAAATAACGCAGTAACTAACTACGTGTAATCGAGCTCTACCGAATCTTTGACCGAACGATATGACGGTAAATTGTCAACTTAAAAGAAGCGAAGAAGTTATACTTGTTAGCTCGTTTTAAGAAGTCGTATGTTGATATAAATGAATATTCGTATGAAAGTAATATATAATAAACTCGTATTATATATATTGCGTCTTGTGTATATTTGCCAAAAATATACGTATGTGCCGTCTAGGCGAATAAATATAACAGTTATATTTATTTTGTAAAAGAATCGTCTACTTGTATTGGAAAATAAATATATAACTATATTTATTTATAAAAGGATTCGAGTTCGTTTGAAATAAATATAATAATAACTATATTTATTTTTGTTGTCGAAATAATTTCCGTATCGTTGTTCTCGTAAGTTGTAAGTCGTTGTCGAAAGTTATACTCTTGTTTTTACTTTTGTAAAAAGCGTTTGTAGTTGATCGCTATATTTTGATTTTAAAATGCGAATCGTTGTTATATAATAAAACGCGTTTTGTTTTTACGGATTATCTCGAAAAACGGGCAAAGTTTCCTCTGTTTTTGGACGCCCCCGACAACACCAGTTGTCGTTATTATATCAAAATTCAACAATTTTCAACAATAATCCAATCATATACTCAATATATATATAATTTTATGAGACGACAAAGTATAAACTAAACGTTATTTTAAATTGGTTCGAGCTCGTTTGTCACGTGAGTAATAATATTATAAAAATAACAAAATAAACGTGACGTTAATTTTTACCAAGTCTTCGCGTCGGGATGTTGACCGAGTCGACTCACTGAGTTGACCGAGTTGAACTGAGTTGACTCGGTTTGACCGAGTCAACCCGAACCACGAACCGAACCGGCTGACCCGAACTGAACTGCCGACTGAGTTGACTCAGTTTGACCGAGTCAACCCGAACCGTACTGCTGTTGACCGTCTTTGACTAGTTTTGACCCGAGTGGACTCGGACTAGAAATCGGACCGGCAACAAATCTGAATACAATCACCACCATGACCGTCAGCGTCTACCGCCACAAACGGCGGCGATGCGGCTCCGTTGTCACCACCGCCGCCTGAAACAGTTCCAAATTGACCGGGGATCTTCGATTAGAGGAGAATAGCCTCAAAAAGGAAGAAAGGAGGAGTGTCTTACCGCGAAACTCGTCGGTTAAAGTCAAGGACCGTCGGATAAATGGACGAACCGACCGGATAACAGAACCGACAGGCGGTCCGAGACTCTGACCGCCGGTTCTCCATCTCTCTCGGTCTGTCTCTTTCGGTCTCTCTCTCTCTCTCGTCTCTCTTCGTTTCTCTCTGTTGCAGCCGCCACACGCCACCACCATCTGGTGGTGGTTGCCGATAAGCAGAAGACAGAAGGGGGGGGGGGTGTCTCACTCGTCGGAGAGAACCACCGGCATCCGCCGGTTTCCTGTGGTTGTCGCCGGACTGAATCAGAGGAGGAGGAGAGACCGAGGGACTGCAGGTGTGTGTGTTTAATGAGAGCTTCAATCTCCATTTTTGTGTGTGTGTGTATATGTAGTAGATTCGAGAGATAGGGGTGTTTGTTTGAATTTGAGAGAGGAGGAGAGGTTATTGTTGAGTGTGTGTGTTGTTTTTTCTGGAGATCAAAAGGGAAGGGGCAAGGGTTTTAAACTAATTCATGTGGGTATTGTCCAGTGTTATATCCTAATGTTCTCTATATATAGATCTTCATATGGATTTTGTGTTTCATCTTTTTGAGACAATAATCCTATGGAGATTTTATAAGTATTTTGTAGAGATTTTGCTAATATTTGTATAGATCTTATAAGATCTAATGTATTATGTGTAGGCTTTGGCTTGTGGGTTTTGGGCTTGGGCCCAGGGCCCACAAGCCCATCTCATGTGTAAGTGGCCAGTAATTCTTACGAGACCCGATATCGCGACCCATACTCCGTAAGCATAAAATATTCTTGGAAAATCCGTGTTTTTCGGCGTTGTCAGTATTTCGTACGGTATCAGTCCGTTGTCGTGTCATATTTAGCAGATTTCCCATAAATCACCATACGCGCACTGTATAGTTGAATAAACGTTCCTGGGCACTCCAAGGGCCTAATTAAGTTAATTTGCGCTGTAATCACTATTTATTATCGCGTTAATCGCCAGTTAATTACGTAATTAAGGGCGTAAATTACCGGTTGTCACATACAAGGAGCTCAATTCTTTTCTAAAATCGATTTACGCTCAGGATATCATCAATTAAAGGGACAAGAAGAAGACATTCCTAAGACCGCTTTCAGAACAAAGTATGGCCATTATGAATTTACTGTCATGCCATTTGGTTAAACCAATGCCCCAGCCGCATTTATGGACATGATGAACCGAATATGTAAGCCATATTTGGATAAATTCATAATTGTCTTTATAGATGATATTCTCATCTATTGTTAAAGTAAAGAGGAACATGCAGCGCATCTGCATGCACTTCTAAATTTGCTGAGAAAAGAAAAGCTTTATGCTAAATTTTCGAAATGCGAATTTTGGTTAGGAGAAGTGCAATTTTTTGGACATTTAGTTAATCATGAAGGAATTCATGTGGATCCCACAAAGATTGAGGCGATTACTAAATGGAAAACCCCTGAATCACCAACAGAGGTTTGAAGTTTCCTAGGACTAGCCGGTTATTATAGAATATTTATCCGAGATTTTTCTAGAATAGCCATTCCCTTAACAAAATTAACATGTAAGTCTGTTAAGTTTGAATGGGGACCAAAACAAGAAGAAGCCTTTAGAATCCTTAATCAAAGATTAACCAATGCACCCATATTAGCATTACCAGAAGGAACTGAAGATTTCGTAGTTTATTATGACGCTTCTAAGTTAGGTTATGGATGTGTATTGATGCAACGTCAAAAAGTTATAGCCTATGCCTCTAGACAATTTAAGAATTATGAAGAGAATTATACAACCCATGATTTAGAATTATGAGCTATAATTTTTGCCCTGAAAATTTGGAGACATTATCTTTACGGTAGCAAGTTTTCCATTTTCACCAATCATAAGAGTTTAATATATGTTTTCGGGAAAAAGGAATTGAATATGAGACAAAGACGTTGGATGGAAATTCTTAGTGATTACGATTGTAATATCCAGTATCATGCAGGAAAAGCTAACGTAGTAGCCGATGCTTTAAGTTGAAAATATCATGAAAAGCCAAAAAGAGTACGTTCTTTCAAATTAAATTTGCAGATAGATTTAAATGAGCAAATCAGAAAGATACAAGAATCAGGAATCAAGGATGATACTGAAAAATTGAAAGGAATGATCAAGGAATCAGAACAAGGAACAGATGGAATTTGGAGATCCATAAGAAAAGAATTTGGATACCTAAACTACGAAACCTACGTCACCAAATATTAGAAGAAGCCCATAAGTCTAAATATACAATACATCCTGGAAGCGATAAAATGTATCAAGATTTAAGACAGAATTTCTGGTGGATAGGAATGAAAAAGGATATAGCAGCTTATGTAGCCAAGTGTCTAACTTGTTCATAGGTTAAAGCTGAACACTAGAAACCCTCAGGTTTTTTACAACAATTAGAAATGCATGTATGGAAATAGGAATTAATAACAATGGACTTTGTTACCAAATTACCCAAAACAAGAAAAGGTAATGATACAATCTGGGTGATTGTAGATAGATTAACAAAATCTGCTCATTTCTTACCAATGAAGGAAGCTTTCAGTATGGAACAATTAGCCAAGTTGTGTGTAAATGAAATAGTTTCATTACATGGAATTCCTTTATCTATTGTTTCTGATAGAGATACCCGTTTTATTTCCCATTTTTGGACAAGTTTCCAAAAGGCAATGGGAACCAAGCTAAATCTAAGCACCGCTTATCATCTTCAAACGGATGGATAAAGCGAAAGGACTATACAGACAATGGAAGATATGCTTAGAGCTTGTGTAATCGATTTCAGAGGAAATTGACGATCATTTACCATTAATAGAATTTTCCTACAACAACAGCTATCATACCATCATCAGTGCTGCACCATTCGAAGCACTTTATGGACGAAAGTGCCGAACCCAAGTCTGTTGGGCAGAAATTGGAGAAAAGCAACTATCTGGACCTGAGATAGTACAAGAAACAATAGACAAGATTATTCAAGTCAAGGAACGACTAAAAGCAGCACGCGATCGACAAAAGAGTTATGCTGACAACAAGCGAAATCCATTGGAATTTCAAGTGGGAGACAAGGTATTATTAAAGGTTTCTCCTTGGAAAGGAGTGGTGAGATTCATCAAAAGAGGAAAGCTAAGCCCCTGGTATGTTGGACCCTTTGAGATTATTAAAAGAATAGGACCAGTAGCTTATCTGCTACAACTGCCGGAGGAAATGGCAGGAATACATGATGTATTTCATGTGTGTAATCTCAAAAAGTGTTTAGCCAATGAATCATTAGTAGTACCTCTTAAAGACATAGTGGTAAATGAAAAGCTCACATTCGTAGAGAAACCTCTACAAATTGAAGACAGGAAAGTCAAGAATCTCAAACACAAGAGATTAGTTCTAGTCAAAGTAAACTGGGATTCCAAGACAGGACCAGAGTACACTTGGTAGCTTGAATCAGAGATGCAGAGGAAGTATCCACACCTATTCCAGTAGACCTCTAGGACGAGTTCTAAAACAAGGTGGAGAGGATATAACAACCCTCCTAAAATATTTCCGACACCCCTAAAATAATTAGAATGTCCCTATATGTCCTAAAATACACCCCGTATACGAAATTCGACCCTATATACCTTTAATTTTACAAAAATTAAATAAAAATCAATTTTTATAGTCTCTCGCGGGCCGCGAAGACTTGCTCTTCATCTTACGCGGGCCGCGAGCGAGAGGACAAGAGGCGAGGCTATACCGGTGACTGGGCCAAGCTAGGACCTACCCGGCCTACGTCGCGGGGCGCGTAAGCCCCTTGTGTGGCATTCGCGGGGTGCGACAAAGTGCCGATCAGGCACTATAAATAGAGGATCACGGCTTCAGTTGTCAAATCGTTCAAAACTCGATCTCGCTCTCAATTTTCTACATAGCAAATATTATCTCGGGCATAATACCCCACTAAAACAGCAAAGCTTTGCCTCGTTGTAAGTATTTTAACCCCCAGTTACGCATTAGATACGCTGCCCGATTGATCTAGTGCTCCGTAACGGCTGTCAAGGTTCTGACCGACGTAGTCGTTGGAGTTCTGTCTTGGGGAGGGTTATTATACTAACGCGTGTGGATTGTTTAATTTATTAGATTATAACCAGGAAACCATAGGAAAAAGCCTAAATTAGCAATGCGAGTAATCTCCATTTTGTAAACCTTTTTGCAAACTGTTTTTACAAAACCTCAATTGTTTTTACATTATAATTAACAGTGATAGAGTATTTGTAATTCTAAAATTATCGTCAGTATGTTGGGGTTTTGTATACAAAATTTGTTACTACACTGTGAGTAGTAACATGACCACAAGTCGGGTCGACAGTACCGTGGGTGGTAATTAAGGTAGAATAATAAACAAATGTAATTGCTAATTGCCCTCAATACTGTACAAGGATAAAATCTATTTTGATTAAATTGGGATTCACTCACTAGTATTTCCCACTGACAAGTATTTTTAAAACGCGTTTCAGGTAACCGAATGTGCAAGCCAAAACAGAAGCCAACTGGACAACACTGAAGGCTTGGAAAATGTGGCTATAAAAGTTACCTAAATAAAGAAAGATGTTTTATTCAATAAATTAGGGTTTATCCCTATAAACATGTTTCTAGTAAAAACTTGGGTTTATCCAAATATATTTAATATTATAAAAATGTGGTATTTTACTCTGATAAAATATTTCCTAACTACGGTCCTGATATAAATTCCGCTGCCAAATAATGATAAACACCGATACCACCATCTCTAAGTAGGTCGCGGCCGCCCGCCCGCCCGCCTCTCGAGGCAGGGGTCGGGGGTTGCGACATGTGTCTTTTGTACAAATTGAATGTACTCGCCAGTATTTCCTGCTGACCAAATGTTTTTAAAACGCGTTTCAGGTGATTACAGTAGATTGGAATAAGAGTTGTGATACGACACCAAAAGGCTTACAGAAGTGACTTATTTTATCAATTAAATTAAATTAAATTAAGAAAAGTTGTTTTATGTATTCGGGTTTATCCTATATTAAAGCTACCTTTGCAAAACATGGGTTTATCCCCATCTGTTTAATAAATAAAATCCGGTGTTTCTAAACTCTGGTATTTTCCTAACTCACGGTCCTGATGAAATTTCCGCTGCAATACTTTTCAAAATAACCACCGGTACCACTTGACTGAGTCACGGCTCCCGCTCCCAGGGTAGGGTAGGGTAGGGTAGGGGTTCGTGACAAAATCGAAGTAATAAACGTAGAGGATACGATTTCCAACCAAAATGAGAATTGTTTTGGTCAAAAATCACACAAGGATATGGTAACCAAATCTGATTTTTGTGAGGTTGAGTGCTTGAATTAATGAACAAATGTATGAACAATGTAAGAATGAAATGAATGTTGGACACAATGATTTATACGAGGAAAAAACACTTGATCAATGTATGATCTCCGGCACAAAAAACCTCGGGTGATGGAAACTACCGATCACCAACTATAGTAAACAAACAATGTGTACAAATCGGGAGGATAACAAGCTTGTTACAAGGATCACTAGTGTGCAAAAAGTGTATAATCGCCAATCAGTTGTAGAGAGTTCTCGAGAGTAGTGTATGTTGCTAATTATTGTTCTATCAAGCTTGTTATCCCCATTAAAAATAGAAACTAACTAAGCTAACTAACAATCCGAAAAAGGTGCTAGCTTCCCACGATCTCCACAACGGTCACGAAGGCCATGTACATGCAGAATTAGAAAGTATATTCCCCTGGAATCTCGGCAAGACCAAGTCCCACTCGAATACTCCTGCAAAACAAGTTCAAATATAATGGAAACAATTGTTAGTATAAGGATCATAATGAGGATCCTGAATCCTTCAACGTCTTCTGAGGATCCTTAATTCAAACTAAACTTAGGATCCGTGATCCTGCCTGCACTTGAGGATCCTTTATCCACAAATTGTGAAAATCCATCCCTAACAATTGCCCCCAAAATATGAGGAATTAATCGTAACTAAATGAGTCATATTTTCTGCTTTATCTCGAACGAGTTGTTTAGCGTAAATATAGTCGTTGCAATAGGACTAGCCGTTGCGAATGTGACATCAGTGACAAGACTTCCCTGCACAATCATCATTATATATACAGAGTTAGAGATAAGGATCAAGATGCATTTGAATTCGATAGTTTCACTCCTTTAAATCTTCATCCGGAGATCAAACAGGTATTCTCTCTTTCCTTCTCTCTAAATTCTTCTCTTCCGATACTCTATTCTCCGGGCATCCATAGCGAAAATGACCCTCCGATCCTCACCTGCTAAGGATCATAAGAAAGACAGCCCCTGGAAAAGCCAGGGTGTAACTAAAAACCCTTCGCTGGAACTCTGTCGTTTCACCGATCCTAAGATTGATCAGATACGTCATTGCTTTCCGGCGGAAGCCGTCTTCAGATCATTTGACTCTTCAATGAAGAGTGACTGTGTTTCTGATACTTGGGTCACTTTTTCTGATAGGGTTTTCTTATCCTTTCCCTGCTTTTACACAATCTTTCTTCACACTCACGGGCATGTGCTATATACAAGCCATGCCAATTATGTGGAGAGTTCTTTATACCCGTGAAAACATCATCGAGCAGGAGTGTGTTGACATAGGGGTGTCTGAGTTGAGTCGGTTATACAATATTGTTAGCCATGGTTCTCACCGTTTCTTGTTCAAGCCTAAACCCGGCCAGCCTCATCCAATCCTCAAAACCACCAAAAATGACACCCACTGGAGGAACCGGATCTTCTTTGTAAGGAGGGACTCACTCCTAGATGGGAAAGACCTTCCCAAAAGATGGATCACCCAGGGTAGGATATGGGATCCTTAGACAAGGATCATAGTAGGACTCTTTTTCTTTTAAGGATAACTGATCCTTCTTTCTGTTTTTGCAGCAATCTCGCTTTCTCATATTCAAGAAACACCTGCTACACAAGAAAGGATTTCTGCTTTCTAGAACCTTGATCCTGCTGTAAGGACATTTCAAATCAAAGCAAAGGATTCACAAGAAGCATCCTCCGGTTCCTTAACAATGTCAAGTAAGTATCCATTTCTTTGTATAAATAAATGTTTAAATAAACGTAAAGTATGAATACTTATCTGTTTTTTTACATTTGTAGGCGCTGGAAAATCCTCAAGATCAGCTTCCAGGTTCAGTGTCAGTGATCTTGATGCATTTGCTTCCTCAAAGTCCACTAAGAAAGAACTAGCTGCCAGTCCCAGCATCCCGAACCCTAAAGGCATGAGCACGCGGGGCAAGGGTGCCAAGAAAAGAAAGACCTCTGAGCCCACTGAAGGCCTCCCTCTCATCCAACACTAGTTCAAGGAGTATGTCTCTGAGGTAAGGATCCTGGATCCTTAAGTCTGATCTTCCCTTTCTGAGGATAACGGATCCTGACATATACTTCTTTTATGAAGAAATTTGCTGAGATCCAAATGCTCCTTGATCACAGTCTGGCAGAGGCTGAACAGAAGAACCTGGACTTCCAGCCAATGTTCCCGCCCAAAGACAAGAAAATCTCCTCCCTCGAGAAGGACATCAACCTGGTGAAGAAGGAGTTGGTCCTGACCTAGATCACAGCTCAGCAGGAGAAGGAAGAGGTGATGGAAGGGGAAAAGCTCTCTGCTACAATCGCCATGCTTAAGATCAAGCTACAAATGGCTAAGGAGGCTGAGGATCCTACTTTTGACAGGTCGGCCTGGAATCAGGAGGCTTGGAAGCAGAAGCTGGCGGAGCTGGACGATGAAGAGGAAGCTTAGGAGGTCTTGGCAATTGAGGCTGGTAGCAGTGGGGTGAAGGATCCGGTGGAAGAGATAGCTGGTGGTGATGCCGCAGCGAAGGTTTAGGCTGCAACAATGGGTGATGATGGATTTATCTAGACGCGGTCGGAGCCCATTTTTTATGGTTTAATGGTTTTTGTTTGTTGGTGTTGTTAAACAATGTTGGTCTGTACTTGAAAAATAGTATTTAGGTTTAAGGATCACGGATCCTTGGGACAATAGGTAGGATGATAGTTGGTGGAGGGATCCTCTGTTTGGGGGATGAAGCCACTATTATCATGTCATCTTTATTTCCTGCACTTTAGACTTGTTAATGTGGACACCCTTTACCTACCCCCGCGGACGGGCCACATATTGCTGGTAGATGCTTGAGGTAGGTAATTTTGACAACCTTTAAAAGGGTTTAACTATGGATGAATAAACAAAACCTTTAACTTTTGGCTATCTTGTATTGTTCATTCTGTGTCTACTTACCTTTCAATTATTATTGCATATTCCTTTGAACTTACAAGTTAATAATGAAAGTATAAGAATTAGTTTATGTTAAAAAATGTAGGATATGATCAAGGATCAAATATCCTAAAATCAAAAAGTTTAAAAAGTGAGATAATTTTAGGATCATATATCCTGTTGTCAAAGATCAAGGGTAACATATATAAATCAAGAATAAAATTAAAGTAAATAAAGATCATACCAGAGAATCCAAGTTAGGATCCTAAATCCTTGATGTTTACAATCATGATAACCAAAAGACAGACCTTGTATGAAATTAGGATCCAGGATCCTTAACTGTTTAGCTTTAGAAAGCTTAAATAAGACATAACTTGGGACTAAGCCAACTGCAAAAGGAATAGTTAGTGTCTGGGGACAAGCCCAATAAACTGGGGACAAGCCCAAAAACTGGGGACAAGCCAAAAAACTAGGGACAAGCCTAAAAAACTGGGGACAAGCCTAAAAAACTGGGGACAAGCCTAAAAAACTGGGGGCAAGTTCAAAAAACTGGGGACAAGCTCAAAAAGCTGAGGACAAGCCCAAAGGATCTTGTGTAAACTGGAGTATGGCCCTTATTGGCGACTATCCAAACTTAGTGACATGAAAATGCCAAAACCTTAGCTAACGTGAAAACGTTAGAAACCTTAGGAACGGATGTATGGTACGTCTATACTTAGGATCCTGAATACAACCAGTACAATGAAATTGTCAGCCCCTAAAGCGGGTACTGGTCCCATTGCCTTTAACTGCATTAGGATAATCGTGCGCTACTGGCAAAGGTAGTAGATGCCTTAAACTGGGGACGAGCCCAAAAACTGGGGATAAACCCATAAAACTGGGGACAAGCCCATAAAACTTAGGAGACTTCTATGGATATTTAATCCTCTATCAAGGATCCCTGATCTTCTGCAAAACTCAGAATTTTAGTGAAGAAGGATAAAGGATCCTAGATCCTTTTCCTTGTAAACAAATAAATTAAAGGATTATGTAAATTAGAATCAAATCATTACCAGAATGAGGATCATATATCCTCTAAGGATCCTTTGTGTATACCAGAAATGAGGAAGATTAAGGATCCTGGATCCTTCTTACATGAAGTATCTTTTTAAATGGACAGTATTCCAAGCTCTTGGTAGCAAATCACCCTCCATTGTTAATAAACGATATGCCCCCTTTCCTGCCTCAGCTTCAATAAGATAGGGGCCTTCCCACTTTGGTGCTAACTTGCCATCAGCAGGATTTGTGGTATTTTGGAATGCTTTCCTTAACACCATGTCACCAACTTAAAACTTTCTGATCCTGACATTCTTGTTATAAGCTCCAGCCATCCTTTGTTGATAGCTAGCCAATCTTATCCGTGCCAAATCCCTGAGTTCTTCTATGGTATTCAAGTCTTGAACCAAGTTTTCAGCATTTCCTTCAGGATCACGGATGTTTGTTCTTGCGGTAGGAACCACCATCTCGGTAGGGATCACTGATTCTGCTCCAAACACTAAAGAAAATGGAGTTTGGCTAGTAGCATTCTTGGGAGTTGTTCTATCAGCCCATAATACATATGGTAGCTCTTCTGCCCATTTTCCCTTTTTGGATCCAAGCTTCTTCTTCAAGTTGTTGATGATGATCTTGTTGGATGATTCTGCTTGACCATTAGCTTGTGGATGGACTGGTGTTGATGTTATCATCTTAATCCCCCAACTGTCACAAAAGTTAGTAGTTCTACTCCCAATAAATTGGGATCCATTATCACAAACAATTTCAGAAGGGATACCAAATCTGGTAATAATGTTTCTTTTAATAAAGGATATCACTTCTTTTTCTCTGACTTGAGCAAAGGCTTCAGCTTCTATCCACTTGGAAAAGTAATAAGTCATGGCGAGCATAAACACTTTTCCTCCTGGTGCTTTTGGAAGTTTACCAACTATATCCATTCCTCATCTCATGAATGGCCAAGAAGAGGATATAGGATGCAGGAGCTCTGCTGGTTGATGAAGGATATTGCTATGTCTCTGACAAGCATCACATTTCTTGGTATTATCCACAACAACCTTCTTCATAGTAGGCCAATAATATCTTGTCCTAAGGATCCTTGAGAACAGTGCTTTGCCCCCAGTGTGGTTTCCACAATCTCCTTCATGAAAATCCTTTGGGACTTCTTGAATTTCATGATCCTCTATGCATCTTAGATATGGACCTGCAAGAGATAGTTTATATAACATGTTATTTAGTATTGTAATTTGAGATACCTTGACTTTGAAAGCTCTGGGGTTTTCTCCTATAGGAATCTCTCCATGTTGTATATATCTCATGATTAGGAGGATCCAGGATCCTGAATGTGATTGTGCATCATCACTATGTATGATTGCAGAATCCTCTACTATTTCCATAGTTGTGTGATCCTTAATAGTAGGAGTCAAGATATGGATTATGGGAATTTTAATATCCTCTGGAATCTTCAATGATGATCCAAGGTTGGCCAAAGCATCAGCTTCTGCATTTTCTTCTCTGGGTACCTGTGTCAAACTAAAAGAAGCAAAAGAGTCTGCCAATTTCTTGACTATCTCTAGATATTTGATTAGTCTTTCACCTTTAACAGCATAAGAACCATTAAAGTGATTAGTAATTAACAATGAATCTACATGTACCTCAAGATACCTGATCCTCATGTGCTTGGCAATTTGCAAATCAGCTATCAAGGCTTCATACTCAGCCTCATTATTAGTAGTTTGAAACTCACAAGCTATTGAGTGGGGTATTATGTCCCCCTGTGGCGATTTTAGTAGTACTCCTAGTCCAGTTCCTTTGACATTAGAGGCTCCATCTGTGAAGAGAATCCAAGGATCCTTAGTCTCTTCAAGCTGCTGAACTTCTAACTCAGCTTCCCTTTGTAGATCACTACTGAATGTTGGTGCATGTTTGTGACAACAGCTTAGATTTGGTCTTTGGATATCTTGTAATTAGTTAAACGATAAACAGTTAGCGAGTTTAGCTTTGTATTAGTGAGATAATAGAGTTTGGGCTAAACAAAACCCACATTGGGTGATGGGGGATGTTTTGGGCCTAGCCCATGTAGTAAACCCAGCCTAATGTTGCAACCTTGTGTTATATAAACAAGGTTAGGCTTTAGGGTTTAGGTTAATCAGCCAAAACAATTTTTGAGAGATAGAATTTCGTGAGAGCTTGTGCTTGGACGAAATTGAGTGTGGTTAGGGATCTTGATTGATTGTAATCAAGTTTGATAGATAATCAATAAAGATCCGGTTTGAAAGTGAATTGATGTTTCTGTTTTCTACTTGTTTCTGTGATATTCTGATCAAGAGGATTCCGCACTCTTGATTGGAAAGACAATTCTGTTAAAGATCCATACAGGGTGAAGGGGACCTACAATTGGTATCAGAGCATTAGGCTCTTGGAGGCTCGGTTCAGAATTGTTCTTGGAGAAACAGGGAGTTTTTTCGAAATTTTTGAAATCTGAAAATTAGGGTTTTTAAATTTTCGACATTTTTGATAAAATTTTCGAAATTTGTTGGCTGTTTTGATTTTCTGGTTTGTTTGATTGCTGTTTTGCAGGTTTCAGGGTTTCCAGGAAAGTTTTTGATTGATTCTGGAAGAATTTTTGGCTGAATTTCTTGAAGATTCGAAGACTGTTCTTCGTGTTCTTCGTGGTTTTCCATCTGTTCTTGATAATTTTCGAAATTATTGTGCTGATTTGGTGTTTTTGATTTTGCAGATTTGTGTTGGAGAATCAGGAAAATCTTCAGAATTTTGATCAGATTGAGTTTCCGAATTTACTGGTTTAGCGAAATTAACAAGTCAGCGAATTTGTCTGACCTGCGAAATTAACTGTACCAGCATATCTATCGGCGAAGTAAATCCAAAGGCGACTTTGGTAACCGTATAATTTTCCTCAGCGAAATTATTACAGTTTTCGGTGACTTTACAGGTCGTCGTAATCGCGAAATTGAGACAGCGAATATAACTAGCGAAATTGATCTGCGAAATTAACAGCATAATAGTCCAGCGAAATTAACATCATAACCAGCAAAATTAACTTAGACCAGCGAATTTAACAGGGTGGAATTTTTGTTGGCAAGCGTCGATAAAATTTCAGTGTTTTGCAAATAGAAATTGATCCGTAGCTCGTTAGACAGAACCAAAAAAAAAAAACTCTGAAAAATCCCGAATACGGTTTTTGACATTATATATCATTGGATTCGTCTTTTCGAGACGATTCTAAAGGTGTAATTTGGTAACCACTGTTTTCGGAGATATTTTGTACGGTTTTCTCAGTCTGCAACGCTTAAAATGTCAAACATGTTGAATCTGAATGCACCTAAGATGATGAAGGTGGAGAATTATCTTACATGGAAGGACAACTTCAAATCCTTCATTGAATCTCAGGATGCACGCATGTGGATCTGTATTGAAGATGGGTACATAAACCCAACACACGATTATGAGGGCAGACCACGTAGAACAGACTATGTGAACATGAAAGAGGATGATAAAAAGACGTATGAGGCTGAAAAGAGAGCCTTGGCTGCGATAAAGATGTCCTTACCTGATAGCATCAAGCATACCTTCACAAAGTACACTAATTCAAAGGATATGTGGGATGCATTACAAAAGCGATATCAGGGGAATGAGAGTGCCACTCAGGCATTCATGGCAGAGATAGTGCCAGTTGATGAGGCTGAAACTACTGTGAGTGATGCTGAATCTGAAGTGAAAAATACTGAAGCTCAAGTGGAGAATGCTGAAGCAAAAGTGGATGCTGAAGTAGAGAAAGAGAGTGAAGCTGAACAGGTTATTGCTGATGAAACCTCAGAAGTTCATGAGGAAAAGGTACAATCTAATTCTGTGTGTTTAAGATGTCGTGAACTACAGGGTGAGGTTGACAGGTTGTCAACACAAAACCAAAGTCTGGTAAGTGAGATGTCTAACATAAAAGAAGCAAACTTTTTTGCTAAAAGAAATGAATCTACATACTTGAAGAAGATAAGAGGTTATGAAAGTGAAATTGAAGCTTTAACATGCAAGTTAAATGAAAAACTTCAAGTAATAGATTTAGCTCATGACATGATGGCTGAAAAAACAAAAGAGATTTCTGAAAAATGCAAAGAGTTGTCAGATGCACAACTCAAAATTGTTGAACTTGAAAAGAAATTGAGTCAATTCAGAGATTCGTCTTTTGTAATGAAACACATGATGGGTGGGTTAAAGAAGAGTAATGACAAGACCAGTGTGGGCTTCCAGGGCTTTAATGAAGTTCCACCTCCTCTTAGTCATGACTATTCATTCCTGCCTAGTGAAGATGAGCTAGCAAACTTTATGGCATCTGCACCAAGTAGTTTCGGATCCACATCAAGTCAAGGTGATGGATCTGAGAGTTGTTTTGGTCAAAAAAGCAGACGAGGATAATGTAACCAAACTCTCTGTTACGGGGTATGATGCTTGAATTGGTCTATAGCAATAAGGATCACTATGAAAAATAAATAACAAGTGACACAAGGTTTATACGGGGAAAAAGCCCTTGATCAAGAGTTGATCTCTGGCACAAAAAACCCTGGGTGATGGAAACTACCGATCACCAACTCAAATTAAACAAGTAATGTGTTACAACTTCGGATGATAGCGAGCTAAATACAAGGATCACTATAGTGTTTTGTGTAAAAAGTGTACGAAATTGCTAAGTGAATGAACGAGAGCTGTTGTGAGCGGTTTTCAGAGTGTGTGTAGCCAAAAATAGCAAAAGTGTTGTCTAATTAGCTCGCTACCCCTTTTAAATCTAGTAAAAATCTAAATAACAAACTATCCGCAAATGGTGCAAGTCCTCCACGACTCCACAACGTCCATTTCTGACCAAGCACGTGCGGAATAGACTTAGAATATTCTCCAGAAATATCGCCAAGACCAAGTCCCAATTGATATTCCTGCAAAACAGTTACGAATTCAAAGCAGACAATCATTAGTATAAGGATCCTTAGGATGATCCATGATCCTGATCCTGAGGCACTTCTGAGGATCACTAACTGACACAGAAGTAAGGATCACCAAACAGGATAATAATTGAGGATCACGGGTCATTTAGAAATCCACCCCTAACAATTGCCCCCAAAATATAAGGAGTTATATTGTAAATAAACGAGTTGTATTTTGTTGATCTTATCCGCAACAAACTAACGGATAACTAGCCGTTGAAGACGGACTAGCCATTGCAAAGCTGACGTCACTGAAGTGACAATCCTGCAAATCATCATTATAAATAGGAGTTAGAGATAGGATCAATATGCATTTAAATCCGAAGAAACTCCCTTTAAATTCTCAGTCGAAGATCAATCAGGTATCTCTTCTCTTACTTCTCCTTCTCTTACTCTGTTTTTCTTTCTCTACCATCATCTCGTTAAGAATGATGCTCCGGTCCTCCCCCGCCAAGGATCACCAGAAGGATAGCCCCTTGAAGAGTCAAGGGATCATCAAGGACTCAGTGAATGAAAGGTGTTACTTTACCGATGCCCAAATAGATAAGATCCGTCATTGCTTTCTGGCGAACGCCTTTTTCAAACCTTTCGATCCCACGGTTCTGAGCGACTATGTTTCTGAAACATGGGTTGCCTTTCCGGTTACTCCATTCACCATAGGGTATACCTATCCTTTTCCAGACTTTACCCAATCCTTCTTTTCCCTTACCGGCATCTCTTACATCCAAGCTATGCCGATGATTTGGAGGGTCTTGTATACCCTGGAGAGGATCATAGAGCAGGAAGGGATTGATTTAGGAATGTCAGAACTGACAGAGATGTATGATCTCACGACGTTCGGATCCCATCGATATATGTTTAAGCGAAAACCCGGCGAAGAACATCCCATTTTTAAAGCCACCAAGAATGACACAAATTAGAAACGACGCTTCTTCTTTGTCAGGAGGGATACCATTCCAAACAGAAAGCATTTACCCAGGAAGTGGTCCACCAATGGTAGGACAGAGGATCCTGAGAAGGATCACCAGGTAATCTTGCTCTTGTGAAAGGATCACTAACCCCTTTTTGTCTTGTGTTATGCAGCTATCTCTGTTTCGCACCTTATCACAACACCCGCAACCAAGGAAAGGCTTGCTGTTTTTCGGAAGCTTGATCCTGAAATAAGGTCATTTAAGATAGACACCCAAGACTCACAAGAAGTATCCTCAGGTTCCATCACCATGTCAAGTAAGTATCCTGCTTTTTGCATAGTTGAGTATTAAAATAAATAGTTAAATTGAAATAGGATAAGGATACTTATCTTGCTTTAAATGTGTAGGTGCCGGAAAATCTTCCAAGCCTGCCTCCCAGTTCAACACAGCCGATCTTGATGCTGTTCGATCCAGGAAGAAGAGGTCCACTACCAGTCCTAGCGTCTCCATTCCCAAGGCACCCACTAAAGGAAGGGGTGGCAAGAAGAGGAAAACTTCTAATACAGAGGATCTACAAGGCCTACCACTGATCCGCCACCAGTTCCTTGAATACTTCAATGACGTGAGGATCATCAATTCTGCCTAGGTATCCTACTCATTTGAGGATCATCTGATCTTGAATTGCTTTGTCTTTTTCTTTGCAGAAATTTGCTGAGATTGAAGATTATGTGGGAAGCGTCGAGGAGCTGGATAAGAAGATTGCTGACCTCCAACAAGTTGCAGTGCTTAAGGATCTTAAGATCGCTGATCTTGAAAAAGTCCTTCAAGATGCCAAGACTAAGACAGCTAAAATCTTGATTGACATCGACTACGAGAAGCATGATCTCATAGAAGGTGCAAAGGTCTCCGCTGCCATCACAATGTATCAGACAAAACTAAAGATGGCCCAGGAAGCTCAAGATCCTAACTTCGACAGAAGCAGCTGGGATGTTGAGGGCTGGAAAGCGAGGCTGGCTGATCTTGAAGATGATGAGGAGGCTGAGGAGGTTTTAGCGATTGAGGCTGGAAGCAGTGGAAAGGATCTGGTGAAGGATACCGAAGCTGGAGGGGATGAAGATGCAGCGAAGGTGTAGGCTGCATGATTGGGCAATGATGGACATTCCTAGACGTAGCCGGAGCCCAATTTTTAAATTTGGTAGTAGTTTTTTGTGGTTGTGATGTTTTTAAAACAATGATGGTCTGTAATAACTAAACAATAGCTATTAGGGTTAAGGATCATGAATGATCCTTTGGACAATAGGTAGGATTACAACTGGTAGAGGGATCCTCTGTTTGGGGGGATGGAGCCATTGTGATCCTGCCATCTTTCTAATTCCTGCACTACCAAGACCTTTAGACAATGGACACCCTTTACCTACCCCAGCGGACGGGCCACGTATTGCTGGTAGATGCTCGGGGTAGGTAATTTTGACAACCTTCGATGGTTAAACTTTTGTTAATAAAATAACCTTAATCTTTTTTTGGCTTATTTTGTGTTGTTATCCCTTTCTGTTCTTTTTTTAAATTTTCATTTGTCTTGACATACACTTGTCTGAACAGAAAAAGTTGAACAAATTAGATAGAAAATATTTAGGATATGATCCAGGATCAAATATTCTATAGTTGAAAAATTCCGAAAAGTGGTATATTTTAAAGATCACGAGTTCAGTTGTCAAAGTATTAGGGTTATTCAAATAATCAATGAATAAAATCAAAATAGTTAAGGATCATACCTGAGGATCCAAGTTAGGATCCTAACTCTTAATACTATAAACAGGATAACCACAGAACAAACCTTAGTAAAAGGTAAGGATCAAGGATCCTTGGTTGTTTAACTTCAAAGACCTGAAATAGAACATAACTTGGGACTAAGCCATTATAAGATAAAGGTTAGCGACTGGGGACAAGCCCAAAGAATAACTGGGGACAAGCCCAAGGATAACTGGGGACAAGCCCAAGGAATAACTGGGGACAAGCCCAAGGATCTTGTGTGAACTGGAGTATGGCCCTAACTGGCGACTATCCAAACTTAGTGGCATGAAAATGCCAAAACCTTAGCTAACGTGAAAACGCTAGAAACCTTAAGAACGGATGTATGGTACGTCTACCATTATACGTAGGATCCTAGGTATAGCCAGTACAATGGAATTATCAGCCCCTAAAGCGAGTACTAGTCCCACTGCCATGAACTATACCAGGATCATCGTGCGCTACTGGCGGAACTGGGGTCAAACCCAAGGATTACTGGGGTCAAACCCAAATAACTGGTTGCTTGTGTGGATAATCATGCTTTTGCTAAGAGTACCTGAACCTTCAAAACTTAAAATCTCGTGAAGTGGGGATAAAGGATGCAAGATCCTTATCCTTATGTGAGAAAGTAAGGAAATGAAATAGTTCAAGATTAGAATGTTACCAAAAATGAGGATCATCTGTGCTTTAAGGATCCTTTAAGGATATTTATCATGTGAGGATCATGGATCCTTATCACATGAAATATCTCTTCAAATGGACAGCATTCCAAGCTCTTGGTAGTAAGTCACCTTCCATTGTTAGCAATCGATATGCCCCCTTTCCTGCCTCAGCTTCAATCAAGTAAGGGCCTTCCCATTTTGGTGCCAACTTTCCATCAGCAGGATTGGTGGTATTCTGGAATGCTTTCCTTAGTACCATATCACCAACTTGGAACTTCCTGATCCTAACATTTTTGTTGTAGGCACCGGCCGTTCTTTGTTGATAACTGGCCATCCTTATCCTTGCCAAATCTCTGATTTCTTCTATAGTATCCAGGTCTTGAACCAAGTTCTCATCATTTTCCTCAGGATCACGAATACTGGTTCTAGCAGTTGGAACCACCATTTCTGTAGGGATAACTGATTCTGCCCCAAATACCAAAGAGAATGGAGTTTGGCCTGTAGCATTCTTAGGAGTTTTCCTATCAGCCCAAAGCACATAAGGTAATTCTTCTGCCCAATTCCCTTTCTTGGATCCAAGCTTCTTCTTCAGATTGTTGATGATGATCTTATTGGAAGATTCTGCCTGACCATTAGCTTGTGGGTGGACTGGTGTTGATGTTATCATCTTAATCCCCCAGCTGTCACAAAAGTTAGTAGTTCTGCCCCCAATGAATTGGGAACCATTATCACATATAATTTCAGAAGGAATACCAAATCTAGTTATAATATTTCTTTTAATGAAGGATATAACTTCCTTTTCTCTGACTTGGGCAAAAGCTTCAGCCTCTATCCACTTGGAGAAGTAATCAGTCATAGCAAGCATGAACACTTTTCCACTAGGTGCCTTAGGAAGCTTACCAACTATATCCATGCCCCATCTCATGAATGGCCAAGTGGAGGATATAGGATGTAATAATTCAGCCGGTTGATGAAGGATATTGCTGTGTCTCTGACAAGGATCACACTTCTTAGCATATTCCACAGCATCTCTCTTCATGGTTGGCCAGTAGTATCCTGTCCTCAGGATCCTTGAGAATAACGCCCTGCCCCCAGTGTGGTTTCCACAATCTCCTTCATGGAAGTCTTTTAAAACTTCTTGGATTTCAGGATCCTCAATGCATCTTAAGTATGGTCCTGCAAGAGATCGTTTGTACAACATATTATTTAAAATTGTGAATTGAGATACCTTAATTTTGAAAGCCCTAGGGTTTTCTCCTGTAGGAATCTCTCCATGTTGTAAATATCTCATTATTGGGAGGATCCATGATCCTGAATGGGATTAATTATCATCGCTAGGGGTGATTGCAGAATCCTCTCCTATCTCCATAGCCACATGATCCTCAATAGCCGGGGTCAGGATATGGATAATAGGGATCTTGATATCCTCCGGGATCTTCAAGGATGATCCTAAATTGGCTAGTGCATCTGCCTCTGCATTCTCTTCCCTTGGTACCTGTGTCAAACTAAAGGATACAAAAGAGAGTGCCAATTCTTTGACTAACTCCAGATATTTGATTAGCTTTTCACCTTTAACAGCATAGGATCCATTAAAGTGATTAGTGATTAACAAAGAATCTACATGTACCTCAAGATACCTGATCCTCATATGCTTAGCAATTTGCAAACCAGCTATCAAGGCTTCGTATTCAGCCTCATTGTTAGTGGTTTGGAACTCACAAGCTATAGAGTGGGGTATTATGTCCCCCTGTGGTGATTTTAGTAGTATCCCATGCCCTGTTCCTTTGACGTTTGAGGATCCATCAGTGTAGAGTATCCAAGGATCCTTGGTCTCTTCTAGCTGCTGGACTTCCAATTCAGCTTCCTTTTGCAAATCACTACTGAAATCTGCCACAAAGTCAGCTAATGCTTGGGATTTAATGGCTGTCCTGGGCTCATATCTTATATCATATGCACTCAGCTTCACTGCCCACTTAGCCATCCTTCCTGACATTTCAGGTTTCCTGAGGACATTCTTAATTGGAAAATTAGTTTTGACGATAATAGCATGAGTTTCAAAATAATGTCTTAATTTAGTAGACGCCATAATTAATGCAAGGATAAGTTTTTCTAAGTGTGAATACCTGGATTCAGCATCAAGTAAACTCTTACTTACATAATAGACAGGATGTTGTGTACCTTCGTGATCCTTAACAAGGACGACACTTACTGCTTTTGAGGATACCGCAAGATATAAGGATAACACATCTCCTTTTTCTGGTTTCATCAAAGCCGGGGCCGAGGATAGGTAATCCTTAAGAGCTCTTAAGGCACTTTCATGCTTATCAGTCCACTCGAATTTCTTGTTCTTCCTTAGGATATCATAGAATTCCTTGCACTTTTCTGAGGATTTGGATATGAATCTGTTTAAAGCTGCAATTCTGCATGTTAACCTCTGAACATCCTTAGCATTGGCAGGTGACTTGATGTTCACTATAGCTTTTATTTGTTCTGGACTGGCTTCAATGCCTCTCTTTGTCACCATATATCCTAAGAATTTACCTGCTTTAACACCAAAGTGACATTTTGAAGGATTAAGCTTCATATTATATTTGTCAAGGATATTGAATGCTTCCTCCAAGTCTCTTAGGTGATCCTCAGCCTTTATTGATTTTACCACCATATCGTCTATGTAAACCTCCATAGTTTGTCCAATCTGATCCTTGAACATCATATTCACTAGCCTTTGATAAGTTGCACCTGCATTTCTTAGTCCGAATGGCATAGCAATATAGCAGTATATACCAGTTGGAGTCATGAAGGCTGTATCCTCTTGATCGGATGGTTCCATTTGAATTTGTTGAAATCCAGATGAAGCATCCATAAAAGTTAACAGTTCATGACCCGCAGTTGCATCCACCATAGAGTCAATGTGGGGTAATGGGAAAGGATCCTTGGGATATGCCTCATTTAAATCGGTAAAATCGACACATACCCTCCACTTTCCGTTTTTCTTTTTAACAACAACCACATTGGCCAACCATCTTGGATACTTGACCTCTCTAATCATACCTGCTCGGAGTAATTTCTCTACCTCCTCCTGGATAATGGCATTTCTTTCCGGTGCAAATTTCCTTCTCCTTTGATGGATTGGTTTGAAGGACCTATCAATGCCAAGTTTGTGAGTGATTACATCTTTAGATATACCTGTCATGTCTTCGTGTTTCCATGCAAAGGTAGTCTTTCTCCTTTTGAGGAAGGATACGAGGTCTTCCTTCATTTCGCCAAGGATCCCTGATCCTACATAAACTTTAGATTCAGGATCATCAGGATCCATAAGGATTTCCACTACGTCCTGTTCGCTTACCTCCAAGACATCCCTTAGAGGACACTTTGATTGCTATTGCTCCCTAGACTTTGATGCTGGTTTCATTGATGAGGTGTAGCAGTTCTTAGCCTCTTGCTGATCACTATCAATCTTCACTATTCCCCAAGGACTAGGAAGCTTCACACATTGATGATAAGTGGATGGGACTGCCTTCATATCGTGTATCCAAGGCCTGCCAAGGATCACATTACAACAAGAAAAACAGTCAATAACACAAAACTTTTGGTAAGAATGTAGGCCTTCGATATAGATTGGGAGTTTAATGTCCCCCAGAGTATTCTTAGTCTCGCCACTGAATCCCACGAGCACAGAGGATCTTGGTATGATGTCAGATTCAGGGATGTTCATCTTCTTGAGAACATCAAGCTGGATAATGTTCACAGAGCTTCCTCCATCTATAAGGATCCTGCAAACAAAATGGTTAGAAATAAAAAGAGTGATAACCAAACCATCATGATGAGGATCCTGGATGTCAACACGATCATCCTCATCGAAAGTTATAACTTTTCCTTCGGAGACACTGGATGTTCGAATGGGTCTATCTCCATTATCCATCTTGGTTTCCTTCGCATGTCTTTTGGCTGCAGAGAAGGATGTTCCACAAATGTCTGATCCTCCAGAAATAAAGTTTATAATTTGTGCATCTGCTGGAAGGGCTGGAGCTTTCTCTGGGATCCTTTCAGGATCCTGAGTCCTTAACTTCTTTCTCCCCAATAATTCTTTCAAGTGCCCCTTGCTCAACAAGTATCCAATTTCTTTTCTCAATGCGATGCATTCTTCTGTGAGATGCCCAAAATCTTCATGGTATGCACACCACTTTGACTTATCTTTAGTTGCAGCTGGTCTATCATTTTTTCTGGGCCATCTAGCTTTATCACCTAAATTCTGCATCGCAAGGATTAGTTCATTGTTATCAATAGAAAAACAATATTCAGAGATTGGAGGATAATCCTCATCATCATCTTCTTGTTCAACAGCATGCACATTCTGGTTGTCAGATTTATTATAGGATCTGAACTTATTGTTCTTGAATGAGGATCCTTGCTTTTCTTGCCTTGAGGATCCTGCTAACCTCTCCTGGATCCTTTTGTCATCCTCTAGCCGGATGAAGCTAAGGGCCCGGGTTCTTACCTCATCTAGATTCCTGCATGGTGTCATAACAAGATCATCATAGAATAACGAATCCCTAAGCAATCCCATTTTAAAGGCTTCAACAGCCGTAGCTATATCCAGGTTAGGAATATCTAAGGATTCTTTACTAAATTTAGTGATATAATCCCTTAATGATTCATTATGACCCTGGGTTATCCTATACAGATCACTAGTTAAACACTCAAATTTTCTACTACAAGAAAACTGGTTATTAAATAGATTAACTAGATTAGCAAATGCGGTAATAGAGTAAGGGGGAAGACTTAGCAGCCATTTAAGAGCCGATCCAGTAAGAGTGGATCCAAATCCCTTGCACAGACATGCTTCCTTTAACCTTTCTGGGATGGGATTGATCTCCATCCTTTCCCTGTACTGAGCTATGTGTTCCTCAGGATCCGTTGAACCATCATACAACTTCATGGTAGGCACATGGAACCTCTTGGGTATCTCAGTATCACAGATTGGTGGTGCAAAACGAGATATCTTGTGGCTCCCATCTGCAATCTTTGGGATAGGCTTGACCACTCCTGGGACACTTGATATCATGTCCTTTAACTTTTGCAATTCTCTGGCCATGGCATGATTGATACCTGTATCCTGCATAAGGCCATGGTTAGTAGTATAAGAATTATTAAAAGTGTTACCTCCCATTGGATTCAAGTTAGGAAGAGTGGATGTTAATCCATATTGTTGAGGCTCTGGAATGACCGATGGACCAGTAGAAGCAATGGTTTGCATTGGAATGAAATCTCCCTGATGGATGTCGGAACTTCCTGATTGCAAACTCCTTAAGGATCCCTGAAACTGTGAGTATCCTTGGACCTGGGAGGATCCTGGAACAAAGGAGGATCCTTGAACTTGGGAGGATCCTTGAACATAGGAGGATCCTTGAACCTGGGAGGATCCTTGAACCTGGGAGGATCCTTGAACATAGGAGGATCCCTGAACTTGGGGGGATCCTTGAACCTGGGAGGATCCTTGAAACGACCAGTACCCTTGAATCTGCTGCGCTCCCGAGTATCCTCCTGAGCTTGCAAAGGATCCTATATGCTGAGGATGGGATCCTGATGGTTGAAAGTGTAACCCTGAAGCCTGAGTCATTGCTGATGACCCGTAATGCACTCCTTTTGGTCCTCCCACATATTGAACGTCTGGAACCACTGAAGGCTGAGAAGTTATAACCGGAGTATCAAAATTCAAAGATCTGGGCATTAGTGGGGAATGATCCTCTGCCGATCTCTTCTGTTTCTTGATGTCTCCAATTTCTCTAAGGATCCTCTCATTGGTCTTGTCCTGCTGCTGGATATGCTCCTTCATCTGCAAAATCAGAGTAAACAAGTCACTAGTAGTAGGAGTATAAGAAGCAGAAGAAGTTGGAGGTTTTGAGAAAATGGGAGTTGGTTTTTTCTCGGCATTTTTCTGAGGTCCAGAAGGTGGTGGAGGCAAAGGTGGAATGCCCTGGGATGAATTGACTGCAGACATCGCACTGGAGGTATTCTTTGATGATGAAGCCATCTGCTTGTAAGCAATGAACCGGAATGATCACAAAGATGAGAATTTCTTAGAAATGAAGCACCAATTGCCCCACGGTGGGCGCCAAACTGTTTTGGTCAAAAAATCAGACGAGGATAATGTAACCAAACTTTCTGTTACGGGGTATGATGCTTGAATTGGTCTATAGCAATAAGGATCACTATGAAAAATAAATAACAAGTGACACAAGGTTTATACGGGGAAAAAGCCCTTGATCAAGAGTTGATCTCCGGCACAAAAAACCCTGGGTGATGGAAACTACCGATCACCAACTCAAATTAAACAAGTAATGTGTTACAACTTCGGATGATAGAGAGCTAAATACAAGGATCACTATAGTGTTTTGTGTAAAAAGTGTACGAAATTGCTAAGTGAATGAACGAGAGCTGTTGTGAGCGGTTTTCAGAGTGTGTGTAGCCAAAAATAGCAAAAGTGTTGTCTAATTAGCTCGCTACCCCTTTTAAATCTAGTAAAAATCTAAATAACAAACTATCCGCAAATGGTGCAAGTCCTCCACGACTCCACAACGTCCATTTCTGACCAAGCACGTGCGGAATAGACTTAGAATATTCTCCAGAAATATCGCCAAGACCAAGTCCCAATTGATATTCCTTCAAAACAGTTACGAATTCAAAGCAGACAATCATTAGTATAAGGATCCTTAGGATGATCCATGATCCTGATCCTGAGGCACTTCTGAGGATCACTAACTGACACAGAAGTAAGGATCACCAAACAGGATAATAATTGAGGATCACGGGTCATTTAGAAATCCACCCCTAACAAGAGTGATGATTTGAAAAGGAAAAATTCACCGCCTAAGAATAAAAATCAAGCTTTTGTTAAAAAGATTAATTTTGTTCAAGGTGGTGATATGAAAAATGAAACAACTGTTATTGAAAATGAATCAAATGTAGAGTTTGCTAAAAATAAAAACAAAGAAAAATCTGAATCCAAGCAAACTAAACAAGGTTCATCCAAGGGATCATCACCATCTGATAAGGGATCTACCTCAGAGACTCCAGCTAAGAAGTCTTTGAAAAGGAGATCGTGCTTCAAGTGTCATACCAAAGGACATGTAGCAAGCTGCTGTCCTAACAAAAAGAGTGAAGCACAACTTAGTGAAAAACAGAGAGGGAAATTACCAGAGAAGAAAGGTGATAGTGAGGAGAAAGGTTCAAATTCTCCAAAGAAATCTGCTCATAAGCAACCAGAAAATGTTGCTGTTGGTGTAGATAAGGCTGAAAAAGGAACTCCACAAGTTCCTCGTTTTCAAAGAAATCAACCAAGATTTCAGCCTAGATCTCCACCAGCTTCCAGAGCTGTTGCTGACAGAAGCTGAAGCTATCCAAAGACCAAAGACAGTGCAAGACTACATGAAGATTGCAAGATGACTGAAGACAAAGTTATTTTATGAATCTATTGTCAAGGGGGAGTTTGTTGGTGCATATTTGTGACAACAACTTAGATTTGGTCTTTTGATATCTTGTAATTAGTTAAACGATAAACAGTTAGCGGGTTTAGCTTTGTAATAGTTGAATAATAGAGTTTGGGCTAAACAAAACCCACATTGGGTGATGGGGGACGAAATGGGCTAGCCCATGTAGCAAACCCAGCCTAATGTTGCAACCTTGTGTTATATAAACAAGGTTAGGCTTTAGGGTTTAGGTTAATCAGCCAAAATAGCTTTAGAGAGGAATTTCGTGAGAGCATAATTAGCTTGGACGAAATTAGTGTGGTTAGGGATCTTGATTGATTGTAATCACTTTGGTAGATAATCAATAAAGATCCGGTTTGATAGTGAATTGCTGTTTCTGTTTTCTACTCGTTTCTGTGATATTCTGATCAAGAGGATTCCGCACTCTTGATTGGAAAGACAATTCTGTTAAAGATCCATACAGGGTGAAGGGGACCTACACTGAAATCTGACACAAAGTCAGCCAAGGCTTGGGATTTAATGGCAGTTCTTGGTTCATATCTTATATCATAAGCACTAAGCTTTACTGCCCATTTGGCCATCCTTCCCGACATTTCAGGTTTCCTGAGGACATTCTTAATTGGAAAGTTAGTCTTAACAATAATAGCATGAGTTTCAAAATAATGGCGTAATTTAGTAGATGCCATAATCAAAGCAAGGATAAGTTTTTTCTAAATGTGAATACCTAGATTCAACATCAAGCAAACTTTTACTTACATAATATACAGGGTGTTGTGTACCTTCATGATCCTTTACAAGGACTGCACTTACTGCCTTAGAAGAGACTGCCAAATACAAGGATAATATATCCCCCTTTTCCAGTTTCATTAAGGCTGGAGCTGAGGATAGGTAATCCTTAAGGGCTTTGAGAGCATTCTCATGCTTTTCAATCCAATCAAATTTCTTGTTCTTTCTCAGGATGTCATAGAATTCCTTGCATTTCTCTGATGACTTTGAAATGAACCTGTTCAAGGCTGTGATCCTCCCTGTCAATCTTTGCACATCCTTGGCATTGGCAGGAGACTTAATATTCACAATCGCCTTGATTTGTTTTGGACTTGCCTCTATGCCTCTTTTTGTCACCATGTAACCTAGGAACTTCCCTGCTTTTACACCAAAGTGACACTTGGAAGGATTCAATTTCATATTGAATTTATCAAGGATATCAAATGCTTCCTCCAAATCTCTAAGGTGATCCTTAACTCTCTTGGACTTAACCACCATGTCATCTATATAGACTTCCATCGTGTGTCCAATTTGTTCTTTAAACGTCATATTGACTAGCCTTTGGTATGTAGCACCTGCATTTCTTAGTCGAAATGGCATAGCAATATAACAATAGATACCAGTAGGGGTCATAAAGGTCGTATCCTCTTGATCAGATGGTTCCATCTGAATTTGTTGAAATCCAGATGAAGCATCCATGAAAGTCAACAACTCATGACCCGCGGTAGCATCCACCATGGAGTCAATGTGGGGTAACGGGAAAGGATCCTTGGGACATGCCTTGTTTAAATCAGTAAAATCGACACATACCCTCCACTTTCCATTTTTCTTTTGAACAACAACCACATTGGCTAACCACCTTGGATACTTAACTTCTCTAATCATACCTGCTCTGAGCAGTTTATCTACCTCCTCCTGGATGATGGCATTCCTCTCAGGTGCAAACTTTCTCCTTTTTTGATGTATGGGTTTGAACGATCTGTCAATGCCAAGCTTATGAGTAATAATATCTTTAGAAATATCTGTCATGTCCTCATGCTTCTAGGCAAAGGTAGTTTTTCTCTTCTTAGGAAGGATACTAGATCTTGTTCGATGTCGTTGAGGATCCCAGATCCTATAAAGACTTTGGATTCAGGATCCTGAGGATCCATCAGGATATCTTTCACATCTTGTTCTCTTGCCTCCAGGACATCTCTTGGAGGATGCTTTAATTGCTATTGCTCCCTAGGTCTTGAGGTTGGCTTCATCGATGAAGTATAGCAATTCTTGGCTTCTTGTTGGTCACTCTCAATCTTCACCACACCCCATGGACTAGGAAGTTTGACACATTGATGATATGTAGATGGAACTGCTTTCATGTCATGTATCCATGGCCTGCTAAGGATAACATTGCAACAGGATAAGCAATTTATAACACAAAATTTTTGAAAAGAACTAAGTCCCTCTATGTAAATGGGAAGTTTAATGTCCCCCAATGTGTTTTTGGTTTCTCCACTGAATCCCACTAGAACTGATGATCTTGGGATAATTTCTGATTCAGGGATGTTCATCTTCTTGAGGACATCAAGTTGAATGATGTTCACTGAGCTTCCTCCATCTATGAGAATCATGCGAACAAAATGGTTAGATATAAATAAAGTAATAACAAGACCATCATGATGAGGATCCTGAATATCCACACGATCATCCTCATCAAAGGATATAACTTTCTCCTGTGTAAGGATCGAGGTTCGGACGGTTCTGTCACCATTATCCGTCTTTGTTTCTTTGGCATGCCTCTTGGCTGCTGAAAATGAAATGCCACATATGTCTGATCCTCTGGAGATGAAGTTGATAATCTGTGCATCTGCTGGGGGAGCAGGAGCTCTTTTCGGAACTTTTTCAGGATCCTGGATCCTTGACTTTTTTCTTCCAAGCAGCCCCTTCAAATGCCCTTTGCTTAGCAAATAACCAATCTCCTTCCTGAGTGCTATGCATTCTTCAGTGAGATGGTCGAAATCTTCATGATATGCACACCATTTGGATTTGTCTTTTGTTGCAGCTGGCTTATCACTCTTTTTGCGCCATCTTGCTTTTTCACCTAGATTTTGCATTACAAGGATCAGTTCATTATTGTCAACAGAATTGCAATATTCAGAAATGAGAGGATAATCCTCATCATCCTCTTCTTGCTCCACTGCATGCACGTTCTGATTATCAGACTTGTTGTATGATTTGGACTTGTTGTTCCTGAAGTAGGATCCTTGCTTTTCCTGCTTTGAGGATCCTGCCAGTCTTTCTTGGATCCTTTTATCATCCTCTAGGCGGATGAATCTAAGGCCCTAGTTCTTACTTCATCGAGATTCCTGCAAGGGGTCATGACAAGATCATCATAGAACTGTGAATCCTTAAGTAAACCCATTTTAAAGGCTTCTACTGCCGTAGCTATATCCAAGTTAGGAATTTCCAAGGATTCTCTACTGAATTTAGTAATATAATCTCTAAGTGATTCATTTTGACCTTGTGTTACCCTATATAGATCACTAGTTAAATGTTCAAACCTCCCAATGCATGAGAATTGGCTATTAAACAAATTAACTAGATTAGCAAATGAAGTAATAGAGTAAGGGGGAAGACTTAGCAGCCATTTAAGAGCTGATCCTGTCAGCGTGGATCCGAAACCCTTGCATAGACATGCTTCTTTTAACCTCTCAGGGATGGGATTGATCTCGATCCTTTCTCTGTACTGAGCTACATGCTTCATGTTTAGTCGCTTCTTTTAACCTCTCAGTTGAGCCATCATACAACTTCATGTTTGGTGTTTGAAACCTCTTTGGTATTTCTACATCACAAATAGGTGGCGTAAATCGAGATATCCTGTGACTCCCATCTGGAATTTATGGAGTGGGTTTGACCACTCCTGGAACACTGGATATCATATCCTTGAGCTTTTGTAACTCTCTAGCCATAGCTTGGTTGATTCCTGTATCCTGCATAAAGCCATGGTTAGTATTATAAGTAGTATTTAAAGTGTTACCTCCTGAAGGATTCAAGGGTGGAACTCCTGATGTGAATCCATATTGACGTGATTCTGGCATGATCGAGGAACCAGATGAAGCAATAGTCTGCATAGGGATGAAGTCTCCCAAATGAACCTCTGAACTTCTGGGTTGTACACTCCTTAAGGATCCTTGATCCTGAAAGATGTTGGATCCTTGATACACCGAGACTGGGGGGGTCTTGGAGGATAATCCATGGATCCGTAAACCTGAGATGAGGATCCCTGAACCTGAGAGGAGGATCCTTGAACCTGAGAGGATCCCTGTGTCACACCCCAACCGATGGCGGAATCATCGGGGCGCGACACTAGGCGAATCAGATTGCTCAAGAGAATCCATAACAACTAGTTTGCGAAAATATTTAACGCGTTCATTATCCCATACTAATAAATAAATACAATCACATAAGCTGTCACGAATTTCTTGTTTTCTCAAACAATACAAATCCGACAACCTAGATTTTTGGTGTGTTTCTAGACTTCCTAGCTTGATTTGATATAGACTGCGACTAAACCTGCAACATACGTTAAAATAACGTCAATACAAAAGTATTGGCGAGTATACAAGTTTTGATAGAATAGCGTAATAGATAAAAGTGTTGCGAATTACCACATGCATAAACGATATTCCTCTACATATATTAGACAGATACTACCAGCTAAGTCTCTCGAGCTGCGATTGTGATTGCTATTCATCTTAACTAGACCCCGTCGGGTGTAACACCTGTGTCACTTCAACCATCAGAAAAATGCCAAACCAATGAAATATTGTATTTCATACTTGGGATTTGTTAAATATATGTGTATCATTTGCACATATCAACTCTAGTTCAATTTCAAGCTCTAAATCACTTTCTGGAAGGTTATACACGCACTGATGCGTAAATATAACCAGTTTAATGCAACAAACACTCTGGAATAGTGAAATAGACTTAACATACCTTAAATAACCTTTACATAACTTAGAAATAAGTTTTGAAGGCTTTGGTATGGCAAAATCAAGTTAAATCGCTTACAGGGACTAAAGTTGACAAACTGCGAAAGTATGCCAATTTGAGCTGTAACAGACATTCCGGAACATGGCCATAAGTTAAACATACCATAAATATCCTTTATATAGCTTAAAAATAGGCTTTGAGGTGTTCGGTGTGCTAAAATAAACTTTTGGGTCATTTAGGGACTAAAAGTGTCAAAAAGTGCACAAGTTTACATTTTCGCGCATAACTTACGTTCTGAATACTTCCGGACATCCAAAAATTTATGTAAGCACTAAAATATTTTATTTTAGTGTTCGCCATAAGAAAAATCCATTCGTCGCGTCTTTTGGTTCGTTTTTCGCGCTTATGCGCATTCCGTCGTAATTAAGCGAACATCGCGTTCGTACGGCCAAACGAACCGACATCCGAGATATTTTTGAACATGTTTTAAGTTCCCTATACTTTAACTTCATTTTAGAGCTTTGAAATGGGGTTAACGGGCCTTAAACGTGTCGAAAATGGGCTGATTGCAATACAGGGACCAAAAGTGTAATTCTGCCAAACTAGGGCCTAGCGGTGCGCTACACTTTTAACGTAGCGGTGCGCTAGGGGTCTGCAGACCAGATGCAGTGTATTTCATAGCCTGTTTGCAGCTGTTCCATCCTCCACCACATGTTCTAATTCGCTTAGTCAGCTGATAAGATCATATTTTAGCTTCCATAACCTTCCAACAAGTGTACGGATGTGATCGAATCACGTTATTCCATGAAATGATCTTAACGGTTACCCGAAAACTATAAATACCCCATTACCCCCATTGCTAAACTCACTAGAACTTTGATTTGAGAAACTCTAAGTTGAAACTATTGTTTCATACCTGAGATTTTTGAATCGAAGTTAGCATTCGGGGACCCTTCGTAAGTATTCTTTCGTTCTTTTCCTTATTTTATTTCTTTTCGAGTCAGAAAGTCAAACTTTGTTTGACTTTCAGCGTTGACCAGCTTATGGTCAATGCGAAGTTCGTTTGAACTTCGCAACGTGAGTGTAATCACGTTGGTCATAGTCCCTTGGGACTATGCCCACTGATTACCACGTTGTCTAGAGTCGTAGGGTAGGCGATCTGATAAATCGCCTATACCTTCGAACTCGACCCATTTGGTCGATCATTAGGATCCGACCAAATACATTGGGTGACCATAGTAGGTAGGGAATAACCTTCCGAGGTTATACCCTATGGTCACATCGTTTGAGTAGTTGTATGATAGGTTGTTTATATGCCTTAGGTAAATTACCAGAATACCCTTTTCATGCATAATTGGTAATTTAGCATATGTAACCTAAACTTTTGCCACATAACTGATTATGTAACATGTTTAGGCATATAACACTTGTCATAGGGCTAGTTAGGCGGTCCGAACGCGTTTCACGCGAACGACGCGTTAAAGTAGCATAAGCTACCTAAACGGGTCGTAATGGGTCGAAAGCACTTAAGTTAAGTTTCATTTAGTATGTAGGCTTTGTTAAACCATATCATATGAGTTCCTACACTCATTTGGTTTACAAACCCTAATACTACCCAGTCTTCCGATTTAGGTCCGGTTATTAACATAGTTACCTATATTAGGTGCCGTTTGATTTCCGTGATCTCTAGCTTTGCTTGGTGATTATCTTTAGACATCTGAGCAATCTCAAGTGAGTACATAGACCCCTCTTTTACTGTTTTCCAAACGTTTTGGGGTGGAACACATGTGCCTACTTGTTACTTTCATGCTTTCCTGTTTTCACATCATATACTGGTTATGTTCATTAGTACACTATTAGTACATTGATTTACATGACTTTTCTGCTTCGTATGTTAACTTAGCATACTTGGTACATCATTTTACATTACATTTCATGCTACGTGTGCCCATTGTGTGCGTTACTTAGTACAACTGATTTCATCACATACTTACGTTTTGACATTTGATCATACAAGTTATTACTTATCTTTTGACAAACTAAATGACTATCTATGGTTTTAAACACTGATTTCTCTAAAAACATAAAATAAATGGTTGAATTGTACTTATTTTGTTCACCAGACCGATTGTTAGTATGATATAGCGCTATAGGATTTGACACCCCATTCCTGTTGGCATGGAATGTCTGAAACCAATTTGTTGCTCCATCCAAATAGGGATTGCCTTTGTGGTATCCTTATAGTCTCAAAGGTGTATTTTGATGCACCAGGTCTGAATGAATTCTTAAATCACACTATTAAAGTATAGTTTGATATACTCTCATGTGTGGTATTGTTCAAAACCAACATATTTATTTTATTAATCATCCAAAGCATATTTTGATATGTTATTTACTAAACTAAAACCTAGTTTAATATGTTATTTATCACATCCAAAGCATATTTTGATATGTTACTTATGAAACCAAAACATAGTTTAATATGTTACTTACAAATCCAAAGTATACTTTTGATATGCTACTATAAGGTTATTCGTTTAACTTTACATTACTTACCATACATAAACATTTCTACAATTGTTAAACATAGACATTTTATATTGGTGGTTTGGTTTGATTAAGTGATTAAGTAACGATGCGTGTGTAATATGATACAAACATGGTGGATACGCCGCTGGTACTTCCTATATATAAGTGTTTGTATGGCATTACATGTCGTAGCGTTATTTGAATCATTTCAGTTTGATACATAGAACATTTTATACAAATAACATACTTTTCACAAGACATTGTTTTACAAACAACTTATCTTATACAAACTCATCTTAAATGGTTATTCATTTAACCATACATTATTTCACTTATTTATACATATCATCTGAACTTATTGTTTTTCAAATGATTTACAAGACAAAGCAAATTACAAGGTTCATGACTAAACATTTTCTCAAACATAAGTCATGAATTCTATTTTCACAAAACCTATGTATCTCACCGGCATTTTTATGCTGACGTACCTATTTTCACATGTGTTTTCAGGAGACGAAGCATAGGACTTATCAAGACATACTTAGGCGGACCTGTGCCTTAGTGACTTAAAACGAGACAAGACTAGTTAATTATGTTGTACTTCTTTGTTTATTAAGACATTGTAACACTTTTGATTAATAAAACGAAACTTCAATTGCCATGGATTTGAAACATTAATTCTGTTACAACACTCCTCGACATTTCCGCCACGTTTTGTATGTTCTACGTGGTCGGGGTGTGACAGAAAAGATGGTATCAGAGCCAATGGTTATAGGGAATTAGGTTATTAGTAATGTTTTGACCTAGTCTATAACTTTTCTAGGACCCTAACGCGAGTTTACTTGCGTTTAGTCATAAAACAATACCGTCACCTATCCTTAGGCGACGACCACAATAAGAACATAAATTTCAAAACCGCTTTGAAAATTAATCATCTGTTCTAGGATGATTGATTACTAGGTTTTGAACTCTCTATTGTAAGGTTTTGAACCCTTTATTATATGGTTTTGAACCCCTTTGAGTTTTCAAAATCTCGTTAAGGTTTTGGGTTTTAAATAATGTGAACACGTGCAAACTGGAAGGGTGAATGCCTGTATTCTGGGTTTTCTGTCTAGGCAAGCACTTCGTATACATCTCATCAGACGCGAGACCAGTTGTGCTTACCTGGGAATTCTTGGGATGAGTGTTCACTTATAGGCGAGCATGTCTTCGCGATACATTATTTTAATCCATTTACTTTGATTAGACACTGTGTGTAGTTTGTTTACTTTGTAGTAACAAACAAATGACCACTATCCTTGCTTTCATCAGATTTGATTCATCTCATTCATTTCGTCTAAATCTCTCACTCGTTTCTTTTCATGTTCCTCTTTTAGAATGCCTCCTCGACGCGACAATCAGATGGCAAATGCCGAACTGGCGGAAATCATCGCGCAGCAAATGGCTGTTGCCTTCCCAAATCTTTATGCTCAAATGATGCAAGCCATCAACAACAACAACGCTCCATGCAACTTCAAGAGTTTCAACTCGGCTAAACCACTCAAGTTTAGTGGTTCTGAGGGAGCAACGGGGCTTCTTCAATGGTTCGAAAGCATTGAGAATACTTTCCGTCACGTTCAGTGTCCTGAAAATCGCAAGGTCGAGTTTTCTTCGAGTGTGTTTCAGAAGAGGGCTCTCACGTGGTGGAACGGGGTGATGAGAGATCGCGGTGCTGATGTAGCATTAGCGCAGACTTGGGCTGAGCTTAGGGCTCTTATGATGAAGGAGTTTTGCCCTCGTCATGAACTACGAGCTTTGGAGAGGGAGTTTGATGATTTGAAGCAAGACAGTGGTGAACATCGAGCCTATACTGACCGTTTTGAATAATTGAGCCTGTTGTGTCCTGCTATGGTTACTCCTGTGGATAAGGCGATCGAGAAATATACAGATGGTCTTCCTGACTTAGTTCAGGATATTGTTACTGGCAGCAACCCTACTACTGTCAGACAAGCCATTGAACTGTCTGCCACTCTGACTGAATCCCACATCAGAAAGAAAAAGCTGTTTCGGAAGGGCGACCCAAGACCATCTGACAAGACTGCTCATGTGGAACCAAAGGAAGAAAATGCTGAGGTGTCCAAGAAGAAGAAGCGCAAAGCCTGTCAAAACTGCGCTGTATCTGCTCAAGACAAACAGGTTGCACTAAACCAACCAGCACAACCTCGCAAAAGGCAAAACTATGTTGGTACCGCACCTTTGTGCAACAAATGCAACCGTCATCATCTAGCGCAGGAACAGTGTCACAAATGTACCCACTGTGGGCGGTTGGGACATTTGATCAATGTTTGTCGTTTTGCAAATCAAGCTGCTGCAAACCCTGCTGCTGTTCAAGCACGGTTCCCTCCGGGGTCATGTTATAACTGTGGTGACCTTACCCACTACAGGAACAATTGCCCAAGACTTGTTAACGCACCTCCAGCGCGTGGATGAGCATTTAACATCAATAAGGCAGACGGAAACAATGATGCAGCAGTAAACAACTAGTGTTTTGTTATTTCCCTTGGTTGTAATCTTTGACGTTTAAAGACAAGTCAGTTGTTATATAAATAAAAATTCGTCGTTTTTATTTTTGCAAAAACGGATACGATTGTGTGAATGTTTGATACAACCTTATGATGTCAACCCAAATACAAACTACTCGTGTGGTTCTGTCATTTTATGATCACTTGTGATCTCCCCTAGAACCTTAAACACTTGTTTCTTTTAAGAAACAAAGCCAAATTCTTACTAAGAATCCTTCTATCTTCATAAGATAGATTCTTGAAAAGATTAAAGTGCCAAATGAAATCCATGGATTGGATTCCTAGTGTGCTTTAATTATCTATACCTAAAGAGAACGAATTAAAGAATCAAGTTAACTAATTATGTGCTTATGTGTTTTCTTCTATGTTTTGTGGTTGTTTGTGACCCATCCAAATCCTCGTAGAATCTTCCATATCTTATATGAGGGATTCATAGAAGGATATCCAAAGATACTATCTTAAATCCTTAATGGACTTCTACGTAGTAGTCAAGTCCTTTGGGTTTTAAAGTACTATTCTATAAATTGGACCTCTTGCATGGTCTGGTCAAACAGATTGATTTTGAAAATCTGATTAGAAATATCATGTGATGATATAATTTATAAGATCCCTTAAGTGGTCTATTTAACGAGATTGTGCGACGGTCTAGTTAAGAAGATCATGCGTTGATCTAATTAAAAGGCTCGTTCATTGATCAAATTAAAAGGACCCTTTGGTGGTCTAGTCAGGTCGCTTCATGTTTATTCAATTGATTTTTTCCTCTACGCATTATGAAATGAACTGTGCGGACTGGGCAAGGAATTACGTAATTATGGAGGCCTACATAATTATGGAATTCAGTGCACAGAAACCACAGGAAGCTTTGTCATGTGTTAAGACCTATAGTGACAAGAATAATCATACGGGAGAAGTCTTGGACCTCGACCAATGTCATTTATTCTCAATTCTGATCTCAATCACACACCAAGTTTCCTATGATAAGTCTTCATAAGAAACGTTCTTCTGTCCGTAGTTCAAAATTCCATGTTTTACTACTGCAAGGAATTCACTTTGATGGTTATCAAATTCGCTAAAATTCCTAACATGGCCCAGAGTTTTACTTAAGGGTTTAAAGGATCTATTAAAAGGCGAAATCGTCACAGCTGTCTTCACAAGTTTCCTCTAAAATTAAATTTCGGGACGAAATTTCCTAAAGTAGGGGAGACTGTAACACCTGTGTCACTTCAACCATCAGAAAAATGCCAAACCAATGAAATATTGTATTTCATACTTGGGATTTGTTAAATATATGTGTATCATTTGCACATATCAACTCTAGTTCAATTTCAAGCTCTAAATCACTTTCTGGAAGGTTATACACGCACTGATGCGTAAATATAACCAGTTTAATGCAACAAACACTCTGGAATAGTGAAATAGACTTAACATACCTTAAATAACCTTTACATAACTTAGAAATAAGTTTTGAAGGCTTTGGTATGGCAAAATCAAGTTAAATCGCTTACAGGGACTAAAGTTGACAAACTGCGAAAGTATGCCAATTTGAGCTGTAACAGACATTCCGGAACATGGCCATAAGTTAAACATACCATAAATATCCTTTATATAGCTTAAAAATAGGCTTTGAGGTGTTCGGTGTGCTAAAATAAACTTTTGGGTCATTTAGGGACTAAAAGTGTCAAAAAGTGCACAAGTTTACATTTTCGCGCATAACTTACGTTCTGAATACTTCCGGACATCCAAAAATTTATGTAAGCACTAAAATATTTTATTTTAGTGTTCTCCATAAGAAAAATCCATTCGTCGCGTCTTTTGGTTCGTTTTTCGCGCTTATGCGCATTCCGTCGTAATTAAGCGAACATCGCGTTCGTACGGCCAAACGAACCGACATCCGAGATATTTTTGAACATGTTTTAAGTTCCCTATACTTTAACTTCATTTTAGAGCTTTGAAATGGGGTTAACGGGCCTTAAACGTGTCGAAAATGGGCTGATTGCAATACAGGGACCAAAAGTGTAATTCTGCCAAACTAGGGCCTAGCGGTGCGCTACACTTTTAACGTAGCGGTGCGCTAGGGGTCTGCAGACCAGATGCAGTGTATTTCATAGCCTGTTTGCAGCTGTTCCATCCTCCACCACATGTTCTAATTCGCTTAGTCAGCTGATAAGATCATATTTTAGCTTCCATAACCTTCCAACAAGTGTACGGATGTGATCGAATCACGTTATTCCATGAAATGATCTTAACGGTTACCCGAAAACTATAAATACCCCATTACCCCCATTGCTAAACTCACTAGAACTTTGATTTGAGAAACTCTAAGTTGAAACTATTGTTTCATACCTGAGATTTTTGAATCGAAGTTAGCATTCGGGGACCCTTCGTAAGTATTCTTTCGTTCTTTTCCTTATTTTATTGCTTTTCGAGTCAGAAAGTCAAACTTTGTTTGACTTTCAGCGTTGACCAGCTTATGGTCAATGCGAAGTTCGTTTGAACTTCGCAACGTGAGTGTAATCACGTTGGTCATAGTCCCTTGGGACTATGCCCACTGATTACCACGTTGTCTAGAGTCGTAGGGTAGGCGATCTGATAAATCGCCTATACCTTCGAACTCGACCCATTTGGTCGATCATTAGGATCCGACCAAATACATTGGGTGACCATAGTAGGTAGGGAATAACCTTCCGAGGTTATACCCTATGGTCACATCGTTTGAGTAGTTGTATGATAGGTTGTTTATATGCCTTAGGTAAATTACCAGAATACCCTTTTCATGCATAATTGGTAATTTAGCATATGTAACCTAAACTTTTGCCACATAACTGATTATGTAACATGTTTAGGCATATAACACTTGTCATAGGGCTAGTTAGGCCGTCCGAACGCGTTTCACGCGAACGACGCGTTAAAGTAGCATAAGCTACCTAAACGGGTCGTAATGGGTCGAAAGCACTTAAGTTAAGTTTCATTTAGTATGTAGGCTTTGTTAAACCATATCATATGAGTTCCTACACTCATTTGGTTTACAAACCCTAATACTACCCAGTCTTCCGATTTAGGTCCGGTTATTAACATAGTTACCTATATTAGGTGCCGTTTGATTTCCGTGATCTCTAGCTTTGCTTGGTGATTATCTTTAGACATCTGAGCAATCTCAAGTGAGTACATAGACCCCTCTTTTACTGTTTTCCAAACGTTTTGGGGTGGAACACATGTGCCTACTTGTTACTTTCATGCTTTCCTGTTTTCACATCATATACTGGTTATGTTCATTAGTACACTATTAGTACATTGATTTACATGACTTTTCTGCTTCGTATGTTAACTTAGCATACTTGGTACATCATTTTACATTACATTTCATGCTACGTGTGCCCATTGTGTGCATTACTTAGTACAACTGATTTCATCACATACTTACGTTTTGACATTTGATCATACAAGTTATTACTTATCTTTTGACAAACTAAATGACTATCTATGGTTTTAAACACTGATTTCTCTAAAAACATAAAATAAATGGTTGAATTGTACTTATTTTGTTCACCAGACCGATTGTTAGTATGATATAGCGCTATAGGATTTGACACCCCATTCCTGTTGGCATGGAATGTCTGAAACCAATTTGTTGCTCCATCCAAATAGGGATTGCCTTTGTGGTATCCTTATAGTCTCAAAGGTGTATTTTGATGCACCAGGTCTGAATGAATTCTTAAATCACACTATTAAAGTATAGTTTGATATACTCTCATGTGTGGTATTGTTCAAAACCAACATATTTATTTTATTAATCATCCAAAGCATATTTTGATATGTTATTTACTAAACTAAAACCTAGTTTAATATGTTATTTATCACATCCAAAGCATATTTTGATATGTTACTTATGAAACCAAAACATAGTTTAATATGTTACTTACAAATCCAAAGTATACTTTTGATATGCTACTATAAGGTTATTCGTTTAACTTTACATTACTTACCATACATAAACATTTCTACAATTGTTAAACATAGACATTTTATATTGGTGGTTTGGTTTGATTAAGTGATTAAGTAACGATGCGTGTGTAATATGATACAAACATGGTGGATACGCCGCTGGTACTTCCTATATATAAGTGTTTGTATGGCATTACATGTCGTAGCGTTATTTGAATCATTTCAGTTTGATACATAGAACATTTTATACAAATAACATACTTTTCACAAGACATTGTTTTACAAACAACTTATCTTATACAAACTCATCTTAAATGGTTATTCATTTAACCATACATTATTTCACTTATTTATACATATCATCTGAACTTATTGTTTTTCAAATGATTTACAAGACAAAGCAAATTACAAGGTTCATGACTAAACATTTTCTCAAACATAAGTCATGAATTCTATTTTCACAAAACCTATGTATCTCACCGGCATTTTTATGCTGACGTACCTATTTTCACATGTGTTTTCAGGAGACGAAGCATAGGACTTATCAAGACATACTTAGGCGGACCTGTGCCTTAGTGACTTAAAACGAGACAAGACTAGTTAATTATGTTGTACTTCTTTGTTTATTAAGACATTGTAACACTTTTGATTAATAAAACGAAACTTCAATTGCCATGGATTTGAAACATTAATTCTGTTACAACACTCCTCGACATTTCCGCCACGTTTTGTATGTTCACGGTCAAAATGCTTTGAATTTCACACATTATGTGCGAAACAGTGTTTTAACAAACCCTTGAAAGTTTCAGATCTTAAAACGGCTTAAAACCTGATCAAATTTGACAAAAACAGCTCGAGATGATGACGTCAGCATAATTTCGCACGGAATTAGGGTCTTATTTCACACCAGATTATAATTTCGCTTGAAAGGTTCACACGAAATTAGAGATTTCGTTTCAAAGTGTAATTTCGTTTGATAATTTCACACGAAATTACCTATTTCGTTTGAAAGTTCAGCTATTTCATGCGAAATTACTTATTTCGCTTGAAACCAGTGTATTTCCCACCAAAGTGATATTTCGTTTGAACTGATTTCGCTTGAAGTTATCTTGCAGGCTATTTTGTTTGAACAGGGTTATTTCGTACCAAAGTTAATTTCGCTTGAAAGAATATTTCGTTTGAAGAAGTAATTTCGTTTGAAAGTATCTGTTTTGTGAAATTTGTTACCGAAACATGGAAGAGGAATTTTATAACGCATTTGCTACTACCCCGACTACTCTGGCATCTGTTACTCAGAACTTGAACATGGAAAATGAAACGGGCACTATGCAAAAACCGCCTAAGCTCATGAATATCGAGGAGTATAAAGGATGGGAGGAAAGATTTGAGAATTGGGTTCAAGCAAATTATTTGGAAGCTTGTGAATGTGTTGAAACAAAATATATTAGACTGTTGAATGATGATGAAGAGGAGATTGCTATTAAAGATCTAAGTGTTGATGATAGAAAGAAATACAAAAATGAAAAGATGATGACCAGTCTATTGCATCAAGCGGTTAAAGAAGATATCTTGGTTTTATTGCAACACAATGGGAATGCATACTCTATCTAGAAAGCATTAAAATCAAAGTTTGTTGGAAGTAAAGAGATGATCAAGAACAAAAAATCACTTTTGAAAAAGGAATTTGATCTATTTCGTGGTTTGAGAACTGAGAGCACCAAGCAGATTATTGAAAGATACTGCAATCTGTTAGTCCAAATGAAGAGAGTGAGCATCACAAAAGATAATGAAGAGTTGATAGAAAAGTTGGCTGATGCTTTGCCACATGAAACTTGGGGCACATATCTCATGATGTTGAGAAATAAGAAAGATTTTAGTAATTTGACACTGAATAAATTCATTGAGAAACTTGAAGCTCAGGAGATGGAACAAAGGAAGATCTCGAGAATGAAGGATTTTGATGGTGAACAAGATATCAGTCTTTATTACAAAGGAGGTATCAGTGATAAGACAAACATATCACCAAAAGTTGAAACCGCATTCAATGCTAAGAGTTCTTCTGGAGGGTCATCTAAAGGATCAAACAGCAAAACTGAATTTTCTTCATATCCATCATATGATCCAAACTTTTCAACAACAAAGAATGGAAAGAAGTTACAGTGCAACATGGTATTAGATCTTGAAAATGGACAAAATTTCTCGGAAGAGGTTGCAAAAGGTCACATGTCGTTGTTGGGAACTGTATTAGAATCATATGAAAGTTTAGTTGCAGGAAAGATCGGGAATCCAATGTTGACAAAAGAGGATTACGATCAGATTGATGCTGAGGAGATGGAATTGATGGATATAAAGTGGTGTTTGGCGAGTGTTTTGAGAAGAGCCGAAAAGTTTAAACAAATTACGGGAAGAGATGATTTCCGTGATGCAAATGTTTCTACTCTAGGTTTTGATAAATCTAAAGTTACTTGTTTTCGTTGCAGGGAAAAAGGACACTTCAAGAGAGAGTGCACAAATCGCGAAGCAAGTGGAGCTCAAAATCCGTTCAACAACAATGATTACTATAGGAAAGCAATTTATCATCAAGTTGCTCAACAACAACAAGAACCACAAACTGCACATGCTAGAAAGACAATCGAAGATTCATTAAAGAGAGCTTGTATGGTGAATCAAGATGATAAAAAGTCAACAAAAGAATTCAGTTGGGACAAATATGTTTCATCTGGAAGTAAAGCATGTCTGATAAATCAAGATGATGAAAAATTACCAGAAGGGTTTAGCTGGGCAAATTTCAGCTGGGATGATTATGATCCTAACAAAACTTCAAATCTCAAAGCTTTTGTTGCTAGAGTTGCTGAAGACAGTGATAATGATGATGATTATTATGCAAGGAGAATGAAAGAGCATTTAAAATTGATGGAAGAGAGCGACAGTGATGATGGAAAAGTTCGAAAGAAAAAGAAAAAAGTTAAAAAACAAGTCAGCAGTGATGATGAAGAAGTTCCAGTGATAAGGAAAAAGGTCAAAGACATTCCAGTTTTCACACTTGAAGCTGAAGCTGATGCACAAAAGATTCCGGTGATATGTGAAAACTGTGAAGCAGTGAAGAAGCATAATAGTACTTTGATTCATAACATGAACAAATTGAAAGAATCCTATGATGTTCTAAACAAAGCAATGAATCAGTACAATCAATCAAGCAGTGAACAAGCAACAGCCATGAAAACACTTCAAGGAGCTTTTATGACAAAGCAAAAAGTTGTTAACAATTACATTGAGAAGTGTGCTGTGCTAGAACAAAAACTGGAGACACAGAGAATTGAAACAGAAAGAGTTAATAGGTTATTAAAAAGTTACTCATGTACTTCTTATGTTATTGACATGATGTATCCAACCATTGAAGGCATGAAGGCGTTTGATAAAGAGGAAGTATCTGAAGACAAGAGCTTTGAAAAGAAGAATGATACTGAAATGAAAGATTCTGGTAAGAAACATAGTGCCAGTTACAACAAGTGTCCACCCCCGCTTGAAAATGGATATTCTCCACGAAATCCAAATTCAGAAAGAGTCAAAAAGGCAACCAATTTACAGTGGGAGTCTGAGTCTACAGAAAATTTGCCAGACAATATTGATGTTACTTTCACATCGTCTGACACTGATCATGAGTCCGAATTAATAAAGAAAGTGGTAGATCAGGTGTTGGATAACGATGAAACCGAGGAGTCAAAGTCGGAGTTAAACTCAGAGTCAAAGTCTGACAAGTCAAAGTCAACAGTCAAAAAGGACAAACGGGTTTACAATAAAGAATTATTGTTATCAAAATCTAATTTGAATGATGAACCAATCAAAGTGGCATATACTTTGAATGATTCGGACAAATTATATTCTGATGAAGAATTTCCAATAAGAGGTGTTAAAACTGAAATGATAAAAAAGGTTTTCAAACTAACAGTAATTAATATTTCTGAAATAAAAAATGTAAATGTTGCTGAAAAACCTAAAAAGTACACCTCAAGAGATCAACAAAGGTTAAACAAGAAAAAAGGTTACAATTCTGGTTCTGTTTTTCAAAAGAAACCAAACCATAATGGTAATTTCAAAAGAAAAGGTCTTGGATTTATTCCACCAAAAAATCAAAAAAATGAAAAAACTTATAAACCAAAAACTGTATTTGTTTCAGGAATATCATCTGAAGAAGAAAAGGAGAAATTGTTCAGAAATCAGACGAACAAAGAATTCCTTGCTAAGAAGCAAGAACAAATTAGAAAAGATGTTGCTCAACAAAAGAAGGAGACAAGAACCTGTTTTCAATGCAAAACAGTTGGTCATATTGCCAGAAATTGTCCAAAGGCAATCCAATCAAAACAGGGAGTCTCTGAAAAACTGAAAGAAAAGATTGTTGATAATGAACCACCAACCAAACAATTTAAAGTTTTCAAAAATTCAAAGTTTGAGGTTGGTGAATGTTCAAAGAGTTTTTACAGAAGAAAGGTGAATCTTGACAACCACAAGTGGGTTGTTAAGAAATCTGATGTTAGTTCTAGTAATGATTCTGATTCGTCAAAATCAGAGGAGCTATTTTCAGGCGATGAATCTGATTCCATAAAGTCAGAGGAGCCACGTGCAGAGTTAAAATTGGAAACTTCAGTTCCGCCAATGGATGATGTCAATTTTCCACCATTGCGAGCTGAAAATTTTAAACAAATAGTTGGTAAAATTGAGATTTCAAATCAATTTTTCTCTTAAAATAAAGAATTTGATGTTGAAAAAGCCTTTAACCCCAAAGTAAAACATATTTTTGGTAAAATGGTTGATGGTAAAGTCAAAGGGGTGAAGGAGTTTTATGAGAAGAAAATGAAAAAACCAGGTAAAGATGGGTCATCCCAGGTTTGTGACTGGGATGGAACCTATTATGATTGTTAAAAACTAGGACTTGCCGGAGCTTCCAGGTTGGTAAGTGTGGAGCAGGTATCGGCATCATTCTTGATAATTGTGATTGAAAGACATACAAGGGGTAAATCAGGGACATTAAGTTGTACTTGATTTTCTATAGATGGTAATTGTTGATAGAACCTAAAATTGTTAAATTTTTCAAAATGTTGAAGATGAAAGAACAAGGTGATGAATTGATTCCCTAACCTACAAGTGGTTTTATGAAATCAACAAAACTAATTTTCCGGAAAAACCATTTTGATTAAAACAAACTTAAGTGTTTTGAAATCATAATGGGAAAATAGTTTGTTGACAGGGGGAGTTCTGATTATTTATGCCAAGTGAATGGCGATTTGACGCAATTCACAACAGTTGTCATTTTATGTGTATAGTTTGTTTTCAAATTTCCTTTAAATGATTTTGAATTTTAGGGGGAGTAAGAAATTTTCAGAAAATCCAAAAACATTTGAAAATTTAAAAAGTAAAAAACATGATAAAATTCAAAATGAGTTTTGTTGAAGAAAAGAGGAAATGATAGTACATCAGTGGACGATCACAGCATGCTAAAGAATTGGAAAGTCTAATGTGATAAACGGTCTCACTGATGATGTGCCAGTAGGTTTTTACACGCTTAGTAAATTGTGTCGAGATATAAACCTAAATTTCAAACTTGCTTATCTCGTGGGGAACATCTCTTGGATATATGGGTAACTCCCGAAATCTTGTTTGAAAGGTCCCTCTTTCTGAGATACTAGGTCTTTATGCTTAGTGATATCTGGGGTATTATCCCGGGACTTCTGATTTTGCGGAAGCAATGGCCTAGTCCCCGTATAATACTTTACGCTTGCTTGAAATATAGCCCGCCCTCAGCATAAAAAATGATGAAACATTGCAAAATGCTAATCATGTGCTGTTGAAGAAAAGATTCTCTAAAGGGAACCCACCAAAAGTCGAAGCCGTCATCTCTCTGATTTTGCGGAAGCAATAGCCTGAGCTCTCACGGCCCTCGCATTTAACCCTTTACAGATATCATCTAGGTATACTCACCTGTAAGACTGAATATTGGGATCTGGATACGGGAGTATATTATGAGGTGGGACACACGAATAAGTTTAACTGCTTAAAACTTTAATCTCGTATCTCAAAACAGTTGAAATTTGTGTGAAAATTTAAGTGGATCAGTATACTGACAATCTATGTGAATCGTTTAGAACTTAAAATGTTTAAAGCTTAACGGTGTTGGTGATTTGTCTCATAAACTGATATGATCCTCTTACACAAACTCACAAAAATATTGTTTGTATATATTTATTTTCTGCATTTTCTTTTTAATCAAAATTTCCAAAAAGATTTTCAGTGTGTTTTAGCATAAATTTTGAAAAATACAAAAAGATTTTCGACAACTGTTGTTGAAAAGCTGATTTTCAAAATTCCAAGAGCTAAGCATGATGAACAGGTTTGGGAGAATATTGTTTGAAAAGAAAAATGTAATTTCTACAAATGCTCATCATAAGTTTTTAAATGATAAATCTTTATATTCATACAAATGGTTCATCAGAGATTTATATTGAAAATGATTTATTGATTGATTAATACCTGCTAATGGTATATAAATTTGTCAAATTTTCAATTTGTGAAATTTATTTTTGGGTAGAGAATGTGCAGGTTAGCCAGGTTCCGATACCTGAGTTGGATGAAAGCCAGGTTATGATCTTGAACCTGTGGAAGCCAGACTGCGATCCCAGCTTATCGAAAGGGGGAGTCTGAAGTTGCTAATGCTGATGATCTTAAGGAATCAAGAGACCTGATCAAGAGGTGTAACACCTCGTAAAATCACGTCCAACGATGTATTGACACGTGTAATAAACCCTAATAAGGTCAAACCTTGAATTTAAGGGACTAATTTTTCGAAAAATCAAAAAAACATTAATTATAAAAGAACTGGAAGTATTAACAAACCTAAAATAAGTTTCTAAATAACCTTCTATGGTTTTATATTCACAAATGAGCCACTTGTTGATCAAGTGTAACCGTTTGTGTAATTAATTGAAAGTTTGCGCAATAAAGGGGTTACAAGCGTCAACATGTTAATTCTTACCTCTGAGTGACCTTTTAACAAACTGAGAGCCTCATGATATTTGATTATACTCTCAGGAATGCCAATCATTGGCCATCCAAGGTTTTTATACCTGCAGGTAAAGCTACGCGCAACTTTGCAAGTTAGAGGGACTAAAAGTGTCAATATGTTTAATTATACCTCTGAATGACCTTTTAGCGAACCCGAAGCATAGTGATGTTTAATAATACTTTCAAGAATGCCTAATATGGTTTAGATGAGGCTTCAATGCTATTAAGTGATGAAATGCGCAAGTTTGCGCAATAGAGGGACCTGAAGCGTCAAACTGCAAAAGTATGTCGATTCGTATGTTATCGGACCTTCCGAAATATGACCATGAGTTATACATACCCTAATTATCCTTTATATTGCTTAGATGTATGCTTAGAGGTGTTTGGTGCGCAAAAATAATCTTTTAAGTCATGCAGGGACTAAAAGTGTCAAAAAGTGCACAAGTTTGCATTTACGCGCATATCTCACATTATGAATATCCCCGGGCATCCAAAAATTTATGTAAGCACTAAAATATTTTATTTTAGTGTTTGGCATAAGAAAAATCCATCCGTCGCTCAAATTGGATCGTTTTTCGCGCTTATGCGCATTCCGTCGTAATTAAGCGAACATCACGATCGTATGACCCAACGAACCGACATCCGGCATATTATTGAGCATGTTTCATGTCCAAAATGTTTAGGAATCATTTTAGAGCCTTAAATATGGCTTAACGGGCCTTAAACGTGTCGAAATCAGCCTTAAACACCAACAGGGACTGAAACTGTCATTTTGAAAAACTGCGTTCTGATCAGAGCAGCCCAGGCGGGCCGCGTAACCTTCTGGTGTTCCTTACGCGGGCCGCGAGGCCCTCTCAGACCAGATTTAATCAGTTTAACAGTTGTTAAGCACCCAAAACTCCTTTCCACATGTTTCCTGATCATGGGGGGCCATTTTGAGGTACCCTAGCGTTTCAACAAGTGTAAGGATGAGATTAAATCACGGGTTACGAGAAACGATCCTAACGGTGGTCCAATTCCTATAAATACCCACCTTAACTTTCCCCCAAACTCACACCTTGATCTTGAATTCTCTAAGTTGGAGACCTTGCTCTTCATACCTGAGAATTTAGGATCAACCCTCCTTGCTTGGACCCTTTGTAAGTGTCCTTTCGTGCTTAGTTTAAATTTCTAGCGTTATAGCCGAAAAGTCAAGCGTTTTGATGAACGCTTTGACTTTTAAACGGTTGAACCATTGTTCGTAATGAATATGGCTACATGACCGTAATTAGTAGGTGTTAAACCCTCAAAAAGGGCACCTCCTAATTACCACGTTTACTTAGTTTAATTGTCGGGTCAAATAAAAGTCAAACGGGTTTGTTTTAAATAAAATTCATAACTATTAATATAGAAGTCATAAAAAATCAGTTTTCTCACTTTAATAACTTGGTAATTATTAGTTGAACATGTCTAAGCATGTTCAACCCGACAATTCTAAGTATAGGCTCGGTTTGGAACCGAAAGTCGCAAAAGTTGACTTTTGCTTTGACTTTCAGTTCTGACCCGATTTAGCTTAGTTTAGATATACCTTAGGATTCCTTTAGGACCAGGTTATAGGTTTGTGTAACCCTCTGAGGTTATACAACTTGGATCCTTAGTTATCCCATTCATTGCATGTTTCCGTTATATGCTTAATTGTTGACCATTATGCCCTTTTGACCCCAAAACCTTTTTGCAACTGATTTTATATGATAAGTAAAATATTTTAAGCTTTCTGAGATAATAAAAATACCAGCTTTTCTTTAAAAACCCGGAAATCGCTTAAAATCGCCTTTTCACGCGTTTTAAGCGCATAGTATGTATAAAACTATTTTAAATATATAATACTTGATACCTACTGATATTTTTAGTAAATCTATATACTTCAACAGTAAGCAAAATTTTTAAACTCAGGTTTCCAAATTTGACCTTTAAACCTTATGTGAAATTACCAAAATGCCCCTTCGGGGCATAGTTTGGTTATAAATGATAAAATTCACATATGTGTAATACCCTACTGATATAACTTATTAAAGTAAGTATTTTTACTGATTAAATCAGATCTGAAACTCAGATTCATATTAAACCTCTTTTATAACCTTTTAAATGACCAAAATACCCCTACGGGGCATAAATTGGTTTTAAATTCGTTTTGGGCATAACGGAAGGTATCTTACTGATATCACAACATATTTAAGGCATATTAGCTTAGGAAACATGTATATGACTCTTATGGTTACCCGTTACGCATATTTCGCGTTCGGATCGGTTTATGTAACTAGTTTGCATAAATTGACCAAAACGGGTCAAACCCTGTCTTTTTGCCTCAAAATCCAGAATGTGTTTAGTTTACCCATATTATACAAGTCTCCAAACTTGTCGGGTCTAAATCACATTCTATTCCGGTCTTCGCTTAATCATGCGTTTTGAACCGTAAACCTTTCCTTAAAACTAACCGGTCTAAGCTACGACTTAAATAAGACCCGTTAGGAATCTAATAGGTTAATAAAACCTTCGTTCCAGATTAAGAGCCCCAGTAGAAGTACTTGTGCTTGCTGATTAGAATATAATATACGGCTGAGTATAAATTGCATTGCTAGCTCAGGTAAATACTCTTAGCTTATTTTCCCTATACGGGCTTGGGATACGGTATTATAATAATACCGCTTGGTCGGGTATTGAATGTTTAGTCGTATTTTGATTAAATTATTGAGGTAACACACTTTAATCTGTATTGTTTGAAATAAAAGCCTTTAGGGGTTAATGACCATGTCCCGGATATCCTTGACATCATTATATTATAAAATGGCCACGTCTTAAGCACGGGGTGTAGGCATACACCTGACAGTGCATAAGGGAAACGGTATCTCACTCTCATGTGGGCCTATACTTGTGGCGTGTCTGTTAATCTTGACTCGGTTTCTACATCGAGCCCTGAACGTATAACGAACATGTAAATCTGTATACAAGATTATTTATATAATTGTCCCAAGTTATAAAAGATATGTTGTGCCTTGTGCATTCAAATCAATTTTTATAAAACCTTTTCAAATGAGTCGGTTAATTGTATTTACCAGTGTAAACTGACATATTTTCCAAAAAGGTTAAGTGACAGGTACTGAACGTAATTGGCTGGAAGCTCAGGGTGTTAATAAGGAATCTTGCAAGTTCTAGGCGTCTACAGTCTGTTGAACAATGTTTATGTTTTAAGATCCGCCTGTGGATCCTTTACATTCCGTTGTAATACTTTGATATTACTTTATATTCGGATTGTAATATATTTATCTTTTGCTTCCGCTGTGCATTTATATATTGTGTTGTTTGACTATGATAATCTCAACTACGTCACGATACTCCCCACCGGGCCCACCGGTAATACGTGGAATTATCAGGGTGTGACAAGAGGAGTATAGAGCCAGGTTGAGATTCTAGGAGAAAGAGAAAGAGAAGATTGAGGATACTTTACATTGTTAGATATTTCGGAGAGAGTTCAAGAAGACTGATAAAGATTGAAGACTCGACACTGAAGACTCGTCAACATTCGAGGGGGAGTCTGTTGGTGCATACGTCTGTCGACTTCGTCTTGTATCGAGTCTTGTATTGTATTAGATAGATCAGGGCACGCAAAACGAGAAAAGTATGTTTGTAGGTAATTTCGCACAAAATAACACATATGTTATTTCATACGAAATTAGATGGTAATTTCGCACGGAATTATAATTTCGTTCGAATTGTGATTTCGTTTGGAATGGTCCATGCGAAATTACACAGCCTATAAATAGGTGCTTCCTGATTTCGTTTGAAGTAGTTCAAACTTTCCGGTTTCAGTGCCGAACTGTTGCCGAAGTGTCTACTCGCTGTAAATCTTTGTCAAATCAATCAAAAGACAGTTTAAAGTGTATTTCTAGCTGAATTACCTCGATACGTTTGTTTCCGCCTCTCGTATTGAGCAAAAACTCTTCTGAACGACTCGTTTGGTCGGTAAAACGATCCTACATCGAGTATACTCACAGCGACGATGGATTGAAGGAAGCGCTAGAGTGAGATTAGCCTGAACAGGTAACGATAGAATAAGCGAAAGTCGGCGCGTAAAACGGTGAAGGTATACCAAGGATCAAATGGTAATCCAATCGGGTGGCAATCCGATCAGATGACCAGTCGATCGGGTGACAATCCGTTCGGATGGTCATCCGATCGGGTGACCATTCGATTGGACTGTTACCTCGTTTTGGAAAGATGTGTTTGTGTATGATGGTTTGCATTTTGAAGTTTTTGTTGTAGCATTTTGAAAACCGAGAAGTATCTCTACCCTTCAGGTCGATCGATCGAATGACCGTTCGATCGGGCGGCAATCCGATTGGTTGGATACTTAGTGAGAACAAGTTCACAGCAGTTTGTCACTCGATCGGATTGCAATCCGATCGGGTGGCAATCCGTTTGGATGAATGATGTGTGTAAAATGCAACATATAAATTACATCAAATGAGGCATAAAACTAACCCTTTTTAAGTACTAATGTTGGAAAAAGAGTGTTTTTGTCTTCCTTTTGTATTTTCAGGATTAAATGAGCTCAAATTCACAAAAGAAGCAAAAAGACAGCTAAATCTAACATAAATACAAGAAAAGGAACATAAGTGGACTGCCCGACCCCTCAACGGCATCTTCCCAAGCAAAATAGAGAAGGCAGAAGACTGAACACGCCCCGTGCTCAGCCAGCACGGGGCCGTGCCCAAGAAGCAGCAGAAAAGACAAACCTATAGAAGCTTCTATTGCCCACCACGGGGCCGTGCCCAGTGAACACGGGGGCGTGGCGAAAGTACAGCAGGCGCATTAATTGTAATTGCGAATTACAATTAATGAAGAGAGAGAATGTCAGACAGGCACGGGGGCGTGTCCAGCGGACACGGGGCCGTGCCCAGCCTTCTGTTCAGCCTATAAATAGGAGTGCTTGGTTTCATTTCAACTCATCCCTTGGCACACCACCTCTCTCACACTTCATCCACCACCCACCACCATCACAACACCATCATCCACCACCATCATCCATTGTCCATCGTAGAGTGTGTGAGTCATCTCGGGATCCAAGATTGATCGTAAGAGTTCTTGACAATCAAGGCCATGTTTGCCTAAGTCTCTTACATCACTTGGTGAAGACAAAGTGTCTAGTATAATACTTTTTATTTCTAATCTTTACTTTTTATTTGGTTTTGTATTAATGACTTTAATAACTAGTTACTTATGTTGAAGGTGATATTTCCTTATCGTTTGTCCGTGGTGTCTTGGCATTATTTTACTGTCTATATAAAATAAAGGATTTTCACCATTCATATCTCCACGGTCTATATGGAGGTATGTTGGCTACCTGGTCGGGGGTTAAGGGAACGGTTTGGTAAAGGTCTTGCCATTGTTCAGCGTTTAGAGGTCCTGCAATGGACCTGGGTCAAATTTAGTAGGACCTCCTTCAATGCTTCACGGTATTGGATGGCGGGGGTCCAAACTCTTTGATCCCCTCATAAGTTAACTACTATTAATACTATAACCCGGCTATTTAGGACTGTATCCCTGCTGACTCAGACTACTTAGCCGAGGGTAACGTCACCGCCAAAAGCGGGGCCTACCACAATATTGCATTAATAACTTAATTCATTATCTTCCAATAATCCACCCTTTTAGGATTGTATCCTTGCTGACTCAAACTACTGGGGTGAGGGTAACGTCACCTTCAAAAGAGGGGCCTACTACAATAACTAAGATAATCTCTTAATTATGTGCAAAAGTGCGGAAATAATCAAAGGTTATACTAGATACGAGTCGGAACCAAGTGATTCATCTTGTCTATCTGTTTTTTCTTTTATTTTTATTTTCAGCATTTTAGTTAGTTTTTATTTTTCTTAGTTTAAAACATTTTTCTAAACTTTTTACTTTGATTAGACGTTGAGGATAAACCGGTACTAAAAGCTCTTGTGTCCTTGGACGACCTCGGTATCTTACCAACGCTATACTACGCTCACGATGGGTGCACTTGCCCATATGTGTGTTTAGTGTTAGTAAAATATCGTGTTTTATAAATTTAAAACTTGGCTAAAATAAGTGTTAAAGGGGCTTAAAATATACACCTAATATATATAACACTTCACACGCATCAAGTTTTTGGCGCCGTTGCCGGGGACACAAGGATTTTAAGAAAGTTAGGAATCAACGGCCTAATCTTATTTTTATTTTTCTTTTTTATTTTTTTAGGATTTTCTTAGTTTTTCAGCTTCTGCAGAGCTCAGCACGGGCCGTGCCCGCTGAACACGCCCCCGTGCTAAATCATTGGAACTGACAATCCTGTTTTTAGTCAGACAGTAAGCTGAACACGGGGCCGTGCTCACTCAACACGCCCCCGTGCCCAAGATTCACTTACTGAAAATAGAACCGTTAGATCCCGGCGGTTGGTAATTTCTGACATAAACATGAGTGATAGTAATTGTTTTTACTTTCGGCACTCTTATGGTACGTGGTGTCAATTATGTGGTGGCGAACATAAAGAAGTGGAATGCTACTTTCTAAATTATAGGCCCCACTACATGGACCCACCGACTTCTTATAACCTTAAGAAGGGCGAAAGTAAAAATAAGCACTATTTCTCCCTCGAATGCGCCCAGCCAGATATTCTAGGGGAAATGCTCCTTGACGAGTTGTTTAAACTAGAAGAGCTAATTCTAAATTGGTCAAAAGAGCTTAGGAAGGATTTTATTGATCCGCCCCAAGACGATGACCATGAAGAAATGTTGGAACCGCATTCCGACAACCTCGTTGCTCCCAAAAATACCTTCGTACCTAGCAAAGACTTGGACGATAGTCGTCCCTGTGCCGATTGTGCCGTGAAGGACTCTCCATCGACTTCGTTCGGTGCATACATAGACCTGAGCGATTCAGCATACACCTTCTTTAACGAGAGCCCGGGAAAGGGTTGGACTTGTCCACCTAGAATGAAAATAGGAATCACCCTCACCGACAACCTCTTGCGTTCTCGCCTTAGTCTAGGACAATTAAGGTATCTTAGGCACTTTGAGGTTGTTCCAACCAGTAAGGAACCACCCGATATCGACGAGATCCTTAGAAGTAACAAAACTCCATAAGACAGCCTCCATACACGGGGCCGTGTCCAGGTCAACACGCCCCCGTGCTCATCAAAAAGATTCTCTGCTGATTTTGTCAGAATACGGACAAAATGTGTCAGGATTTCCTCTGTACACGGGGCCGTGTCCAGTCAACACGGGGCCGTGTCCAGTGCTCTGTCGTTTTCTTTAAATACAGCCTGATTCCTGCTCATTTTTTACCACTTCAATAGACAGAGATTCCTGGGATCTTCACTCATACCATCCTAGGTAAGTGCTAAAAGAAGGTTCCCAAGGACCATCTTGTCCCTTCCACTTTTATTCATTTCCTCTACTTTCAAAAATTTTTCAACATTTCCTCCATGGAAGCTTGGAAGTCCCATGATTCCAACCCTCTATGTGAAGTTTGTAAGATTATTTGCTAAGGATTCTTGTTTAAAGTTAGTTGTATAACTTTATTTTAAATTATCTAAGCTTAAAACCCAGATAAAAATCATGAAAATAATTTAAAACTCCAAGATTCCTTAGCCTAAAATCCTGCAGACAAATGGACACGGGGCCGTGCTCAGCGAACACGGGCCGTGTCCGAGGCACTGTTTTGTAAAAATTTAGCTTTCTTCGGTTTCTTTCACAGAAAATGGCAACCAGAACAAGCGGATCATCTTCAAGAAGTAACCGACAAGGGAGGAGATCTTCAACAGCAGAAGACTCTCTTATAAACTATGTTTACGCCCTAAGGGAGGCTATTGACAAAATGACGGGAGTGGAGGAAGCATTGGTCGATCGTATCAACCATCTTACAGTGGGGCTGGAGGGCTGTCTCCGAGAAGTAGACCTCTTGCACCAGAGGTTAAACCTTCTCGCCTCCCCGCCTTTGGTACCTATAATAACCCAAAGGGCGTGGAACGTGGTGCCCGAAGTTGTCATTCCGGCCGAATGGTACGCCATGCACCAAGAGCCTCCGCGAAGAGTGGTGCAAGGAATCCCGGTGAATGTTCCCCCTCAGCCACCAGTTGCGGAGGAAAATGAAGCCGCATTCTTCCTTCCTAGGGAGATCGAAGAATGGCTTTAAACAACATCTAGGGAAGAAATCCTTCGGCTAAAAGTCCTACTATATCGGGAAACTATTCTCGAAATTTTCTTAAAATAGTAGAACTCTTTATGATAACCTCGTGTACCTGCTGACCTATTTAGTTAAGTTTTTATTTTATCTTAATTTAGGACTATATAAGGTCTCTCTATGATGCAATGAAATGATGGTTTTAAAAGTTTGGATGGTTCATAATGAATAAAACACACTCATGGTGGTAATGGATGAAAAGGGGAACGAGAAAAATGACCCCATGCACAAGAACAAGGCGACCCGACAATTTTCTCCATTACAGAAGGTTCAACACGGGCCGTGCCCAACCAACACGGCCCCGTGCTGAACCCCCTGCAGAAAAACGCCCAGTTCAGGTAACTGGACACGGGCCGTGTTCACCAGACACGCCCCCGTGTCCAGGCTTCTGTTTCTTTTCTTTAATTTCTGTTACTGGCACCTAAACACGGGGCCGTGTCCGGTCCCCACGGGGCCGCGTCCAGACTACCAGTAACATAAATCTTTGCTTTTAACACCATTTTACACATCTAATCAACCTAAAAATTTATTTTTGGGACACATTGAGGACAATGTGTAATTTAAGTGTGGGGGGATGCTAAAACCTTGAATCTTGCAAGTCCTAAACACAAGCCTTACACAAAACTCTATTGGAACCGCTAATCACCCCAAAAATTTTTCAAAAATTTCATTTTTTTTACTTGTCTAGGTTTAACTCGGGAAATTCAAGTTCTCAAAAAGGTTATATTTTTACGAATTTACAACCGATAGCGTCGTGATAAAAAGAACCAACATAAGAAAATTATGAAAAGGCATGGCAAACTTAGTTAAAATTTGATTATATATACTTGATCACATAAAAACCCATTCCCACAAAAGTGAGTTTTGAGCCTTTATTGAGCATACAAATTTACATCTTTAGACTAAATGCTCATTTTTCGTTTCTTGTGTGAATAGCCGCTTGGTTCTTACGACTCTAGAACTTGCCATGACGATACATTCCCGGTCCTTATCAACTTAAAACCCAAGTAAGTAAATGATAGAGGCATTAGGACTAACCCTTTTTATTTCTACACCATTATTTTTCTTTTTCTTTTACCACCTACCCAAAAATCCCCCTAGTTAAGCCCCTTTGAGCCTAAACCTTTTCATTTCATCACCCAAACCAAAAACCCTTTTACCCACCAAAACCTTTTTTTATTTTTAACCCTTTGTTTTAGTAACAAGTTCGGTTTTTTTCGTATGATTGAAAAAAAAAATGTGTTGATGATGAAGCAAAAGAAAATAAACAAACAAGTTCATCAAAAATAACTTTGTTTGAATAAAAGCTTCATCAGAATAAAAAGTTAAAAAAATAGAAAGTCCTACGAAAACCGACACTTGTTACGCTTTTTCACCCTTTTTCTACTAACCACTAACCACTAACCCAACCACCTACCTTTAACCCAAGCCTAACCCTTAAACCATAAAGTCCTCTTGATATTTACAAAGGTATAAAAGTTAAAAAGGAGGAGGATTGATTGCTTGGCAAGCTTATGGTAGGAATAAGTTCCATGCCGCTCTCGAGTGATTCACTAAAAATACACCTTCGGCCGAGTGTGAGTGATTTCTCCCGTGAGGTATGTGAACTTGTATATAAATGGAATTTTAAAAAGGCATGTTATGCCCAAATAAGTAATTTTTCTTATGAAAAGTTTTAAATAAATCATGACGAATAGGATTGTAAATAAATAAAAATAAAACTACATAAAAAATCTTGGAAATCCCAACACTCTACGACAAGCCCAAAACCTTCTCTTCTACCTATTCCATTTGGGAGTGTAAGCCACATATTAAAGAGTTTTGCTTGAGGACAAGCAAAAGTTCAAGTGTGGGGGTATTTGATGTGTGTAAAATGCAACATATAAATTACATCAAATGAGACATAAACTAACCCTTTTTAAGTACTAATGTTGGAAAAAGAGTGTTTTTGTCTTCCTTTTGTATTTTCAGGATTAAATGAGCTCAAATTCACAAAAGAAGCAAAAAGACAGCTAAATCTAACATAAATACAAGAAAAGGAACATAAGTGGACTGCCCGACCCCTCAACGGCATCTTCCCAAGCAAAATAGAGAAGGCAGAAGACTGAACACGCCCCGTGCTCAGCCAGCACGGGGCCGTGCCCAAGAAGCAGCAGAAAAGACAAACCTATAGAAGCTTCTATTGCCCACCACAGGGTCGTGCCCAGTGAACACGGGGGCGTGGCGAAAGTACAGCAGGCGCATTAATTGTAATTGCGAATTACAATTAATGAAGAGAGAGAATGTCAGACAGGCACAGGGGCGTGTCCAGCGGACACGGGGCCGTGCCCAGCCTTCTGTTCAGCCTATAAATAGGAGTGCTTGGTTTCATTTCAACTCATCCCTTGGCACACCACCTCTCTCACACTTCATCCACCACCACCCACCACCATCACAACACCATCATCCACCACCATCATCCATTGTCCATCGTAGAGTGTGTGAGTCGTCTCGGGATCCAAGATTGATCGTAAGAGTTCTTGACAATCAAGGCCATGTTTGCCTAAGTCTCTTACATCACTTGGTGAAGACAAAGTGTCTAGTATAATACTTTTTATTTCTAATCTTTACTTTTTATTTGGTTTTGTATTAATGACTTTAATAACTAGTTACTTAGGTTGAAGGTGATATTTCCTTATCGTTTGTCCGTGGTATCTTGGCATTATTTTGCTGTCTATATAAAATAAAGGATTTTCACCATTCATATCTCCACGGTCTATATGGAGGTATGTTGGCTACCTGGTCGGGGGTTAAGGGAACGGTTTGGTAAAGGTCTTGCCATTGTTCAGCGTTTAGAGGTCCTGCAATGGACCTGGGTCAAATTTAGTAGGACCTCCTTCAATGCTTCACGGTATTGGATGGCGGGGGTCCAAACTCTTTGATCCCCTCATAAGTTAACTACTATTAATACTATAACCCGGCTATTTAGGACTGTATCCTTGCTGACTCAGACTACTTAGCCGAGGGTAACGTCACCGCCAAAAGCGGGGCCTACCACAATATTGCATTAATAACTTAATTCATTATCTTCCAATAATCCACCCTTTTAGGATTGTATCCTTGCTGACTCAAACTACTGGGGTGAGGGTAACGTCACCTTCAAAAGAGGGGCCTACTACAATAACTAAGATAATCTCTTAATTATGTGCAAAAGTGCGGAAATAATCAAAGGTTATACTAGATACGAGTCGGAACCAAGTTATTCATCTTGTCTATCTGTTTTTTCTTTTATTTTTATTTTCAGCATTTTAGTTAGTTTTTATTTTTCTTAGTTTAAAACATTTTTCTAAACTTTTTACTTTGATTAGACGTTGAGGATAAACCGGTACTAAAAGCTCTTGTGTCCTTGGACGACCTCGGTATCTTACCAACGCTATACTACGCTCACGATGGGTGCACTTGCCCATATGTGTGTTTAGTGTTAGTAAAATATCGTGTTTTATAAATTTAAAACTTGGCTAAAATAAGTGTTAAATGGGCTTAAAATATACACCTAATATATATAACACTTCACACGCATCAATGAACATCTTGAAAATTGTTTAAGTGATGAGTTCAGAACATCACAGTGTCGGGTGGTCGTTCGATCGTGTGGCAACCCGATCGGATGTCAATCCGTTCGGTGTCCCAAAACTCTTGAAAGTTTGAAATATCATTTAAGTGTGGGACCAAGTGCAATTCGTTCGGGTGGCTGTACGATCGGGTGGCAATCCGATCGGAAGGCAATCCGATCGGACAGTAATCCGTCCCAGCGTCCTGATCGTCTCTACACTTGGTTGTTTTGATAGTTTTGCGGTTTTCTCGAGACGGTGTGATAACATGCTAAACAATATAAACCCCATCTTGATCCAAGTGACCTGATTGGACATGAATCACCCTAGTCTGACTAGTTAACCTGTTCGAGACGGTTGTTCTTGTTTAACCCGAAATCGGTAGTCTCTCTGATAGAAATCGGATCTTGTACTGACACATTACTAAGAAAGAGTAGAAGATCATAACGAGCTCCGATTCTATCGGTTTTGAGTGCATTGAGTGTAAAAGAGTTGAAAGAAAGTTGGAAAACCATCTTTCAATCCTTTTAACCATGAATATGTGTAGTTCTATGTGAAAATTATTGTTTGATCTTGTGGAAATCCTTCAGATCTGAGTTGTTCATGGTGGAATGAGGCCAATACTTGAAGTTCATAAGAACTCCATGATGACATCACCTTAGAACACCTCAAATCTGTTGATTTCACGGTTGAAAGTTGAGATTCAAAGGTGAAAAAGATGAAGAAGTGTGTGTAGATCAAAGAAGTACAAGATTTGAGTTGAAAACTTACAAGAATCGCGAGGGATCGAGAGGAAATAGCCCCAAAGAGTGTTGGTCGAGTGAGAGCTGTCACATCACTTGAACAGTGATGTGACAAGGTCAATTTATAGGTGAAGAAGAGGAAAGGTGATGAAGTGCAACAGATCGGGTGGCAATCCGATCGAGTGGCACCTCGATCGGGTGGCAACCCGATCGGGTCGCACGTCGATCGGGTGGCAATATGATCGGGTGGCAACCCGATCGGATGGCCATTCGATCGAAGTGTCATTCGATCAAATGCCTCCGGCGAATTGGGTTTTGGCGTTTCGTTTCGATCGTTAAGCGTTGCGATAGTTTGGTCACATCTTTTCATACCCACATTCATATATATATTATAATTAGTCACACAAAGGGTCGTATAAATATCCATATTTCAAGGTCTGTGTTGCAATAATCAAGTTGCGCGTTTCAAATATGCGTTGCATTACGACACATCACGGCTATCGAGGAGGGTAGAATAGGTCCTCACTCAACGTCATCGTGAGTGTTAGCACGTGCGATGTGATGTGTTATAGCGATAAAGTATGCTTAATATGCAAAAATACTGCGAAATGGCAACGTAAGCGATATAGCTACATTATGATCCGAATCTCTGGTGCTAGGCGTAACGAGTATAACGAGTAGTAACAACGCACGATCTTGCGGGTTGTTACACCCTGAGCCTGAGAAGAGGATCCTTGACCCTGGAATGAGGATCCTTGAACCGTTTGCGCTCCCTTATATCCTCCAGAACTGAAATAGGATCCTTGATGCTGAGAGGAGGATCCTTGAGGCTGAAGAGTGGATCCTGAAGGCTGAAAGTATGATCCTTGAGCCTGAGTCATTGCCAACGATCCATAGCGTATACTCGACAATCCACCCTGGTATTGACTGCCTGATGCTGTGGAGTACTGGGCTGTTATGGCTGGAGAATCAAAATTCAGTGATCTGGGCACCAATGGAGAGTGATCCTCCGCTGATCTCTTTAATTTCTTGATGTCATCAATCTCTCGAAGGATCCTGTCATTAGTTCTGTCCTGCTACTGCATGTGATCCTTCATATGCAAAATCAAAGAATAAAGATCATTGTTAGTAGGACCAGAAGAAGCAGTAGAAGTTGGTTTTGGGAAAACGGGGGTTTGTTTCTTCGCAGCATTCTCAGCATTCTTCTGGGATCCAGAAGGTGCAGGAGGGAAAGGTGGAATGCCCTGTGAAGAGGTGATCGTCGGCATGGAGCTTGAAGTGTTTTTTCCCTGGGAAGCCATGTAGTTGAAGGTAATGAACCGAAATGAATGAAACGAACGAAATTTCTCAGAAATGAAGCACCAATTGCCCCACAGTGGGCGCCAAACTGTTTTGGTCAAAAATCACACAAGGATAATGTAACCAAATCTGATTTTTGTGAGGTTGAGTGCTTGAATTAATGAACAAATGTATGAACAATGTAAGAATGAAATGAATGTTGGACACAAGGATTTATACGAGGAAAAAGCCCTTGATCAATGTATGATCTCCGGCAAAAAAAAACCTCGGGTGATGGAAACTACCGATCACCAACTATATTAAACAAACAATGTGTACAAATCGGGATGATAACAAGCTTGTTACAAGGATCACTAGTGTGCAAAAAGTGTATAATCGCCAATCAGTTGCAGAGAGTTCTCGAGAGTAGTGTGTGTTGCTAATTATTGTTCTATCAAGCTTGTTATCCCCATTAAAAATAGAAACTAACTAAGCTAACTAACAATCCGAAAAAGGTGCTAGCTTCCCACGATCTCCACAACGGTCACGAAGGCCATGCACGTGCAGAATTAGAAGGTATATTCCCCTGGAATCTCGGCAAGACCAAGTCCCACTCGAATACTCCTGCAAAACAAGTTCAAATATAATGGAAACAATTGTTAGTATAAGGATCATAATGAGGATCCTGGATCCTTAATCCTGCAACGTCTTCTGAGGATCCTTAATTCAAACTCAATTTAGGATCCGTGATCCTGGCTGCACTTGAGGATCCTTTATCCACAAATTGTGAAAATCCATCCCTAACAAGAATCAAGAATGAACCTTTTTATGCCGGATGATGCAGTTGAAGATGAACCAGTTTTGAGATTTGAGAAATGGAATTGTTCAATTGAATTGGGTGAAAGGTTGGAGTGAGGGTGAATTGGGATTTGAGTAAAATTCAAAGGGTGTATAGGGGTTTGCGGCTACGTGTGGATGAAGATTTCTTTTCTTCCATGGAGAAGTCAACATTAGGTCAATGGGGTCTAGTAACTGTTTCTCTCTCTATCGCTGTTTCTCTCTCTAGAGAAAGCGGTTTGAGGTTAGAGGGTCATTTTTGGTGGAGGAAAAAAAGGGAAATGAGGGAGGTGCAGACAGGGTTTGCAGATCTGAAAGAGAGGGGTTTGGGAGAAGAGAAGGAGCCAAACACTTTTTTTATTACACTCTGCAGACATTTGGTCCACCTCTTCTTGTGCAACCGTTTGCAGATGTGGTCCGCAGACTGCAGACCTTTTACATCTGAAAAAACAAACACCACCTAAATGTAGAGTATATGTATGAAAATGTGGAGATTTAGAAAAATCTATGTTCAAAGAAATAAAATCTTGAGATCACTGAAAAGCCATAACAATACTTCTAATTTGATTATTAACATTAGACAAAAATTAATAATTTGATAGCATTCTAATCATATAAACTCATGAGAGTACCAGCACTTGAGATTCTAATTAGCCGTAATTGCAGACAAACAACATGTCATGAACCATGCATAACTTAATTTCCCAAATAAAGACCATTAAATTTCACAATGACAATTTATTGATCACGGAAACACAATCGAATAGCAACCACTGTATCACAATCCAGCTAACCTTATTTTACCATAAGTATGCCAAACCCCCATAAAAGATAAATCCAATGACCCATCTATATTGATGAATATCATGAAACCAATAATGAATTGAGCACCTGAGGAGACGAATAAGGTACGACCGTAGAAAAGTCGAACCGAGTACGACTGCCGGAACGAATCCACCCGAGCACCATCTTCCATCCGAGCACCATCCTAATTCAGCCAAGAGTTTTGAACTACCGTTCCCATTCGTTCACCGATCAAGTGACACCATCACTATCATCGTTGTTGTCGGTTTTAGGTGGTCTGCCAGAGGCCTTGCCTGGTTTCCCCTACTCTATTGTCTCTCTCTCTCTATCTCTCTCTCACATCACCCTTTCACTCTCTAACCTCTCTTCTTTGAATTTTCAAATGGACGGTTCAAGTCACTCACATAAATGTATTCCATGGATGAAATCCCTATAGAGCCCCTATCGCGTCTTAATATTTTGTGTACTTCCCTAATTTACCCCTCTAAAAAGGCTTGTATTCCCTTGTACGTAATGCATTAATATATATATATATATAGGGGCATGATTTAGAGAAAACTACTATAAGTGTGAAAACGGTGAGAACGCCTCTCATCCGTTGGATTAAAACAATTTATGGATTAGATATGCACGGTGGCGTTTTCGTAAATAACATGAACTTTCGAACATGGACGCGCTTCATTAAGGGAAAAAAGGTAAATGTGCATCTACAAACCCCATAAAAAAGGGACCGAAATATATATACTTCCTAGAGAACCCCCCCCCCCATTCCAGCGAAAACCCATGAAAATGCGAAACCACAAAATTACGGCGTCTAACCATCAAACAATATCCAAAGGCAAAAAAACAGAGTGAGTTAACTTCGATTTACATTATGATAGTTTTATGATGTTTTTGGCGTTTTAATTTTATCAACAATTGCAGTTTCTATGGGTGTGGAATCCGGAGAGTCACCTGCTCCAAAACGCCAAAGGTCCTTCGAGCAACGAAAGAAGACAACAACAAAACATGGTACAGATGGTTACTTTTTATAATGTTTATTTGTAAAACTCTATATATCATGTAATATACTTTGATAGTTTGTTACTAAACGCTAATAAATGTATCGTTGATATAATATTGTTTGACTGTATGAGAACGCCATTGATCGTAAACAACAAACATATGTTAGAACCCAAACGACAATTAACATTAATAATGAAAACGCCAAATATTGAATATAGGAAGAAGGACATTGAAACATAGACGACATTTTAAAAAATATTGCTTTGAAAATAAAACGCCATTGAAACAAGAATAAAGAACAAAACGCGATATCTGATGGATTTTGTTTGAAAAGGAATTATAACGTCATTTATTTAGAGTCCCCCTGCCACGTGTTCGACCAGGATCCGTTTTCCAACGTATTTATGGAGTAATTTTACAGCATCTCCAACGTATTTATGGACTAATTTTTTTTTAACGGCTAATTTCTTTAATCCCCTGTCGTCTGTAGGACTTGAACCCAAGACCTTCCCCTTCCCAACCTATGTGTTTTTAAAGTTTTTGCCTTTACCAATGGACCACCACCCCATTGGTATTTATGGACTAATTAATATGAAATAAGGCGTTAAGTTCCTTATATACAGTTGGGCCAATCCTAGTGGACCAATCTTCATTGATCTTTAACCCTGCTGAAACGAGCCCAAAAAAGGGATGTCCTCTGCACTATCATCGATCTACAAAGGTACATGATGATCATATATCGAAACACAAATCAATTGTGTTGGTCTTAAACTAATCTAATCTAACTACTGTAATAAAAGAAACCAACTTTTGGACACATGTCATTCATTGAAGGTATCCTCAAATTTATATTTATCTAAATAAATAAATATTAAATCTTATCATACTTTAATAAAATATTATCCTCAAATTTATAGTATTAATTTAATATATTTTTAAAACAAATACCTCTCTTATCTACTTATCTTATATTAAATATATAAATAATAAATTAATATTAAATGTTATCCTAATTATTTAAAAACATAACTTTTTATTATTATTTGGTATACAAAATTATTTATTCAACTCGAGTAAAACGCGAGGTTTTTAAGGATATAATTTTTTTTTATTATTTGGTAGATTTTTCAACCCGACTATACACGAGTTTTTTTTAAAGATACGACGTTTTTAGTATTTAATATACAAAATTACATTTATTTAGGATATACTTTTTTTTATTATTTGGTAGATTTTTCAACCCGACTATACACGGGTTTTATAAAGATACGGCGTTTTAGTATTTAATATATAAAAATACATTTATTTAATCTGTGTAATACACATGGTTTTTAAAGATATAACTCTTTTGTATATCAACACGTGTAATATACGAGGTTTTTAAGAATGTATTTTTTTATTATTTGGTAGATTTATTCAACCCGATTATACACGGGGTTTTTTAAAGATACGACGTTTTTAGTATTTAGTATACAAAATTACATTTATTTAATCTGTGTAATACACATGGTTTTTAAAGATATAACTTTTTTATTATTTGATATATAAAATTACATTTATTTAACCCGTACAATATACAAGGTTCATAAAGATATAAGTTTTTATTACTTAATATATAAAATTACATTTATTCAACCCGTGTAATACACGGGGTCCTAACCTAGTATAAGTATATAACTGAAACTAAATTAGAGTTGTGTTGAAGTCATGACCCAAAAATTTAGTTGTGCCCCGAAAGATTAGTGTAACAACTTATAAAATATTGTTATTTGACCCAACCTAATAATAATTCATTCAGGGTAAATATTTTTCTAGAGTATACTTCCGTTTTGCTCCTTGTGGTTTGGTCACTTTAACGGTTTTGCCCCAAACCTTTCAAAATAGCCATTTTACTCCCTGAGCTATAAAGGCCTTCATGATTTTGCTCCCCACCTCTAACTCTATCCATAATGTCTGTTAACTAGAAGGACATTTTGGTAATTTTAAAAATAAAAGTAAGGGCATTTTAGTAATTCAGTTATAAAGATATTTATATATTATATCATATTAATCTTCTCTCTACACACTATCTTCTCTCTCTACATCAATTCATCTTTTCTTCATCCTGTCTCTTTTTCTCAACCCTAGGTACCAGTGTACCACCACCAGCCACAAACCAGAACCGCCTCATGCTACCATTCACCAAACCCTAGGTACTCAATCATCAAAAATACTTGAATTACACACATATATTACTGATTTATACTCGATAACCGTCGATAAATCGAAAATATATGCCTATATTGATTTGAATTTGTGTGAAATGTGTAGAGTTTACTACAAGTGTAGTACCGGAAAAGGATGTCCGGCGAGGAAGTGTGTGGAGTTAGCGGTGGACGATTCGAAGATGCTGATTGTGACGTACGCCGGAGAACACGTTCACCGGCGGGATGCGGTGGAGATAGTGACAGGATTGACCGGCTGGTCACGGCAGTGGAGACGGTGGGGAATGGTGGTGGACCGGAATTTGGGATGAGTGGAGAGACGATGGAGATTGAGATGGGGATGAAGCTGGTAGGTAGGGTTAGGGTTTTGAAGATATTTATTCATAGAGTTGAGAGTGGAGTGAATTGTGGTGTGGTGATTGAGGTGAAAAGTGGATATGTGTTAGGGCTTCATTGTTAGTTAGTGTTAGAGTAATTGCTGATGTTTTTTGTTGATGAATTATGTTTTGGTTTCTGCTTGAATTGGAATTGAAAACTTAATTGTATATAGTGATTGGAACTGGAACTGATTGTGGTTTGGATTAAGAATATGGTTTTAGTTTCTACTTAAATTGAACTGGATATTAATTGTTTCATATATCTATGCATTGATGACTTGTACTATTTTTGAAGAAGTTGGTTTCATAATTCAGATTGCAGGGCATGAAGAGGACGATAGAAGATGCCATGGAAGTTAGGGTTTTGAAGGCAATGAAGAAGAAGATGGAATGGGGAAATGGGTTGTTAGGGAAAAGACACAACTGCCCTCAGGTGTTTTGCACTTGACAGGGTTTAACAGTTAAAATGGATGGCGTTTAGGGGCGGGGAGCAAAATCATGAAATCCTTCATAGATCAGGGAGTAAAATGGCTATTTTGAAAGGTTTGGGGCAAAACCGTTAAAGTGACCAAACCACAGGGAGCAAAACGGAAGTTTACTCATTTTTCTATAAATCTAATCACGACACAGAAAATTTAAATGACTTCCAAAAGAGTATCAAAATATTTCATGACCCGTTCATAAATACATTAATTTTATGAATTTTTCACTCGTTCATAAACTCATTAATTTTTTGATTTTTTTCACCCGTTCAAGCTTTAATTTACCGACGAGCTAAGCTCGAGCTTTAGACATAAAACCCGAATTAAGCTCATGATCTAGAAATAAAACTGGAAATAAGCCAAGCTCAAACTTAGACGATATGTGACTCGGCTCAACTCAACTCTTTTACACCTAATAAGACGGTTGCATTAGCTCTCATTATGTTGAGGTAGTTTATCAACAGTAGTGACAAGTCCATTGACACAAATTCAACTGATAAATATATCATCAGGCTTCGCTTCCACCGAATAAAAGTAGAACAAATCGTGTGCATGGAATATCTTTAACGATAACTAGGATTATTCCCAACGCGCGTTGCGCGAGAGAGTCAGTTTTATTATAGCAATGTTTAATTTACAAAGTAAAACCAAACTATACATATGGGTTCTATAAAAATACAAAGTAAAACTAAACTATACAGATTGGTGCATTTAGTTATGATCATTACTTCCTGGGCTATTTGAAGAGCCAGGAAAAATGCTATTTTCAATAAAAAGAAGTGGAGTGACGCTTGTGTTATTGATGAAGCCAAGGTGTTGGGTCTTCTCCGGATAAACAATCGCGCCAAGCCGTTTTCCTTGGATGAGGCAGCATGGAAGTCCTTTAATTTCTTTGATGCGTAGTTCTGAAACATCAATATTCATAATCAGGTTTTGAGTATTAGATCACGCAGTTCCAGAATTATCATTGCCACAGGTTTTTATTTATCCTAAAATTGCAATGGAAATGAAAAATATAAGAGCTTAGTCAATTAATTTGATTTCCAGTTTACACACCTAGTACTGTTGAATCAAAACAAACCTTCAACATAATCAAATGGACTATTAGATGATATTATATTACCTGTTTTTTGATCACGTCAAGCATCAATAAAAATAAAAATAAAAAGAAAATACATCATAAATAAAAAAAGGATGGAAAACTTGTTGTCAGAGTTACCTAAGTTGTCGAGGGTGGCTACCGATCTACACAGATCTGAGACATGCAAGCCTTGATCGTGTTAGGACCAGCTTTGACTCCGTTTCGATTGCGAACCGACCGTGCGACGTGTGGAATCCGTGCACGAACGAGACCGAAACACACGAGATGTAATTATAACTGTGATTCTATTGAAAGATCTGATAACGTACAGCACCTGAATCACATACACGGAACTTTCTCTCTCTAGGTCTAGATCTCCAAAGCTCCAAATGGCAAAAGTCACAAAAGCCTCTAAAACTAACCCTTAGGTTCCTATTTATAGGCAAAGAATATAAGGAGACTCTCCTTATTTACAATTATGCCACCTTGCCTTTTAGTAACTAGATATTACAATTTAAGCCTAAACTTAAACTGTTTCTGCTACGGTCTTGAGATGACGGAGGCGATAGACATACTGCACTAACAGACTCCCCCTTGGATATTGCCGCAGTCAATCTCAAACATTTTGTCAGACTCGTAGCTTCTGGTCTTTCTCTCTCTCACTGAGTCTTCTTGAAGATTTAACACTTTTTCATCAATGTAGACTCCCTCTTGCTTGAACAGAATCCCGGTGGATCTGTTTTCAGCTTCAGCTTCTCTTTCAGTTGACTCTTCAGGCTCCCCCTTTCGTTAAGCTTCCGTGCTTTGGGATCGACACCTGGCTTTCCGGTTACAAGCTCTTCCGGGAAAGATACCTGGCTCCTTACACGCTTCCCCTTGCGTTGAGCTCGTCTTCAGACTCCCCCTTAGACTCGGCTATCGGGATCGTAGTCTGGAATCTGCAATTCTCAAACATTCATAAGTACAAACATTTTGATCGTCCAGGATTGAAAAAAAAAACTGGCTCTCTCAGCATAAGCTAAAACATTTTTAACAATGAAAGCATTTTCGGTTTTCCAGGAATCGTGACCTGGCTCGATTAAACTTTCTAAATCAAGATCCTGGCTCTAAAATATAATAATATGAATATATCCAGAAATACTTGATACTCTCCCCCTATCAACAATTCTTAAAGATTTGGCAGTATTAGCGAACAAAATCGGAAACTGGCTCTTTTCAATAGATTTTAACAATATGAGCATCCAAATCCCTCACAGTTAATCATCCAAGTCCAAATTAATGACCTTGGAGATATCACAAACTGTTTTTTATTTTTTATTTTTAAAAACTTCAAGTTTCAAATTAATGAACTTGTTTTATTTTCAGAAACACAATCAGCATACTTAGATTTTGAAACTCAGCTCTCAGACATCAGTTGTCGAAAATAAAGCAGAAATCAAAATCTTTTTGAATTTTTCTGAAACATAAAGCAATAAAGAAATATTTACACACAATATTTTTGTTTGAGTTTGCGTCAGAGGATCATATCAGTTTTTGACAAGTCACAAGTACCGTTGAGCTTAGTTACACATTAAGAATTAAACAATTCACTTAGATTGTCGATATACTGATCCACTTAAATTTTCACACAAACTTCAACTGATTCAGGATACGAATTAGATGTATTAAGAACTTAAACTTATTCATGTGTCCCACCTCTTGAATATACTCCCGTATCCAGATCCCAATATTCAGTCTTACAGGTGAGTATACTTAGATGATATCTGTAAGGGGAATAAATTATAGTACGAAACCGTGAGAGCTCAGGTCAGAACTTCCGTTCAGCAGAGAGATGACGGCTCGACTTTTGGTGTGTCCCCTTTAGAGGATCTTTTGTATTACAACAACAATGACTATCAATTTTATTGTTTCATCAAATTGCTGAGGGCGGCGCTATATTTCAAGCATGTAGAAAGTATTCTCCGGCTAGGCCATTGCTTCCGCAAAATCAGAAGTCCCGGGATAATACCCCAGATATCACTAAGCATAAAGACCTAGTATCTCAGAAAGAGGGACCTTTCAAACGAGATTTCAGGGGTTACCTATATATCCAAGTAGTGTTCCCCACGAAATAAGCAAGTTTGAATTTAGGTTTATATCCCGAAAAAGTTTACTAAATGTATAAAAATCTACCGACACATCCACGGTGAGATCGTTTAACACATTTTAACTTTCCAATTCTTTAGCGTACTGTAACTGTCTACTGATGTACTATCATTTCCTCTTTTTACACAAAAACTCATTTTTGAATTTTATCATGTTTTTGGCTTTTTCAAATTTTCTAATGTTTTTGGATTTTCTGACAAATTCTTACTCCCGCTAAAATGCAAAACCATTTAAAGAAAATTTGACAACCTGATACTGATAGCTTTGTCTCGCCATCCATTTTCTGCTTAAAGTGCTCTGATTTGCAGAAAATATACGCATGAGAAGCAGAAATTATAACGTACCCCCATGATTTACAACACATTGATATTTACAGTTTGAAAACCGTTTTTTAATCTTGTGAAAATAATCATGTTTGTTCAGCCGTGAGGGTTTCGGCGTATTCAATCAATCATATTTTTGATATTTTTGACAAAATTTAAAAACAAACATATTTTTTATTTTTCAAGATTTTGACAAAAATAAAAACATATTTTTGGTTTTTAAATTTTGGTTTTAAAATATTGTTTATTTATGTACAGAAACCAAACAAACTCACTGTTCAACCAAACCAGGGTTCAGCAGCCTCATCTCCTCGTTGTGACAGGCTGCTCCGATATCCATTTTCACAATCTTCAGTTGTCTTGAGCACCTGCACATTCAAAGTATTTGATTACTTGAACAATTTAGCCCAGGTCTGTTTGACCTTAGGCATTTCAACACAATAATTTTCATTCAATTTAGGAAAATCTTTGTCATTTTGAACAAAAAACTTTTTCATTTTTAACTTCAACTTTCTCATCTTTTACCAAAGACACTTGTTTCTTAATACTCCATGTCTGACCTTTCGGAGTACCTCTTTTATAAAAATGTGATTCTTTTTGAACATTTTGATTTTGAACAACAACTTTTGGTTTCCAAAACTTGTTTGGTTTTGTTGCATCAACAGTGTTTTTCCAACTTTGTGTTGTTCTTAATTTTGGTGTCACTGGTTTCCATGTTTGTTGTGAGTCAGCCTTTGACATTTTCGGCTTCCAAGTTTGCTTTGAATCAAAATTTGTTGGCTTCTGATTCACAACATCAGACTTCTGTTTCTGAACATAAACAGACTTCTTTTTGTCAACATCCACAGGTTTCAGATTTGGACACTTTCGTGCAAGATGTCCTATTTGATCACATTTGAAACATGTTCTTTTGGACACGTCTTTGACCTGTGGTTGTTGCTTCTTCTTTTGAGCACAGAACTCTTCATTAGACTGTCGTATAACTTGGAGTTCTTTCTCTTCTTCTAAACTTATTCCTTGAACAAAATTCATTTTTGCCTGAAAATTTGGCTTTTCATTTTTCTTCCAATTTTGTTTCTTCTTATAACCCAACCCAGTCTTCATGTTTTTCTTCTTGTAACCAGGTTTGTTATAAAAAGTTTTGTGACCTTTTCCAGCAAACTTTTGAATTTCAGATTTTTCAATCTCAACCATTTTGAAAACTTTATCAACATTTTCTGATATCACATTCTGAATCGGGAAAACAACATCTAAGAATAATTTGTCCGATCCAATCATGGTATAAACCAATCCTTTTGAATCTTCATTCAAATTTTTCTCGGATTTTGAGTTTTTCAGATATCCATCATGAAAATTACCTTCATTTTCATCCTGTGATTCAGATTTACCTGTATCAACCGACTCTTCTTTCAACACACTTTCAACGACTTTACCTACCACCCCTGAATCATTAGAATCATCAGATTTGGAATAGGTTACATCAATGTTATCTGGCAATTGATCTACCATGTTGAAAGCTTTTTCGACCTTTTCATCATCATAAAATGCAAATTTTCCCGGTGGTGGAACTTGATGAAACTCTGAGCCAATGCCTTTCTTGTTTTGCTCAGACTCACCATCTCCCGGTTTTATATTGAAAATACGTTCAAGCACATATGACGACACGTGATAACTTTTTAACTTGTTGTTGTCCTGTTCTAAATCAGTAATCTGTCGCTTTAGCTTAGCAACATCTTCAATATAGGAATTAACAACACCTTGTTTTATTACATACATTCGTTTAAGGTCTTTAGTTGTTTCAGAAAGATAATTCATTCTTGATTGAGCAAATTTCATTTCATCCTTCACTTTTTCATATGATTCTTTTGTAATGTGATATGCAAATTTTATTGAATCATATTCCTTTTTCATTTCTTGACAAACAATTTCCTTTTGGTCACATTCTTCTGTCTTTTTCAAAACATTTTCTTTCAAAACTTCATTTTCTTTTTCTAACTTTTTACATTTTTTCAAAAGTTTTTCATCATTTTCTTTCAAAATCTTTTCGTTTTCTAACATTTCTTTGCATTTATTTTTGAAAACATTTTCAATTTTTATGAATTGTTTGTCTTTTTCAGTACAAGCACTGCACGTTTCCATGCATTTCTTGCACTGTTCAATAATTTTGTTTTGAGTTTTAGAATTAGAATTTATCTCAGTGATTGGCACTTCGGTGTTTACTACATCTGTCTGATCAGCATCATTCTTCTTTCCTTCAACACCAACTTCTTCACCAACATCACCAGTTTCCAAATTCTCATTCTTCACTTCTTCTTTCTTCTTAGTTTCTTCAACTTGCTGCTCTTCAGTAACAGCTTTCTCAACTTCTACATTCACCACAACTTCTTCTTTCACTTCAACAACTTCAGCTTTAATCTCTTCAGCTACCTTCTTCAATTCTTCAACCATACACTCAATATTCTTCTCCATTCTCTCTTCATCTCTCTTCTTCAAACTCGATATCATGACTTCTCTTATGAGTTTTTCCAGCTTTTCCTCATAATTTTTGTTTTTTACAGCATTTGAATAAAATTCGCCGACCCGAGGAATTACTAGAAGAACATCATCAAAAACTATGTCCTTCTTGGAAACAATAGGTTCACCATATCTGTTGATATAACACTCTCGTTTCTTATCCCATCTTTTGTATCTGACAGCTTCATCATATTCTTTTTGCATATCATTCATTCTGTTCGCCGCCATTCTTATTTCTCTGTCTGTTTTCTTATTCAGAATATCTTCTCTGGTTTTCTCTTTAACCTCAGCAACAACATTTTCTTCTTTGTTTTCCTCTTTTATTTCAGCAACAAAAACATGATGGTTGTTCTTTGATATGTTTCTGCCATGAGCTCTAACTATATTTTCCAAACGATCTTCTTCTGGACAAACCTGACTCCAATCATATCCTTCATCATCGTGGATTACAGCATAAGCTCTTGACTTCTCTCTGGGTTTATCTTCGATCATCTTTGGCTCTTCTCTGCTATGGTGGTAAATTGCCTTTCGGTAGTAATCATCATTGAACGGATGTTCATTTCCACCAACCGCAGAATTGTTGCACTCTCTTTTGAAATGACCTTTTTGCTTACATTTGAAGCAGGTCACTTTGGACTTATCAAATCCAAGCTTTGTAGATGCACCACCGAGAGATTGCTTCCCAGTAATTTCCATATATCTCTGAGCTCTACGGATGCAGCTTGACAAACACCAACGGATGTCAATGAGTTCCATCTCTTCTGGATCAATCTGGTCGTAGTCTTCTTTGGTTAACTCAGAGTTACCAATCTTGCCTGCAACTAGACCTTCATACGATTCCAGAACAGATGCAAGGAAGCTCATTTGCTGCTTAGCTGCATTGATGCTCATGGCCGGAGAATTTTTCAGTTTAAGAGCGATGTTGCAAAGAACTTCTTCAGATTCTTCAGAGCTTGCTTTTGAAGAAGATGAATGGTATCCTGGATTGTAGCTTGACGAGCTTGTTTGTGGTTCTTTCATCTTTTCAACACTGAATCCGGTCTTTGGTGATTCACCAACTTTCACCGAAGGTATGCTACCTTTGTAATAAAGACCGACATTTTGATGATGCGAAGAGCTGCTCATCTTGTCCTGCTTTTGCAACTCAAGTTCATGACTCTCTATCTTTTCTATCAAAACATCAAGAGAAATTGTATCATATAAAGCATCATTTTTCAGGATAAAAACAAACGTTTGCCACTGATCAGCTCGTGGTAACGCTTCTATAAGTTTGTCTATTATTTCTTCTCTTGTTTTTTCAATCTTAAATCTTTCTAGTTCGATTTTTAGATGACAAAAACGTTCAATCATTTGACGAACTGATTCACCGTTAAGACTATCAAACAAATCAAATTCCTTTTTTAATAAAGCAATTTTGTTCTTCCTGATTTGTTTACCACCCTCTGCCTTAACCCGTAAAGCCTCCCAAACCGATTTTGAAGTTCCATCATGTTGCAGTAAAGCAAACATGTCATTTCTGATTGCCAACTGGATCAAAGCAATCATTCTCTGTTCTACTGAGAATTCTGCTTTGTCATCTTTAGGTAAGTCTTTGAGTGGAAGCTCTTCTCCTTTATCATTAGTCGGCCTTTTGTACCCAAACTCCAAACAAAACCAGCTCTCGTGAGCATAGGCTTTTGCCCAACCAATGAACCTCTCTTTCCACCACGTATAATCTTCAATGCTTTCCAGAGTTGGTGGCTTCGAGTGTGTTCCATAGAAGTTATCATGTTTGATGTTCTCATTGATTGCTTTTGTAATTGACTTTGGTGTGACTGTTGATGTTTTGGAAGATTCGGATGTGAACGCGTTGTAAAACGTGTTGTAGAACTCTTCAGCCATGATATGATCTTCTCGATTTACAAGCACCTTTTAATTACCTGAGTCACTTGGAATTACCTGAATCACGAACAAACAATCACAATCAATTTTCACTTGCAACAAGATATCATGTGGCCGACAACATCTCGTGGATCTTAATTATTAATGTGCTGACATATCTTTATCAATTCTCATGCACTATATTGAATATGTAAACAATGGCTGACAATAATCAGTATCTCATGCAAACTTATCACATGCAAAACATTAATCGATGTACTGAAACAATTAATACAGATCACATATATCAACTATTCTTATGTCATGCAAGATCACAAGCACTAATATTATCAAAAGCAAATAGCCGACATTCTCATTTAATGAATTCAATTAAGAGATCACGTTCAAAACTAAATTCAATTTATTTTTATTTGTCCTCAATTTAGTAATGGCAGACAATATATGACAAATCAGATTACAAGAACATGTTGACTAAGTGGTATGAACAAGTGATGTGCTTTGACACGAATTGCTATCCGACCGGATAGTAATTCGACCGGATAGGTCAACAGAAGTCAAATGTCGTGACACGAATTGATATCCGCTCAAATGGTAAGTCGAACGGATAGGTCAACAGAAGTCAAATGTCGTGACACGAATTGCTATCCGCTCGAATGGTAATTCGAACAGATAGGTCAACAGAAGTCAAATGTCGTGACACGAATTGCTATCCGCTCGAATGGTAATTCGAAAGGATAGGTCAACTGAAGTCAAAGACTTTTAATGAAATGTAGGGAGATGCTGAGACTCGAATGGCAATTCGTTCGAATTGCTGTTCGACCAAGTGGGAATGATGTTGTTCGACCGGATAGCTTGTTGACTTCTTTGACCTCAACAATGAGCTTTGGTTTTCCAAGTGCTCTCACATGCAATCTGAATCATATCGCATGCACAACCGACAAAAACTAATGCAATTGCAGAATTAATGGCCGACAACTATCAAAAGATCACATGCATTTCTGAATTCTCGAGACAAATGAACAGATCATATGCAATCAATTAATGAACTGCTGATAATGTTTCAACAAAATGAATCATGTGATACTGTTGTATTAAATGATGGCAGGTTACTATGTTGACTAAGTGACCTGAAAAAGTGATGTGATATGTAACGATTTGCTGATCGATCGACTGGGATGCTAGCCGTTCGGACAGCTGTCCGTTCGGCCAGGTCAACAAAAGTCAAAGATTAAATGTACAGCAGTGGAACGGACAGGTGTTCGATCGAACAGCTGTTCGATCGATCAGCAGTCAACAAAGTCAAACAAATTTTAATGAATGAGTGATGTAATGAAACGAATTGCTGTTCGAACGATCAGCAGTCAACAAAGTCAAACAACTTTAATGAAATGAGTGATGTAATGAAACGAATTGCTGTTCGAACGATCAGCAGTCAACAAAGTCAAATAACTTTAATGAATTGAGTGATGTAATGAAACGAATTGCTGTTCGATCGATCAGCAGTCAACAAAGTCAAACAACTTTAATGAAACGAGCTACTGTTCGATCGAACAGTACTTCGATCGAGTGACACCAGGAACAATGACAACAACAACAGTTAACATTTTATCAACTTTTTCGAACAGAAAATTCAAGATTTCTCTCAAACCGTTACGAATTAGGATCTGAAAATTTGTAGGCTTTTAGATCACGTATTTTTGCACAACATATCCAAATTTTAGCAATTTTTATCCATAAAAAGTCGTTTAATTTGGCGTTTTTCAGATAAAAACGTGAAGAAGATGTAAAAATGAAGAATTTTAACAAATCTGAGTGAAATTTGGATCTGAATCTGATGATTTTTCGTGCGAAATCGTGCGTTTGATCCGTGCAATCGAGCTCCTGCTCTGATACCACTTGTTAGGACCGGTTTTGACTCCGTTTCGATTGCGAACCGACCGTGCGACGTGCGGAATCCGTGCACGAACGAGACCGAAACACATGAGATGTAATTATAACTGTGATTCTATTGAAAGATCTGATAACGTATAGCACCTGAATCACATACACGGAACTTTCTCTCTCTAGGTCTAGATCTCCAAAGCTCCAAATGGCAAAAGTCACAAAAGCCTCTAAAATTAACCCTTAGGTTCCTATTTATAGGCAAAGAATATAAGGAGACTCTCCTTATTTACAATTATGCCACCTTGCCTTTTAGTAACTAGATATTACAATTTAAGCCTAAACTTAAATTGTTTCTGCTACGGTCTTGAGATGACGGAGGCGATAGACATACTGCACTAACAGATCGGTTCATCCAATGAGGATGGTGGTTAAATCGGAAAGAAGCCAATTGGCGACCTGTAGTCGACACAATCATTCAAATATCAAAACCCTAATAACCAATTACCAGTGGCGGAACTAGAACATCAACTCAGGGGTATCCTAAAAAAAATTCACCGTGCAATCGTACAATATTAAAAAAAACGACAATAAATAAATAAAGTAAAACAAATATCTAATAGATTTGTCCTCTTCTTTTTTTCATAGCTTGAAATCGTTCCATCACATCGTCGTCTTTTACTTCACGTAAAATTTCCTTTTCGACCGCACAAACCATAGCATTGTTCAAAAATTTCGGGCCCATTCGATTGCGTAAATCCGTCTTGACAAGCTTCAATTTCGAAAAACATCTTTCAACGGTTGTGGTTGCAACCGGTAAAAGCAAAGCTAGCTTCACTACCCGATAAACTAAAGGAAAAGAACTATGCATTCCCGTTTCAACCATAACACGCGCAAGATCACTTATTCTATTCAAGTTTGCAAATTTATCACCATCACTTATAGTGTGATGAAATGGGCAATCGGGATTTGGGCTTATTATTTTCAATTGATTGGTATCCTCGTAGTTGTGTCGTGCCGTGCATTAAAACTTCAAGGCAATTGGGCAATTATTTACAATCTTCTATTATTTTGGGCTAACATATTAGGCAATTGGACTTATTATTTACAATCTTCAATTGATTTAGGCTAACATATTGGGCAATTGGGATTTGGGCTTATTATTTTCAATTGATTTGTGCTTGCAGACTCTTTTTTAGGGGTGTCCTCGTAGTTGTTCAGGGGTATCCTTGGTATAAAAACCGGAAAAAAAAATTTTTTACACTACCGATAAAAAGTTGAGCCGTAGCCCTTGCTACGGCTCGGACAACATAAGGTCCGCCCCTGCCAATTACCCTCTGTTATACCCAACCATAAATCAGAAATCATACCTGAGTTTGTTGAGTTGAGCCATGTTACCTTCAGCGACTCCCAAAAAGGGCAGATGGCGGTCGTTATGCTTTCAAAAGCGGAAGAAGCAACGTAGGGAAAAAGGTGGCTGTTAAGATTCGAACCGACGTCAAAGTTATCACCACAAAACCAACAAATCACTAAGCCAAAGCCCCAAACACATCAAATACGATAACGAAACCTATTTATACAATAACATCGGGTTAAAGGGAAGAAAGCAACCAATAAGGTATTGCCACGTGGTAAAAAACACTATTTATAGTGGAAATGATTAAGAAACAAAGAAGTTAACCGATTTTATGTCATAACCTAATTAAAAATGTGAAACCCATCAATTCCACTCTATCAAAGACCAACATCATCATAATGAGCGCATGATTATTTTCCAGCATTATTCCACAAATGTCATTATTCCACAAATGTCGTGCCCTAACCGATAAAAATAAATGCTTGTATCACCTCTGAACACAAACATTTTGGTGAAAACAACTTAGAAAATAAACTAAAGTAACACTTATCATCAAAATGTGAGTTCAATTGGCTACTAAGACATCATAATCCAAAATCATAAGCGATTATACACCCTATGCAATATCTGGCGGATAGAACAAAAACCCTAACATAAAATTTACCTTTTTAAAAGGCTCGAAGGCCAGAGGGGCGCAGATACGAAGGTTATCAAATTCATGCCCTGGTTGCGAAGATTTTGCTGTTACCTACCAACATGGTTGAAACATAAAGAATCAAGCAATAGACACCTGGTTCGGGTTGTATAATCGGACAGTAGACGGGTTTTACCTTAATACTCACAAATGGAAGATGCAAGCTTTAATCCTTCTGGAAGGAACTTCGCCGGAATAGGACCGGAACCCTAGGTGTTTCGCCAGAGCTTCTTGAAGCCATCCTTGTCACGTTATCTGCCGTCACCGAAGTTCTGCTGATGTCGACAGGCAGCAACCGACAACCTACCAACTACTTACGGCTGCTGACAGCCGTTGCGGTGACCGGAAAACCTGGTACCACCGGTCCCCACCACCATGTACGGCGGACCCGTCTGTCATGTTGACGCCGGAGAACCATGTGCGGCGCGTCCACCGTGTCGAAACCGGAGACTTCTCCGTCTCTGTCTCCCCTCTCTCTTTAGACTCTCTGGGTTAGGGTTAGGTTTTGAAGAAGGAGAAGAGACGGTGATACCTGCTTATAAAGTGAAATTACCAAAATCTCCTCCTTACTGTTCAAAACGTTCGGTTATTAATATGTGGATAATAGGCAAGGTGTTATGTGTGTCAAGTGAATGCCATGTGTGATAATCTCATGGAATAAAATTTGTGAAATTTTTTTTTCCAAAAGTTAAGAATATATTGAAAGTTTTTACAAACAAAATATCTCATAGAAACCTCTCTAAGATCATCATCATCGTCATCATCTTCGTCATCATACTCAATAAATCCCACCAATAGCAAAGCTAGGGTAAGGTCTAAAAAGGGTAAGATATAGACAGCCTTACCCTCTACTCCGTATGAATACAGAGGCTGCTTCCAGTGAGACCCCCGGCTGGACAGTAGTTTTGCATTAAGCCTCGGATATAAGGCACATAACACTCAACAATTGGGACAAAAGCTCGATAGTATATTTCTACCCTGTAGGAATAGAAAGCTCTCTAAGATCAAATACACAAATTATAACTGTTACCCGAGACTTAATCAATGTACTGAGCGAATTTTTATAACAAATAGCTCGTATAGAGAATACCAATATTGACGGGTAAAGCCACGCGCTTTCAGTGGAAAAGACGAGCTATTATGGACGACCCACGTCTATGTTTGATAGCTGTTGATTTGGGTAGTTGTTTCTGTCATCACACGATTTCTATTCCGATGAATTGTATGTTGAAACACAACTAGGCCTCGCAAATAAAACCAATTTAGGTTTTTTAGGTTATTTTGGGTCAATTTTAAATGAGAATGAGTCAGAATGGGTTAAGAAATAACAAAGGATTGTTCAGAATGGGTTATATAATATCTATTTAAAATAATTCGTGGGTAAAGATGGGTATCACGCAGGGTAAATTAGTAACTCAAAAAAGAGCATCACAGGCAGATTTTTTATCTTATTCAAGTGTTCGTAGATGTTGGCTTCACAAATAATAAAAATTTTAAAATTAATAAAAAAATTAAAAACAAAAGAAAAATTCTATAAAATCAGAAAAATCAAAAAAAAATCTAAAAAATAATAATAAAAATAAAAAAAATTTAAAAAATCCAAAACAAATAATAAAAAAGCCAAAAAAATTCTAAAAAAAATCAAAAAATAATAAAAAATCCAACAAATTCTAAAAAATACAACAAATTCTAAAAAATCCGAAAAATAATAAAAAATCCAATAAATCCAAAAAATTCAAAAATTATTCAAAAAATCAAAAAAAAATCTATAAAAATAAAAAATAATAATAAAAATCCAAAAAGTTCTAAAAATAAAAAAAATAATAAAAATCCAAAAAATTCTAAAAAATCAAAAAATAAAAAAAAATAAAAAAATTCTAAAAAATCAAAAAAATATAAAAAAATCAAAGAAATTATAAAAAAATTAAAAAAGTCTAAGAAATCAAAAAAATATAGAAAATAAAAAAAAATCTTAAAAAAAAGAAAATTCTAAAAAATCAAAAAAATAATAAAAATCCAAAGAATTCTTAAAAATAAAAAAATAATAGAAAATAAAAAAATAATAGAAAATAAAAAAAATTTAAAAAAATCAACAAAATAATAAAAAATCAAGAAAATAATAAAAATTCAAAAAACTCTAAAAAATTAAAAAAATAATAAAAAACCAAAAAACTTTAAAAAAATCAAAAAGTTCTAAAAAATCAAAAAAATCTAAAAAATCAAAAAAAATAAAAAACTTTCAAAAATTTCTAAAAAGACCAAAAATTTAAAAAAATATATTAAAATAAAAAAAATCCAAAAAAATAAAAAAAATAGAAAATAAAAAATATCTTAAAAACAAAAAATACTAAAAAATCAAAAAAAGTAAAAAAAAAAATCCAAAATCTAAAAAATAATAAATTTTTTTAGGATTTTAAGATTTTTTGTATTTTTTGGAATAATTTATGATTTTACGGATTTTTTAAAATTTTTTAGATTTTTTAGAATTTTTTTTATTTGCTTGAGATTTTTTATTTTTTAGAATTTTCTGGATTTTTTTTATTTTTTGAATTTTTTTGGTTTTTTAAATTTTTTTTAGATTTTGTATTATTTTTAGCATTTTTTTTTATTTTTTTATTTTCTATAATTTTTTTATTTTTATTTTTTAGAATTTTTTTGATTTTTTATGAATTTTTTGGATTTATTAGAATATTTTGGATTTTTTTAGAATATTATAGATTTTTTATTATTTTTTATGATTTTTTGGATTTTTTTATTATTTTTTGGCAAATTGGATTTAAATAATCCCAACTTGCTCAATTTGGCCGAAAATAATCTCAGTTCAGTTATTGGCCGATAATAATCAGAACTGGTCCACTTTTGGCCGATAATACTCTGCCGTTAAAAATAGATTAACGGGGTTAAGCTTTTTTCCGAATTTCAAACCGATGTTTTATGGATTTTTTGGAATTTTTAGATTTTTTACAAATTTTTTTATTTTTTTAGATTTTTCTTTGATTTTTTAGAATTTTGTCGTTTTTTATTATTTTTTTATTTTTTAGAATTTTTTTGATTTTTTTATTATTTTTTTAATTTTTTTTATTTATTAGCATTTTTTATTTTTGAGTAAACTTTCGTTTTGCTCCCTGTGGTTTGGTCATTTTAACGGTTTTGCTCCAATAGTTTAAAAATAGCCATTTTCCTCCCTGATTTTTCTAACTTATCTTCATTTTGCTCACAGCCTCTAACTCTATCAGGGAGGAAACTGGCGACAAACTCGAAAGATTAGGGAGCAAACTGGCGACAAACTCGAAAGATCAGGGAGGAAAATGACTATTTTTAAACTATTGGAGCAAAATAGTTAAAATGACCAAACCACAGGGAGCAAAATGGAAGTTTACTCTTTATTTTTTATTTTTTGGATTTTTTATAATTTTTTGGATTTTTAGATTTTTTTTGATTTTTTATTATGCTCAAATCTATTTTGACAAGAACCCATTTTGACCTAAACCCATTCTAACTCATTTCTTAATAAACCCATCCTGACTAGAGGTGACAAAAAACCGGTTTTAGAACCGAAACCGGAAAAAAAAAAACCGAAACCGTTTTTTTTATAACCGAACCGCCGGTTATAGACCGGTTAGGATTCTTGGTATGAAAAACCGGTTAATAACCGAAACCGGTTTTAAAAAAAACCGGTTAAAAACCAGTTTTTTCGGCAAAAACCGGTCAAAAACCGATCACAACCGGTTACACCGGTTATTGTTTTGGACTTGAAAAACCGATTAGTAACCGAAACCGGTTATTAAAAAAACCGGTTTTCATTTTGGATAAAAAACCGGTTCGGTTAATAACCGAAACCGGTTTTTGAAAAAAACCGATTTGTACACCTGTAATCCTGACCCAAACCCATCTTTACTCATACCCATCCTAACCCATTACCCAAATAGGGCTGACAAAAATACCCGAGCCCAACGGGTATTCCCGAAACCCGACACAAATGGGACGGGTATGCCCGATACCCGACGGGTATTGAGCCGGGTATGGGATTAGTTTTAAAAATTTTAGCGGGTATGGGATTAGGTGATACCCGACCCGATTACCCGAAACCACATACTCGTTTACCCGAACTATATACCCGGTTTTTTTAATATATATTTTTATTTTCAATTAACACTTGTCTATTAGTGATTTATTTTAGTATGTTCATAATGTGAAAAAGTAAATTTTCTTCTAGTATATGCATTTGGTAATAGTATTTATATTTTGTATGTTGTGAAGTATATACATGTAAGTGTGTAAGTATTATAAAGTTATTATTAGTTTATGATAAAACTTATATGTATGTAATGTATATTTTTAATTTATAATAGTTGTTGTACGAATAAAACAATATAAAATTACGATAGTAAAAGAAATGTATTTAGAAATCCGAATGTATATCTTTTAACAAACTAATGGGTATACCTGATACCTATGGATATACCCGATACCCGATGGGTAATTACCCGACAAATACCTAATGGGTATTGGGTCGGGTATGGGACACGATTTTATAACCGGGTATGGGTATGAGATTACCGATACCCGACTCGAACCAATACCCATTGCCATCCCTATACCCAAACCTACCCAACCCACCCATTTTGCCACTCCTAAACACAACCAATGTGAGTGTAATTATCTATATATTATATCTATATATTAAAATCACAACGAAATGAACAGTAATCTTTATATATTATATTATAATAACTGTTATTCTCTTTACTTTTAAATTTTGATAAGTTTGGTGTCAACCGATACTTGTATCGAAAATACCGGTTCAACGCTAAAAGTTGGTACCAGATTGAGTTTGATAGTCTTTTAGTTCGAGAAATTTGGTACTGCTACCCAGTACCATTTGCTCATCCCTGATCACGGGTACCGTACGAACAACAACGATATCGTTCACCTTTTTTTTGTTTCAGGGGTAGGGATGAGCTCGGTGCCAACTGATACCCCGGTTATGGTATCGGTATATGAATGTAAAAACCGGTAGCGAACCGGTACCAGGAACGCCAAACGTCAGTACGGAACTGGCACTTAGGATCTTTCGGTTCAGGAAATTCGGTACTGGTACCCATTACTATTTGCTCATCTTTGACTACGGGTTTCTACCGAACAACATCATTACCAAACAACTTTTTAGTTGATTTTCTTTCGTTTATTTTTTAGTGTTTTTTTCTACATTTTCTTTTTATTTTTGTCTGCGGTTACGTGTGTAACGTGCTTGTATTGATTTCAAACACATATAAACACAGACTAAATAACAAAATAAGTTCTCCCCCAACGCGGCGACAGTTTATATAACTAGTACTTGTGAAAACTAAAACTGAAAACTAAAGGTTTGTCATACAAGAATGAAGTCCGTCGTATTAGAAACCACATATACAAGATTCAAGTACATTACATTTTCACAAAAACAACCTTACCGGATGGAAAAAAAGGAGGGTTTTATTTCTAAAACTATACATTTGAATATCGAAAATGAACAAAGTATATGAATGAGTTTTTCTCCTAAAAAATATTCTCTTTACTAATCATATACCATGTATAATTAAATAAAAAATTGTAGAAAATAATCTCTTTAAAAAATTATTTTTTAGAGAATTACGGGTTGAAATGCATAACTCTCGGAGCGAGTCTCAATAGTCTGTCCAAGGCATGAGGAGTAAACTTTCTTGCAAACAAGTGACATGTTTGGTTTTTTCTCCCATTATATTCACAATAGTTGGTGCTTCTTAATTTCTCCAAAAACTGAATTGTCACGTCATTCCTCGTATACCGTGCTGGGTGGGGTCCTCCTTTTGACCAGTCAACGAAAGTCAATGTTCGTCCCGAGTTCCTTGATCCAAACTTCTTGGTGACGAGTGTTGGTAAGTAGTGCTCGTCAGCATAACATGAACCATTGCAGTACCTTTGGAAAACTGGGAAAAATGTCGCGTCAGAGATTACCTCCAAGGCTAAATCTCGATCCATTTCAAACCATTGTGACCCTTTTCTCCAATCATGGAGCTTAATGGTGGGATACATTCTCCGATTATAACGTCCACGACCAACGGGGCTCATTAGATCATAGGACTCCACAAAATTTTGGTTGGAGTTAATTAGGTAAGAGTAAATAGTTGAGAAGTTGAACAAGGGAATGCAAGACTCAGAAAGAAGTACAAAACGTTGGTTGGAGAAATCAAGAAGCGCGTTGGCGAGCAATCGTCGTTCGGCTTCTATCATATTAACTTTTCCCCATTGGACTTCCTGAAATTCACAAAAACAAACATAGCTAAGACATAGTTTTCGTTAGGTGTGGTATGAGTAAAGAATGGAGCATATCTCAACATATATTCTTTTCTTTTGATTTGTGTTATATACTTGTTTGAATAGTACGTGACACCGTTGTTCATCATTCAAAAAAATTAAGCAGAAACTATGATAATCACAAGAACCACATAAATATTTATTAACCATTACTTTAGATTATAATGTAGCTATATAAACGTCTCCGGTTCTCTCTACAAACAAATGCTTAACTTACTCTAGACCAGGGGCGGAACCACAATATAAGTAGCCGTAGCACGGGCTACGGCTCAACCCCGTATTCGCAGTGTTATTTTTTTCGTTTTCATACAAAGAATACCCCTAAAAATACGATGATACCCCTTACCATAAAAATAGGATAGTATAAAAGGTATAAATCTAATTCTTTTACAAGCGCAAACATAATTGTTAATAGTCTATTAAGCTAGCCCATTAGCCCAAGACCCAAAATAATAATAAAACAAACTCATTTATATGTTGATTATGGGGGCGGCAACGGGCCTGTTTTATACGCAATCGAATGGGCCCGACATTTTTTAACAATGTCATGGTTTGTGCAGTCGAAAATGATTTTTTTTTCATAAAGTAAAAGTGGACGATATGATGGAACGATTTCATTCTAAGAAAAAAAGAAGAGAACAAATCTATTAGGTTTTTGTTTTACTTTATTTATTTATTGTCGTTTTTTTAATATTGTATGATTGTACGGTAAAAAAAATTGGAATAACCCTGATTTAATAGGCAGGTTACGCCACTGCTCTACACTACTATAATGTAGCTATATAAACTTCTACAAACAAATGTTTAACTTACTCTATAATTAAATTAAATTTGGTTATGTAATCCGATTTTATCTTTCATAAATAAAGAAACTGAATTGTGTCCTATCTCGACCAACCCTACCGTCTTGATGACACGATATCCCCACCTCCCAAATTATTTTTGCTAGCCCTACAACATGCTTAATAAATTGTAGGTAGATCACATCCATAAATAAATAGCAACAATGAAATCCACATGCACGGTTTGGGCTTTGTGATCACACCAACCAACTTAAATATAACAATGTGTTAAAATTTTAATAGTATATATGACTTCTATAATCTAAAATAATATTATTTAAATAATATGAAACTAGATTAATAAACGTCAGTGAAATTCAAAAGTATTATTCACAAGAATGTAATTATGAATGAAGTTAACAAGTTTGTAAATTATCTTGAAAATGAATCATTATATTACAATAATTTTAAATAATAATATAAACCATAATTCTGGAAGGTCAAACTTAGCATTGTATAGGACATAAACAAGGAGATGATCAATCCACTGCCATACAAACATGTATTTTTGTTACGATAAAATTCGTAACAAATTTCCTACAACAGATTATAAAAATAGATGTTACAAAATTTTCCTACAGTTAGCATTGTATAGGTACTTTTTTTTTGTTTAGGGTGTACAAGTTCAAACTTCAAACCGATATAAACATTTGACATTACATTATAACGGTATTAGATTAGTTTGAAAACATAACTAACCCGACTCAGTCCTAACCGCCATTAACGGTTCAATTCTAGCTCGCCCTTTTTCTTCATTTCTAGCCTTCGTTGGCTTGAACTTGTGGACACCCCTATTTCTATTTATGTAAATTCAAAACTTTACAAAACCTTTTTAATGCTTTAATTGACATGTGTAACATGTAAATGTGCTGTCGGGTTATTTCTATTGAGCAAATCTACCGTCTTAAAGATCGACTAGTTGTCCTTTATGTGTTGGTGGTTGTACACTTGTACCATACAATCCACAATGCACACTTTACAACCGACAAAGTAAAGACAATACCATGAAGGGTATAATTGTAATTTCATATCTCAATTTTTCTTTCCTTATGAAAAAAGTAGACAAATAATGCGACTAATTTAATAGGTACCGAAGATACGTTTAGTAAAAACTCAAAATTTTCTTTCCTTATGAAAAAAGTAGACAAATAATGCGACTAATTTAATACCGAAGATACGTTTAGTAAAAACTCAAATTTTCTTTCCTTATGAAAAAAGTAGACAAATAATGCGACTAATTTAATAGGTACCGAAGATACATTTAGTAAAAACAAAACTGAGATATGTTTAGCAAAACTCTTTTATTACCTGGCTCGGGATTTTCCTGTCATGGAAAACGGAGTCCTCTGGTACGGTCCAATTGGAAGACGAATTAGACATATGAACATAGACGGTGAAAAGACCATTATACCCTTGGAAAAACATCTCCCACAACGGCGACATCAACACCGGCCCTCTAGTCAAGAACATGAACGCCACCTTCGGGATTCTCTCGTACGGATACTTTCGTACTTTCGGAACCATCGATGCTCGCCAAATCAGCTCTTGATCGGTCATGTTGTGGGTTGTTTTTGATGGGTACATAAAATCTTGCAAACCCATGATGGTGTTGGTGGTGGTGGTTGTGGTTGTGGTTGTGGTGGCGAAGTCGTTGAACCGGAAGTTAAACGAGACGTTCTTAAGTTGGAAAGTGAGTAGGATGCCGAAGGATAACCCGAAAGCGAAGAAAAGAATCAATGATAGGAGATTTGAGGGTTGTAATGGAGGGTTGAAGAGTTTGTATGGTGATGATACTATTGTGTTGTGATTGTCCTTCATTGTTGTGAGCTTCAATGGTGATGGTGAAGATCAAGAAGAAGATGATGGATTTTTGTAGGTTGAAGTTTTGAAAGTCGTTGAGGGGTTGCAAGTTTTGATTCGAGGGTGTGAAGTTATTTGGTGTAGTTACAACTAGTAGAAAACAAAACATTCTTGTCTAGGCGTTTTTAATACGTTTGGGTAATTTGAGGGTTTGGTCCTTGGTCTTATGGTCAAAGTTCATTTGGGGGTCTAGTCTTTCGAGTTGTTTTATAAACAAAATAGTTTGGAGTTGGGTTGTACTCTTTAACTTGTATGAATGGACGACGCTGAGGTTGGGATCTTAACTTGTTTATTTAAACATGTTAACCTTGTTTAACTTCTAACTCATTTATTACGACATGTTTCACACATTTATAACTTGACTACAATTCGTAAATTTATTTGACATGATTAGATAAATGGATTCAATGGATTATGTTTGGGTTACATGACTTTTGGGGTGTAAATGAGTTAGAGTTGATCTCTTTGACATAAATATGGATTGTGTTTAGGTCTGAAATCCGGCAACCCGACAGTGAATTTTGCTAAAGAAACCTAGCAGTGATGATGGTTCTAACTATTAGGGGAAATTTCATAAGTCATTAGCATTGATCAAAACGGTTGTAGAATGTATGAATTATTAAGAAAATAAGTGCGTATTTTAAATTCATTTAAATGAAATAACAAACAATTTCATAGTAAATCAAGTACTTAAAGAAATCATCGACTCAATGCCTTTAGTTTACCCATTTGATATTATTATTGTATATCAGCCAAATGACCTTCTAACCGTATCCAATCTCAATCAAGTGGTAAATGTGTATAAACTAGAAAGTATTGGAACCACAAGTGGAAGATAGCTATTATTTTAGGGACCATGAATATATTTCCATGTTGTTTAGGGGTCTAGTGAAAGTATATTATTTAATAAACAAAAATATTTAGATATTATTCTTTTCAGAATTGACATGTGTTGGAATATACTTTGGCAACCCGAAGAAGACTTTCAAATCGAGTTGAAATTTGTACTTTCTGTAGTTATTATTGTTCTGTCAAAAGAACCATTTTATGGAAATAGTATAATCTAAAATAATGCTTGTATTTTGCAAATCAGTTTATCTTAATATTTGATTTATTTTTGAAATTTCTTAAAGATGGTTGCAAAAAAAAAAAAAAAAGATTTAAAAACGCAGACAACTTTTAAAGGATTTACTATAAATATCAATTTGATAGTTGAATTTATAAATTATTTATAAATATCAATTTGATAGTTGAGTTTATAAATTACTAGGTTTTTACCCGGGATTGCTTCTTGGGCTCGGAAAACTTAGTTATATTAATTACTATTTGTTATTAATACGACCACATTACATCAACCATCTCATTCGATTCAACACAATGTTTTAAAAACCAGTTTTTAAATCAAACCGGATTAGGCTAAAAAATGGTTCAACCGGTTGAACCAGGTTGTACCGAGCGGTTCAACCGGGTTAACTACCTAACTCTATAATTTCATAAATTACAACATCAACTCAAAAGTTAATCAAAAAATGCATGATTACATATTAAAAGATGATCCAAAAGTAAAACTATAATAAAAAAAATTATCCAAAATACAATCGAAAATCATTCAATTTTCCAACAAACTCTTTTAAATGAAAGTGTACGACATGTTTAAGTCATTTGAGTGTTGAATATATCAAGTTCACGATCGCATAAAGATGAAATTCACTATTATCGTCATTCTCGTCAACTAGAGGATAACTATTTTCGTTTCATACAATATTAAATAAGAACTTTTAGTTACGAATAATCATAATATATAAAAATTACGTAAGATAAGTCATATATATAATAAAAATAAGTAACAACCCAAACTAAAATAACCCTGGGCCGGTACCGGTATTATGTTTGAAACCGGTATACTGGATTTTACCGCCGGTACAAACCTTATGCCGTTTCACTTATTTACCGGGGTGTTTCGTACCGGATTTACAACTGGAAACGGTAATACCGGTATTGTCACACCCCCAAAATACCACATGCGAAAACCCCCGCGAGGCGTGTGACGTACCAGGATCTAGCCACAAATCACATTGAACTCAGATTAAGATGTTAAATAAAACTTTCATTCATTAACATGGATTGTTACAAAACATTAAATGTAATACAACATGTACAGCGGAAGCATAAATCATTTGTGATGTGTTTCATAAAGCATATGTATATAAGCCATTAGACTTGTCTCGTGATTCCCTGTTTCTCGACCCATGACCACTCCAGCATCCCAGACAGCAAGTTCCACATCTACACCTATCAATAACCTGCGAGCATGCACACACGTGTATAAGACAACGCTGGTGAGTTCATAGTTTTACGAAAACGTTAGTTACCAAGTGTTTAATCCAGTTTGTTAACAAATCCGAAAGTAATGTTGATAATATCTCGATACTGAACAAGACGGCTCCTTGATGTATGTTTTGCCCGTTCCCCAGTGCTCCTATCAAAGCACTGGGCATGACTGGGTCATTAGTTCACACCCGTCCTCTCCGGTACGGGGTGAGGGTGCCAAACCTAAGTAGCGCTACCAACTAATACCCCGCTACCTCTCCGGTAAGAAAAAGATGGGACTTAAGAATGATAGAGTGAGATTATTATCCAACATCCCAGTTTTACCCAAAAGACTTATCCCTCCCCGGGATACCCACTGACTGTCCCAACCACCGGGACGCATGCTCAAGAGTAGTGAACTCACCTTAGATTGCTCGGATTGTTAATTTACTTTACCAGTACCCAGTTGGTCAACCAAACCCTAGTGTGGTTACCAATAACAGTCAGTTCCATGTATTCATTATTCACGTATTCATCGCATGTATTACTCAAGTAATAAACAAACCAAGTACATATCCTCATGTAAGTCATAACAAGTATCCTGTTCATAGTTACGACACAAGTTCATGTTACACCCAAGCACATGTCGAATGGTTCAGTTCACATTCAAGTAACCAGGTTAGTTGTGACTAGAAAACATGCAACATAATAAGCCGATTGTCCTTGTGTAATCATCTAGCAAGCACACGAGTTCACATTACAGTTTCATGTCCCAAGCAAACAATTAATCGGTTTAATACATTATTCCCGTAGATGTACAGCCCACGTGGTTCAGGCCCAATCATACTTATCTATATCAAATTAAATCATGCAGCCCGGTTTATGTGTGAGGCCCATGTTTCATCGACAAGGAAGGTGACGAATCTACTGAGGTGTTTCGTCGAGGACTCTTGTGACAAAACACTAGAGTGTTTCGTCGATGTGCATGTGGCGAAACTCATACGTTTCGTCGAGTTACAGCCATGGCGAAACTCTTATGTTTCGCCGCACAAATCAACAGTTACTGATCTCTGGTTCGTTTCCATCAGATCAATCTAAGACACTTGGTAACCATTATATGCAATCGAATTCATCAATATTAACAATTTATCTTCATCGATTAACAGTTCACATCATCCCATTCAGATCAATAATACAATAATTTCAATCATCAACATGAAACCCTAATCATTTACTATCTCAAGAAAGGTATATATTCATCATACCGGTTAATCATCAAACACATAATCACATCATCAACAGAATAAACAATTACGACATCAACAGAATACACAATTACAACATCAACAAAATCCTCTAACTACCTCTTTAAAACTATACACATTCAAGATTGTCATAGCCATTAAACTATCAACAGTTTGTACATCATCTAGATCAAACAACAAAAAATAAAACAAGTGTTGTCGCACTCACCGGAGAATCGTAAAGGAATGGCGGTACTAGAATCGGTTAGAGAGAAGCTTCGAGTGGATGTAAGATTGCCGTCGGTGCTAGAGAGAAGGAGAAGGGTACTAGGGTTTTCGCTAAATGGACACTCAGCGCACACTATGTAAATATAATTGATGCAAACTTGGGCCTCACCTGGGCCACAAGCCCACACGGTGGCGACGAAACTCAAAGGCGACGAAACTCCAATGTTTCGTCGGGTGGGGTTTTGTCGAAGTGGAGTTGGCCAAGGACATGAGATATAAGCTAGTCCTAAGTTATTAACAATCACATAACACAACCATATTTATCAATCACAAATAACACAACTTCAATCATGCAGCAATCATACACATGTTTATAACGCAACCGGATTACGAAAACTAAATTGCAAACAAGTGGCGTGCCGAGGGAAAACCTTGAAAACTTGGGTTGTCACATCATCCCCAACTTGAAAGAAATTTTGTCCCGAAATTTGATAAGTAACCCCAAAAGTAAGGTGCTAGATCAGAATGACTGTGGATTTCCGGAGGTACCACATCAACCGGCCGATATTTACCAGTTTTTAAAACATTGATTCAACAACAATGTCTTCAAATCACCGGATTAGATCATGAACCCATATTAGAGGTAAAACAAAAGCACAACAGGACCACATGAATAATATCATTTCCACTTCTACTTCAATGCACTTACATGATAGGGTGATTTGGGATTTTGTAAAAATGTTTGTTTTTGTACTTCTTTACAAAATAAGATGTTGACCAAAATTCAAACAGATGTAGACCAAAAGTCAATCAGATGTTGACCAATAGTCAAACAGATGTTGACCTTAAACAGATGTTTGGTTTAAGGCCAAACATCTGTTTATGGCCAAACAACTGTTTAAGGTCAAACATATGTTTAAGTCCAAATATCTGATATAGAAAGCGAAACATCTGTTTAAGGCAAAACTTTTGTTTAAGGTCAAACATCTGTTTAAGGAAAAACTTTTGTTTAAGGTCAAACATCTGTTTATGGCCAAACATCTGTTTAAGGTCAAACAACTGTTTAAGTCCAAACATCTGTTTAAGCCTGAACAGATGTTTAACTTAATAAGATCTACTGTCTTCTCACACTGTTTTCCTCTTCAAAACATTGTTGAACCTAACATGGGTTTCCATTAACTATTGACCAAAAGGCAAACAGATGTTCAAACCACTGTTTGTTATTGTACTTCTTTACAAAATTACATAGAATTCAAGAAAATGAAACAATGACTTAAAGAACTATAATTTAACACATAATCTAATCGGCCAAAGCAATCTATTATCTGAAAATTTCGTGGTTTTTACAATACGAAACACAACATCATCATGCCAAATACAGAAGAATGTCACATTTGTAATTAATAAACCAAGTTTCTACTAATTGCAGTTAATATTAGCAAAAAGAAATATCATATTATCTATATATAAAACATAAAGTGCCAGTAACAGTGTTTTATCATGTTAGCCATACATAGCAATAAACCATCAAGTTAATAATTAAAAAAAAAACATACAACATCACCATCAAAAAATTCATAGTTATAGTATCTGGTATCAGAACATACTTAAATGCCTTTGTTAAACTGATGTAACTTGATTTAATACGATCTTCTCTTGCGAAGACACGTATGTGAAGTGCAAGATATCACCAAACTTCAAGTTATTGTCAGTTATAAACTTTCGCCAACCGTCCAACGCATAACGTGGGTTCAATTCATTTAACTCCGACTTAACATCATAAACCTTCACAACCCCAACCATGTTTTGAACTATCAAAGGATGAAGATCAAGAAAAAGACCTGCTCGTCTGGCAACTTCAGCAGGAAGACGCTACATGTATTGTGTGGAAAAAAATAATAGTTAGACAAATAAACATAAATCATTAGTTTGTTATAAAAATGGTATACCAGCCTATAGTCTCCTTTGCGATCAAAATGAAAGAACTCAGGGTCGAGAAGATGTCCAGAATGTTTTTTTGCAGTCTTTGCAATCTTATTTCTATGGTTAAGCTTTTTCTGAACATTGGCGGCTCTCTTCCCCTTGATGAAAAAGAAAACATATACATGTGAATTAAAGGAATATTGAATATATGCACACAAAAAAACATTTTATATAACATATACTAATTAACTGGCAAGTATAGATACCTTAACTTTATGCGCAGATGAAGAACATCCAATATGATCACTTGTGTCGACAGGTAAGGCAACATTTCCCTTAGTTCTATTCTTAACCATCTCATTTCTCTCAGAAGTAACTTTACCTTTCTTCTTAACCTGTTGTCATGGAGTAACTTTAATAACAATAGTAATATAACAATCTTTAAGATGGTAAACTTACATCTTGGGTTTTGTTCAATCGTGAAGACACGCGTCTCTTCGACGTGCATTCGGCATTGGTTGGTAACTTCTTCTAAATAATACATTATTGGATAAATATAACATCAGTAAACAACATTACTAATAGTTGTAAAAACATTAAATTCTTATATGTGTTAAATTAAAAATAAATAATTTTAATAATTTAGTAAGTACCTGAGTAACGCTTCTACCTTCACCTACAGACAAAACTTCTTCATCCTCATAGATGTCCTGGTCAACATTAATGAAATAATTAATATAATGCTAAAAAATTTAAACTTTTACTGCTAATGCTAAATACTTACGTACCTTGAATGCATTCTCAACATAATCAGCCTTCGATATCTCAAGTACACTATCATCGTTAGATTCAGGTTTCTTCAAAAAGCAAATCTCAGTCTCATCTCTATAAACTACTACCTCAAAAACAACATCATCAATTCTGCTAAACACAAGCAAATCATCCTCCAGTATCCCAACATCGTTGCACATTTCCGGTCATCCTCTAGCAAATACAAAGTTGGTATCAACCTTAGACGCCTCAACATTCCAATAGGAACCCTTATAACAGATTTGAAATTTGCCACTTGGTGGGCTGTTTACATAAAATTGTTTAATGAAGCAGTCTTCGATTACCTGCATAAAATTAAAAATAATGAATACTATATGTGAAGTATGTAACTTATGAGAATAAATGTTGACATGTTAAAGATGCAAAAGAATTCAAGTTAAAATCAATACTCATACCGTAAAACCAAATCTTGCATAACGATTAAACGTGAAATAAGATTCACCACACAGCCATCAACAAAACATGAAAGTTCAAGTCCAAAATCACCTAACGGTTTGAAAACCAACAAAGTATCCCTCGGCAGATTGAGATCTTTAACAACATTGTCCCAACCGTCAGTTGTTATTGGCGTTGAATTTTCTGTTCTAACCCTCACAACCCATTTTTTACCAGACTCATGATAGATTCGCAACCTATTTTTTTGCCAACAATCTCCCCACTTTTGATTAGCAAAGAATATAGGTACATCTTGTATATAATGTTTAAGTAGTGTAAGAAAATATAAACCATAAGAACTGTTAAATATATAACTCAATAAAAATAAATTATGTATGTAAAAACATGTCATACCAGTTTCAAAGATTCTGGGTTATCAAGAAACTTGACAAATGTAGTATACATCATAAAACCTGAATCAATAAAGATGTTAAAAGATTGTAATTAAACAGTTGGCTTCGAAAATGAACATTAACTTTTTGTATTAACAGAGTATGTAGTGAAATTAATCATAGAAACAGAGTATGAGTTAAAAATTTTCTGCAAATAATAACTATTTTAACATGTTCTCAACAAATGATTCAAACACCTAAGTAAACCCTTCTTGAATGTATAGCAATAAACGTTTAAAATCCTATTAGTAGCAAGATAGAATTTGAATTAAGATCGGTTAAACAATATAAAGTTCATTACAATATGAATGTACATAACAGTTGCTGAAGAAAAAACAATAAAACCTCAGGGGATTGAAGTGTAGAAGACGAAGAATAAGAAAGTTGAAACCCTAGAAAATGACTGGGAAGAAGAGATTTTTGAAAGAAGATATGATAGATGTTTGATGTGTAATGATGATGAAGAAATAATGACGGTTGTGTTTTTCTCTTCCCATATTTTCAACTGATGAAAAATATTTACACATACACGCCTTATTGAATTTGTTATTTACATTTACATTGAGATACAAGAGTAAAGTGGATGATTAGTTGAATTGATTTGGTATTCAAATTAACAAAGAAAAATATTTTTTCTTATAGCAAAGCCATTAACATGTCATATTTTTTCAATGCTTTAAATCATGTATTAATCATAATTAGCTTTTAACATAAGTAAGTTTCATGAGCTCGGGAAGCAATGTCGGGTGAAAATCTAGTTTTATCTATTATAAGTATCTTTTAACATAAGTAGTTTGACTTTGGTCAAACAGACTTTGGTCAAACAGCGTTTTAGCATTGCTCAAACAATGTTTTATCTATTATAAGTAGTTTTTAACATAAGTAGTTTGACTTTGGTCAAACAGCGTTTTACCATTGCTCAAACAGTGTTTTATCTATTATAATTAGCTTTTAACATAAGTAGTTTAACTTTGGTCAAACAGACTTTGGTCAAACAACGTTTTAACATTGCTTAAACAGTGTTTTAACTTTGGTAAAACAGACTTTCAAACCACTAAGAATCATATTTTTGCAAACAGTTGTTTGACATTGGTCAAACTGTGGTTTAACTTTGGTCAAACAGTGGTTTGACTTTGGTGAAACATTTTTTTGACTGGTGTAGGTTTGAAATTGATAAGTTCGTAGCCTCTTATCCAGTCCAAATCCGGTATAATTTTCTTCCATATTGATAGTGAACACGGGGATCTTCAGAATTGTCTGCGTTGTAAATTACTTATGAGTAAATTTATCACACATTGTTCTGAGATACAAAACACAATAGAGTTTATAAAGTTTAAACCAAATAAAATTTAAACAAAATAGTAATTAACAAAATATATATACAACTATTCTTAGAACGGTGGAAGTTAAAACTCAGAAAAAACAATGATTACAAGCTAGTAAAAACTTCTTTGTAAACGACATTAGAAGTCTTATTTGTTGGTTTTTCATCAACGTCGAATATTAGTATTTTAACGCCTTTTCTGGTCTTGACCCTTGATAATGCAACGTACAACTGTCCATGAGTGAAGAGAGGATCTTTCAAATAAAGACCAACCTTTGATAACGATTGTCCTTGACTCTTGTTAATTGTCATGGCAAAACAAACTGATAAATGAAATTGTCTTCGTTGAAATTGAAAAGGTATTTTTTTGTCAGACGGGATCATATTAATCCTTGGAATAAAAACTCTCGTGCCAATGTTACCACCAGATATTACTTCAGCTTCTATAACTCGTTTACCAAGAAAAGTAATTTGAAGCCTTGTACCATTACATAACCCTTTCTGTTGATCAATATTTCGAAGAAGCATCACAGGAACACCAACTTTAAGAACTAATCTGTGATTAGGTAAGACAGGAATCTTAAGAGCATTCAAATTTTCTATTGAGTATAAGCTTTCTTGAAAAGAATCAAAAATTTGTTCAGTTTGACATATACTATCAGAACTCATATACTCTTTCGCATCACCAGGAAATAATGAAAGCAATCGATCATTAATTTCATGAACTACCTCATTTTTGGGTGCTAGAATTGCTCGCTCAGAAAAAAAATCCATGAATCCTAAATTGTTCAATAATTGAAAGATATACAAAGTCGGTTAAACTTTGTATCGGGTCACTAATATCGGTGATTAGTAAATCATCTGGTATCTCTATAATGGCGTCACCATCATTATCATCTCTAACGTTTCCTTCACTAATGTCAATAAGCCATTTTGCAAATTCTCTGATAGACTCCATATTTAAACTTTCAGCTCCAATAGTTAGACGCATGTTTTTAGTCAGCCGTAACAGTCTGCATTTTGACCATATGTATGAAGAGCTTAAAGATGCACTAACAATTTCTTGTCTAGTACCATTAGGAATAACAGGTAGGATTTGTCTAAAGTCACCACCAAATACAATAACTTTACCCCCAAAAGGAATATCGGAACGAATACTCCTACCTTCTGAAAATACGTCGGTCATCGTCCTATCTAAAGCTTCAAAGGCATGTTTGTGTACCATCGGGGCTTCGTCCCATATGATTAATTGGGTTTCCTTTAATAATCTGGCAATATCACTATTTGGCTTAATATTGCACATTGAATCTTCTGTTAGATTAATGGGGATATGGAACCGAGAATGAGCTGTCCTTCCACGGGAAAGTAATAACGAAGCAATACTACTTGAAGCCACATTTAAAACTATTCCATTTCTACATCAAACAGCTGAAGCCAAAGTCTTCCATAAAAAGGTTTTTCCAGTTCCACCATAACCATAGACAAAAAAGGCCTCCTTTACGCCCTACAACTGCTTCCATTATTTCGTTAAAAACCGCTCGTTGTTCATCTGTAAGAGATTGATGCAACCTGTTATACTCAGCTTGTACTTCATCTAGGTCATGTGACAGCTCTTCATTGATCAGACGATTAGAAGCATCACGTAAGGAATCGTCATCAGGATACGACATAGTGACAAACCTTCGTAATGATGAACCATTGGAAATTAAATAGTTTTCAATTTTCAACAAAGTAAGGTTCTTAATCTGATGTTCAGGAAGCACTAAACCTAACAAATAAAAAAATTAACATTATTAATTAAAAAAATCAAAATGTAGTATGTGAAATAAAAAAGATAGATCAGAACCTAAAATATTTGTTTCTTTTTTACGTGTATAAACAATATCATCAGCTAAGTATTTCCACGTGTTCTCCCAAACAAATTCTGGCCGTGAAAGAGTATTTGACAAAAGCAGGGTAGCAAATAACGCTCGAAGATACCATGCATGTCCTTCAAAACTTGCTTCTTTAATGGCCTCAACGTATTCATTGTCATCATCTAAGAGTCCCATCGCATAGCAAGCATCTCTAAAAGTTGGGAATAATTGACCGTTAACTGTACGTATCTGCTCGAATGATCTAGGCCCCTTGACTTTATTGAGTAGTATCCTCAAAAAATAAGGTTCGCCCAATGCAGAAGATACAGAATGAATCCGGCCAACACACTGGTACGACTTACGTACCTACCAACTTCTATCTTTAAGTATCCAAACAAATTTGGAAGGAAAGTCAACATAAGTCAGCTTTCTAGCATATTCATTTGTCTCGTTCAACTTCATCCATTGCACAAATATTGAAGAAGCAACAGAAGGCTTGCTTAAAACATTATCAATATCGTCATCCGCATCATACACAACATTCTGTTGGCCCGGCAAATGAAAGGGAAGCCTCATAACAACAGGATACCTATAATGAACCTCATTAGAGAATATTCTCCAGGATGCCTCACAAGCTGAAATATATCTACAATCATAATACTCCTTGATCTCGTCTTTTGGCTTTTCCTTGATGGTTGAATTTGTATCACCAGAAACTACCGCAGTAGCCATATCAGGACCTTTGTTAATGTACTTGAACAAATATTTCACTGAACCGGCTTGATTACACCATTCAACATTAATGTGTGCTTGATATCTTTTCAAAAGCCTTTTGTTATAAGGAACAACATTTCTGTTGTCTAATCTAACACCAGATTTTATAACTGTATGACCTGAATCTCTTCTTCTGTATACAGGAAAACCACTTGAATCAATAGTTGTATGTGGTGTGAATTTCTTCGGAAAGTTTTTTGAACATCTTTTATCAACCATGCAAGGACAATTCAAATTAGCATTCCCACACGGACCATGAATCATATAATCAGTCACAAGAGAATAAAGTTCAGGGTCTTCTTTTTTATCGGGAATCTCAGCAGAAATAAATGGATCTATGTGATCTATGGTTGGAAGTTTGTGATCGACCTTCATGAATAAGCATATATGTGCATGAGGAAGACCACGCTTTTGAAATTCTACTGTATAAACAACTAAATAAAAAGGAAAAATAAATACATTTAGTAGTTGATAACCTTGATTACAAAATATATATCAGAGGATAAGATGTGAAAATAACATACCAGCGTTAATCTCACTGAAATACTTAGAATCCTTCAAATCTTTGAGTAATGAATCAAGCTTCATTTTAAACAATCGACACACTATGTCAGGCCTGTCTTCGGCTTTGATGGTTGAATCTTTTAGAAATCTTTTTACTTCAGGCCACTTAGGATTACACGTTATAGTTATGAAGAAATCAGGGTACCCATACCACTTACATAAGGCCATTGCATCGAGGTAATTTTGTTGCATGAATCTTGCACCACCAGTAAATGAAGAAGGAAGTATAACAGGCTTTCCAGTATCTGTTAAAACTTCCTTACCTTTAAATTTATACTTTTGAAGATTCTCAAATGTTTCAGAGAGAAGGTTCGCTTGTTGCCTACGGATGTACTTTAGTCTTTCGCTCTCAATCATTGTGTACGCATCAACCAAAAACTGTTGTAACAACCTTCGCCCATTTAAAATTAAGGAAAATCCATAAGTTCTATCTTGGATCCTATATGAAAAAAATTCTCTCATTGTGCACTTTGGTTTTATTTTCTTTTGTGTGGACATAAAATCTCTATGAGGAAGATCAACTCTATAACCATCATCACCATATGGGAAAAGTAACGGATATTGCAGAGCAAGATACGATGGGTGTAATTCGCTAATACGCTGCAGCATTCCCGACTGAGTCTCGACAACAATATCACGATGGTCTATAGTTTTATCTATGTTTCCGACAACCAAAGCAGCAACTTCAGATGTGGTGGGTAAATTATATGTCCTGCCGTCTTTTTCTCTTCTATAAATAAGTCGCAGACTAAGGTTGGCCTCTGGAGATTTGTGAAAATGGTCTCTGACCATCCTATATGTCTTAACCAACATATTTTGTGAATCTAATAAAGCCCTCAAATACTCTATCATTTCAACATCAAGTTCTTTATCAATAGGCGATGAAGGTTTGGTTCCTTTGCTGTTAAAAGAAAAAAACAACAAAACATTAACATAACATAACATAACATAACTATAATAGTATCTCGATTTATAAAAACTTATAGAATATGTTGACAAAAAGTAAGATTTCAGTTTACCTACAACCACTGATGAGTTTAGATTGAATAAACCAAACTACTGTTTAGTACTAAGTCAAACAGCTGATGGAAACTTTGTAAGCACTGCTAGTGATTAAAACACAGATGGTACTTAACAACTGATAGTGAACTACATATGGTTAACAACTGCTATTGTAATAAGTAGTGGATAGAGAATCAGTGATTAATAATTAATTGTTAAGGAAGAGCAGTTGTTAACAACTGCTGATACCAGCCCAAAACTTTTAGAGTATGTTGAGAAAAAGTAACATTTCAGTTTACCTACAACCATTGATGAATTTAGAATGAATAAAGCAAACTACTATGAAGTCAAACAGCTGATGAAAACCTTATAAGCACTACTACTGATTAAAACACTCATGGTACTTAACAACTGATAGTGAACTACTAATGGTTAACAACTGCTGTTGTAGTAATCAGTGGATAGAGAATCAGTGATTAAGGATTAAGTGATGGTACTTAACAACTGATAGTGAACTACAAATGCTTCAATTTCTAGTTGTTCTTTAATAGAATAAAAATGGAACTTTGAAATCACACGTCCTGAATAATGCCTGTCTGTTTGTTATTTCATTTTCGGTATCATGTATGTATAGCTAACAAAACTTAGCTTCATTTCCATCTGGAGGTTTGAGACTCCCCATGCAATGATAGTTTTGGCCACTGATACGATATATAAATGGAGCATTGCCCTTGTTGATATTAGAATCAACCTTTCCACCCATAGATGTAAAAGAGAACATAGAGTTGTATCGTCTTATGTTCTTCAGGAAGAACTTGCTTTTTGCATTTGAGGGAGAAAATAAATTTTGATAAGACGAATGTGCATCCTTTAAAGGCGGTAGCTAAACTTTACCATACCCACAACACATACTATAACATAGCTTATTTATAGTTAAACGGCCTTTTCCACCTTCTGATGTCCATAACTTTGCACTACAAACCTGACATGTAAGCACTTGGTCACCATGGTCCAAATAATCTATTAAAAAATGATTGATAGTTATATTACAGGTGGAACACAACAAATGTCCTAAAACAATAAAATAGATTAAAACCTTTAGATATCCCTTTATAAGGATCTTCATCAGTGCACAAAAACACATCGTCTTCATCTGAATTCAAAGTCAGCATAGGTACAGGAGTATTATCATGTTTCTTGCGCTCGAGGTTACGTTTACCAGAAGACAGCTGTGTAAGGGTAGAGGTACTACCCAATATCGGCTGATTGTTACTGCTAATGCTGCTAGAAGTAATGGAATATCGACGGTTGCTATCTAGAGGTGTACCTATGTTTATGCCGTTATATGAACATTCAATATTAAAAAATACATGTTAGTACCGGTATGTTGTTTAGTAATGTGTTTATCAAAAGAAATAATAAAGAAATAAAATACAAACCGGTGTAGTTGAAATTAAAGAACCAGTAGCATTTCTAACTGCTCGACATGCAATGGAGTACATATGTTGATCCGTAGTATCAGAACATTCCAGCAAATTTGCATTGTCAGAAAATATGTTACGAACATTCATTGATGATGACAATGAATTCTTTGATTTCTTATTATCAAGTATTAATTTTCGAAGCTTACGTCTTTCTTTCGGTGAAGTAACTAAACAACATAGAAAGTATAATATGTACAAAACACAAGAATCAGTCCACTTGGAAACATAAAATGGAAAAAAGTATACTTATAATCAAGTTCAAGAGTTATTACCATTTGTGATATCTGACAGAGGAGATCTATTTGTGATATCTGAAAGAGCAGTTCTCATAAGAGGACCTAGAAAAAAACCAAGTAGAATTATGATTTCAATCTGAAAGCTGATTTTGATTTGGGAAATGATGAGTAAGAAGTTATAATTTCACTTACTGTGTAAATTTCGTTGAGATGAATTAGCAGCTGTAGAAAATGAACGTGAATTCTTTGACATTGCATACAATGAGAGAAGGAGAAGGATTCAAAAGAAGAAAGAGTAAAAGATAAGGAACATTAAAAAAATAGAACCAAACAGTGGTTTTTAAATTTTGAATTACAATATGTCATACCTAGGGATTAACATATCCTCAATAAATTATAATATTCCATTTTATCATTTTGTAATTAAAAATCATTTCATGAAAAGCAAAATGGAATTGTTTCAAATTATTGAATTAATTATTTCAATCAATCTATTACATTGATAAAAAACTTAACAAAAAATTTTGTAATCTTTGTGGAATGTAAATCGGGTGTTCATCGGTTAGGTTTATGGTTTATTTGTATATGATTTTTAAAATAAAATATTATTATCTTTACTTAATAAATAATTAAGTTAAACGGTTTTTTTTATTCAGTTATCCAAATAAACGAAACAAAACAAATAAAATAAAACATCGATCCATAATCCGAACAAAAAACCGAATAAAATGGGTTTGCGTTTAAGCTTCTTACTTGGATACGGTTTTTCTAAACACCCTACTTTGAATGACTTAGACAAAATTTGAAGTATATAAATAAGCTATTGAATGAAAATATGTGGGTCAACAAACGGTTGAGTGAATTCATAGGTTTTGTTTCACAATAGTTCAAAAATAAGTTTAAGCCTTTCGTATGATATATCACAAAGCAAAATGAATAATATGAGTATATACATGGGGCGTACATTCAAACCATTCAGACGTATCACTCGGGTTTATCACCACACTTCCAAAAGTTTAAATAGACATGAATACCAACCAAAAGTTTCACCAATGTTTCACTGGAAGTATGATGGGGCGTCACACCTATAGCGCTATAATATAACCGATGGGCTTGTACGGAGTTAATGAATGCACAAAGAATAACAGTAATAACTCAAGCATCAACCAATTGCACAAGTGAATCAATACGACAAAATAGATATATAGTTTATAAGCATATGTTTCACCCCAAAAGTTTAAAGTAAAAGGGGGAATCTATGAACTCACCTTGATTTCGGTTAAGTCCAAACAAATATGCAAGTGTGAGAGTTCTTGGGAATTAGATTCCACGTCACTCTAATTGATTGAACGTGCAACAATATGGAATATGTATCAACAATAATGTTTAATTGGATAATTGGAAATCTTAAATCTATAGGATTTGGTAGTGTTTTGTAATTATGTGGTTATTATGTGGTTTGGATAACCTAACAAGAGGACTCGGAAAATGAATATGATGTAAATGAATTATTTATGAAAAATATTTCTTTGACATAAATAATTAAATTATATACGTACATAATTGAGTTACTACAAACATTTTAAAATAATGAATCAATTATATTCGATTTGTATAATTTGTTTAACATAAATAATTATACCAAAATATTTCATAAGTGATATAATTAATTTATAACTTACAATTGAATTTAGAAGTACAAAAATATATAATTATTTGGTAAATGATAATTATATAGTTTAAAAATAAATATGATAATTATATGATTAATTATCAAAATAATTAATTTAAATCAGAATAATTAAAAATAACATTTTTAATTATTGAACTTTAATATTACTGATTTAAGATAATTATTACAGTTTTGAAATCATTTTAAATAAATAGAATGAATTAAAATGATTAAAATAACAATAAATAAGTTTACATAAGTTTAATTATCTAAATAATTAAATGTAATAAAATTTCAGATTCTAAATTTATATAAACTCAGAATAATGTATCTTTTGTCATAAAAATAGTCTTGGATAAAATTTATATAGTTATATAATTTAATTACATTAAATTAAACTATATTTATAAGTATAAATACTGATTTATTTATATGAATATCAAATTTATATAAAATATGAGCAACAATATTATTTTTATAAAGATCAATATTTAAAATAATTAATCTGAAAATTTCAGTATTTATTTCCCAAAAATTGATTTATTATTAATTATTTAATAATAAACAGTTTTAATATCATAAAAATTAGTTTTATAAATAAATTGATTAATTTTATATTTTTAATAAATGTATCAGGGTTTATAGAATTTATGCTAAAATTTCTAGATTCTAACTGTTTAAAACTGAATTAATATGAATTAAGGAACAAACTGTTAAATAAAAGAAAATAATACAAATCACTATTTATCATCTTCCCCAATTCATCGGTCAACAGAAGTCAACCCGTCTGATTAAATGATCAAATCATGTTTATAATGTAATTAACTTTGCTGAAACATAAAACGAGTATGAACATACAGATTAGACGGAAGAAACAGGTCCGGTAACAGTCGGAAGTGTGAAACGATGTATCTCCGGCGACGGTTTCTGGTGACTTATTTGCAGGTTCCATTTCCGGCGAAATTTGAATGTGTTTACATGTTTTAATGGATTCTAAAAGCTTGTATGGTTCCAATGAATCTTATATAATTGATAATTTCGACACAAATCGACAGCATTCAGTGGATTAGATCCACTTTAAGTTTTTTAATAAAAATTCCGATTATAATCGGTATGGCATGGAATAATGTTGAATAATTGGTTCAATGAGTTGGCAAAGTGATGGGAAACAACGTGGGAATGTTTCCGGATCAATTAAACGAATAAACAGACGAAACAGATCGAACCGGCAACTTGTCCGATTCAGATTATATTATTTAATTCCAAAGTGTTTATAAGTATAATTAAATCTAAAACAATTTACAACGATGGTGGTAGTCCAGCCGGTCATGTGTGTCTCCGTGTTGCGTGGGTGCGCGGGTTCGAATCCTACTCAAGTCCGGTTCAAAGGGGTTTTCCCCTTTTTATTTGAATTAAACCATATTTACATTTAAGTCCCTGAGGTTCTATTATATAAACAAATGGTCCCTGTAACAGTTAACTTAATTAACTAACTAGGTTAGTCTTTAAATAAGAAAACCTTATATAAGAAATAACCCGGTTAGAATATTAGGTTAAAACAATTTAGAAAATGACAATATCAGTCCCTGTAGTTCAAGTTTCTCAAAATGACCAATAGGTCCCTTGACTTTTATTCCAAAATTAAATATATCTATTTTATTTAAAATATAAGTTTCAAAAATGATAATTAGGACCCTAAACTTTTGAGTTTTCAATATTTACATTTTTAACCCGAACTTACAAGATTTCAAAAATGACTTTTTAGTCCCCGGACTTTTGTACTTTCTAAAAATGACGGTTTTAGTCCTCGGACTTTAAATCAACGTTTTCAAGCAAGTTTCAAGGAATGTAAATTAGGTCCCTCAAATTGTAGTTTCACAAAATATCATAATAGGCCCTTATAGTTTATGTAGTCTTGTTTAATAGCATAAAACTCAACAAATTTGCAATTGTTTCATGTGTTTGTGTTTGTATAAGCATGTATAAGCACAAAGCAAGTATGTTCAATTAAGTTTCATTCCAAACACGGTATTCGTTACCATGCAAGTCGGAATAAATGCGAGTGTGAAAACCAGGGTGGTTACATTCGGTATCTCTCCAGAATTAACAACCTGTGATTTTATAAAAATTAATATAAATTACAATGAGCACAATGATTCCATAATTGAGAACCTACAATTTTATAAAAATAAATATTAAGTTATATTTACTACATGGCTAAATAACTGAATGCATGTATTTGTTACCTGATCTTGGATAGCAAGTAACTCTTTGGCAGTTTTCTTAAGAATCTTGTAAGCTTCGAAATCAAACAGTGTCAAAGACACAGTACCGGAAGAGTCTTGCACCCTAATAGGTATCTTGAACCTATCAAAGTTAAAAACAAATGAAAACATTAGTATTACTAATAACAGAAGTGTGGTTCATATTAGTATTTAGTATAAGGAAATAAAACTATAATCTCAAACCGCGGAATAGAATAGATGTCGACTCCTGCACATTTATCATTTGTACACACCAAAGATTTTGCATGATCAACATCAAATGAACCATCCACATTTTCTTTCGTTACAAATCTTTCCTCCACACTCGACTTACAGTAGTTACAACCATTGTAATACCAAAGTTTATCAGTTCATATAGCTGTGATTGTGCCAAGAACCAAAACCTTCTTTGTCTATCAATATCAAACAAAAATAATAATACTTAGAAAAGACTATAAATAAACTCAGCATGTAAAGTACTTATAAGAAAATACACACCGTTGATATGGTTCCAAGGAAACCAATAAGCATGAAATCAGGGTTATTAAGAAACTCATCTTCAACACTTGAGATAACGTAAGAACCAACATACTCATTTGATGAAGCTGAAGCAGAAATTTTCTCTACATACCTTAACAGATTCATGTGATCAAATTAAAACGTAAAAAGTAAATGTAGGTACAAAATAATACTGTTTAATGTTTATATGCATATTACTAACTATACCTCTTCCTAAAAGAGGATATCTCTTCAATGTCAGTGTCGATAAAAAGTCTGCAAAGATCAAACCCGTTTGCAACTCCACGCTTGCCTGAATTTATTTATAAAACCAAATGTAGATCAATATAAACAGTGTCAAATTTAAAACATATAAATAAATATAAATATAAATTACTAAATAAAAAAATTAAACTAATTAAGTTTAAATTATACCTTTGTAAAGGTTGATCATACCAAAATGACAAAGGATAACAACATATTTCTCTCGTTTCTTATCATTCATGTAAGCAAACATGTCAATAGCAAAAGCATCCCACAAAGTAACCGTACACTTTTGCCCTCTAAAATATTAACATAAAACATAATAACATCAAGCAACCTTGTAATGCTTTAAATGTCAAAATGCAACAACTTAATAAAAAGAACTCACTCAAGGTCTTCAACTCTAAGATTAAGTCTCTTGCCCTTGCTCCCATCCTTCTTTGATGTATCCTCTAAATTGAAACAAACTTCCACATAACCAATCCAATCTATAAACAAAAATATATTGTTAAAAGAAAACAACATTAAGAAGCGATAACATGAAAAAAAAAACAATAAGACAAAACAGTACATATATATTATATAGTGATTTACATACCAATAACTATATTAACTTCAATTTTATTTTGAACAACATCTTTGAATATGTAACGATTTGGTAAAATGGTAAGTTCATTGTAATTCTAGTATTCTTTTGATAATTTCATTCTATCACTAATTAACCACATCAATAATAAAAATGTGAGCATTGGTTGTTCTTTAGGGAAACCACTGATGGTCAATATCAGTGGATGTCAACAATAAAAATGTGAGCAGTGGCTGTTTTTTGACTATCAGTGGATAGCCAGCAGTGATTGAAACACTGATGTTTAGTCAGTCAATGGTCAACATGAAGAATGAAGAAACAGAAGTTGTCTTTCAGCAGTGGATAACTTTTAACAATCAGATGTTTGAACCAACACAGTGGTTGTAACATACTTTTAAGGATTAATTAAAACTATCATTTTTAAGTATTTTGAAGAGTATTAAAAGATGAGAAGACAGTGGATCTGGTTAAACATCTATTTAAAATTAAACAGATGTTGGGGCTTAAAAATAGGTTTAGCCTTATATATCAGTTGTCTGGACTCAAACAGAAGTTTGACCTTAAACAGATGTTTGGCCATAAACATCAGTTTGCAAAAAAGACAAATTTCAAGAATACTATACTAAAGAATACATCAGTTTCCAAGTGTACATCATTTTTATTTATTAGTATAAAGATCAAACAACGGTCTAATCTATAAACAAAAATATATTGTTAAAAGAAAACAGCATTAAGAAGCGATAACATGAAAAAAACAATAAGACAAAACAGTACATATATATTATATAGTGATTTACATACCAATAACTGTATTAACTTCAATTTTATTTTGAACAACATCCTTGAGGTTAACGAAATTAAAACGGTATTTCGGTCCAGACCAATCAAGGCATTTCTCAACAGAAGTATAGAAATACAGTGATATTTTGTCATTTCTCTTGGTATACTTAGCAGAGGACTTATTAGCAGCAAGAGACGATTTGGTGATAAGAAGACATTCATCCAACTGAAGGAAGTCTTTGAATTTTCCTAGCATCTTATGCAGACAGCTGGCTTGTATCATAGTTCCCTAAGAATATGAAACATCCGATTAAATAAAAAACGTGTTATATAACAATTGGGTATTCATATGTCCAAAATAATTACAAGACAAATATATACGATACCATCTCATCCATGAAGATCATATCAAGACGATATATTTCATTTTTGTTTTCATTCATCATCTTCTTGGACATGCTAACAATCTTCACTCTAATCGAATAGTTGTTTGAAAATGTATTAAGATCATTAAGCATGCTAACCTTTGCAACCTCCATTTGAAGACTGTAGATAAAAAAAAAAGAATAAGCAAAATATATCTATTGCTAAACGTAATATGAAAATACAATAAGCATGGATGTTCTTAAAAAAAATATCAAGGTTGGAATTCAAGCTTACCGATTCTCCATTCAAAATTTTAATTGAATGCAGTGGCAAATGTAATTTGAAAGGTAGTAGTGTATATCCTTATATCCTGCTTTATTAAAGTAATTAAATATTAGAAATGATATGCAAATTAGGAAAAAAAAAAGAGAACGTCAATTTTAAATTACCATTTTGCATCTTTTGAATTTCAAAATTACTGATATTATCAGTAATTACTGATTTGATTTGAAAGCAATTGTCATGATGACTTTTCTAATTTTTATTTTAACTTTAATTAAGAGATAATAACCGTCAATTTGAAATTCACATTTTTGCAAATTTTCAATGTCCAAAGCTCAAGAAATTAGCATTAATTACTGATTTGATTTGCAACAGATTTCCATCAACAGTATTTTATTTATTTTTTATTTTAACTTTAATTTTTATCATGAAAACAATATTGGAGTAACTCTTATCTCATTGGAATGTAACGATTTGGTAAAATGGTAATTTCATTATAATTCTAGTATTCTTTTGATAATTTCATTCTATCACTAATTAATCACATCAATAATAAAAATGTGAGCAGTGGCTGTTATTTAGGGAAACCACTGATGGTCAATATCAGTGGATGTCAACAATAAAAATGTGACCAGTGGCAGTTTTTTGACTATCAGTGGATAGCCAAAAGTGATTGAAACACTGATGTTTAGTCAGTCAATGGTCAAGATGAAGAATGAAGAAACAGAGGTTGTCTTTCAGCAGTGGATAACTTTTAACAATCAGATGTTTGAACCATCACAGTGGTTGTAACATACTTTTAAGGATTAATTAAAACTATCATTTTTAAGTATTTTGAAGAGTGTTAAAAGATGAGAAGACAGTGGATCTGGTTAAATATCTGTTTAGACTTAAACAGATGTTGGGGCTTAAAAAATAGGTTTAGCCTTATATATCAGTTGTCTAGACTCAAACAAAAGTTTAACCTTAAACAGATGTTTGGCCATAAACATCAGTTTGCAAAAAAAGACCAATTTCAAGAATACTATACTAAAGAATACACCAGTTTCCAAGTGTACATCATTTTTATTTATTACGATAAAGATCAAACAACTGTTCAATTTATAGTACAGATCAAACAATTGAGGTAATGTGATAAATACTATTACATATAAACATTGCTGTGATAAAACTGTTACATATAAACACTGTTACATATAAACACTGATGTCATATATACTGTTACATATAAACACTGAGGTGATGACATCTAACAACCTGACAGATTATAAAACACTGATGTGATAAATACTGTTACATATAAACACTGTTAACATAAACAAAGGTAGAATAATTGTTGTTGATGCTGAACCACTGTTGTTGTTGGGCAGTGGTTCACCTTTGGTTGATCAGAACTTTGGTTCATCAGTGCTTGTCTTCAACAGAGCTTTGGTCTTCATGAGTGCTTTGGTCTTCAACAGTGGATAATCCTCATCATTCTTTGTGTACAACAGTCTTTATATCCAACAGTTATTAGGCAGATCAGTGTTTTGTCTTATTAATTTGTTATAACCACTGTCATTGGAGGAAACTTAGATGGGCAGTGCTTATTGTGGATCAACGTGCAGCTTCAACAGCCAGATCAACATCATCTTAATCTCCTTGAGCAATATCCGATATCTTTTCTTCGGTCCTAGATCAAACGGCTCGAACGTTTTCCCTTTTCATCAAAACAAAACCAATATATATATATAGCAACAATTAATCTGAAATAAACACATGGAACTAACAGCAAAAAGTGTACCTGAAACAGAATCAACGATTAAGAATAAAAAAACATGAGGAATTAACAAATGCATGGATTAATGAATGAAACTTATCGTGCTGTTTAAGAAAACTCCGTTTAATTGCTCAAATTAAGATGACGGGTGATCAGCAAGTGATTACAAATGAATCAATGCATCAATAAACAGTAAATCAAAATGTTACAAATACCAAAAAATAAATCAGACCAATTGAGGTTACCGTTTATATAGCAACAATCATTAAAGTAAACACAAATTAAGTAACAACCAACCTTAATTCACAAGCCTGAAAATATAAAGTTGCCACATGAATAATCAAGTAGAACATGCTGCAAAAATAATAAAGTGTGAAAACAATCTCAAAAACTTCTCTGTAATTGAGTAGTAAATCGACTCAATTTAGTTAACTACATAAACAATCCAACAATGAATTTACCGTCCTTCTCCTTGTCTTTCACATTTCCAACTCCTCAACTACCATCCGGCAGAGGTTACTTCTAATCAACAAATAGATTGTGAAAAACAGAGGATCAAGAAACATAGGTGCATCTAACATTACTAACATAGGTGAATAAATCAACAAAACATATTGTGAAAAACAAAAACTACAAACATATCAAAATCAATCTACTCGTAATCACATGATACAACAAAGCAAGCATCTGAATAAACAATAAAAAATAAAAGACAAAAATAAAAAGCTACAAAAAGTTATTCATATAAACAATAATAAAAACATTATTACAACATACTAGGGTCACCGATTAACAGGAGCTTGTACAAAAAGGTTCATTGTGCACGATAAGAAACCCTAGGAGAGCTTCTTCTTCTTCTGAAGGTACAAAAGGGTTCATCGTGTTCAGTATAAGAAAATAGATAAAACCAAATAAAATTTCTGAATGAGAAAACAGATCTTACATGATTATTCTGTTCTTCAACTACTCGACGGTACAACAAAGCAAGCATCTGAATAAACAATAAAAAATAAAAGACAAAAATCAAAAGCTACAAAAATTATTCATATAAACAATAATAAAAACATTATTACAACATACCAGGGTCACCGATTAACAGGAGCTTATACAAAACGAATCATTGTGTAGGATAAGAAACCCTAGGAGAGCTTCTTCTTCTTCTTCTGAAGGTACAAAAGGGTTCATCGTGTTCAGTATAAGAAAATAGATAAAACCAAATAAAATTTCTGAATGAGAAAATAGATCTTACATGATTATTCTGTTCTTCAACTACTCGACGGTACATGATTTAGGGTTTCAAACGCAGATGTATCCAATAGATGTAACCTCTGCCGGACATTGTTGATGAGATGAAAATGTGAAGAAGGAGAAGGAGGAACAACAGAGAGAAAGGGGATCTTGTATGGAAAGGTGAAGGAGAAGAATGAAATAGGGTTTGTGAAAATGTGAGAATAAAGGGCAGTGGTTACTGTTGGGCGGGAAAAGAGGAAAAACGATGCCCTAATTAAGTGACATGTGGCCCAAATCACTTTCATTTATTATATATAATAGATTTACGACAAACAACAAAGTAATCGAACAAAATTACAATTTCATAATAAACTTTCACTTATTTCATAATAAAAAAAAGACAAAATTGCAATTTTTGTTTTTTCATATTCACCAAACTATGGAGCGGGTCAGTTAAAGAATAGACTTTCACTTATCTTTATTTATTTGAAAACTTCCCTCGTCTTTTTGTCCTTTACATTAACCTCCATCTAATTTCTCTGTTAGGTAATGGCATGTGCTAGTCACGTACGTTCGTTGGGCATTTAGGGCTTTTCCCTATTAAGTAATAGCATGTTAGAGAAAAAAAGGCCGGTTGGATTTTGCGGATGTTCGATTTAATGGGTCTTCTGGTTGAGATGGTGGTCATTGTTTGGCATTAACGGGGAACACAACCAGAAGGAGGATGGATGGTTGGAAGATGGCTACTAGAGGCGGCTCAGGTGGTGACGGTTTTAGCAGTGGCTAAGGTGGTGGTGATTTCAACCGGGAGAGATGAATTTGAGGTTTATTTAAGTGCATGCCCATAGATTCAAGAGACGAATTTGTGGTTCTTGATGTGTATACAACATTGTATTGCAAGTCTAGACAGACATGTGATATCATGGTTACACCTATTTGAGAAACAATGCACCTTTTTCTTTAACATTATTTATCATAGTGCTTGATGATTGTGATGATTATGCTGATATGAATTTGAGGATGACTGTTTTGGTTAAAAATTACCGAAGCAATTAAGTGATCAAATTAGTTAAGTGAGGTAGTGTGCTAAAAAAGTGTGTTGAAAATATGCTGGTTAAGTTGTTTGGAAAAACAGTATTCAGGATACGGCTCAGGATATTGAGCTGTATCTACGATCAAACAATGAGCAAAAAGTAAAGGGGGTGACACGAGATATACGAGGAAAGCCCTTGATCAATCTAGATCGCCGGCATAAAACCTCGGGAGCTGACAATCGCAGCTGCCTTGTTCTTCTTATTACTTTGAACTTCAGGATACAGTGCAGGATATTGACCAGATCGCTAAGTGTTACAATGCTTTTGTGCGAAAGTGAAAATTGCTAGAGAACAAGTGTAAGAGTGTAGTGAGTGTTGCTGTGATGTCCTATTCGATCTGGTATACCCACCTATTTATAGTAACGAATTACAAACAAAAATTCCTATAAATATGGGATGCTCCGAATATTCCATTGTAAACGTTGTAGACCGAGTAATGCGGCTTCAACGTCTTTATTTGAACGACTTGGACCGAGTCTTCCGCGGAATGAGTCCTTGTGAACGTTACTAGCTTCTAACCCACGTATCTGCACATAATCCGTTAGTGATCCTGAGGATACCATTCAGGATGTTACCAATATCCTGAATCAGCATCCCGGATGTGAACAAATATCATATAACCAAGATATAACCCAAGATATTTCTCAGGATATGGGCTCAGAATTTTACCCATAACAGTTGTCCCCAAAAATGTTACCGTTTAGTATCCTACCACTAACGGTTACATTTTTCACAGAGATCGAGGTAATTAAGAGATAAGACCAATGATGTGACCGTTTGCAACTTACTCAGCCTATATTTACTCATTGCACCCTATATCTTCTCATCCTCATCTCTTTTTTAATCACTATCGATAAGGAAAAAAGGTAAACATTCTCTCTCTAATCTTCATCTTCATCCTTCTTTTCCGGTCAAAAATTCAAGCGATCAAATGTCGAGACACACAAGATCCAGTTCTGGTGATTCGGCTCCCACATTCATCCAACAGAATCTTCTCCAAGAACCGGAGAAAGAGATATGTTCTTTCGATAGTGCCCACTTGTCGGCTTTGAAATCCTCCGGTATCTTTCCGAAAGGAACGGTATTCCGGCCGTTCGACCGGGAAATCCGGTCGGATATGGTCTCCAATGAGTGGTTGTGCTTTAGTGCCTTTCCCTTCACATTAGGGTTACAATTCCCCTTTCCAGACTTCATCACCGAATTCTTCAAGATTACAAAAATCTCTTTCAGTCAAACAATGCCAATGTTGTGGCGTGTTCTATCCGTTCTTGATCAGATCAAGAAAAATCACATTCCTGGTCTTTCTGTTCATGATCTCCCCCTAGCTTACAAGCTTAGATGCCACGGATCATGTAGATTTTTGTTTTATTCCACCTCCGGCGACCCGCTGATACTTCGTGCCACCAGGAACGAGGATAACTGCCAATCTAAGTTCTTCTTTGTAAAAAGAGACTCAATCCCTGGTGGAACGGAATATCCGGTGAAATGGTTGAAAAAGGGTAAGATTTAGGGTTTAAGGAAGATCCTGCGTCTTATCCTGTTCCATATCCTGAACTGATCAATTTTTCTTTTTTCTGTTTTGCACGCAGCTGATTTTAGGAAGATCCTCCCCTTGTTGATTCACAAAAAGGGTTGACGCTATCAGACTCCTTCCAGAGGCTGAAAGAAGTTTCAACCCGTCTCCACCATCTCCAAGTCCTCTTTCTAGTGCAAACATGTCTGGTAAGGATCCTGTAAAATATCCTGTATATACATGTTTTTATTTGATATCCTTATGAAAAATTTTACTCCCTGTATGCAGACTCCAGCAAGGTTCCTGTCTACCTAGACCTTGAAGAACTTGACAGCTACCCTACTCCAGTCACAGTCAAGAAAGAAACCTCTGCTGCCACCAGCTCTAAGCCGCTCCCGGCTCCTAAGGCTAATCCGAGGACTCGTGCTTCCACAGCAAAAAAAGAGGAAAGCTCCTGAAATCAGTGCTCCAGGTCCAGAAGGGTTCTCCTACGACGAACTCAGCTTTTCTGACTCCTTAGAGCCAATGACATCCTTCCTCAACAAGGTAATATCCTGCTACACATCCTGCACATATATCCTGATAGGATATCTTGGTTAATATATTCTAACTCATACCTGAACTTGATGTGCAGGGCCTCCAGCATTTGCTCCACCTGTACAACGATGCCTGCGGTACTGCTGCACTCAATGAAGCTAGGATCAAACAACTTGAAAGCACCGTTGCCGAACAAGGTGCCATTGCTGAAGCAAAGACCCGGCACTACGAGGGCATGCTGAAGAAGGTCACCCAAGATGCTGAGCTCAAACTTGCCACCATCCAAATGGATCATGAACAGGCCATGGTTTCTTTCCGGGAAGGGATCAAAGCCTCTGCTATCGTCTCCCTGTTACAAGCTCGCATCAAGATGGCCTACGAGGCAAAGGAGACAGGCCTTGTATGCCCATCTTGGCCGGTTGAATCCTAGGTGGCCAAGCTGAAGGAACTTGGAGGCAAAGCTGTGCCACTTCCTGCTGAAGCCGGTGAATCTTCTAAGTCAGCAGAGGTGGTGACCCAGGATGGAGACAAGAAGGACGCTGGAGCGGATGCTGGGATGGATGCTGCTGAGGATGCTGCTCAGGATGCTGGTGCTGAGAAGCCGGAGAAGGTTAGAGAAGTGCCGTTGTGTGAGGGCATTCAGGTGGGCAATGATGGATATACGTGCCAAGGCCGGAGCCCACCTTTTTGAATTTGAATGTTGGTCTGTAATCCCCAAAATAATTTACTTTTTCCGCACTTTACTTTTCTGCACCTGAACAATTTACATTTCCTGCATGCTTTTTGAACAATACAACAGTTGGAGGTGGATGGGTCTCGGTTTGAGATGAAACCTTCAACTGTTGGGTAAATATAGTAAGGAACTATTAGTGCTCTTAGTGGATGGGCCTTGTTTTGAGGTGAAACTAAGAGCACATCTTTTGGTATGTTAATAATATAACTTCTCTTTTGACTTTATTATTGTTGTTATTAGTGCACAAATTTTACTTATGAAAACTGTTTTGTTTGAACATTCTTGGGAATATTATGGGAACACATTCTGAAAATATCCTGACAAGTATCCTAAAAGATATCCTGGTCGGGATATTGTCATATAACTTAGAAAAGTTAAGTCATTCGAAAAAAGGAAAGATCATACCAAGGACTCTTAGAGAGTCAATTCCAATCTTCCACCTTAGGAATGTCCCCAGTGCATACTTACAAACTTGGATCCATCCTTTGAATAGTATAATGTATGTCCCCTGTGTACAACACAGAAATGCAAATGTATTCACACTTTGGGTTGACTAAATTCCGAATACCCTGAGGCAAAACCCTTGATATCCTGGAATGAATCCTCAGCATACTGGGGATAAACCCTTAATATCCTGGGGATAAACCCTGATATCCTGGGGATAAATCCTGATATCCTGGGGATAAACCCTGATATCCTGGGGATAAACCCTGATATTCTGGGGATAAACCCTTAGTTTCATGCGCTACAGGCGAGAGTGTACAAACTCCAAATCTTAGAAAGGTGAAAACCTTTAAACCTTAGAGAGTATGAAAATACCCTTTCGTGAGAGAGGGTGATCAATCCTCATATACCTTTAGGATCCAGGATATAGCCAACAGTAACGAAATTGTCAGCCACTTTTACATGAACTGGTCCCGCTACCTTGAACTATACCTAGATAACTTGCGCTCCAGGCGAGGTGTTTAAACCCAATTCAAAAGAAAGGTGAATACCTTTAAACCTTTGAAGGGATCAGGATCCCTTAAACGTGAGAGAGGGGGCCAATCCTCTAATCTTTCGAGTTATCCTAAGTGCATATCCTGGAGCTATATCCTGAAACATATGCTGCAAAATAACTGTAAACTAAGGTGGGTGTTAGCTTGGCTAACACCCCTCCGATGCTTAAGTCAGTATTGGGTTCAAGATAATAAACAAATATATTTAAAAGAGATAGAATACATACCCTTTTGAGATAGAAATTAAATTCTATTCTTACTTGAAATAAAGCTTTAAGTGTATTGCATTCCTGGACCTCGGTAGCATATCCCCTTCCATATTCTTGAGTCGATATGTTCCTTTCCCTGCTTCTGACTCAACTTCATATGGTCCTTCCCATTTTGGAGCTAGCTTTCCGTCGGCAGGATTAGTGGTATTTTGAAAAGCCTTTCTTAGCACCCAATCACCAACTCGAAATCTCCTAGTCCTTATATTCTTGTTATATGCTCTGGATATTCTTTGTTGATATGCTGCCATCCTTAGTCTTGCTGCATCTCTTTTTTCATCTATAGTATCCAAATCTTGACATAAGGCTTCAGGATTCTGTTCAGGATCCTGTAAGACAGATCTTGCAGTAGGTATCGCCATTTCCGTTGGAATCACTGCTTCTGCTCCAAATACCAAGGAAAATGGGGTTTGGCCGGTTGCATTCTTTACCGGTGTCCTATCAACCCACAAAACAAAGGGTAATTCTTCTGCCCATCTTCCTTTTTTAGCTCCAAGTCTCTTCTTCAGGTTATTGACAATTATCTTGTTTGAGGATTCAGCTTGTCCATTCGCTTGAGGATGTACCGGAGTAGACGTGACCATTTTGATTCCCCAACTTTTGCAAAATTCAGTAGTCCTCTTGCTTATAAACTGGGACCCATTATCACAAATGATTTCAGCTGGTACCCCAAACCTAGTCAGGATATTCCTCTTTATGAAGGATACTACTTCTTGGTCTCTAACTTGAACAAATGCTTCAGCTTCAACCCACTTAGAGAAATAATCCGTCATTGCTAGCATAAAGACTTTTCCTCCTGGAGCTTTTGGTAACTTCCCTACTATATCCATCCCCCATTTCATGAATGGCCAAGGGGAAGTTACAGGATATAGCGGTTCAGCTGGTTGATGTAGTATGTTACTATGCCTTTGACATGCATCACACCTTCGAGCATATTCTGCAGCATCTTTCCTCATCATTGGCCAATAATATCCTGTCCTTAATACTTTCGAGAATAATGATCTGCCCCCAGTGTGGTTACCACAATCCCCTTCATGTATATCCTGAAGTACTTCTTTGGCTTCAGGATCCTCCAAGCACCTCAAATACGGTCCTGCAAGAGATTTCTTGTATAAAACATTATTTATAATAGTGAATCGTGATACCTTCATCCTAAATGCCTTAGGATTTTCATCTCCGGGGATGTGTCCTTCCTTAAGATATCTCATGATTGGAGCCGTCCAGGATTTAGGATCCTTTTCAGGATACCCTGCTCCAGGATCCTGAATACCTGCTACTTCCTTATCCTGAGGATTCATTGCAGGATACAAGATATGTAATATTGGTATTTGGGTCCCTTCTGGTATCCTGATCGATGATCCCAGATTTGCTAAGGCATCTGCTTCAGCATTATCCTCCCTTGGTACCTGTTCAAGTGTAAAAACATCGAAATATCCTGCTAATTTTTTGAGAATATCGAGGTATTTGATTAATTTCTCACCCTTAACTGCATAGGATCCATTAAAATGGTTAGTAATTAACAAGGAATCAACATATACTTGCAAATTCTTGATACTCATATTCTTAGCCAACTCTAATCCTGCAATTAAAGCCTCATACTCTACTTCATTATTAGTAGCAGGGAATTCACACCTAATAGCCTGGGGTAATATGTCCCCCTGTGGCGATTTTAGTAGTATTCCCAATCCTACTCCTCGTACATTAGATGCACCATCAGTATATAACGTCTAGGATCCTGAGGATTCTCCTAACTGTTGGACTTCTAGGTCTACCTCATCCTGAATGTCACTACTGAAATCAGCCACAAAGTCAGCTAAAGCCTGAGACTTTATGGCATTTCTAGGTTCGTATACTAAATCATAAGCACTCAACTTTACTGACCACTTGGCCATCCTACCTGACATCTCTGGTTTTCTAAGTACATTTTTGACAGGATAATTTGTTTTAACATGAATCCTATGTGTATCAAAGTAATGTCTATGTTTCGTTGATGCCATAACTAATGCTAGTATCAATTTTTCTAAATGAGAATACCTAGTTTCAGCATTTAACAAACTTTTACTAACATAATAAACAGGATATTGCTGACCTTCATGATCCTTTATAAGGACGACACTTACAGCATTCCCTGATACTGCGAGGTATAGGGATAGTGGTTCACCATTCTCAGGTTTCATCAGTAGAGGTGCAGTTGAGAGATATTTCTTCAAATCCTGCAGAGCTGCTTCATGCTTCTCTCCCCATTCGAATTTCTTATTCTTCTTCAGGATATCATAAAACTCTTTGCATTTTTCTGAGATCTTGAAATAAATCTGTTTAATGCTGCTACTCGCCCCGTTAATCGTTGAACATCCTTCATATTTGAGGGTGATTTAATATCCAAGATGGCTTTAATCTGCTCCGGGCTCGCCTCTATTCCTCTTTTGGTCACCATATATCCTAGAAATTTTCCTGCCCCCACTCCGAAATGACACTTAGCAGGATTTAGCTTCATGTTATATTGATCCAGGATATCAAATGCTCCTTTAATATCCTGGAGGTGATCCTGAGCTTTCCTTGATTTTACCACCATATCGTCAATGTATACCTCCTTGGTGTCCCCCAGCTTGTCTTTGAACATCATGTTTACCAATCTTTGGTATGTTGCACCTGCATTTTTCAAACCAAAAGGCATAGCCGTATAACAATAAATACCTATGGGTGTCATGAAGGCAGTATCCTCCTGGTCAGAAGGCTCCATTTGAATCTGCTGAAATCCTGAGGATGCATCCATGAAGGTCAACATTTCATGCCCGGCAGTAGCATCCACCATTGCATCAATGTGAGGAAGAGGAAATGGGTCTTTAGGACAAGCCTTATTCAAGTCTGTGTAGTCCACACAGACTCTCCATTTCCCATTTTTCTTCTGTACCACGACTACGTTCGCTAGCCATCTTGGAAACTTGACTTCTCTGATCATCCTGGACTTCAAAAATCTTTCAACTTCTTCTTGGATAATCGTATTCCGCTCAGGAGCAAATTTTCTTCTTTTTTGCTGAACAGGCTTGAATGATCTGTCGATTCCAAGCTTGTGAGTGATAATGTCTTTGGATATGCCTGTCATATCCTCATGCTTCCATGCAAACGTTGACATCCTGCATTTCAAAAAGTTAGTTAACTGCTCTTCAATATCCTGAGGGATATTGGTTCCTACGAGCACCGAGATATCAGGATTATCCTGATCCAGGATAATTTTCTTCACATCCTGCTCCGAATCCTCCACGATATCCTGGGCCGCATCTTTAATTGCTATGTTGTACTAGGCTTGGTTGAGGATTTCATCGAGGATGAGTAGCATTCTTTCGCCTCCTGCTGATCACTTTCAACCTTGACAACTCCCCAAGGGGTAGGGATCTTGATGCATTGGTGATATGTTGATGGCACAGCCTTCATATCGTGAATCCATGGTCTTCCCAGTATGATGTTATAGCAGGATAGAGAATCCATCACACAGAAACGTTGTATCGAGTTGACTCCTTCAACATATACTGGTAACTTTATCTCTCCCACTGTGTTCCTAGCCTCTCCACTGAACCCAACAAGCACGGTGGACTTTGAAGTGATATCCATCGGAGATACATTCATTCTCTTTAGAGTTTCTAGTTGGATTATGTTGACGGAGCTGCCATTATCAACCAGTATCCTGCGTACAAAATGGTTAGCCACATATAATGTTATTACCAGAGCATCATGATGAGGATCCTGGACAGTATCCCTGTCATCAGCATCAAATGTGATCACTTTGTCAGTTGTGAGGGTAGTCATCCTGACAGGTTTGTCTTCCCTTTCGGCCTTAGCTTCTCTTGCATGTCTCTTTGCCGCTGAATACGAAGTCCCACAAATGTCGGATCCTCCCGAAATAAAGTTGATTATCTTGGCATCCGCGGGAGGTGACGCTGCTCGCTCAGGATCCTTCTCAGTATCCTGACCCTTATTCTTCTTCCTTCCTAAGAGATCTTTCAGATATCCCTTGCTTAGAAGATAGCTTATTTCTTTCCTTAGAGCAATGCAATCCTCAGTTACATGTCCGAAATCTTCGTGGAAAGCACACCATTTTGACTTATCTTTCCAATCGGCCTTTTGTTGATTCTTCCGAGGCCACCTAGCCTTGTCTCCTAAACCCTGCATGGCATACATTAATTCAGGAATGTTAACAGAAAAGCAATATTCAGATAATTCAGGATATTCTTCAGGATCCTCGTCTTCGATAGCATTCACTTTCTTGTGTTCATTTCTACCATATGGCTTAGAGCGATATGGCTTAAATGAGGATTCTGACTTCCTGTTAGTTGACTCATAAGTGTTGGATGAGTTCATCCTCTCTTGCATCTTTCTGTCATCCTCCAATCGAATATATCTTAGGGCCCTGTTTCGAGCTTCATCCACGTTCCTGCATGGGTTCATTACAAGGTCTTGGTAAAATTGAGAATCTTTTTGCAGCCCCATCTTGAAAGCTTGCACAGCTGTTGCAACATCAAGATGCGGAATGTCTAAGGATTCCCGGCTGAACTTGTTCACATAATCCCTTAGGGATTCTTGAGGCCCCTGTGTTATCCCGTAGGAGGATTCTGCACATATCCTGAAGCATATCCTGAGCTCCTCATGGTTGACATCCTGATCGAGGAGGGTATTTCAGGAGTATGATTCTGAGGAAGGCTGGGCACAATATTCCCCCTATTATCCTCAGTGTACACGGTCGAACTGAAGTTCAAAGTTCTGGGTTGTAGTGGAGTGACGATATCCTCAGCAGATCTGCTCGAGCCAGACTTCAGGAGTTGTATTTCCCTTAACAGCATTTGGTTTGTTTCCTGTTGTTGCCTCATTTGTTCCTGCACACTTCCAAATAAGGTTAGAATTTCATCATTAGAGGCTAAAATGGGAGCAGATCCCTGAACACTGCGAGTAGGGATAATATCCTGAGGTTGTGAAGAGGCTGGCATCCTTGGAGGAGGTGGTGGAAGCACCGAACCGGTAGTAGCAGAAGTCGTAGCAGATACAGTGGAGGAGCTCATGTTTGATCTTGAGGCCATTGTAAACAATGTGGCAAAAAGTTTTGAAAATAGAAAACCGATTAACGATTTCACAAAGATTTTTAGTAAAAGTAGCACCACTTGCCCCACGGTGGGCGCCAAATTGTTTTGGTAAAAAATTACCGAAGCAATTAAGTGATCAAATTAGTTAAGTGAGGTAGTGTGCTAAAAAAGTGTGTTGAAAATATGCTGGTTAAGTTGTTTGGAAAAACAGTATTCAGGATACGGCTCAGGATATTGAGCTGTATCTACGATCAAACAATGAGCAAAAAGTAAAGGGGGTGACACGAGATATACGAGGAAAGCCCTTGATCAATCTAGATCGCCGGCATAAAACCTCAGGAGCTGACAATCGCAGCTGCCTTATTCTTCTTATTGCTTTAAACTTCAGGATACAGTGCAGGATATTGAACAGATCGCTAAGTGTTACAATGCTTTTGTGCGAAAGTGAAAATTGCTAGAGAACAAGTGTAAGAGTGTAGTGAGTGTTGCTGTGATGTCCTATTCGATCTGGTATAACCACCTATTTTTAGTAACGAATTACAAACAAAAATTCCTATAAATATGGGATGCTCCGAATATTCCATTGTAAACGTTGTAGACCGAGTAATGCGGCTTCAACGTCTTTATTTGAACGACTTGGACCGAGTCTTCCGCGGAATGAGTCCTTGTGAACGTTACTAGCTTCTAACCCACGTACCTGCACATAATCCGTTAGTGATCCTGAGGATACCATTCAGGATGTTACCAATATCCTGAATCAGCATCCCGGATGTGAACAAATATCATATAACCAAGATATAACCCAAGATATTTCTCAGGATATGGGCTCAGAATTTTACCCATAACAATGACGTACTCCAGCCCTTTGTGTTTCCGTGCGAATCTTTGTGATGTGATGAGATATCATCATTTCTTACTGTATAAAAGCTGCCATAACCAACCAACATTTTTTGACCAAGCATAACACTTTTAAGATTCACAATTAACATGCACTTTTCCTCAACTTTGTACCAAATTTTGCAAATTATTAATGCTTTCTGTGATATTTCAGATTATTGTGGAAAGGTTGAATTATATCTATATCAATTCAACTTACCAGATTTTGGCAAGCTTATGGTTAACTTAATAGAAACGCTCCCATCTTACCTTACACATTCTTAATGACATGTGTTAAATGATTTGTTTGTAGTTTGTCATACGAAAATTTTAACCTTCCACATTGTTAATGACCTTTATTAAATGGTTCTTTATTCTTATGCGTTAAGGGATGATCATTTTTGTGTCTGTTCTTTGTTGCAGGTTTTTGCCAAGGTGATTGTGCTGACGGATTTATTTTCAATCCGGCAGAACTTATTTTTTAGTGTACTATTTTTGTTACATTATTTCTTCTTAATTTGCTCTTGTGTATTAACATTTTACGTGCTTAAAATATGTTGCCAAGGGCCACGTCTGCTAAACGCCAAAGAATAGATAGCTCTTATGAAACAGGTGAAACTTCTAGGCACCTCCACGCCGCAGGATCTCACAATGGCCGCGTTCGATCATTTCTTAAACTTCAGCATTAGCGTTATCTGGATCAGTACAGAGGCCACTCCCTTTCATACTTGATCACTCAGTCAAGTTTTTCGTACTTGGCCAAGCTGAAATTTGCGACAGATACAATGAAGATAGGGAGCATCCCGTTGAGCGCTTGAGATTAATTTAAGGAAATCCATGAGGTAATACATTGCTTGGCCAACATCAGAAATCAACTGCATATATATTGTCTTTATAGAAAAATTCACCACATGAGCTTACATATAGGTAACAACTTTCCTGAAACAAGTGAAGCAGATTATAAAACCAAAACAAAAAGCACACTCAATATAAGGACTGAACAATGAGCAGAAGACGCATCTATTGTTCAAAAGGCTCAAAGGGATAGTCCATATTGTTGCATATATTAAAATTGTTTCTACTGTAACTGAAGGGGTATGGTCCCAAAAATGTCGCGCAGACCTGTCAGGGCGCGCGTTGGACCATACTCCTTAATCACTTTGGTGATCAATCTTTAGACCCCGCGCGGGATTACCCAGCAGAGCCTGATCTCGCGCGAGGTCCAAACAAGAGATAACATCAATTTCTATACTTAGCATCCTGAATAAGAGCCTTCACCTCCTGCAACCCTGCGCTGGCTACTGACATGCTCAGCAAGGGCCGCGCAGGAGTCAAAGAGCAAGGCCACTTCAGAAAATACCAAAGGTACAAGTGGCAGAAAAACAAGCCAATCAGCGTCCTCCAGGCTGTGCTCAATCTTGTTCTACGATCGTCTGACGTGCAGGAGACAGAAAGTACACAAGGACGCCTATGTGGCACCAATCAGGGGACGGCGACACCTGCCCCATGATCTCCACTTACCTGCTGATGGCAGAGGGACAACAAGGCCGACAACCGAGACACGTGGCTCCAATCACGGTGCGCCAGCACCGGAGATCTTCTAGAAGACCCTAACGGGCGACACCAATGAGACAAAGAGCATGTCCTCTAGTTGTCGCCTTTCGGCCCAAGGCCCATCAGCCCATCTCCTCTTACACCTCTTCGGCTATAAATAGAGACTTCCATGCACAGGTTAAACATTCCATTCCCTCTACTCTCACTCTTAACACACAATTATTTCCTCAAAGCAGATACTTATTCTCACGCCGGAGTCTAGTTAAGAGGGAAACCCCCACATTCCCCTCTTAACGAGCTAACGGTGTTCTGTTTTGCAGGATTATCGGATCAAATCGGAGCTCAGAAAGTTAAAAGAAGATTAACCCTTATGAAAGGAACATAAACCAAACTAATTAACTCTAAAATTAGTTTCGTGTTTCTTCATTGGCGCCCACCGATTTTCACAATCACTTGCATCTTCTTTTTCTGAGTTGTTTCTAAGTTTTTGCTCCTTCGATCATGGCTGGTCAAGGAATCATTCCTGATTTCGGTTTTGGCAAGAAATCTAACGCAGGTTTGGGGGAGGACAATCCGAATGTCCAAGTCCAACCTGCCGAAGAGGTAGGTGAAATTGAAGTTACGAACACTAGGGGATCCCGCTCGAGCTTCACTCGCATCACCCAAACGGAACCCCAGCAAGTCACGCTGCTGGTCCTTCAAACCCAGCTCCAAATCCGAACATTTCGGCGCTACTAGGGCTACCAGAAGGCGAAACTTTAGCATCCTGGTACGCCAAACAAATTGCTACCATAAATACTGCATATCAGTCATTGAGCGCACAACAGGCAATCTTACAAGCAGAGCCATCCTTGGTCACTCCTCCGGGTCCAACTCAGGGGGCGCGCCAGACGCCCCCACAGCAGAACTTTCAAGGAAGAATCAATAGACCTCCTCCTCTAAGAAGGCCAAGCGTACACGACACGCGCGACACATACGAAGAAACAGACGCATACAACGATCATCCATCTTATGTGCAGCACAAACGTCTAGTTCATAGCCAGCTAGGGCCGCGCAACATGAATAACGAGTGGGATGACACAGATCTGAACGATCCCACTTGGCAAGATGACGAGGGTTCGTCAGTCTTCAACCGTCTGCAGAAAAATCACGAGTCTTACAAGCCAAGGCAGCGCATCGCATACAGCTAAGAGGCAGAACGAGATTTCAGCCTCACCTATAGGCCGGCTGAAGCTGCTGAACACTCAAAGTTTATTACAAAGATTGCTCTAGCCCCGCTCTCAAGAGAAAAACACCCCCAACAGTGGGAAAGTTCAACGGTCTCACCGACCCTGACGATCATGTTCGAGTATTTACAAGCGTTGGCGTTATGGGAGGATGGAACATGCCAATGTGGTGCCATCTGTTTATCCAGACTTTCACAGGGGCTGCTCGCACCTGGTTCGACAGCCTTCCGCCTGGAAAAATCAGTTCATGGGTTGATTTCAGAACATAATTTGTAAACCACTTCAGCCAGCAAAGACGTTATCAGCGTGATATGTCTGAAGTAACAAATATCTGGCGCAGAGAGAACGAAGGTTTAGAAGACTTCATCACTCGCTTCAATAAGGAGTGTTTGGAAATCGGTGGTGTAAGTGAACAGCTCATGGGCGCTCACTTCAAGAAAGCTATTCGATGTGATAGTCTCATCAAAACTATCACTGGAAAAGACGGTATACCCAAGGAATGGGACAAGCTCATGGAAGCCGCAAAGATAGTAGCGCAAACAGAAGAGTCGCTAGCTGGAGCCAAGAACTCCTACACCGAAGATCGTTTTTCCAAGAAAAACTCGCGCGACTACGGCAAGCGCAACAAGAACAGAAATCATGAATGGAAGACCGGGCAATCCAGCAGTTATGAGGAAAGATCGCGCTACAAAGAAGACGTGCGAGATACGATTGATAGAATCGGATATCGAAAGGCAGTCAGGATCGAGAATCGAGAAAAGCACTGGACTCCGCTCATTAAGACACCAAAAGAGGTGCTCATGACAGAGAATCATGATTTCAAGGCTCCAAAGCCTATGACAAACAAGAAGGGGCAAGACCCGAACCTGTACTGCGATTTTCACAAGGATACAGGTTATCTGACAGATGACTGTATCAATCTAAGGCAGGAAATCGAGCGAGCGCTGAAAAGCAGAAAGTTAAGCCATCTGGTCAAGAATGTGCGCAAGGAGACAATCCAGATTCAGCGTAATGATGAGGGAAACCAGAAGACGGTTTGGCGCCTAGAAACACACATGGTCAACGGACCAAGGTACAGCGCGAGAGACAAAGGCAAGCGCCCATTCGAACCGGCAAGGCAAGAGCAACAGGTCATCTTTCCGGTAGTACGCGGGGGACCACGCGCCACGCGCCCCGTCGTCATTACCGGTATTATCGGTCATTACGAAACAGAATACATATTCATCGATCCGGGAAGTACAGCTGATATCATCTACGAGCAATGCTTCAATCAGTTTGATGATGAAGATAAAGCGAGATTCGAGCCGGTTGATTATCCTTTATCGGGATTCTGCAATGAAATGGTCTTCCCACTAGGCCAAATCTGCTTCCCCGTCACGCTATCTGACGGGAAGCATTCAAGAGCTACAAATGTCAATTTCATGGTGATGCCGGTCAAATCAAGGCACGATGTGTTGATTGGGAGAGAAACCCAAGGAGAATAAAACATGGTAACCTCCACAGCCCACTCATCCATCGGGTTCCCAACCGAGACGGGGGTGGCTATTATCTATGTGAAGAAAGAAGTGATGTCAGCAGAAGATGCAAGCCCAGCAAAGGCAGCAAAAATTTCAATGACCGAACCAGAAAAATGGGTTTTGAACCGCAAATACCCAGAACAGACGGTGACGATAGGCCACACAATCTCACCAAACATCATAACGCACCTCAAGCAACTTTTGTTCAGAAACATGGACATTTTCACCTGGACTCCGGCCGACATAACCGGCGTCCCGCGCGACGTCACTGAAAATTGTTTGAACACTTATCCCTCCGTCGAGCTAAAAGTACAAAGGAGGCGACAAGGTGTGCCCCAAAGATTGTTATTCATTGCCTGAAATCGACAAAAAGATAGACTCTCTCGCGCCATACAGGTGGAAATGTTTCTTGGACTGCTACAAGGGATATCATCAACTCCGGATGGCGCTGGAAGATGAAGACAAGACAGCTTTTTGTACCGACATCGGAATCTTCTGTTACACAAAGATGTCATTCGGTCTCAAAAATGCTGGCGCAACCTATCAGCGACTGATGGATACGATATTTGCTGATGACATCGGAAAACACATCGAAGTGTACATTGACGACCTTGTGATTAAAAGTCCCGAAGAGGACCAGATGTTAAAGGACATTGAGAAGACGTTTAAATCTTTGAGAAGCGTGAACATGAAGCTGAATCTAGCGAAGTGTTCGTTTGGCATGGAGGAGGGCAAGTTTTTAGGCTTCATGGTTACAAACGGCGGTTTCAAGGTTAACCCCGAAAAAGTTCAAGCCATAGAGCGGATGCCATCACCGCGCACGATCAAGGAAATGCAGAGGTTAGCCGGCCGCCTAGCCGCGCTTAATCGATTCCTATCAAACCACGCTGCAAAATCGTACCCTTTCATCAGTACTTTGCGCAACTGCGTGAAAAACAAGAGTTTAAATGGACCCCAGAAGCAGAAGCTGCTTTTCAACAAATGAAAGAGTGTTTAATCAAGCTCCCTATACTAACCGTGCCATTCGAGAAAGAGCCACTCATTCTGTACTTGTCTTCTTCAGACAAGGCAGTTGGGTCGGTATTATTGGTAGAAGGAGACGGAGTTCAGACTCCAATTTACTATGTTAGTAGGGTGCTCACGGATCCTAAAACACGATATTCAACAATGGAAAAGTTAGTGCTCGCGCTGCTGTGGCCTCCCAGAGGCTGCGCAAATATTTTTCTGGGCATGTAATCACTATACTCACTAACTTCCATATTGGCACAATTCTGCAAAAACCAGAGACTTCGGGACGTTTAGCAAAGTGGGCAATCGAGCTGGGGGGGCACAACATTCTGTACAGGCCGCGCCCAGCCATTAAAGGCCAAGTGTTAGCAGACTTCATCACGGAATTTCCGGAAGATAAGATCAAAGATTGTGAAGTTGTTGATACGCCCACTAAAGACACATCAGATGGGTTATGGTTGTTATACACTGACGGGGCCTCGAATGAAGACGGCGCAGGAGCTGGATTGCGCCTTGTTAGCCTAGAGAAGCATGAGTTCACCTATGCCATCAAGTTGGATTTCAAAAATACCAACAACGAGGCAGAATATGAAGCGTTTTTGGAAGGCTTATGCCTAGCCATCAAGATGGGAGCTCAAAACCTACAAGCGCATGTAGACTCTCTCCTGATCGCCAGTTAAATTAACGGATTATATGATGCGAAAGGTGAAGTTATAGCCTTGTATTTAGAACAAGAGAAAGAGTTGCTTCAACAATTCAAGTCATACAAGCTAGTTCATATCAATAGGTCAGAGAACAAACCAACAGACGCTCTAAGCAAGCTTGCTTGAACAACTTTTCAACGTCTCGCTAAAGATGTCAGAATTGAAGTCTTAAAAAACCCGTCGGTTTTGTTGCGTCAAGTGAATGTGATCGAGATCGGGCAACCATCCTGGATGACCCCTATCATCCAGTACTTGCAAGAAAGAATTCTCCCTGAGAACAAAGCGGAAGCTAGAAAGATATAGAACAAAGCATTGTTCTATGAGATGAAAGGTGGAAACTTGTATCGAAGATCCTTCTTGGGGCCACTTCTGCGCTGTGTGGACCCCCAAGATGCAAATTACCTGATCAGGGAGATTCATGAAGGCATCTGCGGCATTCATGCAGGCCCGCGCATGGTTGTCGCGAAGATAATGAACGCTGGTTACTATTGGCCAGGGATGCACGTTGACGCTCTAAAGGAATTACGCAAATGCGACTCCTGTCAAAGACACGCCCCAAAAACCTTGCTCCCAAAAAATGATCTTATCCATGTGTCCACTGCCTGGCCCTTCCAGCAGTGGGGGATCGATATGGTGGGACCTTTCCCAGAAGCTCCTGGTGCTGTGAAGTTTATAATCGTTGTCGTCGATTATTTCACCAAGTGGGTGGAGGCCAAAGCTCTCGCCTCAACTACTGCAATGATGGTGCGCAAGTTCATATGGGAACACATCATTTGCAGATTTGGTCTCCCACTCAAGATTGTAACCGATAATGGCACCTATTTCGCTTCCGAAGACCTTCAAAATTGGATGAAAGAGATGAATATCGAGCACACTTTCTCTTCCGTTGCGCACCCTCAGGGCAACGGCCAGGTAGAAAGTGTCAACAAGAGAATCGTTGAAGGGATAAAGGCCCGCCTGAGCACTAAGATAAGAGGCTGGGTAGATGAGCTCCCGAGCATCCTGTGGGCTCATCGAACCATGCCGAAAACAAGCACTGGCGAAACCCCCTTTAGCCTGGTCTACGGCTCAGAAGCGGTTATCCCAGCTGAAATTGGCCTCCCCTCGCCGCGCTTGACAACGGTCAACAAAATCGATAACGAGGCAGAGCGCCGTCTAGACTTGGACCTACTCGAAGAGAGGCGTGAAGTAGCGCGAATCAAAGAGGCCAAGTACAAGACACAGTTGGAGAGGTATTACAATGCAAGAGTACGCATTTGTACCTTCACTCCAGGAGAGTACGTCTTCAGAGATAATGAAGCCTCCAATGCTGAACGCCCCGGGAAGCTAGTACCCAAGTGGGAAGGTCCATACTTAATACATGAGGTGCTAGGAAAAGGGGCATACAAGCTGCGCACCCTGGATGGATACTGTTGGGATTGAACCCTATCAGAGGAACAGATAATCAAAGCCAAAACTGGATCAGAGAAGTGGATCCAGAATAAGCAGATGTTATGTATACAAGTCTCTCCCCTTGAAAGTGGTTTCAACTTCTGCTGACCTCCAAACTACTGATCTTTACTAACTGCTAACCTACAACTACTGTCCAAGTCAAAGACTGATGGAAGACTAAAGCTCTGCTGATTCAATCTACTGCTATAGGTCAAGCTCTGCTGATCATGACAAGTACTGCTGGGTTCACATCAGTGGAAGGATGCAGCAGTAGTTTAGTTTATATTATGAAATGTAATGTACAACAGTAGTTAGTATAGCAGAGTTTGTATAGATCAGATGTTAGAGTTTGTTAGGAGGTTAGATGTCACTTTCATGGTGACGTCAGCTTAGATGCTTCAGTGGTTTGCTCGTGCCTATAAATAGAACAGTGCTCTATACTGTTCTATTAGCTCTTCACAAAATCTTCTTCCTGCACGAACAAACACTGTGAGCTCAGGCTGAGGGGGAGTTTGTATTCATACATGCATTGTAATCGTTATTGAAATAAATTCAATCTTTCGGTTCTTTGTTGAAAATGTTTGATTAAAGCAATTCTCCTGTTTGATTGTGTGCAAAGTTTGTTTCCATCTTAAATTCCGCTGCACTACTCATTCATCTTCATCTTATTTCAAACGTAAAACACAATCAAAACCAAACTCAGATCCTAACAGATACATCATCCTGCACACGTGGAACGCGCAACAATTGCGCAAATGTTACATGTGACTACTCTCGTCCATGCGCCCCTATCCAGTTATGTTGGCCACGCGCCTTTTTCATTACTTATGTCGGCTTTACGTCCTTTTATTTTGATTATGTATGGTGGCCTTGCGTCTGTTTCAAAGCTACTTAATGAAAGCATTGACTATGCCTTTTGTTTTTAGCATCATGACTTCTACATTACAAATGTATGTTTAACTTTTGATTAGCACGAAAACACTTTAGTAAATTACGAGCTCTAGAGTCATGCCTCCAAGGTCCTCCGCGATCATAGCGCGAGACCGGGCAGTTACATGCGAGCCACACTTACATTTATTCGCGCTAACTTAACCAAAGTTTCTAACAACAATGCAATAATTGTAACTTGACATAAGAAAATAAGCGTAAACGTCACATTCCAAAAAATGCAGCAGTGCAATAGTTACATAAGAAAGTAGCAAAACATCACCAGTTCGATTCAACAAGCGCGACTCCGCGATAAGCTACATCTAGCATCTAAAAAGAAAATTACAAGGCACAAAGCCTATCAACACTATCTACTCATAACCATCACCATCATCGCCATCACCACCGGCAGGCTCTACCTCATCAGATAACTCCATAGTCTGTGGAGGGTCTAGAATAGTCTTTAACCACTGGCACCAGTCGTCATGCTACAGCGCCTCTACGACCAAATCCAACACAGGCAATGATAAATGGTCATAAACCCCTTCAGCTCGAGCTAATGCAGCATCAGCCTGATTGGTCACTGAGCAATAACTGACATCAAACTCCTGCCCGAGTGCCTCTTCAACATGTTGTGCGTACTCCAGATAACCTCCACGGTGCCCAAACGCGCGCGAGGCATCTATGTGAGCGGCAACAGCCGCATCCAGCTCAGAAGCATTCAGGATGGAGTTAGCCATCTACAAAAAAAAAAAATAGAGAACGGATAAGAGCCAAGACAACAGTAAAACCTAAGCTAAAAAGAGGAGAACCTTACCAGGACCACTCCTCTACCGCGCATCCATTCAGCCTCGGAAACCAGCATATCAACGATGCCTTGGGCTTCAGAGTAATTGTTTTGTTCTACGTTGAGGGCAGAGGTACTGATATCTCGCGCCTCTTCGGCATTCTGTTTGGCCTCCTCAGCAGTAGCAGCTTTTACTCTCTCAGCCTCAAGGTCAATCTCTAAGGACTCGTTTTTATCGGTTTGCTCATGCAAACGACGTTTCAACTCTGCAATTTCCACGTCCTTAGCCGCTCGGTCCTTATCCTTACTGGACACCTGCACCTTCAACTCAGCCTTCAAAGGATGAGATAACGACTTAAGTAATATTTTGACAAGTAAAAAACAACAAAGAAGAAAGGGCTGAAGTTGGTGGAACCTCAACGCGCTCTTTATCAGCTTCAAGATCTTCAACCTTCTTCGTTAATGTGGAATTTTGGGCCTCAAGGTCGGTAATCTTGGTGCAAGCTGCATACATGCGCTGATTATCTTTTTCACATATCTTTTTCCACTCCGTTCGCTCCTTGGACAAAAGATCCTCAGCAGCTTGCAATTTGCTCCTTAAGCCCTCGCGGCCCCACTTTTCAGATTTCTTTTTTGATTCGAACTTGGCCTTCTCTTCAGCAAATGTTGCCTTAAGCTTCTCAAAATCCTTGACCTGCCTTAGCACACGCTCTCGATATTTTTCCCAATCACCCCACTCTTTAACCATCGTACGCCACTCGCGCACGATTTGGTGGTTAGCAGCGCGGGTGTTGTCCTCCCCAATAACATAGGCATGGTACTAGGCATCATGGGATCGCGCCCTTTGCCGGTTAACTTCCCCAGGAGGGAAGGAATTCAAGAACCAATCACGACAAGGAGTGAACTCTAAGAAGGTATCCTTCTGCTTTAAACCCCATGGAGCTCGGTGGGGAGCATCGCCGCGAGCCTCCTCGGTGTAAGTTTTATAATAAATGTCGCCTAAGGTATCCTTAGGACCGATAAGAGTCTGCGGCATGGACCCTCCAGCGCCACCAGCACTCGCACCACCTGCAACAGCGGATGTCTCTTTATGCGCCACAGCAACCGACCCCCCAGTAGTAGAAGTCACTTGAACAGTTTGGGTGGGGGCATCAACCTGCGCAGGCTTGGTTGGCTTAATAACCTCGCGTCCCTTACCTCGAGCAGTTTCCTTCTTTTTCTCATGAAGGGGCTGGTCAAGCCCCGTAATATGGACGACCTCCGGACCCTGCGCCTTCTCATGTGCAAAAGTAGCAGCGGCCCCGGTCTCCTTAGATTTATCGCCCTCGGGTTTTTCCCCAACCTTCTCTTTCTCTTTCTCCTTTTCAACAGGCTTCTTAGCAGCCTTCTTTTTCTCCTTCTCAACCTCCAACCCAGCAGACTTAAGAGGCTTGATCACAACCCTGGTTCTCTTATGCGCCGGTTCTTGGGGGTCTTTAAACTCAATACCCTTCTTTTCAGGGGTCTTCTTCTTGGCCTCTGCAGAAAACAAGTGTTAAAAAGAAATTTCATTAAAAAATAACATGAAGTCACAAAACTAACCTGCAGAGAATTTGTAAAGAGAGCGCAGACTGCTATGTTTGCCTATCACTGGGGCCTCCCCAGCCTTCTGCGCCACCGACGCGCCCGCAGTAGTCTCTTCCCTGCTTCTCTTTCTGCTTATCAGCTTGACAGCAGGTTCTTCCTCCTCTTCTTCTTCCTCTTCTTCTTCATCCAGCGCGATGGACGAAGGGGTAGCACCAGCATCTGGGTTCCGTGAACCCGCGCTCCCCGAGCTCTTCGAACCAGCGGCGTCGGTCTTTCTCTTGCCTATAGGCGACAAACCCTCAAGTGAGTCACTGGTGATAACGTAATCCTCCAAGTTACTCTGACGAAATCGTAGAGTACCTTTATTAGAAGCACCGGCAGTCACGCGGCTACTCCCACCCTTCTTGCTGGTCACTTCAGCATCGATGGTAATCACTTTTTTCTTCTTGCTTGGTTTATTCTTCTTCTCCTCCGGATCAATCCCAAGGTCGCGCAACACACCTGCAAAGATGTTAGACCAGGAACTTAGCTCCCCATTTGAAGACCCTACAGACTCCTCACTGGAAAGATAAATAATCTCTTTCCCAGCAGAAGTCACAGCTCGCAAGGGCCTGGGGTTAGGTATATGCGCACCTTCGGTTGCGTTGGGTAGATTGGCAAAAGCTCCAGCAATAGGATACAGAAAGTGAACTTTGATCCTCTCATACCAGTATTGCTCCCCTGGTTCCAGCGGGCGCACGCCCATGGACCCACCGAATGTGGGGAAAGCAGCTTGATAAAGGCGCGCTTCTACGTTCAGAATCAACAATTAAGCGCAACTAGATTACTAAAGGAGGAAATAATCAAAGAAGTAACTAACCTCTATCTTGAAACTTCAACACGGGCACTTCAGTGCTATCTTCTGGCCATTGGCCACACATTTGCGCCGCGACCAGAACGTTTTCACCAAAAACTCGATTAGGTGTGGCAGTGAGCTTCACGTACCAGTCTTCTTTCTTAGGAATCGCCAGCTCCTCCTTCTCGATCACATCCAGCGCACGGAAGATCATAGCAATTGGGATAACTTCCTCTCGAATGAAGAAGAATTTTTGTTTCCAGTCATGGAACTCTTCGGAGGGTTCAGAAGGATCTTCTTGGCAGACCCCCGGTTACCAAAGGAGTAGAACCCCATGTTCCTGATCAACTGATAGAAATACCCTAAATCTCTCAACTGTGGGCTCTATGTCGTGGGATCGGCACAAAAACTCGAAATGTCGCACCCTCACCATACCGAGTGGACTCATCTGTGAGATATTAAACCCATAATAATGAAGAATATGGGCCATGAACTCCGTCGCCGGCAACCGAAAGTTGCCTTGTAAAAAGAAATCTTCGAAGAGTGTGATGTACACCGGCGGTGCATCGGCGGCCGTCTGGTTCTGGCCGGGATATCATGCATCCCACTCCGGTGGAAAACGGAAACCACGTGTAATCTACTCAAATAGGCCCTGATCCCATTTAAGGACGGGGACCGGGCCTTCTTCATGTTGAGACCCTTCTTCAGCCATGAATACAAAGGAAACAAGAACAAAGTCGAATAATCGTCGAACTTCTGGGAAACTTGAAGATCTGTTCAAGAAAAACTTGAAGATTTGCTGCAAAGTCTCTGAAGATTTGAAGAAGTTTTGAAGATTTGAGAGAAAAAAATGAAAGACAGAAGAAGTTGTGATCTTCTCTCCCCTCTCAACGGCTATATATACTCATCGCATTTAATGCGATGAGTAGACGTGGCGGATAAACCGCGCGCGTATCCAATCAGCACCTGCCACGTACGTTGTAATTCCCGGAGGTGACGGTTACCACGCGCGCGTGGGCCTCACTCGACTGACGGAAAGCCGAACCGTCAGTGACAACTTGACGACGACCGTGCCAGCAGTCAACTCAAACGTCGCCATCAACGACATTTCTCACCAACCTGTCAGAATTCAAAAATCGAGGGTTTTCCCGATCAAATCTACTACAAACTTCATGCAGAAGTTACCCAGGCCGCGCAGCGTTCACAAGTATCCAATGCACCTGCGCGCTTACACTCAAAAGCAGAGGATTTCCAACAGACAAATCTGGTAGTCGCGCCGTAGTAACTGACAAACAGTTACACGCGCGCGACCCACCAAGATCTGGCAGGCATCTTTCTAACCTAGCACTTCCGTTTTTCTAAGTCCAGAGCTCCAACCACTCACTTCGCACGTGATGCAGCACTGGACTGGGGGGGACTTGAAGGGGTATGGTCCCAAAAATGCCGCGCAGACCTGTCAGGGCGCGAGTTGGACCGTACTCCTTAATCACTTTGGTGATCAATCTTTAGACCCCGCGCGGGATTACCCAACAGAGCCTGATCTCGCGCGAGGTCCAAACAAGAGATAACATCAATTTCTATACTTAGCGTCTTGAATAAGAGCCTTCACCTCCTACAACCCTGTGCGGGCTACTGACATGCTCAGCAAGGGCCGCGCAGGAGTCAAAGACCATGGTCACTTCAGAAAGTACCAAAGGTACAAGTGGCAGAAGAACAAGCCAATCAGCGTCCTCCAGGCTGTGCTCAATCGTGCTCCACGATCGTCTGACGTGCAGGAGACAGAAAGTACACAAGGACTCCTATGTGGCACCAATCAGGGGGCGGCGACACCTGCCCCATGATCTCCACTTATCTGCTGATGGCAGAGGGACAACAAGGCCGACAACCGAGACACGTGGCTCCAATCACGATGCGCCAGCACCAGAGATCTTCTAGAAGACACTAAAGGTCGACACAAGTGAGACAAAGAGCATGTCCTCTAGTTGTCGCCTTCCGGCCCATCAGTCCATCTCCTCTTACACCTCTCCGGCTATAAATAGAGACTTCCATGCACAGGTTAAAGATTCCATTCCCTCTGCTCTCACTCTTAACACACAATTATTTCCTCAAAGCAGATACTTATTTTCACGCCGGAGTCTGGTTAAGAGGGAAACCCCCTTATTCCCCTCTTAACGAGCTAACGGTGTTCTGTTTTACAGGATTATCGGATCAAATCGGAGCTCAGAAACTTAAAAGAAGATTAACCCTTATGAAAGGAACATAAACCAAACTAATTAACTCTAAAATTAGTTCCGTGTTTCTTCAGTAACTAACATTATCAACCTGATAGAGATAAAATACCCCGCCGCACCGCGGCGGGTCATCTTCTAGTTAAATAACATATATTGAATTGTCTACTTCATTTCATTGTAACTTATAAAATGAAAGGCATTCATTTTGGCTTAGTTTTGTCAAACTTTTTGTAATTGATCACTAAAAGTCTTATTTACATAAGCATAAACCTTGTTATGAGTTACTTTACCTAATTATGAGTACAAATTATCGTTAACTATATTATACTCAGGTTATCTCCAAAAATCTTCAAAAATTTGTTGGCCATGTGCGAAGATAAAATACGGGCCCCTAAAATATAAATTTTATAAAAAGAATATACAAAAAAGTTTTAATATATATGAAAATGAATTAAAAATTTGTAAAATCACCCACATGTTACGGTGGACTGCTTTTTTACGTGAAAGCGTAGATAAAAAGCACATCACACGCGCATTTGGACAACGAAACGTAAAAAGAAAACACTTTAAAAGGCTAAATTCATAAAATACAAAATAGTTACGTCGTAACTTTAAAAATCGTTATTTACTATCATGTAAAACCACCATAACCTATCCAAATTTACTTAGAAAATACAAAGAGTTAAAAGGAAAAAAAAAACAAAAAACAAAATAAGATTTTTTTCATAAAAAATGGAACACACAAAAAAACTAATTGTAGATTGCATAATACTTTAAGAAGTTAACATAAATAATTATTTTTAAACTAGATTTGAGAGGTAACTATGATTCATATTTTGATTTAATGTAACACAAAATTAGTCAATTAATGTCATTCGCATTTAATGCATAGGTAACAAACATAAAGGAAAAAAAATCAATTAAAAATGAAGCTATCATGATTAGAACTCAATGTTTGCTTACTAATGAAACGACATGGGAACAACTAGACCATGCGACTCACCATGTCATTTTCCAATTCATTTTTATATATTCTAAGTTCTATAGCCTAACTTTATTAAAATAAATACATTTTTTGCCCACCAGAGGGTTTGGGCCCTGAGCCATCGCTCACCCCGCATCCCCTCCGGGCCAGCCCACTGATGATGAATAGTCAGTAAATTCGCAATAATGTCATGTTACACTTATAATCAATCAACAAAGATTCAAAAATCCAAAAAACCTAGGGTTGGATATGGTCAATGGTGTAGAAGGAAGGGATAACCGTGCTCGTTGAGCTTTGTCTTCATTTGGGGAATTTTCAAAGCCAAAATGATTCTAGGGGTTATATATATCTTCAGTTTATTTTACTAGTCGTACAAATGCGGATCAAAATCGTATTTTTATTGTTCTTTTCTTTTAGTTGACTTCCTCTTTTTATGATTAAAGTATATAGTAGAGCGAAAATTGTTGTATGAAACCGTAATTTTACGATAGGGGTCAGGGGCGGACTTATGTGGGGATTAGGGGGTGCACGGGATACCCCTCAACTTTCTTGGCGAAGTGTAATTTTGTAGTGTAATTTTATATTTAATCCCCGGTTTATGTATGTGGTATACCCATGAGAAGATATTAGGATACCCCTGAGTATAGATAAAGATGAGATAAAACAAAAATTTCAAATCGATGGAAGCGAAAATTTCCGGTGAACGGAACTTGCAGCGGTACGGAGAAGGTGAAGTGATAAATGGAGAAGATAAATTGAATTTTATAATAGGGAGGAAGAGAGCATTGGAAACATAAATAAAAAAGTAAACAAAAGCTCAGTAAGTAGTCAAACTTCCATAAATATTTAACTTTTTATTTTATATAATTTGTTTTGTTAGTGTAAACATGGTCGTTTGTTTTAATTTTTGTCACTTTATTTATTTATCATTTTATTTTATTAGATTTACTTTACTTAATAATTTTGGTTTTTTCTTTTTGGTTTTGAAGATTTTTTTTATTACAGCCTAAATATTATTTATAAAACTTCTAACATTTAAAGCTTTATAAAAAAAGTGACAACCTTCTCGTTTTCATTTCGTACATCCATTAATAAAAAAATGATAATCAACGTATTCTTTAGATAAGTATGGAATATGAAGAGTTGATTAACAATTTTACTTTCAAAAATAGTTTTGGAACACACATATCTATACCTAATTAATACGTAATTTCAGTTATATCTTGTCTTAAAATATCATATCATAACCTAGTTATATAAATAACGACACATTTTTACTAGCCGCCCAGGTCCCTTGAGGACTCTCGAATTCTCAGGGATGACCCTGAGTTTAAAAAAAATATGGCCCATTTTTACAAGCCGCACCGGGCTTTTGAATTCTCGGGAATGGTCCTAGCTAAAAAAAAGGGATACCTCTGAATTTTTCTTCTGGTTCCGCCACTGATAGAGGTATATATCTTCACTTTATTTGTTTAAAGTGACATTCGATCAACGTTATTTTGTTACAGTGGAAGGCATTGGTGCGTTAATGTGCATGAATAACATGTATATAATAGCTTCCACCCTTTGGGTCATTTGAAGAGATCACAATGATAAAACTTCTTGAAAGTAAAAGCTACATAAAACTTGTTTCATTACATGTTTTGTCTTTTCTGTTGTGTTAAGGTTGATCAAGAAAGAAAAAAAAAAGAAAATTAACAAAAAAATTTGTTCAAGTAAGAACTAAGAGCATTCATAACAGCCATTATATTATATCCTATAATTTAATTAAAAATTACATTTTTCAAAATTTATTTCTCGTTTTAAAAAACTTCTCATATCTCATCCATCATTTTATCTTTATCTTGCTCACAAACACTTATTTTATTATATACCTCGTTTTTATACACTCACAGTAATTTGATGGATGATAAATAGTAACTTTTTATATATAAAAAGTTATTTTAGCAATTTTTAAATTATAAAAATAGGGTATAGATTTTGTGGTTCTGATATGAAGTAAAAAAGGATATTTTTTAGACATTACCGCATTACCACACTATAAATAAGCAATATGTTGTTGCTTCATATGCTTGTACACAAAAAAATTGGTAATTAGGATGAGTTTATTTGTGAGTTTGTTTCATATCGAAATTACGTATTTCATTTTTTTTCTTTTTTCTGTATATTTGACTATCCGCGTAGTAGATATCGTGTTGAGATGTTTAACCACAACTTATAATACGTTCATGTATTTGAAAACAATGGATGATTATAACGTGTGCATGATTCAAATATTTGACTTATTTTTAAAATTTATTTTTAATAACATTCCAACTAAACTAAAGAACGATGGGAGAAGAGGATACCAAAGAAGTATTTGGTTGATTATGCCCGCCACCCTAAAAGGTTGAGACTAGGGGCCAGAGGTCCATTAACAGCCACCATTGCTCTTGATCACAATAATAATAATTGTTCAAGTAAAAAAACAATAAATAAAGTTACCAAACTAAAATTATGTGGTTGAACTGTTAATGGTTTAAATGTATAAAATAAAATTAGTATTGGACCCTGCCCTTCATGGCGGGATCATAGAAGGGTGTTGGCGATGACTTATTTGTTACATGATATATTGATGATATATAATAGACCACAACGGTAAAAATAAGCAATCAATATGGTTATGTAAACATGTCTAAAGTTAAAAGTTAATTTAACCATAATAAAATAAATAAATAAAAAATATTTAAATTTGTTACCGGGCATGTTGAAGAGTTAATATAGACCATCTCGATTTTAATCTAAACGATGGTAAAAATAAGCAAGCGATACGATGAATAAACATGTCAAGATTTAAAAAAGTTACCTTTAATTATAATAAGTGAAAAAATAATAACTAAAATAAAAAAAAAGAATTAAACTTATAAAAAGATAAAAGAACAAATACATGTTAAAAATTAATTTTATTAAACTTCAACGGTCGTATGATAACTCTATTAAAGTTTAGGGTTGAAAGCGTAAATCGTTTATAGAAAAAGATTTGTTATCAAACTTCCGTATATAAATCTATTAAAGTTCACAGTTATAAACACATAGTGTTTAGGGCAGTATGATGACTCTATTAAAGTTAAGAGTTAGAAACGTGAATTAACTAAATATAAAATAATAATAATAATATTGTGTCCATTTATTATTAAAACCTATATAAATTAGCAAGTTTTCTATGCATAAGGACTTGTACATTATGCTTTGTACATTATTCAAATAAAAAACTTAGACTTTTTAGTTTTAACCCAAAGGTTTGTATCTTTTACAATTTTAACCCTACATAATTTGTTTTTTTAACTTTAACCCAAAACTTTTCATTATTTGCAATTTAACTTCACAACTTTTGTCACTTATACTTTTCATCTTTCGCAAATTTCCGTTTTACGTATAGTTCTAAATTTTTCGAGTTAATACGACGCAACGTGCATGTGTGGTTCAACGTTTTTGCCTCTATTTTTCCATGTTTGACAGGTTCATCGCAACACGCATATCCTAGGTCAAGTCAGTGTTGGTGGTCGATGACGGTTGTGTGACATTAGTACTATTTGACACCGTTTTACGCCCCGCTGCAACGCGGGGTGTGCTTTGTGGGTTTTTCAAAGAAAAAATGGTTATGCATATGGTTGTCGTAACGTTGGCTTTAGGGGTTTTCCAAAAAAAATGATTTTTTTTTTACTTTTCACCCAAAAGTATTTCATAAATTACTTTTAACCCAAAACTTTTTATCTTTTACAATCTATCTTCATAACTTTTTTTACTTTCAACTTTGTTCCTTTATAGTTTTCATTTTCCGCAAATTTTGCGCTTTATGCTTGGTTCTAAATTTTGTGACATAACACATCACAGCGTGCGTCTTTGGCTTAACGTTTTTACGTTTCGTTCTAAATTTTGTGAGTTAACACGACGCAACGTGCGTGTGTGGGTGAACGTTTTTACATCGTCTATTTTTTCCCCGTTTGACACGTTTAACAACATGCGTGTGTGGGAGAACGTTTTACATCGTCTATTTTTCCCCGTTTGACAGGGTTAACATAATGTGCGGGTCCTAGACCGACTTAGTATATAACTAAAGAATCTTCGCCGCAATGCGACGGGTCGTAATCCTAGTTATATATATCAATTGTCAACATAGGTTTGCGCTAGGAAACTTGACAGTTTTTCTACTTTAGCCACAAGAGTTTAATGCCATCTCATTTGAGCCTATATTGTGCCTTTAAATTGCCATGTCACTTGAGCCTATAATGTGCATTTAAAAGGGTGGTGGTGACTAGTCAGAAGTCATGACAAAGAAGGATGAAAATTTGAAACAAACTAATATTATTACTTTTATTTATTTTTGTTTACAGGTGACGTTGCATTTTTTTCTGTTTGGACTCATGTGAGAAATTTGAGTAAACATTTGATCCATTTAATTGTTTAATATATGTTTTCAATCTATTTAATTTTTTTAAATATATTTTTAAACACATTGTATTGGATAACTCTAAAAAAAAACTAAGTACTTGGTTGTGTATAACTTAAAAAAACTGAATATGTGGTTGTGTATAACATTTTTTCCTCGACAGGCCGGTATAAAATTAGCTAAAAATAAAGTTGTATTCTAAATAGAGTGTTATCTTTCGTATCGTAACCTACACGAGTGTTGTACCGGTACCATGACGAAACGAACCGAATCCAACTAAATAACACTTATTTCAACTGAAAATATCGGTATTGGTACCGGTATTTGTTTTTATGGGTAACGTAAAACACTTATGGATATCTTTTTGGATACATAATGACTTTATTTTTATTTTTTTAGTTTATCTTTCGGGTGTTTTCGATATCGTCGGTGCTTTGACGTTCCAAACCGATAACAATCGAATTACCGCCACGTAGCGCGGGGGATTCCACTAGTTTAATTTAATATATATATATATATATATATATATATATATATATATATATATATATATAAGTGAAATTGAAAAGTGAGTATGAATAGTAACTTTATTTTTTAATAATATATAGTTTTTTCTTCTTTATGTTTTTATTTTTTTAATAATATAATAGATTCTATTACACATATTATTATTTACATTTAATTGTATCGCTATCGTACCAAAAAGAATCGAAACCGACCGAATAATATATGTATCGGTACCAGAATTTATTTATATTGTTTTTGTTTTCGACATACCAATATTTATTTATATTCTTTTTGCTTTCGATAAACCGACATCGTATCGCTACTATACCGTACCGAACAACATCGGTACCTGTAGTTGTACTCATTTATATGATTTATATTTGGTAATGAATTTTGTGCCACAACCGTAGTCAACCGAACCGAATCCGAACAAACAACATCGGTATTGGTATCGATACTTATTTTTAGTGTTTTTACATGTGATAAACTGACGTATCCTACCGAACAACATTGTTCATGTACTTGTATTCATTTTTATGGTTTCCAGTTTCGATAATTTTCATTTATACAACTCTTTCTGCGATGATAAACGAATATCATTACCAATACTGTGACGATCTGAACTGATCTCATACCATTTGGACAACACTGTTGTTGGTACCGGTGTTCGTCTTTTCCGTTTTCAATTGATGTTAAACATGTGTTGATTTCTATACCGAGTGCATGTATCATACCAGTACTATAACGAATATAACCGATACCGATCGAATGCCCACGATAACGTAACATTGCAACACGCAGGGAAACAACCTAGTGTAAAATAAAAATATATTAAAGTAAAATGAACCAATAAGGATTTAGTACTCTATACAATTTGAAATGTCATTGTATAGAATTATAGAAACATCTATACAACATAAAAGGTCAAGGGGTAACATAAGTATACAATATGCATCACTACTTTATTTAAAAGTAAGTATCTAAATGTTTACAATATAAAAAAAGCATACTTCTTTTTAAATTATGAGCTTCTATAATATAATAGCTAGAATCATCTCTTTTCTGTTAAAGTTGTAATTTTAGGTGATAAACTAGAAGAAAATTCGAAAAGTTTGTGTTGAAAAGAATAAAGGTTGGAGAACTCGCTAGTCGTTAGTCAGCTGGTGAGATGGGGACTAGCGACTACTCGAGATTAATCGGGATTAATTGGATCGGGTTTTTTATATGTAATTTTCAGTTTTATGTATACATATATATTCTTTTATAGGTAAATATTTTAAGTAGCTAGGTTTTAATTCTTACTTAACGCATTTTTTAATTATACAAGATTAATTGTTGTTGGTCAATGATCTCTAGATCAAGTGGTGGAAGACATGCATTTCTCTTGAGAGATGCAAGTTCAACTCCCACTTGGTGCAGAGTGAGGCATTGGTGGGAAATGATAGGAGACCTAGGGAAACTTTGGTTCGATCCTTGAGCCAAACGGGTTTTACCGGTAATTTCACTGTCGTGCCTATGGCGGGTGGGTTACCAGGTTTTCCCCGGAATTGGTGGTGGACTCAGGTTACTCTCGGAGTACTCTGTTTGGTTCAGTGGGTGCCCCGAGAGTGCTCGGGATTGATTCTGTTGGCCGTTCAAAAAAAACAAAAACAAGATTAATTGTTGGAATTCACATGGTTTGGTTGAAAACTGGCCGGAAGTTAGAGGTTTTGGCCGGAATATATAGGTTTTTTGCCGGAATCGCCGATTTTTTGTTGGCCGGCTAGGCCTGACTAGGACCGACTAGACCCGACTAGCGATTAATAGACTGATTAACGAAAAATTACTCAGTTACTAACCGACTAGCGATTAATCGCCGACGAGTCGCGATTTTTACAACACTTATCACCCTAATCAAAGAAAAACATTACCAAAGATATTTTTAGTCCCCTATTATATAAATCAAAACGCACACATATTTGAAAATAGAACAGTTGTGTTTTTTTTTTTTTTTAATTTAACTATTTACAACTAGGTCAAGAAAGGTCATCCCTAAATCTATATTGAAACTTTAAAGTTGCAATATGTCTGAGAAAATGTTGGATCAAGTTGATATTGGTTATGGACCACGTGGCCCAATTTGGAGAATTGTGGCAGGCCATATTCATATATGAGTTTTTTCTTTGTTATCATGGGATCAATCTTTTTTTATAGTAATTTACAAACATGATATGTATTTTCTTTGTTATCATGGGACCAATCTTTCTTTCTAACAATTTACAAACATGATATATATTTGATAAATGGATGGCATAAGCATTTCGTAACATTTACCTCATTTGATAACATATATTTTTTATAAGAACTAGAAATTTTACCTCGCGCGTTGCGGCGGGAGTTTGATTATCAATATAGTACCGACACTCGATATAGCAACCGAAAGAGATAACATAAAATCATTGGAAAAGGATTATTAAAACGTCCACGTATGTATAAAAAACACTGACAAACGAAATACTAAAAGAAAAAAATATTGGTTCTGATAATACCAATAGCGGAAACAATATTATTCAGTTGGATTGGCTTTGGTTCATCACGTTAGGGAGAAAAAAAAACTCTAAAAGGCGAAATACTTAACTAAATAAAAGTAAAGTAGAGTAATTAAATATGTATATCAACAAAGTTAAAGTAGATGATGTAAACATGTATATAAGCAAAGTAAACTAATGGGGAATCAAATTTATTAAGTTGAGGGACTAAATATGTATATTAGGAAAGCTAGAGTAGAAGGACAGCAAAGTTAAAGTAGAGGGACTAAACATGTATATTAGCAAAATTAACTAATGAAGAATAAATTTTATTAAGTAGAGGGACTAAACATGTATATTATGATAGTTATAATAATAGGACTAAACTCGTAAATTAGAAAAGTTAAAGGTTAAAAGCAAAAAATTCTTTTGATCAACCAGAAATTGACACTTGGTTATGTCGGATTAGACCACCGACATAGCCTTTTAAGTGTATATATAATGTGTGGAGGGCATAAGCATTTCGTAATCAAGGGACCATTTTGTAATTTTAGATTATTATTTCTAGATACAGTAGACTATTTTTTTATAAAAATAAAACAACTTTACCTTTTATTTTATCGAAATTTTCTTCATGAAATCATTGCAAACTTTGATAAGTTCTCTCTTCTTTTCTTTTTGAATGGCAAGGAATGACATACCAACCGCCGTGACACCGGGCGTTGTGGTCAAGGTCGACTACTCGACCGCCGCTAGCCCCTTGGCTCTCTCAGATGCGCGGAAATCCGACCTCCACCCGCCCGAAGGCACGACAGTGGAATAAAAACCTCGCCTCCTGGCTCCTGTCCAAGACGAACCGGCGCCTCCCGTATTCGCCCTTCATCTGGATGCCGCAGAAAATAATGGGGAGAGTGAGAGTCGAACCTGGATCACAAGAAACACCAAATTTTTCCCCAACCACTCCACCACTACCTCATTGGCATAAGTTCTCTCTTCTATTATATAACTTGTGTTATAGTCCTTGCATCTTTAACTCATACATACTTAGTACTTCAGCTTTATAAAATAACAATTATCAAATCATATAAATAACAATTAAATCGTATAAAATACATAAATCGAACAATAACCTTTGAGAAACAACACACTGTGATAAATCACACTAACCTTCAGCTGTAAACCCTAAACTTAATATTGTATCATTTCTAGTCAAATATAAGAAGATCGTTATTCCGAAATCTTTTTTTAGTTTCCCAAGCAATATCTATCTAAAATACCAAACTGATAGCCTCTCGCTAATTATATAATAACATTCTTGAATATATGAACGTGGATTAGAGAGAATTCATACACACACTAAAACACATAAATAAGATTCCCACATCAATTGTCCGAGGTATTTGTACCCCTACAAATGACGGTTAATTAACTGATTTTAACTAACTAACTAACAGATGCGGCGCAGCTTGTTGCCCGTTTACCTGCCACCTGTTTGTAATTTGTTACTTTGGGGCTTTATCATATCTATAAAATCATTAGTAACTAACAGACACATATCCACATCTTAACCAATGGTGGACCCAGAAATTTTTATATGAGGGTGCGGAATATTTTTAAAGATTTTAGGCCCCTGTGTATATATAAAAAATCGGTTAATATCGGGTCGGGTCATGTAAAACAGAAGAACATCAAACTAAAATTTATATAACCATAAAAACACGTCAAACTTCATTACAAACATGTTTAAAATTGTGCCCTACATGTTTTCGTTTTTTGAAATCTATGCAAAACATCATCTAGAGTTACTTTTCTAATGGTTCCGCATGAGAAATCTCGCCAAAACTTCCCTACTCATGGTTTCTCACATATAAATCGATCCATAATTTTCAATTTTAATTTCCAAGCCCTAGTAAAGTCTAGAACAACAAAAAAACATCAAAACAACAATATCATGCTACTAAAGTTTAGAACAAAAAAAAATCATCAAAACACATAAAATTTCAAATCTTTTTAACATCTCTATAACTCTTCTCTCCTAAAAAACACATAAAAAAACCGAATGTACCTCGTTAAATTTTGTATTCTAGGTGGTAAGGTGGCCGGAATCAAGCTTTTCCGTTAAGAATGCAACCGCTGCCGTCGTGCCTGTAGACTGCTTTTGTGCGTCGGTCGTTGCGCGATCAGAAGAGGGAGAGTGGGAGAAAGAATTGGAACTTGGAAGGGGTGGTTGAGTTGGGTTATTTTATTTAACTTCAAATTTAATTGGGTTGGGTTAATTGGACTTGGGTTACAATGGAGCGTTTAGTGAGTTAATGGCTAAATTGTTAAGTGAAAGTTATTGGGTTATATTGTTAAGTAAAGTGGTTAAAGAATAATTATATACACTAGGTTATATTTTAATAAAAATGAATGTTTACATTTTTTTCAAAATTCATAAGATTTTTTTATAGGGGACGGTTGAAAAATTACAAGTGGTGCAGTTGAAAATTTTTAAGGGGTGCGGTCGAGATTTTGCACGAAATTTAACCATAATACCTGTTAGACCATTTTGAGACCGTCGGTACTTGAGTCGCTTAGGGTCTAAAACGCTAAACAAGACTGAAGAACGCTTAGGGTCTAAAACGCTAAACAAGAATGAAGAACGATCAAGTACGCAACGGTCTAGGGGGAATATTGTTAGGTCATTTGAGACCGTTGGTACTTGTTTTAGATGGTTCTGGATTGTTCGATTTAAGTTTATTAGATTTTAGAAAGTCTAGGGGTCAAAGTTGTAATATTTAGTATCTAGCAAATTTGACATGGTGTATTTAATATGCTAACATAATTATAATTATGCTGGCAAGTCAGACACTATATAAGCTAATGAAATGTTGCCCTAGCTAAGCTTTTGGCTAGTTTCTTGGTGAAAACTTTGTGTTGTTACTACTTGATTGTGCTTATCAGATTTCCAGGTGCCTTATTGTTTATTAACTTGATTGGATTCGATACAACACTAGTTGTAATCATCAAACCATTAGCTTCATCTTCATCCTTTGATTTCTCTTAACTTTCTCAAGGTTCAAACACCTAATCAATAGGTATTTTGGACTAAAACAATCAACCACTGTGATCCGGATTGATATTGGGGTCTACAATTTGGTATCAGAGCCTTAGTGCTCTTGATTGTTGTGTTTTTGTTAAGATTCTTCAAGTTTTGAAGGTTTTTCAAAAGTTTCAAAGTTTTCAAATTTTTGGTCTCAAAATGGCTTGATTTGGTGTGTTTAATCGATAGGTTGTTGTTAATCGGTGATTTGGTGATCATTTGGGACATTTTTATACAAAGAAACATGGTTTTTGGGTGATTAGAGGGTTTTTGTTCGTGTTTAAACCCTGTCTGGCGTAGATAATTTTGAATCTGGTGTAGATATTTTTGAATATAGCGAAATTATTTTGAAGACAACATATTTATCTTGAAGACAACATAATTGTTTTGAAGACAACATATTTATTTTGAAGACAGCATACTTATTTTGAAGACAGCATAATTATTTAAAAGACAACATATTTATTTTGAAGACAGCATATTTATTTTGAAGTTAGTGTAGATATTTTTGAAGCTAGCGGAATTAATTTGAACATCGCATAATTAACAAATTCGCCGATCAAGAACGAGCGTATTTGTTAATTACCGGCGAAATAGTATTCTTGACCCTTTAGCGAATTTATCGAAGGCGACTTCGAGAACAGTGATAAAGAACCACAACGTTTTTATCACGGTGATCGGCGAAATTAGCCATAGTCCTTGTGTGTGTCTGGTCTTTCAGCATATTTAACAGAGTAATTATTTTTCAGCATATTTAACAGAGTATTTACTATTTTAGCATATTTAATAGCGTATTTGTGCCCAGATCATCAAAACCAGCGTATTTAACCATCTGATTTAAATTTGAACTTAAAATCAAAACAAAATGTCACCAAATCAACTGAACCCGATCATATAAGCCGAACTCGAGACCGGGATTGCAACTCGACCACCGAAGCTAAAAGGGTCAACCGATTTTAGTAGTTGGAAAATCGAATCAAGACATTTTTCGAGTACACAAACTATAGTCAATGGATCTCGATCACTGTCGGACCCCATGTCCCCATGACCGTTCTTGATGACATGCGTGTAGTCAACAACGATCCCTCGACTTACACTGATGAAGACAAAGCCCTAATCCAACGCGACCGTCGTGCACATGCTGCCTTAACCATGGCTTTGTCAACTGATGACTGTAACATGTTTGAAGAATACAAAATTGCAAATGAACTTTGGCTCGCTTTGATCGAATATTACAAGAGGGAAACAAAGAGCTAATTGAGAGCAAAACAGACATGGTACAGAAGCAATACGACATGTTTGGTGGAATCCGTGGAGAAAGCCTTTCCGATCATATCAGTCGCTTTCTGAAAATGATGACCAAGATGAAGAAGGCAGGAAATCCTGTCACTAACCGTGCTGCCATAAAGAAGCTTTTAGACTCGCTTCCAAAGGAATGGACCCTGCAATGCATGATGATCAAAAAGGATTTCCTCAACAACCCAAATCCTGTCACTCTGTCTGATTTAATCAACACTTTGAAGGGTTTTGAAATGGATGTCAACAAACGTGAAATGAATATGGCTGGTTACACCCCAAAGTCGGCTCAGACTTCTGCTGGACTGAAGAATGTGGCACTTCTTGCTTCAGGAGGCGTCAGTCAACAAGCTTCCAACACGACCTACTTTAACGCTTCCGCAAGCGTATCAAAGGCTCCACAATCTAGTGAAAAGACTGTCGCGGTTGGCGATACTCAAGCTTTGAAAGTTTCAACTGAAAACGTGGCACTTTTTAACATGTTTCTGAGTAGCTATGAAGCTTTAATGTCAGGAGAACTCAAGAAGGAGATGTTCACTGCTGAAGACATGTATCAGGTTGATCCAGATGACATGGAGGAGATGGATTTGAAATGGCAGATGGCTATGATCACTCTAAGGTTAAAGAAGTTTCAGGACAAGAGTGGGAAGTGTCTAGCTCTTGGAAAAGCTGGTTTCGACAAATCCAAGCTGAGATGTTACAACTGCAAGAATTTGGGTCACTTCAAGCGAGATTGTCCTCTGTTGAAGGATGGAAACACTGAAGCTGCTCCTGCTATAAGACAAATCGCTATTGAAGAAAACAAAAACAATGCTGCTCCTAACACACCAAAGGCCCTGGTAGTTGAAGATTACGATTGGGGTGAAGAAATTGCTGAAGCCAAGGAACAAGCCAACAAAGCCCTCATGTCACACCCCGATATTTCCACATATTACCTGTGGGCCCGGCGGGGAGTATCGTAACGTAGTTGATATCATCATAGTCAATATACACAATATAATAGCACATCGGAAGGCTTGGTGAATAACTATTACAAACCATAATGTCTGAGTGTTCGACGAAAGAATATACAGACTGGATTATAACAAGAGCCACAGGCGGATCATAAACAAAATACAAGAAACGGAAAATAACAGACTCCAGGTATCTAGGGATTTGCAAGATCCTCTTATATGATACCTAGTAGCTCCAGCCTATTTACGAGAAGTACCTGTCAATCAATCTTTAGAAAATACGTCAGTTTACACTGGTAAATACAATTAACTGACTCATTTGAAAAGTATTTCTGAAAATTGATTTAGGTGCACAAGGCACAAACCATTTATAACTTGGGACAATTATTAAAAGATAATCTTGTATACAGATTTATATGTTTGTCATACAATTGGGGCCGGTTGGAAGCCGGTCATAATTAACCGACTCACCACTTATAGAACCCACAAATGAGTTATCCCCAACATGTGGATTTATATTTTAGCATTTGCATTTGCATTTGTCAGGTGTATGCCTACACCCCGTGCATTGGTCGTGGCCATTTTCAAATGAAATGAGCCGAGGATATCCAGGACACGGTCGAATTAACCCCCAATGTTTATGTTATCAAACAAGACAGATTAAAACGGGTTATGTAAATTTATTAATCACAATCCGATTAAATGATTTCATACCCGACCAAGTGGTATTATTATAATACCATATCCCAAGCCCGTATAAGAGAAAATAAGTTAAAAGTATTTACCTGAGCTAAACGTGAAAAGTAACTCAACCGTAAAATCCTAAAGCTTTATGATGGTACCTTCTACTGGATGCTACTAATCTGTATAGAAGGTTTAATAAACTATTAGGATGCTAACGGGTCTTTAGTTAAGTCAAAGACTTAGATCGGCTAGCTAGGAAGAAACTTTACGGTTCTAAACGCTAGATTAAGCGGAGATTGGAATAGAATGTGGTTTAGACCTGACAAGCTTGGATAATTGTATAATATGGGTAAACTAAACACATTCTGGAATTTGAGGATTTAATGATAAGGTTAAACCCGTTTCGGCTATTTTACGTAAACTAGTCACATAAACCGACCCGAACGCATAAATGCGTAACGGGTAACCAATTGAATTACATACAGGTCTTATTTGTTATTATGCTTAAAATATGTTAATACATCAGTAGAATGTTAACATATATGCCCAAAAAGTGTTTAAAACCAATTTAAGTCCCGTAAGGACATTTTGGTCATTTTAGTAATTATAAAAGATATTTTATAACAAACTGAAGTTCTGATCTTTAGTAATCAGTAAAAATATTTATTTTATCTCATTACATCAGTAAGATACTACATATATGTGAGGTTTACCATTTAGGGCCAAACTATGCCCCGAAAGGGCATTTTGGTCATTTCACATATGCTTTTAAGGACATTTTTGGAAACCTGGGTTTATTACTTATACCTACTGTAATAATATTGAAATTTGTTTAAAAATTTAGTAGGTAACAATTCTTAGATGTTAAGTATGGTTTTTAAACCACACTATGCACCTAAATAGTGTAAAACTGTTAATTGACGATAATCAAGATGTTTATGTAAATATGATATTTTGATAAGTTTTAAATGCTCAAAATAATTTATTTAATATATAAAATCAGTAGGAAAAGGTTTGGCATTCAATTCATTTGTTAATCTCATTTTATGCATGAAAAGGGTATTATCGTCAATTACCGAATTACACAAGAACTCTATGTTTTAAATAGATTATAATCTGACCAAAAATCTTCATATTCCTTAAAAATAATATCTTAATAGTAGGTAATGAGTTTTGGTTCAAAATCCAAGTTTAAACATGTCTTATGCAAGATATCGCAATTTAATTAACAAAAAGCTTCTAATTACGATATCAGGCATAACTTCTATTTGAGACCAAGAACTGATGTCAAATTTTCGGGACAAGCTTACATATCAGTAACAAAGTTTTTTGTCCTCTCACATTTCTAAAAATCTCATGTATGTGTCAAAAGGGCATTTACGGCATTTATAAGCATATTAACAAACAAGAGCATATAATTCAAACCAATAAGGACCAAGCAATATAACTCCAGGAGGTTACACTACTATATAATATGGTCCTAATGGAAGCTTAAAACATGGAAGAATTAACCTTAAATGGGTCAGAACTGAAAGTCAAAGCAAAAGTCAAGCTTTTGTGACTTTCGGTTATAAACTGACCTTAGACTGATAATTGTCGGGTTAGACCTGGTTAAACATGTTCTAATACTAATTACCAAGTCATTAGAATATTAAAATATAATTTAGAACCTCTGTTTTATTAGTTTAGATCATTTTTAAACTTTCTGTCCAGTTTGACTTTTGGACTAACTAGTTTGACCCGACAATTAACTAGTCAAACGAATAAATTTGGAGGTGCCCTTTTAAGGGTTAATCACCTACCTTAATATGGTTCCATAACCACTTTCGTTTCGATCAGTGGCTGTACCAATTATGATTAAACCAAAAGTCAAAGCTTAATTACGATATGTTTGACTTTTCGGTTTTTAAGCTAATTAAATGAACTAAGCAGGGATTAAAACTCTTACTTAGGGTCCATGCTATCTTTTCTACACTTGGAAATCTTCACCTAATGCTTGCAACCTCCAAAAGTGTGCTCTTTGAAAGTTGTTGCAATAAGTGTGCATAAGAACTATGAACTAGAGCACCTTATATACTAATTTGCAAGCATTTGGATCAATCACAGCTGTAATGGAGGCTCCTAGGATCACCCCAGGTGTCCTAGTGGTATCCTAAAACCGAATACAAGCCCCAAGTATCGAAATTCAGGCATCTAAGGCGGTGGAACAGGCTGAAACGTGCAGGTGTCATATTTTCGCTGATCTGGGCGTTTGTCGCGGCCCGCGTAGGAACAGAAGAAGGTTTACGCGGCCCACGTAAACCTGTTGTTCAGGTTAAAAATGTTTCAGAAATGACAGATTCAGTCCCTGGTCGTTTTAAACCTTATTTAACCTTATTTTTGACATATAAGGCCCTTGTAGTTAATTTGTAGATGCTCAAGGAAGTGTATCCGAACTCCGTTAGGCCCGGTTTCGTTAAATATCACCTTAAACATAAGTTTCATCCCATTGACACTTTTCACCCAAAGTCTTGAAAACTTGCTTAACGATCTCGAAACCACTTGAAATTTATACCACTTATTCTTGAGAGTATATTTGAATATTTCGAAGCCTCGGGTTCTTTAAAAGGTCACTCAGAGGTAAGAATTAACATGTTGACACGTTTAACCCTTGTAATTTATAACCTTCCGATTATTTTCATGAACGGCTTCTCATATCCAATTAATTACTCATTTAAGAATATATTCTTCATGTATGGTCATTCAGAGGCACAAGTTTGGCATGTTGACACTTTTAGTCCCTGTGGTTTCATAATTTCATTGTTTGGCAACTTTAGTCCTTCAAACTCAATTTGTTCACATATGTAGAGTTTAGGACACGTGTCTTTACATAATTGGACACGTTTTTACGTGGTGTTACATCCTCACCCCTTAAAAGAAATCTCGACCCCGAGATTTACTGGAATAAGTGAGGGTACTTCTGTCGCATAGTGGACTCAACTTCCCACGTATATTTGGGACCTCTACGAGCATCCCATTTGACTTTTACTATAGGTACGTGTTTCCTTCGGAGCTTTTTAACCTGGCGATCCTCGATCGATATAGGTCTTTCAATAAACCTCAGGCTTTCATCAATTTGTACATCCTTATGAGACATAGCTAGTGATTCATCAGCTAGACATTTCTTTAGATTACAGATGTGGAACACATTGTGGATTCCACTCAGCTCCTCAGGCAAGTTTAGCTTATAAGCTACACTGCTGACACATTCAATAATCTCGAATGGTCCAATATATCTAGGGCTTAACTTACCCTTCTTACCAAAACGCATCACACCTTTCCAGGGTGATACTTTCAGTAAGACTTTATCGCCCACTTCAAACTTTAGGAGTTTTCGCCTCTTATCAGCATAACTTTTCTGACTATCCCTGGCAGCTTTCAGGCGATCACGAATCTGGACAATCTTGTCCGTTGTTTCAAGGACTATATCAGGTCCTGACAACTGAGCTTCTCCTACTTCCGCCCAACAGATAGGCATTCTACATTTCCTTCCATACAATGCCTCAAAAGGCGCAGCCTGAATTCTAGAATGGTAACTACTGTTATAGGAGAACTCGATCAAAGGTAGGTGGTCATCCCAACTACCTCCCAAATCAATAACACATGCTCGAAGGATGTCTTCCAAAGTTTGAATTGTACGCTCACTTTGTCCATCGGTTTGAGGATGGTAAGCAGTACTAAAATTTAAACGAGTGCCCAAAGATTGTTGGAACTTTTCCAAAAGTGAGAGGTGTATCTAGTATCTCTGTCAGAAATAATAGACACCGGCACTCCGTGGAGGGATACAATCTTATCCACGTATAACTGGGCTAACTTGTCGGAGCTATGAGTCTCCTTGATGGGTAAGAAATGTGCTGACTTAGTTAGTCTGTCAACTATGACCCAGATAGTATCATTTCCATGCCTTGTTTTAGGTAACTTGGTTATAAAGTCCATAGTAACCATCTCCCGCTTCCATGTGGGAAGTTCTGGCTGTTGAAGTAAACCCGATGGCTTTTGATGCTCTCCTTTAATCTGAGCACAGGTCAAGCACTTAGCTACATGGGTGGCATTAGATTTCTTCAATCATATCCACCAATAATTAGCTTTCAAATCCTGATACATCTTGTCACCTCCAGGGTGAACTGAATATTTGGAGTTGTGAGCTTCCTGGAGGATTACATCTCGAAGTCCTCCCTTAATAGGAACCTAAATTCTTCCATTTAGTCTGAGAATTCCATCCTTTCCAGACGTTAATTGTTCAGCAGTTACACCTAACTTTTCATCTGGAAGGTTGGCTTCCAAAACAGCATCTTTCTGTGCAGCTAATAGCCTTCATTCAGGCTATTCTTCAGTTCAATGCTCTTAGCATTAATCCTGATAGGTTTGACTCTCTCCTTTCGGCTTAGAGCATCGGCGACTACATTTTCCTTGCCAGGATGGTAGCGAATTTCACAGTCGTAATCATTTAAAGTCTCCATCCAACGGTGCTGTCTCATATTGAGCTCTTTTTTTATTGAATAAGTGTTGAAGACTTTTGTGATCCTAATAGATCACACATTTTGTTCCATACAAATAGTGTCTCCGTAACTTTAGTGCAAATACAACGGCACCCAATTCTAAATCATGGGTGGTGTAATTCTTTTCATGCACCTTTAGTTGTCATGATGCATAGGCAATCACCTTGCCTTTTTGCATAAGTGCACATCCCATACCAGTGTGTAATGCATCACAGTAAACGACAAACTCTTCAGTTCCTTCGGGTAATGTCAGCACTGGAGCATTGCTCAATTTCTGCTTAAGAATCTCAAAGGATTCTTATTGTTTTGGACCCCAATCAAATTTTACATTTTTACGGGTCAAAGAAGTCAATGGTGCAGCTATTCTTGAGAAGTTCTCAATGAATCTTCTATAATAACCAGCTAGACCCAGAAAGCTGTGAATTTCTGTAGGCGTCTTTGGTGCTTCCCAGTTCATGATGGCTTCTATTTTGGCGGGATCGACTTGGATACCACACTCACTAACAACGTGTCCAAGAAATTGGACTTCTCAGAGCCAGAACTCGCATTTGGAGAATTTAGCATAAAGCTTCTCTTGTTGAAGTAATCCTAAGATACATCGAAGGTGCTTCTCATGATCATCTTGATTACGAGAGTAGATAAGTATGTCGTCTATAAAGACAATGACAAACTTATCTAAGTATGGCTTGCAGACTCTATTCATGAGGTCCATGAATGTTGCTGGCGCATTAGTGAGCTCGAAGGGCATCACTAAAAACTGGTAATGTCCATACCTTGTCCTGAATGCCGTTTTAGGCACATCTTCTATTCGGACCTTAAGTTGATGATACCCAGATCTCAAATCAATCTTCGAGAAGAAACTCGCCCCTTGAAGTTGGTCGAATAAGTCATCGATCCTGGGTAAGGGTTATCGATTCTTGATCGTTATCTTGTTTAGTTCACGGTAATCAATGCATAAGCGCATTGATCCATCCTTCTTTTTCACAAACAATATTGGAGCTCCCCAAGGCGAAGAGCTGGGTTGTATGAAACCTTTCTCCAGTAGGTCGTCCAATTGGGTCCTGAGCTCTTTTATTTCAGTAGGCGCTAGACGATAAGGAGCTCGTTCAATTGATGCAGATCCTGGGAGAATGTCTATCCTGAATTCAACTTGCCTCTTAGGAGGTAATCCAGGTAATTCGTCAGGAAAGACATCAGGATACTCGGAGATAATAGGAATATCTTCAATCTTGGGCCTTGGGTCATTCACTGACACTTGTGCCATATAGATGACACATCCGCTCTTCCGACACTGCGATACTTTGAGAATGGACACGTTGTTGGGCAATCCATATTGTGTATCTCCTTGGATGGTGATGGATTCACCAGAAGGGGTTTTGATAATAACTAGCTTTTTATCACAAGCAATTTGGGCTTGGTTATGTGACAACCAATCCATGCCCAAAACTATATCAAAACCAGCCAATTTCATTGGCAGGAGGGATAGCGGAATAAAATGATTCTTGATGGATATGAAGCATCCATCAAGAAGAGTTGAAGTTGTTTCTAAGGTACCATCAGCAAGCTCTACCTCATATTTTATGTCTAGAGTCTTAATAGGCAGATTCAGTAATTTACAAAACTTATGGTCTACAAAATACTTATCAGCACCTAAATCAAATAAGACTCTAGCATAATTATTATTAATGAGGAAGGTACATGTTATGATGTTCTCGTCGTTCACCGCTTCCCTTACATTCATTTGGAAAACCCTTGCATTGGTTTTCTTCGCCTCCTCGGGCTTCTTAGCATTCTTGGGGCAATTTGTCTTGATGTGCCCCTTCTCGTTGCAACCATAACAGGTTGCATCCTTAATGTTCCGGCACTCCACAGTCTTGTGCCCCTTCTTTTTGCAAATCCCACATGGTTTAGCTTGTGGGTCTTGGTTGCACTTTCCAAAGTGTCTTTTGTTGCAAGTCTTGCACCTGGGCTTGTCATTTGACTACCCTTTCTTAGAACCAAAGTTCCCTTTGTTCTTCTTGTTTGATTGAGGGGACTTGTCTTCCTCCCTCTTCCTCTTCCTGTCATCGGTAGTTTTCCTTGCCCTACTCCTCACAATATCAAGAGTAAGGGACAAAGATAGATCCACAGCAGATCTATAAGTAGTAGGCTTGGAAGCCTTGACATTTCCTTTCACTTCAGGGGCTAAACCACCGATGAAACGCGCAATGCGTTTGGGTTCAGTAGTGACTAAATATGGTACGAGCCTCGACATCGAGTTGAAACTGGTCACATAGGACCTACAGTCCAAATCCTTCATCACCAAAGTGAGGAAGTCAGTTTCAATCCTCTCAACTTCATGCTGAGGACAATATGTGTCTTTCACAAGATCAACAAACTTGCTCCACGAAAGGTTATTCAGATGAACCTTTCCAGTGGACTGTACTAACGCTTTCCACCAAGTGAGAGCATCGCCCTTGAAAGATTGAGACACAAACATAAATATGTCTTCCTTAGCACATCCACTGATGTCAATCACATTCTCCATTTCGTCTAACCATTTCATGCAGTCGATTGCTCCCTTTTCTCCTGTAAAATCCCTCGGTTTACAGGAGACGAAGTACTTATAGGTACAACTCTTTTTGTACTTAGGAGTCTGATTTAACACCACTTTTTGAGACTCAAATCTCTGGTTGGATGAATGCTGAGATTCATCCCTTTTTGATGCATGCGACTGTGATAAAGGTTTTGAGTGAGTTTTGGACCGAACATTACTCAGTTCCTTGAATATCTTATCCACCGCTTGAGCAACCGCGGTGTCAATCATGGCTTGCAGTTCAGCATTTGTAAGATTTATTATGGCCTCATTATTGTTTTCTTCCCGTGGATGACTGTTTACTTCATCAGATCCAGCCATGATTTGGGTAATATATCACACAATAATGATTCATTTAAATAATTCACCACATTGATGAGTAGATGGTCATGGTATTATTAAACCATATAGACCTTTTTAAGTAACAATAATCAATGGAATATAATTCTTTATATTTATTAGACAGGGGAATATAAATCACATCTGTCAAAGTCATAAAAGACATTTTCATTTAGCACAAGGCTCGTCTCGAAGGACATTTAGATAGCACAAAAGGCCATGTCACAGAGACGATTAGAATATAACCAATGATCTGTTGGATCGGTGATCTTTTAAGGGTCGAACATAGTTCATCGCCTTATTGACAAGAAGTTCATAAAATAGAACTATCATTGTCATTATTACACCTTTGCTAAAACGCATACATCTCAAATGGATGTTTTAGGTGTATACATCTTATTGATGTTTATTAGCCATGATTCACCTTGATCATATAGGCTTATGAAAATGATTTGAAAGGATCCAAGTACATTTGGAAGCTTGTGTGGTTTCTCGTACCGCACAACCAGGAATGTTAACATGTTTTCAGATGTTAACAGGGAGTTATTTTCTTAAAAAAGTTGTACCATCATAGCCATTAATATTTTTGGCTAGGTTATACCCTTAAGAATTTCTTTGGCAGATCAATTTAAATTTGAAATGATATAGCATGATGATGTAATAAAATACATATTTAAAAATTTAAAAATAAACTTCATTAAACCATAAAACTGGAGGGGCTACAGAAATAGAAAATAAGTCCACGCAGGGACCTGGTACAGAAAATAAAATAATGTCCTCGCAGGGACTTGATTAAAAGATAATACAAGATAAAATAAACAACTTCCTACTTCTTCTTGCCTTTAATGAGATTCGCAAGGCCCTTGAGAAAACTGTTATGCTTCTTTTTGGTTTCATCTGCTTAACGCTCAACCCTGTCTAACCTGTGCAGGATCTCCTGAGTTTGCTCCTGTTGAGGAGGAGGAGGTTGTTGATATGGTGTGTATTGATACCCCTGCACCGGATATCCAGTTGGGTAAACTGGTGGGTAAGAAGAAGGATAAAGTGCATTATATTGTGCTACAGTAATATATGGGTCTTGGGCTCCATATTCCGCAGTGGTTGGATACCCAGATGGGTTATACCCAGACGAACCTGGGTATGTTGGTATCGGGTTGTCAAAACCCACTGGCGGTGGCGATGGTGCATAAGAAACTGGCGGGGGATTGTTTTCCGGCACCGCATGCGAGGGTCCGCCTATTTGGGGGTCCTCGGGAATAGGAGGGTACGAGCTTGAACCATGAGGGGATGCGAACCGTGGTCCCCCACGCACAGACATTCGTGCATTTCTCCTTCGCCTAGGTGGCTCGGGAGGTGGTTGAGGTGGTTCCTTAACTGGTAGAGGTGGTGGGGTAACCGCTTGAAGATACGGTTCATTCAAAGGAGGTTGAGCAGGAGAGTTATGATACGAAAGGGTGAATTCCCACTCATACTTGGCCCACCTCTTGGCAAATGAATCGGGACCCTGGTACGGCGATCCTTGATATGGTGAACCGCTAGAGATGCTGATTGGGTGACCCGGTGTTCCGGTTTGCAGCTCGGGATCAGGGTCGTCATCCATTTCCATCTCCTGGGAGAAGTGATCTTCGGGTCCTAAGGGATTGAAATCAAAAAGATTGTTGACATAATCGTTGGGATTGAACTGAGCTGGGGAATAAATGGAATCGGAGTGATGGAAAGAATGGGAGTGGAAAGAGTGGTGAGATTGGTTCGAATGGTGTGATTCCTGAGAGTGATGGGAATGTTGGGGCTCGTTAGGAATGGGTAGCCCAAAGTATGGAGGGTCGGATGGTGAGGATCCTAGCGAAACAGAATGCCTCGCCGGCTCGAAGTTATGACTTCAATGGTCCCGAGAGTCGGAACTAGAGAAAGTCGCTAACAGGGTACGTCGATGGGAAGGTCCCACATAGCCTGATGGCCCTCCTCTCATTGATCCCTTTCCTTTTCCTCTTACACGTAGCGGCATTTTCCAATTGGTTATCATGTCAAAACAAGTAAATATAATATAAACAATAAAAAGGAAAGCTAAGAATAAATCCTAGGTCATTAGCCTAGACTCGGAAGTCTAAGGAATGTGCTTATTGTGTCATTGAGATTAAACACAAAAGGTTAGTGTTTAATTCACTCAATGTTGGCTCTGATACCAACCTGTCACACCCCGATATTTCCACATATTACCGGTGGGCCCGGCGGGGAGTATCGTGACGTAGTTAATATCATCATAGTCAATATACACAATATAATAGCACAGCGGAAGGCTTGGTGAATAACTATTACAAACCATAATGTCTGAGTGTTCGATGAAAGAATATACAGACTGGATTGTAACAAGATCCACAGGCGGATCATAAACAAAATACAAGAAACGGAAAATAACAGACTCCAGGTCTATAGGGATTAGCAAGATCCTCTTATATGACACCTAGTAGCTCCAGCCTATTTACAAGAAGTACCTGTCAATCAATCTTTAGAAAATACGTCAGTTTACACTGGTAAATACAATTAACTGACTCATTTGAAAAGTATTTATGAAAGTTGATTTAGGTGCACATGGCACAAACCATTTATAACTTGGGACAATTATTAAAAGATAATCTTGTATACAGATTTATATGTTTGTCATACAATTGGGGCCCGTTGGAAGCCGGTCATAATTAACTAACTCACCACTTATAGAACCCACAAAGGAGTTATCCCCAACATGTGGGTTTATATTTTAGCATTTGCATCTGTCAGGGTGCCTACACCCCGTGCATAGGTCGTGGCCATTTTCAAATGAAATGAGCCGAGGATATCTAGGACACGGTCGAATTAACCCCCAATGTTTATGTTATCAAACAAGACAGATTAAAACGGGTTATGTAAATTTATTAATCACAAAACGATTAAATGATTTCATACCCGACCAAGTGGTATTATTATAATACCCTATCCCAAGCCCGTATAAGGGAAAATAAGTTAAAAGTATTTACCTGAGCTAAACGTTAAAAGTAACTCAGCCGTAAAATCCTAAAGCTTTATGATGGTACCTTCTACTGGATGCTACTAATCTGTATAGAAGGTTTAATAACCTATTAGGATGCTAACGGGTCTTTAGTTAAGTCAAAGACTTAGACCGGCTAGCTAGGAATAAACTTTACGGTTCTAAACGCTAGATTAAGCGGAGATTGGAATAGAATGTGGTTTAGACCCGACAAGCTTGGATACTTGTATAATATGGGTAAACTAAACACATTCTGGTATTTGAGGATTTAATGATAAGGTTAAACCCGTTTCGGCTATTTTACGTAAACTAGTCACATAAACCGATCCGAACGCATAAATGCGTAACGGGTAACCAGTTGAATTACATACAGGTCTTATTTGTTATTATGCTTAAAATATGTTAATACATCAGAAGGATGTTAACATATATGCCCAAAAAGTGTTTAAAACCAATTTAAGTCCCGTAAGGGCATTTTGGTCATTTTAGTAATTATAAAAGAGATTTTATAACAAACTGAAGTTCTGGTCTTTAGTAATCAGTAAAAATATTTATTTTATCTCATTACATCAGTAAGATACTACATATATGTGAGGTTTACCATTTATGGCCAAACTATGCCCCGAAAGAGCATTTTGGTCATTTCCCATATGCTTTTAAGGACATTTTTGGAAACCTGAGTTTATTACTTATACCTACTGTAATAATATTGAAATTTGTTTAAAAATTTAGTAGGTAACAAGTCTTAGATGTTAAGTATGGTTTTTAAACCATACTATGCACCTAAATAGTGTAAAACTCGCTAATTGACGATAATCAAGATGTTTATGTAAATCTGAGATTTTGATAAGTTGTAAATGCTCAAAATAATTTATTTAATATCTAAAATCAGTAGGAAAAGGATTGGCATTCAATTCATTTGTTAATCTCATTTTATGCATAAAAAAAGTATTATCATCAATTACCGAATTACACAAGAACTCTATCTTTTAAATAGATTATAATCTGACAAAAAATCTTAATATTTCTTAAAAATAATATCTTAACAGTAGGTAATGAGTTTTGGTTCAAAATCCAAGTTTAAACATGACTTATGCAAGATATCGCAATTTAATTAACAAAAAGCTTCTAATTACGATATCGGGCATAACTCCTATTTGAGACCAAGAACTTATGTCAAATTTTAGGGACAAGCTTATATATATCAGTAACAAAGGCTTTTGTCCTCTCACATTTCTAAAAATCTCATTTATGTGTCAAAAGGGCATTTACGGCATTTATAAGCATATTAACAAACAAGAGCATATAATTCAAACCAATAAGGACCAAGCAATATAACTCCAGGAGGTTACACTACTATATAATATGGTCCAAATGGAAGCTTAAAACATGGAAGAATTAAGCTTAAATGGGTCAGAACTGAAAGTCAAAGCAAAAGTCAAGCTTTTGTGACTTTCGGTTATAAACTGACCTTAGACTGATAATTGTCGGGTTAGACCTGGTTAAACATGTTCTAATACTAATTACCAAGCCATTAGAATATTAAAATATAATTTAGAACCTCTGTTTTATTAGTTTAAATCATTTTTAAACTTTCTGTCCAGTTTGACTTTTGGACTAACTAGTTTGACCCGACAATTAACTAGTCAAACGAATAAATTTGGAGGTGCCCTTTTAAGGGTTAATCACCAACCTTAATATGGTTCCATAACCACTTTCGTTTCGATCAGTGGTTGTACCAATTATGATTAAACCAAAAGTCAAAGCTTAATTATGATATGTTTGACTTTTCGGTTTTTAAGCTAATTAAATGAACTAAGCAGGGATTAAAAATCTTACTTAGGGTCCTTGCTATCTTTTCTACACTTGTAAATCTTCACCTAATGCTTGCAAGCTCCAGAAGCGTGTTCTTTGAAAGTTGTTTCAATAAGTGTGCATATGAACTATGAACTAGAGCACCTTATATACTAATTTCAAGCATTTGGATCAATCACAGCTGTAATGGAGGCTCCTAGGATCACCCCAGGTGTCCTAGTGGTATCCTAAAACCGACAACAAGCCCCAAGTATCGAAATTCAGGGATCTAAGGCGGTGGAACAGGCTGAAACGTGCAGGTGTCAAATTTTCGTTGATCTGGGCGTTTGTCGCAGCCCGCGTAGGAACAGAAGAAGGTTTACGCGTCCCGCGTAAACCTGTTGTTCAGGTTAAAAATGTTTCAGAAATGACAGATTCAGTCCCTGGTCGTTTTAAACCTTATTTAACCTTATTTTTGTAACACCCCAAAAACGGGTTCGGTAATCAAACCACGTTAACACTAAAAGACGGCTAAAGAACCGTTAGTGGTAAAAGTTAAGCCAGAAAATATTAGAATTTATATAACTAAATCTAATATTTAATAAAAAGAGAAAAAGAATGTGTTTGGGAAATAAAAATTGTAGAAGGCCCGAGTTAACGGGACTTAAACTAAACTTAGTCATAGATTCCCAAAACCTACTAATTTAATTAGGAATGTTTAACCTAGTTAATAAGTGGGGAATATTATTGGAAATAAGTAGGTTGTGCCCTACTTAATTAACTAATCAAATTAGAGGGGCCAATGTTGTTAAAATTGAAACTTATGTTATCAATTTTAATAAAAAAACAAAACCCAACACCTCATTTGTGAGGCCTGGTCGAACAAGAACACAGGGGGCGACATATGCTCCCCACCAAACCCTAGAGCATGTCAAAATTGATCAGATTGAGGGTTCAAATCAGCTCCAAATCGATTTTCAAGCACGAATTAGTGATCACCTAGTTGAAAGGATCACAAGGTATGTAAAATTGTGATGTTTTGATCCATCTTAAATTCTAGGTTATTTGTAAGAAACTGAAATTGAGCTTGATTATGTCATGCATGGATGAATCTTGAAGTAATATGATGTCTAGGAGTAAACCCTAGTCAATAACATGTGGGATTATTGGATAATCTATGAAATTCATAATGATCCATTGATAAGTTAAGTGGGTTTAATGACAATATGATGAACACTCGGGTTAGAGTGTTAAATTGATGAAAATTGAGTGTTATAATATAAGTTCTTGATGTAATTCATGAACACTAGACTTAGAGGTTTGATTGTTATGTAAATCTTGGTGAAAATAATTAGTTATGAACTAGTTAGTAAATATGTAAAATTATGCACATTAGGTGTTTGTTAAAATGCCTAAATGAGAACTAAGTGTTGATAATGTGCCTAATTGAGTCTTGTGAACTTGATAGTGCAATCATATGTGTTAATTGGTGATTTGACTTTTAAAAAGTCAAACCGACCATTAATAAGATCGAATGATAATTTTGATAGAAAATACGTAAGATGGAATAGTCATAATTAATGATGACTAATATAACCGTCTTACGAATTATGATTATAGTTTGACGCTTGACAAGCTAGGTGGAGGCTTGGAAAGGAAGCGGGTCGAACGAAGCAAGTATGAAGGAAAAGCGTAATTCGGATGCAAGGTAAGTATATCTTACACTAGTCAAATATTTTAGAACATTCTTTTGTCGTGTTACGAAAAGGATAATTATGACGTAAGCCATAGTAGGCCAAAAAGTGTTAAGAAGTAGAATTATAGGTAAAGTGACCGCACGGTGTAAATCGGAGCGAGTCATATATACGAGGTGATAATAAATGTCATCTCGCTAATATAATCGGTCAATTTGGCCAAACGGGTCAAAAGGTGTAGACTTCACCTTTTGACAATATCGACTAATGGGTTGTCAAGTTGCATAATTTTAGGAAATAAATAGCACATGGATGCTTACTTCGCTATCATTTAGCGGTCACTAAGGAAAGGTATTGAAACGGGTCAATATATTGATCCGAGCCAGGTATGTATAATAATACTACTCATCATGTAGAAATTGGAGTCTTATAACAGTTAGACAAGGCTAAAATAAGATATTCGGTTATCTTTTAGGTAAAGCGAATAAATTGAGTTACGCTTATGGTGTTTTAGAAACATATTTGTTTCTAAACAAGAATATGGTTAAAAGGTCAGATTTTGGGGTTCAAACAAGCACTAATAGTCCTTCGTCGTAAAAGAATGACTAAAACGCCCTTGTTGGCTAATTCGGATAAACAACCTTTAAAGGTAGTTTTGAAACGAGTTTTATGATCAAATAAATAATTGGAATAAGTGTAAGAAGCGAAAGATGTAAACCTTCGGTCAAATGACTCTATATGAGTCTTTGTCATAAACTAGCAATCAGACGAGAAAAACTCGGATTATATAGATCACCTCATTAAGTCCACCACAATTATAGTTGTGGTGGAAGATTACTTGATAAGAATGTTGTAAATAACGCTAGAAATGAATGAAAGCGATTTTAAGCTTTAAAGTGCTTAAATACCCTTAATGGGTCAAAATAAGCACTTGAACGTAAACGGGTTCTAACTAAGTAAGAAACCCATGATTTATGATTTATTTGTTAGGAAAGATTGAAATTGTGATTCTCATGAGTTTATAGATCAAGTAAACATGTTTGCTTGATAAAATCGCGAACGGGTCAAAATTTGGTAAAAATGGTAATAAGCCGAAGACTTAAAAGTCTTAAATTTTGTTAATACGGATGTTGGATTTTGACTCAATATGATGAAGGGTCAAATTACAATCATGTAGGAAGAAACGGTGGGTCAAACGGATAAGCGGATTGAAAGATACGAAAGTTTTCGTGTAAATAAACGGCGAAATGGAAAGCTGGAATGCAGGGGCCACCGTAACTTACGGTGCCACCGTAAGTTACGGTGGAGCTGAAGGCTTTACGGCAGCCCCCTGCTGCTTTACGGTAGGGGCATGTCACACCAGAGGCCACCGTAACTTACGGTGCCACCGTAAGTTACGGTGGAGGCCTGTTGGAAATCCATGTTTTGAGATCAAGAGTTTAACGTTGGAATTCTTTTTCCTTTCATTATCATTACCGGATTTGTTTAGACATATTTTAATCCCCGTATGACTAAAGCATTTCATGTTTATGAAATGTAGGTACTTTTAGAATGCCGGAAGACGACCAAGCTCCTCGAAGAACCCAACACGATATAGATTCATGCTTCCGCACTTGGTCACGTTGTAAATTTTTAAACGACGAATTCGTTCACGCTATGTTGATTGACTTATGATTGTAAAAGTTTTTAATAAACCCGTATTTCCAATGTTTATGTAATCTTAATTACTTGATTGTTTTTCGTAAAATATACGTTAAACCTTGAATTATAACAACGGGTGTTACAAGTTGGTATCAGAGCCTTGGTTTAAGAGATTCAAGTATGGTGGGAAAACTATGCTTGGACTTAAACCTTATGCTCTTGATAAAGATTAGTGTTCGGTTCGAGGCTTGATCGCAAATCCGGTAAGTACATGTATGTTAATAGTTTAGCATGCTAAAGTGTTGTAAACAACACATAGGGCTATCGTGTGATACACGTTACCCCAATTAAAATGATTGATGTAGTTGATGAAAATACGCGCGTTGACGCGTATAGTAGAAAAAGCCTTGTATTATAATACGGGCGATTATTGAGGTTGACGTTACTAACCTTTGTGAATGTTTTAATTGAAGGACACTCGCGTTTGAAGACGACGAGAGTCAAACGAATTGTGGATATGATGATGGAACGGTCCGAGATATGACAAGAAGAGCATACTCATCAAGGACCTGAATCGCGTAACGATCGCAAATAAGTAATGGCAAGAAAGCCCGTTAAGGCAAGCATTACCAGGTGCACATTTTAAATATAATTGCACAAATAGTAATATGCAACAAATATGTAGAAATTGAAAGTTGCATATGTAGATTAAAAACTTGGAAAAACCCGAATAGAAAATGTGTTCGGGATATTGTTTCCAAGAGAAACAAATAGAGGCATTACTTACATAGGGCGTGATGTGAAAACTATAAAAAGGTCATGCGTGTCATGTGTTAATCGCTTACTCTGGCCAAGTAAGTAGTGGCATATGATACCATGAACTTCTTATGGCGGACACGTTTACATCCGATGTAGTAAGGGCGGGGTGAATGGGACTAATTAAAAAGTACCAAAATGAATCAGATAAGCAAAATATTTGATAATAATGTAAACGCACAACCGAGTGACGGAAGCGTATTACATTAGGATAATGAGCCCGAGTGAAAGGACAAAGAAGCATGTAAAATGATTTAGACAAGTATTGGGAGGGGGTTTACTTACACTCGAACCCGGAAAATGCAAACATGTAAAATGATGTAAGCATGTATTGGGAGGGGGTGTACTTACACTCAAACCCGAAGAATATAAACATGTAGAATGATCAAGATATGCATTGGGAGGGGGTGTACTTACACTCGAACCCGAAGAATATAAACATGTAGAATGATCAAGATATGCATTGGGAGGGGGTGTACTTACACTCGAACCCGGAAAATGCAAACATGTAAAATGATGTAAGCATGTATTGGGAGGGGGTGTACCTACACTCGAACCCGAAGAATATAAACATGTAGAATGATCAAAATATGCAGTGGGAGGGAGTGTACTTACACTCGAACCCGGAAAATGAAAATATGTCACTAAGCGGGTCGTTTTTGTAAAACGTCAAACTCGAGGACAAAGTCGGAATATAAAAATGAAGCGAGGTCTTAATGCATACCGGGAGGGTTGCAATAATAACGACTTCGGTAAAACACCCGGTTGGTGGGTAAGGATTGAAGCACATACGTAGACCGAGAAACGGGAACTCGGATGGAAAGTTAAAAGACTTGGATTTTGGGTCATGACTAAAAGATGACATGATAAAGTAAATGGAAGTTTTGATAAATCATGTTCAACTATTTTAAAGTTGAACGGGTTGAACAAATATTGAAGTTTGACATTTGTAAGTGACGAATTTTCACCCGAACAAGTTAAACGGGTCAGATACAACGTAACATTGGAAAGGATAATGAGCCCGGTAATGGGACGAGATTGAATATAAATATGGGCGCAAACCAAATAAAGGAAAGCGCGAGATATTAATGAACCCATGTAATGGGTCGGAAATTAAATATGAAATGATTGCAGACACGAATCACAGTCGGACTGAACGAAATTGTGATGCGAAAACAAATGATTTTCGAACATAAAAGATGATCTACGGGATCATCATAACCTACGGGATTAAACACAGTGTTAAGGTCTACGGGACCAAAAAGACCCTCGGGTCATAAAGAGAAGGAAACGAGTTGTTAATGTCTCACCTTAAAAGGTGAAAAATTTAAAGAAATAGCCTATGAGGCTAAGTGAAATAACCTACAGGTCAATAATGCAAAGCAAGGGAACTAGTTATGATTCCCCGCGTAAAATGAGAACGGAAAACAATAAATTATGGGTTGTCAATATCCTGGTATGGGTAACTGACAAAAGTTAAAGAGAAGATCCTAAAACTAAAGGAAGTGTAGATGCCCTTATTTAACCTTATTTTTGACATATAAGGCCCTTGTAGTTAATTTGTAGATGCTCAAGGAAGTGTATCCAAACTCCGTTAGGCCCGGTTTCGTTAAATATCACCTTAAACATAAGTTTCATCCCATTGACACTTTTCACCCAAAGTCTTGAAAACTTGCTTAACGATCTCGAAACCACTTGAAATTTATACCATTTGTTCTTGAGAGTATATTTGAATATTTTGAAGTCTCGGGTTCGTTAAAAGGTCACTCAGAGGTAAGAATTAACATGTTGACATGTTTAACCCTTGTAATTTATAACCTTCCGATTATTTTCATGAACGGCTTCTCGTATCCAATTAATTACTCATTTAAGAATATATTCTTCACGTATGGTCATTCAAAGGCATAAGTTTGGCATGTTGACACTTTTAGTCCCTGTGGTTTCATAATTTCATTGTTTGGCAACTTTAGTCCTTCAAACTCAATTTGTTTACATATGTAGAGTTTAGGACACGAGTCTTTACATAATTGGACACGTTTTTACGTGGTGTTACACCTCATGGCAAAGATCTCGAGCGAGTCATCATCAAAACAGGTCGAGAAACAGGCTGTTGGAATCCCTAAAGAAGATAATGTTGCTGACAAGGGTCTGAAAAGCATTCTCACCTCCTCTGAGCCTGTGAAAGATAAGAATCCTGAAGAAGATGAAAAGCCCAAGGAGCAGGTTCTGAAAGAATCATCTGATGAGAAGAAAGAGAAGGCAAAAGCCTCAGCTGCAGCTATGAAAACTGAATCCTCAAAGGAAAAGGCTGACAAGGACTTGGTAAATAGCATTCCGCACGAATTTAAAGTAAAGTTATGCACACAATCATGCGTAGACTGTGACAACCCGCACAAAACCAGGTATCCGTACAACTTAATTAATGATTGATTACTGCTTAATTACTGTGCTTGATTGAAACTAGCTGATAAACTGCTACCTGCATACTGATACATGCACTTACTTGCATCATACTTTATTTGCTGTCACTACATTATTTACATACTGAACCCTAGTGACAAAAATGATGCACAAAAAGCACAGTAGCACTAAACGGATACACAGTGAACATGCTGATATAACCAGCATCAGGCAAATACTGCCTCTAAGGCCTGTTAAGAGCCTCATATATTTTGGCTACACTGGTAGTGAGTGTAGGATATAAGGGTTGTGTTACCGCGTCTCTAGGGATAAGATACACTGATTCGGATGTGCCTAAAACGTACATTAAGTACCAAACACAGCACTTTAATAATTTAACCAGCTTCTAGCTGACTAGTAAAGTGCCAAAAATGAGAAAATATCACTAGACACTTTCTAAAGTGTCGGGAAAACAGATTGTGTCACTAAAAATGTAATAACGACACTTTAAAGTCTTTTGTAACACTTTAACGGATTACTATCCAACCGAACACCCGGACTTTACCCGAAACATGAAAATATTAGTATTTTCACTATTATTGTTTTTCTGAGCCAGTTAGGGTCCCTGATTACCCTAACACCCGCCATAACGTGTTACACGTAACTAACGGAGTTTAACGCTAAACTAACCTACATTAACACAACTAAACTCCCTAACTAGCACTCAAAATCGAACAAGGACCCCCCCCCCCATGACCGAACTCGGTCACCTATGTGACCCCACTCATGTACTTGTGATCTTAGGAGATCTTGACATGTTTAATATCTACACTACATATGATCCATTGGACAATAGCACCTTGAGTTGCCTATATATACACACTAATCTAGAGATCATTATCACTAATCAACACAACTCAACTTTCACTCTCTTTCTCTCTTGTGGCTCTCGGCCGAACACACCAAACACACACATCATATTTTCGGTTTTGATCTCATCATTCCAAACACATACAAACATCCAAGATCACGTATAAGGAGCTTTGGTGCAAGCGGAATACGAAGGACCTCTCCCGTTATCTTTTATCCACGCGGTTTTCGTCACAACTCTTCCCTAGCCTTGAGCTAGAGGTATAACCTTTAAAACTTGTTCTTACACATATCTAAAGTGGTTAAAAGAACTTTCGTCGGTTAAATATTGTAAACACGCGTTTTGAATCTTTAAAGTCTAGTAAAATCACAAAAATGGTGGTTAATAGCATATAACTTGTGTAAAAGTCGTAGGACTTGAAATTTGTGCTTATTGTGGCCCGATCTATAATGTGGTAGCTCAAATCTTCGTTTAACCCCACTTTGTAAAATCACGTATCATCACATAAGCTTGTTTTTGATAGATACAAGGGTTAAAGGTGAAACACTACCACATTTTAGAGACATGAACTTGTGTGAAAATATTTTAGTTGTGTAAAAGTGATTTAACCGGTAAAATGGTGTTTAAAACTAGCGGATCTACGTATCCGCAAGTGGTATTTTTTGAAAGACCACACCTTAAAGAAATCATGTTTTTAAAGAAACGGATCTTACAATATTAAGAATGATATTTAGAACACACGAGTGTGTAAACACTTGTGTAACGCATATTTCGACAAAATGACCATTTTTGGGAAAAATAACTAGAAGTTGTAAAGTCGGACTTCTCTAAAAACGAGGTTTTTACAAGATTGAAAGTACTTTATATAAAGATCTACGTATATAAATGGGATTTACAATATAGATTCGGAAAACTACAAGTTCATGCGATCATGCAACTTTACATATTTATTGACTAGTTTGATGTGTCGGAAATTGTTGATGAAATAAAGAAGTTGTTGAATTGATTTGTTAAAAGAAAATGATACGCTTGAAAGCGTGGCCACCTCCAGTTACAGAGGAAACTCTGGCGAAATTTTCTAAAAACCTAACACTTAGACTTTTTACACAACAAGTGTTACAACTATTTTTGGACATACTTTCGAAACATAAATTTCGCCAGTACTATATTTTACTAAACATTCGGAGGTGGGATTTCCACAAAGATTAACGTGATAAATATATTTGTCACAACACTGTTTATGATTATTTTGTGAAAACACATAAATATTATTTTAGGGTAAAAATAATATTTACAAACGTTAACGATTCCAAAACTTTGCGAACGCTTTCACAAACACATAAGTTACACCGGTAATTACATTACCACAAGATTGATAAAACGTAACTTACGCACATGTATTGTATCCCCCATCCTTGGGAAGGAAAAATAACTATCAAGCATATACAAAATGCAACACGAAATAGTTGTCTAACTATTTCCCGCAAACATAAACTGTAAAGCTAAAGCACGGCCGTCCGTCTAATAGAATTAGCACTTGTAGGTCGTTGCACAGCTTACTGCTTCAGAGACGCTTGATAGAGTTTACGCATCCACTGTGAGTTCATGTCCCCCCTTTTCTCTAACTGTTTTCAGTTTTCTTAACTACGGGGGTGAAATACATGTTACTTTGTTTACAAGTACTTTTACACGGTATGAATAACGTAAGGAGGTTTAGATCATGTGAATGGGTAGTTAGAACCCCGAGGGACTCGAGCGGTAGATCTATTTGGGTGTAGCGAGCCCAGCTCCCGGTCCAACAGAACAGGCCTCTCGGAGGACTAACAGAACGGATCCGGAGTGACTTGGTACCCAACGCAAAATCGGCTAGGGTTGTATCTTACTTACTTGCATTTCACGACATGCTAATGGCCTTGCAAACCATTGGTGATCACAAGTCCTCTTACACTGCTACATACCAGGAAACTTTTATACTTACAAGTGTTTTACTTACTCACTTGCACATGAACTCGCTCAACATTATTGTTGATTTTTCAACTCACATGTATTTCAGGAAATTAACGGATTCTGGCACGGTATGAACGTTTTCCGCTGCAATCTTCATGAAGTCATCAAGGATTAGGGGTTGTGTTCTCTTACCTGGACAAGACACAATCCTTAACCCTCGTTTATGTTTGTTATAAGTTGTAATGTTTACTAAACATGGTTATGGTCTTATGTTTAAAACAATGGTATTGTATGTTGATTTCTAAACTTAATGATGACTTGCATGGTTTTTAAATTCATATAGCTTTGTTATGATTAAGCTATGGTATTAAGAAGTCACACCAAAATTAACCACGCTTCCGCAAAGCCAGGGTGTGACAGCTTGGTATCAGAGCTCTGATCATAGCGAACTAGGATTCATTCTTGAGTCTAGACTATGATCACTAGGGCTCTCACGAAAACATTTTTACTGCATACCACTTAAGCCCAGAATCCAAAACTTTTTACAAACAAATGTTGAGCACATTTTATTCATTATTTTAGGCCCAGTCGGGAGGCTGAGGCTTGGTCTAGTGGGACTAGGAGTGTTGGTCTAGTGGGACTAGGAGTGTTGACTAGTGGGACTAGAAGTGTTGGCTAGTGGGACTAGAAGTATTGACTAGTGGGACTAGAAGTGTTGGCTAGTGGGACTAGAAGTGTTGACTAGTGGGACTAGAAGTGTTGGCTAGTGGGACTAGAAGTGTTGGCTAGTGGGACTAGAAGTGTTGGCTAGTGGGACTAGAAGTGTTGACTAGTGGGACTAGAAGTGTTGGCTAGTGGGACTAGAAGTGTTGGCTAGTGGGACTAGAAGTGTTGGCTAGTGGGACTAGAAGGATAATTTGAATGCTTACGTGGTGACTACATGTTTATATGACCATATGATTGAATATTATACGTATATGCGTTTGTGTTACAAACATCATGCTTTCATCATATACCAGAAAGATGGACACTGCAAATCCCAAGACCACAGTATCAGACGACATAGTTCATCGAAGCACGAGGTGTACATTTCTGATACTACCGGCACAGACAATGACGACTTTCAGCCCTTTGTGCACTGCCTAAAGTCGTAGCAGAGCCTACTGATGGCCATCTTGTTGGAATTTGCCACGGGCGGTGATCCCTGCTCCTGTGCCCCTGCCGCTTATCTCGTTGTTGATATGCCCTCGACGCTGTCTCTGAAGACGATGTCGAACTACTAAGAGGAGGACCCACTTGAGGGCGAGGCCCTATTGCTGCTGGTTTTAGACTACTACATGCGGACGCTTCGTAGGGGAAACTCATGTCCATTCCCCTATCCCAGACTCATTTGAGTTTCTAACATCCGCATCTGCGCACATACAGGGAATGCAGCACTACTTACACGACGCCAACCCTGATAGGGCATCATTAGCTGCACCGGATCCCGCACACAATTTTGAGTATGGTCGCGATATTGAGGACAATCCTGTTTTTCCGCCTGGTGTGATCCAGACCATGACATTGAGTTCATGCACTTAGACCAGCCCTTGGGGGATCCTGTAACCCCTGTGATTGTTGATCCAACCGAATTAGAGATGGAGATTTTGATCTAGCCGTGGCCCCTGAGCCAGGCGTTGCTCCTGACCCCGCATTGGAGCATGACCCTGTTCATGCCAATGCACCTGCTGTCGCCCTTTGATTGATCATCTGCTTGGACGAGAGGAAATTTGGGGTAACTGTGCAAGACAATTTATTATTACGGGGGCCCACGTAATAACGACTTGTAGTGCACAGGAGTCCTAGTGGACTCTGCGGGCCAAGTTAATGGTAACCCGTGCAGCAGGAAATAATCTAAAACACGAATGACCAAGGCGATGTAGCCTCGAAGTTCATTCTATTACAAGCAACAAGCCAAATTGGCAAGCCTATGTGAAGGCTCAGAAATTGATTTCCCCTCTCACACATTGAGTATATTTGCGTATGAAATTGGGTGATTACATGATGGCTTATGTTGCTATATACCTCATAGACAATTGGAACATTGTCTAACCCGCTTCACACCACTTTGACAAAAGGGAATGTCACCCAGACGTGACACAAACACCAGTACGTTGCCAAGGACAGAAGCCGAGCTGCAAGAACGCATCTCACCAATAAATGCACGACATGAAGCCCTCCGCTCTAAGTACAACGATGGCATTACTGGGAGTAACCATCCAACTGGCTGCACCTATAAACAGTTCCTGAACTGCAAGCCTTTGAACTTTGATAAAAGAGGAGGCACCGTTGCATTTGTTCGTTGGTCCGAAGAGACCAACTCCATTCTAAGAACGAGTAACTGTCCGCCCCAACAGAGTGTTACCTATATCTCGGGGATGTTGCTAGATGGCACACTCTCTTATGGAACCTCTAGGTTCAAACCCTTGGCACAGACGCTGCTTATGCACTGAGCTGGGACGAGCTCAAGGAAACGATTGAGAAGAAATGTTGTTTTAGGACTGAAACTCAGAAACTTGACGTGAAATTTGAGAATGGGCGAACCAGAGACTCCTGAACATGTCCAATGATCGCACGACTTGTCTAGGGTCGTCCCCTACTAAGTCATTGATGTCGTATGATATAGTGGTGTACTTGTAAGCTTTACATTGTGATCTCGAAATTGTGGCAATACAATCGCAGTATTCTCATCACTCGTGATGATTCAATCTACTGTTTATGTCCTATAACATGAGATGTTATGTGATTATACTATTAATACCGTTATATACGAACACTATATTACGAACTGATTTACAACGGAGCCTTGCTATGGCCTAACTAAAACCATCTTTTAGAAGATGCCGCCCAGACGCGAGACGCGCATGCCCACTAACGAGGCAGAACTACAACAAATCATTGCCGCTGCCATAGCACAGTATGCAGCATCTCAGCCCGGAACGAGCGGAAGTATTAACCAGGGCAACAATAATCCACCACACGGGTGCACATACAAGCAGTTCTTAGACTGCAAGCCCACCAACTTCGATGGCACCGGAGGCGCTATCGCTTTTACTCGTTGGGCCGAGAAGACTGATTCCACCATCCGCATGAGCAAATGTGCGCTCGACCAGCAGGTCACTTACATCTCAGGGCTGTTTCTAGGCGGAGCTCTATCTTGGTGGAACTTACAAGTCCAAACCCTAGGCGAAACTGCCGCCTACGCGCTGACCTGGGCAGAGCTGAAGGAGCTTATGCGCAAGAAGTACTGTTCCCGCGCAGAAATTCAGCGATTGGAGACTGAGTTCTGGCACCTAAAAAAAATGGACGGTCCGAAGGTAGCAGAGTACGTTCAGAGGTTTCATGACCTATCTCAAGTGGTTCCTTATATGGTCACGCCAGAATACAAGCGAATTGAGCGCTTCATTTGGGGATTAGCTCCTCAAATCATTAGCATGGTAACCTCCTCCAAACCAGCAACTATCACAGAAGCCATTGATTTGAGCGTGGCTCTAACAGAAGAGGCGATTCGTCTGAACAAGTTTGGTGATGTCAAGACAAAGGAGAAAGAGACTCATGTTGAGTCGTCAGGAAGTAACAAAAGAAAGTTTTCGAACTTCAAACAAAGTGTTAGCAGTGATGGTAAGAGAGGAGCACCAAGCACGCCAGCTCAGGGCGCAGCTGGCAGTGGAAGGAAAGGAAGAGGATATATGGGCACCCATCCCAGGTGTAATGCCTGCCAGCGTCACCATTCTGGTCATTGTGGGCTAAAAGTATGTGAAGCATGTGGGAAACGTGGTCACTCTAAGGACACCTGTTGGGTTGGCACTGGCCGGGGAGGCCAGGGAGGATATGGAAATAGAAATAACAACCGTGGTGGTTCTGGTAGTCACCAACAGGGGAATAATCGAGGCTGCAATGCCAATCAAGCCGGAAATGCTAACCAGAACAACCCGCCAGTTATGGATGGTGCGGGAAGTGGTAAAAGACTTGGATGTTTCAATTGCGGTGACATTGGGCACTTCAAAAAGGATTGCCCGGGATTGAACCAAGCCCGTGGAAGGGTATTTCAGATTGGAGCAAAGGAAGCACGCCAGGATCCCAACGTTGTCACTGGTACGTTCCCTGTAAATCAACGCTATGCATCTGTTTTATTTGATACTGGTGCCGACTATAGCTTCGTGTCGCTAGAATTTAAGGATATGCTTGGTTTAGCCACTAATAAGTTAGATATTCCGTACTCGATTGAATTGGCCAATGGGAAATTAGTAGAAGCAAATGAAGTTATCAGAGGTTGTGTGATTGAGTTGGGAGAACGTGAGTTCTCTTTGGATCTACTACCAGTCCAATTGGGGAGTTTCGACGTGGTAGTAGGAATGGATTGGTTATCTGGCAACAAAGCGGAGATAGTTTGCCACGAAAAGGTGATTCGTATTCCAACTGATGATGGTGAGACCATTGTGGTACATGGAGAAAAGCGTGAGACGCCATTGAGAATTATCAGCTGTTTGAAGGCAAGGAAGTGTTTGCAGAAGGGATGTGTTGCCTTCCTGGCACACATTGTGGATAAGAAGGCTGCTGAGCCAACAATCGAAGACATCCCTGTCGTAAGGGAGTATCCAGAAGTCTTCCCAGAAGACTTACCTGGACTGCCACCTCAGAGGCAAGTGGAGTTTCACATTGACTTAGTTCCAGGCGCCGCGCCTGTGGCTAAGGCACCATACAGACTTGCTCCATCAGAGATGCAGGAATTGTCAACACAGCTCCAGGAGTTGTTAGACAAGGGTTTTATTCGACCAAGCTTCTCGCCTTGGGGAGCTCCGGTCTTGTTTGTCAAAAAGAAGGACGGAAGTTTCCGTATGTGTATTGACTACAGAGAATTGAACAAGCTAACGATCAAGAACAGGTATCCACTGCCTAGAATCGACGATCTGTTCGACCAACTTCAAGGTTCAAGCTGTTATTCTAAGATCGATCTTCGATCTGAATACCATCAACTAAGGATACAGGAGGAAAGTATCCCGAAAACAGCCTTCCGAACTCGTTACGGACACTACGAGTTCCTTGTTATGCCGTTTGGTTTGACAAACGCACCTGCAGTTTTTATGGACTTGATGAATAGAGTTTGCAAGCCATACCTCGACAAGTTCGTGATTGTATTCATCGACGACATCTTGATTTATTCAAGAACCAAGGCTGAACACGAACAGCACTTAAGAGCTATTTTGGAGCTGCTGAAGAAAGAACAGCTGTACGCCAAACTTTCTAAGTGTGGATTTTGGTTACGCGAAGTCCAATTTCTTGGACATGTGGTTAATGGGGATGGAATTCATGTTGATCCCACAAAGATCGAGGCTATCAAGAATTGGGAAATGCCTACGACGCCAACCGAGATTCGACAATTCTTGGGTTTGGCTGGCTACTATAGAAGATTCATAGAAGGCTTTTCAAAGATCGCTCAACCCCTTACCGCGCTCACACAGAAAGACAAGAAGTTTGATTGGGAAATCAAACAGGAAGAAGCATTTCAGTTATTAAAGAACAAACTTTGTGATGCGCCGATCTTAGCTCTACCAGAAGGTACTGATGATTTTGTGGTATACTGCGACGCATCGCGTCAGGGATTGGGTTGCGTGTTGATGCAACGCCAAAAAGTTATTGCTTACGCATCCCGCCAACTGAAAGTGCACGAAAAGAACTATACCACACACGATTTAGAACTTGGCGCCGTGGTATTTGCCTTAAAGATCTGGAGACACTACCTGTATGGTACGAAGTGCACAATCTTCACAGATCACAAGAGCTTGCAACACATATTCAACCAGAAAGAGCTGAATATGAGACAGAGACGATGGGTTGAATTACTGAACGATTACGACTGCGAGATCAAGTATCATCCAGGGAAGGCGAATGTGGTCGCCGATGCCCTAAGTCGAAAGGAAAGAGTCAAGCCCATAAGGGTTAGGGCTCTAGAAATGATCATACGAACCGATCTTCCCTCGCGCATTCGCGCTGCACAAACGGAAGCTCTCAAGGAGGGAAACCTTGAGGAAGAATATCTCCGTGGGATAGAGAAGCTTTTGGTACCAAACGAGGAAGGAACGTTATGTTTTGAGAAAAGGATTTGGGTTCCTCTGTTTGGTGGATTAAGGAATGTTATTTTCAACGAAGCGCACAAGTCACGGTACTCTATTCATCCGGGGGCGGATAAGATGTACCACGATCTTAAAGATTATTATTGGTGGCCTAGAATGAAAGGCGACGTTGCTGTCTACGTGAGCAAATGTTTAACGTGCGCTAAAGTTAAAGCTGAATACCAGAGGCCTTCGGGACTTCTGCAACAACCGGAGATTCCCAAATGGAAGTGGGAACAAATCTCCATGGATTTTGTTACAAAACTGCCAAGAACGCCAAGAGGCCATGACACTATCTGGGTGATAGTGGATCGATTAACAAAGGCAGCACACTTCTTACCTATCAGAGAGAAAGATAACACGAGCAAATTGGCTGAAATATACATGAGAGAGATCGTAGCACGTCATGGAGTGCCCCTCTCAATCATATCTGATAGAGACGGAAGGTTTGTGTCAAGAATATGGCAATCCTTCCAAGAAGCTTTTGGCTCTCAATTAAATCTGAGCACTGCATTTCATCCGCAAACTGATGGCCAGAGCGAGCGAACGATACAAACCTTGGAAGACATGCTGAGAGCATGCGTTATGGATTTGGGCGGTAGCTGGGATAAACACTTACCCTTGGTCGAATTTTCTTACAACAACAGCTACCACACCAGTATTGGTGTCGCGCCTTTTGAAGCCCTATACGGACGCAAGTGCCGATCACCACTATGTTGGGCTGACGCAGGTGATAGGCAACTTGCCGGTCCCGAAATCGTCCAAGAGACGACGGACAAGATTGCGCAGATTCTTAAAAACATCGAAGCCGCTCGCCACAGACAAAAGGCCTACGCGGATCCAAACCGTAAACATGTGGATTTTCAAGTTGGAGAGATGGTGTTATTAAAGGTATCACCCTGGAAAGGGGAAGCACGCTTTGGGAAGCGTGGGAAGCTAAATCCGCGCTACATTGGTCCCTTTAGAATTCTGGGAAGAATCGGAACAGTGGCATACAAGTTGGATCTACCTGCTGAACTAAATGGTGTTCACGATACATTTCATGTATCCAATTTAAAGAAAAGTCCAACTCAAGTTGACGTTGCCATTCCTATCGACGAGATTCATGTTGACGACACGCTCCACTTCATAGAAGAACCCGTCGAGGTCACAGATTGGAAAGTTAACAGGACCCGCCGGAGTAGTGTCAAACTCGTCAAGGTTCGCTGGAATGCCAGACATGGTCCTGAATTTACCTGGGAGCGTGAGGACCGGATGAAAGAAAAGTACCCCCACTTATTTCCCAAGAACCCTGCTTCTACAAGCAGAACTTAAAATTTCGGGACGAAATTTATTTAACGGGGGGAGTATGTGACAACCCGCACAAAACCAGGTATCCGTACAACTTAATTAATGATTGATTACTGCTTAATTACTGTGCTTGATTGAAACTAGCTGATAAACTGCTACCTGCATACTGATACATGCACTTACTTGCATCATACTTTATTTGCTGTCACTACATTATTTACATACTGAACCCTAGTGACAAAAATGATGCACAAAAAGCACAGTAGCACTAAACGGATACACAGTGAACATGCTGATATAACCAGCATCAGGCAAATACTGCCTCTAAGGCCTGTTAAGAGCCTCATATATTTTGGCTACACTGGTAGTGAGTGTAGGATATAAGGGTTGTGTTACCGCGTCTCTAGGGATAAGATACACTGATTCGGATGTGCCTAAAACGTACATTAAGTACCAAACACAGCACTTTAATAATTTAACCAGCTTCTAGCTGACTAGTAAAGTGCCAAAAATGAGAAAATATCACTAGACACTTTCTAAAGTGTCGGGAAAACAGATTGTGTCACTAAAAATGTAATAACGACACTTTAAAGTCTTTTGTAACACTTTAACGGATTACTATCCAACCGAACACCCGGACTTTACCCGAAACATGAAAATATTAGTATTTTCACTATTATTGTTTTTCTGAGCCAGTTAGGGTCCCTGATTACCCTAACACCCGCCATAACGTGTTACACGTAACTAACGGAGTTTAACGCTAAACTAACCTACATTAACACAACTAAACTCCCTAACTAGCACTCAAAATCGAACAAGGACCCCCCCCCCCATGACCGAACTCGGTCACCTATGTGACCCCACTCATGTACTTGTGATCTTAGGAGATCTTGACATGTTTAATATCTACACTACATATGATCCATTGGACAATAGCACCTTGAGTTGCCTATATATACACACTAATCTAGAGATCATTATCACTAATCAACACAACTCAACTTTCACTCTCTTTCTCTCTTGTGGCTCTCGGCCGAACACACCAAACACACACATCATATTTTCGGTTTTGATCTCATCATTCCAAACACATACAAACATCCAAGATCACGTATAAGGAGCTTTGGTGCAAGCGGAATACGAAGGACCTCTCCCGTTATCTTTTATCCACGCGGTTTTCGTCACAACTCTTCCCTAGCCTTGAGCTAGAGGTATAACCTTTAAAACTTGTTCTTACACATATCTAAAGTGGTTAAAAGAACTTTCGTCGGTTAAATATTGTAAACACGCGTTTTGAATCTTTAAAGTCTAGTAAAATCACAAAAATGGTGGTTAATAGCATATAACTTGTGTAAAAGTCGTAGGACTTGAAATTTGTGCTTATTGTGGCCCGATCTATAATGTGGTAGCTCAAATCTTCGTTTAACCCCACTTTGTAAAATCACGTATCATCACATAAGCTTGTTTTTGATAGATACAAGGGTTAAAGGTGAAACACTACCACATTTTAGAGACATGAACTTGTGTGAAAATATTTTAGTTGTGTAAAAGTGATTTAACCGGTAAAATGGTGTTTAAAACTAGCGGATCTACGTATCCGCAAGTGGTATTTTTTGAAAGACCACACCTTAAAGAAATCATGTTTTTAAAGAAACGGATCTTACAATATTAAGAATGATATTTAGAACACACGAGTGTGTAAACACTTGTGTAACGCATATTTCGACAAAATGACCATTTTTTGGAAAAATAACTAGAAGTTGTAAAGTCGGACTTCTCTAAAAACGAGGTTTTTACAAGATTGAAAGTACTTTATATAAAGATCTACGTATATAAATGGGATTTACAATATAGATTCGGAAAACTACAAGTTCATGCGATCATGCAACTTTACATATTTATTGACTAGTTTGATGTGTCGGAAATTGTTGATGAAATAAAGAAGTTGTTGAATTGATTTGTTAAAAGAAAATGATACGCTTGAAAGCGTGGCCACCTCCAGTTACAGAGGAAACTCTGGCGAAATTTTCTAAAAACCTAACACTTAGACTTTTTACACAACAAGTGTTACAACTATTTTTGGACATACTTTCGAAACATAAATTTCGCCAGTACTATATTTTACTAAACATTCGGAGGTGGGATTTCCACAAAGATTAACGTGATAAATATATTTGTCACAACACTGTTTATGATTATTTTGTGAAAACACATAAATATTATTTTAGGGTAAAAATAATATTTACAAACGTTAACGATTCCAAAACTTTGCGAACGCTTTCACAAACACATAAGTTACACCGGTAATTACATTACCACAAGATTGATAAAACGTAACTTACGCACATGTATTGTATCCCCCATCCTTGGGAAGGAAAAATAACTATCAAGCATATACAAAATGCAACACGAAATAGTTGTCTAACTATTTCCCGCAAACATAAACTGTAAAGCTAAAGCACGGCCGTCCGTCTAATAGAATTAGCACTTGTAGGTCGTTGCACAGCTTACTGCTTCAGAGACGCTTGATAGAGTTTACGCATCCACTGTGAGTTCATGTCCCCCCTTTTCTCTAACTGTTTTCAGTTTTCTTAACTACGGGGGTGAAATACATGTTACTTTGTTTACAAGTACTTTTACACGGTATGAATAACGTAAGGAGGTTTAGATCATGTGAATGGGTAGTTAGAACCCCGAGGGACTCGAGCGGTAGATCTATTTGGGTGTAGCGAGCCCAGCTCCCGGTCCAACAGAACAGGCCTCTCGGAGGACTAACAGAACGGATCCGGAGTGACTTGGTACCCAACGCAAAATCGGCTAGGGTTGTATCTTACTTACTTGCATTTCACGACATGCTAATGGCCTTGCAAACCATTGGTGATCACAAGTCCTCTTACACTGCTACATACCAGGAAACTTTTATACTTACAAGTGTTTTACTTACTCACTTGCACATGAACTCGCTCAACATTATTGTTGATTTTTCAACTCACATGTATTTCAGGAAATTAACGGATTCTGGCACGGTATGAACGTTTTCCGCTGCAATCTTCATGAAGTCATCAAGGATTAGGGGTTGTGTTCTCTTACCTGGACAAGACACAATCCTTAACCCTCGTTTATGTTTGTTATAAGTTGTAATGTTTACTAAACATGGTTATGGTCTTATGTTTAAAACAATGGTATTGTATGTTGATTTCTAAACTTAATGATGACTTGCATGGTTTTTAAATTCATATAGCTTTGTTATGATTAAGCTATGGTATTAAGAAGTCACACCAAAATTAACCACGCTTCCGCAAAGCCAGGGTGTGACATAGACGTCGTGGCACACTATAAGTATCTTAATCTTGAATTTATGAGGGAAAAAGACAAAGTTTTAAAATTTAATAAAGAACTCAAACAAAATGAGGCCGCATATCAGAGAAAGTTGAATTCAACTTTAGCTGAAATGCAAACTCTAAAAGAATTTGTTTTTAGAAAAGATTTTATCATTAATGATTTAACAGAAAGACTAGAAAAATCTTTGAACGAAAACAATAAATTACAAATTATAATAGACAAATGGAATGTGAGTCAAAAGGCCTTTACTGACATCAAAAACTGCCAACGACCAATGCATGTAAAAGATGGGATCGGGTATAAGGATAGGCAAGGAAATGAAAGAAAACTTTTCTTTCCACCACATAGCAAAAACTATGTGCCTATGCCAACTTCTCATCCCGGCAATGATTTGATTGATGAAAAGGCTCCTATTGCTCAAAATGATTCTTTTAAGAATGAAACAACCGCTAATATTTCTAAAAGTAATGCAGATTCATTTGTGTGTAAAGAAGATGTGTGCGATGAGGATGAAGACTGCGGCGGTTCAAAAATAGGAATAGAGTATTCAGGAGACAGTTATTCCACCTTTAATTGGTTCGCTTGGAATTGCAATAAGAAAAACAATAGTTGGGATGAATGTAATAATTTAACTAAAACATATGACTGTAATGGCCATGTGCCTAAATTTAAGTCTTTGGATGACTGTAAGGGCCATGTGCCTACATTTAAGACATGTGATTGTGAACATGTGATGTCTGAATGTCATGATTTAAATTCTGCATTTTGTGATGTTAAAAATGTGTGTGAACCTCCTATATTTGTGCCAGGATTGAAACAGAATAGTTTTGGAAAATTCCTCACCGAGGAAATTCCAGAATTTATTCCATCTCGAACAGGTAAAACAGATTCAGAAAAGGAAGTCACTGGAGAAAGCAGCGAAGAAGATTCAAACATTTCTACCTCAGAATATTCAAGTGAAGAAATTACAGACGAGACAAATGAAGATCAAAGCTCAGAAAATTCAAGTGAAGATCAAGTATCAGAAATTTCATCAGACCCCGACAATGATGAAGATTGTTCAGAAGATGAAAGCCGCATAGACAAGAAAATGAAGAAAGTCAAAAGTTCAAGCTGCAAGGATTCATCATCATCAGGCAACATCTCATGCAACTCAAGACTTTCATCACATACTTTATCCTTTAACACATCAACCTCCAAAAGAAAAAGAGCTAATTGCAAAAGATGTTTTCGTTGTGGTCATTTAGGACACACTACGAAACATTGCAAAAGCAAGAAATTTCCTGAACCTGAACATACTTTTGCCAAAAGTTTCACAGAGCAGTTTGATAATCTTAAGAAAACAGTCAAAAACTTAGTTAACTCAAATTGTTTCTGGAAACGAAAAGAAGATATCATGATTTAAAATCATGATAGATTAAAATTGAAGCAAGTATGGGTTCCGAAAACTAACTAACTTTTTTTTTTCTTGTTTATTGTTGTATACTAGAATAAAATTGCTTCGGGCGGTGATGGAGCTCATTCGACACATGATGGATCTTGAAGGGGCTTCTCAAGAACTTGAAACTCGTCGATGGTGAATTTGTATCGCTTACCGATGTTCAAAAAGGAGGAAAGCTAGTTGAACTTGAACGCAATTATTCTAAGAATATATTCTCTATGCTTCAGATTCGTGCTAGAATCCTATGAACGCATCAGAAGTCTGTGACAAAGGAATATCAGCTCTATTCAACGATGTAGAATGCGTCTAACTACACAGCCTCCCACAAAAAAAGAGCCGACATCCCCACAGAAGTCTTTGAAATAGACTCGTATCAACCAGATTGGTAACCTGGTTGAAAATGGTCAAATTTCCTTGATTGAAAATAAATTTAGCCATATCACTGTCTGTACATACTCTTTCTAAAAAAACCGTTCGTTTAAAGTAAAACAAGTATCTTAAAACGTTGCCCACCAAAAAGATTTTCTGTCATTTAAAATTTACTTTTCGGGCAATGGACTTACGAAAATAAAATTTTAGGGGGGATATTGCAGAAAATCAAAAACTGGATGCTTGTGTTTGACTCCTGTTAGAAGAAATGATAGAAAAATTGCTAACAGTTTGTCATTTCTTGAAAAACAGAACACAAAAGGAATCGAGGTACCAAGCAACGACGTGTCAGTAGATTCAGCAATACCGACGAGTAAACTGCTATTAGGCGGTAAAACTTAACATCTACACAAGGATTCTGGCTTTCCTCAGGCATTACGCATCATTGTGGGTAACACGTTGCGGCATATGGCTTAATGGTCTTGAATCTTGCGTTGACAGATTGCCAAAGTCTGAGATTTCGGATCTTTATATTGGTTTTTCATTCGGGGATATCATAGTCGCTCTTCTGCTGCATCCAGATACATGCTGACCTAGACGCTATGATATCTTTTCAAGAAAAGAGCCAAAAAAGGCCAAATCCCTAAATTGAAGAAGCTTTCATTGAAATTCATTCAAATGCGCAAAAAATGCACAAATCGTACCAATTCTGGTATCTGTCTCCGCCCTCCGTAGTTTTTGGTATCTCTGCTGTACGAAAGTACTGACCTGATCACCAATTATCTATCGTTGAAAAGCAAAACGAATGAATCCAATATACTCACCTGTTATGAGGAACCTTTGTGCATACCATGATCGCGGGGGTATGTCCTGATGTGGGACTCACAGGCGTAATGATTCTATTTCCAATAGCTTGTGTGGGGGCAATAGAATTCTTGCCAATATTACCAAAAACATGATAAACACGCACACCGAAAGCATGTTGAAAGAAGGATGCATGGATTTAAGTGGATAAACATACTGGCAGTTTTTCTTGTGCCTTGATTTGCTAAAAAGAATAATTAAGGATCTGACAAGTGTTGACAATGTGATCTTTTGTAGGAAAGTCGACAAGCGTTAAAAGAAAAGGGAAATCAGTGAAAAAGGAACCTCCCGGTTTGAAAAATGAATTTCGGAGTCCAAAATTGTCCAAGTTTTGATATTTTGTAAATATTTTCTAAGCGTTTATGCAGTTTTAAGATAGCATGGGCATGCTTTTCGAGAAAGTTTGAAATTTTCAAGCATTTTAATTATAACTCGTATATAATCCGACGCAATTAACAAAATCTGACCGGCGAAATTATCTAAATTTCAAGAATATGTAGTGTTCTTACCTACATATTTGACTGTGCCTTTGTAAATATTTTTACTTCTTTCATTACTACTTCTATCCTTTGTAAATATAGCATTATAGCATTATCTAACCTTCTCATTTTGCAATCCAGATCTCACTTAGCTCGTTTGTTTGTTTCAGAATACAAGAACTGTTAGAAACGAGATCAAGAGAAACGGGATGGTGTAGGATTGAAGATATATTCTGCATATGTTCTCTTTGAAGTCTCTCACACTGAAACGAAGAACAAGATATTGAAGAAGATCCCCAACAGGTTGCAAAAAACAGAGACAAGCGAAAGAAAAGGCGGGGTGATTCGGTACTACAAGTAAATCTTGAGATGCAAACTTTACCCGCGTAGGGATACACGTGAGCTGTGAGAAAGGTGAGAGAAAGAAAGACTGAGATGATGGAGATCTTATTCAAAAAAAAAAGTTGAAGAACAAAAGGAGTGTGACGAAGCTCAAGAGGAGAAAGAAGCTATCATCAATCACCTGCTCCAAAAGACAAGGATCTTTCATCAGAATCAGAAGTTCGAGAAATTCAAAATCTCCGACGTCATCCACATACAATGTCACAATGAAGGACGCAAGTGAAGCTGATAACAAGCAAACTCCATCACAGCACAACATGGGAAAAGACGCAACAAACCCTGAAACCAGAGTCAAAGAATGAAGACGCTCAAGTACGGAACGGTCTAGGGGGAATATTGTTAGACCATTTTGAGACCGTCGGTACTTGAGTCTGTGACAACTGGCACCCAACCGGTAATTTCCGTACACTTTAATTATGATTTAATGACTGCAATTATGTGCTTAAATGTCAACATTGTTTGATTACATACCATACAAGTGAATTCATGCACGTTTTATACTACAAGAATTACTTTATGCATTAATGAACAGCGTTCCGTCAGAAATACTAGTAAACTCACCGGTAAGACACATTGTGTCAACAATTCTGCAGAAAGCAGTCAGACAAAAGAATTGGGGCCTAGGTGTAGGTCCAACGACAAGAATACATTAAAACCCAAGAGAACATACAAGGGTTAACATATAGACTTTTCGGAAGCTAAATTACGTACTAAAAAGCACCCGAAATACACTTTAAATGCTGAATATTATATATCTCAGCAAAATTCAGCATTGTAACAAGATTGTACCATGTAAAAATATGACAAATTGATCCAGAATATTTTCCTAAGTGTCGGGAATTGAAAGTACCACAAAAGGGGACATAAAGGACACTAAACGGTGCAATTTAGCACTTTAACGAACCGGTATTTAACCGGACATTACCTGGAACACCAAAATATTGCTAGAAGCATTGGTTTATTATTTTTGAGCTAGTTATGGTCCCCGAACACCCTAACACACTACATAATACCTCAAACACTTAAACATTAAACCTTACACTTAATTTCCAACTAAACACTCTAACCTACCATTCAATCACAACTTATACCCCCCCCCCCCTCATATTACGGTCACATGGGTGACCCCACATGCAATATCTTACTTGATCTCCCATGATCTCCTAAAGATCCCCAAGATTTGTTGTAAGGATATGCCATGTACTATGTAGACACAATACACATTGAATAATAGCATTTGTTGGATATAAGAATACAAGAACTCATTTCATCTTCATCACCCTCAACCTCCTTCTTCCTTTCCCTTGTTCATGGCCCCAATCCACCCACCATACATCCACCATTTTCATTCCATTTCAATCCATTCCAAGGTTCACATAAGGTGCTAGAAGGTGAATTAGGAAGTTGGAAGCTTGTGGATCTTGAAGGACCTTCTTCGTTTGCTTTTATCCAACCATTTTGTCATCTTCAAGTTCTAGTATTCTTCCCTATCTTGAAGCCAGTGGTAAGGCTCTCTTGATCTTGTTTACTTCATATTTTTAGTAGCTAAAAGATATATTAAGTTGAAATAACTAGAACACTAAAAGACTTGAACATGAATCTTGAAACATAAAGCTTGTAATATGATGAAATAGTGTTGAAATAATATTGTTTGGTGCATGAATGATATTTGATAGTTGTTTACTAGAGATGATGATGTTAATCTTCATATGAAGCTTGCTAGATTGTGATTAAACACATGATCTAGCAAGATTAGGAGATGATTATGTGTTTACACAAAGATGATCATCTTCTTGATTAAACATGAACTTGGAAGTAAAATGATTTTAAACAAAGTAAACTAGTGAACTTGTAGATCCAAGATTCATAAATAATTTTCCAAGAAAACCAAGTTTAAAAAATGATTTCTAGAAGATCTTGGTTTTTACTTAAACCTACACTATTTTTATTAGAAAAACAAGTGTATAAACACTTATGGAACAAGAAAAATAAAAAAGAAATATTTTTAGAAAAATCATCTTACAAGTTGTAAATGACTAAATCCTTCAAGAATGAGATTTACAAACAAACAACCATGTTTTTAAGGGTAACTAAACTTACTAAATAACATGGTAAGTTACTACAAGTTTTTACAAAAACTTCAAGTTCATGATGTAGTGAAATTTACTTGATTTTGACACTCGGTAAGTGTTGAATGAGTTGTTGATGTTTGATGATGATTTAAAAGAAAATGAACACATGTTTTGAAAACATGGGAAACCTCCATTTTTAGGGGAAACTATGTCAAAAATTTTATAGATTTTAACACTTAGAAAAATATAAGTTTTTGAGAAACTTATTCCCAAAAAATGTATCTAAAAAATATTGACCAAGGTTTCCCTAATTTTTTTGTGTTAAGAAATGATGATTTCTTCAAAATTAAAATTGATATTGAGTATGTATATTTTTGAGAAAAATATATATATTTATTGATCACCAAATTTTGTGCTAAGTGTATGTAGTATGTAGTATGTATTATGCGTGATAGTGTATTAGGACTTGAAAGTACACTAAATACTCCTAAGGAGTAAAGATACAAAAATACACATACAACATACTTAAACAAATACAAGAGAATATATTTATGAAAATATATTACTTGATAGAATAAATAACTTGTATAAGTTATGAACATGAAATGAAGTTTCGGACAAAATACATAATTCGGGTGAAAAATACAAGATACTTATATTTATTTTTGAGAAAATAATATAAGTAAGATACATAGTTAAAAATATAAATTATTTTTAACACAAGAACACATATACAAAAGATAGTGACTAACGTTAATAAAACACGTTTAGGTCACGACGCTAGATAAGCAAATCTGGTGAAGTTTACGGCGCAAGGAACGCAAAGTTGTGAGTTCATGCTCTCCCTTTTCTTTTAATTGTTTTCAGTTTTATAACTTCGGGGGTGAAATACATGTTGCAAATGTTACAATGTTTACAAATGGTATGATGGATACAAAAACAAGAAGCACTCTTGGTGATAACTAGTACCAAGTATGATGCGTTTTAAGGAATTATACGAGAAATCGTGTCACGAATAGGGTACCATAAGAACCATTAATCGTGTACATACCAAGACCGCAGAACAAAAGGTTAGATCTAATGGGTTTTCGGGCAGCCACACTCTTGGTGAAAACTAGTACCGAGTAGTGCTTTTGTGTCTCCGTCGTGACTCGACAACTAGAAAAATGCCTATGGTTTGGTTGCTTCCTATGTCGTGTCACATGTTAATGGCCTTGCAACCCATTAACAACTTGATACATACAGAAATACTTGATTTATACAAGAATACTTGATTTATACAAGAATACTTGATTTATACAAGATACATACCATGTTTTTCATACAAAGTATACAAACGTTCAATACAAGAACTGCATGAATTCACACTAACATTATGTTGATGTTTTCCAAAAACTCACATGTATTTCAGGTAACTAAAGTGGATGTGCGTGCAGTCTTACTCATGCTCCTGGATGTTATTTATGTTTATCCGTAAATAAAGTTGTAAACTTTCAGACAATATGTCGTCTCGTGATGTAAACACTTAAACTATGTTTTCCGTTATGTAATGGTGTTTGAAGTTATTTTTACGAGCATGTAGTATGTTTACCTTTCGTATGCAATGAGAACCTTTCATGATCACACCTCGTGCTTCCGCCTAAGAAAGGGGTGTGACAGATTGGTATCAGAGCTGCGATTATAGTGAACCAGGATTCCTTCTCGAGTCTAGTCTACAATCTCTAGGATCCTTTCATGAAAACAATTTTTCAAAAGTTTTCATTGCATAAAACTTTCCACGACATCCACTACCTGAAACTGTTTACAAGAGTCAAGAAAAGACACTACGAGACTTAGGGTGCACTGGAGTAGCACTTATCTGTGATTGAGAATTACTTGCAATTATGTGTGATAATTGATATTTACATATACTAGAAATAGAATATCTCAGGTATTCATGACTTTGCCTGAAAACAGTGACCTAACTGAAGGAAGAGATACGAGGATGAAACGAACTGTGCGGACTGTGCAAGGAGTTACGTAATTATGGATGCATACATAATTATGGAATTCAGTGCGCAGAAACCACAGCAAGTCTTGTCACGTATAGATTCCCTCATTACAAGAATAGGGTAATGATTTAGGGGACAAAGACAAGAACCGCCAATGTGAAGTAAGGTGTTTACCTAATTATACATGCTTGTTGCTGTATGAATTGATTTATACATTTGGTGGATTGTTTGATGTCACTTATGTGGTATATGCCTGTGTATATATATACTACTACTGTCTCGTATGACGATGTCAAACAAATGTCTAACCCTATTGTGTTGTGTTCTGTCAGAACATGGCACCCAGAAGAGCTGTGAACGCTCATGATCGGCCTCCTCCTCCCCCACTGCCAAGAACTGTTGAAGAGCTAAACGCCCTACTAGAGGAAAGAATATCCGCAGCTATCGCCCAATACGAGGCAAACCGTACTGAACAAAGTGGAGGACCAAGCAATGCAAGACGTAATGGGAATGAAGATTCATCTGGAGGAAACACAGCTCTAGGTTTCACTTTCAAGTAGTTTCTCGACTGCAAACCGCTGAATTACGACGGCACTGGAGGTGCAGTGGCGTTCGTACGCTGGATGGAAAAGACTGATGCTACTATCCGTATGAGGAAGTGTACTGCGGATCAGCAAGTCACTTTTGCTACTGGGTTGTTTGTCGATGAAGCTTTGACTTGGTTGAATTTACAAGTCCAAACTCTGGGTGATGATGCTGCGTATGGCATGTCTTGGGATGAGCTGAAGGAGAAAATGAGAGAGAAGTATTGCTCTCGTGCTGAACTCCAAAGGTTGGAGACTGAATTCTGGCACTTAACCATGGAAGTTGCAGACATCACTGGGTATACTCGAAGGTTCCATGATTTGTCTAGGGTGATCCCCTACATGGTGACTCCTGAATTTAAGCGCGTTGAACGCTACATTTGGGGATTGGCCTCAGAATTTCACAGCATGGTAACTTCGGCCAAACCCGCAACAATCACTGAGGCTGTAACTCTGGTTGTCAGCCTTACTGAAGATGTTGTTCGCATGAAGAAGTTATCACTGAACCCAACCGAAAAGACCGAGACGCATGCTGAGTCGTCTGGTGACAAAAAAAGAAAACATGCAAACCTGAATCAAGCGACACGTAACAACAAAGGTTCAAACAACAAGAAGCGTGACACTAACCCGCCTCAGGAGGCGAAAACTCTTGCAACCATGAATGACGCTCCTGCCAAAAGGTACCTGGGCACTCTGCGCATTTGCAACAATTGCAAGCGTCATCACGAAGGAGTTTTTCGCATTCCAAAATGCGACAAGTGTGGAAAATTGGGTCACTATGCTGAGGATTGTTGGGGAAAAGGAAAGAACCGGAATGGAAATAGCACTGGTAACAGGAATGGTAACGGAAAGGGGCAAAACCAAGGATGCTTCAGTTATGGAAGCAAAGAGCATTTCATGAAAGACTGCCCAAAGGGGAACAACGCTCAGGCTCGAGCATTTGTGATTGGAGCAAGGAACACACGCGAGGACCCTAATGTGGTCACCGGTACGTTTCTTGTTAACGATCACTTTGCATCCATATTATTTGACACTGGTGCCGACTATAGTTTCATGTCTGTGGAATTTAAACGCATGCTTGGAATAGAATCTAGTAGATTAGATATTCCTTATTCTATAGAACTGGCCAATGGAAAACTCGTTGAATCGGTCGAAGTTGTTAGAGGCTGCACATTAGAACTTGGTGAACGAAGATTTAGCATCGATCTCTTACCTATTCAATTGGGTAGCTTCGATGTAGTGGTCGGAATGGACTGGTTGTCCAAGAACAAAGCTGAAGTTATTTGTCATGAGAAAATCATTCGCATCCCTTTGGCGAATGATGAAACTCTCATCGTACATGGAGAAAAACGAGACGCGCCTCTGCGAAACATCAGTTGTATAAAGGCACAGAAGTGCTTAAGGAAAGGATGTGTTGCTTTCCTAGCACACGTTGTAGATAAGAAGGCTGTGGAGCCGAAACTCGAAGACATTCCTATGGTGAAGGAATTCCCTGATTTTTTCCCGAAGATCTGCCAGGACTACCTCCGCAACGACAAGTCGAATTCCATATAGAGTTGGTTCCAGGAGCTGCTCCTGTAGCCAAGGCACCCTATCGGCTTGCACCATCCGAAATGCAAGAATTATCTACACAACTCCAGGAGTTGTTGGATAAAGGATTCATAAGGCCAAGCTTCTTACCTTGGGGAGCTCCAGTATTGTTCGTAAAGAAAAAGGATGGAACTCTACGGATGTGTATCGATTACAGAGAACTGAACAAGCTCACAATCAAGAATCGGTACCCACTACCGAGGATTGATGACTTATTTGATCAGTTACAAGGATCAAGCTACTATACCAAGATCGATCTTCGATCTGGATACCATCAGTTAAGGATACAAGAGGAAAGCGTACCAAAGACCGCATTCAGAACACGCTATGGGCATTACAAGTTTCTTGTGATGCCATTCGGACTGACGAACGCACCAGCGGTCTTTATGGATCTGATGAACCGCGTTTGTAAACTATATCTCGATAAATTCGTGATTGTATTTATCGATGATATCTTGATTTACTCACAGATGAGAGAAGAGCATGAGCAACACCTCAGAACCATTTTGGAACTACTAAAGAAAGAGAAACTTTATGCAAAGTTCTAGAAATGCGAATTCTGGATTCGCGAAGTACAGTTTCTTGGTCACGTTGTGAACGAGAAGGGCATTCATGTAGACCCATCCAAGATTGAAGCAATAAAGAATTGGGAAACCCCCAAAACCCCAACGGAAGTTCGACAATTTTTGGGCTTAGCGGGCTATTAACGGCGATTTATCGAGAATTTCTCAAAAGTAGCTCAACCGTTGACTTCCCTTACGCAGAAAGACAAGAAGTACGACTAGGGTGGCAAGCAGGAAGAAGCCTTCCAGCTACTTAAAAATAAGCTATGCGATGCACCAATACTATCATTACCCTAAGGCACTGAAGACTTCGTGGTATATTGCGACGCTTCACGACAAGGTTTGGGTTGCGTGCTTATGCAGCGCCAAAAAGTCATCGCTTACGCTTCAAGACAATTGAAGTTACATGAAAGGAATTATGCCACGCATGACTTGGAACTCGGCGCGGTGGTATTCGCCTTGAAGATCTGGCGACACTATTTATATGGTACTCGATGTACAATCTTCACATATCACAAAAGTCTACAACACATATTTGATCAGAAGGAACTAAACATGCGTCAGCGACGATGGGTCAAGCTGCTGAACGATTATGACTGTGAGATTAAGTACCATCCTGGAAAGGCAAACGTTGTAGCAGACGCATTAAGCCGAAAAGAAAGGGTTAAGACCCTAAGGGTTCGAGCATTGGAAATGACTATTCAAACGAACCTCACTGCACGCATTCGTGACGCACAACAAGAAGCTCTCAAGGGAGAAAACCGTAAAGCTGAATACCTCCGGGGTATGTTGAAATATATGGTGCCAAATGAATAAGGAACCTTATACTTTAAGAAGCGTATTTGAGTTCCGCTCTATGGTGGTATTCGAGAAGTCATCCTTGAGGAAGCACACAAATCGAGATACTCGATCCATCCAGGATCGGACAAAATGTATCAAGACTTGAAAGACTACTATTGGTGGCCGAGACTTAAAAGCGATGTTGCTATTTATGTTGGAAAGTGCCTAACCTGTGCTAAGGTTAAGGCTGAATATCAGAAACTGTCCGGTCTACTGCAACAACCAGAGATACCCATGTGGAAGTGGGAGCAAATCTCGATGGACTTTATAACAAAATTACCCAGGTCCCCTAGAGGGCACGATATGATATGGGTGATAGTTGATCGATTAACAAAATCTGCACATTTCCTACCAATCCGAGAGAAGGATAGCACTGGAAAGCTTGCTGAGATATACTTAAAATAAATTGTGGCACGTCATGGAGTGCCAATCTCAATTATTTCAGACAGAGATGGACGTTTTGTCTCAAGGATTTGGCAATCCTTTCAGGAAGCCTTTGGATCTCAATTAGATCTAAGCACGGCCTTCCATCCGCAAACAGACGGCCAGAGCGAACGAACCATACAAACGCTAGAAGATATGCTTTGCGCATGTGTTATGGACCTAGGCGGCAGCTAGGATACTCATCTACCTTTAGTTGAGTTTTCCTACAATAACAGTTATCATACAAGTATAAAAGTCGCACCATTCGAAGCTCTATATGGCCGCAAGTGCCGATCGCCCTTATGTTGGGCAGACGCTGGAGATAAACGTATGGTTGGTCCTGAACTAGTACAAGAGACAACCGACAAGATTATGCAGATCCGAGAGCGCATTAAGGTGGCTCGAGATCGACAAAAGAACTACGCTGATCGAAGATGAAAACCATTAGAATTCGAGGTGGGAGACAAAGTTTTGTTGAAGGTCTCACCTTGGAAGGGTGTAGTAAGATTCGGAAAACGTGGAAAGCTGAACCCACGATACATCAGACCATTCAAAATCTTGGAAAGAATTGGTACCGTGGCATACAAGTTGGAATTACCGGAAGAACATAATGGAGTACATGATACGTTCCATGTATCCAACCTCAAGAAGAGTCCAACACAAGAAAACGTGATCATCCCTGCGGATGAAGTGCATATTGATGACACCCTCCGATATACAGAACAACCCGTTGAGGTTACCGGCTGGAAAGTCAACAAGACCAGAAGGAGCAGTGTCAAACTTGTCAAAGTACGTTGGAACTCTAAGCACAGACCCGAGTACACGTGGGAACGTGAAGACCAGTTTAAAGAAAAGTACCCCCACCTGTTCAAGAAGACTCCTGCGAGAGTTAGTTCAACCTGAATTTCGGGACGAAATTCTTTTAACGGGGGGAGACTGTGACAACTGGCACCAAACCGGTAATTTCCGCACACTTTAATTATGATTTAATGACTGCAATTATGTGCTTAAATGTCAACATTGTTTGATTACATACCATACAAGTGAATTCATGCACGTTTTATACTACAAGAATTACTTTATGCATTAATGAACAGCGTTGCGTCAGAAATACTAGTAAACTCACCGGTAAGACACATTGTGTCAACAATTCTGCAGAAAGCAGTCATACAAAAGAATTGGGGCCTAGGTGTAGGTCCAACGACAAGAATACATTAAAACCCAAGAGAACATACAAGGGTTAACATATAGACTTTCTGGAAGCTAAATTACGCACTAAAAAGCACCCGAAATACACTTTAAATGCTGAATATTATATATCTCAACAAAATTAAGCATTGTAACAAGATTGTACCATGTAAAAATATGAAAAATTGATCCATAATATTTTCCTAAGTGTCGGGAATTGAAAGTACCACAAAAGGGGACATAAAGGACACTAAACGGTGCAATTTAGCACTTTAACGAACCGGTATTTAACCGAACAACCGGACATTACCCGGAACACCAAAATATTGCTAGAAGCATTGTTTTATTATTTTTGAGCTAGTTATGGTCCCCGAACACCCTAACACACTACATAATACCTCAAACACTTAAACATTAAACCTTACACTTAATTTCCAACTAAACACTCTAACCTACCATTCAATCACAACTTATACCCCCCCCCCCTCATATTATGGTCACATGGGTGACCCCACATGCAAGATCTTACTTGATCTCCCATGATCTCCTAAAGATCCCCAAGATTTGTTGTAAGGATATGCCATGTACTATGTAGACACAATACACATTGAATAATAGCATTTGTTGGATATAAGAATACAAGAACTCATTTCATCTTCATCACCCTCAACCTCCTTCTTCCTTTCCCTTGTTCACGGCCCCAATCCACCCACCATACATCCACCATTTTCATTCCATTCCATTTCAATCCATTCCAAGGTTCACATAAGGTGCTAGAAGGTGAATTAGGAAGTTGGAAGCTTGTGGATCTTGAAGGACCTTCTTCGTTTGCTTTTATCCAACCATTTTATCATCTTCAAGTTCTAGTATTCTTCCATATCTTGAAGCTAGTGGTAAGGCTCTCTTGATCTTGTTTACTTCATATTTTTAGTAGCTAAAAGATATATTAAGTTGAAATAACTAGAACACTAAAAGACTTGAACATGAATCTTGAAACATAAAGCTTGTAATATGATGAAATAGTGTTGAAATGATATTGTTTGGTGCATGAATGATATTTGATAGTTGTTTACTAGAGATGATGATGTTAATCTTCATATGAAGCTTGCTAGATTGTGATTAAACACATGATCTAGCAAGATTAGGAGATGATTATGTGTTTACACAAAGATGATCATCTTCTTGATTAAACATGAACTTGGAAATAAAATGATTTTAAACAAAGTAAACTAGTGAACTTGTAGATCCAAGATTCATAAATAATTTTCCAAGAAAACCAAGTTTAAAATATGATTTCTAGAAGATCTTGGTTTTTACTTAAACCTACACTATTTTTATTAGAAAAACAAGTGTATAAACACTTATGGAACAAGAAAATACAAAAGAAATATTTTTAGAAAAATCATCTTACAAGTTGTAAATGACTAAATCCTTCAAGAATGAGATTTACAAACAAACAACCATGTTTTTAAGGGTAACTAAACCTACTAAATAACATGGTAAGTTACTACAAGTTTTTACAAAAACTTCAAGTTCATGATGTAGTGAAATTTACTTGATTTTGACACTCGATAAGTGTTGAATTAGTTGTTGATGTTTGATGATGATTTAAAAGAAAATGAACACATGTTTTGAAAACATGGGAAACCTCCATTTTTAGGGGAAACTAAGTCAAAATTTTTATAGATTTTGACACTTAGAAAAATATAAGTTTTTGAGAAACTTATTCTCAAAAAATGTATCTAAAAAATATTGACCAAGGTTTCCCTAATTTTTTGTGTTAAAAAATGATGATTTCTTCAAAATTAAAATTGATATTGAGTATGTATATTTTTGAGAAAAATATATATATTTATTGATCACCAAATTTTGTGCTAAGTGTATGTAGTATGTATTATGCGTGATAGTGTATTAGGACTTGAAAGTACACTAAATACTCCTAAGGAGTAAAGATACAAAAATACACATACAACATACTTAGACAAATACAAGAGAATATATTTATGAAAATATATTACTTGATAGAATAAATAACTTGTATAAGTTATGAACATGAAATGAAGTTTCAGACAAAATACATAATTCGGGTGAAAAATACAAGATACTTATATTTATTTTTGAGAAAATAATATAAGTAAGATACATAGTTAAAAATATAAATTATTTTTAACACATATACAAAAGATAGTGACTTGTACTTGTGCGATACAAGTCTAGTGACTAACGTTAATAAAACACGTTTAGGTCACGACGCTAGATAAGCAAATCCGGTGAAGTTTACGGCGCAAGGAACGCAAAGTTGTGAGTTCATGCTCCCCCTTTTCTTTTAACTGTTTTCAGTTTTATAACTTCGGGGGTGAAATACATGTTACAAATGTTACAATGTTTACAAATGGTATGATGGATACAAAAACAAGAAGCACTCTTGGTGATAACTGGTACCAAGTATGATGCGTTTTAAGGAATGATACGAGAAATCGTGTCACGAATAGGGTACCATAAGCACCATTAATCGTGTACATACTAAGACCGCAGAACAAAAGGTTAGATCTAATGGGTTTTCGGGCAGCCACACTCTTGGTGAAAACTAGTACCGAGTAGTGCTTTTGTGTCTCCGTCGTGAATCGACAACTAGAAAAATGTCTATGGTTTGGTTGCTTCCTATGTCGTGTCACATGTTAACGGCCTTGCGACCCATTAACAACTTGATACATACAGAAATACTTGAAATATACAAGAATACTTGATTTACACAAGAATACTTGATTTATACAAGAATACTTGATTTATACAAGAATACTTGATTTATACAAGATACATACCATGTTTTTCATACCAAGCAGTGTTGTAAAAGTCGCTAGGCGGTCCCTTGTCGGCCGACTGGGGAGTTGGAAGTAATCGGAGTACTCGGAGAGTACTCGGGGAGTACGCGGACATGGTAAATATAAAGAAAATTAATTGTTATATATTATTTATGTGTTAAAATAAGCATAATTCATGTCAACTGAGTATAATTTAAAATGAAACATGTTTAAAGTTCAAATATTCTGAATACATGTCCGACTAGTCTGAGTACAAGGCCGAGTAGTCCGAGTACAAGGCCGAGTAGGCCGATTTTGACCGAGTTTGACCGATTAAAAGTCAACAAACCACGTTGACCGCCTAGACCGACTAGGCCGACTACGTCCGACTACGTCCGACTACGTCCGACTAGGCGCCGACTAGGCCGACTAGGCACCGAGTACTCCCGAGGCCGACTAATTGAGACCGCCTAGGAGGAAGTCGCCTCGGAGGGGGTCCGAGGACCGAGTACTCGCCGAGTACTCGGCCGAGTAATCCGACTTTTACAACACTGATACCAAGTATACAAACGTTCAATACAAGAACTGCATGAATTCACACCAACATTATGTTGACGTTTTCCAAAAACTCACATGTATTTCAGGTAACTAAAGTGGATGTGCGCGCGGTCTTACTCATGCTCCTGGATGTTATTTATGTTTATCCTTAAATAAAGTTGTAAACTTTCAGACAATATGTCGTCACGTGATGTAAACACTTAAACTATGTTTTCCGTTATGTAATGTAGTTTGAAGTTATTTTTACGAGCATGTAGTATGTTTACCTTTCGTATGCAATGAGAACCTTTCATGATCACACCTCGTGCTTCCGCCTAAGAAAGGGGTGTGGCAGAGTCGCTTAGGGTCTAAAATGCTAAACAAGACTGAAGAACGCTTAGGGTCTAAAACGCTAAACAAGAATGAAGAACGATCAAGTACACAACGGTCTAGGGGGAATATTGTTAGGTCATTTGAGACCGTTGGTACTTGTTTTAGATGGTTCTGGATTGTTCGATTTAAGTTTATTAGATTTTAGAAAGTCTAGGGGTCAAAGTTGTAATATTTAGTATCTAGCAAATCTGACATGGTGTATTTAATATGCCAGCATAATTATAATTATGCTGGCAAGTCAGACACTATATAAGCTAATGAAATGTTGCCCTAGCTAAGCTTTTGGCTAGTTTCTTGGTGAAAACTTTGTGTTGTTACTACTTGATTGTGCTTATCATATTTCCAGGTGCCTTATTGTTTATTAACTTGATTGGATTCAATACAACACTAGTTGTAATCATCAAACCATTAGCTTCATCTTCATCCTTTGATTTCTCTTAACTTTCTCAAGGTTCAAACACCTAATCAATAGGTGTTTTGGACTAAAACAATCAACCACTGTGATCCGGATTGATATTGGGGTCTACAATACCTTTTTTCAAGGGGTGCGGCCGCCCACCCACCCAAGTGGGTAGATCCGCCCCTGATCTTAACGTCGGGTCTTCATAAACATAATTTCTAAGCCTCAATTTGACTTTTTTTTTAATTTTCCTATTTTGACTCCTAAATTATAATAAGAGTTAGAGTAAATTGTCATTTTGGTCCCTGAGGTTTGGCCAGTTTTACCACTTTAGTCCAAATCTCAAACCTTTTACATCTGGGTCCCTGTGGTTTCAGTTTTGTTGCCATTTTGGTCCAAAAAGAAAATCAACTGATATTTCTCAAAAAAAAACTTGGTTTTTTGTCCTTTTCTACAGGGCAATTTGGTGATTACAACTATTATTTTAACAAATTATTAATTAAATTAATTAATTCTTTACCTTATAAAACAAACTCAGCAGACTTATCAGTTATCATCCCCCAACCCAACCCAACCTTCATCTTCTCCAAACCCAACTTATCATCCCCCACACACCTGCACCGGAGTTCAGTTGCACGACGATGACATGTTTGCGGCAGAAAAGATGATGGTGGTCACCGGAGTTCACGTGAGCAGAAAAGGATGGATGGTAGTGGTTAGCGATGAAGATGCATATTAGACTCAAAACAGAACTCGAAATTCACTCCGGTTAATAATAATCATCTCTTTGGCGACCCGTCACAACCCTTCACTTCTCCTTAATCGTTAGAAACCAGGTAATCAGCAGCTTTGTTTGTAGCTAAATCGGAGTGCTTTTCAGTTAAACCCTCCAGATCTGATTTGGTGAGAGGGGTGAAGGGTGGGGTTTTGATTTGGTGACGGGTTGAATTGTTTGGTGTCAAATTTTTTATGGAACTCGAATTGTTTGGTGTCGAATTGTTTATGTTACTCGAATAGTGGTTGAATCTGCAGGGGCGGTTGGGGAAGAAAGGGGTGGCAGGGGTGGCTGTCAGTGGTGGTGAGGGTTGGTTGTTGAGCCAAAGACAGGAGTAGCAGATTTGGGGGTTGTTGGTTCAATTGGACGGTTTGATACCGAATGGTGACCGAATTGATGTTTAATTGTAACAGGGGAATCGCAAGTAACCTCAACATGATCCAGATCTGAGCATATACCACCAGCAGGGGTGTCGGCAGAAGAACAACTAGGGTATTACGGTAGCATTTGGGTGGGGAAGATGATAACTTTTATAAAGTCAACCCAAGATTTTATTTGAGATTATAGATAAAAATTAACTTTAAATTATTTGAGTTCATGACCATTTTGCCCCTGCAGAAAAGGACAAAAAACCTAGTTTTTTTTAGAAATATCAGTTGATTTTCTTTTTGGACCAAAATGGCAACAAAACTGAAACCACAGGGACCCAGATGCAAAATGTTTCAAATTTGGACTAAAGTGGCAAAACTGCCCAAACCACGGGAACCAAAATGGCAGTTTACTCTAAGAGTTAATTACATCGTTAGTCTCTGTGTTTTGTAGAAAGTAACAACCCAGAGTACTAATAGTTTAAACTAATATTCTAAGGTATTAACCTTTCAATTTATAACAAACTAAGATAGTAACACTTAACCCAAATTAATTTTAACAGAGTTTAAGGGGCTGTTTGGCAACATCTGAACCAATAAGTGCTGAATGAATAAGAGGTCTGAATGGGTAAGAGGGTCTGAACCAGTAAGTGCTGAACCAGTAAAGTGCTGTTTGGTTACACATCTGAATGACTGTGTAAAATGACATTTTTACCCCTTTTAATTAAAAAAAACCATTTTATTATTAAATATATATATTTACATATTATTAAAGTGCTAGTAAACCATGTGCTAGTAAACCATCTCCAGAACTTTTTCTCCATCATCATCATCGTCTCTGCTTCATCAACGTACAACGATTCCTCCCAAACGATGTTATTATTCTAGAAAATTGTCTCTACAACAATCAACCAAAAGAGTCTCAGCTATTCATCTTCAAGACGGTTAGTTAGTTACTCTAATTTTACATACATTCTAAGTAAGGGATTGATTTGTTCACGTGTTTGGTGTTGTAGCTTTCTCTGTGAATGTTTATGTTTATAATATAATGAATTTGTTTGGTGTTGTAGCTTTCTCCAGAACTTTTTCTCTATTGCAAGATCCTGGGTTTGCAAGCTGTTTGCCAAAGGACTAACATCAAAACCTCCTTCTCTAAACCGACATCGGATTTGACGGAGACGGTGGCCGACAATGTTTTCCGGAGATGTGGAGGGCGGTTGTGGTGGAGTCCGACGATGTGGAGGAGGAGGCCGGTGATTGTGGAGGAGTGGAGTGGAGAGGAGATGGGGCTGTGGAGAACTCGTGAAGGAGATGGGGGCAAAGGGCATACAAGTCCAATATTTCATTCAGATGTTGTAACTAGCTGACCCATTCAGATCTGAATGGAACCCATTCAGAGGTATGTCTTAATGAACCAAACAGCTTTACATCTGACCGAATCAGAGGTGAACCTCTGAATGGTTCCATTCAGACCTAAACAAACAGCCCCTAAGTGTAATTAACTCATTTTTCATTCTTCAACACAAACCTCTTTTTAAGAATACACTATTTTAAAAGATATGTTGTATCTTGCATTTTTGTTCTTGTAAACTATATTTTTATATACAAAAATTTAGTTAATTTGAAACAGAAAAAAAATATATGTTGACATATAAGATCAATTATTTTTTGTATATTGCATTTGTGAAATATAAATTTAGGTGATCTAAATGGTGCAATTTATCAATAGTGGACCTTGCACAATACTGTAAAGAATAATCTCAGTTGGGTCTAGGAAGTGAAGGATTATGTTAAAAACCCTAAAATGATAGGTACTTTAGCTTTGATTATAAAGCAATAGAGGATGATATGATAAGTTATACCAATACTTGTATTTTCCCAATATACATTTGTACTTTTTTTAACTCATAAGCAACCAGTTTTAGTCCTGGTGATGAAAATAGGTTCAGGAATTGGTAGTTCAAAAAAGGTTTGGGCTTAAATGAATCTGGTGAATCAATCAAAGGAACACGTTACCTAACATATTTTACGAGGTATATCATACAAACTAAAATCGTATGTATATTTGAAATTAGAATGGTCCCATTTGCATTACACTTTGAATCAGCCGTATACAAGTAGGTCAAGAAAGCTCATCGCTAAAACTATATTAAAACTTTGAAGTTACAATTAATCGTCATGTGTTGGTTACTTTATGGTCTTATTTATATAACTATAAAAGTAATAAAAGTAATTAGTCTTTTGATATTGTTAGATAAAGTTAATATTGGGTATGGGCCATTTGGCCCAATTACTTTAGAGAATTGTGATAATTATTCATATATGAATTTTGGATTTTAAAGGATGGGAGCTTTTCCATCTTTAGGGATGTCAAAAAAGCCCAAGCCCAACGGGTATACCTGAAACTTGAAACATACGGGTCGGGTATACCCGAAGTCCAATGGGTATAGGCCGGGTACGGGCTTAAAAAAATCAGGTACGGATATGGAATTTAGGGATACCCGCTCGATACCCGGCCCATTTACCCGAATAATACCCGAAAGTATCATATTATAGATTTTCATATATATAAACTTAGTACATGTACTTATTACCTTCTCTATAGTCATATGTTGATATGTATTTAGCAGGTGCTTAGTGAACAAATAACTTATTTTTGAGCATGTATATTGGATATGGATGCTATCACCCTTTATTAAGTGGATGTTTATGCAATTAGATGATCCTGATACAACTACGTAATTAAGTAATTGTTTCGATTTAGTTTGGTATATGTGGTCTGAATATGATATGTAAGTTATCAATCATATTTTCATTTGTTATAGTCATTAAAATAGTAAAAATTATATAAACATCAAAGTAAAAATTGCACATTTGTCTAAACGGATATTTTTATGAAATTAACGGGTATGCCCGATACCCGATTGATAATTACTCGACAAATACCCGACGGGTAACAGGTCGGGTATGAGACAAAGAATTAAAACCGGGTACGGGCCTAGGATTACTAATACCCAGCCCAAGCCCAGCCTATTGCGATTCCTATACATCTTTACAAACATGCATTGCACACACATAAATGTGTATGGTACATGTGTGTATGTATATTTCATATGACCAAATTGAACTTTGGTGGATTGATCATGAAGAGTAGCATCTATATAGTTTATTGGAAAAATGTGTGGAGAGCACAAGCATTCCATAAGAAGGGACCATTTTTCCAAGTTTAAATACTAAATAGCATAGATTAATTTTCATGATTTTTGCTTTATATTGTTTGATCACAATTCCTTCATGAATAATTTATATTGATTGTTATTATTTCCAAATTTGATAAGTTATCTCTTTTATTATAATTTCTGTTATAGTACTTGTATTTTTTGTTGATACATCTTTAGTCACTTATCTTTATAAGAAGAACTATAGCTATTATTACAAAATTCCAATTAATGTCACGTGACATTCTCTCCTTTAACCTAAAAAAATTATTTATATTTTTTAAACTTTTTTAACAGTTAATTAAAGCATGAATATCACGTTATTAAAAATAATAAAATTAATTAATAAATGATTCCAAATAATTAATTAATTAAAAAGGTAAAAAAGTTTAATTAGTTACAAATCGTTACACGGGCTTGTGTAGTACCCGAAATTTAATTTACATATTTATAATATTTACGCACAAATATGAACGTATCAATATAACACAATGAGCAATGGATATATTTTTAATTGAAACATGTTATAAAATATAATACAGTGTAATGAGTTAGTTATATATTACAACTAAAAAATTCATTTTTTATTAACTAATTAAAGAAAATTTCCCTTTTTTCATAATTAACTAATTAACGATCTCAAATAATGTCAACCCGTGTAATACACATATATTTGTCATACATGTGTAAAAATTAATTAAAAAAGTTTATAATTTATATTTTTTTATATTCAACATTTGTGACATATGGGTTTCCAAAGAATGTTAAGTATCACTCAATTATATATTAGTAACAAAATACTAATTTACTTATTTATTTATCAAACTCATAATAATTATAAGTAACAAATTTACGATATTATATTTCTTAAAATAAATAATTTACTTATTTATTTATCAATCATATTTTCATTTGTTATAGTCATTAAAATAATAAATTATATAAACATCAAAGTAAAAATTGCACATTTGTCTGAACGGGTATTTTTATGAAATTAACGGGTATTCCCGATACCCGATTGATAATTACTCGACAAATACCCGACGGGTAACAGGTCGGGTATGAGACAAATAATTAAAATCGGGTACGGGCCTAGGATTACCAATACCCAGCCCAAGCCCAGCCTATTGCGATTCCTATACATCTTTACAAACATGCATTGCACACACATAAATGTGTATGGTACATGTGTGTATGTATATTTCATATGACCAAATTGAACTTTGGTGGATTGATCATGAAGAGTAGCATCTATATAGTTTATTGGAAAAATGTGTGGAGATTCCATAAGAAGGGAACATTTTTCCAAGTTTAAATACTAAATAGCATAGATTAATTTTCATGATTTTTGCTTTATATTGTTTGATCACAATTCCTTCATGAATAATTTATATTGATTGTTATTATTTCCAAATTTGATAAGTTATCTCTTTTATTATAATTTCTGTTATAGTACTTGTATTTTTTGTTGATACATCTTTAGTCACTTATCTTTATAAGAAGAACTATAGCTATTATTACAAAATTCCAATTAATGTCACGTGACATTCCCTCCTTTAACCTAAAAAAAATATTTATATTTTTTAAACTTTTTTAACAGTTAATTAAAGCATGAATATCACGTTATTAAAAATAATAAAATTAATTAATAAATGATTCCAAATAATTAATTAATTAAAAAAAGTAAAAAAGTTTAATTAGTTACAAATCGTTACACGGGCTTGTGTAGTACCCGAAATTTAATTTACATATTTATAATATTTACGCACAAATATGAACGTATCAATATAACACAATGAGCATTGGATATATTTTTAATTGAAACATGTTATAAAGTATAATACAGTGTAATGAGTTAGTTATATATTACAACTTAAAAATTCATTTTTTATTAACTAATTAAAGAAAATTCCCCTTTTTTCATAATTACCTAATTAACGATCTCAAATAATGTCAACCCGTGTAATACACGGATATTTGTCATACATGTGTAAAAATTAATTAAAAAAGTTTATAATTTATATTTTTTTTATATTCAACATTTGTGACATACTGGTTTCCAAAGAATGTTAAGTATCACTCAATTATATATTAGTAACAAAATACTAATTTACTTATTTATTTATCAAACTCATAATAATTATAAGTAACAAATTTATGATATTATATTTCTTAAAATAAATAATTTACTTATATTATATGGATACCATTTATTTAATTTGAATGAATGTTGAAATTTGAAATTCAAAATTTAAAATAGAGAACCAGAGAATTAATATCACCGCCCTCTTTCCCTTTCCTTCTCTCTCTCCCTCTCAAAGAAATCCTCAAATTGGCGCTGATACTTTCTCAAATCGACAGTTCATGTTGCCTCCTTCTCAACATGTTGCCTCCTTCTCAAATCATGACAAATTCAAGGTTAGAAATCGTCTTCTCATATTTGCTCTTCCTTTCTCAGTTTGTTTTTTAACACAAATTTGAAGTTCTAGGGTTCATATGTGGGTATCTATATAATCTCCGGTGAAAACAACCGTTTCTCCGGCGTGGAGGCGGTGGAGGAACCGGCTGCCGTTTCAGATTATTGTTCGGTCAACCAATCGAAATAGTTTCAGATTTCGCCAAAGGTTAGTCAATTCTCTCTTTAGTATGATTTTTTTTTTTTTTTGGGTGTTTGATTTTATGTGACATTATTTTTTGTGGGTGTTTGATTTTATTTCGCAAAAATTGTGGGTTATATCTAGATCTTGCTTTTATTCTTGCAAATGATTTTGTGTAGATTAGAAACCCTAGAAATTAGCATTGGGGATCTGGGTTCATGGTAAGATCAGTTTGATTGAAAGAATCTTAGATGAATCTGAGTTTTGAAACCGATGATTGTTATAAGCAATTGAGCATGGGATCAAGGATTCTTTCATGTTTCAAATGTTTTTTGGGGTATTAATAGTTGCTAAATGCTTGTGTTTTTTATAGGTTTTAGTCAAACATAGTAAGCAGCAAATGTCTCAAACAAATGATGGCAACCTCATGCCCTCAAAGGAGCAAGAGGTAGTATATATATATATATACTCAAAACATTATATTTTAGTTCTTTTTTATAGATCAGAAAACAGACGATGTTATACGTTCTTGATGTGTTATGTAGGAAGCAGTAATCAAGAAAAAGTATGGAGGGTTGTTACCGAAGAAAAACCCGTTAATCTCGAAGGTAAAAAGTGCTTTTTTTTTCGTTTGCTTGTGTTGGGAAGAAAAATGGGTATTTGATACCTTCTTCACAAATCATTTCAGATTCAAACTCAAATCGGTAGTTCATGTTTCCTCCTTCACAAATCAGTACAGATTTAAGGTTAGAAATCCTACTCTCATATTTGATCTTCCTTTCTCAGTTTGTTTTTTAACACATATTTGAACTTCTAGGGTTCATATGTGGGTATCTATATAATCTCATGTGAATTGAAGATTAATTGCAGCGATTTGTATCCACACAACACGATTCAGTTGGTATCGTAGCTCTTTACTTTCGGAATCATTACAGTAAGTTAATTATCTGGCGTTGTTTGTGTTAGTCGATATCATAAAGCTAGGGTTCTTTTTCTTAATAACTATGTTGTATGAAAGAAGCTCAATTTGGGTAGGGCTGTTGTTTATGTCAATTAAAAAGAGTATATGTTTAATTTTTTGACCTGTTTCCACTCAGCAGATTTTGGAATATATGATCGTCTATTCGAATTGGTATCTGTTGTGGGTTCTTAGTTGTTACCACACTCGATTGAGTAATGATATGCTGCAAAAATTATGAGAGGATGGAATGCTTTAAGGTGTACCATGTGTAGATTCAAAGAGAAAGTCATGTACTAGGAAAAAGTTACACATTAAGAACATTCATCAAGTAAGTTAAAGTGATGTTATCATAATTTGATATTGAGTTGGATGGACAATATTAGTGATATATATCCACCACCTTTGGATGCTAATATCGTACTGGATTCCCTTAAATGTTGAGCTATTGATTTAAGTGATCGAGGTTTAATGTTTAGGTTAAATTCTGCAGAGATCCTTCTTGTGCATTGAATATGGAGAAGCTTTTGGAAACACGATTCTATGCTGACCAACGTGAAAACCGTCGATTTATATCTACCATCTGTGATGGTCAAAAGGTACTTGACATGTGCTGATCAATGCTGATTTTGAACTTATTTTTGTAGGTTGTAAGCGATTAGAGCCTAACGAAATCGAGTGTGTACTGGAGCTGGAACAAGAACTTGTCTTTATTTGAAAGTGATAACTTCAGGTCAGTTTACATACAATAATTGCTAAAATTTCTTAGTAATACTGAAATTGAATCTCGAAATTAGTTTATTGTGCATTTGAAACTTGAAATCGTATATGTGTTGCACAGAGTAGTATGTAATAGAGCTAGGGTTTGCTGAATCTTCATAACGAAATCAGTTTAACTATTCGCATTTATTAAGCACACGAAGCAATTAAGAAACAATGTATTTAGGGAGATTGAATAGTAGCTTAGGAGTTATCGATGCAGATTTCGAAAGCAATTGTTCCTATACTAGAAACAATGTATACTAGAACGTTTATTGAACAGCGGTGTGAGGATTGTTCTACTGAAAGGCGATCAAAGTTAACAACAGTAAGTTACCTTGGAAGAAAGTACTGGGAGCGACAAAATCAAACCTAAAATACAAAATGAGGAGGCGTGAGTATTATTGTATTAATTAACAACAGTGTGAGAAAATGAGAGAGGCAACATGCCAGAGAGCATCGAGAAGGATGATAACAATACGATCAACGTTAAATCCCATGTTTGGAATTTTGGCAAAGTTTATTGTCATCCATATATTGGCAAAGTTTATTATTTTCCTGTAGATTTCTACCTGCTGAAAATCCATATTATGTGTGTTTTGTATTGCAGGATGAAATAGAAGCGCCTAAACGAATCTACAGCTTATGAGTATTTTGTATTGAAAGATAGCTTTGTCTCATGGTTACGAAGTTATAAACTGGTGCGTCACGTGTTCCTTACAGTCTGCTCTTATACACCAATAGTCAACGTTAAATCCCATGTTTGCCATTTTTGCTATTCTTTTACAGGGAGGAAACATGGAGCATATGAGTACGTGGGGATGAAAGAGTCATCAGCTTTGAATCACCAAAAATGTCCAGTCGCCATGACAAAGGAGTCAATGTTCAGGTCCTCCTTCGTTGCAGGTACTGTTAACGTTCGTTAGGGTTTACGTTTTGTACAATTTGATTATAATTTTGTTTTATTCTAATTAGGTTTGATGTGATTATATATTGGTCATCAACGAGGAGATGAATTACGTAAGGTGAATTCTTTTTCGCCAGTTTACAAACTATATTAAAAACATATGGAATGATATCTATGCTGCTTAAAAATTTGCCGAGTTCGACTTCACTACAGAACCTGCAAGTTTTTTGAACAAAAAAAATGCATCAATTTATATGATGATTTTAAGTTTAATTCTGTATCGTTTGATATTGTTTCTATTTGTCAAGTAAACCCATCAGTTTAAAAAGTTTAATAGTTATATTCCACCCCAATGGCAGTTCAAATATTGAATCAGTGGACCTCAATCGGTGAGGTATATATTCACCACCTATCTGCTGTCTATGTTTATATGATGATTTTAAGTTTAATTCTGTATCAGTTGATACTGTTTCTGTTTGTCAAGTAAACCCATCAGTTTAAAAAGTTTAATAGTTATATTCCACCCCAATGGCAGTTCAAATATAGAATCAGTGGTCGACAAAGAGAATGGCTAGAGGACGAAGATCGTCTCGATGAAGGAACTAAAGCTGGTTTCTTAATTTCTTGCTCGATTTGTCCGGAGGATGTTACGGATTGTGGAGATCGTGCTTTTGCAAAGCTTCATTGTGGACATCAGTTTCATCTATGTTGGTTAATTGTGCTTTTGCGAAGCTTCATTTACATTTCTTCAACCCATTTGGTGCACAATTATTGAAGCAATTGTTTGTTTATTTCACAGCTCCTTAAGTTGGACCTCAAATCAACAGCTTCTTGACACCATTGGAGTACAGGATGAGCAGCTGAAGGTACAACTCAGTCTTGAGATCTGGTGTTCATGTAGATGAAAGAATCATCTGCTTTGAATCATTTCAGGTCTCTCTGTCTCTCTCTGTGAACATGGAGCATATGATTGTTTTAGATCGATTCAGTTTGAGTTTTTCATTCGCGCAAATCACTTAAAAGTGTTCATACTTGCTGATCATATCTTTGTTCGTGTGAATCATTGATTGTTTTAGATCTGAGTGGTGTTATAACTAATGGTTAGGACTGTGTGTTGCTGAAAAAAAGAGAGTTGAAACTGCTTTGATTTAAAAGATGCAGTAGGTTCTTTCTAAGTGTTGATCGTATCGAAGAAATTGAATCGAATTTCGGATCGATTTCGGACTGTTTTTGATCTGTTTGGTTCATGTTTTGAACTTTTTGATTGATGTCAATCAGTTTCGGATCATTTTCGGTGAAATCGGATTGAAATGTTTGTTTTTTTCAGTTGAATTTCGGATTAATTCAGTTAAGATCTAGAAATTTTCGGACTAAATTGGTGATTTCTGATCAAAATATTCTTAGTTTTAGATCATATTTTAAACAATCTGTTTGTTTTTGATCGATTTCCACAAAATTTCGTGTGAGTTTTTGATGTAAAAATTTGAACTTTTCGGTATGTTTGGTGTGATTTTAAAAGTTTTTGGGTATTGTTCTTATGATCTGAACAAGTTAAATGTACAACTCAGTCTTGACATCTGGTGTTCATGTAGATGAAAGAATCATCAGCTTTGAATCATTTCAGGTCTCTCTTTCTCTCTCTGTGAATTACCTGTTGTGAATCAGGTTGCAGCTATTGTTACTCAGCCGCCATCAGGAAGAGACAGGGGAAGAAAGGTTTTGCCATCTCCTGTTGCACAACATGCTCTTCATAAAGGTTTCCCTGCAGATCTCATTTTCACACCTGTTAAAGCCAATGAGGCAGTACTATGGCTCTCTTTTTTGTCTACTGATTTCCTATCTTTAATAATCGGTTATGTTTATTGTTATCCATTAGTTGTCTATAATCAGTGCTTACATGCTCAAACAGATAGCATAATCAGTGTCCATGTCATTTTTACTGTATCGTTACATTCAGGTATATCATATACGATCTTCAAAGTATTTAAATGATAACATGTTTATGTTGCGATTTGTTTCCTGACCGTTTTTCTCTTTTCAACAGCCATGGGAGAGTGAGTTCATCGATTCACAGCGCGTTTGGACTGAATACGCTCTCAAGAGGCAGGAAGCTCAGTCGCAAAACAGGCGTTTAACACTTGAAGATTTGGAAGTGAGCTTTACTACAAGGAGGTATGTTTTTAAAACAGGCGTTTAAACCACTGTTTTTAAAACCTCTGCTTGTCTAGAAATCCATCAACTGCTGAAATGTATCCTCTGTTCTCATAACCTCTGTTTATCCTAACCACTGTCGATAGACAACAGTGGTTAGGATAAACAGAGGTTATAAGAACAGAGGATACCTCATTTATGTTAGGAAACCTTTGTTTTTAAAACCTCTGCTTGGCTAAAAATTCATCAACTGCTGGAATGTATCCTCTGTTCTCATAACCTCTGTTTATCCTAACCACTGTCGATAGGCTAGAGACTTTAACGTATATTCACTGTTTTAACCCAAAAGTGTTTTAACAACACTGTTTTAATCCAGAACACTGGTTTCAAAACACTATTTTAACCCAATGTGATTGAAGATTTGCTTAATTCATGTTTTATGGTAAATATATTTTCTTAATGCTTAATTCAAGTATTTATCGTCTTATGTTTTTATTGTTACGTTCGCTTATTTTTTGTTGTGCTTTTAATTGACACCTTATTTGACTTTGTTTTTAACTCAAAGAAAGTCACTTTTCCATATTATTACGTGAAAGTACCCGTCCACCGTAGTTAATTAAAAAATCGACCCAAGTCTCACAGTGGTTCAAACTTACTAGAGGTGGCAATTGTGTCCTGTTTAATTATGAATGGGTCGATTTGGTTTGTGTTTATGTCAAACTTGTCGAATAAAAGAAATTAGCTAAATGGGAAATGAGACAAATAGGTCAAACGGGCTGAAAGTCACTGGAAATTTGTTTTGATTCATATGTCAGGGTTGGAGTGGTTTTCTGTGGTAGACAATCTCCTGGAGGACACAATGTTGTTTGGGGTCTACATGAAGCTCTCAAAATTCATAACTCTAAAAGTCCTTTGCTTGGATTTCTCGGTAAGCATTCTATTAGTTCATTATATATATATATACACACACACACACGCATAGGTTATCATCAAGACAATTGTTTCATGGATGTAACTAGGTGGTTCTGAAGGCTTATTTGCTCAAAGAACACTTGAGATCACAGATGACGTACTTGCAACCTACAGAAACCAAGGTAACGTACAAGCAAATACAATTTTGTGAATGTATTTCTCTTCTTTAACGTATATTCATTAATGGCTGTGTAATCCTATAAAGGTGTTTATGATCTGTTGCGACGAACGAAAGATCAAATAAGAACGCAAGAACAAGTTGATGCCGCAATGGCTGCATGTAAGGCTTTGAAGTTGGATGGCCTTGTCATTGTTGGCGGTATGCTTGAACTATTGTTTAATGATAGTGAGTATTAGCGTTTTGATATTAAAATTCGTGTTTTCTTATTTATTAACGTTGCTTTTGTTATTGTTTAATGATAGTGAGTATTAGCGTTTTGATAGAAAATGTCTTTAACATTGTTTTATAAAGATATGTAACTAAACGCAAATAATTTAAATGATATATTATAATCTGTTTTTTAGTATTTGGTTTCGATCGTTATTAAACTTACCCGTGTGTTCACACGGGTCCTACAACTAGTAATGTCTTATGTAAAACATTAAAAAATTTCCAGTTTAGCACGCCACAACACACATTGTTTAATACTAGTTATCTACTAATTAATATATTTCTCTTTTTATAAAGATACAAAAAAAATTGATTGATGTCGTGGGAGTGGGGTCGAGTCGGGTCCAAAGGCGACGAAAGTGTCCAGCAGGACTTGTGAAAGCATGGACGTGTCACATGCTACCTCCTTATTGGCACACCCTGCCTATCCTTTCCACGTGTTCTTTCGTGTTTCAAATCCAAATTGGACTTTTTATTCTTCATTTACATTTACATCCTCCAAGAATATTGCCTTTTGCTTTTTCTAAATTATGTTTTTCCACTTTTTTCCTCTTGCAGTTGGTTCAATAATAAGGATCTACAGGCGATGGCGAACCCAGGAATTTTTCCATAGGGTGCGGAACATTTTTAAAAATTTTAAGGTTTTGGCAGTGCAGGACGCAAGAGAGAGAGAGCGGGATAGAATTTTTAAGGTTTTGGGCTTTAATTATTTTATTATAGTTTGAAATATTGTTGGGTTTGGTTAATGGGCTAAGACTTAGTGGGCTAGCTAGTTAGGAATTATAAGTGGGTAAATGTAGGTATTTGGGTTTAGTTGGTTAGGTATTAAAAGTTATATAATTTAGGTAGTATATATTTTTTTTAAAAATAAGAGTTTACTAAAAAAATTTAAAATATAAATTGATAACACTTTTTACCTAAGGGGTGCAGACGAAAAATTTCAAAGGGTGCGGTCGAAAATTCCAAGGGGTGCGGACGAAAAATTCCAAGGGGTGCGGACGAGATTTTCGACGGAATTTAGCCCTAATTTTTTTCCCCCCGGGGTGCGCCCGCCCACCTTGGGGTGGGCTTGGGTCCGCCCCTGTCTATGGGTATGGGTTGGACTCATGAAATAGCATACACTTTTTAGTACTTTTTTAGTATGATTAAAACTTGTATATGACATAGGTTAAATAAATAAATGATTAAATAAGAGGTACAATATACTATGGTGAATAAGATAAATAAAAAAGAATTTTAGGCTTGCTGAATTATCACATGTAATGAAACCATTAACTTATTTATTAGATATGGATTCAATGTTACTTATTACATAAACTAGGTTATAACCCCGTGTATTACACGGGTTAAGTAAATAAAATATCAAATAGTTAATAATGAAGATTTAACAATTATAAAACGATATTTTAAGACACTTTTCTGATATCCGAACAAAATTTTGTTTTATAAATACTTGTGATGTTTGTCAAGTTTATAAATATGAAAGCATTTGAACCATCGATTAGAAGACAAACTGTATCATCGACTTTCTCACGACGTGAACCCAAGTTTTATTTAAATAACAGTGGTCTTAATTTATTAGTTCTAAAAATATTGTTGAAATGTTTAGATTAGGCATATAACAATTAGCCAATTAGATAAACTTATAGCTACAAAATAATATTTAAATTAATTTGATAAGTATAAATTATCGGTAATTATTAAGTTATATAACTTTAAAATTTAAATATACGGACTTGAGTTGAATCTTAAAAGGATGGTTGTTTTTTGATAAATTTATTAGTATGATAAATGTAGTTATCATTCTTCTTGTATTTTAAATATATTAAATAAATAAATTATTTATTAAGCAAGAAAATCGTTCTCTCCACCCTCGTTGTGAAAATGCTCGATATTTGTTTCAATTATTAGGATATAATTTCAAACCTAGTAACTAATATAAATAAGAAAATCGTTCCCTCCACCCTCGTTATGAAAATGCTCGATATTTGTTTCAATTATTAAGATGTAATTTCTAACCTAGTAATTAATATAAATAAATAATAAGATAATTTATGGAACTTTATCCGTAAATTCTTAAATGTTTGAAACAAATATTAAATTTAATAATTTAAATTAAATAATAATTATCTACAATTAAGTAAGAGTAGATGATCTAGAATAATAATAACCTAGTAATTAATATAAATAAATAATAAGATAATTTATGGAACTTTATCCGTAATTTCTTAAATGTTTGAAACATATATTAAATTTAATAATTTAAATTAAATAATAATTATCTACAATTAAGTAGTAATAGATGGTCTAGACTAATGACAAGTGTCCTTTTATTAGTTTCTTTTATTATATAGTATAGATACTATAGTTCATATTATTTGATGAAAATAACAAAGTTGAACTCCATTTATAAAAAAAGAGTTAATTGCTCGGATAGTCCATGTGATTTCCCATTTTTTCACGTTTAGTCGCCAACTTTTCAAAATAGCATGTTTGTTCCCTGTGGTTTACTTACTTGTTACTTGAATGGTCCCTATACTATATGGGAGTTAGTTTTTTCAGTTAAGTTGACGTGAAATGACCAAATTACCCTTCCTATCGTTATTAAATAAATATTCAAATAAATCATTTAAAATATAAAGTGGGTCCCACCAATATATTTAAAATTAGATGATCCCCCCTTCCTACTTATATTCTTCTCCGGTGATCTTCTCCGATGATCATTAACGTCGGCCACCACCATCACGTTTTTCCAGCCACAACCCATGACCATCACCACCTACAAAAGCTCTGAACACCATAACGTTTTCACCATCTTAGTGACCACCACACCGTTTCTGCATCAAGACGCCACCACCGCCACACCATTGACGGAGAGAAAATGCGGAGGGATGACGGGTTTGACGGAAACAATGGGGAAAGGGATGGGTGAGAGTTAAATTAGGGTGGAGAAGGTGGTCGTGGAAGGTGGTAAAAAGGTGGAGGTTTGCGGTGGTCGGAAGTGGTTGTTGCGTCGGAGGTGGGTGATGAGGCATGCCAGAGGTAAAAAAAAACACACACACAAATACCACTTTTCTTTCATGCTCGTGATTCTCAGGCGACTCCGAGACCAAGCAAAGGGTTGCCGAAAACCTGCAACTCGTGACAAGCCGGTCGGTGGATGTGCCATCCGGTCAATAAACCCGCCACCGTTGCCTCACCACTAACCACCATCGTCTGAACCATCACCACCTTCGTTTTCAAAGCGCTACCTTCCTCATCTGCAGATTCAGCTCCCATGTCGACTGTTTAATTTCCTTAAATACTTGCAAGTTTTGACCAATCAATTTCATGAATTCGATGCTTTCATCATCTTCACTCTCGTGTCTTCCATCTGTTTATGATAATCAGCTTTGCAAACAACATTTATTGTGTCTCTCTTCCCTGCACATTGACTCGATCTGCACATTGAGTCGATCAGAAGAAGAAAAAGGAGGTGTTTTGGGAATTTTTGGCAGTTGAGAAGTGGTGGGGGTGGCCCCACTTATTTTAATTCTATTTATTTTAATAGATAATGGGGATACTTAATTTTGTTTTTATTTATTATTATTAGAAATAAGGGTAATTTAGTAATTTCACATTAATTTAACTGAGCAAACTAATAGACATCCACTCCGGGGACCATCCGAGTAACAAGTAAGCAAACCACAGGGAACAAACATGCTATTTTGAAAAGTTGGGGACTAAACGTGAAAAAATGGGAAACCACAGGGACCATCCGGACAATTAACTCTATAAAAAAATTAGCATGTTTGATATATATAGTTTTTAATTTGTACTATCTAATAAATAATAATATTAGGGGACTATATGTCATGATTCTATGTCTTTTTAAATTGTTTTTATCATGTCTTTCTTCTATAAAATAATATAATGATATTAAGTATAATTTTAAGTACGAATAGTAAGAGAAGCAACATCCATCTCCGATAATCTTCTGATATTGTTACACGTAAGTTTAGGTCTGTTACCAATCTTCTCCTCGAAAGCCTTTTTAAAGAAGCCCATTATCTCTTTTTTAACTAAGGTAGATTTTGTTGTCTATTTACCATAACAACCCATGAATATTATTATTGGCCTATTTACTATTAATGTACCCGTGAAAAATAATCGTGTTTTCGTCTCCTTCCAAATCCCATCTAATCCTAGCTCTTTGTTTAAGATCTTTGATTTTGTACTTCTCAAGCTCCTTAAGATCTTTCAGGCATTCCAATTTTGCCCACAGTTATTTTTTCGGACAGATCTTTATCTTCCGCAATTTCGTCCAATTTTCCAAATCTTCCTTAATCGTTAATTCCTTAACTAAAACATCCTTCTTCTATTTCTTGATACTCTCCCGGATCGCTTTAAATTTCTGCATTAAGATCGCGTCTGCCTCCCAACACCGATGAAGTTATGAAAATGGTAAAACAATCATTTTCGTAAAACTTAAAAGCTTTTCTTTTCTTTTCGAGAACTAGTGTTGAAATTCATAAATGGTGCAAATTAAAAGCTCAAATATCAAAACACACATTTTTCTTTAAGTTAGAGCATTTACATCCAACTCCCATTTTTTACCCTGTATTACATTAAAAATCAGTATCTTTTCTCTCTACTTTTCAATTAAATAGTATTTTTGTCATTACATTTTCTCTTCCTTCCAATCACAACCACTATCAAAATATACTAAAAAATTATAAGAGATGAACAGTGTCCCATCAAATTTACAGATGAACAGTACGATTTTCTCTCTCCTCTACTCACAACCACTTACAACCATTTTTCATAAAATAAAAACATCCCTCACATAATTTGAGGGGTTGGATGTGAATGCTCTTAGAAGCAAATGTGTATATTTGTCAAACTAGATGAAATATTTATATAATGAAGGTTGGATGTGAATGCTATTAGGGGGGTAGGGGTGGTATAACTCACAAACAATTCAATCACTCACAACATCCAATCAGGTTCTGCCATGTCATCAACCATTATTTCCATCACTCACATCCTTTTTTGCTGGAAATGGTCATCACTTGTACAAATTCCATCACTCACAAATTTTTTAATTTTTTATTTTTTTTAAATTATAAATTAACACAAATAAATATTCATGGCCGTTCAAAAGAAAAAAAAATCACATACATAATCACCATGAACCCTAGTTCAAGTTAACACAAAATTGAAGGAGATAAGCTTATAATCTCCTAAATTGATATGGGGCTTTCGCTCACACAGTGAAATCGACCCACAATCACCTAAGAATACCTGCTATTGGGGACCGAATGACGAGAATAGGTTGTTGCCGGAGCTCCGACGCCGATGGTTTCTCCGGTGGACACGCAGAAGATCAGCAACAATGGAGCTTTTGTTGTTGCTGTTGTTGTTGTTGTTGCCGGAGCTGCTGTCTTGCTGCTGTTGTTGTTGGTCGAATGCAGCAACAATCATTCCCCAACGGTCAAAAAAACGGCTACTTCTTTATTCTTCAACGCGTCAAAAACTCAACGCGTTACAAACTCAACGCGTGAATTATCTGGGCGGCGGCAGTGTTTCGGAAACTTTCATGCGTGAACTTTGTGTATCACGCTTTCACCCCGGGTCACCTTAGAAGCAAATGTGTATATTTGTCAAACTAGATGAAATATTTATATAATGAACTCTTGTATTTTAATACTTTTTCTGCATTGTTTTTAGTTTTACGATTATTATACTCATGCAACAATACATTTTAAAATTAAAATGTATCGATATAGTTAAGTTTCCATATTTTCTTAATTATATATGCGAAGTTTTTATTATGTATAATACAACGCCCTTTTTCAAATCACTAACGTGATAATTCATCTACTTTCGGTAGAAGACTTAGGGCATGTTTGGCTTAACTTATTGGTGACTTTTCCAAAAGTCCTTTTGGCAAAAATAAGTCAGGTAATCCTGACTTTTGCCTTCAAAAAAGGACTTTTGCCCTTAAAATGGAAAGCCAAACACTTCTCAAAAGGACTTTTGCCCCTTCAAAAGTCCTTTTTTCTTCAAAATAAGGAACCCCAAACACCCACTTAATTTGTGTTCATGTTTTCTATCTTTGTAAAGCGCTTTTTTTTTTTTTTTTTTTCTTTCTGAAAGGAAATCTTTGTAAAGGTTTTACGTGTTTATCTTGAATTGGTGTATACCTAAGTTAGATATCAATTTAGGTGTTATTTGGTTAAGGATTCATTATGGTGGTGTTTAATAGATGATGTGATTCTGGTGTCATAAATAGAGACGACAATAGAAAAATATGTAACATTGATACAAGGTTGGGATTTATGGCACATGCTTGTTCACTACTATTTTTTACAAACCCCCGTAGGTCAAGAGGGTAACACCCTATGCAGAACCCGGGGGTGGGAGTCTCATTGCCAAGTAGGCGAGTGAAGCTCATCGTGGAGATCTTTTTTATTATCGCGTTAAAAAGTTATTGGAAGTTGCTTTGGATGTGCATGGTTGATGAAAAGCTGCATGAAAATCAATTGTTATTAGAATGAGTGTCTAAACCTATTAGGATGATAATTGATATGTCCAATATTGCAAATCTACTAAAAATGTTGTAATTTTTCTTGATGCACATGAATATAACAATGCATTTAACACCTTTAATGGTATGTCCAAGCTCATTACAACGGTTCACAAAAAATGCAAAGTGATGGTGTTGTAATTGGTAACTACAAAATCAATGCTAGTTTTCTAAAAGGTAAATACATAAACACAGTGTGTCTCCTTTCAAAAAAAAAAAAAAAAAAAAAAAAAAAAAAACATAAACACAGTGTGTAAATGTTAATGATATTACAATTCATTATATTTTACATGACGAGTACCAAACAATGTTAAAAAAAAATACCACACTTCGTAAAAATTAACAAACAAACAATATTTAGCAAATCAGACAAGAAGATACAAACCTAAAACTTAAAAAACATCAAATCTTTGAACTCGTAATCATTAGCTTTGTCATCTAAGGAAAGTCGTCATCACGAGAAAAGCGCTCATGTGTTAAAAAAGAAGATAAGAGAAGAAGACGATTCCATTTCGGTTACATAAATAAAGATGATAAAATGACATAACTATCCCTAAAACGATATAAACAATATTAACACAACCCATTGAAACACCCTATGCACATTTAATATAGGTTGTGGCCAGAAGAGATTCTTTGTTAATAAGACATGCCCCTCTTCATGTATGACCAATGCGTTTTGGGTGCCTTGATATAGAGCATATGAAAACTCAACAACTAAGCATGTTCTTATGAGAGTAGTATTAAAATGGCTGACCTCCTAGAAGTCTCTACCGAAACAACAAAAAAACAAACTAATAAGATTCTGAATAGGTAACCCATCAGTGACAAATAAAAAAATACTAATGATACAAGAGACCTAGCGTCTTGGCCCCCAACTTCTTACTACTTTCATAAAAAAATACATTTTAAGGTAATCCCTCTTTTAAACATGCACATAGGAGTGCTTATAGCCCAATTGGTTAGGCCGACTTCTTCCCTTTGGGAGGTCGCTAGTTCGACTCCAACTTGTGGCTTATGGTGAGGGACGTCCCAATAATGGATCGTTACCTACCGAGGCATGGTGCGGTCCTGAGGGCAACCCGGTTTTTCATCCAGCTGTTACCCCAGCGAGTCTCTCGTGTGGGGGCAGTATGGTTTCCGGGCGAATGTCAGTTAGCGCGCCGGCCGGGGCCCGATAGAACATCGCGTTCGGTAAGCGGGGCTAATGGGAGCTTGTCATCGACAAGCTCTCAGTGACCTATTACTAGTCAGTACATAGAAAGTCACCCTTAAAAAAAAATTAAAAAGGTTAAAAATATCCTACCTAGTACCTACATTAAGAACCTTAATATTTTCCAAATTCACATGATGTCGAAAGTTGATATTAAATTAATAATACATTATTATCATATTACTTATCTAAGTTGCTTTCATATAAACAACCATATCCGGATAAAATCAACTAACAATTTGAACATTTGTGGCAAACGCTATAATGACCAGCGACTACACTCTTATCCTCCCTCTATAAGTGTGTTCACGCATGATTGGTGGAAGCCGACTCACGAAACCACACGTGCCATGCACGTCCGACAAAACAAACCCATACCGGGTCAAGTCAGACCCGACTTCCAACGTGGCACACCACTTAAAACCCGTATAATATCCACGCGGCACACCTTCGATTGTTTATCTGTTCCCCCTTACCGGGTCAAGTCAGACCCGATAGCCGACGTGGCATACCACTTATGACCAAATAAGATCCACGTGGCACACCTTCAATTGTTCCTTCTTTATCCATCGAAAAATCACCCACACCGGTTGTTTGTTATACTTTTCTAGAGAGAGAAAATAGAGAAATTGTTTGTTGATTGTTGATGATACCGGAGACATATCTAGGGTTTGTGAAATCTGAATCGGATTACATCAATTGATTGTGATATTTAGGTCGAATTCGTGCTATATAAATGAGAAATTGTATGTAGATGATGCCGTACACATATCTAGGGTTTGTGAAATCTGAATCGGATTACATCAAACACATCTATTGATTGTGAACTTTATAGGTCGAATTTGTGCTATATAATGGCGACGCCATTGACCGGATTGCAGCACCGGGAGGTAGGCGGTGGTGGTGTGGCGGTGATGGCGGCCTCCGGCGGAGGAACGGTGAGCCAGATCGATCCGTCTGGTGGTGGAAAACCGTCGAAGAAGCAGAGTTCGCCGGTGCATATCTTTTTGTACTTTCATAAAGCGATACGGTCGGAGCTCGATGCGTTGCATCAGTCCGCTATCTATTTTGCTACTAATTCTCATGTGGAAATTGAGCCGCTGCTGAAGCGGTATCACTTTCTTCGGTCGATTTATAAGCATCACTGCAATGCTGAAGATGAGGTTTGTGTGCTAATTGTTTTGAATTTGTGTGTTTTGGAAGTAAATATTGTTGAATCATGTGAACTAGGTGTTTAGGTTTGTTTTGTTAAATCTGTTTCTGTGTATAATTTGGCTTAGTTGAGGAATAACTGGTGGTTAACAATACATTTGTGGTGGTGTGTTAAGCAAGGTAAATTTTTTGAAATGACAACATGTGGCAACTTTAGGGATGTAAGTATGTGCATATTTACGGTTGTGATTGGACTGTGTAGAAATGTATTAGATGTGTTTCATGCTAGTTTTTGATAGTGTTGATGATTTGGTTGGGGGAATATTTGCTGGAATTGGTGCTGGATAGAATCGTCTTGCGAATTTCTGAAAATAGCTGTAAAGACGAGATACTACCCTAGCGTCTAGCGATAGAGCTAATGTTTGCAAACAATTGGTTGTTAATCATCAAAACAACCGGATTCTGATTTAATTGGTGTTCAATTAGGAGGGAGGGATTGGACAACCTGACATCTTTTTGGTGTCCCTGAACGTCAAATCTGTATGGTTTATGCGGGAAGCTAATGAAAAGGTTTATGTTCGGTTCATGCCCAAGAGTTTAAGGTAATTCACCTAATGTGGTTATCACAATCATGGGCTGCCCAGAAACATTTATAGGATATGAATTAAAATGGTCACAGATTATGCTGTAGGTTGGATATTACCAGTTCTGAATTGAAGAATCATAGTCAGAAGCAGCCTTATCATAGATAAAATGGAGAAAGGTGTTAAGACTTACGATGGTTCAGTCATATTTAATGTTGGTTAATGGTTAATGTTACGGGGTAGGAACTAGGTAGAGTGATGATAGTAATATAAATAGAAAAACTCTAGGTCAGGATGTCCAAAATTTAACATCAGTTACATCAGTTATGCAGGACGTAACTGTTTTTGGGATTATATTACATTGTGTATCTCGTCATACCAAAAATAGGAAGAGCATTTGAATGCTAAGACTGATATCTTTTTCGTGTCAGTAATACACTTTTTGGGGAAATATAATTAGAAACTGGATACAGACTTAGGAGAGAGATACCGCCAAGCAAGTTGAGTTCTATGGGAATTGGGATATTGTTTGGTAATATTTTTGTTCATTTTTTCCTTGAAAAGTGACCATTGTTTTAACGTGTTTATGGGGTAATTCTTTTCTTTTTATTAGCCCATACATGTTGACATTGTGGCAATTAAGGAGTAGGATTTCTGATCTTTCGGACTTTCATAGAAGCATGGGAATGTCCTTGCGCTGGTTTTGGCATACATGTTAAATAAAATAAATACAATAACTTAACAAGGAAAGCGCTTGAGTATTTTTGTTAGGTAATAGAAAATAATCCATCAAAGTAGTCGCTCTTTGACAATCTTTGTAGACGCCCTTCATTAAAACAATGTTAAACTAATATTGTGAGTCTTACAAAAATAATTAGATATAAATTGGCAACCTTTTGGCATTAAAAGAGTCTTGACTACAAATTATAAAATCCTCATGTTGTTTGAAAGGGGAAAGCTTCTACTGTAGCATTTCGTTTTTAAGGTAGTTTCTTATTGCCAGATCTATGCTATTTCCTTATAGTGTACTTACCATAATTAGTTTCCAGTTCGCTGTTTTGTTCTATTTCCGGCACTTTGCCTGCAGTAAACCGCCACCGAAACATAACTTACCAGTTGTGTCCCATTCAAATGATAAGTGACTGCTTGCGAACATTATACAAATAAATCTAGAATAAGAAGTTTCTTTTTCTTACGAAGAGATTAATCTTCTGCAAATTGAGTTTAGTTACTTTATATTCATGATTATTATTTGGAAAATGGCACATAAAGTAACTTTATATTTCTTAAGTTTTAACTAAAGCAACATGTGCACTTGCATATGGTTAGCGGTGGTTTCTTGAAGTAGCTTCTACTCATTGGTCGAAAGGGCAGAGTTGCACTTCCAACTAAGAATACTACTACTTTACATAAGAAGATTTTTTTGGATTATTATATGGTTATCACTTTTGCATTGACAGGTTATTTTTCCAGCTCTTGATATTCGGGTCAAGAACGTAGCGCGAACTTATTCTCTTGAACATGAAGGTGAAAGTGCCATTTTTGATCAACTCTTTACATTACTAGATTCCGATATGCAAAATAAAGAAAGCTTTAGAAGAGAATTAGCATCCTGCACAGGAGCCCTTCAAACATCAATTAGCCAGCACATGTCCAAGGAAGAGGAACAGGTAGTTCCCATTTAACCAACTAGTTTTTTTTTTTAAATAGAGTAATAACCACTAATGGTTTTCTTTTCTAATTCTTGTAGGTCATACCCTTGCTTGTTGAGAAATTTTCATTTGAAGAACAAGCGTCATTAGTTTGGCAGTTTTTATGCAGCATTCCCGTAAACATGATGGCGGAGTTTCTTCCATGGCTTTCAGCCTCTGTATCTTCTGATGAACGCCAAGAAATGCGTAATTGCTTATGCAGAGTAATCCCAGAAGAAAAGCTTCTTCAACAGGTGATTCTTTAACACTAATGATTATATATCTATATTTAGAGTAAGATGCAATTTTCGTCCCTGAGGTTTGGCCAGTTTGTAATTTTCATCCAAAAGTTTGTTTTTTCGCATCTGGATCCAAAAGTTTTGAAATCTTGCCATTTTCATCTGGCTCGTTAACTGCATTCATTTTTCTCCGTTAAGGCAGGGCATTTTTTGTCTTTTCTTTAACTTAAAGGGCAATTCGGTCTTTTTCACTTTTGGACAAGCATTTAGCATAATGTACAAGTATTCAAAAAAGACGAAAATACCCTTAAGTTAACAAAAAAGACGAAAATACCCCTGCCTTAACGGAGAAAAATAGATGGAGTTAATGAGTCGGATGAAAATGACAAGATTTCAAACCTTTTGGATCCAGATGCGGAAAAACAAACCTTTAGACGAAAGTCGCAAAACTGGCCAAACCTAAGGGACGAGTATGGCATTTTACTCATATTTAGCGGTATAAAAAAGGTTCATTCACTCATTCCTGTCTGACAAATTATATATTCATGTAATTAAAGATTATATTCACCTGGATGGACGGTGCCAATGCTATCAAGAAACGGAAAACTATAGAAGATGATGTCACGTATAATTGTTCTCCAATTGCCGAAGGAAATTGTGCATGTTCATCTTCCAGACCCAGAAAACGAGAATCTGTAACGAGTTCTTCAGATTCACCTCTTGATTGTCCTATTGATGAAATATTGCACTGGCACAAAGCTATTAAAAAGGAATTAGTTGATATAGCTGAAGCTGCTAGAAGTATACAATTATCTGGAGATTTTTCAGATTTATCTGCATTTAATAAGAGACTGCAATTTATTGCAGAAGTTTGCATATTCCATAGGTACCGCAACATAACATAGCATAGCATAACATCCTTTCGTTATTTTTAATGTTTCTGATAATGCACCTGAATTGATACTATTTCTTTTACACTTCCGCTGCAGCATCGCAGAAGATAAAGTAATATTCCCTGCTGTAGATGCTGAGCTGTCTTTTGCCCAGGAGCATGCAGAAGAAGAAAGTGAATTCGACAAATTTAGATGCTTAATTGAAAATATTGAAAATGATGGAGCAAACTCATCTTCATCTGAATTTTGTTCCAAATTGTGCTCACATGCTGATCATATCATGACTATCATTGATAACCACTTCAAAACTGAAGAACTTCAGGTGACCTTACACACAAAAAAGAACACATATTTTCAGTATTTTAGATTTTTACCTTCTGCTATTGACTTTTCTTGTTCCACTCGTAGGTTCTCCCACTTGCGCGCAAACATTTTAGTTCCAAAAAACAACGAGAGCTTTTATACCAAAGTCTATGCGTGATGCCTTTGAGATTAATCGAGTGCGTGTTACCATGGTTGGTTGGATCACTTACCGAAGAAGAAGCAAAATCATTTCTTCATAACATGCATATGGCAGGTTTGTTTGTTTACTTAGAGTAAAATCTTATTTTCGTCCCTGAGGTTTAACCACATTTGCGACTTTCGTACCTGAGGTGCCATTTTCATCCAAAAAGTTTGAAATCTTGCCATTTTCATCCTTGAGGACCAAATTTCGAGGGACGAAAGTTGCAATAATTTGCCAAACTCAAGGATGAAAATGGCAGTAAAACGCAAACCTGAGGGACTCAAAACGCACAAAAAAGTCATTTTGGATGGAACAAGCAAAAATGACTAAACCTCAGGGATGATTTTGGCGTTTTACTCGTTTACTTATCTTGAAATTAACTTCTCAAATTGGTATATCATTTGTTGCTAGTTAATGATTTTTTTTAATTTGTGCTGTTTTGGTTAGCCCCTGCTTCAGATATTGCTCTCGTCACACTTTTTTCGGGTTGGGCTTGCAAGGGCCGACCACGGGAAACATGTCTGTCTTCCGCTGTAACCGGCTGCTGCCCCGCAAAAGCATTTTTAGAAGAAAACGGCGATTCGGGCCCACCCTTTTGTCCCTGCAACCCGCCAACCAAACGACCCAATTCCACTTCACGAAAAGAAAGCAACGGTTTTGGTACTCCCGGAACCCTAACCGTTCAAGTAAAACAGTCGTGTTGTGTTCCCGGGCTCGGAATGAACAGTAGCAAATTGGGAGCGGGCTCCACGAAATCTTTACGGTCGTTATCTTTTGGCCCATCTGCTCCCTCTTTAAGTTCCAGTCTTTTTAATTGGGAAACGGGGATAAGTTTAATTGATGAGGGTACGGGTCGGCCGATAGATACAATTTTCAAATTTCATAAAGCAATTCGGAAAGATTTGGAGTTCTTAGATGTTGAATCGGGAAAACTAAACGACTCAAATGAGAGTTTTTTACGTCAATTCAATGGTAGATTTCGTTTATTATGGGGTTTATATAGAGCGCACAGTAACGCAGAGGATGATATAGTGTTTCCTGCATTAGAATCAAAGGAAACTTTACATAACGTGAGTCACTCGTATACCTTAGACCACAAGCAAGAAGAAAAGCTTTTTGAGGATATATCAACTTCACTTTTCGAACTTTGTGAACTTCACGACAAAAGCAATTCCGTTTCTTCAAATTGTAACGATACGTTGAGAAATTACAGTGAATTGGCAACTAAGGTTCAGGGGATGTGCAAGTCCATTAGAGTGACACTGGATCAGCATATTTTGCGTGAAGAACTTGAGCTTTGGCCTTTGTTTGATAGACACTTTTCTGTTGAGGAGCAAGATAAGCTGGTGGGCCGAATTATCGGTACTACGGGTGCTGAGGTGTTGCAATCGATGTTGCCATGGGTGACATCCGTACTTACTCAGGAGGAACAGAACAAAATGATGGACACATGGAAGCAAGCTACTAAAAACACAATGTTTACTGAGTGGCTGAATGAATGGTGGGAAGGATCTTCTTCATCTGCAGAGGCATCACCGTCTGAATCAGATAAAAATATTTCACAAGGTTTGTTATTTTGAGTTCTGAAAAACAAAATTCAGAATTCTTATCGAGTAAAATGCCATTTTCGTGAGGTTTGGCCACTTTTGTGACTTTCGTCCAAAAGTTTATTATTATTTTTTTCACATTTGGGTCCTCAAGGTTTCCAAATCTTGCCGGTTTCATCCAACTGGTTAACTCCATCCATTTTTAACATTAAGTCAGGGGTATTTTCGTCCTTTAACCTATTGGTAAAATGCCATTTTCGTCCTTTAACCGATTTGTTCATATTATTCATATGAAAACGGCAAGATTTGGAAACCTCGAGGACCCAGATGCAGAAAAATCTCATTTTGGATGAAACTCGCAAAAGTAACAACTATAGACGAAAATAGCAGTTTACTCATTTTTATTTGAGGAAAACCAACATCTAATAAAATTGATTCGAGATAATTTAACCCAGTAACCAGTCAAAATGATCGACATGGCAGCTGGCATGTCGGTCACTTTAGACTGTTAACTTCTTTGTTGACGTGGCACTTGAAAACCGGTTGTTACCTTAAATCAGAATTTTTGAAACTTCGATGTGTTTTTTAGTTTAAGTATGTTTTTCCATTATTATAATGATATTCATACATGTAGGATCTGAATCACATGAAGCCTTAGATTCAAATGATTATACCTTCAAGCCTGGGTGGAAAGATATATTTCGGATGAATCAAAACGAGCTTGAATCAGAGATAAGAAAAGTTTCTCGGGATCCAACTCTTGATCCCAGAAGGAAGGCTTATCTCATTCAAAACCTTATGACCAGGTGTGTTTATCTTTTTATTACGAGTAAAATGCCATTTTCGTCCCTGAGGTTTGGCCAGTTCAGCGACTTTCGTCCAAAGGTTTGTTTTTCCGCATCTGGATCCAAAAGGTTTGAAATCTTGCCATTTTCATCCGGCTCATTAACTCCATCCATTTTTGTTCGTTAAGTCGGGTATTTTCGTCTTTTTTATTTAGTAAGGGCATTTTGAATACTTGTACATAAAATGAAAAAGACCGAATTGCCCTTTAAGTTAACAAAAAAGACAAAGATACCCCTGTCTTAACGGAGAAAAAAGGATGGAGTTAACGAGCTGGATGAAAATGGCAAGATTCAAACCTTTTGGACCCAGATGCGGAAAAACAAACCTTTGGACGAAAGCCGCAAAACTGGCCAAACCTCAGGGACAAAAATGACATTTTACTCTTATATAAAAGTCTTAAGAGTTTGCAAGATGGGCGGGTGGGAAATGGGCCCATTCAGAAGTAAACGGGTTGAAATTGCCACCTGACTAAATTCTATGTTCTTGTTGACTTATATATGTAATGGTCAATGCAGTCGATGGATTGCTGCTCAGCAAAAGTTACCTCAAGGAAGAAAAGGTGATATGTTAGATGGTGAAGGCGTATATGGATGCTCGCCTTCATTTCGTGATGCAGAAAAACAAATATATGGCTGTGAGCATTATAAACGCAACTGCAAGCTTCGTGCTGCTTGTTGTCAAAAGCTATTTACATGCAGATTCTGCCATGATAATGTCAGTGACCATACAATGGACAGGTAACCCTTTTCTCTGATCAATAATAGAAAATATCCTTTATATTTCAGTCAAGAGTAAAATTCCATTTTCGTCCCTGAGGTTTGGCCACTTTTACGACTTTCGTCCAAAGGTTTGTTTTTCCGCATCTGGATACCAAAGGTTTGAAATTTTGCCATTTTCATCCACAACTAACTCCGTTTGTTTATTCTGTTAACTTGAAGGGTATTTTTTAACTAAAGTACAAGTTCATAATGCATAAGGTACAGATATGATGTACCTTATGCATTATGAACTTGTACTTTAGTTAAAAATACTAAGATACCCTTCAAGTTAACAGAATAAACAAACGGAGTTAGTTGGGTGGATGAAAATAGCAAAATTTCAAACTTTTTGGATCCGGATGCGGAAAACCAAACCTTTGGACGAAAGTCGCAAAGGTGGCCAAACCTCAGGGACGAAAATGGCATTTTTACTAAATCTTTTTGCTGACTCATCGTATCAGGAAAGCTACCACTGAAATGATGTGTATGAACTGCTTGAAAGTTCAACCTGTTGGACCAGTCTGCTCAACTCCATCTTGCAATGGACTTTCAATGGCAAAATACTATTGTAGCTATTGCAAGTTCTTTGATGATGAAAGGTGAGTTATTAAACAGTTAAACTACCCTTTAACTCTTTGGTAGGCATGAACATTTTCACAGGTTTTATATTTTATTTTAATTAAAATTTCAGGACTGTGTATCATTGCCCGTTTTGCAATTTGTGCCGACTTGGGAAGGGTCTGGGAATCGACTTCTTTCATTGCATGACGTGTAACTACTGTTTGGGGATAAAGTTAGTGGATCATAAGTGTCGGGAGAAAGGTTTGGAAACTAACTGCCCTATTTGCTGCGATTTTCTATTTACATCAAGTGCAGCTGTTCGAGCACTTCCTTGTGGTCATTTTATGCACTCGGCTTGCTTCCAGGTGGCTCCCTGTTACATTTTTTTCTTACTTTTTTTTCATAATCCAAATCGTTTTATGCTGAATTATTGTTGTGTTCACTTCTTCTAGGCGTACGCATGCACACACTACATTTGTCCAATATGCAGCAAATCTATGGGAGATATGTCGGTAAGCAAATGCCTTTTCGTCGAGTTATATTTTCTTAAATCTTTTTTCTTTTTCTTTTTGGTGACCATGAAAACCGTTCTGGAAAACTCACATGCTCCACCAATATCTAGGCTAGACAATTTATGACGGGATCCGTTAACACGGCATGACTCGAACGAAGTTAAACGGGTTCGGGCTGTAAATAGGTCGCCACATTGATGATGTTACTAAAAAACATCTCAAACGGTTCAACCTGTTTCTGACACACTCAACACGTTTAACTTATCGTGTTAAATAGGTTTATGCGACACGTTTATGACTCGTTTTGATAAACTGTATAGATTGAATAATTTATATTAATTGGATATGGATTGCAAATTTTGGTAACTTTTATTTTATCAAGTTAATTGTGTCCCGAACCATGTTTAGTGAATCATGTCAAACGTGTCGTATCATTCTTAGTGTCGTGTAATAAACAAGCCATGTTCTGGTTTACTAGTCGTGTCAAACATGACTCGTTTAACCAAACACGCCACTATTTGCGCCACCCCTTGAAGTTTTATCTACTTCAGTTTCTGAAGTTCATGAGAATATATATGTTTTGAAGGTGTATTTTGGTATGCTTGATGCTTTAATGGCTTCTGAGGTGCTTCCAGAAGAGTATAGAAACCGCTGTCAGGTGAAGATCTTTATACTCTAGTTCCATTCAACAGATTTTTATAAGCATGCTCTTTCACTCACTCTTGCTTTAAAATCATTCAGGATATATTATGCAACGACTGTGATAAAAAAGGAAGTGCTCCATTTCACTGGCTTTATCACAAGTGTGGATCCTGTGGATCTTACAACACGCGAGTAATCAAGGTTGATTCAATCGCTGAGTGTTCAAACTAGAAGGTAAAATCATGTAAATACAGTAGAAGTGAAGATATCTTTTTGTTGCATTTCTTTTTCCTTCTGTTCCATATATAAACGCAGGATAGTATATGATAAAACCGTCGTTGAGGATTTTCTAGGATTATGTTACAAGTGAAAGTGTACTCGGTTTTGTACTGTGGGGCGTGATTAGTCCCGGCATTTTGTTTTCTGAGCATTTGCTAAGAGACATGTTAAGTCAGTGCTTAGGCTATGTTTCATATAGTTTACTGAAACTCGATATGCTGGATGTTTTGTGGTTACTTGCCAAACTGAACTCGATTTTTAAATAACGTCGCTACATTGGCCAACAATGTCGTTTAGTTGGTTGATTTTGAGTATGAAAGATATGTTGAAACATTCTGAAAGATTTTGCCTCTATAATAAATAGATCAACATATCTTCCCATGGTTGGTTTGATCTTTTGGAACATATTCATATTTGAGACTCTTTCGAGAGATTCCGTCTAATTATTCAATATTGTTCAAATTGTCGTGGTTGCTCTATCATTGAACCGTGTATCGACTTTCTTCTCTCCTTGGGGTGCGATTGGTCCGTTGATTTTTTCTTGAATGAAATGCGATTTCTATAGGAATTGGAATTTCAAGGAAATGAATTTGAAATTTGTTGAAAGGATAGAAGTTGTCAAAAGAATTCGAATGTGTGAGAAAACGTTAGAATTTGTCTTTGATGATGAAAGGCAGCAGCGACGACTACAACGATGGTGGCGACAACAAGAAAGTTGGAGATTTCAATTCCTTTGGTTGAATTTCTTTACAACTAGAATTAAGCACCCCCGCGTTGCGGCGGGGGCCTAAAACTATGCCAAGTAACATCAATGTCACACCGCTGGTAGCGACCATCAACACTGAAGTTGCGGCGTATTAATGCGGAAATATAAGACCGAAACATATAACATGAAAAAAATAACTATGTCGATTTAGGACACGCGTTGCGACGAACTTGTTACATGGAAAAAATAGACGTAAAAACGTTGAACCACACACGCACGTTGCGCCGTGTTAACTCGCATAATAACGTAGAAAAGAATAACTAAGTCAATGTATGATCCGCCCGTTGCAGCGAACTTGCCAAAGGGGGGAAATAGACACATTGCGACATACTTGTCAAATGTGAAAAAATAGACGAAAAATGTTGAACCACACACGCACGTTGGGACGTATTAGCTCGCAAAATTTAGAACGAAACGTAAAACGAAAAACTTGCGAAAGATAAAAAGTATGGGGACCAAAGTTGTAAATAAAAAAGTTTTGGGTTAAAACTAAACAAATTAAAAGTGTTAGAATACAATGATTAAAACTTTTGGGTTAAAAATGAAAAATCACAATTTTTTTTTTGGAAAACCCCCCAATGCTTGGGGTACAACACATAATGCAACAATTTGTTGCAAATTTATATTATGGAAATTTGAAAAGAATATTGAATTCCTTTACACGAAGAAATTTGAGTGAGTTCATTAAATTTCATTCTCAATAAAAAAAGTTATTAATCCGATTTTATTGAATTCTGTGAACCGTACACACCATTACCAAACGTAACACGATTGGTCGTGACTAAACTCATCTTCCTTTTGTGTACGCATTTGGCTTCTCAAGATTAGGGCTGTAAATGAACCGAACGAATATGAACGAGACCATGTTCATGTTCGTTTGTTAAAGAATATATGTGTTCACGAACGGTTCATGAACACTTACCGAACGAGATTTTATGTTCGTGTTCGTTTGTTAAGGAAATGAACTTGTTCGTGTTTGTTTGTTAATTTTAGACAACAAACGAAAACAGACGTTGATGAATACAAATGGAAACAAACAAACACAAACACGCGTTCATGAATAGATCATATAATACACTAACATTTATTAAATATTTCATTTGTCGGGATCTTGTAATATTTAAATAAAAAAAATAAAACATTAATGAACTATCGAACACTTTACCGAACGTCCATGAACATAAATGAACGAACACAACCTTTGTTCATGTTGTATTCATTTAGCTAAACGAATGGAATTTCTTGTTCGTGTTCGTTTGTTTAATAAACGAACAAACACAAACGAACTTCCCGCCGAACGGTTCACGAACTGTTCGCCGAACGTTTAGTTCGTTTACAGCCCTACTCAAGATATTTAGATATTTGGTGCATTTTATGCATTTAATTTGATCGAGAATAAATTATGAAAATATAACTATTTTTAGTTTTAATTTATATCAACTATTCACATGTTTCTTTATGCAATAACACCCCTATATACTTGCTACCATCCAGTGAAGATAACTATAAGTTTATAACACATTACGAAAAAGGTTTTCATAATTCATATGAATTCATAATTTCATACAGAATTCTACTTAAATTAAATAACAAGTTGCCTCACTAATTAGCTAGTCCAAATTGAAAAACACCATCCTTATTCGTTATTTGTCGCCACCAGCCGTTGTCACCACCACCACCACAGACCCCGCTATCGTAGCTACCTGCACTGCCATCAGTGTCGCCACCTACACTGCCACCACAATGATGCCACCATGATGCCACAACCCACCGGTCGCTGCTAGTTGTCATATCATAACATAACGAACGAAATCCGTTTTGATATGCCCCAGTTCAACCGAGTTCTAAGCCAATTCTCCTTAAAACTTGTTTTGATTTGTATCAGTTTGATACTTTTATAAATCGACCCCTTTTTTATCTCATACCTAGAGGTGCACATATCAGGTATTTTCAATAGTCAGTTCCGGGTACAGAAATGGTTCGTGCTATCGGATTGATGGGAAAAATCAGGTATTGCTATAACCAGGTCGGTTCCGTTTCCGATTTTAGTCCAAAAAAAACTATATCGTGTGTACCAGGTTCCAGGTCGGGTATGGAACCGGTTCTTCAAGTTATGGGTATTATAATACCCTATTTTCGGGTATTGAAAACCCTGGTCCTGAAAGCTTCGGAAGCAATTTTCGAGTGTTTTTAGGGTGTTTTTATTTTTATTTTCAAGTGTGATGACCAAACCCAAACATCAATCAATCAACTATTAATACTAATTAGTAAGTATAGGGGTGTAGAAATACATAAAACAAGTCATATTAAAGGTTCTAGCGGCTCTCTATAGCCGCTGGAAACGGCTAGATCTCGAAAAAACACAACAACCGTTACCGGTCCGGTATTTTAATACCCGGTTAGGTAAATAAAAAATTGGTCCAGTACTGGGTGTAAATCGGGTATAATTCCAGTTCCAGGTATGGAGATCCAAATGTATACCCTATGCATACCCTACAAGTAGGGTTGGTTCTAGAACTAGTTACAAAATACCCGGTGTATAAAAGACCGATTCTGGGTATTTGGGTTGGGTACGGGTCCAGTTCCATTTTTTTGTGCACCTCTATCGTTATCTGACCTATCCTTTCGTCACTATGTGCTATAAAAAAATATAACTAGTCCTATTTTAATAACTTCTTTTTTCTTTTCTAAAACGACACATTTCAACCTTGGTGCCAGACCCATTTTGTTGTAACCCTTTTTTTAGCCAAACTCAATTCGACTATAACCCGTTTAATATGTTACCTGACCGGAGCGGACCTATGCGTTTTGCAGTCTTTCATTACTTAACACGAATACTAATATGACGCCCTAAGATGTTCATAAGTGTGGTTAATAATGTCATTTACTTTTTAAAAATCTTTATTTCAGAGTAAATTACAAGTTTTGTCCTTTATGTTTACACCAAATTGCAGAGGTGTTATTTGCCTTTAAAATTGACGGGTTTTGTACATAATGTTTCAAAATCTTGCACGGGATATCCTTTGAGCCTAACTCAGTTTATTTTTTTGGTTAAATCGGTTAAATATGGTAACCTAGATGTATTTTAGTCTTTTTACCATGTTTATTTAGTATTATTAAAAAAATAAAACGAAATAATTTTAAAAAATAATATTATTTTTATGGGTCAAGTTATTCTACAAAGGCTTCTAATTGTAAGAAGTGTAAGAAGGATTTATAGAGTGACAAGTTTCCAATAACCTAAAACTAAACCCACTACATCACCACCAAAAACCTAAACACCCACCCCCACCCAAAAACCTAAACCCCCACCCCCCCCCCCCCCAAAAAAAAACCTAAACCCCGCCCCCACCCCCTCGGCAAAAAAAAAAAAATTTTTTTTTGGGTGGGTGATGTGTGTGTGTGTGTGTGTGGGGGGGGGGGTAGGTTTTTGGTGGTGGTGGATGTTTAAGGTTTTTTTTTTTTTTTTTTTTTTGTAGTGGGTTTTTTTTTTGTGTAGTGGGTTTTTTTTTTGGACACTTGTCACTCTATAAATCCTTCTTACACTTCTTACAATTAGGATCCTTTGTATTTGATCATAAATCATAATCCTTATTTTTATAACTATATATATTTATATAGAAATCAATAACCATCAATTAACCACCCTCCACCACCACCACCATCTCCAAATCAACAACCGCCGTCATAACAACCGCCACCACCCTTCATCATCTACAACCACCATCACCACCACCCTCCACCACCATCTCCAAATCAACTCCCCTACCTAAAAACCCCCCAAAATCAATCAAAGCACGTTAGGTCGATGCGTACTGACAACTGAATTCCGTTTACGTTTTCCAATCTCTGTCTCTGTCTCTGCAACTCTTCCAATCCACCGATGGCGGCCCTCACCCGCCTCTTCAAACCCCAATTTTCATCCCTATTATTCAACCGATCACTTTCCACCGTTTCCCAAACCAATTTTCATCTCTATTATTCAACCAATTCTCCCAATTTTCATCCCTAGCCGACTATCTTCTCTTCTAGGTATCCCTCACATCGCCACTAGTGATCTTGTTCGTCGCCGCCCTACCCACCTGCAACCGAACCCACCACAACCACCCAACCGCCACCCACCTGCAACACCTTCGTCGTCACTGCCCCACCCACCTGCAACCAAACCCACCACAACCACCCAGCAGCCACCCACCTGCAACACCTTCGTCGCCGCCCCACCCACCTACAACCAAATCCACCACAACCACCCAGCCGCCACCCACCCACCTGCAACCAAATCCACCACAACCACCCGCCACATCCACCTTCTAACACCATCTCATGTGTGGATCGTGTGTGTGTGTGTATGAGAGAGTGACACACAGAGAGAAAGAGAGTGTGAGTTTCAGTTTTTTATTTTTCTTATTTATATGTTTTTTGTTTTCTTACAAAATAGTCATTGAATATTAATTATTTACACACTAGTCCCTGGAAAGATGAAATGACAATAATGTTCTCAAGTGCAAGGCACATGACCAGATTTAACCAAAAAAATTAACCGTGCAAGATTTTGAAACATTAAGTAGAAAACCCATCAATTTAAAGAAAAATGACACCACCTACAATTTGGTGTAAACATAAAGGAAAAAACTTATAATTTACTCTTTACTTTATATTTATATTTAAAAATCTATGTATATCTGTATCCATACTACTATATGTAACATTTGAAGATGAAACCATTGTAATTTACCTCAAAGTTTAACACACATTAGATGAATTTTGTTGAGTAGTGCTCTATGAAATAGTTTCTAATTTCACACATTTAATAGACTACTTATACTTAATATATTATTTAATGCACATGAAATAAATTACTTTATTTATACTACAATTGTTCTATATAATAGTTAGGAAGGTTGATTTGAGAAAAAAATTTTATTGAGAAGAAAAAGAATAAAAGGGTATAATTGTAAAACATTAAATAAAAGTTTTTTTTCTCATCTCATTTATTATTATGTTTGACTAATTAATTAGTTATTAAGACTATAATCCTCCACACTAAATATTTTTGCCTACACACATCAAAAGTTATCCTACACATTTCAAAATTTATCCTACACATATTGAAATTTATCCTACACAACTCGTAATTTATATTACACGCCTCGTATTTATCCTACACTTTAAATGAATTTTTATTTTTATTTTTTGTGAAAAATATATATATTAAAAATAAGTTACAAATTTAATATAGTTAATTATTAAAGATGAAACTACCAATTAATGATGTATGTAAGTTTATTAATATACCCTTATAGTTACATTAAGTACAAATATTAAATGAAGTCTAATGAAGCATTCTTATTGGTTGAAATTTCTTTTTTTTTCTTCTTACAAATAATTTATTCTCATTTGAACCCTCCACTATAATAGTTTATATTTTACCGGAAAAATTACAAGTTTTGTCCTTTATATTAATACCATTTATCAGGCGGTGTCCTTTTAATGAATTTTGACAAGTTTTGCCCTTTACAAGGAATTTTGTTGCACGTTTTGTCCTTTAGGCTTAACTCAGTTAGATTTTCTCTTTAAATCTTGTCACCCAAGGGTATTTTAGTATTTTTACCAATTTATTTAATATTATTTAAAAGAATAAAACAAAATATTTTGGGGTTGACTCTTGAAATAAATGGGTAAAAAGACTAAAATACCCTTGGGTGACAAGAGAAAATCTAACTGGGTTAAGCCTAAAGGATAAAACATGCAACAAAATTTCTTGTAAATGGCAAAACTTGTCAAAATTAATAAAAAGGACACCGCCTAATAAGTGGTATTAAGATAAAGGACAAAACTTGTAATTTTTCCTAATTTACCCATGTTTAATAAACTTCTCCTATTTCATACATAATTTAATCCACGTCAATTTATTTATAATAATTTAAACTAGATATAAATTTACCTTTAACTAGAAGATTGAGTCGATCGCGTTGCGCCGCGGCCAACGAAATTGACATGTTGTTGATCAGATTTACATTTACAATGTGTTAAAGATGTTTTTGTCGGTTAAGTCTGTATTACTATCTTATACGAATAAGTAATTCACCAAATAATCTCAATATAATTAATGGTATCATAATTACTACGTTACATGACTTGTATCTATAGAAATAACCTATCGTATTAAGCTCTCCGCGTTGCGGTGGGGTGTAAAAAACCGTGACAAATAGCACCAATGCCACACTATAGCCAACGACCACTAACATTGAAGTTGTGGCGTCTTAATGTGGAAAAATTAGACCGACATATAAAAATAGAAAATAATAACTAACTCGATTTAGGACTCGCATGTTGTGTAGAACTTATTAAACGAGGAAAAAATAGACGACGTAAACACACTGAACCACACACGTACGTTGCCCTATGTTAACTCGCAAAATTTAGAATGAAGCGTATAACAAAACCTAAAATCGTTAAACCACACACACACATTGTGCCGTGTTAAGTCGCAAAATTTATATCTAAACGTAAAACAAAAAAAATTGCAAAATATAAAAAACATAGGGGATCAAAGTTGAAAGTAAAAAGGTTGTGATGAAACACTGGTTAACACCGAGGGTTAACTAGCTGGGTCGTCTCTTACGTGGGTTCAATCTCCTTCTCTACTCACTTAGGACTGAGATCCTGCAAAACAGCAAACCGTTAGCTCGTTAAGAGGGGAATATGGGGGTTTTCCTCTTAACCGGGCTCCAGCGTGAGAATAAGTACTGTTCCGAGGAGTAAATAGTGTGTGTTAGAGGTGAAATGCAAGGAGAACATAATGGATAACCTGAATGATGAAGGGTCCTATTTATAGCCGGAGGGTGAAGGAGGGAGGATCGACCTTGCCAGCTGCTATTGGGCGGCAGCTGTCCAACCAAGGGGAATATCCTCTTGGTCTCCTCTGCTGTGGTCAGGATAGTGGTACACGTGGCGCGTCAACATTTGTCCATGCTGGAGAAATTGTACAACTGCTGTCGGTCTGCCCCCCAGATTTGTCGCAGGTCTACATGGCGCCTGATTAATGGTGACACGTGTCGTTCTTTCTGTCTGGAGGAGGATCTTTGGTGCCACATTGACGTCTTCCAGAAGCTTCTAGAAGCTTTTGGATTTTTTTGCTGATGTAGGCGCCATGTAGGATGAAGAAAGTGGTGTGGTCCCTGCCATGTGTGCATGGAATTGGGACCATACCTCTTCAAGTCCCCCTAGTCCAGTGTGCCTCCTAGTTGAGTTGACCGTCTAGGAGGGATTCTGGACTTATAAGGGTAGTGGTTTTTGTTGTTTGTCTTTGTAAGGTGCATGACAATGGCCTTACGAAGTTGAGCCAAAAGGGTGCACGGCGCATGGCGCATGATGGCAACCTTGCAAAGTTGAGCCAAAAGGGTGCACGACGCATGGTGGCAACCTTGAAAAGTTGAGCCAAAATGACGCACGACGCATGGTGGCAACCTTGCAAAGTTGAGCCAAAATGGCGCATGATGGCAACCTTGCAAAGTTGAGCCAAAATGGCGCATGGCACATGATGGCAACCTTGCAAAGTTGAGCCAAAAGGATGCACGGTGCATGGTGGCAACCTTGCAAAGTTGAGCCAAAATGGTGCATGGCGCAAGATGGCAACCTTGCGAAGTTGAGCCAAAAGGACGCACGACGCATGATGGCAACCTTGCAAAGTTGAGCCAAAAGGATGCACGATGCATGGTGGCAACCTTGCAAAGTTGAGCCAAAATGGTGCATGGCGCAAGATGGCAACCTTGCGAAGTTGAGCCAAAAGGACGCACGGCGCATGATGGCAACCTTGCAAAGTTGAGCCAAAAGGGCGCACGGCGCATGGTGGTGACCTTTCTTTTTGGCGGTTCCTTCTGAAGGAAGTTTCTTTTCTTGGGATGAAGATAACTGACATGACTGACGTGCCGTCTGATGTTGCTGTCTTTTTGGAGATGAACAGTCGCCTTTTCAGAGCTGTCAGTTACTTTCTTGCCACATGTCGGATGCGTGCTGTCCACTTCCCCGAGAATCGAGGTGACGGTTTTTCTCTCTTCTGACATGTCTTCTTCTCATTGGGCGTCGTTTTGCTTTTCTGACGGTCCACTACCCATAGCATTTAATGCGATGGGTATAAATAGGTGGTGGTTCCCATTTTTCCTTCACTTTCTAAAATTTAAACTTCATTTTCCTCTCATCTTTCTCCGCTTATCTCGTCTTTCTTATCTCCAAATTCTTCCTTCCATCTTTTATAGTCATGTCTACTGGAGCGAATCCTTCGAGGAAAAGGAAATACAAACCCCGGAATCCTCTTGGTGCTGATCGTGTGGAAATAAACTGGAAGGAGGAAGAATTCCAAAATCTTATTCGTGATATGGGTTTCCGATCAGAGTGGGGTGCTCAGTTTCCAACCCCTAACTCTACCGCTTTGGATGCTCCACCGGGGTACATAACGTTATATGCTGTGTACTTCCGGGAAGGTAACTTTCATCTTCCCATGACGAAGTTCACCGGAGAGGTGTTGACAAACTATGGGCTACACATTTCGTAGATAAACGCCCTAGGGTTACCCCGGATTACTCACTTTGAGTTCATATGCAGGGCCAATCGCATTGAACCGACTTTCGAGATGTTTAATGTGTTTTACTTTGTGAGTTATACTGGTGGTTTCTACTCTTTCAACTCCCGCACCGGTGGAGTTAGTCCTTGCAGTACTAATCCACCGAAGAGTCTGCATGATTGTAAACAAAAGTTTTTCTACATTCGCCGTGGAGTCATTCCTATTGATATGCATTATCGTGAAGAGAGTGAAGGAGTTCCTCGTGTGAATGTGTCTATAGATTTTGTTCAGCAAGAGTGGTACAAAGTGTTGACTCGGAAGGTTACTTCTATCACTCAATTTGAAGAGAGGGTACTGGTGGCGGCCGGGATGAGTATGTTGTGGGCACCCTAGAACCCTAGGGGTGTTCCTGTCTATGGCTACCAAGGGAAGGGTATTACTTTTGCTGGTTTATTGTTATGTTCCTTTCTGGTTTGTCATGCTTTTCTTTATGTTATTGTATTTTGCAGTGGGCTACAGTTTGATAAACGTTCTTGACCCTAAAGCCGGTGGTGCAATGGTTGTTGCATATTTGCCTGAAGGAAAGCCTGTGTCGTTGGATCAGATAAGAGATCGCTTCTTGCACCCTACCAGTGAAAGCTTTGCCACTTATGCTAACACCATTTTAGGTGAAGATGGTGGGGATGATCTTGACAATGTACTTAGTCCTCCTCGAGAGGAGGTTATCATCCTTTCGAGTGAGGGTTCTGATAGATCGCGTGAAGGTCTAATCCTTCGTTCCCCGCGTGCAGGTCCAACACAAGGGGTTATGAACGAGCCTGTAAATGAGCCTGCTGGTGACGATGTTGATGTTCCTGCTGATGCTGCTGAACAGCTTGAAACCAGGAAGAAGAAAAAAGTAGATAAGCCTGAGAAGAAGAAGAAGGTTAAGGAACCTGTGACTGGAGCTCCTCGTAAGCAACCTTCTAAGTTCTTTTTCCTGGACTATGTTGTCGTTTCTGACATGCTCTCTGGTTTAGACGCAGGAGATAAGCGTGCTGAGCGTAATCCTGATGATGATGCTACTTTGACAGAGATAATGAAGAAGAAGAAAGTTCTTAAAGACAAGAAAAAGGAACTTGATGAGCAGGCTGCTGCTGCGCTTGCAGCGAAAAAATCTAAGCTTCAGAAAGAGACTCCTCCTGCACCTTCAGAGTCAGAGATTGACCTGGGTGTTTTTAGTGCAAAACATGGTAACCTTCTGGAGAAGATATATGCGGCTTCTGGTTCTCGAGGTACGGTTTTTTTGTTTGTATATGCCTTTTTCTTTGCCTTTGTTTCTTGCTTTTGACTATCGTGCTTGCCTTGTAGCAGGTGTTAAATCCGGTAAGAGTGCTCATAAGGTCGATATTTCCATGATTACTCCTCCTACCTCTCCACCTTCTAGAATCTTTGGTCTATCTCCTCCACATGCTGATCCGGGAAAAAGGAAAGAAGATGATGTGGAGGTTGAGCAAGTTGGGGAGGGTGGTGGTGATGGTGCTGATGCTGGTGATGGTGGCGATGGTGGTCGTGGTGGAGGTGTTGATGTTGAAGTGGAATCGAGTGAGGCTACTCCCCACCACACTATTTATACCAAGGTTGTCTGGGGCTCTGGAGAGGGTGGTGCTTCTGGGACTCGCCATAGTCCGGAGTATGAACATGTTCAGGGTGGGTCTTGGGATACCCACAATCCTGCGTGTGCCGATCTCCCACATGCTCCTCGATGGAACTTGACTCAGGGCTCTCGGATGATTGATCTTGGCAACTGCCGTGAATTCTTTTCTTTATCCCTCCCCCCTGCTGAAAGTTTATTTCAGAAAAGGCGCAATCGGATGGATCTCTTGGATGATCATATCCATGCTGGGGTCAACTTTTTTGCTACCTCCCAAGAGATTGCCCGGGAATGGAAGTTGATGGGGGATGACACGTTGGAATTTGAGGCCGCTAAGAAGGCGTTTTCTGAAGAGAAAGAAAAATTCAATGCTGAGAAGAAAGGTTTGGCGTGGAGGGTTGCTAACGCGGAGGAGAAACTTGCTAAGGAAAAGCAGTTTAACGCTAACAAGCAGAAAGAATGGGAGGCTGCTTGTGAACGAACCAACAAGGAGATGCAAACCCAACGTGATACTATTGTCAGATTATCGGGAGAGAAGAGTAAAATAAGCGATGAGGCTGAGCAGGAACGTGCTACACACCAAAAGAGAGAGAGAGAGAGAGAGTGAATATCTCCAACGGATTGCTAACTTGCAACAGCTTGTTACCAAAAAATTTGCGGAAGTTCGGGCTTCAGAGATTATAGCGGAGGAAGCTAATGCCGACAGCAAGTGGATGCTTGCCCGTGGCGTTCCGTTGGTATGTTTTCCTTTGCTTCTCTAGTCTGTCTTGCTTTGTTTTTTTGTTTTGTATATTCATTCTATTTTTTCCAGATGGCTGATCGTATCGTGAGGTCTGAAGAGTTAGCTACGTATATGTACGAACTTGGTGAAGCTGCGTATGATCATGGTCGTAAAGACGGTTATGCCGAAGGAAGATCAGCTGCTGAGGCGAAGGAAGCACTGAAGAACTTTGACTTATATAAAACTGACTGTGCTGCTCGTTATGCTGAGAAGCGACAGGGATTCGAGTTTCTCGAATTCGCCATTGTTAAGGCTGTTGGGAAATTATCTCGAAAACCTGACGGAGTCGCGTTGTTGAAGAAAGCTCTTGGTGATGAAGATCGTGAAACTGGGGGTGCTGGTACGAGCCATCAAGATTGAAGGTTTCCGGCCTACGTGTCATGTATAGGTTTGATGGCCTTGTAATCGTCCGACAATTCCCTTGAACAATTTACCTTATGCTTTGTAAACAATTTACTTTCTGTTGCTATGTTTGTTGTTATTTTGATACACTTAGTATGCTTTATGCTAACTGTGGGGTTTTGGTCTTTATTTGTTGTGGATTTGTTATCGTTACAATATGTGCATGTGTAATTACTTTGGTTAGGTATCACGAATGAATGATGGCTGAGACATGTTAGGTTGTGTTAGTCATCCTAGCTTTACACTGTATTGTGTTATGCTTGGAGAAACTTTACAACGTTTGTTCTATCGTTAAGAGCGTAGTTTGATTCGCCTATACGAAGTAATCGTTTTACAGGTTATTGTGTTGACCCTGTTGTGCTTAGCTTTGGGGGTCTTACAATGTTTGTTTTACCATTTTTACGATGCTTCCGTGTGTAGATGGGCACAAAGTGGTATTTGGTGTGACAGGCTTTAGTTGTGTTTTTGACCCGACTGTGCATTAAGTTGTGACGAGCCTTGGAGGTCAACATTTCCTATGTCTGAGCCATTGATGTTTTCATGTATGCCCGAAGTAATATATGCAGTTGTAACAGAAATTCACACAAGATAAGATAGCCAACACTTCTTGTATTAAAGTTAACTGTGTTGGGCCCACGACCATTCATTACAAGGAAAAATAAGACTATAACCGTCTACATATAACATTTCCTTAGTTGCTGGGCATTCCAAGTCCCGGGGACTTCTTTGTTTTCAAGTGTGCGTAGCTTGTACGCTCCTTTCCCGAGGACTTTATCTATGACATAAGGTCCCTCCCACTTGGGAGCTAGTTTTCCCGTTCTTTCGGCGTTGGACGCCTCGTTGTCTCTCGAGACGTAGTCTCCGGGATTAAAAGTGCAGATTCTGACCTTGCTGTTATAGTATTTTTTACAGCTTGGTTTTGTATTTTGCCTCGTTGATTGCTGCCATCTCTCTTCTTTCTTCTAGAAGGTCCAAATCCAACCTTCTTTCTTCCTCATTGTTAATCATATTCATGGAGAGCATCCTTGGAGATGGCAGGCCAATCTCTACAGGTATTACGACTTCAGACCCATAAACTAGGCTGAACGGTGTTTCACTGTTGCTTGTCTTCGGCATAGTTCTATGGGCCCATAGTATGTTGGGCAACTCATCAACCCATCCTCTTCGCTGCGTTCCCAGCCACGCCTTCATACCGTCCATGATACTTTTATTCACTGCTTCTATAATGGATTTAGGTGGAAGTTGGGACACTCACCTACCATTGGTTGAATTTTCATACAATAATAGTTATCATGCAAGCATTCAAGCCGCACCGTTCGAAGCTCTCTATGGGTGTAAGTGTCGACCACCCCTATGCTGGGCAGACGCGGGTGATAGACAGCTTGTTGGCCCAGAATTGGTCCAGGAAACAACAGATAAGATTTTGCAGATCCGAGAACGCATCAAAGTGGCTCGTGATCGAAAAAAGTGTTATGCGGACCGCAGAAGAAAACCTCTGGAATTTGAGGTGGGAGACATGGTTTTGTTGAAAGTTTCACCCTGGAAGGGTGTGGCACGCTTTGGGAAGCGTGGGAAGTTGAACCCCAGATACATCGGTCCATTCAGAATCCTGGAAAGGATTGGTCTTGTAGCCTACAAGTTGGACCTACCTGCAGAATTGAATGGCGTTCACGACACATTTCATGTATCCAATTTGAAAAAGAGTCCAACTTAAGACACAGTTGTCATTCCTGCCGACGAAGTTCATGTTGACGACACACTCCACTTTATTGAAGAACCAGTTGAGGTTACGGATTGGAAGGTTAACAAAACACGCAGGAGTAGTGTCAAGCTCGTCAAGGTTCGATGGAATGCATGACATGGCCCAGAATTCACATGGGAACGTGAGGATCGTATGAAGGCCAAGTACCTACATTTATTCCCCAAGACCCCTGCAACTAGAAGCAGAACCTAAAATTTCGGGACGAAATTTTCTTAACGGGGGGATAATGTGACAACCCTCACAGTTACAGGTACCGTACAATTAATTAATCTTAATTATGTGCTTAATGACTGTGCTTGATTACAACTGACGATTTAAATTGCTTTATGATTTTTGTATCATACAAACATATGCATCATATTTCATACAGTCACTCCATTTATTACACACAAACTTTAGTGACATACTTGATGCACAAAGCACAATTAGCACACTGAACGGATAATTCGAAAACATGTTGACAATGCCAGCACATAGACAAACAATGTTTTTGAGGCCAGTATGAGCCAGAGACAGGGTACTACACTAGTATGGAGTGTAGGGAAGTGAGGACCATAAAACTGCGTCACTAGGTGATAGTTAAAGTACCGGGAAGTGCCTAAAACTCACTAATAATGCAGAATTCTGCATTGTTTAGCAGAAATTCAGCATTTAACATGCTAGTAATGTGCAAAATTTTGGCAGAATGGTCCCGTATGCTTTCCTAAGTGTCGGGAATTAAATGTGACACAAAAAGATATATAAAAGGCATTATACGGAATAATTAAGCACTTTAACGGAACGGTATCTAACCGAACAACCGGACATTACCCGGGGCACCAAATTTTTGCCAAACACATTGTTTAATTATTTCTTGGCTAGTCATGATCCCCGTACACCGTAACACCCACTAGAAACCTACTAACTAATACATGTAACTTATTACTTGAACTTGAACTAGTAATTACCAACTATCATCAAAATATTACATCTAACCCCCCTCCCCATGCCCTCTTACGGTCACAAGAGGACCCACAAAAATCCCCACCATACTTCACTACTTACTTCCTAGATTTGTTTTATTTTATATTAGATTGTTGCTTGTATGTTTAGACAAAATATTGAAAGGAAGGATATAAGTATGACACATTAGATTTCCATATCATTCTCTCACATTCACAAGATCACACCATCTTCTCACATCTCTCCCTCTCGGCTCAACATAACCGCCACCACCACCACCACCACCATATTACCACCATATTCTTCCATTTTTAAGCTTCATCCAAGTGCTAGAAGGTGAATTAAAGGAGCTTGAAGTTGGAGATCATCAAGGAGCTTTCATACATTACTTTCATCATCCATTTTCACCATCTTTTCACTAGATTTCTTCCCTAGCCTTTGAGCTAGTAGTAAGTCCTTGTTTAACCTTTGTTTACTTCCATTTTGAGTAGTTAAAAGTTGTAGTATGAAGAATATCACAAGAACACTAAAAGGGTTTAAACAAGAAACTTGAACATAAAAGTTTACATAAAGATGAAACATAATGAAATGTTGTTAGTATGATGCTGTAGTGAATATGTTGTTGATTGCATGTTGATTCTTGGTTATGTGATGTTAATCACCATATGGAGCTTGTTAAATGATGTTTAGAAACATGATTTAACAAGACTAGGAAGGTCATGTAGATCCGAGTTCTACAAAAGATGAACTTCTAGTTTAAACATGAAATAATCATCTTCTAGTTTAAACATGAACTTGAAAGAAAATAATTTTCTTGAAATATAATTAAACGAGTAGGTTGATGGTCATGTAGATCCGAGTTCTACAAAAGACTTTTCTAAATAAACCAAGTTTAAGAATCGATTTTTGGAAAATCATGACTTGTACATACACTTACACCATTTTTGGAAATGAAATAAGTGTAGAAACCTTTTATTTACAAGAAGAGTTCAAAAGATTAATTTTTGTAAAAATTAATTACAAGTTGTAAACACTTAACTCTTTCAAGAAAACGATTTTTAAAGAAATGAATACACTTTGGAAGGTAACTAAGTCCACTAAACGCTTTACCAAGTTACTACGCGTTTTCGGGATATATCAAGTTCATGATTAATATGTAACGCATGTAGTTTTTGCTCTCGGTGATGTAAAGTTGTTTAAAGGATAATTGTTGACGATTATTGTGATTATTTTGAAAAGAAAATGATATGCTTATTAGCATGGACGCCTCCATTTACAAAGGAAACTCTGGCGAAATTTCCCAAAAATTTCAACACTTAGAAATTATTTTCTAACGAATGTTTACAATTGTGTTTTAAACTTTGTCTTTCAAAATAAACTTCGCCATAAGTTTTGTTACAAAAATACAAAGCGTCGGAGGTTGGTTTTCGTAAATAAAAGCGGATAAATATATATTTTATACTAAAACGCTTGTGTAAATATTTGCATGATTTGGGAACTAGTTATATTACTTAGAGAAAAATAATATAACTTAACAAAATACCGTTACTAGTATATTTTGGATGGATAATATTTTGATAACAAAAAATATGAATTATCACAAAATATAACATATTTTTGAACAAGTAGAAAATATATTACTTTGAGAAGTAATAATATATTTTCTTAGTATATTTGGAGAATAGATAAATTTTGGGACAATGTTTATTTTCTTGAAAACACATTATTTTTTACAACTAAGTTATCATGTACTGTTCTAAAAGTGGGACTTAAGAGCACATAATATCAAAGACTTTAAATCACAAAAATACATGTATAAAATACCCCCATCATTGGGAAGGAAATACGCACATAAAATACTTGAGAAGTATGAATACGAAATAGTTGTCTAACTATTATTTCAAGATCTAAAAATATAATGTAAGTTAAAATAATTATTATTTTAACAATAAGTTATAACTTGGAATAATATCAAAGTAACGTAACTCAAACCGTAAATACAAAAGCAAGGCACGGCCCTTTCGTCTAATAGACATTAGTATGGTGTAGGTTATCGTGTAGCTGACAAGGTTTGAGTACGAGCACAGGAGACGCACTACAGTGAGTTCATGTCCCCATTTTCTTTTAACTGTTTTCAGTTTTATACTCCGGGGGTGAAATACATGTTACAATTATACAGACATTTTATACATGGTATGGTTAGCTTGAGGAGGGCATACTACTTAGATTATGTGAGTGGGTAGGCGGATACTTAAGGCCATTAATCCTCGTCGTAGGACCGATGGACATGAGTGATAGATCTATTTGGGTGTAGCGAGCCCACACCCATGAGGCCAGGGTGACCCATAGTGGTGACTGTGTCTTACAGCCGGAAGCCCGGTGCAACTCCGCTAGGTTTGAGTTTTCCTGCATCACTTCACACATACCAGTGGCTTTGCAACCCGTTGGTGATCTCTTTATCCTTATTGCTACATACCAGGGACTTTCATACATACAGACATATTTCAAGGGTATATACATACTCACATACACATGAACTCGCTCAACTTTTTGTTGATTTTTCAAACTACATGTATTTCAGGGAATTGATCGGATCTGGCAAATGTCTGCATATGTGTCAAGCTGCGTACTAAATAAAGATGTCATCCAGGGTTGTAGGGTTTGAGAGGTGTAACCCTTTCCTGGACGGGTCACACGTCTCCAAACCTCGTTTTATTTAAAGTCTTTTGTTGAGTCCTTGTGAACTCATTTTAAACAAGTCAAGGTTGTAACTTATTTTGGGTTGATGTTACAAGACAAGCATGTTATGGTATTCTCTAAACTATATTAATGGATGAACATCTCGTATTTTATTCATATAGCATTGTTATGATTGTTGCTATGGTATTAAGAAGTCACACCAAATAATCCACGCTTCCGCAAAAGCCAAGGTGTGACAGCTTCGACCTGACCATTTCCTTGCGGGTGTGCCACCAAGGAAAAGGTGTGTTCTGTGTTCAGCTCCTTGAACCAATTTTGGAGATCTTCAGCAGCGAAATTTGTTCCGTTATCGGTTATGATTCTCATAGGCAGTCCGAACCGACAAATTATTTGTTCCCAGATGAACCTTCGCACCATAGTAGATGTGGTTGATGCTAGCGCCTTTGCTTCCACCCATTTCGTGAAATAGTCTACTGCAACTATGATAAATTTCACTACTCCTGGGGCTTCTGGAAAAGGACCAACCATATCTATACCCCATTACTGGAACGGCCAAGCCGTTGTTACGGGGACCAGCTCATTCTTTGGGCGCATTGTTTTCGGGGCATGTCTCTTCATTTTCCCAAGACCTTGACTGCATTCAGGTACATCCCTGGCCAGTAATAACCCGCGTTCATTACTTTTGCTACCACCATTCTTGGACTGGCATGAATGCCGCAAATGCCCTCATGTACTTTGCGGATCAAGTAATTTGCGTCTTCTGGATCTACACATCTTAGTAACGGTCCGAGGTACGATTTCCTATACAAAATGCCATCAGACATTTGGTAATGTTCGAACTTGTACTGTATTTTTCTTGCTTCAGCTTTGCTTTCGGGTAGTATTCCAGACTGGAGATACATGATAATCGGAATCATCCAGGACGTTGCTCTCAGTTGGATGACGCTCACTTGCCTTAACGGTACTGATGGATTGCTTAAAACTTCAATGCGCACGTCCTTGGCCAGATGCTGGAAGCTGGTGGACTCGAGTTTGTTCAGTGCATCAACTGGTTTGTTCTCACTCCTGTTAATGTGGTGCATTTTGTAGCGAGGTTTTTGCTTGGTCTGGGTACAGCGTCATCACATCTCCTTTGGCGTCATACTGGCCATTGATCTGTCCTACTACGAGCATGGAGTCTACATGCGTTTCTATATGTTTGACTCCCATCTTGATTGCTAACCGCAAACCAGCAAGAAAAGCTTCGTATTCGGCTTCATTATTTGTGCTCTTGAAGTCTAACCGGATGGCGTTTGTGAACTCATGTTTTTCTGGACTTACCAATCTAAGTCCTGCACCTGTGCCATCTTCGTTAAACACGCCATCTGTATATAGTTTCCATGGTTCTTCTGAATGTTGCTTTTCAGCTCTTTCCATTGCCTTGCACTCTCTGTCCTTGTCATCTGGCACCCCTGTCAGGAAATCTGCCAATACCTGACCCTTGATTGCTGGCCTTGGTCTAAAAACCACGTTGTGGCCTCCCAGTTCTATAGCCCACTTTGCTAATCTTCCGGATATCTCGGGTCTTGCGAGGATGTTGCCGATGTTGTAATTCGTCAGGACGTGAATGACATGGTTAGCAAAGTACCTGTGCAATTATCACGCTTTCCCCCTTTAACTAGATGGGTGAGCTTTCCATCTTTCAAAGTTCTTTCTATCTCCTGCTTTAGGCTAAAACAGTCGTCGGTCAAGTGACCTGTGTCTTTATGGAACTCGCAGAAAAGATTTGGGTCTTGGCCCCTTTTGTTTCGCATCTGTAAAGGAGGTTTGAACTGGTGGTTCTTGGTTAACAGGATCTCGGAAAGGGTCTTTGTCAAGGGTGTCCACTGCTTTTCACTTTTTTTCTCTCTTAACCTCTTTGCGATAACTGTTCTGATTGATCGGAGCTCGCGCATCTTCTCTTATTGGACTTCTTTCTCTGTAACCAGATGTCTTCCATGACTGGCCTTTGCCTTTCTTGTTGCGCCGATCATGCTGGTTGTAATTGTGTTGACGGCTGTCATCGCCGGTAAATTGTTTATCAGTTCGCGTAATTGTCTTTGCTGCTTCGATGAAGGTGTCCCAATCTTTGGGACCTCCGTCTCTTCCTTTTAACCTTTTGATCAGGTCGTCACATTTTACGGCTCTCATGAAGTGTGCACGCATCTTCTTCTCACCTACATCTCCGATTTCCAGACATTCTTTGTTATATCTGGTGATAAAATCTTCTATGCTTTCATTATCTTTCCTCCATATATTTAGGCAATCAGATAGATCTCTGATGTGCCTGCGTTGTTGGGAGAAGTGCGCGAGGAACTTGTCTCGAAAATCCATCCAAGATTTAATTATTCCTGCAGGCAGGCTGTCAAACCGGACGCGCGCTGCGCCGACAAAGGTTTGTGCGAAAAGGTGACACCAAGTTGGTAATGTCCCACCACCTGTTAACCCTGCGCCGTTGAAGACTTGGAGGTGGTCGTCAGGATCTGTCAAGCCATTGTATTTGCCCACATTGTGTGGCAGTTTTGTCTTATCGATATCGGGTGTTGCGATCTCTCTGATGAACTTAGACTTTTCAGCTATGCCTTTTGGGCGATAGCTCAACGAATAATCGTGTTCTGCATTTGGATTATACCCCGCGCGCTTGTGGGGTTTATACACCTCGTGTTCTGGTGGTAATCTGCTAAATACCGTGCTTTCTCTCTTGTACGTTGTGTCATCTTCTTAATTGTAGCTATCCCATTCATCGTTTATGTTGCGCGGGCCTAAATGACTGTGCACTGCCTTCCTCTGCTGGTGGGTGTGTTGCACATAATTGCTTTCGGTTTCACCATACGTGTCACGTGTGTGGTTCACACTTTGCCTTCTGATGTTCGGTGTTTTTTCAGGTTGTTGGTTCCGCGCATGCATCTGTTGAGGAATATGGGTGTTAGGAGGCCTTTGTGTTGGAGTAACAAAGGCGGACTGGTTTGCTTGTGCTTGGAGCAAAGCTTGTTGCGCGCTTAACTGCGCATAGACAAGGTTCAGAGATGCTGTCTGCTTTGCGTACCAGGAGGCCGGAGTTTCTCCTTCAGGTTGCCCTAGGAGTGTTGAGAAGTTCAACTGCATTTGACTCGATGGTGCTGAAGGACCAGCCCCATGGTTTGGTATTGAAACTTCCGGAGGTGTTTGGTTAACTACCCCAAGTGGAGGTTGAGAAATAGCTCCGTTTGTTCTTTGATTGATAACTCTGGAGGTGCTCCCAAAGATATCGGGTAACTCATTGTTTACTTGCCCTTCTCGGATAGTCTCGTTCCCTTGGAACATTTGGACGTGAGTGGTGTCCGTAATCAGTTCAAAGGAAGAGATTTCTCCGTCCACGTGAGGGGAAGGGTTTGGTTCAGTCATTTAGAGAGCTTTTTGAAGAAAAAGGATATGAAAATGGTTTGCAAAAAATGCGGTGGGCGCCAATGATGAAACACTTGTTAACACTGAGGGTTAACTAGCTGGGTCGTCTCTTACGTGGGTTCAATCTCATTCTCTACTCGCTTAGGACTGAGATCCTGCAAAACAACAAACCGTTAACTCATTAAGATGGGAATATGGGGGTTTCCCTCTTAACCGGGCTCCGGCGTGAGAATAAGTACTGTTCCGAGGAGTAAATAGTGTGTGTTAGAGGTGAAATGCAAGGAGAACAGAATGGATAACCTGAATGATGAAGGGTCCTATTTATAGCCGGAGGGTGAAGGAGGGAGGAGAGACCTTGCCAGCTGTTATTGGGCGCCAGCTGTTCGACCAAGGGGAATATCCTCTTGGTCTCCTCTGTTGTGGTCAGGATAGTGGTCCACGTGGCGCGCCAACATTTGTCCATGCTGGAGAAATTGTACAGCTGCTGTCGGTCTGCCCCCCAGATTTGTCGCAGGTCTACATGGCGCTTGATTAATGGTGACACGTGTCGTCCTTTCTGTCTAGAGGAGAATCTTTGGTGCCACCTTGACGTCTTCCAGAAGCTTCTGGGTTTGTTTGCTGATTTAGGCGCCATATAGGACGAAGAAAGTGGTGTGGTCCCTGCCATGTGTGCATGGAATTGGGACCGTACCTCTTCAGGTTGTGAGGTTAAATTGGAAAAACTAAAAACTTTTGGGTTAAAACTACAAAATGAAGTAGTTTTGGGTTTAAAGTGAAACATCAATTTAAAAAAAAAACCCCCCAAAACATAGGGTATAACACCACTAAGCATCATGTACAAATCCACTATGCATAAACATCATCCACAAAACACACTTTAAGCATGTGATACAACAAATTAATGCCGATTTATGTTACCAAAACACACTTTAAGCATGAGATACAACCAACTAATGCTCATTTATGTTACAAATTAATAGTATATAAATATATACTAAATAACTAAATAAAACTCATATAAATATTTAATTTTATAGTTTACTAAATAATAATAGTAGTAGTAATAATAATATCCTATCTAAATATAATTAGCGTTTAAGATATTCTACGTTGGGTTCCACTTAAAAAAAAGGTTCGATGATATGCGCCACATCACACAACCAAGTAACCCACTAGTATTTCATAAGGTCATCCGTACTCTTTTGTGTGCGTTATTCGACACGTATGCCACGTCACACAGGGGATTTATGGGGCGTTATATTACTAGAGCCCGTAGTCATAAAGCCCCTACCCATCATTACATAATTATTAATTTTCAATTTTATTAATTAATTATAAAAACCCTTAACTATTTTTGATTGGTCAAATTTTGAAAACCAAACACACAGAAAGCCGCTATGTGCATGGCGCCACCCACCAAAAAAGTCCCCATAGCGCCGCCTGTCGTGGTGTTCGGGCCGCTATGGGGCGCTATCCTTCAAAAAATCACAAATCACGGCCCACTATAGGGGTCTAAAGATGCTAGCGTTGTAGACTAATTTTATATAATTTATCAGCGGTTGATGTAATAAATATAGAAAATATTATACTAGGATTAGAGCATTTACATCCATCCCACCATATTTTCACCCTAAATTACACTAAAAAACACTATATTTTCTCTCATTTTTCAATTAAATAATATTTTTATACCTTTATGATTACATTTATATCTCCTCCACTCACAAGCACTTTCAAAATATATTAAAAAACTATAGGGGGTGAACAATGTCCCCCTAAATATACAGATTGATAGTAACATTTTCTCTCTCCTCCACTCACAACCACTTTTTATACTTTTAGACTATATGTAGTGGTGGGTGAAACAAAATGCCTTAGATCATGTGTAGTGGTACACATGAATAATGCCCCCACCTATGAGTGTTGGGATTGAACCCTACCAGAGGAACAAATAATTAAAGCCAAAACTGGATCAGAGCAGTGGATCCAGAATAAGCAGATGTTACATACAAGTCTCTCCCCTTGAAAGTGATTTCAACATCTGCTGACCTCCTATCTACTGATCGTGCAAACTGCTGACCCACAACTGCTGTTCAAGTAAAGACCTGATGAAAGACTAAAGCTCTGCTGTTCAATCTACTGCCTTGAGTCAAGCACTGCTGATCCGGACAAGTACTGCTGGGTTCACAGCAGTGGAGGGATGCAACAGTTGTTTATTCTGTCTTTATGTAATGTAATGTAATAGCAGTAGTTAGCATAGCAGTGTTTGTATTGATCAGAGGTTAGAGTTTGTTAGGAGGTTAGATGCTCAGTGTTTGTATTCATGGTGACGTCAGCTTAGATGCTCAGTAGTTTGCTAGTGCCTATAAATAGAACAGTGCTCTGTACTGTTCTATTAGCTCTTTGCAAAACCGTCTTCTCTGCACGAACAAACACTGAGCTCTGGCTGAGGGGGAGTTTGTATTAAACATTGCATTGTAATCGTTGTTGAAATTAAATTCAATCTTTCGGTTCTATGTGAAAAGTGTTTGATAAAAGCAATACTCTCGTTTGATTGTATGCAAAGTTTGCTTCCATCTTAATTCCGCTGCACAACTCATCCATCTTCATTCTAATTCAAACGAAAAATACAATCAAAACCAAACTCAGATCCAACAATTGGTATCAGAGCTTAGACAGTCAAATTTGATTTAATAATCATTTTGATATAAATAGTTCAGCTCATAATCGTTGATATCGATAGTTTGTTCGGTTTGTTGAAAAACAGAGTAAGGTTTAATCACCATTAAAGTTGATTAACCAGTACCTGTAAAACAACCAGGATGACGTCACAATCACAAGATGATAAGAATAACTTTGGCTCGCTTTTTAAACCACCCATGCTTAAACGTAATGAATACAACATCTGGGAGAGAAGGATGGGCCACATCCTTGCTCAACAGAACACTTGATGTTGGAGGTCTGTTGTTTTTGGTCCCCATGTTCCTATGGTGCCAAGTGCTGAGGACGCAAAGAAGTTCATTCCTAAACCAACTGAAAACTATACTGAAACTGATTTTCAAAAGTTCGAACTCGATGCCAAAGCATTTAGCATCATAGCATCCGCATTACCCAATGAGATCTATGCTGGACTGTTACACTGTAACAGTGCCAAAGAGCTATGGGATGCGTTGAAGGAACAATTTGGGGGAACAGAAAAAGTCATTGAGAACAATAAGGAAATCCTGAATCAGCAGTATGAAACATTTTGTCACATCAAGGGTGAATCACTGACTCAGCAATTTGAGCGATTCAGCTGTCTCATTAGTGAACTAAGGCTTGTTAAAGTAACTTTTCCAAATTCAACTCAAAATAGCAGGTTCCTTAGATCATCACCAGAAAAATGGGACACCATAGCTTTTGTCACTAGAAACTCTGCTGAGTTCAAAGATCTGACCTTGACCCAACTTCATGGTAGACTCCTGACCTATGAAAGGGAGTTGAACCAGAAAAAGAAGTTGCAAGAGTCTGGAAAAGTTGTTGATGATTATTCATTCGGTAGCATAGCTCTTTTTGGTCAGGAAGAATCTGGTAGCAGTGGTAAGGATCAGGGTTATGATCACTTCATTGATATAACTGCTGGTGGAAACTTTAACAACCCTGATCCTCACTCTGCAAATTATGCTTTTACTGCAAACGGTGAAAACCAGATGTCAGATAATTTGTGCTTTGAACTCAATGATTTGCAACATTTTGATCCCACTGACTTAGAAGAGATGGACATTTTGCATCAGTTGGCTTTGCTTAGTGTAAGAACAAGCAAATTCTACAAAAGAACAGGGAGAAAATTCCCAGGGTTACATGGGAATCTAAGGGTTGGGTTGGATAAATCGAAAATCAAGTGTTACAAGTGCAATAGGCTAGGTCATTTCGCTAGGGAATGCAGGAGTCAAACTACTGGTCCTATAATCACTCATCCTAGCTCAAACCCTAGACCTCAAAATCAAAGCACTGTGCACTATACCCAATATACCGCTGCAGCTCATGTTAACACTGCTCATTATGCTGCTGCCCCTGTGCCTGTGCATTATGTCCAAACCACTGTTCCACAAATTCAGTACGTGCAAACCCCTGTCCCTTAGGCACAAGTGCAAACTGTTGCACCTCAAACAGCTGCTCCAGCAGCAGTACAACCAGATCAGCAAAGCTTCTTCACTCAAGGCTTTGTTGACTGGAGCAGTATGCCTGATGAGCTTGGTGATGAAAACTTTGCACTCTATGCCTTTAATGAACCTTCTAATGATGAATTTTGTTTGATGGCATTAGAGTCAATACCAGAGGGGATTGAAACTGAAGGTGAACAGCTAAGTGCTGAAACAATGGATGAGGTGACTGAAGCAGTGGTTACTGCTGTGGCTGGTGAACTACTGCTGGGAGAAAGTTCAGGAACCCTGATTGAACCACTGACAGATCCATGGTCCGAAGAGGATAAAGAAGAAGAGGAAGAGAAGAAAGCAGGTGAGAAAGAAGTTAGAGCTGATGATGAAGAAAATCATCAATGTGATTGTGCAATGATGGCTGCTGCCAAGGTATCTCCTCAAGTTCTTGAAAAACTGTGTTCTGACAATTGCATTATTGCTTTTGCTAACATTAAAGAGGTAAATGAAAACCTTCGGGATAAAATCTTAACTGATGAAGTCAAATTTGAAATATCTTTAAAAGAACTTAAAAACAAATTGACTGAAAAGGAAAAAGAGATCAGCAGTCTGAAAGAAGAGCAGAGCATAACCAAAACACAACTTCAAACTATGGTAGAAAAATACCAAGTTTGCAAAAAGGAGTTGGAGTCCACCCAGATCACCTGTGAAAAATGGGTGGAATCATGCAAAGGATATGAGGTTATGCTTGAAAAACAGATAAAAAGCAATGTGAAATTTGGTGTTGGTTATAGAAAACATGATGATGAAAACACTGCTTTTGAAAAATCTGTTCAAACCACTGATGAAACAACTGAGTTCATCCCCACAAACAAGAATGGCCAAGAAGTGAAAATCACTGATAAACTTGGTAACAAAATCACACTTGACAGACCAATGGGATCCTCTACTTTCGAAGAGCTTGAGAAATACCAGTTCAAACCCACATGGTCTGATGAGTGTGACATTCTTGAAAATTTCAAGCCCATGGACTTTACAACCACGGATGGTGTTAAAGCTCCAAAAGCTAAAGTCATTCCACTCAAGGACATCCCAACAGAGGTTAAAAACTCTGTTGCAAAGGAGTCCGAAAAGAGAAAGAAGAAAGAAAAGATCAATAACCTGTTTTGTGAATTTTGTGAGAAAAGGAATCATCTAACAAAAGATTGTTTCCATTTAAAAGCATATGATTTAAACAAAACAAGTGTCATTGTTCCTGCTGAAAGCTGCATTGTCTGTGGTAAAACTAACCACAAAACTCAAGCATGTGTGTATCTCAAAAACTTTGATGTGAAAAAGAATGAGTACATTGCTAAAACATCCTTGAGTCCATCAACATCATCTGTCACAAAACAGCTGAACCAAACGTCTGTCAAAAGAGATGTTCAGGTTACTGATGCACCCCCTGCCAATCAATACAGAAGAGGTAAGGAAAAACAGTCTTACCAAAGGATTCCACACGTTTATGAGACCTACAAAAGGCCCTCTAAACCTAAAGTGAACAGGCATCCTTTTGGGTACCAACAGGTGATTGGTCAAGACCCCCAACAGTGGTTAGCAAGAAACAGTCCTAAAACTGTCCAAACCCCTGACCTAACCACTGTCCATCAATGTGCATCCATCCCAGACACTGTTGAGACCCCATCCAAAGCCTTATTGGCTTTGGAAACCCTAATGAACTAATCCTTTTACTTCATGTGCAGGGAGCTTCTGCCTGCTTAGATAGCCTTTGGTATGTTGATAGTGGAGGCTCCAGGCACATGACTGGATGTAAATCCCTACTAAAAGATTTCAAAATTCATGGAGGGGGTGATATATCCTTTGGGAATAACAGTAAAGGGAAAGTTCTGGGGTCTGGTACAGTACAGTCTGGCAATGTAAAATTTGAAAATGTCAATCTGATAGACAGTCTGAAATTCAACCTCCTGATTGTTTCACAAATGAGTGACAAGGGGTATGGGTCATTCTTCACAAAGGAGTGTTGTAGGATTGTTGGACCAGAAATGGTCAAAAAGATTGAAGCAATAATAAACACTGGTCAAACAAAACTTGTTGCTCAAAGAAGTGGTAATGTTTATGTTGTTGATATGTCAAAAGAGTGTCCCAGAGCTGATGCCTGTCTGTTCTCAGCTGCCTCTAACAAAGAGACAGAACTTTGGCACAGAAGACTGGGGCACACAAATCTTAAGACAATCACTGAAATTTCAAAAAATGGTTTGGTAAGAGGCCTACCACAAAAATTGTTTTCATGTCCTGAGCATTGTGTTTCCTGTTTAAAAGGAAAACAGCATAAAAGCTCTTTTAAGTCCATTGAAGAGTCCAAAACAACCCAGTGTTTGCAAATGCTGCACATGGATTTGTTTGGCCCAGTTCAAGTCATGAGTCTCAAGAAGAAAAGATATTGTTTGGTTATTGTTGATGACTTTTCTAGGTTTACATGGACTTTCTTTTTACACTCAAAAGATGAGACTGCAGGCATTTTGCAAGACTTTGTGACACATGTTGAAAAGCAATTTGACCTTCCAGTAAAAGTCTTCAGGAGTGACAATGGCACAGAATTCAAAAATAAGGAGTTGGCTGCCTTCTGTGTGAAGAAATGGACTGTAAGGCAGTACAACATCCCTAGAACACCAGAGCAAAATGGGGTAGTGGAAAGAAAGAACAGAACTTTGATTGAGGCTGCCAGAACCATGCTTGCTGATTCAGGTTTGCCATTAACTTTTTGGGCAGAGGCAGTAAATACTGCTTGCTATGTCCAAAACAGAGTTTTAATAAACCCCAGGCACAAAAAGACTGCTTATGAAATTCTGTATAAAATCAAACCACTGATCTCATACTTCAAAGTGTTTGGCTGCCCATGCTTTATTTTGAACTTAAAAGATTCCATTTCAAAATTTGCAGCCAAAATTGATTGTGGTTATCATCTGGGATACTCAACTACTGCCAAGGCCTACAAAGTGTTTAATACACGGACCAAGGCAGTGGAGGAGACCTTGAATGTAAAGTTCAATGAACTTTCATCAATGAAAATCCCAGCAAATCATGCAGATCTGTTTGATCTTGATAAATTTACTTTTGAAAATACTGCTGCCAAGACTAACAGTGCAGGTCCATCAGAGGATTCAACACCAGACTATGGGTATGAAATCATCATTCCTCAAAAGTCTGTCAGAATGGGAAGGGCATCAGATGTTCAAAACAGCTGTCAAAGCTCAACCATTACTACCTCAACAGTTGTTGACCAAAGTAGCCCATTAACCACTGCTTCCACATCAACAAACACTGCTGACAAAAGTCCCCAAACAGTGGATAAAAGTCAGCATGTGTCCACTTCATTACCCCCCATTCCACCACCTTTTGAAGCCACTGCTGGATCATCAAAGTCCCCAGTAGTGGTTAGCTCAGATGATACACATTTGCAGCCTTCACCAACAAATGCCATCATTCCATACCAAGGAGATTTAATCTACTTGAGATCTCATCCACCTGATCAAATTATTGGCAACATCAATGAAGGGGTGCTCACAAGAAGCCAAACCCAAAACATTTGTCTTTTTGCTGGTTTTCTATCACTCCATCAGCCAGTCAAGTACCAAGAGGCACTGAAAGACAACAGCTGGGTAGAAGCCATGCAAGAGGAGCTCCAACAGTTTAAAAGACAACAAGTATGGGAGCTTGTACCACTGCCAGAGGAGGTTAGCCCCATTGGCACAAAGTGGGTCTTCAAAAACAAAACTGATGAAAGGGGTATTATTGTCAAGAATAAAGCCAGGCTTGTGGTTCAAGGTTACAGTCAGGAAGAGGGGATTGACTATGATGAAACTTTTGCCCCTGTAGCAAGATTAGAAGCTATAAGACTGTTCTTGGCCTTTGCTGTCAACCACAATATGAAGGTGTTTTAAATGGGTATCATAAGTGCTTTCCTCTATGGTACAATTCAAGAAGAGGTGTATGTGTGTCAACCTCCAGGTTTTGAGGATCCATTTTATCCAGATCATGTCTACAGGCTGAACAAAGCCCTGTATGGCCTGAAACAAGCACCAAGGGCCTGGTATGAAACTCTTTCCACCTTTCTACTCTCAAATGGTTTCAAAAGAGGTACCATTGATAAAACACTGTTTTTAAAATGGAGAGGAAAGGATTTAATGATTGTCCAAATTTATGTGGATGACATTATTTTTGGAAGCACATGTAACAAAATGTGTGAAGAGTTTAGGGAACTCATGACAGCTGAGTTTGAAATGAGTGCAATGGGTGAGCTGCAATGCTTTCTTGGTCTCCAAGTTCAGCAAATGCAAAATGGTACTTTCATTCATCAAAGCAAATATGCAAAAGAACTTTTAAACAAATTTGATATGAATGATTGTAAACCATGCAGCACACCCATGGCAACAAATAAGCTAGTCATGTCTGATGAAAAGGATGAGCTGATTGACCAAACTCTATATAGAAGCATGATCGGGTCTTTGCTGTACCTAACTGCATCTAGGCCAGACATCATGTTTGCAACATGTGTTTGTGCAAGAAGTCAATCAACCCCTAGAAAATCCAATCTTATTGCTGTAAAAAGGATATTCAGATACATAAAAAGTGCTCCCACACTTGGTATCTGGTATCCAGCTAATGGGAATATCAAGCTTTCAGGATTTTCAGACAGTGACTTTGCTGGATGTAACACCACAAGGAAGTCCACATTAGGAAGGTGCCAGTTTCTAGGTGATTGCTTAGTTTCATGGCAAAGCAAAAAACAAGCAGTTGTTTCCACATCCACTGCTGAAGCTGAATACATTGCTGCTGCAAGCTGTACAGCCCAACTCCTGTGGCTTCAAAATCAGTTGCTGGATTTTGGTATCACTGCCTTAAAGACACCACTCAAGTTGGATAGCCAGGCAGCAGAAAATATCATCAAAAATCCAGTTTCCCATTCAACCACCAAGCACATCGACATCAGACATCACTTTGTGAGGGATTGCTATGAAAAAGGTTTGATTTCTCTGCATCATGTTCCAACTAAAGACTAGTTGGCAGATGTGCACACAAAAGCATTAGATACTGCCACCTTTGAAAGCTTGGTCTCTAGGATTGGCATGCTAAACATGGAATAACAAGCAACATCTTGTTTTTCTATGAATAAAAGCATTAAAATGTTTTCAGAAAATCAAAAATCCATCCTTAAAAATAGCTAAAAATGAAGTTTTCATTAAAATCCTTAAAAGTCTGCCATAACCACTGCTTGTTCAAAAGTCTGCTCTACATCAAAGTCTGTCCACTGCTGAAAGCCATCCTCTGTCCTCTCATTTCCTTGATAAACTCTGTTGTTCAAAAGCAGTGTCTTATCCACTGATATGCTATCCACTGATAGTGAAAATCATCCCCTGTCTCCATTTTACCGTTGTAACCACTGCCTTCATCAGTAACTTTCATAAAAGTACTGTCCTTCATTTCATCAGAGTTTGGCATGTGGGCAGTACATAGTAGTCAAACCTTTTGTAACCGCTGCCACGTCAGCCTTCACTTTTTCCTCTATAAAACCCCCACTTCACATCAAAAACAGGGTTTTACTGTCGAATTGAATTCTCAAAAATTCTCTTCTCAAAACAGTTTTTCTTCAAACTCCTTCCCAAATCTCTTCGATCATCATCTCCAAAATGACAAAATCGAAGTCATCTGCAAAACCCATTTCCAAATCAACATCCAAACAAGCCTCTCAAAAGGCAACACCCACTGAAATTCCACACAAACCATCTCACAATCTTCTGGGTCTTCTTTCAAAACCCAGCACCACAAATATCTTCAACTCCATCATTGATACCATCTCTGCATCGAAGTACAAAACTTTGTTAACAGCAGATGCACCAATATACTTGACAACCCAAAGAGAGTTCTGAAAAAATGCAAACCTTGAAAAACAAGGAGACACTGTAATAGCCATCAACTCATCTCTAAAGGGTAAAGCCGTCAAGATTACATCACAATCCATCTCAGAGGTCTTTCAACTCGACGATCAGGAAGGTAAAATTACTTTTCCCAAAAACGAGTTAAAAAATGATTTTCTGGAAAGAGGGTATAATGCTGAAGTGAAAAAGGACACCTTATAAAAAGGCTACTTTCCTTCTACAACAAGGTTTTTATTTCATACCCTTCTAATGTGTGTTTCAAACAAAACCACTGCTTTTAATGAAATACCATTAAAAATTCAAAATCTGGGATATGCTATTCTTCAAGAAGAAAATTTTAATTATTCCCGGGAAATTTTTAATGATCTGGTTAAAAATGTTGAAACAAAATCATTCTTACTGTTTCCAAGATTTCTAAGCTATTATTTTGAAAAGAAATTCAGTAAGGAGGATATTGCTGCAATAAACCAAGGTGATTCTTTACAAATGCACAGCTTAACTGCTGAAAATTTTACGAGAATGTCAACACCTTGCAAAACACAAGCAGAGGTGTCTGCGCAGAATTTAGGAGCTAACACTGCTCCTCAGGTATCTGCTGCTGAGCCCACTGCTCAAGGTGATCAAAGTAGCAGCACAACTGCTTTGAAACCCACACCTAAAATCACCAAAAAACCACAGAAAAAGAAAAATAAAAAACCCCCCCAAACCCATCAAAAAGGCAACTCTGGAGGATGAGATACCAGAGCAACTGCCTGTGACAAAACAAAAGTCACAAGAAACCACTGCTGCTTCTTCCTCACAGCAGTTGGTACAAATATCTCAACCCATAACCGAAACTCCTCCTGTTTCTTCTCAAAAAGAACAGGTTGTACAAATAGGGACTCCACAATATGATGCTCTGGAAACACTCGTTTCCATCATCCACAGCCCAATGCTCGGGGCAAATTCTCTTTCTACACCAAACATCACATCCACAATTCCCCCACCAACTAAACTTCTGTTGGAAGCAATCGATTTGAACCAGGCACTAACCAGTCATTCTCAATTACCTATTAATGAGAATATACCTCAACAAATGACTGGGTCTGATGTATCAATCCTTGCTAACCCACCAACACAACCTGAGGAGGTTACACCCCTTGAGTTACAAGTAACTCTTGGTGGTATTCCAAGTGAAGCAGCCACTACAAATGTTGAACCCACTGGTTTACATTTGGACAGTGGTTACATCAATAAGACTTCCTTGGAGGCAATTCCTTACATAGCACCTCTGTCAACCACCAGTGGAATTATTTTTACCACTGGCAACATCAAAAGGTTGTCAAGTGTTGAAGGAAGAAGACCCCAGTACCAAGAAAAAGGGGCATCAGTGGTTAATGTTTGGAGCACACTCCCTACCTCAACCACTGATAAAACCACTGCTAGTGGGAAATCAGATGATCCCATTAAATTGGGTGATGGTTTAAAATATTTGGAATTGACGGAACGTGTTGATAAACTGGATACTTCAGTTGCAGATATCAAAGAAATGCTGCAACAGTTGTTGACAGTACAAAAGATGCAATCCACTGTTGTTCCACCTCAAGCACCTGCTCCACAACAAGCATCTGCTACAAATGAGCTCTGGAACCTCTTCCAACCTTTTCTCCAACAACAAAAAGAAATGGCAGATCAGCAACATGAAATACATGTCCAAAAGCTGAGAAACATCATGGAGTCTAGGTTCAAGAACACTCACGCAGACATTAAGGCAATCAAGGCCCATTTATTGAAAACCACTGGCACTGCTCCTCCAACAGTTCTTTTCATTGATCAACTTCCCCCAGATAATGCCAAAAAGGGGTAGAAAATTCAGGAGTGGAAGAAGAAGGGAATAGATGATGGTCTTTACATTGAACCAGAAAAGGATGCTATGACCAGAAAAATTCCCTTGCCAGATGGTAGCAAAAAGGTTGATGCTACCCAAGAAGCACTTGATGAAGGAGTAGCAAGTGTAAAAAGGGATAGAGCGGCAAAGGATATTTCAAGGTGAAATGAGGAGAAAAGAGCTTACATGGAGCTGTATGCGCAGGGTTGTTCTGAGTCAAAGGATACTAAAAATCCTAAGCCAAAAAGGAAAACTAAGTCCATCCCATCCAGAATTGCAAAGCATATTCCAAAACCACCATCCAAAAGCCATCAGCATCAAACCTCCACCCAAACAGCTGTTGTAACTCCTGTTGTATCAACTACTGCTGGTACTTCAGAGGTTTCAACATCTGTTATCACTTCAACACACACCACAACCACTGCTTTACCACCACCATCATCACCACCAAAAACAAACTCACCACCATCGCCTCCTGCCAAAAAGCAGAAGACAACAGATGTTACAACATCTGCTGTAATGACAACAGTGGTTGAAACACCAGTTGTTTCAACAGCTGTCAGTCAACCACAAACCACTGCCACTCAAACTATCACCACTGTTCCACCCAAAGCATCATCAGTCCCTTCTCAAACAAAAAGAAGAAGGCTAATTCTAAAAGATGATGACACATCTCCAGCACCAACATCTTCAAAATCTCTGTCACTTGTCACAATTCCAAAACCCATGTCTCTCTCTTCAGCTCAAATTCTAAAGCCATTACCTCCTGCTGGTGTCTCATTTCCTCTGGAACTCATTGCAGTTAGGGAAGAAATCAAATCCTTTTACTATGAGGATGACCCAGCTAAAAGGAGTTTGCCATCAGTTGAAGGATATCCCAGGCCTAACAATATTGAAGAATATTTGAAACTCAAGGCCAAGCAAGCAGAGGATATCTCAATCAAAAATAAACAAGGGAAATCTGATAGAGAATTTCAGCAAAACTATCAGTTTCTACTCACACAGGTCAGAGCTATGGAGCAATTTGCCAAAAATGTATGTCAGCAAATCTCAGAAAGGGCAGATGAGTCCTTGAGAAAAGACTACATTGAGAACATTATGACCTACAAGAAATACAAGGGGGAGAAACACATGTACAAAAACTGGACCATTCCTGAGCTTGAAAAAGAGGCAGCCAGGATTCAAGAAATGATCAAAAATAAGGTCAAGCAGACTCCTCCTGAAAAATTCAAACAATTTAAAGCTGATAAAGCCTTAGAGTTGAAGAGAATGAAAGAAGAGCTGATAGCAGCTGATTATGGGTCAAAGAATTCTGTGACAAAGTGGGGAGAAGATAGAGTCAGGGCTACCTAAAAAAGGTTGGAGGAACTTAGAAAGAAAGATCCAACAGTTCCAAAAAGGCCTGACTACTCTAAAGCAGAGGTCTCAAAAAGACCACCAAAGCTGCAAGTCAAAAGAACCACTGCTCCAGCTGGTGCTGCCATCTACAAAAGAAGGAGTCAAAACCAGTCAGGTGCTGAAACAGTTCAAGATCTAAATGTTGTTGTAAAAGAGGGCATTAGATTAATGATGAAAGAAGATCTTGAATTGGAACAATCTGCAAGTACTGCTCAGTCAGTCATGAATAGGCCAGCATCTCCAAACACCTCTTCAAATAAAAATCTCCCAAGAAACCCACCAGGCTCAAAAGTACTAAAGTGGGAAACTGACAAACAGACCCATGTACTGACTATGTTCAGGTCTGATGGAGAAGTGAAGAAAATATCAAGGGAACAAGCACTTGGCCTAAGTCTTGAAGATTTGCAGGATCTCCTTGATCTTCCACTTAGCAGGGATGATGATGATGATACAGATGCCTTAACCTTTGAATTACAACTTAAAGGGAAAATAAGGGAACTGTTGATGAGGCAATAAAGTTCCACAATAATGAAGAGTTTTGGCATTATTTGTTCCAGGGGGAGATTGTTGGGATTGAACCCTACCAGAGGAACAGATAATTAAAGCCAAAACTGGATCAGAGCAGTGGATCCAGAATAAGCAGATGTTACATACAAGTCTCTCCCCTTGAAAGTGATTTCAACATCTACTGACCTCCTATCTACTGATCGTGCAAACTGCTGACCCACAACTGCTGTTCAAGTAAAGACCTGATGAAAGACTAAAGCTCTGCTGTTCAATCTACTGCCTTGAGTCAAGCACTGCTGATCCGGACAAGTACTGCTGGGTTCACAGCAGTGGAGGGATGCAGCAGTTGTTTATTCTGTCTTTATGTAATGTAATGTAATAGCAGTAGTTAGCATAGCAGTGTTTGTATTAATCAGAGGTTAGAGTTTGTTAGGAGGTTAGATGTCACTTTCATGGTGACGTCAGCTTAGATGCTCAGTAGTTTGCTAGTGCCTATAAATAGAACAGTGCTCTGTACTGTTCTATTAGCTCTTTGCAAAACCGTCTTCTCTGCACGAACAAACACTGAGCTCTGGCTGAGAGGGAGTTTGTATTAAACATTGCATTGTAATCGTTGTTGAAATTAAATTCAATCTTTCGGCTGTAACACCCCAAAAATGGGGTTTGATAATTTAAACCCGGTTAATATAAAGGGACGGGTAAATTACCGTTTGGGGTAAAAGTGAACCCGTAAATAAAAGTTGACTAGGAATAATTTACCGAGTGGTGACATGTATATATAAGTAACAAGATAATGAGTGTTAGTCTCTTTATTAATTGAAACGAAGTTGAGGGACCAAAACCGTTAAAAAGGAAACATGATTTATTAAATAAAGGAAAACCCACACACACACACACACTTCGTGTGAGACGATCAGGAAGAAGAAGAACAAGGGTTCAAACCCTAGTTCTTGATAAATCTTCAAATTGAAGGGTGGAATGAAGTCTAAAATCATAACCGAGCATGGATAAATGATCACTATCACGAGGGGATCATAAGGTATGTCTTAAATTTAAGATTGGTGATCATGGGTGAAGTGGGTTATGTTCTAATCCGTGAGTTAATATGAAATCAATCATGTACAAGGGTTAGAACCCTCGTATAGAACATGGGTTACGTATGGTTAGTGCTAATATGATGATTAGAGGTGAAACCCGTTAGTTATGGTGAAGATGATGACTAGAATCACCATCTATGTCCAAGTCTTGTGGAAAGATTGATGTATTATGTGGGTATGATGAATTCTTGTTAGATGAATTAGGAGAAATATGATGATGCTATGCTTGATGTTTATGTGCTAATGATACTTGTTGATTAGTAAGAAGATTTGATGAAATATGAATGAACTAGGAAGATTATGCATAAACTAGTTGTACATGGTGCCTAGGAAGTAGTACGCACACCACGTGTTTGATGAAATGTCTAAATGACAATAATATGTGAAGGTTGTGTTATGATGATGTTGAGTATGCTATATGCTTGTTTGAATCGGCTAATGGAATACATATGTGAGATATGAACTTGATATGATCGTTCATATGAATAATCATGTATGCTAATAAGGATGTTAATGTAATGACATGAAAGTATAGGAATCATGTCAAGATGGATGGGAACGTGGAAGGTTAACAGGACAAGAAGACTCAAGTAAGCGAATACAAATACGGACGAGTAAGGTAAGTAAATCCCGGACTTACACTTTAGATGTAAAATATATTGTATTATGATCATTATTGTGATACATGTGAAAGTATTAAACAATGGAAGTAAATAGGTAAGTTTACGGAAAAAGAAGTCGAAAGTGAATAGGAAAGTATAATGATGCTAATTGTTTTCTGTTAAGAATGAAATGGAAGTGCAGGTATACTAATAATGGAGAATGAAGGTTAAGTATGGAAGTCGGACGAGAGTGTCCGAATGGATGGACGAATGGACTTATATGAACGAGAATAAGAGATGTTGATGCTTGATTATGCACGTTTTAAAGTATATATATTATGTCACTGGTTGCTAATGAAGTAATTGGTTGTGGTGACTGCAGGTTGTACAGGTTTATGAATGTTTGTTCAAGATGTGTAAGCGGTTGAAGATCGAGTCAAGACATGGGTTGTACTTGGGTGTGTATGTGGTCACTTAATTCGATATACGTATGTTAGTTTTTAATTAATCTATGAAAAGGGATTAATGTATTTAAGTGAAAGAAAGAATATCTTATAAAGAAAATTTTAGTATGTATTTTTCCGCTGCGTCAAAATTTGGTTAAAACGTGTTAGGGCGTTACATCGGTTCTCTGTGAAAAGTGTTTGATAAAAGCAATACTCTCGTTTGATTGTATGCAAAGTTTGCTTCCATCTTAATTCCGCTGCACAACTCATCCATCTTCATTCTAATTCAAACGAAAAATACAATCAAAACCAAACTCAGATCCAACAATGAGCATTGTACGACACGTGTCATCCCAGTCAGCAAAGGGGCATTATGGGCGTTTTCACAAATGAGCGTAGTGGGATAATGCCCTATCAATGATTACCCAATTATTATTTTCTTGTTTTTTTTTAATTTAAAATTAATGGTATTTGAGTTGGAATGATCTCATTGGCCAAGCATATTGAAGAGAGGCATTGATTGAAGCACACCTTGAAGGATTTTTTTGAAAAAAAAAGCCCTAAAACGCCAAGGGGGTGGGGCTTTGGCATATTTGGGGGAGAAAAACGCCAAAAAATTTACCACTACGGGTGGTCTTATCCTTCCTTGAACATGAAGCGACACGTGGCTCTTAATCAGCAAAGAGACTTGAAGTTAAAAATAGGTTTAGTGGTGAGTGAAACAAACGCCCCTTGCAATGATTAGAAATTAAAATTGAATTTAAATAAAAAAAACCGTCAAAAACATTTCATTGGCGTTTATGGGCGTAGATTAAGGTAAAAAACGTCCAATCCTCTCCCTACTACACAGACTTAGAAAAGAATTTTTGCATGTTACTCTTTAGTTTATTTTATTCATAATCAGAATGTGATCATATTTATTGTGCATCTACTCTCAACAATGAATCTAGATAGTGGATATTACTCTATTAGTTATTCAATTAAAATTATTTTAAAAAAACCAACGATAAACAAAATTATATTAAAAAAAATAAAATTATTAATTTAACTATTATTTTAACACTCGAGTGATCCATGTGCTTTATAAACGTCCTCCCAACCAACATCCATTTGGCCGGAAAAGAAAACCTACCTTCACCGTCACCGGAAAACCTTCACACCGATCATAAAATCAATCAAAACCTCTAAAACAATGCTGAATAAATCCACAATCTCCTCTTCAAAACTCACAACTCAACCTAACCTCTCAAAACCTTCAACCACTGATGCACAATTAACCTTCTGGCCGCCGTCCGCCGCGGCGGTTGACGCTCTAGTCTTCAAATTGAAGGCGAAAGATGGAGATTCGGAAGCAAATTGGGAGAAAATTATACTGAATTTCAAAAAAGAAATTCAACAACAAGATGAACAATTGAATTATACTCAATCTTCCGGTGACGGAGGAGAGAGGAGAGATAAAGTTAGGGCAAAGTTTTCGGTTCCGCTTTCACGGAAGGAGATGGAGAAGGATTTTGAAGATATGGGGGAGAGGAGGTTGCCTAGAAAACCTAAGAAGAGACCTAGGGTTATACAGAATCACTTGGATGTAAGTAGTTATTTTCTACTCATCTTTTTATATGTTTGTCTAGATTATTTCATATAGTTATAATACTAGAGAATCACTTGGATCATCTAGTTTGTATAGATTTGATCTACTTAGTTATACTGGCTTTAACCTAGTTGTTAGATCAGATATTAGGCTTAACTTTGTCTTACCGTATAGTTTAGGTATCACTTTATGCTTAGCGGTAGTTTACTACTATCATTATTGGTAGTTTGGTACCAGAGTTGTCAATAGCGAAGAGCGACCTATATGCTAGGTAGTGATAGTGACGAAATAGCGCCTGCTTTTCATGTTTAGCGATAAAGTGGTAGATAATTTAAGAAATATCTTACATGTATATTTATCAAAATACGCTATTTATACATGTATATGTTATCTAAATACGTTTCTATTTTTCAATCATGGAAAGAGAAAACGTAATGGGCATCGCTATTTATATTTTTCAAAAAAGTAAAATAAAAAAATTACAGAAAAAGTTATTTGTTGCTAAACACCTTTTAGCGACATATTGGCGCATCGCTATGTAGCGTGCTATCGACAACTATGATTGGTACATGTATAAAAAGAGGTTTATCTGGAGTTGGGGGGTCTTAGTGGGAGCTGTTTTTGTATTCAGTGGGATTAGACTTAACTTGCTTATTATTTGGCCTTACGTGTGTTCATAGGTCATAAGTAATTGTTATTTGGTTTTACGTGTGTTCATAGGTCATAAGCAATTGTTTTTTTTTTTTTTTTTGTAGTTACAACCACAAGTGAAGTAAAACTAGTGTTGAATATGCTTAATTGCTTAGGGAAGACCGAGACACGTTTGAGATTTTGATCAGTGATGTTCATATGCTAGATATGGATGGCTTCACTCTTCTACAAGCCGTGGGTGTTGAAATTGACTTGCATGTTATCACTTATTAGTAAGTATTATTTAAAAGTTAAAACACATAATTGATAGTTTTGTGTGTTCAGTATTTTTAATTGAGTTGGTAATCTATTGGTTAGGTGCAAAAGTCATTTTAGTTATCAATTTTAGATTATCGACTTAAGAACTCAATTTAGGATGCTGAACACACAAAACTATCAATTATGTGAATTAAGACTTACTGATAACATGCAAGTCAATTTCAACGCCCAAGAGTTGTAGAAACGTGAAGCTGTTCGTGACACACATATGAAAATCAGTGATCACAATGTCAAAGTTGTTTCGATCTTCCTTTAACATATACAATGCTAGTTTTGCTTGATTTGAGGTTGTAACTGCAAAAAAATGATTACTTTACTTATGAACACATGTATGATAAAAAATTAACCAAGTTGAGCAGTTTCTTTGGAAAAGTTTGCCCTCATCCCACACTCATCAACAAGGTACTGGTGGGGCCCATGAGTTTTCTGCTACGGGTATAAAAAAACCGATTGTAATATTTTGAGCAAGATAAAAGTCACAGTTTTGTATAGATTTTAACAAGTAACAAATAATCCAATAAAGATTTTTGGTTGGTTGATATAATATTGCGTATGATTTGTTGCCAACTCTTTTGCTAACTTGTATGCCTACTGATATCATCACAGACTCTATTTCCTGGTTTGTGGTTGACCGAGATACATGCCGATCTTTATAGAGTCTCCGAGACCAAGAAGGTACATAATATTTATTCTAAATGCATTAATGGCTCATATTTGGGAGCTTGTAAATACGCTTTTATATGTTCTAAATAATTATTTGTTTATTTTCAAAGCAGAGATAGCAAATTTAAATTTTTCTGGAACTTTGAAGAATTTTGTCTATATCTGACGCATCCCAAAATAACGTTGGGTAATTCAGTGCAACCGAAAAGCACCAAATGTAAGTATAGCATCATACTTTGAGTTATGATTTTTTTAACGGTAGAAAATTTGATCTTTATATAGAAGGCGTTTAGACAGATTTATCATCATTCTTTGAGCTTTTGTTAAAAGATATTTTAAACAAGATCTTATTTTAGACAGTATGCTAGATTTCTTTTTTTGTATCATTGGATGTCTATCCCTTATTCATGCTTGTTTTAGATATTAATCTTCTACGATTAACACGATTAATGATAATACCTTTTTATGGTTTGCATAGATATTTTGTGTGTATATACCAAACCTAAACCTATATAACCTAATTCCTGATAAAAGACTCTTATGGAGGCTAATGTGTCTGTTTGTTTGTCAAAAGTTTGCCAACTTCATATAAAGTTACGTTAACCAGAAAAAGGAGATAGGTAGAATCATGTACGGTGGCTCTAGTTTCTGATAAGGTTAGATCTAGTTTTAAAAGGAAAGTAGAACAATACAAATGGGATGTTTGGAGGTAAACAGCATCTACTATTTATTGATATTTTAATGCAATAATTAAATACTAGTGAATTAGTGATCGAAAACAGATTGAATTAAGCGCTGTCCTGGGTTCAAATCCGATGCCTTTGAAGGGCACCTGTCTAGCGCAAGCTATTTTGACCCGGTCCCATTGGTTGGCAAAAAAGGAAAAGATTTCATGAGGGATGTACTGCATACCCTTTAACAGAATTCTTTCATTGATGTATTTTAATTGATTAACATGTCATTCTTAGAATCCTGTTGCAGTCTGACTCGGCCATTCCCTCCAGTGATAGCTTCACCATGGGTGGTATATGGTGGAATTAATGGAGCACAGAAGTCAAACCAGTCAAACACAAGTCAGTTACATATATATTATTAGCAATGATTGGTGGCTGTGGTCCATTTTATCTCATTTTTGGCTGTGGCTTATGGTCTAATTCTAATTATTATTTTGGCTACAAACCTTGGTCTATATTGCAAGTGGATAATGTCCGATTTTATCAATATATGGTTTTCCACCAACTTTGTCTTTTTTGTTTTTATTTATCAGCTTAGAACTAAACCATATGTATACTTGTGATCTAAGACTAGAGACATGTCACACATGTAGTCCATAAATAGAGACAAATGTTAACACACTTTTAAGGTCTAACTTAAATATTTGAGTTATGTGGTTTTCATTATGTAACAAGATTGGATTCTAACACTTAACTCTTGTTAAAAAGTCAGCTAAAGTTGTGTAAAATGATCATTTTAAGTTTTAACCTTTTACAAACCAAAAGGAGTGCTTATGTAATCTACTAAATTGGATTAAAATGACCTTTTTATCCTCTCATCGTTGCACTCGGTGGCAGTTCTCTCGCTGATCATTATCATATGGAATCGTTTTACCTACCCCTGAATTATGCGTCTGCTTCTTGTTTCTTCTTATAATTAAATGATGATCACCTCCATAGTCGCAAAAGTCGTCAGGCGCTCCCCAGTCGAAGTTGAGAGTACTTGGGGAGTACTCGGCATGTTACAACAGGATTCACATCTGACTTCACATGCAACAGAGTCACTGCATCACATTTGGCCTATGTAACAAATCACGAACCTTGGCCATCTGTAAATAGGCCTTAACCATTAATTGAACCTCATAAATCCCACACGAAATCTCTCTCTCCGCTTTGATAATTCTTTGTTCCCTGTTTTTATTTAGCCTCAGCTGAGACCCCTATCTATTTACCTCTAGCAACCACATTGTGACATCAGTACTATCGTTTGAAGCCTCCAGAAGCAAAGTCATTGCCATCTTGTTCTTCATACATTCATACTCATACTACACTCTAGAGGTGCACAAAGCCACAAACCGGGTATTTTAGGTGTTGTTTGTTTTTTAAAAGGTAAAATGTTTGCACTCTGCGGACCACATCTGCAGACATCTGTAGCAGAAGAGGTGGACCAAATGTCTGCAGTCTGCAAAAGGAAGACTGTTTGTTTTTTAACTTCTGCAGACTTCTAAAATAAACTGGTGATGATGTACGGACGGTGGTGGTGGGTGGTGGACGGTGGTGGGTGTTGGGTGTTGGAGGACAGTGGTGGGTGGTGGTGGTGGAGATGGACGGTGGTGGACTGGTGGGTGGTGGACGGTGGTGGTGATGGACGGTGGTGGGTGTTGGAGGACAGTGGTGGGTGGTGGATGGTGGTGGTGATGAACAGTGGATGGTGGTGGATAGTGGTGGTGGTGATGGACGGTGGTGGGTGGTGGTGGTGGTGGTGGTGGACGGTGGTGGTCGACGGTGGTGGTGGTGGTGGTGTTGATGGACAGTGGTGGATGGTTGTGGTGATGAACGGTGGTGGTGATGGGCGGTGGTTGGTGGTGGATAGTGGTGGTGGTGTTTAACCCTCTGCTGGCTAGACCAAGTCTTCACCAAGAAGACCTCGCGCAGACTTTTTTTAATGAAACGTCTTCGGAAAAACAAACAGTCTGCGCGTGGTCTGCGCCGCGCAGACAGAAGAGCCTGCGCAGAGGTTTATGAAAAAACAAACAGCACCTTAATAACCGGTTCCAGTTATGGAACCGGTTTTGGTTTCTTGTTATAATGCTTGGAATCGGTTATTGCTATTACCGGTCCGGTTTCGATTTCGGTTCCGGTTATTTGACAAAAAATCGTATCCTATGTGCCTGGTTTTGGGCAGGGTTCGGTAACGGTTCTTAAGAAACCGGGTATTAAAATACCCTATTTTCGGGTTTTTCTATACCCTATTTCCGAGTTTTTTTAGTACTCTATTTTCAGGTTTTTTTTAACATTCTATTGCGTTTTTATTATCCTATACTTTTGTCTTTTTGTTTATTATTATTATTATTAAATTAAATATGCATTGCATAATATAAAAAAATTAAAATAAACGCACTAACAAAAATTCAAAAGATAAATATTAGAATCATGTATCGGGTATAGCCGGATATAATCGGTTCCGGTTCTTGTCTGGTTTTGGGTATTAATCGGGTATGATCCTTTCCGGTTCCAGGTATTGAGATCAAAATGCATACCCTATCTATACCCTACGGGTAGGGTCGGTTCCGGTTTCGGGTATAGAATACGCGGTTCCGTGTTTTTTTTATCGGGTCCGTTTTTTTGTGCATCTCCACTACAATTTGTGTTCCCATTCACGAAAATAGGTACACGCAAAACATCTCTTTGATTATATATGTACTTGGGTTGAAAATTCGTTGAGGGCACTGGTGAATGGCCCTCACCGATTTTTCATCCGTTTAGCACCCCTAGTTCAAATCATTACGGATGAAAGGTTAAATGATATTAAGGTGTAACAAACGTTGTTTAAAAAAACTTTACTTGCAGACCCACGACCACGATGCATGACGCGAACCCTGAATCTCCGGTATATAATTTTTGTTTACTAGGGAGATATTTTTTATTAATATTTATTTTACGTAAAACTCGTTATTTGAGATCAAAATTTATATGGAAGTATGCATAGGAATTTATATCAGAATTCATTACCCTGTTCGAGCTTTAAAAAATGTGCCTTTATGCATTAACGAATAACGATAAACAATGCAATTACTATTTACACCATAAAAAATGGGCTCACTAAACCTAATGCCAATAGGCTAACTTCTAAAACCATAAAACTGATTTGTAAATGACCTATATTGGAATTGATATGGGTATACTATTAAAAAAGTTGATATATATATATATATATATACATACATACATATATATCATATTTAAAAAAAACACCTGCCTCTCGAAATCACGGGCCCTGTACGGTGGTCCTCCACGCAAACCATAAAGGCCGCCCATGCAGGTAAATATTAATAATTCTCTTGATTTTCTGGTAACAAATTGTTATGAGTTGAAAGAAAATACAAACTACATTTGTCAAGTAGATGAATATTAACACTCTCTTAATTTTCCACTAAGAAATTGCTAGAGTTAAAAGAAAACACAAATTACATTTTATTGGATCTCATAATTAGCTACCATGATAGAGACGGGTCATTTAAATTTTCCAATAACGAATTTTCGGGGCCAAAAGAAAACACAAACATCATTTTACCTGTTATCAGTTACCATGATGCTAATGACTCATGTAAATTTTTCAATAAGGAGTTTTAGGGTTAAAAAGAAAACACAAGCGTCATTTTACCTAATCTTGTTATTAGTTACCATGATGTTGACGAGTCATGTAAATTTTCCAATAATAAGTTTTTAAAGTTAAAAGGAAACTCAAACACACATATTACCCGATCTCATTAGTTCCTTTTACCTAATCTCATTTGTTATTGACGCATCATGTAAATTTTCCAATAACGATTTTTCAGGCTTAAAAAATTTGACGAGTGTGGCTATACTTATATTGTACTTAACGCATCTCGATAAGAGAAAAATTAGAGCGATAACATGACTCGTTTAGAAGCAGAGAGAACACTAGTAAACCAAAGAAAACGAATATAACATGGTAGGATTAACATAACCCTAAATTAATACTACCTCCGTCCCATTAAAAGTGTCATATTTTGAATATTCAAAGTCTTTATTTATAAACTTTTACTTTAATTATATATTTTTTGTGTTATATAAAACTTGATGAAAATTAACCCGATAAAAACACTTGTAAAACACACTAAAATCATATAACTTTCATCAAGTATTATCTAACACAAACAAAATTATTTAAGGTCAAAGTTTATAAACAAAGACTTTGAAAATTTAAAATAGGACACTTTTAATGGGACGGAGAGAGTACATCCTTGTATCATCATGATGAACGGTTGCGATCACACGTTCTTATTTGAAATTCGGTCGTTCAACTCTAATCCATCTCATACCAAAAAAATGCGCACAAAACTCACGCTGGTGCACGTTAACCTAGCGCACGTTAGCACTCTCACCCGCTTCCCAAACGTTAAATCTCACCCCTCCCCCCTCTCTCTCTCTTCTCTCTCTCTCTCTCTCTCTCTCTATCTCTATACATTTATATGAATGTTTCGCGGCGATTTAGCAACAAACACAAAACTCACAAAGACGAACAACAACAATCACACCATCCTATTTCACAACTTCACCGGCAAGATCCGACCGAAAGACGTTCAGATGGTGTCCACCGGTAAGAGAAACACCGGCACCGAACGAGATATGGTGGACAGATTGAAGCAACAATTGCACAATTTCGATTTGCCGTGCTTAAAGTGGGGAAACCAGAAGCTTTTACGCTGCATGAAGGTAGATTCAAACGCAGATGTGTCGGTTTTTGATCGTAATCAATCGTCGGAGAGCGGCGGCGGAGCAAAATGGAGGAATTCGGTGGCGGAGAAACGGTTTAGATCTAGTTATGACGTTGATCGTAATCATTCGTCGGAGAGCGGCGGTGGAATCGGAACGTATCGGAGGAATTCGGAGTGTGAGAAAAGGTTTAGATCGAGTTATGATGATGATGTTCGTAAAACAGAGAGTTGTTATAAGTTTTCTTCGTCGGAGAAAGTGAACGTCGATCGTAAGCAACCGTCCGGCAGCGGCGGCTGTGGCGCTGTTGTCGGAGCCAAACGGAGAAATTCGGAGTGTGAGAAACGGTTTAGATCGAGTTACGATGATGTTGATCGGAAAATACAGAGTTATTGCAAGTTTTCTTCGTCAGAGAAAGTGAACGTGGATTCAAACGTCAATCGTAATCTATCGTCGGACGGCGGCGGCGCCGGTGGCGTTGTGATTGGAGCAAAACGGTTTAGATCGAGTTATGATGATTTTGATCGGAAAATACAGAGTTGTTATAAGTTTTCTTCGTCGGAGAAACCGCCGGCGAGAAACGGAATCGGAAACCTAATCTCCGGAGACGGTGAGATCGAAGCGACTAGAGAGAAACTGATGTTTGATTTTCAAAACGAAGTTGTGAAGATGAAGGACGCTATTCTCCGTGAACGTCTGGTGGATCCGCCGCCGTCTACGACGGCTGCGGCGGCTTCCACACCGCCGTATAATCCTCCGGCAGAGCGGCCGTGGAATATGAGAACTAGAAGAGCTGCGTGTAATGCGCCACGTTCTCCGGCGAACGGCGTTAATAATCACGGTGAGGTTTTAAAACCTAATTCCTCTCCGGCAACAAAACTCCGGCTAGCGAGCGGTGTTTCTGGTGAATCTGCAACTGGTGAGGAGAGAGAGAGACCGAAGTTTTCGGTTTCGCTTTCCCGGCGAGAGTTGGAGGAGGATTTCATGGCGATGGCCGGCCTGCGACTGCCACGTAAGCCAAAGAGACGACTTAGGGCTGTTCAAAAGCAATTGGATGTAAGTGATATTGTTATCAGTTTGTTTATCTTGATCTATTAATCTGTATATACTCTTTTAACAATTGCATAATGTGACATTGTGACTGTTGTATAACTGTAGTTATTCTTTGATTGCAGACTCTGTTTCCGGGATTATGGCTGTCTGAAATAACTGCTGATCTTTACAAAGTTCCCGATGAGGCCGAGACCGGGAAGGTAGTAATCCGAGTCATCGTTAGTCGTTACTATTCGTCTTGTCGAATTGATTTTTATATACTGATTGTAACATTGTTTTGTTCAAATTTTTGCAGAGGTAGCATTAGGGATCTGTATGATGCAACAATGGGGAAGTATGGTTATGAATAATAAGTGGAGTAGTTATGTTTGATTTCTTCAAATAGAGGATTTGATTTGAAGGATTCGAATTCGCAGATAAGATCTTGGTGTATGCTGCTGAGTTTTATCCTAATTTTGGTTTTGATAGTAGTAGTCAAAACGTGTTGATAGATGTGTTTCTTTTCTTATAGATGTTCAATGGAATAAGAGTTGGCATGTTGGCATTTTATAAACTTATCGCTTGTCGCTTCGAAATTCGATTGAGTTTCCTTTTTTCTGCTTGATTGACCGGCATTGTGCTTGAATTTGTTGATCATTCACTTGTTTTGGCAGTTCATACTTCATAACCTTATGCAGCAAAATCTGGTTGACATGAGCCATCTATCATCCCTTTTTAGCGAACCCATTTGATCAATCTTTCAAAATGTGTGAAACAAATAAACAAACGTACCCACTAAAGTCCCACTCATAAGCAAGCTACTGGTGGGGTATGAGAGGGTGAGAAGGGGACAAACCGACAAACCTTTCCCCTACTCATGGAGATAGAGAGACGGAGGCCCGGCTCTAAACTTTTTTACATGTAAAGCATTGTAATTCAGATAATATAAAGCATGGCTTCTTTCCAAATGTGTGAGAATTTGTTAAATTACCTCCAATTGTTGCATGATCTGTTCTGAAGATCAATCTCCATGATCTGATATGTTGTTTATAACCAAAATCTGTTATTGGGTCATTGGGTGGTTTGTTCATGATTCATATACAAACTGGAGGGAAACATCAGCCCAATAACTTTGACTCTGAGACTAGTTGTATTTTATTTAATCTCACTTTCAGTACTTTGAAATTAAAAGAATTTCATTTTTTCCCTCCAAATGCTAGGTTGTAACTTTATCTTGATTTACCAATGGGGTGGTGGTCCATTGGCAAAGTCAAAGACTTTAAAACACGGGGAAGGTCTTGGGTTCAAGTCAGATAGACGACATGATTAAAAAGAAAATTGCCGTTCAAAAAAAAAAACTTTATCTTGATTTCTAAGCCCCATCCTCAAGTTACTTGAAATCTTTTGAAGAAACTTTATGGGAAACCACACCCTAATCTTGATCTTCAAGTATTGATACCTTTGGGTGTCCTGATCTTCAAGTGTGTTTGTTGATTGGTTTATGGAAAGTATGATTGCTATTGTAGATTCAATGATTCATGATTATGTCTATATCGATTTCCATTCTTATTTGCTCCATCTTTTTATCGGTAATTAGATCATTATGTGGTTAAAATTAAGTGGGTCATGTAGATCGTTCATGGGAATGCCGGCTACATCCACCTAAGCGAATAAACACAAAAGTAGTTCGACATTGTCGTCGTTGCATGTTGTAGTGCTTTCGACCCTTTGGAGCATTTGGAAACTTAAAAACGAGGAATTCAAAGGAAAGCAGCCCAACATGCATAAAATTTTGGATGAAGTGAAGGCGTTAGGCCTCTTGTGGGTAAAATATCGTTCAAAGGAGACGATGATCTGGGAACAATGGAGAGCTTTTAATGTGTTTACTTAATTCTTTTTTGTCTCCTGGTGTATGGTTTTTGGTGTATTGGTCCATAGACCTACTGTAAACATTGGTGGATGCATTTTGTTTTCATAGCAACTTGCCGTGTAAATTTGTGCTGTGAATAAATAAATTCCGTTGAACGTTTAAAAAAATGTTCGATATTATCGTCAGGACATCAATTGAGAATACAATAATTGTTTACCCAAATCAAGCAGTTTCCCTCTTCAAGATTGCTCAGTCCGTGATAAACCAATGAAGTTTATTATTTACAAATTAGAAGAAATTGTTAATTATATTTAGTTTATGATTATGTGATTACATGTGTATTTAACGTCAAAGATAGTGAGTCAAACTACCAAAGGACAAAGTGGCAGATATGGTAAAAAGGCCACTCTATCATTGAAAAATAAAATGTCACTTCTTATTTTTGCAAAAAAAATAAAATAAAAAGTAAGAAGTGCGTATGCTATGCAGGGATGGCAACAAAACCTAAATCCGACTGGAAAACCTGATACCTGACGGGCATGGGATCAAGTAAACAGGTATGAGATTTGTTTTGAAAACTTAGGACGGGTATTGAATTTGATGTTTACCCGTTTTACCCCCCCCCCCCCCCCCCAGTTACCCGATTATGTATGTCTCCCGATTATGTATTTCAGTTTACCCGTTAATATACCATATATATATATAATATAAAATATGTTTTTTTTTGTCATTTACTTACCCCTAATTTTCTTATTCCCCGTATGACTAAAACCATTCGGAGTGAAGTGGCTTGAAAAATGGGCGTTTTGTGACATGTGACAGCCACGTTAGCATGCGTTAGAAAAGTGGGGTGGTGCAAAAAAAGAAGAAGTGGGAAGGGGCGTGACAGGGTGGCGTTATTCGACACGTAACACACATTTTTTATTAATATTTTATATTTAAAAATTATATAAAATTTACTAATATAAATAAAAAAAATGTTATATATCTTAAAGGAGAAAGTCGGTGGAATTTCCACCAGCTTCCCCTAAAGTTTCATCAAAATGCACAATAGTCCCTTGCCTTATTACACCCATCATACTATCCCTTAACTTTTGAATATTATAATTTTAACCCCTATACTATTAATCCATTTTACAACCTTCTCAAAAGTCCGCGGCATTTACAATAACGATCCCTCCTTTTTCCACCCACCATACAACTCAACTTTTGAAAATTGTTGTTTTAACCCCTACACTATTACTTTATTTTACAACCCCTTAACTTTTGAAAATTGCAATTTTTATCTAAACAAAACTAATCCCTAAATATTTAACTAAGTTTTCTTTAGCTATTTTTCTTTTTAAAATACTAATAATTTGTCATTGTGTTTAAAAACTTTGTAAAAATATCATTTAAACCCATCTGAGTTTCTAAAGCTCCGACTTTACCCCTTTCGTTCCTTTACCTAAAAAACTATTCTTACATTCTACATAAACTTTTTTTTAAGCAAGTCATGTCAAATATAATACGTTTTCGTGCTTATTTTATGTAGAATTTTAGTTGTTTTGCGTTTCATCATAAATTTTGTTCTGAATCGAATGAGGTAAAATGTAATGTGTTCTCATTCGATGGTATAAATTTGAGTTACTCTACGTTTCGACGCTGCCGCAACGTGCTAGAGGTAAAATTTCAACCCTTGATGTGAATATGTTTTCGAGTACATGTGTCAGTTTTCCCTTTATACATGTTTTAAGCTTTGTTTTGTAAGTTTCCTATGTATGAGTCGGATCACATATAAATACGTTATGATTGTACTGTATAAATTCGATTACTTTACATTGGATCCAACCACAAATGTTATTGAGTTAAATCGGATACGTTAAAGCGCATGTTTTCAAATTGTGTACGCATCACATAACGCTTGAACTAATCCATTCAATGTTTGCAATGTACCTGCGCCACAACGCGCGCGGGTCTAATTACTAGTTAATATTAAATTGAAAAAAATACATAAAATTAAAATCACATAAAGTTAAAATTAAAAAAAAATACATAAACTTTAATCATCGTATTCGTCTTCGCCAAATTCGTTTCGTAGAACGCTCCAAATGTGTTCAACCAAATATGCTTGAAGGTTGTGATCTGTAAACCCTCTTTCTTCATGATATATATATATATATATATATATATATATATAGGGAGAAGATCATGCGAGAACCACCTCTTATTGTGAGAACCGCGAGAACCAATGTGAACACACCAAAAATGCCTAAAAATAGCTAAAAATCACACAAAAATTTTGTTTTTATTTTTTTAATATTTTTTAGGTTAAAATCGCTACTTTTCGAACAAAAATTTTTTTTTTTTTTTTTTAATTTAAAAAAAAAAAAAAAAAAAAATTTTTTTTGCTTCGAAAAGTAGCGATTTTAACCTAAAAAATATTAAAAAAATCAAAAAAAAATTTTTGGATTTTTTTTAGGTTTTTTGGGGGTTTAGTTTTTAGCATTTTAGCTTGGGTGGGGGGGTTTAGGTTTTTTTTTTGGGGGGGGGGGGGGGTGGGGGTTAGGTTTTTTTAGCTATTTTAGGTTGTGTTCACATTGGTTCTCAAGGTTCTCACAATAAGGGTGGTTCTCGCATGAGCCCCTCCCTATATATATATATAGTGAGAACCTTGAGAACCAATGTGAACACAACCTAAAATAGCTAAAAAAAACCTAACCCCCACCCCCCCCCCCCCAAAAAAACCTAAACCCCCCACCCCCCCTAAGCTAAAAAAAAGCTAACCCCACCCCCCCCCCCCCCAAAACCTAAACCCCCCCCCACCCCCCCCCCCCCAAGCTAAAATGCTAAAAACTAAACCCCCAAAAAACCTAAAAAAAATCTAAAAAAATAAAAAAAAAATCCAAAATTTTTTTTTTTGATTTTTTTAATATTTTTTAGGTTAAAATCGCTACTTTTCGAAGCAAAAAAAAAAAAAAAAAATTTTTTTTTTGGGTTCGAAAAGTAGCGATTTTAACCTAAAAAATATTAAAAAAATCAAAAAAAATTTTTTTGTGTGATTTTTAGCTATTTTTAGGCATTTTTGGTGTGTTCACATTGGTTCTCGCGGTTCTCACAATAAGAGGTGGTTCTCGCATGATCTTCTCCCTATATATATATATATTATATATATATAGGGTCAGGATTTAGAGAAAACGCTCAAAAGTGTGAGAACGGTGAGAACGATTATGGATCGTCCGATCAAAACAATCCATGGACTAGATTGCGTGGTGGCGTTTTCGTAAATAACATCAATATTATTAAGTGGGACGCGCTTCATTAAGGGTAAAAAGATCTTTTACCCCTCATATTCAAAACGCCATCAAATGATAAAACGCAATAAAAAATAAAACGCCATTAAAAACAAAACGCCAAAAACTAAAAATAAAACGCGTTGAATATTACAGGAAGATGAAACAACACAAATAACTGAATTTCAGTTATTAACATTTATTAGAAGAAATTCCCTCCTAAATTACGCGCCAAAACATCATTATATAAACAAACGTAAACCATAGCTTCCATAATCACTTCAATCTATCCATTTTCTGCAAAATAAAATCGTTAACTAAAAACGCCACCTTAAACAAAACGCTAAAAATGGCAACAATCGTTTAGTGGAGACACACTCTGGGGATTAGGCGATACGTCCTCCATTTTGACAACAGAAGGAGGGTGTATGTTAAGACGGTCAGGGCAATTTTGAAGATGGAAGAAGAGATACAGAGGCAAATCTTATCCATTGGCATCGCTCTAGACAACGAATGCCATGAAACGCATATGCTTATGAAAGCATTAACCAACAAATTTGGACCAATCAAAGGAGATGTGAAGCCTGAACCTGTCATGACATCATGGCGTTTTGATGATGAAACAGACATGGTGACGGTTACATACAACAGCGGAGAGCAGGAAGTCTACTGGCTAGAGAACATCATGACAAAGCAGCGACTGGGTTTCATGGAAGAATTGCATAACACCACTTGTACCAACACAGAAATAGACTCAAAATTGGAGTTAATGCAAGACATGTTCAGGTGGAGGCTTCAGAATCTTCAGGAACAAGAAGCTGATGAAGGTGAATGTGATGACATGGATGAAGATTAAGATGAAGACTCCGGGGAGGAAGAAGATGACACAAGTGATGGATACTATTCAGATAAAGTACATTCTGACGAAGGATTTTAATTTTTTTCTTCTATGTAATCTTTTTTTTTAAAGATAATTAAATGATATATTTCTATCTTTATTAGCAAAACGCCAAAATAATACTAAAAATGGTTAACCTTAACAAAACGCCAAAAATAACAAAAAATATTTTTCCTGCTTAATATTTTATTTACTCCGTTATTGTATTTTGTCATGTTGGTCTGCATAAGGCCATTTAAAAAAAAAACGCCAAACTTAGAAGGTGGGACGTCTATAACCTATAAAACTGATAAAAGCTGATCAACACAGTGAATACAAAAACAGTAACTGAAAAAGACAGTTACTTTATTACTATCATTTATTACAATAAAAAGTCCCGCCTAAACTACGCGCATAAGAGAGGGGTATATACACAATGAAATTAATCACACCCAGAAAAACACAAAAACGCCATATCCTCTAGAAACCACTCCCTTTAAAACGCCACAGATGTCAAAGCTTTCACTGAAATGGATCCTTTTTCCGAGGAGGTTAACTCAATGATATTTTGCTGGATGAGATGGACAAATATTCAAGAAAAAGAGACTGATGAAAGTGATATGCCATCATGTGAGCTTTGTTCTTGATGATTATAGGCATGGAAGAAATGGTTCAACCAAAGTATAAAATGCTATTTTGGACTCCATTATTACAAATAGCATCAAGCAAAAGTTGATCTTCAATGACATGCCACCAAACAAGAATATCACACCAAAAAACAGGATGCCACTAAGCAGCTTCTTCTGAAAAAGACGGGGTTTATGTAGGAAAGTTGGCATCTAGCTAAAGTATTCAAAAAAGGTTTAAAACGCCAAAACAAATTCAAGAAGATAGAGGCTGATGACAGTGAAGATTCGGAAGAGAAATTAGATTACCATTTTTTATTATTTTTGTTTTCATTTTATATTGTTTTGATATCAAGTTATATGTTGATTTGTTATCTAATTCTCTATAAATAAAATACATTATTAAATAAAACGCCAAAAAACTACAAACACCAAAACGCTAGAAGTATGAAAATTGGGAGAACAGCTGCTGGCAAAACACCTTGTAAAGGGTATTAAACGCCAAAAAATTCACTAAACGCCAAAAAAATTGGTCTTATTGTATCTTATGCAAATAATAGTGACTCGTAGAGAATTATTATACAAAACGACATAAACGCCAAAAAATTAACCAGAAAACGCTATAACGCCAAAAAATTATATATGTGACACAAAAAAAATTAATTCAACGCCAAAAAAGTTAAAAAAATACAATTAACGCCAAAAAAAACTTAGACGCCATAAAATATTATACCGCGTTGGGAAATAAAAAGAAGAATGGAAAGACAAAAAAGCCCATCCGCCCTTCTCTATGCCGCGGGACACGTGTTGGGCCAGGATGCGTTCTCACTGTTCTCACACTTTTGAGCGTGTTGGACCAAAAAACTAACTAAAAAAGCCTAAAAAACATACCAAATTTTTTTTTACAGTTTTTTATAAAAAAATCGCTATTTTTTATGTATGGAAAAAAAAGTTCAAAATTTTTTTTTGTTGTATTGCCCATGTGCACTAATACGGATATAATGCACATGTGCAGTATAACAAAAAAAAATTTGAAAATTTTTTTATATATAAAAAGTAGCGATTTTTTTATAAAAATTAAAAAAAAAATTTGGTATGTTTTTTGACTTTTTTTTGGGTTTTTTAGTTAGTTTTCTAGTTTTCTCATTTAGATGTAGTTTTCTCATGATCCTCTCCCTATATATATATATATATATATATATATAGGGTTAGGTTCATTTGTGAACAACCCCCTTGATTGTGAACACTAATGAACTAATCCTAGCCCTTGATTATCAATACACAAGTGTAAATCAATGGTCAGGATTTGATGATGAAAATACACTTGTCTATTTTACGATTTGATGATGTAAATCAATGGCCAGGATTTGTTCACTCAGTTCACAAATACACTAGTGTTCACTCTAGTTACCAACCATATGTGTATATCTATAATATTAAAAATTTTCGAGCCGAACCCAGCCGGGCCGACCTTTGCTCGTGTCTGGCTTGTTTACAATCGGGCGAAAAATCAAGCGAGCATTTTCTGAGCAAATTCCCAGCGAGCGACAAGCACTTTGCCCAGCCCTATTCTCGATTGATCATCATACACATACAACAAACGCACAAGGGAACAAACGGAATAGAGAAAAGAAGGAAGAATGTCGTCTACCACTCGTACTTCGTCATTTAACAGTGCCATAATCGATGCTGATGATGGTATCGGTTTCTTCTCTCTCTTATTTTCTAATCACTGTGTTTTCCTGTTTCAATCATTAGTTATACCGCGTTCTATCTTATCAACCAATGAGATGTTTCCTTTTCTGTAACTTGTTCCTCAACTTTACATAGATATATATTCCGGAAATAGTTGACTTACGTAACATGGCACTACTAGCGTTGGGGTTAGGGTTTTATCTAGGCATTGTATATTTGACTATATATTGCATTGAATGTCATATTCATTGTAGTATTAATAATAATATTACTTAACATCTTATGCTAATAATAATGTTGATTGTATGTATGGTTTAGGTCAAGATGTGAGCAGCAAGGAAAACCCTCGTATGTTCTTGGATATATCCATCAGTGGAGGTCGCCCTAAAAGAATGATAATCGAGGTCACTTTATTATTGCATGCCAGAGTCGTCTCCGAGAATTCACGTACCCTGTTCGAGCTTGAAAAATATGCCCTTCCATACAGAGGCGAAGTTTGAGATTTCCGACCGGGGGGTCGAAAACGGATATACCTAATAAAATTATAAAACCAGGGGGTCGAAAACGTATATACCTAATAATTGTTGTATATTTTCCAAACTTCCGAATATTTAAATTATAATCATGTATGCTTATCTTGTTAGTTATATTAACTTAAATTTTTGCTGTATATTCATTATATTTTAATCGGCTCTTCATGATACATCACAACATGTTGGTCATCGACATTTAAAAGGCGAAACAAATTTATGGCCGATCATTGTCATAATTTCACTTGAATTATACTTTGCAACCTCTAATTACAAATAACAGTCTTTTAACATCTGCCACTAAAGGGATACACTCAACATCTATTTCGCTAAAGTATGCCAAACCCAAAGCTCTATTGAAGACAAAATTTTTGAAGCAAAGTCTGTTGAACCAAACAACCTCTGCTGATAAACACAAAGACTGTTGAAGCAAAGGTCTACCAAAGAGAACCTTTCCTGATGAATACAAAAGTATGATGAAGCTAACATCTGCTTTGGCTTAACAGATGATGCGGTTCAACTGCAGAGAATAATCATTCCACAAATTTATGGCCGATCATTGTCATAATTTCACTTGAATTATACTCTGAAACCTCTAATTACAAATAATAGTCTTTGAACATCTGGAACTAAAGTGTCACACCCCGATATTTCCACGTATTACCGGTGGGCCCGGTGGGGAGTATTATGACGTAGTTGATATCATCATAGTCAATAATCACAGTTTAATGTACAGCGGAAGTCTAAAAGTAAAATATTACAAACCGAATGAAAGTAATATCAATTATTACAAAAACGATTGTAAGGGATCCACAGGCGGATCAAGATAAAAGGAACATTGTTCAACAGATTCATAAACATCTAAGCTTGCAAGACTCTTTATTGATGCTAGGAGTAGCCAACCTATTCCGCCTAGTACCTGCACTTTAGCCTTTTGGAAAATACATCAGTTTACACTGGTAAATACAATTAACCGACTCATTTTGAAAATGTTTAAGAAAATTGATTTGAATGCACAAGGCACAAATAATCTTTTATAATTGGGACAATTATTTTAAAAATAATCTTGTATACAGATTTATATGTTTGCCGTCCATCAGGGCCGGTTAGAAGAGCTGGACAAGATTAACTGACACACCACAGGTATAATACCCACAAGGAATTTCCTTATTGTGGAGTACCTTTTATACATACGCAACTGTCAGGTGTATGCCTACACCCCGTGCTTAAGTCTTGGCCATTTCAATGAATGAGCCGAGGATATCCAGGACATGGTCATTAACCCCCCAAAGGCATATACCAAACAAAACAGATTAAAAAGGGTTATGTAAATATATTAATCACAATCCGATTTAAACAATTACACACCCGACCAAGCGATATTATTATAATACCGTATCCCAAGCCCGTATAACGGAAAATAAGTTAAAAGTATTTACCTGAGCAAATTATACAATTTATCCCAGCCGTATACAATTGGCAAATGCAGATATCTTTTACTGGGCTCCTAAATCTGGAACAAAGGTTTTAATAACCTATTAGATTCCTAACAGGTCTTAATTAAGTCTAAACTTAGACCGGTTAGTTTTAAAGGAAGATATACGGTTCAAAACGCAAGATTAAGCGAAGACCGGATTTGAATGTGATTTAGACCCTACAAGTTTGAATACTTGTATAACATGGGTAAACTAAACACATTCTGGATTTTGAGGTAAAAATGACAAGGTTTGACCCGTTTCGGCTAATTTATGCAAACTAGTTACATAAACCGTACCGAATGCTATAAATGCATAACGGGTAATCAAATGAGTCATGAACAGGTTTCCTAAGTTAATATGCCTTAAATATGTTGTGATATCAGTAGGATACCTTCCATTATGCCCAAAACGGATTTAAACTCAAATTAAGCCCCGTAGGGGTATTTTGGTCATTTAAATGTTATAAAAGAGATTAATTATTAATCTGAGGTTCAGGTCTGAAAAGATCAGTAAAAATATTTAATTTAATAAGTTATATCAGTAGGGTATTGCATATATGTGAAATTTATCATTTATAACCAAACTATGCACCGAAGGGCATTTTGGTAATTTCACATAAGCTTTAAAGGTCCAATTTGGAAATCTGAGTTCAAAACTTTTACTTACAGTTAAAGTATAAAAATTTACTTAAAATATCAGTAGGTATCAAGTCTTACATGTTAAAAATAGTTTTAATCCATACTATGCGTTTAAAACGCGTAAAAAGTCGGTTTTAGGCGATTTTAGGGTTATATAAGGAAATCTGAGTTTTTGATCAGTTTATAAAGTTCAAAATATTTTATTTATCATATAAAATCAGTAGCAAAAAGTTTGGTATCAAAATGTTATGTAAAACTCATTTTATTAGCAAAAAGGGTATAACCGACAATTACCGAATTAAAGCAAGAACCCTATGTTATGCTCAGTTTAAAAAATAAACAAAAATCTTCAAAAATCCCAAAATATTATATTACATCAATGGGTAAAAATTTTGGTGTCAAAATTTGGGTTTAGATAGGCTTTATGCTAATAATGTCGTTTAATTAAATAAAAAGATTTCAAATTATGATATTGAGCATAACTCCTAATTTAGACCTCAAACTGATGTCAATTTTTTAGGACAAGTTTATAAATCAGCAATAAAGGTTTTTGTCCTCTCACATTTTCAAAAATCTTGTTTTAAGGTCAAAAGGGCATAATGGTCAACATTTAAGCAATTAACGGAAACATGCAAATGAATTGGATTAATTAGGAACCAAGTTGTATAACCTCAGAGGGTTATACTAACCTATAACCTGGTCCTAATGGAACTCTATGGCATGTCTAAACTAAACCAAATCGGGTCAAAACTGAAAGTCAAAGCAAAAGTCTACTTTTGCGACTTTCGGTTCCGAACCGAGCCTAAACTTGAAATTGACGGATTGAACATGCTCAGACATGTTCTTACATTAATTACCAAGTTATATTAGTGTTAAAACATGTTTCATAGCTTCTACATTGCTAATTATGAGTTTATTTGCAAAATAGCTTTCTGTTGATTTTTTTATAATTAAGTTTGACCCGACAATTGACCAAGTTAGAGCGAAAATCAGAGGGTGCCATTTTAAGGGTTTAGTACCCACATAATTATCAACTCATAGCCACTTTCAATTCAAAAATGATTGGACCATTAGTGATTAATCACTAAGTCAAAGTTTAATTACGATAAGTTTGACTTTTGGTCATTAAACTACTAAAACTTGAATTAAGAAGGCTAAGAACACTCACAATAGTCCTTAGCACGAAATAGGAACTGATGGAAGCTTGCTTGAAGTCCAGAGAGCTTCAGAGAAAGTTTAGAAAAGATTTTGAAATGAGCAAGTGAAGTGTTGCAACAAGAGGTTCTTATATAGTGATTTAGATGCAACAAGATCATCACACACAAGTCTACAAATGTTTCCTGATCATCCCAGGTGTCCCCTATGCATTTAAATCTATTGGCTCTGTCCCTGAATTCGAAAACCAGCCTTCTAAGGCGGTGGAACTGGCTGAACAGGCATCTGTCCATGTTTCTGCCCAGTTACAGGTCTTACGGACTGTAAGCCTTAGGCTTTGCGGTCTGTATCCGTAATTTAAATTTTATCGCCCAGATATGCTGCCTTACGGTCCGTAAGGCATACCCTTTGCGGTTCGTAAGCCTTGTCAGAAGACAAAATCTTGTGAACTTTAACATATGACCATGCAATCTTTCATACTTCGAATCTTTGGTCATTATTGGCAGAAAAGGACCATATGTTCAGACCTGAGACACCTTGGGAGTGTGGCCATGCAATGGCATTGACTTGAGGTCTTTGAAAAAGCCAAAGTGTGAGGATTTGTCGAGTTTGCACCTAGGATCCCATTTATTTGAATGTGGAATTTATCATCACATAAATTTATCCGGATACTTGTGTAATTCTTATCAGATATATATGAAAACATTTTAATGTTTTACAAAGGTTTGGAATTAATAAAAAGGTCACTCAGCGGTATTAATTAACATGTTGACACTTTTAATCCTACCATATATCTTTCAACTTGATCCGGTTTTATAATACGTTCACCTTCCATGACACGTGTCTCTATAATATTGGTCGATTCTACGAGGTGTTACATCCTCACCCCCTTAAAAGAAATCTCGACCTCGAGATTTACTGGAATAAATGAGGGTACTTTTGCTTCATCGTGGACTCAACCTCCCATGTATACTCGGGACCTCTACGGGCATCCCATTTAACCTTCACAATCGGTACATGCTTCTTTCGAAGCTTTTTAACCTGTCGATCCTCAATCGACAAAGGTTTTTCAACAAACTTTAAGCTCTCATCAATACGCACATCTTCATGTGACATGACTAGCAATTCATCAGCTAGACACTTCTTTAGGTTGCAGATGTGGAACACATTATGAATACCACTGAGCTCTTCAGGCAGGTTTAACTTGTAAGCCACTGTTCCGACACATTCGATGATCTAGAATGGTCCTATATATCTTGGGCTTAACTTGCCTTTCTTGCCAAATCGTATTACCCCTTTCGAGGGTGATACTTTAAGTAGAACCTTGTCACCTACCTCAAACTTTAGAGGTTTACGCCTTTTGTCTGCGTAGCTTTTATGCCTATCCCTGGCAGCCTTGAGACGATCACGTATCTGTACGATCTTATCTGTCATCTCCAGGACGATATCAGGTCATGTTAGTTGGACATCTCCAACTTCTGCCCAACAAACGGGCGTCTTGCACTTTCTTCCGTACAAAGCTTCAAAAGGTGCAGCTTGAATACTCGAATGATAGCTATTGTTATACGAAAATTCAATCAATGGAAGATGTTCATCCCAACTTCCTCCTAAGTTAATAACACAAGCTCGCAGCATATCCTCGAGTGTCTGTATAGTACGTTCACTTTGACCATCAGTCTGAGGATGATATGCAGTGCTGAAATTTAATCGGGTGCCTAGGGATTACTGAAAGCTTTTCCAAAAATGTGATGTATATCTCGTATCCCTATCAGATATGATAGACACTGGCACTCCGTGGAGAGATACAATCTCGTCTACATACAGCTGAGCTAACTTATCTGAGCTGTGTGTTTCCTTAATAGGTAAGAAGTGGGCTGACTTAGTCAATCTATCCACTATAACCCAAATAGTATCATTTCCTCGCTTTGTCTTTGGTAACTTGGTGATAAAATCCATAGTCACCATCTCCCACTTCCAGGTGGGAAGTTCAGGCTGTTGTAGCAAACCTGACGGCTTCTGGTGTTCTGCTTTAACTTGAGCACATGTCAGACATATGGCCACATAAGTGGCTATAGATTTCTTCAAACCTATCCACCAGTAATTTGCCTTTAAGTCCTGGTACATCTTGTCACTTCCAGGATGAACTGATTATTTGGAGCTATGGGCTTCTTGAAGAATCACATCTCTTAGTCCACCATAAATTGGAACCCATATTTGTCCGTTCAATCTTAGAATTCCATCCTTGCCATAAGACAGCTGTTCAGCAGTTACTCCCAACTTTTCATTCGGATAGTTAGCTTCTAATACTGTGACAACCGGTAGTTTACGCCCTTAATTACGTGATTAACAGGCGATTTACGCGACATTAAATAATGTTTACGACGCAAATTAACTTAATTAGGGCCTCAGTAAGCTTAGGAACGCTTATGCGGTTCTACAGTGTGCGTGTGACGATCTGCGGAGATACTATTGGAAATTAAACGGTAATAAACTGAAACCGTATGAAAAACTGACGACGCCGACAAATATGGATGTTACATGAATATTTTATGCTTATGGAGTTTGGGTCGCGATATCGGGTCTCGTAGGAATTACGAGCCACTTACACATGAGAAGGGCTTGTGGGCCCTGGGCCCAAGCCCAAAACCCACAAGCCTAAACCTGCACAATAAATTAGATCTTATGAGATCTCTAAATATCTCTACAAATCTAAGCACAATATTTACCAAATCTTGCAAAATCTATATAAAATCTTATCAAATCTTTAGAAATCCTCACAAATCTCTTCAAATCTCTTCAAAAGATCTTGATTCAAAGGATAAAACAAACCTGGTTGTAATTTGAATACATAATGGACAATAAAATCCTTCCTCACTCTATTAATACACAACACACAAAAAAAAAAAAATAGAGAACCAGGTCCCTATCTCTCTCCCTCTCGATTACATACATACCCACACATAAATACAAGGACATCACAGACCAAAACATACACACAAACATAACCCAAATCAAACCCTAAGAACACACTTGCAGACAACTCAACAACCTCCTCTCCCTCTCATGTAACACCGGCGACCGGAGACCCGGATTTCCGGCCGGTTCCCTTCTTGTCCGACGAGCACACTCAAAATCCTCCAACCTCCTCTACACCTGAACCACCACATGGCCCTGGATTCTGTTTCTCTCTCTCTCTGACTAACAACAACCACACCACCACCATAGCGGCGGCGCTGTGGTGGGTGGTGCTGTGTGACGGCTCGAGCAAGATCAGGAGGAAGAGAGAGAAAGCGAAGACAGAAGAGAGAGAGAACTGGTGGCCGTGGAAGTGAAGACGGTGGTCGGTGGTGTCTCGCCGGCGACGTTAAGCTCCGGTGATGATGTAGATGTTGTTGATGAAGACATGATGTTGACAGTGGTAGTTCGAGTGGCGATAGCAGTGGTGGACGCCGGAGCTCCGGTCCGACCGTCGACGACATCAAGCTCGGTTCAGGTTTCAAGGTCACGGCTCGGGTCAAGGTTTGTCTTGTTTCATTTTCGGTTTAAGATTTAGTCCAGTTTATTGAGGGTTTTGCTTGGATTGTGGTTCGGGTTCTACCCAGGTCAGACTCGGGTTACAATGTTCCAGATTCAGCTTACGGGTGGTTCACATTTTCAGTCCGGGTCTTTCGGGTCAGCCGGCTCGGGTCAACAGTCCAAGACTAGTCAACAGATGGGTTCGGCTCAGCGGTCAGGTCAACGGTTCGGGTCGAATCGGTCAACCCGAGTCGACTCGGTCAAACTCAGGTCAACTCAGTTGACCCGGTAAACTCAGTTAAACGGTTCGATGTTTCGACACGCGAAGGCTCGGTAAAGGATTTATGACAATTATCATTTACGCTCATTTGTTACTATTACATGAAACCGAACTCGACCGATACCTCTAGTGTTTATCTCTGTTTTATTTGTCAAACATCTATTATATATTGACTGAATCGGTTGAAATATTGTTGAATTTTGATGAAATAACGACAACCTGTGTTGTCGGGGGGCGTCAAAAAACAGAGGAAACTCTGCCCGTTTTTCGAGAAAATCCGTAAGAACAAAACAAGTTTTATTGAAAAAAAAAAAACAATTATTGATATAAAGCGACTTTTATAAAACAAGATACAAATATAAAGTTTCTTTCGACGACACTTTACAACTTACAACGATTCGAAAACTATTTTGTTTTGAACTTCGGAAATTTCGACGAATCCTTTTATAAAAATAAATATAATTTATATATTTATTCCAAACGTTAACTCGAATCCTTTTATAAATAAATATAGTATATATATTTCAAACATCGCGTAACACGAATTCCCTTATAAAAATAAATATAGTTTTATATTTATTTCAAACTTCAAACAACTCGATGATACTATCGCAAAATAAATATAACTTTTTATATTTGTTACAAACGCCGAAGCAGCATATACGTATATTATGGAAAATATATACAAGACGCAATATATATAATACGAGTTTGTTATATATTATTTTCATACGATTACTCGATACATACACATACGACTTCTCAAAACGAGCTAACAAGTATAACTTCATCGTTTTCATTAAGTTAACAACGTACCGTCAAATCATTCGATTAACGATTCGGTAGGAGCTCGGTGACACGTAGTTAGTTACCGCTTTTATTTAGAAACTTATTAGATATTCCGTGTTAGGAATATTGTAGAATGCACGCTAGCGAGTCTCGTCTTGGAAACGACATCGTATATAGCTAGCTTTGCACAAGAATATTTAGGTGAGTTCATAACCCCACATTTTTACAGTTTTACATTTTTCAAAATGTTTTCGGGGTGGAAAGACATGCACATTTTGCGAAACCTACAAGGTTTTCAATAAACAATTACATATTTCTAAACCATTTTACAAACAAGTTTTAACTGACATGAATGGTGTACGAAAAGCTTATGTTCTATACCGGTTTTTCAAGCAAGAGTATTTTTGGAAATGTACATACACACGAATTCTTGTTTTCTAACTTGGGGAAAATACATGTGTTATGGTATGTTGAATACAAAAACTAAGGAAAGACATTCTAGATCATGTCCCGAATAGGGTACCATAAGCACCATTAATCAACGTATATATTCAGACCGCGGAACAAAAGGTTAGATCTAATGGGTTTCAGGCAACCCCACTCTTGGCCTACTTCTACCAATGAGTGCTTCTGTGTCTCCGTCAAAGTCGACAAAAATGCCTAGGTTTGGTGGCTTCCTATGTCGTGACACATGTTAGTGGCCTTGCAAACCACTAGCGATCTCATACATTCAAACATTCATAGTACTTAGTCACAGATACGTTTTACAAGATGTATACAAACATTCATAGTATTCAGTTACAGATACGTTTTACAAGATACATACAAACATTCATAGTACTCAGTTACAGATACGTTTTACAAGTTACATACCATGTTTTCATACAAAGTTTCCATATAACTTGACAAGAAAATGATTTTAAATTCGTTTTCTCAACAATACTTCAAAAACCGGTTATTCAAAAAGATTTATTCCAAATCTTTTACAAACAAACTGTTTTGGTCAAAAATTACCGAAGCAATTAAGTGATCAAATTAGTTAAGTGAGGTAGTGTGCTAGAAAATTGTGTCGAAAATATGTTATTCAAGTTATTTGCAAAAACAGTTTCAGGATACGGCTCAGGATATAGAACTGTATCTGTGATCAAACAATGAGCAAAAATGTAAAGGGTGACACAGGATGTACGAGGAAAGCCCTTGATCAATCTAGATCGCCGGCACAAAACCTCGGGAGCTGACAATCGCAGCTGCCTTGTTCTTCTATTACTTCAAACATCAGGATACAGTGCAGGATATGGCGCAGATCAATGCTAAGTGGTACAACGATTACAAGTGTTGAGTGTTTGTGCGTGATAGAAAGAAAAAAGAAGTGTGAGTTCGAGAGTAGAGAGTAAAGTGTGTGTTCCTATCGATCTGGCCTTCTATTTATAGTTACAAATAAAAAACTAACTCTCCTATTATCCCGGGATGCTGGGAATATTCCATTCTGAACGTTGGGGGTCTCTTTTAACTTGTTTTCCACGTGCATATTAACTATAAAACCGGGTCTTCAGCTCATATGACCGTTAAAACGTCAATAGCATTGACCAGCATCTGATATTCTCGCGGAATATGCCTTTCTTCTATTCTAACCGTTACAAGACCCATTCTTCCACCATCAACGTCCATTTTTCAACCACCTTGAGCGAATATTCAGGTAGATCAAGTCCTTTAACGTTGGTACCTTGCAACCAAAGAAAATCGTTAGCTGCAACCAGGATACCCCCAGAGGATGTTACCAATATCCTGGTTCAGTATCCTGGCTGCAGCATCAAGCATATAATATCAGGATATGCCTTCAGGATATAAGCTCGAAATTCCACCCATAACAATTATCCCCAAAAATATATCTGTTAGGATCCTGAAATCCAAACGGGTATATTTTTCGTTGTGTTGCTCGATGCACGTAATGGGATGTAGATGTTGATGTGACTTCGCGCAACTTCCAAGGTTATACTTTCTCATAACTAGGTAGTCTTCTGGCACGTCTGGTAAGGATATCTATTTTGAACATTCCTGCATATGTTTGGTTAATCAGCACATAATATGATAAGATTGAAACTACTCCCTTTTCTGTAGACTCTGCTAAGGTCCCTGTTGTCTTCGATCTTGAGGAGCTTGACAGTTACTCCAAGCCTGTCCTGGTAAAAAAAGAATCATCTGTTGCCACCTGCTCTAAGCCCTCCACTGTTGCTGCCGAAGGTTTCTCTTATGATGACCTTGGCTTCATGGAATCCATCGAGCCCATGACCTCCTTCCTTAATAAGGTAAATATCCAAATCCTGTATCCCGTACACATATACTGAACCTGTATCCTGGTTAGTTTGTCTTTAACGATACCTGTATTTTGCTTTGTAGGGTCTGAATCATCTGGTCGTCCTGTACTTAGAACAATTTTAATTTCCTGCAAGCTTTAGAACAATTTAACAGTTGGAGGTGGAGGGATCTCGTGTTTTCAGGACGAAGCCTTCAACTGTTTATGTAAATATGCTTTAAAAACTTAATTGTGTTCTTGGTGGATGGGTCTCTTTTTGAGATGAAACCAAGAATACAATTAATAATAAACTAACCTTTTAACCTTACATGTTGTTATTTGTTATGCATTGCTTAGTCTGAATTCCAATGTTCCAAACTTAGTGCAATTATTACTTTTTATGAAAATATCTTGATCAGTATACTCGCAAATATCCTATTAAGACTTCCGTCAAATAGGGTTTTTATAACTCAAGCAATTTAGATAAAGTTTTCAGAGAAAGAGGACAGTTCATTTTTATTTTACAAAGTTGGTTTTGAGAACACTTGTTTGACTAGAACACAGTTTCAGTTTTTAATCCAAGTATCATGTCCCAAATATTCCAATCAAATATCCTGAAACATATTTTGAAAATACATTTTGAGAATATATCCCGAGAATATATCCTAATCAAGATGCTTAAGCTTTTGTCAAACATAGTTTCAAAAACTCAAATGATTTAAATAACGTTTACAAAGGAAAGATCATACCAGGAATAGAGTGTAACCCTATTCTCAAACTTTAATCCTTTTGCAACTTTTCCAACGAAGATGTCCCCAGTCTGAGACACTTAGTGTACTAGGTCCGAGCTTGATCCTTTGAGCTTTACACAATTGCCTCAGTAGGAATGTCCCCTGTGCATAATGTCTTCGAATACTTAGAAATTTTCTGGACATCAGCTGCAACCGTTTGAATAATTCTTATATTACAGGGGATAAACCCTAAAATATACTGGAGATAAATCCTTAATGTACTGGGGATAAACCCATAAGTATTCTGGGGAAAATCCCGAATTTTCGTGCGCTACAGGCGGGAGTGTATAAACTCCAAGACTTAGAAAGGTGAAAACCTTTAAACCTTAGAGAGTATGAAAATACCCTTTCGCGAGAGAGGGTGATCAATCCTTATATACCTTTAGGATCCAGGGTATAGCCAACAGTAACGAAATTGTCAGCCACTTTTACATTAACTGGTCCCGCCACCTTGAACTATCCCTAGATAACTTGCGCTCCAGGCGGGGTGTTTAAACCCAATTCGTGAGAAAGGTGAATACCTTTAAACCTGTGAAGGGATCAGGATCCCTTAAACGTGAGAGAGGGGGCCAATCCTCTAATCTTTCGAAGTATCCTGAGTGTGTATCCTGGAGCTATATCCCGAAGCATATACTGCAAAACAACTGTAAACTAAGGTGGGTGTTAGCCTGGCTAACACCCCTCCGATGCTTAAGTCAGTATTGGGTTCAAAATAATAATATCAAATATATTAAAAGAGATAGGATTCATACCATCCTGAGTTAGAAATTAAATTCTAAACTCACTTGAAATAGAGCTTTAGGTGTAAAGCATTCCAAGATCTTGGTAGCATATCCCCTTCCATATTCTTGAGTCGGTATGCTCCTTTCCTAGATTCTGATTCAACCTCATAGGGTCCTTCCCATTTTGGAGCTAATTTTCCATCGACAGGGTTGGTTGTATTCTGGAATGCTTTCCTCAACACCCAATCTCCGACTTGGAACCTTCTAGTCCTTATATTCTTCTTATATGCTCTGGATATCCTCTATTGATATGCCGCCATCCTTAGCTTTGCTGCATCTCTTGTCTCATCAATAGTATCCAGTTCTTGACATAAGATTTCAGGATTTGATTCAGGATCCCGTAGGCTTGATCTAGCTGTCGGTATCACCATTTTTGTCGGGATCACTGCTTCTGCCCCAAATACCAAAGAAAATGGGGTTTGCCCAGTAGCATTCTTCACAGTTGTTCTATCAGCCCATAGGACAAATGGTAGTTCCTCTGCCCATTTTCCTTTTTTGGCACCTAACCTCTTCTTTAAATTGTTGACGATTATCTTGTTTGAGGATTCTGCTTGTCCATTTGCTTGAGGATGCACTGGTGTTGACGTAATCATCTTAATTCCCCAACTCTTGCAAAAGTCAGTAGTTCTTTTGCTGATGAATTGAGAGCCATTGTCACAAACTATCTCAGCTGGTACCCCAAATCCGGTCAGGATATTCCTCTTTATGAAGGATACCACTTCTTGATCCCTGACTTGAACAAAGGCCTCGGCTTCGACCCACTTGGAGAAATAATCTGTCATTGCCTGCATAAAAACCTTTCCTCCTGGAGCCTTTGGAAGTTTTCCCACTATGTCCATTCCCCATTTCATAAACGACCAAGGGGATATGATAGGATATAATGGTTCTACAGGCTGATGCGGGATGTTGCCGTGTCTTTGACATGCATCGCATTTCTGAGCATACTCCACGGCATCCTTTCTCATGGTCGGCCAGTAATATCCTGTTCTCAAAACCTTCGAGAAAAGAGATCTGCCCCCAGTATGGTTGCCACAATCTCCTTCATGTATATCCTGAAGTATCTCCTTGGTTTCAGGATCTTCCAAGCACCTTAGGTACGGACCTGCAAGGGATTCCTTATACAAAATATTATTTATAATAGTAAAGTGAGATACCTTCATCCTAAAAGCCTTAGGATTTGCATCCTTTGGGATATCTCCTTCTTGAAGATACTTCACAATTGGAGTCATCCAAGATTCAGTATCCTTCTCAGGATATCCATCACTAGGATCCTGGATACATGCTACTTCTTTATCCTGAGATTTGAAATGTTCCATTGCAGGATACAAGATGTGCACTATTGGTATCTGAGTTTCCTCTGGTATCCTGACAGTAGATCCTAAGTTTGCTAGAGCATCAGCTTCAACATTCTTTTCTCTTGGTACCTGTTCAAGTGTAAAAATTTCGAAATATCCTGCTAATTTTTTAACAATTTCAAGATATTCAGCTAACTTTTCACCTTTTACTGCATAAGATCCATTGAAATGGTTAGGAATCAACAGGGAATAAACATATACTTGTAAAAATCTAATATTCATTTTTTTAGCCAATTCTAATCCTGCTATCAGAGCTTCATACTCAGCCTCATTATTGGTAGCATAAAATTCACATTTAATAGCCTGGGGTAATATATCCCCCTGTGGCGATTTTAGTAGTATACCTAAACCTATACCTCTTACATTAGATGCATCGTCAGTATATAATGTCCAAGATTCTAAGTTTTCTCCTAGCTGTTGCACTTCTAGGTCTACTTCGTTTTGAATATCGCTACTGAAATCAGCCACAAAGTCAGCTAAAGCCTGAGACTTTATTGCATTTCTAGGTTCATATACTAGATCATAAGCACTTAATTTTACTGACCACTTAGCCATCCTACCTAATATCTAGGGTTTCCTAAGCACATTTTAACAGGATAGTTGGTTTTAACATGAATCCTATGTGTTTCAAAATAATGTATAAGTTTCGTTGATGCCATAACTAGGGCTAATATCATTTTCTCTATGTGGGAATACCTAGTTTCAGCATGTAATAAACTTTTACTAACATAATAAACAAGATACTGCTGACCTTCGTGATCCTTAACCAAAACATCACTTACTGCATTCCCTGATACTGCAAGATACAGGGATAATGGTTCACCATCCTCGGGCTTCATCATCAGAGGTGCGGTTGAAAGATATTGCTCTAATTCCTGTAAGGCTGCTTCATGCTTTTCTCCCCACTCAAACCTCTTATTCTTCTTCTTCTTCTTCTTCTTCAGGATATCGTAGAATTCTTTACATTTTTCTGAGGATCTTGAGATAAATCTGTTTAATGCCGCTACTCGCCCCGTCAGTCTTTGTACATCTTTCATGTTGGAAGGTGATTTGATATCCAATATAGCTTTAATCTGCTCCGGGCTTGCCTCTATACCCCTTTCAGTCACCATGTATCCTAAAAATTTTCCTGCCCCCACTCCAAAATGGCACTTGGCAGGATTTAGTTTCATATTGTACTGGTCCAGGATATCAAATGCTCCTTTAATATCCTGGAGATGATCCTCAGCCTTCTTAGATTTGACTACCATATCGTCAATGTACACCTCCATGGTGTCCCCCAATTTGTCTTTAAACATCATGTTCACCAATCTCTGGTACGTTGCACCTGCATTTTTCAAACCAAAAGGCATAGTAGTATAACAGTAAATACCTGTTGGTGTCATGAAAGCAGTATCCTCCTGGTCTGAAGGTTCCATTTGGATCTGCTGGAATCCTGAGGATGCATCCATGAAGGTTAACATCTCATGACCAGTAGTGGCATCCACCATCGAGTCTATATGAGGCAGAGGGAATGGGTCTTTAGGACATGCTTTGTTCAAGTCTGTGTAATCTACACAAACTCTCCATTTCCCATTCTTCTTTTGAATCACGACCACATTTGCTAGCCACTTGGGAAATTTGACTTCCCTGATCATCTTGGACTTTAATAGTCTTTCAACCTCTTCTTGAATAATTACGTTTCGTTCTGGAGCAAACTTCCTTCTCTTTTGCCGGATAGGCTTGAAAGACCTGTCAATTCTAAGCTTGTGAGTTATAATATCCTTAGAAATACCTGTCATATCCTCATGCTTCCATGCGAATGTTGACATCCTGCATTTCAAAAAGTTAGTTAACTGATTTTCAATATCCTGAGGGATATTGGCTCCTACGAGCACCGAGATATCTGGATTATCCTGATCCAGGATAATTTTCTTTACATCCTGCTCTGAAGCCTCCATGATATCCTGGGCCCGCATCTTTAATTGCTATGCTGCATTAGGCTTGACAGAGGATTTCATTGAGGATGAGTAACATTCCTTCGCCTCCTGCTGATCAGTATCAACCTTGACAACCCCCTAAGGGGTAGGGATCTTGATGCACTGATGATAAGTCGATGGCACAGCCTTCATGTCATGGATCCATGGCCTGCCTAGTATGATGTTGTAGCGGGATAGGGAGTCCATCACACAGAAACGTTGTTTCGAGTTGACCCCTTCAACATATACTGGTAACTTTATCTCTCCCACTGTATTCCTGGCCTCTCCACTGAACCCAACAAGCATGGTGGATTTTGAAGTAATATCCATTGGAGATACATTCATTCTTTTCAAAGTTTCTAGTTGGATTATGTTGACGGAGCTGCCATTATCCACCAATATCCTGCGTACAAACTGGTTAGCAACATATAAAGTTATTATGAGAGCATCATGGTGAGGATCCTGGACAGTATCCCTGTTATCACTGTCGAAAGTGATCACTTTATCAGTTGTGAGGGTAGTCATCCTAGCTGGTTTATCTCCCCTTTCGGCCTTAGCTTCCTTTGCATGTCTCTTGGCCGCAGAATACGAAGTCCCACAAATGTCGGATCCTCCTGAAATAAAGTTAATTATCTTGGCATTTGCAGGAGGTGATGCTGCTCGTTCAGGATCCTTCTCAGTATCCTGACCCTTATTCTTCTTTCTTCCTAGAAGATCTTTCAGATATCCTTTGCTTAGCAGATAGCTTATTTCCTTCTTTAGGGCTATGCAATCTTCCATAACATGTCCAAAATCCTCATGGAAGGCACACCACTTGGATTTGTCCTTCCAATCAGCTTTCTGTTGGTTCTTTCGAGGCCACCTGGCTTTGTCTCCCAAACCCTGCATAGCATACATTAGTTCAGGTATATTAACAGAAAAACAATATTCTGACAACTCAGGATACTCCTCAGGATCCTCGTCTTGGACAACGTTAACTCTTTTGTTTTCATTTTTATCATACGGCCTAGAGCGATATGGTTTATGTGAAGATTCTATTTTCCTGTTTGTTGACTCATATGTTGAGGATGCATTCATCCTCTCTTGCATTTTCTTATCATCTTTGTTAGGGGAGGATTTTTCAATGATCAGTGATCCTCATTTACTGTTGGGTTTAGTGATCCTCAATTCTGTTTGAATTAGTGATCCTCATAAAGTATTGTAGGATCAGGATCATGGATCATCATCAGGATCCTTACACTAACGATTGTCTACTTTGAATATGATGTTGTTTTGCAGGAGTACGAGCTTGGACTTGGTCTTGGCGATATTCCTGGAGCATATTCCATATTTATTCCGCACGTGCATGGCTGAAATGGACGTTATGGAGGTCGTGGAGGACTTGCATGAAATGCGGATAGTTTGTTAGCTTAGATATTTTCCATTTTTAAAAGGGGATAGCGAGCTAAATTAGAACACTTGGCTATTTTTAGCTTAACACACACACACACACTCGTAACTGCTCTCACCAGCTCTCGACAATTCACTTGGCGATTACACACTTTTTTGCACATTACACTATAGTGATCCTTGTAACTAGCTCGCTATCATCCGAAGTTGTAATACATTTCTTGTTTAATCTGAGTTGGTGATCGGTAGTTTCCATCACCCGAGGTTTTTTATGTCGGAGATCATTCATTGATCAAGGGATTTTTCCTCGTATAAATCTTTGTGTCACTTGTTCATTACATTTCTGAGTGATCCTTAGCATTGTTCATTGATTCAAGCATCACACTGTCACACCCCGACCACGTATAACATACAAAACATGGCGGAAACGTCGGGGAGTGTTGTAACAGAATTAATTGTTTCATAACCATGGCATACAAAGTTGTATTTTATTTATCAACATAAGAGTTACATTGTTTTAAACAGGAAATAAAGAGTTCAGAACATAATTAAACTAAGTCTATCTTCATTTTATGTCTCTAAGGCACAGGTCCGCCCTAGTGTCACGATCATCATCCTATGCAAAAGCTCCTGAAAACACATGTGAAAATAGGTACGTCAGCGTAAAAATGCCTATGAGATACATAGGTTTGTGAAAATAGGATTCATGACTTATAAGTTTAGAAAAAAAGTTGTTTATCAAAAGTTAGTCATGAACCTTGTAAATTGTTTTGTTTTATAAATCATTTAAAAAGCGATAAGATCAAATGATATGTATAAATGAAAGAATAAAGTGTGGTTAAGTGTATAACCAAGTAAAATGTGTTGTATAACGTAGATTGTTTGTAAACCAAAGTTTTGTGAAAATCGTGTTACTTGTGTAAAATGTATAAGTCCAAATTGAATGATTTAAATAACGCTATGATATGTAATATAATACAAACACTTATATATAGGAAGTACCAGCGGCGTATCCACCATGCTTGTATCATATTACTCACATCTCGTTACTTAAGTCATTTAAACAAACCACCAATGTATAAAGTCTATGTTTAAACCAATAGTCAAAAGTCCTTGTATAAGCCATGTCAAATGTTTATAAGTCCAAAAGTAGTCAAGTAATGTGTAACAAATGTTATGTATTGTAAGTAAAGTATTGTCACATAATCCAAATGTAGAAATGTACAAAAACAAAGTATTTTGAATATATCAAAAAGTTATGTTTTGCAAAGTAATGCACGTTACATTGATACAAACATTTATGTGGTAAGTTAATGCATACATTCAAGCCTTGAGACAGTCGGATAACCCTTTCAGTCAAGGTTATCAAAAGAAATGTTTTCGGATTCAGTCATTCCTTACATCCAAACAAACCCGGGATGTCAGGAATGAGATTTGTCAAGTCCTATGGTACCAGTACTTACTACCGAGCGGCGTAGCTAATGTTAATGAACGTATATAAGTCTTGTTTATGCAAACCAAATGTTATAGCAGTTGTATACATGTCATATGAAAACAATGTACTAAGTATGCTAAGTTAACATACAAAGCAAAAAAGTCATGTAAATCAATGTGCTAGCATGCTATCAGTCAACATACATAGCAGAAATGTAAAGCAAAAACAATGTACTAAGAATGCACACAATGGACGTACATAGCATGAAATGTAATATAAAACGATGTACTAAGTACGCACACAATGGGCATACATAGCATGAAATGTAATGAAATTATGTACTATAATGTACTAACAAACATAGCAGGTATATGATGTGAAAACATGGAAAGCATGAAAGTAACAAGTAGGCACATGTGTTTCACCCCAAAACAGTTTGAAAACAGTAAAAGAGGGGTCTATGTACTCACTTGAGATTGCTCAGAAGTCCTAAGATAACCACCAAGCAATGCTAGAGATCTCGGAATCAAACGGCACCTAATATAGGTAACTATGTTAATAAACCGGACCTATATCGGAGGATCGGATAGAATGAGGGCTCGTAAACCAAATGAGTATGGGAACTCATGTAGTATGGTTTAACAAAGCCTACACACTAAATGAAACCTAGCCTAAGTGCTTACGACCCATTACGACCCGTTTAGGTAGCTTATGCTACTTTAACGCGTCGTTCGCGTGAAACGCGTTCGGACCGCCTAACTAGTCCTATGACAAGTAACATATGCCTTAACATGTCTAATATTGTTGTCAAATTAGTTTAGATGTCAAAAGTTATGTTACATATGCTTAAAATGAATTTTGGCATCAAAGGGGTATTTTGGTAATTTACCTAAGGCATATAAACTACCTATCATACAACTACTTAAACGTCGTGAATGTTTTGGTCAAAAATCAGGCAATGACAATGTAAGTAAACTTTCTGTTGTGAGGTATGATGCTTGAATTGATGAACAACAATAAGGATCACTTTGAAGTGTAATGAACAAGTGACACGAAGATTTATACGAGGAAAAAGCCCTTGATCAATGAATGATCTCCGGCATAAAAAACCTCGGGTGATGGAAACTACCGATCACCAACTCAAATTAAACAAGAAATGTATTACAACTTCAGATGATAGCGAGCTAAGTACAAGGATCACTATAGTGTATTGTGTAGAAAATGTGTGTAATCGCCAAGTGTGTTAGCGAAAGCTGATGAGAGCAGTTGTATGAGTGTGTGTGTAGCCAAAAATAGCCAAGTGTCCTATCTGATAGCTCGCTACCCCCTTAAAATTAGAAAATATCTAGCCTAACTAATTGTCCGCAAATGGTGCAAGTCCTCCACGACTCCATAACGTCCATTTCTGGCCAAGCACGTGCGGAATAGACTTAGAATATTCTCCAGGAATATCGCCAAGACCAAGTCCAAGTTGATACTCCTGCAAAACAATTACGAATTCAAAGTAGACAATCGTTAGTACAGGGATCCTTATGGTGATCCATGATCCTGATCCTGCAACACTTCTGAGGATCACTACTTCAGACAGAATTGAGGATCACTAAACCCAACAGTAAATAAGGATCACTGATCATTTAGAAATCCACCCCTAACAACTGCCCCCAAAATATAAGGAGTAATTATGTAAATAAATGAGTTATATTTTGTTCTTATCCGTAACGAATTAATCAGATAACTAGCCGTTGGAGTCGGACTAGCCGTTACGATCATGACGTCAGTGAGATGACTATCCTGCAGAATCATCATTATAAATAGGAGTTAGAGATAGGGATCATTTCACATTTAAGTTCAAGAGAACTCCCTTTATATTCTCATCCGACGATCAAGCAGGTAACTCTTTTCCTTTTCTTCCCTCTCTTACTCTGCTTTTCTTTCTTTACCATCATCTCGTCAAAAATGATGCTCCGAAACTCACCGGGCAAGGATCACAAGAAGAACATCCCTCATAAAAGCCAGGGGATCATCAAAGATTCACCGAAAGAAAGATGCTGCTTCAATGATGCACAAATAGACAGAATTCGCCACTGTTTTCCGGCGAATACCGTTATCAAGCCATTTGACCCCACCGCTTTGAGTGACTATATCTCTGAAACTTGGATTGCCTTCCCTGTTACCCCATTCACCATAGGATACATCTATCCTTTTCCAGCCTTTACCCAATCCTTTTTCTCCCTTACCGGCATCTCCTATATTCAAGCTATGACAATGATCTGGAGGGTCTTGTATACCCTTGAAAGGATCATCGAGCAGGAAGGGATTGATCTAGGAATGTCGGAGTTGGCTGAGATGTATGATCTCACAACGTTTGGATCCCACCGATATTTGTTTAAGCGAAAACCTGGTGAAGAACACCCCATTTTTAAAGCCACCAAGAACGATACAAACTGGAAACGGTGGTTCTTCTTCGTCAGAAGGGATTCTATCCCGGATGGAAAGGATCTGCCAAGGAAATGGAGCACCCATGGTAGGGTAGGAGGATCCTTAGAAGGATCACTAAGTAAGCTCATTTCCGATAATGATTACTAATATGCTTTTGTTTCTTTTGTACAGCTATCACATTCTCGCATATTATTCCTTCAGCTGCCACCAAGGGGAGACTTGCTGCTTTTAGAAGACTCGGTCCTGAAACAAGATCATTCAAGACAATCACCCAGGATTCTCAAGAGGTATCCTCAGGCTCTGTCACCATGTCAAGTAAGTATCCTGTTCTTTTTATATTCAAATGTTTAAACAAATAGTTATATATGAATAGAATAAGGACACTTATCTGTTTTGGGTGTGTAGGCGCTGGAAAGTCATCAAGATCTGCTTCCAAATTTAGTGTCACTGAGCTTGACACCGTACGATCCTCCAAGAAGAAGCTTCCTGCCAGCCCAACTGCTTCGATCCCCAAGGCACCCGTTAAAGGAAGGGGTGGCAAGAAAAGAAAAGCCTCTGAAGCTGAGGATCTGCAAGGTCTGCCCCTGATCCGCCACCAGTTCCTTGAATACTTCAACGATGTAAGGATCCTTGTCCCTGCTTTAGGTATCCAGCTTATTTGAGGATCACCTGTTCTTGAACTGTTCTTTATCTTCTTTGCAGAAATTTGCTGAGATTGAAGACTATGTTGGGCATGTCGAGGAGCAGGACAAGAAGATTGCTGACCTCCAACAAGTCGCATTGCTCAAGGATCTTAAGATTGCTGACCTCCAAAAGGATCTCAAAGATTCCAAAGCTCAGACAGCTACAATTATGATTAATTTTGATTATGAGAAGAGCGAGATCACAGAGGATGCCAAGGTCTCCGCTGCCATAGCCATGTACAAGACCAAGCTACAAATGGCCCAAGAAGCTCAGGATCCTGCCTTTGACAGGAGCAACTGGGATGTGGAAGGCTGGAAGGCAAGGCTAGCTGAGCTGGATGATGAGGATGAGGCTGATGAGGTTCTGGCAATCGAGGCTGGAGGCAGTGGCAAGGATCATGGGGGTGAAGCTTGTGGAGCGGGAGATGGTGATGCAGCGAAGGTGTAGGCTGCTTGAATGGGCGATGAAGGACATTTCTAGACGTAGCCGGAGCCCATTTTTTTTTAGCTTGGTTATGGTTTTTTGTTTTGATGATGTTTTGATAAACAATGGTTGGTCTGTACTTGAACAATAGTAATTAGGGTTGAGGATCATGGATGATCCTTTGAACAATAGGTAGGATTACAAATGGTGGAGGGATCCTCTGTTTGGGGGATGAAGCCATTGTGATCCTGCCGTCTTTAATTTCCTGCACTTATTAGACCTATGAACAATGGACACCCTTTGCCAACCCATGTGGACGGGCCACGTTTTGCTGGTAGAAACGTGGGTTGGCAATTTTGACGACCTTAAAAGGGTTTAAGCTTTTGTGAATAAAATGACTTTAACTTTTTGGCTATATCCTGTGTTGATATCCTTATGGTTATTTTATTTTTCAGTCTATTGTGATGTTCATGTTGTTTAAACTTATCAAGTAAGGAAAAATTTAAAAAATATCCCTTAAGAGTTAAGGATATGATCAAGGATCACATAAAAAAAAAATAGTTTAAGGATCATAGGTTCAGTTGTCAAAGGATAAGTGTCACTTAAATACATAATGAATAAAATCAAAACAGTTAAGGATCATACCTGAGAATCCAAGTTAGGATCCTATCCTTTAACACTTAAAATTAGGATAACCCAAGATACAGACCTTAGTTGAAAGTAAGGATCAAGAATCCTTGGTCATTTATCTTCACAACCCTGAAATAAGATATTACTTGGGACTGAGCCAATATAAGATGAATGTTAGTAACTGGGGACAAGCCCAACAATTCTGGGGACAAGCCCAATATACTGGGGACAAGCCCAAAGGATAACTGGGGACAAGCCCAAAGGATCGTATGTAAACTGGAGTATGGCCCTCACTGGCGACTATCCAAACTTAGTGACATGAAAATGCCAAAACCTTAGCTAACGTGAAAACGTTAGAAACCTTAGGAATGGATGTATGGTACATCTACCATTATACGTAGGATCCTGAATATAGCCAGTACAATGAAATTGTCAGCCCCTAAAGCGGGTACTGGTCCCATTGCCATGAACTATACCAGGATCATCGTGCGCTACTGGCGAAACTGGGGACAGGCCCAAAGAACTGGGGTCAAGCCCAAATGACTGGGGTCAAGCCCAAATAACTGGATACTTCTGTGAATACTCAATCCTTAGTTAAGGATACCTGAACCTTCAAAACTCAGAATCAAGTAAAAGGAGGATAAAGGACGCAGGATCCTTATCCTTATAAGAGAATAAAAAGAATGAAATAGTTTGAGATTGGAATGTTACCAGAAAGAGGATCATCTGTCAGTGGGGATCCTTCAAGGATATTTGTCTGATAAGGATCACGGGTCATGATCACATGAAATATTTCTTCAAATGGACAGCATTCCAAGCTCTTGGTAGCAAATCACCTTCCATTGTTAGCAATCGATATGCCCCCTTTCCTGCTTCAGCTTCAATCAAATAGGGGCCTTCCCACTTTGGTGCTAGCTTTCCATCAGCAGGATTGGTGGTGTTTTGAAATGCTTTCCTTAATACCATATCCCCAACTTGGAATTTCCTGAGCCTGGCATTTTTGTTGTAAGCTCCAGCCATCCTTTGTTGATAACTGGCCATCCTTATCCTTGCTAAATCCCTGATTTCTTCTATAGTATCCAAGTCTTGAATCAAGTTTTCAACATTTTCTTCAAGATCACGAATGCTTGTTCTTGTAGTTGGAACCACCATCTCTGTAGGGATCACTGATTCTGCCCCAAATACCAAAGAAAATGGAGTTTGACCTGTAGCATTCTTGGGAGTTGTCCTATCAGCCCAAAGCACATAAGGTAGTTCTTCTGCCCATTTTCCTTTCTTGGATCCAAGCTTCTTCTTCAAATTGTTGATGATGATCTTGTTGGATGACTCTGCCTGACCATTAGCTTGTGGATGGACTGGTGTTGATGTTATCATCTTAATCCCCCAACTGTCACAAAAGTTAGTGGTTCTATTCCCAATAAATTGGGATCCATTGTCACAAATAATCTCAGAAGGGATACCAAATCTAGTAATAATGTTTCTTTTAATAACGGATATAACTTCCTTTTCTCTGACTTGAGCAAAGGCTTCAGCCTCTATCCACTTAGAGAAGTAATCAGTCATGGCAAGCATGAATATTTTTCCACCAGGTGCCTTTGGAAGCTTTCCAACTATATCCATTCCCCATCTCATGAATGGCCAAGAAGAGGATATAGGATGCAAGAGCTCTGCTGGTTGGTGAAGGATATTACTATGCCTCTGACAAGGATCACACTTCTTAGCATACTCCACAGCATCCTTCTTCATAGTGGGCCAATAGTATCCTGTCCTCAGGATCCTTGAGAATAATGCCCTGCCCCCAGTGTGGTTTCCACAATTTCCTTCATGGAAATCCTTTAGGACTTCTTGAATTTCAGTATCCTCAATGCATCTTAAATATGGTCCTGCAAGAGATCGTTTATACAACATATTATTTAATATTGTAAATTGAGATACCTTAATTTTGAAAGCCCTTGGGTTTTCTCCTGTAGGGATTTCTCCATGTTGTATGTATCTCATGATTGGGAGTATCCATGATCCTGAATGAGATTGGGTATCATCACTAGGGATGATTGCAGAATCTTCTCCTATCTCCATAGCTACATGATCCTTGATAGCAGGGGTCAGGATATGGATAATAGGGATCTTGATATCCTCAGGAATCTTCAAAGATGATCCTAGATTGGCTAATGCATCAGGTTCTGCATTCTCTTCCCTTGGTACCTGTGTCAAACTAAAGGATACAAAAGAGAGTGCCAATTCTTTGACTATCTCCAAATAGTTGATTAGCTTTTCACCTTTAACAACATAGGATCCATTAAAGTGATTAGTGATCAACAAAGAATCTACATGTACCTCAAGGTACCTGATCCTCATGTGCTTTGCAATTTACAAACCAGCTATCAAGGCTTCATATTCAGCCTCATTGTTGGTAGTTTGAAATTCACAAGCTATGGAGTGGGGTATTATATCCCCATGTGGCGATTTTAGTAGTATTCCAAGCCCTGTTCCATTTACGTTGGAGGATCCATCAGTGAACAGTGTCCAAGGATCCTTGGTTTCTTCAAGCTGTTGGACTTCTAGTTCAGCTTCCTTTTGCAAATCACTACTGAAATCTGCCACAAAGTCAGCCAATGCTTGGGATTTAATGGCTATCCTGGGCTCATATCTTATATCATATGCACTAAGCTTCACTGCCCACTTAGCCATCCTTCCTGACATTTCAGGTTTCCTGAGGACATTCTTAATTGGAAAATTAGTTTTGACAATAATGGCATGAGTTTCAAAATAATGTCTCAATTTAGTAGATGCCATAATTAATGCAAGGATAAGTTTTTCTAAGTGTGAATACCTGGATTCAGCATCAAGTAAGCTCTTACTTACATAATAAACAGGATGTTGTGTACCTTGGTGATCCTTAACAAGGACGGCACTTACTGCTTTTGAGGATACCGCAAGATATAAGGATAACACATCTCCTTTTTCTGGTTTCATCAAGGCCGGGGCCGAGGATAGGTAGTCCTTAAGAGCTCTTAGGGCACTTTCATGCTTCTCAGTCTACTCGAATTTCTTGTTCTTCCTTAGGATGTCATAGAATTCCTTGCACTTTTCTGAGGATTTGGATATGAATCTGTTTAAAGCTGCAATCCTGCCTGTTAACCTCTGAACATCCTTAGCATTGGCGGGGGACTTGATGTTCACTGTTAGGGGTGGATTTCTAAATGACCCGTGATCCTCAAATATTATCCTGTTTGGTGATCCTTACTTCTGTGTCAGTTAGTGATCCTCAGGTGTGCTTCAGGATCAGGATCATGGATCATCCTAAGGATCCTTATACTAATGATTGTCTGTTTTGAATTCGTAACTGTTTTGCAGGAATATCAAATGGGACTTGGTCTTGGCGATATTTCTGGAGAATATTCTAACTCTATTCCGCACGTGCTTGGTCAGAAATGGACGTTGTGGAGTCGTGGAGGACTTGCACCATTTGCGGATAGTTTGTTACTTAGATTTTTATTAGATTTAAATGGGGTAGCGAGCTAATTAGACAACACTTTTTGCTATTTTTGGCTACACACACTCTTGCAACCGCTCACACCAGCTCTCGTTCATTCACTTAGCAATTTCGTACACGTTTTACATATTACACTATAGTGATCCTTGTATTTAGCTCGCTATCATCCGAAGTTGTAACACATTATTTGTTTAATTTGAGTTGGTGATCGGTAGTTTCCATCACCCGGGGTTTTTTGTGCCGGAGATCAACTCTTGATCAAGGGCTTTTTCCCCGTATAAACCTTGTGTCACTTGTTATTTATTTTTCATAGTGATCCTTATTGCTATAAACCAATTCGAGCATCATACCCCTTAACAGAGAGTTTGGTTACATTATCCTCGTCTGATTTTTTGACCAAAACAGTTTGGCGCTCACCGTGGGGCAATTGGTGCTTCATTTCTAAGAAATTCTCATCTTTGTGATCATTCCGGTTCATTGCATACGAACAGATGGTTTCATCATCAAAGAATACCTCCAGTGTGATGTCTGCAGTCAATTCATCCCAGGGCATTCCGCCTTTGCCTCCACCACCTTCTGGACCTCAGAAAAATGCCGAGAAGAAACCAACTCCCATTTTTTCAAAACCTCCAACTTCTTCTGCTTCTTATACTCCTACCACTAGTGACTTGTTTACTCTGATTTTGCAGATGAAGGAGCATATCCAGCAGCAGGACAAGACCAATGAAAAGATCCTTAGAGAAATTGGAGACATCAAGAAACAGAAGAGATCGGCAGAGGATCATTCCCCACTAATGCCCAGATCTTTGAATTTTGATACTCTGGTTATAACTTCTCAGCCTTCAGCGGTTCCAGACGTTCAATATGTTGGAGGACCAGAAGGAGTGCATTACGGGTCATCAGCAATGACTCAGGCTTCAGGGTTACACTTTCAACCATCAGGTTCCCATCCTCAGCATATAGGATCCTTTGCAAGCTAAGGAGGATACTCGGGAGCGCAACAGATTCAAGGGTGCTGGCCGTTTCAAGGATCCTCCCAGGTTCAAGGATCCTCCCAGGTTCAAGGATCCTCCCAGGTTCAAGGATCCTCCTATGTTCAAGGATCCTCCCAAGTTCAAGGATCCTCCTATGTTCCAGGATCCTCCCAGATCCAAGGATACTCACAGTTTCAAGGATCCTTCCCGATTCCGGGATCCTTAAGGAGTTTGCAAACAGGAAGTTCTGACATCCATCAGGGAGATCTCATTCCAATGCAAACCATTGCATCTACTGGTCCATCGGTCATTCCAGAGCCCCAACTATATGGATTAACATCCACTCTTCCTAATTTGAATCCAATGGGAGGTAACACTTTTAATAATTCTTATACTACTAACCATGGCCTTATGCAGGATACAGGTATCAATCATGCCATGGCTAGAGAATTGCAAAAGTTGAAGGAGATGATATCAAGTGTCCAGGAGTGGTCAAGCCTATCCCAGAGATTGCAGATGGGAGCCACAAGATATCTCGTTTTGCACCACCAATCTGTGATGCTGAGATACCCAAGAGGTTCCATGTACCTACCATGAAGTTGTATGATGGTTCAACGGATCCTGAGGAACACATAGCTCAATACAGGGAAAGGATGGAGATCAATCCCATCCCAGAAAGGTTAAAGGAAGCATGTCTGTGCAAGGGATTTGGATCCACTCTTACTGGATCGGCTCTTAAATGGCTGCTAAGTCTTCCTCCTTACTCTATTACCTCATTTGCTAATCTAGTTAACCTATTTAATAACCAATTTTCTTCTAGTAGGAAATTTGAGCGTTTAACTAGTGATCTGTATCGGATAACCCAGGGTCATAATGAATCATTAAGGGATTATATCACTAAATTTAGTAAAGAATCCTTAGATATCCCTAACCTGGACATAGCTACGGCTGTTGAAGCCTTTAAAATGGGACTGCTTAGGGATTCGTTATTTTATGATGATCTTGTTATGACACCATGCAGGAACCTAGATGAGGTAAGAACCCGGGCCCTTAGGTTCATCCGGCTAGAGGATGACAAAAGGATCCAGGAGAGGTTAGCAGGATCCTCAAAGCAAGAGAAGCAAGGATCCTCATTCAGGAACAACAAGTTCAGATCTTATAATAAATCCGAGAACCAGAAAGTGCATGCTGTTGAACAAGAAGAGGATGATGAGGATTATCCTCCAATCTCTGAATATTGTTTTTCTGTTGATAACATTGAACTAATCCTTGCGATGCAGAATTTAGGTGATAAAGCTAGATGGCCCAGAAAAAATGATAGACCAGCTGCAACTAAAGATAAATCAAAGTGGTGTGCATACCATGAAGATTTTGGGCATCTCACAGAAGAATGCATCGCATTGAGAAAAGAAATTGGATACTTGTTGAGCAAGGGGCACTTGAAAGAATTATTGGGGAGAAAGAAGTCAAGGACTCAGGATCCTGAAAGGATCCCAGAGAAAGCTCCAGCCCCTCCAGCAGATGCGCAAATTATAAACTTTATATCTGGAGGATCAGACATTTGTGGAACATCCTTCTCTGCAGCCAAAAGACATGCGAAGGAAACCAAGATGGATAATGGAGATAGACCCATCCGAACATCCAGCGTCTCCGAAGGAAAAGTTATAACTTTCGATGAGGATGATCGTGTTGACATCCAGGATCCTCATCATGACGGTTTGGTTATCACTCTTTTTATTTCTAACCATTTTGTTCGCAGGATCCTTATAGATGGAGGAAGCTCTGTGAACATTATCCAGCTTGATGTTCTCAAGAAGATGAACATCCCTGAATCCGACATCATACCAAGATCCTCTGTGCTCGTGGGATTCAGTGGCGAGACTAAGAATACTCAGGGGGACATTAAACTCCCAATCTATATCGAGGGCCTACATTCTTACCAAAAGTTTTGTGTTATTGACTGTTTATCTTGTTGTAATGTGATCCTTGGCAGGCCTTGGATACACGATATGAAGGCAGTCCCATCCACTTATCATCAATGTGTGAAGCTTCCTAGTCCTTGGGGAATAGTGAAAATTGATAGTGATCAGCAAGAGGCTAAGAACTGCTACACCTCATCAATGAAACCATCATCAAAGTCTAGGGAGCGATAGCAATCAAAGTGTCCTCCAAGGGATGTCTTGGAGGCAAGAGAACAGGATATAGTAGAAATCCTTATGGATCCTGATGATCCTGAATCTATAGTTTATATAGGATCAGGGATCCTTGGCGAAATGAAGGAAGACCTCATATCGTTCCTCAAAAGGAGAAAGACTACCTTTGCATGGAAACACGAAGACATGACAGGTATATCCAAAGATGTAATCACTCACAAACTTGGCATCGATAGGTCCTTCAAACCAATCCATCAAAGGAGAAGGAAATTTGCACCAGAGAGAAATGCCATTATCCAGGAGGAGGTAGAGAAATTACTCCGAGCAGGTATGATTAGAGAGGTCAAGTATCAAAGATGGTTGGCCAATGTGGTTGTTGTTCAAAAGAAAAACGGAAAGTGGAGGGTATGTGTCGATTTCACCGATTTAAATAAGGCATGTCCCAAGGATCCTTTCCCATTACCCCACATTGACTCCATGGTGGATGCAACTGCGGGTCATGAACTGTTAACTTTTATGGATGCTTCATCTGGATTTCAACAAATTCAAATGGAACCATCCGATCAAGAGGATACAGCCTTCATGACTCCAACAGGTATATATTGCTATATTGCTATGCCATTCGGACTAAGAAATGCAGGTGCAACTTATCAAAGGCTAGTGAATATGATGTTCAAGGATCAGATTGGACAAACTATGGAGGTTTACATAGACGATATGGTGGTAAAATCTATAAAGGCTGATGATCACCTAAGAGACTTGGAGGAAGCATTCAATATCCTTGATAAATACAATATGAAGCTTAATCCTTCAAAATGTCACTTTGGTGTTAAAGCAGGTAAATTCTTAGGATATATGGTGACAAAGAGAGGCATTGAAGCCAGTCCAGAACAAATCAAAGCAATAGTGAACATCAAGTCCCCTACCAATGCTAAGGATGTTCAGAGATTAACAGGCAGGATTGCAGCTTTAAACAGATTCATATCCAAATCCTCAGAAAAGTGCAAGGAATTCTATGATATCCTAAGGAAGAACAAGAAATTCGAGTGGACTGAGAAGCATGAAAGTGCCTTAAGATCTCTTAAGGATTACCTATCCTCGGCCCCGGCTTTAATGAAACCAGAAAAAGGAGATGTGTTATCTTTATATCTTGCGGTATCCTCAAAAGCAGTAAGTGCCGTCCTTGTTAAGGATCACGAAGGTACACAACATCCTGTCTATTATGTAAGTAAGAGTTTACTTGATGCTGAATCCAGGTATTCACACTTAGAAAAACTTATACTTGCATTAATTATGGCATCTACCAAATTAAGACATTATTTTGAAACTCATGTTATTATCGTTAAAACTAATTTTCCAATCAAGAATGTCCTCAGGAAACCTGAAATGTCAGGAAGGATGGCTAAGTGGGCAGTGAAGCTTAGTGCATATGATATAAGATATGAGCCCAGGACAGCCATTAAATCCCAAGCATTAGCTGACTTTGTGGCAGATTTCAGTAGTGATTTACAAAAGGAAGCTGAATTAGAAGTCCAGCAGCTAGAAGAGACCAAGGATCCTTGGATACTCTACACTGATGGATCCTCAAACATCAAGGGAACAGGGCTTGGAATACTACTAAAATCGCCACAGGGGGACATAATACCCCACTCTATAGCTTGTGAGTTCCAAACCACTAACAATGAGGCTGAATACGAAGCCTTGATAGCTGGCTTGCAAATCGCTAAGCATATGAGGATCAGGTATCTTGAGGTACATGTAGATTCTTTGTTAATCACTAATCACTTTAATGGATCCTATGCTGTTAAAGGGGAAAAGCTAATCAAATATCTGGAGTTAGTCAAAGAATTGGCACTCTCTTTTGTATCCTTTAGTTTGACACAGGTACCAAGGGAAGAGAATGCAGAGGCAGATGCACTAGCCAATTTAGGATCATCCTTGAAGATGCCGGAGGATATCAAGATCCCTATTATCCATATCCTGACCCCGGCTATCGAGGATCATGTGACTATGGAGATAGGAGAGGATTCTGCAATCACCCCTAGCGATGATAATCAATCCCATTCAGGATCATGGATCCTCCTAATCATGAGATACTTACAACATGGAGAGATTCCTACAGGAGAAAACCCTAGGGCTTTCAAAATTAAGGTATCTCAATTCACAATTTTAAATAATATGTTGACGATCTCTTGCAGGACCATACTTAAGATGCATTGAGGATCCTGAAATCCAAGAAGTTTTAAAAGACTTTCATGAAGGAGATTGTGGAAACCACACTGGGGGCAGGGCGTTATTCTCGAGGATCTTGAGGACAGGATACTACTGACCAACCATGAAGAGAGATGCTGTGGAGTATGCTAAGAGATGTGATCCTTGTCAGAGACACAGCAATATCCTTCACCAACCAGCTGAATTTTTGCATCCTATATCCTCCTCTTGGCCATTTATGAGATGGGGTATGGATATAGTTGGTAAGCTCCCTAAGGCACCTGGTGGAAAAGTATTTATGCTTGCTATGATTGATTACTTCTCCAAGTGGATAGAGGCTGAAGCTTTTGCCCAAGTCAGAGAAAAGGAAGTTATATCCTTCATTAAAAGGAATATTATAACTAGATTCGGTATTCCTTCTGAAATTATATGTGATAATGGTTCCCAATTCATTGGGGGCAGAACCACTAACTTTTGTGACAGCTGGGGGATTAAGATGATAACATCAACACCAGTCCACCCACAAGCTAATGGTCAGGCAGAATCCTCTAATAAGATCATCATCAACAATTTGAAGAAGAAGCTTGGATCCAAGAAACGGAAATGGGCAGAAGAATTACCTTATGTGCTTTGGGCTGATAGGACAACTCCTAAGAATGCTACAGGCTAAACTCCATTCTCTTTGGTATTTGGGGCAGAATCAGTGATCCCTACAGAAATGGTGGTTCCAACTGCTAGAACCAGTATTCGTGATCCTGAGGAAAATGATGAGAACTTGGTTCAAGACCTGGATACTATAGAGGAAATCAGGGACTTGGCAAGGATAAGGATGGCCAGTTATCAGCAAAGTATGACCGGTGCTTACAACAAAAATGTTAGGATCAGGAGATTCCAAGTTGGTGATATGGTGCTAAGGAAAGCATTTCAGAATACCACCAATCCTGCTGATGGAAAGTTGGCACCAAAATGGGAAGGCCCTTACTTGATTGAAGCTGAGGCAGGAAAGGGGGCATATCGATTGCTGACAATGGAAGGTGACTTACTACCAAGAGCTTGGAATGCCGTCCATTTGAAGAGATATTTCATGTGATAAGGATCCATGATCCTCACATGATAAACATCCTTAAAGGATCCTTAAAGCACAGATGATCCTCATTTTTGGTAACATTCTATTCTTAAACTATTTCATTTCCTTACTTTCTCACATAAGGATAAGGATCTTGCATCCTTTATCCCCATTTCAAGTGATTTTGAGTTTTGAAGGTTCAGGTACTCTTAGCAAAAGCATGATTATCCACACAAGCAACCAGTTACTTGGGTTTGACCCCAGTTGTTTGGGTTTAACCCCAGTTCCGGCAGTAGCGCACGATGATCCTGGTATAGTACATGGCAGTGGGACCAGTACTCGTTTTAGGGGCTGATAATTCCATTGTACTGGCTATACCTAGGATCCTACGTATAATGGTAGACGTACCATACATCCGTTCTTAAGGTTTCTAGCGTTTTCACGTTAGCTAAGGTTTTGGCATTTTCATGCCACTAAGTTTGGATAGTCGCCAGTTAGGGCCATACTCCAGTTAACATAGGATCCTTGGGCTTGTCCCCAGTTATCCTTTGGGCTTGTCCCCAGTTGCTAACCTTTATCTCATAATGGCTTAGTTCCAAGTTATGTTTTATTTCAGGTTTTCGAAGTTAAACAACCAAGGATCCTTGATCCTTACCTTTTACTAAGGTTTGTCCTATGGTTATCCTGATTATAATAATTAGGGTTAGGATCCTAACTTGGATCCTCAGGTATGATCCTTAACTATTTTGATTTTATTCATTGATTATTTGAATAACCCTAATACTTTGACAACTGAACTCATGATCCTTAAAATATACCACTTTTTGGAATATTTCAACTATAGGATATTTGATCCTGCATTATATCCTAAGTTTTTTATCTAAGTTGTTCAACTTTTCTTACCCAGACAAGTGTAAATCAAAACAATTGAAAAATAAAACAACAACAAGGATATCAACACAAGATAAGCCAAAAAAGATTAAGGTTATTTTATTAACAAAAGTTTAACCATCAAAGGTTGTCAAAACTACCTACCCCGAGCATCTACCAGCAATACGTGGCCCGTCCGCTGGGGTAGGTAAAGGGTGTCCATTGTCTAAAGGTCTTAGTAGTGCAGGAATTAAAAAGATGGCAGGATCACAATGGCTTCATCCCCCAAACAGAGGATCCCTCCACCAGTTGTAATCCTACCTATTGTCCAAAGGATCATTCATGATCCTTAACCCTAATAGCTATTGTTTAGTTATTACAGACCATCATTGTTTTAAAAACATCACAAACACAAAAGACTACTACCAAATTTAAAAATTGGGCTCCGGCTACGTCTAGGAATGTCCATCATCGCCCAATTGTGCAGCCTACACCTTCGCTGCATCCTCATCCCCTCCAGCTTCGGTATCCTTAACCTGATCCTTCCCACTGCCTCCAGCCTCGATCGCCAAGACCTCCTCAGCCTCTTCATCATCTTCAAGATCAGCCAACCTTGCTTTCCAGCCCTCAACATCCCAGCTGCTTCTGTCGAAGTTAGGATCTTGAGCTTCCTGGGCCATCTTTAGTTTTGTCTGGTACATTGTGATGGCAGCAGAGACCTTTGCACCTTCTATGAGATCATGCTTCTCATAGTCAATGTCGATCATGATTTTAGCTGTCTTAGTCTTGGCATCTTGAAGGGCTTTTTCAAGATCAGCAATCTTAAGATCCTTAAGCACTACAACTTGTTGAAGGTCAGCAATCTTCTTATCCTGATCCTTGACGCTTCCCACATAATCTTCAATCTCAGCAAATTTCTGCAAAGAAAAAGACAAAGCAATTCAAGATCAGATGATCCTCAAATGAGTAGGATACCTGGGCAGAATTGATGATCCTCACCTCATTGAAGTATTCAAGGAACTGGTGGCGGATCAGTGGTAGGCCTTGTAGGTCCTCTGTGTCAGAAATTTTCCTCTTCTTGCCACCCCTTCCTTTAGTGGGTGCCTTGGGAATGGAGATGCTAGGACTGGTAGTGGCCCTCTTCTTCCTGGATCGTACAACATCAAGGTCGGCCGTGTTGAATTGGGAGGCAGGCTTGGAAGATTTTCCGGCACCTACACATTTAAAGCAAGATAAGTATCCTTATCCTATTTCAATATAACTATTTATTTTAATATTCAACTGTATAAAAAGCAGGATACTTACTTGACATGGTGATGGAACCTGAGGATACTTCTTGTGAGTCTTGGGTGTCTATCTTGAATGACCTTATTTCAGGATCAAGCTTCCAAAAAGCAGCAAGCCTATCCTTGGTTTTGGGTGTTGTGATGAGGTGTGAAACAGAAATAGCTGCATAACACAAGACAAAAAGGGTTAGTGATCCTTTCACAAGAGCCAGATTACCTGATGATCCTTCTCAGGATCCTCTGTCCTACCATTGGTGGACCACTTCCTGGGTAAATGCTTTCCATTTGGAATGGTATCCCTCCTGACAAAGAAGAAGCGTCGTTTCCAATTTGTGTCATTCTTGGTGGCTTTAAAAATGGGGTGTTCTTCGCCGGGTTTTCGCTTAAACAGATATCGATGTGATCCAAACGTCGTGAGATCATACATCTGTGTCAGCTCCGACATTCCTAAATCAATCCCTTCCTGTTCTATGATCCTTTCCAGGGTATACAAGACCCTCCAAATCATCGGCATAGCTTGGATGTAAGAGATGCCGGTAAGGGAAAAGAAGGATTCTGTAAAGTCTGGAAAAGGATAGGTGTATCCTATGGTGAATGGAGTAACTGGAAAGGCAACCCATGTTTCAGAAACATAGTCGCTCAGAATAGTGGGATCGAAGGGTTTGAAAAAGGCGTTCGCCGGAAAGCAGTGACGAATCTTATCTATTTGAGCATCGTTAAAGCAACACCTCTCATGTATTGAGTCTTTGATAATCCCTTGACTCTTCAAGGGGCTATCCTTCTGGTGATCCTTGGCGGGGGAAGACCGGAGCATCATTGATGTTGGTAAAGAAAGAAAAACAGAGTAAGAGAAGGAGAAATAAGAGAAGAGATACCTGATTGATCTTCGACCGAGAATTTAAAGGGAGTTTCTTCGGATTTAAATGTATATTGATCCTATTTCTAACTCCTATTTATAATGATGATTTGCAGGATTGTCACTTCAGTGACGTCAGGTTTGCAACGGCTAGTCCGTCTCCAACGGCTAGTTATCCGTTAGTTTGTTGGGGATAAGATCGAAAAAATATAACTCGTTTATTTACGATATAACTCCTTATATTTTGGGGGCAATTGTTAGGGGTGGATTTCTAAATGACCCGTGATCCTCAAATATTATCCTGTTTGGTGATCCTTACTTCTGTGTCAGTTAGTGATCCTCAGGAGTGCTTTAGGATCAGGATCATGGATCATCCTAAGGATCCTTATACTAATGATTGTCTGTTTTGAATTCGTAACTGTTTTGCAGGAATATCAAATGGGACTTGGTCTTGGCGATATTTCTGGAGAATATTCTAACTCTATTCCGCACGTGCTTGGTCAGAAATGGACGTTGTGGAGTCGTGGAGGACTTGCACCATTTGCGGATAGTTTGTTACTTAGATTTTTATTAGATTTAAATGGGGTAGCGAGCTAATTAGACAACACTTTTTGCTATTTTTGGCTACACACACTCTTGCAACCGCTCACCCCAGCTCTCATTCATTCACTTAGCAATTTCGTACACTTTTTACATATTACACTATAGTGATCCTTGTATTTAGCTCGCTATCATCCGAAGTTGTAACACATTATTTGTTTAATTTGAGTTGGTGATCGGTAGTTTCCATCACCCGGGGTTTTTTGTGCCGGAGATCAACTCTTGATCAAGGGCTTTTTCCCCGTATAAACCTTGTGTCACTTGTTATTTATTTTTCATAGTGATCCTTATTGCTATAAACCAATTCGAGCATCATACCCCTTAACAGAGAGTTTGGTTACATTATCCTCGTCTGATTTTTTTGACCAAAACAAGAATGTTCTCAGGAAACCTGAAATGTCAGGAAGGATGGCTAAGTGGGCAGTGAAGCGTAGTGCATATGATATAAGATATGAACCAAGGACTGCCATCAAATCCCAAGCCTTAGCTGACTTTGTGGAAGATTTTAGTAGTGATTTGCAAAAGGAAGCTGAGTTAGAAGTCCAACAGCTTGAAGAAACTAAGGATCCTTGGATACTCTTCACTGATGGAGCCTCTAATGTAAAAGGAACAGGGCTTGGAATACTACTAAAATCGCCACAGGGGGACATAATACCCCACTCCATAGCTTGTGAATTTCAAACTACCAACAATGAGTCTGAGTATGAAGCCTTGATAGCTAGTTTGCAAATTGCTAAGCATATGAGGATCAGGTATCTTGAGGTACATGTAGATTCATTATTAATCACTAATCACTTTAATGGATCATATGCTGTTAAAGGTGAAAAGCTAATCAAATATTATGAGATAGTCAAAGAATTGGCACTCTCTTTTGTTTTCTTTAGTTTGACACAGGAACCAAGGGAAGAGAATGCAGAGGCTGATGCATTAGCCAATTTAAGATCATCCTTGAAGATCCCGGAGGATATCAAGATCCCTATTATCCATATCCTGACCCCTGCTATCGAGGATCATGTAGCTATGGAGATAGGAGAGGATTCTGCAATCATCCCTAGTGATGATACTCAATCTCATGCAGGATCATGGATCCTTCCAATCATGAGATACATACAACATGGAGAGATTCCTACAGGAGAAAACCCTAGGGCTTTCAAAATCAAGGTATCTCAATTTACAATATTGAATAATATGTTGTATAAACGATCTCTTGCAGGTCCATATCTAAGATGCATAGAGGATCCTGAAATCCAAGAAGTCCTAAAGGATTTCCATGAAGGAGATTGTGGAAACCACACTGGGGGCAGAGCATTGTTCTCAAGGATCCTGAGGACAGGATACTATTGGCCTACTATGAAGAAGGATGCTGTAGAATATGCCAAGAAATGTGATCCTTGTCAGAGACACAGTAATATCCTTCACCAACCAGCAGAACTTTTGCATCCTATATCCTCTTCTTGGCCATTTATGAGATGGGGAATGGATATAGTTGGTAAGCTTCCTAAGGCACCTGGTGGAAAAGTATTCATGCTTGCTATGACTGATTACTTCTCCAAGTGGATAGAGGCTGAAGCCCTTGCTCAAGTCAGAGAAAAAGATGTTATATCCTTTATTAAGAGAAACATTATTACTAGATTTGGTATCCCATCTGAAATTGTTTGTGATAATGGATCCCAGTTTATTGGGAATAGAACTACTAACTTTTGTGACAGCTGGGGGATTAAGATGATAACATCAACACCAGTCCACCCACAAGCTAATGGTCAGGCAGAATCATCCAACAAGATTATCATCAACAATTTGAAGAAAAAGCTTGGATCCAAGAAAGGAAAGTGGGCAGAAGAACTACCTTATGTACTATGGGCAGATAGGACAACTCCCAAGAATGCTACTGTCCAAACTCCATTTTCTTTGGTATTTGGGGCAGAATCAGTGATCCCTACAGAGATGGTGGTTCCTACTGCAAGAACAAGCATTCGTGATCCTGAAGAAAATGCTGAAAACTTGGTTCAAGACTTGGATACTATAGAAAAACTCAGGGATTTGGAAAGGATAAGGATGGCCAGTTATCAACAAAGGATGGCTGGTGTTAGGGGTGGATTTCTAAATGACCTGTGATCCTCAATTATTATCCTGTTTGGTGATCCTTACTTCTGTGTCAGTTAGTGATCCTCAGAAGTGCCTCAGGATCAGGATCATGGATCATCCTAAGGATCCTTATACTAATGATTGTCTGCTTTAAATTCGTAACTGTTTTGCAGGAATATCAATTGGGACTTGGTCTTGGCGATATTTCTGGAGAATATTCTAAGTCTATTCCACACGTGCTTGGTCAGAAATGGACGTTGTGGAGTCTGTTGGTGCATGTTTGTGACAACAGCTTAGATTTGGTCTTTGGATATCTTGTAATTAGTTAAACGATAAACAATTAGCGGGTTTAGCTTTGTATTAGTGAGATAATAGAGTTTGGGCTAAACAAAACCCAATTAGGGTGATGGGGGCGAATTGGGCTTGTCCAATTCGCAGTCCATGATGTTTAACCTTGGCCCAAGTAGCAAACCTTGTGTTATATAAACAAGGTTAGGCTTTAGGGTTTAGGTTAATCAGCCAAAACAGTTTTTGAGAGATAGAATTTCGTGAGAGCTTGTGCTTGGACGAAATTGAGTGTGGTTAGGGTTTAGATTGGTTGTAATTCTTGAGTGATTGATAATCAATAGAAACCCGGTTTGAAAGTGAATTGCTGTTTCTGTGATATTCTGATCAAGAGGATTCCGCACTCTTGATCGGATTGACAATTCTGTGAAGATCCATACACATCAAGGGGACCTACAGAGTCGTGGAGGACTTGCACCATTTGCGGATAGTTTGTTATTTAGATTTTTACTAGATTTAAAAGGGGTAGCGAGCTAATTAGACAACACTTTTGCTATTTTTGGCTACACACACTCTGAAAACTGCTCACAACAGCTCTCGTTCAGTCACTTAGCAATTTCATACACTTTTTACACAGAACACTATAGTGATCCTTGTATTTAGCTCGCTATCATCCGATTTTGCTGACCACTATAGTGATCCTTGTAATTAGACAACACTTTTGCTATTTTTGGCTACACACACTCTGATTTTGCTGTTTCGATTCTGCAGAAGTTGTTAGGAGAATCCATAAAATCATCAAAATTTTTGAGAAGATTGAATTTCCATATTTACTGACCTGCAAAATTAATTGGACCTGCGAATTTAACTGATATGCGAACTTGTCAGCGAACTTAAAATCCAAAGGCGACTTTGGTAATCGTATAATTTTCCTCAGCGAAATTATTACGGTTTTCGGCGAATTTACTGGTCGTCGTAATAGCGAAATTGACCAGCGAATTTGCAAGCGAAATTGATCAGCGGACTTGGCAGCATAATTAACCTGTTCAGCAAAATAACCAGCGAAATTGGACATACTGACCAGCGAAATTAAGCAGGCTTTTTCCAGCGAAATTAATAAAGAAATAAAAAAAAAGTGGAATATTTTCTGGCAAGCGTAACTAAAAATTCACGTTTTCGGAAATAGAAAGTGAACCGTAACTCATCTGACGAAACCGTCTGCACCATTTAATTCCTCGTATTTTTAGGACCAAAAAAAAAAAAAAAAGAAAATCCCGATTTCGGTTTTTGACATTAGATATCATTGGATTCGTCTTTTCGAGACGATTCTAACGGTGTAATTTGGTAACCACTGTTTTCGGAGATATTTTGTACGGTTTTAACAGTCTGCAACGTTTAAAATGTCGAACATGTCTAGTTTGAATGAGCTGTTGAGAATGGAGCATGAGGTTGGCACTACCAACAAACCGCCTAAGATGATGAAGGTGGAAAATTATTTGACATGGAAGGATCGTTTCCAATCCTTCATTGAATATCAAGACATGCGCATGTGGATATGTATTGAAGATGGGTACACAAACCCTACTCACGACTTTGAGGGCAGACCACGTAGAACAGCCTATGTGAACATGGAAGAGAATGATAAAAAGATGTATGAGGCTGAAAAGAGAGCATTGGCTGCTATTAAAATGTCATTACCTGATAGCATCAAGCATACATTCACAAAGTACACAAATTCAAAAGATATGTGGGATGCATTAGAAAAACAATATGCAGGAAATGCAGATGTCAAGAAAAACAAGATTGATCTACTGAAGAAGCAGTTTGCTATTTTCAAGCACATGAAGCATGAGTCACTTGAGGATATCATCACTCGTTACTATCATCTGATGTCAGAAATGGAAAACTATAAGATTGATTGCTATTCTGATGTAGAAAAGAATGACAAGCTGCTCGATGCCTTACCTACCAAGTGGGATATCTACACTCTCATGATCAAGGGTGAAGCAGATTATGAGACAAAGGAGCTGGAAGAAGTAGTTGGCAAGCTGAGAGCTTATGAGCTCAGTATGAAGAAGAAAGATACTGGATATGATCAGGTTCAAGATCCAACGATTTACAATGGGCTTGCACCTTCTTCATCTCACAACGCTTCTAGCGACTCTGCTACTGCGTTTCTTTCGTGTGAGAACGAGCAGGTCACAGTGAATGAAGATGGTGATGTGTGTTTTGTAGCTGCTTCAGGAGGATCAACAGGAGCCAAGAGAACATCAACTTCTAAGCAGAGTAGTGGTGTTAAGTCAATGCCAATGAGTGTGAAGTCTGCTGAAGAGCATCTTGCTCTACTTGCTTCATTTGTGGCTTCTTATGAGAACTACATTCAGGGGAAGATATCTGATCCTGCCACTTTGGATGAAGATTATGATCAGATTGACCCTGATGATCTTGAAGATATGGATTTGCAGTGGCAAATGGCCATGATTACTAGAAGAGTGAAGAGATTTATGAACCGAACAGGCAGGAAGTTTATAGGAAAGACGGTTGGTTTCGATAAGACCAAAGTGAGATGCTTCAACTGTCAAAGTTATGGGCATTTTGCTAGGGAATGTCAAAAACAAAAGCAGGAGACTTCGAGTCAGAGTTCAAACAATAGGAATGCATCAAACAACTCTAACTCAAGAGCGCTGATCTCTACTGCTAGAGAAGGTTCATATGACTGGAGTATTCTCTTGGAAAAAGATGACAATGTCACACAGGCATTCATGGCAGAGATAACTCCAGTTGATGATGGTGAAGCTACTGTGGGAGATGCTGAAGCAACAGTGGATGCTGAGGCAGAGGTCAAGATAGAGAGTAAAGCTGAAGAAGAGAAGGGTGATCAGACAAAAGATGCTGAAGAGGAAAAGCAAAAGTCTGACCATCAAAAGGAAGCTGAAGAAAAGGAAGCAAAATATAAAAGAATGGAAGCTCAGCTTGCGGCTCTAATGGCCAACCTTGGTAAACAAACAGGAGAGGTAAAGTCTAATTCTGTGTGTTTAAAATGTCGTGAATTACAGGGTGAAGTTGACAGGTTGTCCACACAAAACCAAAGTCTGGTGGGCGAGATGTCTACCATAAAAGAAGCAAACTTTTTTGCTAAAAGAAATGAATCATCATACTTGAAGAAGATAAAAGGTTATGAAAGTAAAATTGAAGCTGTAACCTGCAAATTAAATGAAAAACTTCAAGTCATAGACTTAGCTCATGAAATGATGGCTGAGAAAACAAAAGAGATTTCTGATAAATGCATAGAGTTGTCAGGTGCACAACTCAAAATTGTTGAACTTGAAAAGAAATTAGGTCAATTCAGAGACTCTACTTTTGTTATGAAACATATGATGGGTGGCTTGAAGAAAAGTAATGACAAAACCAGTGTGGGATTTCATGGGTTCAATGAAGTTCCACCTCCTGTTAGTCATGACTATTCTTTCTTGCCTGATGAAGATGATCTCATGGACTTTGGGTCAACATCACCAAGTAGTTCCACATCACGTCAAGGAAATGTTTTTGAGAATGCTGATGCTAAGAAGGATAATAACAGCAAACCTGTTTTGAAAAAGAACACATCACATCCTAAGAATAAAAATCCAACTTTTGTTAAAAGTGTTAATTTTGTTCAAGGAAGTGACATGAAAAATGAAACTGCTGTAATTGAAAATGAATCAAATGTAGAGTTTGCTAAAAATAAGAACATTGAAAAATCTGAAATTAAGCAAACTGAAGAAAATCCTTCTAATGCATCATCATCAAATCCTGAATCTAGTTCAAAGGCTTTAGAGAAGAAGTCTTCGAAAAAGAGATCGTGCTTCAAATGTCACACCAAGGGACATGTAGCTAGCTGCTGTCCTAACAAAAAGAGTGAAGCACAAGTGAGTGAGAGAAAGAAAGAGAAATCACCTGAGAAGATAGGTGATAATGAGGAGAAAGTTGCGAATTCTCCAAAGAAATCTGCTGCTAAGCAACCAGAAAATGTTGCTGTTGGTGTAGATAAGGCTGAAAAAGGAACTCCACAAGTTCCTCGTTTTCAAAGAAATCAACCAAGATTTCAGCCTAGATCTCCACCAGGCAGATTTGAGAGACCTAGAAGCATTTCACCTAGAATGAACAATTATAATGCTAATAATTTCAGAAGTCAAGGTCAATATCAAAATCGATACCAAAATGATGGTGGTCGAACTTTTTATAACAATGGCTTTAGAAATTATAACAATCAAGCTTCTTGGAATCAAAACTCAAGGTATCAAAATCAAAATTTCCAAAGGTCAAATAGTCCAAACATATATAGGAACTCTCAGGACCAGAGACCTTATGGAAATCAAACCCCATTTCCATCAACAGGTCTAAGATCTAAGACTCCAGTTAGGAGTAATGGATATTGGATGGATGTTCCAGTGGTTGGTGAATTTGGACGACCCAAGACCATTAAGGCTTGGGTCCCCCAATCTAACTAATTTCTTAGTTGGTGTGTGCAGGAGCTGCTAAGGAGGATTATCAACTTATGTTGATAGTGGCTGCTCTAGGCATATGAAGGGGGATGTGAGATTGTTGATATATTTATATTGATTGATTTAAATTGAGGTTCAAAGTGCTGAGTCGACACACTAGATAACCTGGCAGATCTTTATACTAAAGCTTTTGACAGGGCTCGCTTTGAACATTTAGTCGAACTCAACGGGATGAGGAATCCTGAATAACTGGTTTTTCATAAGAATTTTTGTAAATAGTTTACAGCTTTTCTTAAAAATCAAAAAAAAAAAAAAATTGAAAAATCAAAAACTTAAAAAAAATAGAAAATCAAAAATGAGTTTTCACTGTGTGAAAAAGAAGAAATGATAGTACATCAGCAAGTTAGACTGTCACACTGAAAATGAATTAAATTGCTTAAGTGTGATAGCAGCTTCATCATATGATGTACCAGTAGGCAAAAAGCATGAAATAATCAACTTACGAATGTGATATAAACCAAAATGAACTGTATATGAGTGGGGAACACATCAGTGGTGTATGGTTTAATGACCTTAAATCTTGCGTTGATAGATTGCCAAAATCTGAAGTTTTGGGTCTTTATACTGTTATTTCATCCAGGGATATCCTGGCTGTCCGTCTGTTCAGAACTAAAATTGTACATGACCCCAGGAAAGAAAGTCACTTGGAATTAACTCATTTCTATTTGAATGTCTGTATCTTGTCCCGATACACACAATTTTGATCTGATTCTGAAATCTTCTCTGAAAAAAGTCATGTACCTCCTCTGCTGCATCCAGATATATGCTGACCTGGAGGTGCTAGGCAACGACAGCTTCTGCTGCATCCAGATACATGCTGACCTAGCTGTATGTTGTCGCACTATAGATCTAATACACTCGAAAGAGGCCCTCAAGTGCCCAAAAGAAACCCAAGAAACCTATATCAAACTGAGAAAAACTCATTTGATATGTATATTATACCATCTCTACTAAAGATCTATTATGTTCTCTTCTCAACCTATTCCCAGTTAAGATTTCAAAAATCTGGATTGGACTTGTGAAATATGTGGTAGGGAAGATACTTGCATGATAGAGTGTGTTGTTTATATTTCCAGGATTTGATTAGTATTTATTTGGGTGTTCATTGTTAAGCAATCAAAACATGATAAAACAAATTATATGCAGACCTAGACACTGTCAGGATATCTTAAAGGATGACATCAGTATACTCACCTACTACGATGAATCTTTGTGCATACCTTGATCGCGGGGGTATATCCTGAAGTGGGACACACTAGTATCTCAGTAATAATATTACCTTAACGTATCATACGATAATGGTACTTGAAATGTTCATGCATTTTGTTTAAGAGGACAAACATACTGGTAATCGTCTTGGACTGCTTTTCACGAAAAATTAAATAAAGAATTAACTAATTGTGTGAAATAGTTTGATTTTGCTGATATGATCTTCTTACCAGTGTTTCTCACAAAAATAGAGTGTTTATTGCTTTTGTTATTTACTTGCTTTCAGAAGATACAAAAATACAAAAATAGTGTCTTTTTCTGTTTAAAATTCTTAACGTACGGAAAACTGTTATTCTTGGAGGAATTGTTACTGATAGGGGGAGACGGTGTTAGAAAGTGAGTTCAAAATTTTAAATCATGCGGGTTATAGGGTGTGTGATTGAAAAGTTTTGCGTGTTCGTGATGAAGTTGAAAATGCTTAATCTGTGATACAGTTTAACTATCTCTTGAAAAAATAATAATTTATTTAACTGTGTTGAAAAATTCTTATGGTTTCTCGAGATGTTTGTTTTATTGTAAACAGATTGAAGCAGTGTGTTGCTGAGAAGTTGCTGTGTTGCTGAGTTGCTGTGAAGATGAGAGTTTGATTGGATGCATGGTAGAACCTCCTTTCTATATTGCAGACAAAGTTGAAGAGTTTGAAGATTGCTATACATATGCTGAACTGGAGTTTACTCAAACGCTAAAGTTTTTGAAGATTTGGTGATTGGATGCATCAGCTTAGGGGGAGTCTGTTGCTGACAGAAGCTATTGAAGCTGAAGCTATCCAAAGACCAAAGACAGTGCACGAATACATGAAGATTGCAAGATGACTGAAGACAACAGTGCACGAATACATGAAGATTGCAAGATGACTGAAGACAAAGTTATTTTATGAAGCTATTGTCAAGGGGGAGTTTGTTGGTGCATGTTTGTGACAACAGCTTAGATTTGGTCTTTGGACATCTTGTAATAAGTTAAACGATAAACAGTTAGCGGGTTTAGCTTTGTATTAGTGAGATAATAGAGTTTGGGCTAAACAAAACCCAATTAGGGTGATGGGGGCGAATTGGGCTTGTCCAATTCGCAGTCCATGATGTTTAACCTTGGCCCAAGTAGCAAACCTTGTGTTATATAAACAAGGTTAGGCTTTAGGGTTTAGGTTAATCAGCCAAAACAGTTTTTGAGAGATAGAATTTCGTGAGAGCTTGTGCTTGGACGAAATTGAGTGTGGTTAGGGTTTAGATTGGTTGTAATTCTTGAGTGATTGATAATCAATAGAAACCCGGTTTGAAAGTGAATTGATGTTTCTGTGATATTCTGATCAAGAGGATTCCGCACTCTTGATCGGATTGACAATTCTGTGAAGATCCATACACATCAAGGGGACCTACAGAGTCGTGGAGGACTTGCACCATTTGTGGATAGTTTGTTATTTAGATTTTTACTAGATTTAAAAGGGGTAGCGAGCTAATTAGACAACACTTTTGCTATTTTTGGCTACACACACTTTGAAAACCGCTCACAACAGCTCTCGTTCATTCACTTAGCAATTTCGTACACTTTTTACACAGAACACTATAGTGATCCTTGTATTTAGCTCGCTATTATCCGAAGTTGTAACACATTACTTGTTTAATTTGAGTTGGTGATCGGTAGTTTCCATCACCCGGGGTTTTTTGTGCCGGAGATCAACTCTTGATCAAGGGCTTTTTCCCCGTATAAACCTTGTGTCACTTGTTATATATTTTTCATAGTGATCCTTATTGCTATAAACAAATTCAAGCATCATACCCCGTAACAGAGAGTTTGGTTACATTATCCTCGTCTGATTTTTTGACCAAAACAGTTTGGCGCCCACCATGGGGCAATTGGTGCTTCATTTCTAAGAAATTCTCATCTTTGTGATCATTCCGGTTCATTGCATACGAGCAGATGGCTTCATCATCAAAGAATACCTCCAGTGCGATGTCTGCAGTCAATTCATCCCAGGGCATTCCACCTTTGTCTCCACCACCTTCTGGACCTCAGAAAAATGCCGAGAAGAAACCAACTCCCATTTTCTCAAAACCTCCAACTTCTTCTGCTTCTCATACTCCTACTACTAGTGACTTGTTTACTCTGATTTTGCAGATGAAGGAGCATATCCAGCAGCAGGACAAGACCAATGAAAGGATCCTTAGAGAAATTCGAGACATCAAGAAACAGAAGAGATCTGCAGAGGATCATTCCCCACTAATGCCCAGATCCTTGAATTTTGATACTCCGGTTATAACTTCTCAGCCTTCAGTGGTTCCAGACGTTCAATATGTGGGAGGACCAAAAGGAGTGCGTTACGGGTCATCAGCAATGACTCAGGCTTCAGGGTTACACTTTCAACCATCAGGATCCCATCCTCAGCATATAGGATCCTTTGCAAGCTCAGGAGGATACGCGGGAGCGCAGCAGATTCAAGGGTACTGGCCGTTTCAAGGATCCTCCCGGGTTCAAGGATCCTCCCAGGTTCAAGGATCCTCCCAGGTTCAAGGATCCTCCCAGGCTCAGGGATCCTCCTATGTTCAAGGATCCTCCCAGGTTCAGGGATCCTCCTATGTTCCAGGATCCTCCCAAGTTCAAGGATCCTCCTATGTTCCAGGATCCTCCCAAGTTCAAGGATCCTCCTATGTTCCAGGATCCTCCCAAGTTCAAGGATCCTCCTATGTTCCAGGATCCTCCCAGGTCCAAGGATATTCTCAGTTTCAAGGATCCTTCCAGATTCCGGGATCCTTAAGGAGTTTGCAATCAGGAAGTTCCGACATCCATCGGGGAGATTTCATTCCAATGCAAACCATTGCTTCTACTGGTCCATCGGTCATTCCAGAGCCCCAACAATATGGATTAACATCCACTCTTCCTAATTTGAATCCAATGGGAGGTAACACTTTTAATAATTCTTATACTACTAACCATGGCCTTATGCAGGATACAGGTATCAATCATGCCATGGCCAGAGAATTGCAAAAGTTAAAAGACATGATATCAAGTGTCCCAGGAGTGGTCAAGCCTATCCCAGAGATTGCAGATGGGAGCCACAAGATATCTCGTTTTGCACCACCAATCTGTGATGCTGAGATACCCAAGAGGTTCCATGTGCCTACCATGAAGTTGTATGATGGTTCAACGGATTCTGAGGAACACATAGCTCAGTACAGGGAAAGGATGGAGATCAATCCCATCCCAGAAAGGTTAAAGGAAGCATGTCTGTGCAAGGGATTTGGATCCACTCTTACTGGATCGGCTCTTAAATGGCTGCTAAGTCTTCCCCCTTACTCTATTACCTCATTTGCTAATCTAGTTAATCTATTTAATAACCAGTTTTCTTGTAGTAGAAAATTTGAGCGTTTAACTAGTGATCTGTATAGGATAACCCAGGGTCATAATGAATCATTAAGGGATTATATCACTAAATTTAGTAAAGAATCCTTAGATATTCCTAACCTGGATATAGCTACGGCTGTTGAAGCCTTTAAAATGGGATTGCTTAGGGATTCGTTATTCTATGATGATCTTGTTATGACACCATGCAGGAATCTAGATGAGGTAAGAACCCGGGCCCTTAGGTTCATTCGGCTAGAGGATGACAAAAGGATCCAAGAGAGGTTAGTAGGATCCTCAAAGCAAGAGAAGCAAGGATCTTCATTCAAGAACAACAAGTTCAGATCCTATAATAAATCTGATAACCAGAATGTGCATGCTGTTGAACAAGAAGAGGATGATGAGGATTATCCTCCAATCTCTGAATATTGTTTTTCTGTTGATAACAATGAACTAATCCTTGCGATGCATAATCTAGGTGATAAAGCTAGATGGCCCAGAAAAAATGATAGACCAGCTGCAGCTAAAGATAAGTCAAAGTGGTGTGCATACCATGAAGATTTTGGGCATCTCTCAGAAGAATGCATCGCATTGAGAAAAGAAATTGGATACTTGTTGAGCAAGGGGCACTTGAAAGAATTATTGGGGAGAAAGAAGTCAAGGACTCAGGATCCTGAAAGGATCCCAGAGAAAGCTCCAGCACCTCCAGCAGATGCACAAATTATAAACTTTATTTCTGGAGGATCAGACATTTGTGGAACATCCTTCTCTGCAGCCAAAAGACATGCAAAGGAAACCAAGATGGATAATGGAGATAGACCCATTCGAACATCTAGTGTCTCCGAAGGAAAAGTTATAACTTTCGATGAGGATGATCTTGTTGACATCCAGGATCCTCATCATGATGGTTTGGTTATCACTCTTTTTATTTCTAACCATTTTGTTCGCAGGATCCTTATAGATGGAGGAAGCTCTGTGAACATTATCCAGCTTGATGTTCTCAAGAAGATGAACATCCCTGAATCCGACATCATACCAAGATCCTCTGTGCTCGTGGGATTCAGTGGCGAGACTAAGAATACTCTGGGGGACATTAAACTCCCAATCTATATCGAAGGCCTACATTCTTACCAAAAGTTTTGTGTTATTGACTGTTTATCTTGTTGTAATGTGATCCTTGGCAGGCCTTGGATACACGATATGAAGGCAGTCCCATCCACTTATCATCAATGTGTGAAGCTTCCTAGCCCTAGGGGAATAGTGAAAATTGATAGTGATCAGCAAGAGGCTAAGAACTGCTACACCTCATCAATGAAACCAGCATCAAAGTTAAGGGAGCAATAGCAATTAAAGCGTCCTCCAAGGGATGTCTTGGAGGCAAGTGAACAGGATGTAGTGGAAATCCTTATGGATCCTGATGATCCTGAATCTAAAGTTTATATAGGATCAGGGATCCTTGGCGAAATAAAGGAAGACCTCATATCCTTCCTCAAAAGGAGAAAGACTACCTTTGAATGGAAACACGAAGACATGACAGGTATATCTAAAGATGTAATCACTCACAAACTTGGCATTGACAGGTCCTTCAAACCAATCCATCAAAGGAGAAGGAAATTTGCACCAGAAAGAAATGCCATTATCCAGGAGGAGGTAGAGAAACTACTCCGAGCAGGTATGATTAGAGAGGTCAAGTATCCAAGATGGTTAGCCAATGTGGTTGTTGTTCAAAAGAAAAACGGAAAGTGGAGGGTATGTGTCGATTTCACCGATTTAAATAAGGCATGTCCCAAGGATCCTTTCCCATTACCCCACATTGACTCCATGGTGGATGCAACTGCGGGTCATGAACTATTAACTTTTATGGATGCTTCATCTGGATTTCAACAAATTCAAATGGAACCATCCAATCAAGAGGATACAGCCTTCATGACTCCAACTGGTATATACTGCTATATTGCTATGCCATTCGGACTAAGAAATACAGGTGCAACTTATCAAAGGCTAGTGAATATGATGTTCAAGGATCAGATTGGACAAACTATGGAGGTTTACATAGATGATATGGTGGTAAAATCAATAAAGGCTGAGGATCACCTAAGAGACTTGGAGGAAGCATTCAATATCCTTGACAAATATAATATGAAGCTTAATCCTTCAAAATGTCACTTTGGTGTTAAAGCAGGTAAATTCTTAGGATATATGGTGACAAAGAGAGGCATTGAAGCCAGTCCAGAACAAATAAAAGCTATAGTGAACATCAAGTCACCTGCCAATGCTAAGGATGTTCAGAGGTTAACAGACAGAATTGCAGCTTTAAACAGATTCATATCCAAATCCTCAGAAAAGTGCAAGGAATTCTATGATATCCTAAGGAAGAACAAGAAATTCGAGTGGACTGAGAAGCATGAAACTGCCTTAAGAGCTCTTAAGGATTACCTATCCTCGGCCCCGGCTTTGATGAAACCAGAAAAAGGAGATGTGTTATCCTTATATCTTGCGGTATCCTCAAAAGCAGTAAGTGCCGTCCTTGTTAAGGATCACGAAGGTACACAACATCCTGTCTATTATGTAAGTAAGAGTTTACTTGATGCTGAATCCAGGTATTCACACCTAGAAAAACTTATCCTTGCATTAATTATGGCATCTACAAAATTAAGACATTATTTTGTAACTCATGCTATTATCGTCAAAACTAATTTTCCAATTAAGAATGTCCTCAGGAAACCTGAAATGTCAGGAAGGATGGCTAAGTGGGCAGTGAAGCTAAGCGCATATGATATAAGATATGAGCCCAGGACAGCCGTTAAATCCCAAGCATTAGCTGACTTTGTGGCATATTTCAGTAATGATTTGCAAAAGGAAGCTGAATTGGAAGTCCAACAGCTAGAAGAGACCAAGGATCCTTGGATACTCTACACTGATGGATCCTCAAACGTCAAAGGAACAGGGCTTGGAATACTACTAAAATCGCCACAGGGGGACATAATACCCCACTCTATAGCTTGTGAGTTCCAAACCACTAACAATGAGGCTGAATACGAAGCCTTGATAGCTGGCTTGCAAATTGCTAAGCATATGAGGATCAGGTATCTTGAGGTACATGTAGATTCTTTGTTAATCACTAATCACTTTAATGGATCCTATGCTGTTAAAGGTGAAAAGCTAATCAAATATCTGGAGTTAGTCAAAGAATTGGCACTCTCTTTTGTATCCTTTAGTTTGACACAGGTACCAAGGGAAGAGAATGCAGAGGCAGATGCACTAGCCAATTTAGGATCATCCTTGAAGATCCCGGAGGATATCAAGATCCCTATTATCCATATCCTGACCCCGGCTATCGAGGATCATGTGGCTATGGAGATAGGAGAGGATTCTGCAATCACCCCTAGCGATGATAATCAATCCCATTCAGGATCATGGATCCTCCCAATCATGAGATATTTACAACATGGAGAGATTCCTACTGGAGAAAACCCTAGGGCTTTCAAAATTAAGGTATCTCAATTCACAATTTTAAATAATATGTTGTACAAACGATCTCTTGCAGGACCATACTTAAGATGCATTGAGGATCCTGAAATCCAAGAAGTTTTAAAAGACTTCCATGAAGGAGATTGTGGAAACAACACTGGGGGCAGGGCGTTATTCTCAAGGATCATGCGGACAGGATACTACTGGCCAACCATGAAGAGAGATGTTGTGGAATATGCTAAGAAGTGTGGTCCTTGTCAGAGACACATCAATATCCTTCATCAACCGGCTGAATTATTACATCCTATATCCTCCACTTGGCCATTCATGAGATGGGGCATGGATATAGTTGGTAAGCTTCCTAAGGCACCTGGTGGAAAAGTGTTCATGCTAGCTATGACTGATTACTTCTCCAAGTGGATAGAGGCTGAAGCTTTTGCCCAAGTCATAGAAAAGGAAGTTATATCCTTCATTAAAAGAAATATTATAACTAGATTTGTATTCCTTCTGAAATTATATGTGATAATGGTTCCCAATTCATTGGGGGCAGAACTACTAACTTTTGTGACAGCTGGGGGATTAAGATGATAACATCAACACCAGTCCACCCACAAGCTAATGGTCAGGCAGAATCTTCCAATAAGATCATCATCAACAATCTGAAGAAGAAGCTTGGATCCAAGAAAGGGAATTGGGCAGAAGAATTACCTTATGTGCTTTGGGCTGATAGGACAACTCCTAAGAATGCTACAGGCCAAACTCCATTCTCTTTGGTATTTGGGGCAGAATCAGTGATCCCTACAGAAATGGTGGTTCCAACTGCTAGAACCAGTATTCGTGATCCTTAGGAAAATGATGAGAACTTGGTTCAAGACCTGGATACTATAGAAGAAATCAGAGATTTGGCAAGGATAAGGATGGCCAGTTATCAGCAAAGAATGGCCGGTGCCTACAACAAAAATGTTAGGATCAGGAAATTCCAAGTTGGTGATATGGTATTAAGGAAAGCATTCCAGAATACCACCAATCCTGCTGATGGAAAGTTGGCACCAAAATGGGAAGGCCCTTACTTGATTGAAGCTGAGGCAGGAAAGGGGGCATATCGATTGTTAACAATGGAAGGTGACTTACTACCAAGAGCTTGGAATGCTGTCCATTTGAAGAGATATTTCATGTGATAAGGATCCATGATCCTCACATGATAAATATCCTTAAAGGATCCTTAAAGCACAGATGATCCTCATTTTTGGTAACATTCTAATCTTAAACTATTTCATTTCCTTACTTTCTCACATAAGGATAAGGATCTTGCATCCTTTGTCCCCATTTCATGAGATTTTGAGTTTTGAAGGTTCAGGTACTCTTAGCAAAAGCATGATTATCCACACAAGCAACCAGTTACTTGGGTTTGACCCCAGTTCCGCCAGTAACGCACGATGATCCTGGTATAGTTCATGGCAGTGGGACCAGTACTCGTTTTAGGGGCTGATAATTCCATTGTACTGGCTATACCTAGGATCCTACGTATAATGGAAGACGTACCATACATCCGTTCTTAAGGTTTCTAGCGTTTTCACGTTAGCTAAGGTTTTGGCATTTTCATGCCACTAAGTTTGGATAGTCGCCAGTTAGGGCCATACTCCAGTTAACATACGATCCTTGGGCTTGTCCCCATTTATCCTTGGGCTTGTCCCCAGTTATCCTTGGGCTTGTCCCCAGTTATCTTGGGCTTGTCCCCAGTTACTAACCCTTATCTTATAATGGCTTAGTCCCAAGTTATGTTCTATTTCAGGTCTTCGAAGTTAAACAACCAAGGATCCTTGATCTTTACCTTTTACTAAGGTTTGTTCTGTGGTTATCCTGGTTATAATAATATTAAGAGTTAGGATCCTAACTTGGGTCCTCAGGTATGATCCTTAACTAATTTGATTTTATTCATTGATTATTTGAATAACCCTGATACTTTGACAACAGAACTCATGATCCTTAAAATGTACCACTTTTTGGAATTTTCCAACTATTAGATATTTGATCCTGGATCATATCCTAAATATTTTCTATCTAATTTGTTCAACTTTTTCTGTTCAGACAAGTGTATATCAAGATAAATGAAAATTAAAAAAAAAAAAAAGAACAGAAAAGGATAACAACACAAGATAAGCCAAAAAAGATTAAGGTTATTTTATTAACAAAAGTTTAACCATCGAAGGTTGTCAAAATCACCTACCCCCAGCATCTACCAGCAATACGTGGCCCGTCCGCTGGGGTAGGTAAAGGGTGTCCATTGTCTAAAGGTCTTGGTAGTGCAGGAATTAAAAAGATGGCAGGATCACAATGGCTTCATCCCCCAAACAGAGGATCCCTCCACCAGTTGTAATCCTACCTATTGTCCAAAAGATCATTCATGATCCTTAACCCTAATAGCTATTGTTTAGTTATTACAGACCATCATTGTTTTAAAAACATCACAACCACAAAAAACTACTACCAAATTTAAAAATTGGGCTCCGGCTACGTCTAGGAATGTCCATCATTGCCCAATCATGCAGCCTACACCTTCGCTGCATCTTCATCCCCTCCAGCTTCAGTATCCTTCACCAGATCCTTTCCACTGCTTCCAGCCTCAATCGCTAAAACCTCCTCAGCCTCCTCATCATCTTCAAGATAAGCCAACCTCGCTTTCCAGCCCTCAACATCCCAGCTGCTTCTGTCGAAGTTAGGATCTTGAGCTTCCTGGGCCATCTTTAGTTTTGTCTGATACATTGTGATGGCAGCGGAGACCTTTGCACCCTCTATGAGATCATGCTTCTCGTAGTCGATGTCGATCAAGATTTTAGCTGTCTTAGTCTTGGCATCTTGAAGGGCTTTTTCAAGATTAGATGATCCTCAAATGAGTAGGATACCTAGGCAGAATTGATGATCCTCACGTCATTAAAGTATTCAAGGAACTGGTGGCGGATCAGTGGTAGGCCTTATAGGTCCTCTATATCAGAAGTTTTCCTCTTCTTGCCACCCCTTCCTTTAGTGGGTGCCTTGGGAATGAAAACGCTAGGACTGGCAGTGGCCCTCTTCTTCCTGGATCGAACAGCATCAAGGTCGCCCGTGTTGAACTGGGAGGCAGGCTTGGAAGATTTTCCGGCACCTACATATTTAAAGCAAGATAAGTATCCTTATCCTATTTCAATTTAACTATTTATTTTAATATTCAACTATACAAAAAGCAGGATACTTACTTGACATGGTGATGGAACCTGAGGATACTTCTTGTGAGTCTTGGGTGTCTATCTTGAATGACCTTATTTCAGGATCAAGCCTCCGAAAAGCAGCAAGCCTTTCTTTGGTTGCGGGTGTTGTGATAAGGTGCGAAATAGAGATAGCTGCATAACACAAGACAAAAAGGGGTTAATGATCCTTTCACAAGAGCAAGATTACCTGGTGATCCTTCTCAAGATCCTCTGTCCTACCATTGGTGGACCACTTCCTGGGTAAATGCTTTCCTTTTGGAATGGTATCCCTCCTGACAAAGAAGAAGCGTCGTTTCCAATTTGTGTCATTCTTGGTGGCTTTAAAAATGGGATGTTCTTCGCCGGGTTTTCGCTTGAACAGATATCGATGGGATCCAAACGTCGTGAGATCATACATCTCTGTCAGTTCTGACATTCCTAAATCAATCCCTTCCTGCTCTATGATCCTCTCCAGGGTATACAAGACCCTCCAAATCATCGGCATAGCTTGGATGTAAGAGATGCCGGTAAGGGAAAAGAAGGATTGGGTAAAGTCTGGAAAAGGATAGGTGTATCCTATGGTGAATGGAGTAACTGGAAAGGCAACCCATGTTTCAGAAACATAGTCGCTCAGAACCGTGGGATCGGAAGGTTTGAAAAAGGCGTTCGCCGGAAAGCAATGACAGATCTTATCTACTTGAGCATCGATAAAGCAACACCTTTCATTCACTGAGTCCTTGATGATTCCTTGACTCTTCAAGGGGCTATCCTTCTGGTGATCCTTGGCGGGGGAAGACCGGAGCATCATTGATGTTGGTAAAGAAAGAAAAACAGAGTAAGAGAAGGAGAAGTAAGAGAAGAGATACCTGATTGATCTTCGACTGAGAATTTAAAGGGAGTTTCTTCGAATTTAAATACATATTGATCCTATCTCTAACTCCTATTTATAATGATGATTTGCAGGATTGTCACTTCAGTGACGTCAGGTTTGCAACGGCTAGTCCGTCTTCAACGGCTAGTTATCCGTTAGTTTGTTGCGGATAAGATCAACAAAATACAACTCATTTATTTACAATATAACTCCTTATATTTTGGGGGCAATTGTTAGGGGTGGATTTCTAAATGACCCGTGATCCTCAATTATTATCCTGTTTGGTGATCCTTACTTCTGTGTCTGTTAGTGATCCTCAGAAGTGCCTCAGGATCAGGATCATGGATCATCCTAAGGATCCTTATACTAATGATTGTCTGCTTTGAATTCGTAACTGTTTTGCAGGAATATCAATTGGGACTTGGTCTTGGCGATATTTCTGGAGAATATTCTAAGTCTATTCCGCACGTGCTTGGTCAGAAATGGACGTTGTGGAGTCGTGGAGGACTTGCACCATTTGCGGATAGTTTGTTATTTAGATTTTTACTAGATTTAAAAGGGGTAGCGAGCTAATTAGACAACACTTTTGCTATTTTTGGCTACACACACTCTGAAAACCGCTCACAACAGCTCTCGTTCATTCACTTAGCAATTTCGTACACTTTTTACACAGAACACTATAGTGATCCTTGTATTTAGCTCGCTATCATCCGAAGTTGTAACACATTACTTGTTTAATTTGAGTTGGTGATCGGTAGTTTCCATCACCCGGGGTTTTTTGTGCCGGAGATCAACTCTTGATAAAGGGCTTTTTCCCCTTATAAACCTTGTGTCACTTGTTATATATTTTTCATAGTGATCCTTATTGCTATAAACAAATTCAAGCTTCATACCCCGTAACAGAGAGTTTGGTTACATTATCCTCGTCTGGTTTTTTGACCAAAACAGCTGGAGCCTACAACAAAAATGTCAGGATTAGGAAATTCCAAGTTGGAGATATGGTGTTAAGGAAAGCATTTCAGAATACCACCAATCCTGCTGATGGAAAGTTGGCACCAAAGTGGGAAGGCCCTTACTTGATCGAAGCTGAGGCAGGAAAGGGGGCATATCGATTGCTAACAATGGAAGGTGACTTGTTATCAAGAGCTTGGAATGATGTCCACTTAAAGAAATACTTCATGTAACGAGGATCCATGATCCTTATCTGACAAGTATCCTTGAAGGATTCTTAGAGGACCGATGATCCTCATTTTGGTAATGATCTAATCTCAAATTATTTCATTCATTAATTATCTTATATAAGGATAAGGATCCTGCATCCTTTATCCTCCTTTCACTTGATTCAGAGTTGTGAAGGTTCAGGTATCCTTAACAAATGATTGAGTATCCACAGAAGTATCCAGTTATTTGGGCTTGACCCCAGTTATTTGGGCTAGTCCCCAGTTTGGGCCTATCCCCAGTTTCGCCAGTAGCGCACGATGATCCTGGTATAGTTCATGGCAATGGGACCAGTACTCGCTTTAGGGGCTGACAATTTCATTGTACTGGCTATATTCAGGATCCTACGTATAATGGTAGACGTACCATACATCCGTTCCTAAGGTTTCTAACGTTTTCACGTTAGCTAAGGTTTTGGCATTTTCATGTCACTAAGTTTGGATAGTCGCCAGTGAGGGCCATACTCCAGTTTACACACGTTCCTTTGGGCTTGTCCCCAGTTATCCTTTGGGCTTGTCCCCATTTATCCTTTGGGCTTGTCCCCAGTTATCCTTTGGGCTTGTCCCCAGAATTGTCGGGCTTGTCCCCAGTTACTAACTTTCATCTTCTATTGGCTTAGTCCCAAGTTGTATCCTATTTCAGGTTTTTGAAGCTAAATGACCAAGGATCCTTGATCCTTACCTTCTACTAAGGTTTGTCTTTTGGTTATCCTAATTATAAGTGTTAAAGGATAGGATCCTAACTTGGATTCTCAGGTATGATCCTTAATTACTTTGATTTTATTTATTATTTACATAAGTGGCCCTTATCCTTTGACAACTGAACTTATGGTCCTTAAACTACACTACTTTTCAGAACTTGTCGACTATAGGATATGTGATCCTTGATCATATCCTAAACTTTTTGAGGATATTTATTAAATTTTTTTTCTTTACTTGATGAGTTTAGACAAAATGAATATCACAACAATTGAAAAGTAAAGTACTAACAAGGATAGCAACACGGGAGATAGCCAAAAAGTTAAAGTTATTTTATTCACGAAACGTTAAACCCTTTAAGGTTGTCAAAATTGCCAACCCACGTTTCTACCAACAAAACGTGGCCCATCCACATGGGTTGGCAAAGGGTTTCCATTGTTTACAGGTCTTTGTAGTGCAGGAAATAAAAGACGGAAGGATAACGAGTGGCTTCATCCCCCAAACAGAGGATCCATCCACCACCCATTATCCTGCCTATTGTCCAAGGATCCATGATCCTTCATCCTAGAAACTATTGTCTAAAGTTATTACAACCCCAAGATTGTTTCAAAACACCATAACCAAAATAAAACTACCAAATTCTAAAAAAAATGGGCTCCGGCTACGTCTAGAAATGTCCTTCATCGCCCATTCCTGCAGCTTACACCTTTGCTGCATCACCATCTCCTCCAGCTCCAGCATCATCCACCTGATCCTTGACTCCACTGCCGCCAGCCTCGATTGCTAAGACCTCTTCTTCATCATCCAGCTCAGCCAATCTAGCCTTCCAGCCCTCTACGTCCCAGCTGCTCTTGTCAAAGTCAGGATCCAGAGCTTCTTGGGCCATCTGCAACTGGGTTTTGTACATAGCAATGGCAGCGGAGATTTTAGCATCATTGGTGATCTCATTTTTCTCCTGATCAGCAGTAATGTGAGCCAAGACAAGTTCCCTCTTCACCAGATTGACATCATTTTCAAGGGAGGCAATCTTCTTATCCTTGGCCAGCATCATCTTTTGGAGATCCATGCACTTTTGCTCAACTTCTTCAACACTGCCTACGTAATCCTCGATTTTAGTGAATTTCTGCAAAAAGACAATATAAAGCTTAGGATAACATGATCCTCAAGTGGGCAGGATAACTAAGTTAAGTTAGTGATCCTTACATCAGCAAAGTATTCAAGGAACTGGTGGCGAATTAGAGGCAGGCCCTTCTAGATTGTCAGCCCCAGAGGCTTTCCTCTTCTTTCCTTTGGAAGCAGTAGGCCTGGGGATGGCAGTACTTGGGCTAGCAGCAGCTTTTTTCTTCCCGGACCTGGGACCAACAGTGGTGAGATCGGTGACACTGAAACGGGTAGCAGACTTCGATGATTTTCCAGCACCTACACATTCAAAAACAGATAAGTATCCTTATTTCATTTTAATTTAAGCATTTAATTACATATAAACATGGATACTTACTTGACATTGTGACAGAACCTGAGGATACCTCTTGAGAATCCTGGGTATTTGCTTTAAATGATCTTATTTCAGGATCAAGCCTCCGAAAAGCAGCAAGCCTTTCATTCGTTGCAGGTGTTGAAATAAGGTGTGCGACAGTGATAGCTGCAAAATAGAAACAAAAGGATGTTAGTGATCCTCAGCAGAAACAAGGTCATCTGGTGATCCTTCTAAGGATCCTCTATGCTACCATGGGTGGTCCATTTTCTAGGCAGATCCTTTCCATCAGGGAGAGAATCCCTTCTGACAAAGAAGAATCGTCGTTTCCAGTTGGTGTCATTCTTAGTGGCTTTGAAGATGGGGTGTTCTTCACCAGGTTTATGTTTGAGTAGATATTGGTGGGATCCATGGCTAACAAGGTCATACATATCTGCAAACTCCGACATTCCCAGATCAATTCCTTCATGTTCAATGATCCTTTCTAGGGTATATAAGACCCTCCAGATCATTGGCATCGCTTGAATGTAGGAGATGCTGGTAAGAGAGAAGAAGGATTGGGTGAAATCTGGAAAAGGATACGAGTATCCTATTGTAAATGGTGTGACCGGGAAAGCCACCCAGGTTTCAGAAACATAGTCACTCAGGACGGTGGGATCAAAAGTTTTGAAAACGGTGTTCGCCGGGAAACAATGGCGGATTCTGTCTATCTGTGGATCGGTAAAGCAGCATCTTTCTTTCGCAGAATCTTTGATGATCATTTGGGACTTCAAGGTACTGTCCTTACGGTGATCCTTAGCCGATGAAGATCTCAACATCATCTTGATCGCAGATAAAGATGAGGAAAGAAGGAACAAAGAAAGAAGATGAAGAGAGAAAGGAAAGAGAAATACCTGATCAAGTCTTCGGATGAAGATTTAAAGGAGGAAACGCACGAATTTAAATGCTCTCTAACCCTTATCTCTAACTTCAATTTATAATGATGATCTTGCAGGGTAGTCACTTCAGTGACGTCAGGATGGCAACGGATAGTTCGATTACAACGACTATATATCCGTTAGTTGGTTACGGATAAGAACAAGAAAATACAACTCGTTTATTTACAAATTACTCCTTATATTTTGGGGGCAATTATTAGGGGAGGATTTTTCAATGATCAGTGATCCTCATTTACAGTTGGGTTTAGTGATCCTCAATTCTGTCTGAATTAGTGATCCTCAGAAAGTATTGTAGGATCAGGATCATGGATCATCATCAGGATCCTTACACTAACGATTGTCTACTTTGAATATGATGTTGTTTTGCAGGAGTACGAGCTTGGACTTGGTCTTGGTCTTGGTCTTGGTCTTGGCGATATTCCTGGAGCATATTCCATATTTATTCCGCACGTGCATGGCTGAAATGGACGTTATGGAGGTCGTGGATGACTTGCATGAAATGCGGATAGTTTGTTAGCTTAGATATTTTCCATTTTTAAAAGGGGACAGCGAGCTAAATTAGAACACTTGGCTATTTTTAGCTTAACACACACACACACACTCGTAACTGCTCTCACCAGCTCTCGACAATTCACTTGGCGATTACACATTTTTTTGCACATTACACTATAGTGATCCTTGTAACTAGCTCGCTATCATCCGAAGTTGTAATACATTTCTTGTTTAATCTGAGTTGGTGATCGGTAGTTTCCATCACCCGAGGTTTTTTATGCCGGAGATCATTCATTGATCAAGGGCTTTTTTCCTCGTATAAATCTTTGTGTCACTTGTTCATTACATTTCTGAGTGATCCTTAGCATTGTTCTTTGATTCAAGCATCACACCTCACAACAGAAAGTTTGGTTGCATTATCATTGCTTGATTTTTGACCAAAACCATCTTCAAGCCTGATATATCGCAAAGCCCTGTTTCGAGCTTCGTCCAAGTTCCTGCAAGGATTCATCACAAGATCCTGATAAAACTGGTAATCCCTTTGTAGTCCCATCTTGAATGCTTGGACTGCTTTAGCAACATCAAGGTGCGGGATATCCAAGGATTCCGTGCTGAATTTGTTCACATAATCCCTTAGGGATTCCTGAGGTCCCTGTGTTATCCTGTAGAGGTCACTTGTTAGTTTTTCAAAGCTTCTACTGCAAGAAAACTGACTGTTAAACAAATTAATTAAATGAGCAAATGATGTAATTGAATGAGGTGGAACATTTAGAAGCCATTTCAAGGCTGATCCTATTAAAGTGGAGCCGAAGCCCTTGCACAAGCATGCTTCTTTAAGATCCGGCGGGATAGGGTTAATTTCCATTCTCTCTCTATATTGGGCAATATACTCCTCAGGATCCGTCGTCCCATCATACAGCTTCATGTTAGGAGTCTGGAATCTCTTTGGGATTTCTGCATCATAAATGGGGTGAGCAAAGCGGGATATGTTGTGACTATCCCGGGATACTTCCGGTATAGGCTGCACTATCCCAGGCACACTTGATATCATATCCTTCAACTTTTGAAGCTCTTTGGTTATCACTGATGTCACACCTGCATCCTGCAATGATCCAAGATTATTAGTAACAGGGATACTGGTGTTAACAGACAAGTTACCAGCTTGGTGATTCTGGCTATATCCTGGGGCGCATCCTGGAGCATATCCTGGATCCCTACAGTCGACATCCTGGTCGAAGAGGGTATCTCAGGAATATGACTCTGGGAATGGCTAGGCACAATATTCCCCCTGTTATCCTCAGTATATACTACAGAACTGAAGTTTAAAGCTCTTGGTTGCAAGGGAGTGACAGTATCCTCAGCGGGCCTGCTTGAGCTGGATTTCAAGAGTTGTATCTCTCTTATCAGCATTAGGTTGGTCTCCTGCTGCTGCCTCATTTGTTCCTGTACACTACCAAATAAAGTTAGAATTTCTTCATTAGAGGCCAAAACAGGACCAGATCCCTGAATATTCTGAGTGGGAATAACATCCCGAGCCACATGAATTTCGGTTCCTTTTGAAGAGGCTTGCGTTCTCGGAGGAGGTGGTGGAAGCATCGAACCAATTGTTGTAGAGGTTGTAGCAGACACGGTGGAAGAGCTCATGTTTGATCTCGAGGCCATTGAAAATAGTGTAGCAAAAAGTTTTGAAAATAGAAAACCAAGTAATGATTTTGCAAAAGCTTTTAGTAGAAATAGCACCACTTTCCCCACGGTGGGCGCCAAATTGTTTTGGTCAAAAATTACCGAAGCAATTAAGTGATCAAATTAGTTAAGTGAGGTAGTGTGCTAGAAAATTGTGTCGAAAATATGTTATTCGAGTTATTTGCAAAAACAGTTTCAGGATATGGCTCAGGATATAGAGCTGTATCTGTGATCAAACAATGAGCAAAAATGTAAAGGGTGACACAGGATGTACGAGGAAAGCCCTTGATCAATCTAGATCGCCGGCCCAAAACCTCGGGAGCTGACAATCGCAGCTGCCTTGTTCTTCTATTACTTCAAATATCAGGATACAGTGCAGGATATGGCGCAGATCAATGCTAAGTGGTATAACGATTACAAGTGTTGAGTGTTCGTGCGTGATAGAAAGAAAAAAGAAGTGTGAGTTCGAGAGTAGAGAGTAAAGTGTGTGTTCCTATCGATCTGGCCTTCTATTTATAGTTACAAATAACAAACTAACTCTCCTATTATCCCGGGATGCTGGGAATATTCCATTCTGAACGTTGGGGGGACTCTTTTAACTTGTTTTCCACGTGCATATTAACTATAAAACCGGGTCTTCAGCTCATATGAACGTTACAACGTCAATAGCATTGACCAGCATCCGATATTCTCGTGGAATATGGCTTTCTTCTATTCTGACCGTTACAAGACCCATTCTTCCACCATCAACGTCCATTTTTCAACCACCTTGAGCGAATATTCAGGTAGATCATGTCACACCCCAACCGATGGCGGAAACATCGGGATGAGACGAAGTGTGTATAGATTGCTCGAGACTTCATAACACTATGTGACAATATTTAATTAAATTCAAATTTCATTGCAAGTGCTAAATTTTCATACAACATTCAAAATAGAAATAACAACATTGTTCAAATTTCAACATAACATCAAAAGATAAATAGATTAAAGGTGTGTATCTAGTCCATCCTAACTTGATTCCTTCATAATCTTGACTATCAACCTGCAACATGTATTAAAATAAAATCAACAAAAAGTTAGCGAGTATACAAGTTTGATACATAGTATAACATAGAATAAAAGTACTCATATCCAACATGATTCAATAATAAAAATAGTTTCAGCCATGCTAGTTCACACAGTCCAAGTGATAGCCCAAGAATGCATGAGAGTGCCTACCCCAAAGTTTCACGGGAGGTTAAAATGATACCCTAACAATACCCCTCGAGCACAAAATGGGGGAGGTGCATTACTCCTATAGCATATGCATAGTACTACTAATTGTTAGGGCGGAACTACTCACAGGGATTAAACGTTCACATAGCACAAAATAGTCTCAAGTATCCCAAGTTTCATGTTTCATGTTTAAATGGATAGAGTATGTTTCAAATAAGTTTCAAGTGTCACGTGTTTGAATATAGAATACATGTTGCACCCAAAGTGTTTAAAAGTAAAATGGGTTCGGGTATACTCACAATATTGCATATGTTTTCCGATTATCCAATGTGACGAAGTTGATGAGTTTAGAAGGTTGAATGTGTAAGGGTTAAACTTCGAGTAGGTTTAGAGTCGAGATTCGGACTTAGATTCAAAGAATAACAAAGTATGTATTTGGAAAATATTCACTATGGTATTAGCACTTGTCTTGACACTATGGTAATCCTTAAGGATTATATATGATTTCATAGGTTCAAGACCTATTAGAATCGTGACAAGGAACTATACACATAGAGAGAAACTTATTAACTTGGTAGTAGATTTATATAATCACTATCAAGGGTTCGGTTTATAATATATATACATAATAATATAGTTATATAATCACTATCAAGGGTTCGGTTTATAATATATATACATAATAATATAGTTAGCCACGTAGGAGGCGGGAGGTTAAACCTTCCACTTTGGTACCTCTTGGTGTCATATGAGTTATGTAGGAGGCGGGAGGTTAAACCTTCCACTTGGTTACCTCAATTGTTATGTTAATATATAGGTCATGTAAGAGGTAGGGAGACGAATCTTCCATTTAGGAACCTCATAGTTATATTCAAGAAATAAAGGTACAATTATACTAAACAAAACATCAAGTGATGTGTGGACTTGTATGTAAGTTAGCCTAGGCTAACTAAGTAGTCACACCATCTTCAAGTTCAAGACTTGACACCACTTGCGAGCAAATAACTCGATTAAAACAGAAAGTTTGGAGTGTTTAGACACTCCTATTAAGTGTAAAACAACCTTGGTTTGGCTTTACTAATCATACAATAGACTAGAAGCATAAGAACACAAGTTTGTTTGAAGTATACAAGAGTTTAAGAATGTTCAAAACAAAACAGAAAGTTTATGGACAATTTCGGGGCAATTCCAGGTCTGATTTCTCCTAGGAGAAATCAAGGAATCAAACCCCATGATTATACAAGCAAGTAGGAAAAATAATCAAGTAATTTGGTTGAGTTTTGAGCAAGTTATGCTCACTTTTGTAAGAAGTAGTGAATCTGTCCGAATTTCGGTTTTGCAAGAGATTTGAGAGTGATTTAGTAGAGATTTGAGAGTTGTGCAAGAGTCTAAGGCCTTGGGGAAGGTGTGGATTTATAGGGGATGAGTTTGGGGTTGGTGTAGAGGTGAAATGACTGCTCAAATCCCGTCTTAGAACTCAAAAACGAGTTATTTGCGTTCAAGAGAAGTTGCTGAATGAATAGTGCCTGCAGGGCACTGTTCACACTATTCACCCGTTTTTTTTTTTGAATACTATGGATTAAAACAAACACTTTTTATAAAAGGGACCCATGCTAAAACAATTTCTAAAAATTATTAAAAATCCTTTTTTAAAGTTTTATGCTAAAAATTATTAGAAAAATATCTTTGTATAGTTTTTCGGTTTCTTATAAAAATCTTGTGTTTATCCATTAACAATGTGATAAAAAAAATGTATTACCATTATTATTAACGCCTCGAAAAGTAAAATACAAATATGAAAATACGAGGCGTTACAGATCAAGTCCTTTAACGTTGGTACCTTGCAACCAAAGAAAATTGTTAGCTGCAACCAGGATACCCCCAGAGGATGTTACCAATATCCTGGTTCAGTATCCTGGCTGCAGCATCAAGCATATAATATCAGGATATGCCTTCAGGATATAAGCTCGAAATTCCACCCATAACACAAACTATGAACTCGCTCAACTTTATGTTGATTTTTCACATGTTTTTTTCTCAGGTTGCATTTCTAAGACAAGGCACGGTTGGAATAGGAGAACCATTGGAGATACGAGTACTTAGTGGCGTTCAATTTCTAGAAAGTCTTTGCTTATTTGCTTCCGTTATACAATGAAGATACCAGTCCAGTCACGCCAGCTCTGATAATTTCGGGGTGTGACAGATTGGTATCAGAGCTATAGGTTACAGCAAATTAGGTTTCTGTAGAGACACCTAGGCTCTAACCTCAATTTCCTCTGGGAACTTAGAATATTAAAACCTGAATACATACAGAACGCATAGTACTCGAATATCTTCTCCAACCGTTGCCGAAAAACAAACAGTCAAAATTTTGTTTTCAAACATACGCTATTGTGGTGTCTTACACATGGTACACAAAACAGTCGCATACAGTACACAAAACTCTGAGAGTTTAGGAAACATGCATTTAAGACCTTCGGAAACTCATGTTGAAGTTCATTAAAGGTCATCACATAGGAACCACGTTTATTAACTCGGGAAAACGCCGTAATTGTGTCATCTATGCTATTTTTAACCGAGCAGGTAACCTACGCAAAACAAAGCACAAGCGTGCAAGATTTCATGAAACTCAATCTACATGACGACAGAGGTTGAAGTACGTTACATACGGCTTTCAAGGAAGCGGCAGTTTGGCACGCGGTCCTGCAAACGACACGAGTCATGCTAAGGAGAAGACGTATGTCTTCGTATTCCCCCTATCTTATTAATGACGAATATGCTATGTTCGACATTCCATGGTAATGTCAACTAACAACTGGTTATCACATGAAACCCCATATAAAGTCCTTAAATTTCTTTATTGAAATTCCGACTTTTGCATCAAGCGAGTAGATTTTTACATCTCTACTCCTCTTAATGGTCATTGTATCACGATCATTACTTTCATTATAGCGAATATTCAATTGCTTCATTTCTTGAGAAATTCATATGTTACGCATGCATCGTTTGTTACGCATGTGGTTTCGTTTTGAATAAGCGTTTCATCAAAGTTCAGATATTATTTCGCTAAATCTAATTATTGAATTGTGATTCGAATGACCCGCATTATTGACATTGTTGGCTTCTTTGTTATCAAGTCAACACATTTTCTTGAAATATCTTTTCTTTTCAAGTTACAAACATGGTTTTTCGTTGTAACCACACCGAAAGTTTTCTTGACGATACATGTACTTATTGTAGGCTTGCGCCGAAATCAAATTCAATTGTTTGAACCTGTCCATTACACACATTCAATTCAAAGCATCATATGATGTATTGGGAGCATCATATTCAAATCAATTTTTAACGAACGTTTCATTTGTTCCCAGTCGTAGTAAACTTGTTTGGTCTACGGCTCCATTGAGTCGATTGTTAACTTCGACACCTTGTGGTGGTGCTTCACTAAATCGAAGCCTGTACTAATCGCATGCATGGATTTAATTATCTATTTATTGATGCTTCAATTTATTATCGCGCTTTCATTTGACTTCAAACACGGGTGATACTTGTTTGATCACCACTATTATTGAATTATTTTTTATCACTACGACACCTTGTGGCGTTGGTAGAACTTGCAGCCTGGGCTGATCATGATGGAGCGTTTCATGCGAAACTGTTTCGTTTGGGCTTGTTGATTCTAAGCTTCCCCTAGCGAATATTATTGTTTATAACATTCATTTGCATGTTGTAAACGTCCATTGGAATTCTTTTGGTCGAAATTCCTCTTTTATTGGACCCCTGTTAACTTAGTCACATTGGTGACTGTATCAGTATGTCTCGTTTCCTTTGACATTATTCGTATTTACTTACACATAACGTAACTCTAAGGAGTTAACGTAGTTTAAATTTCGAAGACGAAATTTTATTAACAGGGGGAGAATGTGACAACCGGTAGTTTATGCCCTTAATTATGTGATTAACAGGCGATTTACGCGACATTAAATAGTGTTTACAACGCAAATTAACTTAATTAGGGCCTCAGTAAGCTTAGGAACGCTTATGCGGTTCTACAGTGTGCGTGTGACGATCTGCGGAGATACTATTGGAAATTAAATGGTAATAAACTGAAACCGTATGAAAAACTGACGACGCCGACAAATATGGATGTTACACGAATATTTTATGCTTATGGAGTTTGGGTCGCGATATCGGGTCTCGTAGGAATTACGGGCCACTTACACATGAGAAGGGCTTGTGGGCCCTGGGCCCAAGCCCAAAACCCACAAGCCTAAACCTGCACAATAAATTAGATCTTATGAGATCTCTAAAGATCTCTAAATATCTCTACAAATCTAAGCAAAATATTTACCAAATCTTGCAAAATCTATATAAAATCTTATCAAATCTTTAGAAATCCTTACAAATCTCTTCAAAAGATCTTGATTCAAAGGATAAAACATACCTGGTTGTAATTTGAATACATAATGGACAATAAAAACCTTCCTCACTCTATTAATACACAGCACAAAAAAAAAAATAGAGAACCAGGTCCCTATCTCTCTCCCTCTCGATTACATACATACCCACACACAAATACAAGGACATCACAGACCAAAACATACACACAAACATAACCCAAATCAAACCCTAAGAACAAACTTGCAGACAACTCAACAACCTCCTCTCCCTCTCGTGTAACACCGGCGACCGGAGACCCGGATTTCCGGCCGGTTCCCTTCTTGTCCGACGACCACACTCAAAATCCTCCAACCTCCTCTACATCTGAACAACCACATGGCCCTGGATTCTGTCTCTCTCTCTCTCTCCGATAAACAACAACAACCACACCACTACCATAGCGGTGCCGCTGTGGTGGGTGGTGCTGTGTGAGTCTAGGGCTGTAAACGAACAGAACGTTCAGCGAACAGTTCGTGAACCGTTCGGCGGGAAGTTCGTTTATGTTCGTTCGTTTAATAAATGAACGAACATGAACAAGAAATTTCGTTCGATTAGTTAAATAAACGAACATGAACAGAGGTCTCGTTCGTTCGATTGTGTTCGTGAACGTTCGGTAAGGTGTTCGTGAACGTGTTCATGAACATTCGTTGATTTGTGTTTGTTTATGTTTGTATGTTTTTGTTTTAATTGAAGATCTTTGTACTTTCTTATATTTTATTTGTACTTTTTATATTATTAAACTTTTACTTATTTTATTTCCCTAACAATTAAACTAGGAAACCCACTTTCACCTTGTTTATGCATCATTTCACTTTCATTTCTCATTATTTACATCCACGAATACGATCGACCTCCGTTCCACAATAAGGGAATCAAGTTTGAGTGCTACTCTCTGAGCCATCCATCTTTATCCTTCGCCGAGTTTGTCAAATTTATTTGTGTTCGTGAACCGTTCGCGAACACGCCCATTTCCTTAATGAACGAACACGAACATAAAATCTCGTTCGGTAAGTGTTCATGAACCGTTCGTGAACACATTTATTTCCTTAACGAACGAACACGAACAAGGCCTTGTTCGTGTTCGTTCGGTTCGTTTACAACCCTATGTGTGACGGCTCGAGCAAGATCAGGAGGAAGAGAGAGAAAGCGCAGACAGAAGAGAGAGAGAGAACTGGTGGCCGTGGAAGCGACGACAGTGGTCGGTGGTGTCTCGCCGGCGACGTTAAGCTTCGGTGAGGATGCAGATGTTATTGATGAAGACATGATGTTGACAGTGGTGGTTCGAGTGGCGATAGCAGTGGTGGACGCCGAGCTCCGGTCCGACCGTCGACGACATCAAGCTCGATTCAGGTTTCAAGGTCACGGCTCGGCTCAAGGTTTGTCTCGTTTCGTTTTCGGTTTAAGATTTAGTCCAGTTTATTGAGGGTTTTGCTTTGATTGTGGTTCGGGTTCTACCCAGGTCAGACTCGGGTTACAATGTTCCAAATTCAGCTTACGGGTGGTTCACATTTTCAGTTTGGGTCTTTCGGGTCAGCCGGCTCGGGTCAACAGTCCAAGACTAGTCAACAGATGGGTTCGGGTCAGCGGTCAGGTCAACGGTTCGGGTCGAATCGGTCAACCCGAGTCGACTCGGTCAAACTCAGGTCAACTCAGTTGACTCGGTCAACTCAGTCAAACGGTTCGATGTTTCGACACGTGAAGGCTCGGTAAAGGATTTATGACAATTATCATTTACGCTCATTTGTTACTATTACGTGAAACCGAACTCGACCGATACCTCTAGTGTTTATCTATGTTTTATTTGTCGAACATCTATTATATATTGATTGAATCGGTTGAAATATTGTTGAATTTTGATGAAATAACGACAACCTGTGTTGTCGGGGGGCGTCCAAAAACAGAGGAAACTCTGCCCGTTTTTCGAGAAAATCCGTAAGAACAAAACAAGTTTTATTGAAAAACAACAATTATTGATATAAAGCGACTTTTATAAAACAAGATACAAATATAAAGTTTCTTTCGACGACACTTTACAACTTACAACGATTCGAAAACTATTTTGTTTTGAACTTCGGAAATTTCGACGAATCCTTTTATAAAAATAAATATAATTTATATATTTATTCCAAACGTTAACTCGAATCCTTTTATAAATAAATATAATATATATATTTCAAACATCGCGTAACACGAATTCCCTTATAAAAATAAATATAGTTTTATATTTATTTCAAACTTCAAACAACTCGATGATACTATCGCAAAATAAATATAACTTTTTATATTTGTTACAAACGCCGAAGCGGCATATACGTATATTATGGCAAATATATACAAGACGCAATATATATAATACGAGTTTGTTATATATTATTTTCATACGATTACTCGATACATACACATACGACTTCTCAAAACGAGCTAATAAGTATAACTTCATCGTTTTCATTAAGTTAACAACGTACCGTCAAATCGTTCGATTAACGATTCGGTTGGAGCTCGGTGACATGTAGTTAGTTACCGCTTTTATTTAGAAACTTATTAGATATTCTGTGTTAGGAATATTGTAGAATGCACGCTAGCGAGTCTCGTCTTGGAAACGACATCGTATATAGCTTTGCACAGGAATATTCAGGTGAGTTCATAACCCCGCCTTTTTATAGTTTTGCATTTTTCTAAATGTTTTTGGGGTGGAAAGACATGCACATTTTGCGAAACCTACAAGGTTTTCAATAAACAATTACATATTTCTAAACCATTTTACAAACAAGTTTTAACTGACATGAATGGTTTACGAAAAGCTTATGTTCTATACCGGTTTTTCAAGCAAGAGTATTTTTCGAAATGTACACACACACGAATTCTTGTTTTCTAACTTGGGGAAAATACATGTGTTATGGTATGTTGAATACAAAAACTAAGGAAAGACATTCTAGATCATGTCCCGAATAGGGTACCATAAGCACCATTAATCAACGTATACATTCAGACCGCAGAACAAAAGGTTAGATCTAATGGGTTTCAGGCAACCCCACTCTTGGCCTACTTCTACAAATGAGTGCTTCTGTGTCTCAGTCAAAGTCGACAAAAATGCCTAGGTTTGGTGGCTTCCTATTTCGTGACACATGTTAGTGGCCTTGCAAACCACTAGCGATCTCATACATTCAAACATTCATAGTACTCAGTCACAGATACATTTTACAAGATGTATACAAACATTCATAGTATTCAGTTACAGATACGTTTTACAAGATTGTTTTGGTCAAAAATCAAGCAAAGATAATGCAACCAATTCTTTTGTTGTGAGGTGTGATGCTTGAATCAATGAACAATACTAAGGATCACTCAGAAATGTAATGAACAAGTGACACAATGATTTATACGAGGAAAAAGCCCTTGATCAAGAGTTGATCTCCGGCATAAAAAACCTCGGGTGATGGAAACTACCGATCACCAACTCAGATTAAACAGAAAACGTATTACAACTTTGGACGATAGCGAGCTAGTTACAAGGATCACTAGAGTGTAATGTGCAAAAAAGTGTGTAATCGCCAAGCAAACTGTCAAGAGCTGATGAGAGTAGTTACGTGTGTGTGTGTTTAGCCAAAAATAGCCAAGTGTTCTAATCTGGCTCGCTATCCCCTTTTAAATTTGGAAAATATCTAAGCTAACTAACTATCCGCATTTCGTGCAAGTCTTCCACGACCTCCATAACGTCCATATTAGTCAAGCACGTGCGGAATAAAAAGGAATATGCTCCAGGAATGTCACGACCCCCGACCCACCCTGGACGGAATCGGGAGTCGCGAACAGCCCAGTGGTACCGGTGATTTAATTTGAAAAATATTGCAGCGGAAATTTCATCAGGACCGTGAGTTAGGAAAAATATCAGAGTTTAGAAAACACCGGATTTTATTTATTAAATAGATGGAATAAACCCATGTTTTACAATGGTAGCTTTAATAAAGATAAATTTGATTACATAAAACAATATTTCTTAATTTGATTTAATTAATAAAATAAGCCACTTCTTGAAGTCTTTCAGTGCCGTATCCATCTCTTACTCCAATCTACTGTAATTACCTGAAATGCATTTTAAAAAGGTTTTGTCAGCAAGAAATACCGAGTGAGTTCATTCATTTTGTTAAAACGACACGTTTGTTATAATTTACAGTATTAAGGGTGATTACATTGTTTCTATATCAACCAACTACCCACAGTATTTGTCACTCGACTTATTTCTGTGACTGTGGTCAGATCACCCATTGGCTAACTCGTTGTCCAATGGTGACGGGAAAAAGTAATGTATACAAAACCCCACATACCGGCTGTAACTTGGTGATTACAAAGACTTAATCCCTATAATTATAACTTTGAAAATAAACATAATTTTTAAAAGTAATTTGATAAAAAGAGAATGACTCACATTAAAATCATGCAGATTCATACGGGCAAAGTTTAGTCTACAGATAAGCCTTGATATATTGCAGATTTATACAGGCAGAGCTTAGCCTATTGATTAGCCTTGTTACCAAGTGCACACGAACTAGGTAAGTAACTAATACAGCATTTACGATAACTCACGAGATTAAAACCTTCACAACGAATGACAAAGTGCAACACTTAAACATCCATTGGATTCACAACGAATGACAAAGTATAATCACTTAAACATCCATCGGATTCACAACGAATGACAGAGTATTCCCCGAGTTCGGGTGGTACTCAAACATCCTGTCGGAATCACGACTAATGACAAAGGATAGTACTAAAACATCCATCGGATAGTTTTGATCGATCGGACATTGAATCGTAGCAGCGATCGAGTTAATACCCGGTATCGTAGCAACACCCCACTATACTAATTAGTGATTTTGATAGTGAACAGAACGCAACTCAGTGCCTATAACGAATTTCGTCGTCGTTTCAATTCCAGAATGCAAGTCCCAATGCCTGCTATTTATACACAAATTTGACATTGCTTACGGACCGTAAGCCTCATCCCTTACGGTCCGTAAGGGACACGAAATGGTCGTAGGCTTGCCACGTGTGTGTGTAGGCTTGCTGAGTCAACGGATTTTTAAATTTCGAATTTGACAACGAGATATATGTATAATCGTAACTAGGGTTTACCCCCCTGAGTTTTAGGGGCCCTGATCCTGATTCTGATTGCTCTGAAAATTTTAGGAATTGTGCAGGATTACTTGGGTGTCTCGATTAGGGTTTCTTTGTGAACAAAATAGAATAATAAATAATAGTTTTGGTGATAGTTGGTATGGTTTGGGATAAAAGGGAATAAAACGGTTAGAAAAGAGAATGGACCCACTTTGTAACTTTAGGGTTCAACTAGAAAACCTCCTGGTAGAATTTTGGGTATAATTTCTGAGCTATATATATATAAAAATATATATTTGTAATTGTGTTAAGTATAGTACCCCTAATTCAACCTTATCCCGATGTCCCGAGACAGAACCCCAATAAACTTAGTCGGGCAGAGCCCTGACATATGTATGAGGCTCAGATCAATCGGAAAGGGTAGCGGTGATCGGGAGTTAAAACACTTATAACGAGACAGGACTTTATTGTTATTATTATTATTAAAGGAAAAGAAAATTATATGCTAGAGAAAATGGCGAGTGATACAGTCTAGAAAGAAAGTAGCACTTGAATATGTGTTGGTTGCATTCTATTTATAGTCAAATGAGCTTGAAGCTCACTCAAAACAAAAGCTCCACGTACACCTGAGGCATTAATTTCATGTCTTAGATTTTGTACACCTAGCCATTTATTATTTACACATAGTTTAATATGATTGCTGACATTTTTTACTCTTATCAAAATATGAAACGTAGGAATGCAACAACTTTGCATTTATTTTATTTATTTATTATTTATATATTATAATTAATTTAACTGCTTCACTTATTTGGCGCGTATAACTTCTAAAATATAACGTTTTATAAAATAAGAAATATGTCACTAGAACGAGAATATTTGTATCTACATTTTGAACCAAGTTTTATTAAAAATAGAGTAGGTTCAAAATATAATGTATTTTTATAATTTTATATTTAGACGGTCACTAGGCTCGTCTAACATCCAACTTACCCGTAATCTACCCATCTAATAATATAAGTTTTATTTATAGACTTTTATTTTATTAGAAATGTCACCTATATATAGGCCAATTAATTAGAATAATATTTCAACCAACTATATAAAATAGTGTTTAAACTATTTGGGTTGAATATTTATATTAAAATAAACTAGTTACTAGTTACTAGTGGTAAATAAATTTAACCAAACCTATAATTCTTATATAAAAATAGGAATGTTACAAGGAATATTGCCAAGACCAAGTCCAAGCACGTATTCCTGCAAAACAACATCATATTCAAAGCAGACAATCGTTAGTGTAAGGATCACTATGATGATCCTGGATCCTGATCCTACAATACTCTCTGAGGATCACTAATTCAAACAGAATTGAGGATCCCTAAGCCCAACAGTAACTGAGGATCACTGATCTTTGGAAAATCCTCCCCTAACAATTGCCCCCAAAATATAAGGAGTAAAGTGTAAATAAACGAGTTATATTTTCTCGTTCTTAACCGTAACAAACCAACGGATATATAGCCGTTATATTCTGACTAGCCGTTGCCAATCTGACGTCATTGAAGAGACTATCCTGCAAGATCATGATTATAAATTGAAGTTAGAGACAAGGGTTAAGAAGCATTTAAATTCGTGCGTTTCATCCTTTAAATCCTCATTCGAAGATCTGATCAGGTACTTCTCTTTCCTTTCTCTCTTCATATTCTCCTTCTGTTTCTTCTTCTTCACCACCATTATGCCCAAGATGATGCTAAGATCTTCACCGGCTAAGGATCACAAAAAGGACAGCCCTTTGAAGAGCCAAGGAATCATCGAAGACTCTGCGAAGGAACGATGCTGCTTTACTGATCCACAGATAGACAGGATTCGCCATTGTTTTCCGGCGAACACCGTTTTTAAAGCTTTTGATCCCACCGTCCTGAGCGACTTTGTTTCTGAAACCTGGGTAGCTTTTCCGGTCACCCCATTTACGATAGGATACTCGTATCCTTTTCCTGATTTCACCCAATCTTTCTTCTCTCTCACCGGCATCTCTTACATCCAAGCGATGCCAATGATGTGGAGGGTCTTGTATACCCTTGAAAGAATCATTGAGCATGAATGTATTGATCTGGGAATGTCAGAGTTAGCAGAAATGTACGACCTTGTAAGCCATGGATCTCATCGATATCTATTCAAACACAAACCCGGTGAAGAACACCCCATCTTCAAAACCACTAAGAATGACACCAACTGGAAAAGGCGATTCTTCTTTGTCAGAAGGGATTCCATCCCTGATGGGAAGGATCTTCCAAGAAAATGGGTTACTCATGGTAGGATAGAGGATCCTTATAGAAGGATCACAGGATAACCTTGTTTCTGCTGAGGATCACTAACATCCGTTTGTTTCTATTTTGCAGCTATTACCGTTTCACACATTATTACAACACCTGCAACAAAGGAAAGGCTTGCTGCTTTCCGAAGGCTTGATCCTGCAATAAGAACATTTCAAGCAAATACCGAGGATTCTCAGGAAGTATCCTCAGGCTCTGTTACGTTGTCAAGTAAGTATCCCATTTTGTGCATAACTAAATGTTTAAATTAGAATGAAATAAGGATACTTATCTATTTTGGATGTGTAGGTACTGGAAAATCATCGAAGTCTGCTACTCGTTTCAGTGTTACTGACCTTGATGCTGTCCGATCCTCAAAGAAAAAGCCTGCTGCCAGTCCATCCGTCACGATCCCCAAGGCAACCACTTCTAAGGGAAGGGGCGGAAAGAAAAGGAAGACCGCGGATACCCTTGAAGGTCTGCCTCTGATCCAGCATCAGTTCGAGGAATACGTTGCTGAGGTAAGAATAACTGATCCTTAAATGTGATTTTTATACTTGATCCTTCCATGCCGAGGGTAAGGGATCCTGAATTGTATCCTTTCTTTTGCAGAAATTTGCTGAAATCCAAGATTACGTAGGGAGTATTGAAGAGGTTGAGCAAAAGTGTGTGGGCCTCCAAAAGATCATGCTGGCCAAGGATAAGAAGATTGCCTCCCTTGAAAACGATGTCAATCTGGTGAAGAGGGAACTTGTCCTGGCTCATACCACTGCTGATTAGGAGAAGGCTGATATCACAACTGATGCTAAAGTCTCCGCTGCCATCGCTATATACAAAACCAAGTTGCAGATGGCCCAAGAAGCTCAGGATCCTGACTTTGATAAGAGCAACTGGGACATAGAGGGCTGGAAGGCTAGGTTGGCTGAGCTGGATGACGAAGAAGAAGCTGGTGAGGTCTTAGCAATCGAGGCTGGCGGCAGTGGGGTTAAGGATCATGTGGATGATGCCGGAGCTGGAGGAGCTGGTGAAGGTGATCGTGATCGTGATGCAGTAAAGGTGTAAGCTGCAGTAATGGGCGATGATGGACATTTCTAGACGCGGCCGGAGCCCATTTTTTAGGACTTGGTAATAGTTTTTTGGTTATGGTGTTTTGGAACAATGTTGGGTTGTACTCGAACAATAGCTTTTAGGATTATGGATCAAGGATCCTTAGACAATAGGTAGGATAATGGGTGGTGGATGGATCCTCTGTTTGGGGGATGAAGCCACTTGTTATCCTGCCATCTTTTATTTCCTGCACTTTTAAGACCCGTTAACAATGGACACCCTTTGCTAACCCATGTGGACGGGCCACGTTTTGCTGGTAGAAACGTGGGTTGGCAATTTTGACAACCTTGAAGGGTTTAACATTTTGTGAATAAATAAAACCTTAACTTTTTGGCTATTTCCCGTGTTGTTATCCTTGTGAATACTTTATTTTTCAATTGTTGTGATATACATTTTGTCTGAATTTATTAAGTAAAGAAGAAAAAAATTAATAAATACCCTCAAAAAGTTTAGGATATGATCAAGGATCACATATCCTATAGTCGAAAAGTTCTGAAAAGTAGTGTAGTTTAAGGATCATAAGTTCAGTTGTCAAAGGATAAGGGTCACTCATGTAAATGATAATTAAAATCAAAGCAATTAAGGATCATACCTGAGAATCCAAGTTAGGATCCTAACCTTTAACACTTATAATCAGGATAACCAAAAGACAAACCTTAGTAGAAGATATGGATCAAGGATCCTTGGTCGTTTAGCTTCAAAAACCTGAAATAGGATACAACTTGGGACTAAGCCAATATAAGATAAAAGTTAGTAACTGGGGACAAGCCCAACAATTCTGGGGACAAGCCCAATATACTGGGGACAAGCCCAAAGGATAACTGGGGACAAGCCCAAAGGATCGTGTGTAAACTGGAGTATAGCCCTCACTGGCGACTATCCAAACTTAGTGACATGAAAATGCCAAAACCTTAGCTAACGTGAAAACGTTAGAAACCTTAGGAACGGATGTATGGTACGTCTACCATTATACGTAGGATCCTTGATGTAGGGTAAAATTCACATATTTGTCCCGTGTAAATTGTATAATTATTGTATAGTTATTTATTTTTTTTAGTTAGTTTTAGTATTATATTATATTATATTGTGTTTTGGCAGGTCCTGGTGTAAATGGAGCAAAAACGAGTAATATGGAAATAACCAGCCAGTAGGCCAGAGTGGGTTGCCAGTGACCGTAGGAAATTTGCCGCTATTTTCTGTGAGTGGGCCGAAGCCACTATTTCTTTTTTTTTTTAAGCTAGAGGCCCGCCAAACATTATAAGTCCAACATGAGAATCATTATGGACGATAGTCCATATTTCTTGGGCCGCTAACATCAGGAATGAGGGCAAATCAACATGAGAGGAAGATGACATCAGACGAAAACAAGGGGAGCCCCACTTTTTGGATTAATTTCGAGAAAGGGCAGACGAATTAGTTGGGCCAAAGCCCATTTGTTTGGAGGTTGAGTTAAACGTCTATTTTGGAGGCCACCAAGATTTTTTGGAGGGGATTCTGAATACATTGGAGACGGCTGGAATTATTTAAGTTACGCACGAGAAGACAAATGAGAAGAAAAGAACACATCAGGGTTCGATCAAGAGAGAAAAAGAACACATCAGGGTTCGATCAAGAGAGAAGAGAAGAAGGGTTCAAGATTCAAGTCGGGTTCGCAAACGTGTTAGTTTGTTTTAAATTCTTTATATTATTTAAACCTATGAATACGTTTTGCTATTCAATTCAGACTTGCTTCTTGTTCTTGACCATGTTTCTTGGCTAAATTTTATAAACTACCTAGGCTATGATGAATGTTTAACAAAGATTGGATTTTTATTGGATTTTTGGCGTGGTTATGGATTCTTCTTGTACTGTAAAAGCTTCGGGAATTTAACTTGGTGCATATGCGTGCTTGTGATTATCTTATTATTGTTTATTGCTTCGTTTGATTCTTGGTGACGGTCTTTATCACAGAATAGAGTCGAGCTAGGGTTTTAGGTTTTGGTGAGTGTCTATATCACATAATAAATCTTTGATCCTTTAGGGTGAAATTACGTAACTAACCTTAGAAGTAATAATCGGTAATTTAATAAAATCAAGTGTTCTGCTAGACTCGTCGCGGAAAAGCTCGAGGATATTAATAGGTCTTGGTTTAGTTATAAGGACTTAACATTCCATTGTCTATTAAGTCAAGATTAAAACCCGTAGTTGCTTTAGACGTTCGCGCTGAAAGGTAGAGCGTCTTATATAGGCACTTTCAAGAAACTAGAGGACGGAAAAGAAATCTAGAAAACCGGTGAGCGTAACAACCTAGGTAGTGCCATAAGAATCGCCTTGAGAGTGTTTGAGGGGTTTAGTGGTGTCTTAATAGGTTTAGAATCCAAAGATCCCGGTTCCATACCACAAAACTATCAATTAGAAATCCAATCCAAGTTAAACAGGAGTCTAGCCTAGGTAGCCTTCATCATCTCTTGAGTTCAGTCGTCATTCGAGTTCGTGTTAGTTCTTTAGCTAATCTAGATTTTCATTACTTGCATTCTTAGGATTTTTAGAAAACCCCCCCATCAATAAACAATTAGTTAAGTCGTGTCAGTCTAAGTCTAGAATTGAGTCATTAGCGTAATCAGTAGAGTCTCTTGGGTTCGATACTCGGACTTCCTTAGGCTATACTACAGTGATCGGTACACTTACCGGTCGTGTGGTTTAGGGTTTAGAGAGTCTTAGTTTTATAAATTTAAAACTTAGAGAGTCTAGTTTAGGGTTTAATATAGTTTATTTAGTTAAACCACTTTTAGCACATCAATCCTGAATACAACAAGTACAATGAAATTGTCAGCCCCTAAAGCGAGTACTGGTCCCATTGCCATGAACTGTACCAGGATCATCGTGCGCTACTTGCGATACTGGGGACAGGCCCAAAACTGGGGACAAGCCCAAAGAACTGGAGTCAAGCCCAAATAACTGGGGTCAAGCCTAAATAACTAGGGTCAAGCCCAAATGACTGGGGTCAAGCCCAAATAACTGGGGTCAAGCCCAAATAACTGGGGTCAAGCCCAAATAACTGGATACTTATATGGATACTCAATCCTTTGTTAAGGATACCTAAACCTTCTGCAAAACTCAGACTCAAGTGAAAAGAGGATAAAGGATGCAGGATCCTTATCCTTATATAGGATGATTAAAGAATGAAATAGTTTGCGATTAGAATATTACCAAAATGAGGATCCTCTGTCCCGCAAGGATCCTTCAAGGATACTTGTCAGGTAAGGATCATGGATCCTTATTACATGAAGTATTTCTTCATGTGGACAGCATTCCAAGCTCTTGGTAGCAAATCACCTTCCATTGTTAGCAATCAATATGCCCCATTTCCTGCTTCGGCTTCAATCAAATAGGGGCCTTCCCACTTTGGTGCTAACTTCCCATCAGTAGGATTGGTGGTATTCTGAAATGCTTTCCTTAACACCATATCACCAACTTGGAATTTCCTGATCCTGACATTTTTGTTGTAAGCTCCAGCCATCCTTTGTTGATAACTGGCCATCCTTATCCTTGCCAAATCCTTGAGTTCTTCTATAGTATCCAAATCTTGAACCAAGTTTTCAGCATTTTCTTCAGGATCACGAATGCTTGTTCTGGCAGTAGGAACCACCATCTCTGTAGGGATCACTGATTCTGCCCCAAATACCAAAGAAAATGGAGTTTGGCCAGTAGCATTCTTGGGAGTTGTCCTATCAGCCCAAAGCACATAAGGTAGTTCTTCTGCCCATTTTCCTTTCTTGGATCCAAGCTTCTTCTTCAAATTGTTGATGATGATCTTGTTGGATGATTCTGCCTGACCATTAGCTTGTGGGTGGACTGGTGTTGATGTTATCATCTTAATCCCCCAGCTGTCATAAAAGTTTGTAGTTCTACTCCCAATAAATTGGGATCCATTGTCACAAACAATTTCAGAAGGGATACCAAATCTAGTAATAATGTTTCTTTTAATAAAGGATATCACTTCCTTTTCTCTGACTTGAGCAAAGGCTTCAGCCTCTATCCACTTGGAGAAGTAATCAGTCATAGCAAGCATGAATACTTTTCCACCAGGTGCTTTAGGAAGCTTACCAACTATATCCATTCCCCATCTCATGAATGGCCAGGAAGAGGATATAGGATGCAATAGCTCTGCTGGTTGGTGAAGGATATTACTATGTCTCTTACAAGGATCACACTTCTTAGCATAATCCACAGCATCCTTTTTCATTGTGGGCCAATAGTATCCTGTCCTCAGGATCCTTGAGAATAATGCCCTGCCCCCAGTGTGGTTTCCACAATCTCCTTCATGGAAATCCTTTAGGACTTCTTGGATTTCAGGATCCTCAATGCATCTTAGATATGGTCCTGCAAGAGATCATTTGTACAACATATTATTCAATATTGTAAATTGAGATACCTTGATTTTGAAAGCCCTAGGGTTTTCTCCTGTAGGAATCTCTCCATGTTGTATGTATCTCATGATTGGATCGATCCATGATCCTGAATGAGATTGAGTATCATCACTAGGGATGGTTGCAGAATCCTCTCCTATCTCCATGGCTACATGATCCTCGATAGCAGGGGTCAGGATATGGATAATAGGGATCTTGATATCCTCCGAGATCTTCAAGGATGATCCTAGATTGGCTAATGCATCAGCCTCTGCATTCTCTTCCCTTGGTACCTGTGTCAAACTAAAGGAAACAAAAGAGAGTGCCAATTCTTTGACTATCTCTAAATATTTGATTAGCTTTTCACCTTTAACAGCATAGGATCCATTAAAGTGATTAGTAATTAACAACGAATCTACATGTACCTCAAGATACCTGATCCTCATATGCTTGGAAATTTGCAAACCAGCTATCAAGGCTTCATATTCAGCCTCATTATTAGTAGTTTGAAACTCACAAGCTATGGAGTGGGGTATTATGTCCCCCTGTGGCGATTTTAGTAGTATTCCAAGCCCTGTTCCTTTGACATTGGAGGCTCCATCAGTGAAGAGTATCCAAGGATCCTTAGTTTCTTCTAGCTGTTGAACTTCCAACTCAGCTTCCTTTTGCAAGTCACTACTAAAATCTGCCACAAAGTCAGCTAAGGCTTGGGATTTGATGGCAGTCCTTGGTTCATATCTTATATCATATGCACTAAGCTTCACTGCCCACTTAGCCATCCTTCCTGACATTTCAGGTTTCCTGAGAACATTTTTAATAGGAAAATTAGTCTTAACAATAATGGCATGAGTCTCAAAATAATGTCTTAATTTAGTAGATGCCATAATTAATCCAAGGATAAGTTTCTCTAAGTGTGAATACCTGGATTCAGCATCAAGTAAACTCTTACTTACATAATAAACAGGATGTTGTGTACCTTGGTGATCCTTAACAAGGACCGCACTTACTGCTTTTAAGGATACTGCTAGGTATAAGGATAATATATTCCCCTTTTCTGGTTTCATCAAGGCGGGGGCTGAGGATAGGTAATCCTTAAGAGCTTTGAGGGCACTTTCATGCTTCTCAGTCCATTCAAATTTCTTGTTCTTCCTCAGGATGTCATAGAATTCCTTGCACTTTTCTGAGGATTTGGATATGAACCTGTTCAAGGCTGCGATCCTGCCTGTCAATCTTTGCACATCCTTGGCATTGGCAGGAGATTTGATATTCACAATAGCCTTAATCTGCTCTGGACTTCCTTCAATGCCCCTCTTTGTCACCATATAGACTAAGAATTTACCTGCTTTAACACCAAAATGACACTTGGAAGGATTCAGTTTCATATTAAATTTATCAAGGATATTGAATGCTTCCTCCAAGTCTTTAAGGTGATCCTCAGCTTTCTTGGACTTAACCACCATGTCATCTATATAGACTTCCATAGTGTGTCCAATTTGTTCCTTGAACATCATATTGACTAGCCTTTGATAAGTAGCACCTGCATTCCTTAGTCCAAATGGCATAGCAATATAACAATATATACCAGTTGGGGTCATAAAGGCTGTATCCTCTTGATCAGATGGTTCCATCTGAATTTGTTGAAATCCAGATGAAGCATCCATAAAAGTCAACAATTCATGACCCGCGGTAGCATCCACCATGGAGTCAATGTGGGGTAATGGGAAAGGATCCTTAGGACATGCCTTGTTTAAATCAGTAAAATCGACACATACCCTCCATTTTCCATTTTTCTTTTGAACAACAACCACATTGGCCTTGTCCTTTATAGCAGCTGGTTTATCACTTGGACTTGTCCTTTATAGCAGCTGGTTTATCACTTTTCCTTGGCTACCTAGCTTTCTCACCTAGATTCTGCATTGCAAGAATTAGTTCATTGTTATCAATAAAAAAACAGTATTCAGAAATGGGAGGATAATCCTCGTCATCCTCTTCATGTTCCACTGCATGCACGTTCTGGTTATCAGATTTGTTGTAGGACTTTGAATTGTTGTTCCTGAAGTAGGATCCTTGCTTTTCCTATTTTGAGGATCCTGTCAGTCTTTCCTGGATCTTTTTATCATCCTCTAATCGGATGAATCTAACGGCCCTGGTTCTTACTTCATCAAGATTCCTGCAAGGGGTCATGACAAGATCATCATAGAATAATGAATCCCTAAGCAATCCCATTTTAAAGGCTTCTACAGCCGTAGCAATATTCAAATTAGGAATGTCTAAGGATTCTTTACTAAACTTAGTGATGTAATCTCTAAGTGATTCATTTTGACCTTGTGTTACTCTATAAAGATCACTAGTTAAACGTTCAAATTTTCTACTACAAGAGAATTGACTATTAAACAGATTAACTAGATTAGCAAATGAAGTAATAGAGTAAGGGGGAAGACTTAGCAGCCATTTAAGAGCAGATCCTGTGAGTGTGGATCCAAATCCCTTGCATAGACATGCTTCTTTTAACCTCTCAGGAATTGGATTGATCTCCATCCTCTCCCTGTATTGAGCTACATGCTCCTCTGGATCCGTTGAACCATCATACAGCTTCATGGATGGTATCTAGAATCTTTTGGGTATCTCAGCATCACATAAGGGTGGTGCAAAACGAGATATCCTATGGCTATCATCTGCGATCTCAGGAATGGGCTTGACCACTCCTGGAACACTGGATATCATATCCTTAAGCTTCTGTAATTCCCTAGCCATAGCTTGATTGATACCTGTATCCTGCATGGAGCCATGGTTAGTGTTCTAAGAATTATTGAAAGTGTTACCTCCCAGAGGATTCATGTTTGGAATTCCAGATGTGAATCCATATTGACGAGACTCCGGTATGATCAAAGGACCAGATGAAGCAATGGTCTGCATTGGTATGAAGTCTCCTTGATGAACATCCGAATTTGGGGGTTGCATACTTCTTAAGAGTCCTTGATCCTGAAAGATGTTGGATCCTTGATGCTGAGAGGATCCTTGAACCTGAAAGGATCCTTGAGGCTGAGAGGAAGATCCTTGAGCCATGGAGGATCCTTGAACCATGGAGGATCCTTGGGGCTGAGAGGATCCTTGAACCTGAGATTATCCTTGGACCTGGGAGGATCCTTGGACCGTATGCATTCCCAAATATCCTCCTTAGCTGAGGAAGGATCCCTGATACTGGAAAGAGGATCCCGATGGCTGAGAACAGGATCCTTGAGGCTGGAAGTGAGAGCCGAATGCCTGACTCATAGTTACTGTTCCATAACGCCTTTCTGATGGACCACTTTGATACTGGATGCCCAGAACTGCCGATTGTAGGGTAGTTACAACTGGAGTGTCAAAATTCAATGAACTTGGTATCAGAGGAGAGTGATCCTCCACTGATTTCTTCTGTTTCTTGATATCACCAATCTCCTAGAGGATCCTTTCATTGGTTTTGTCCTGCTCTTGCATGCGATCTCTCATCTGCAAAATCAGAGTAAAAAGATTATTAGTAGTAGGATTAGAGGAAACAGAAGAAGTTGGTGGTTTTGGAAAAATGGGGGTTTGTCTCTTCGCAGCATTTTCAGCATTCTTCTGGGATCCAGAAGGTGGTGGAGGCAAAGGAGGAATGCCTTATGAAGAACTGATTGCCGGCATAGAGCTTGATGTGTTCTTTGCTGAAGAAGCCATATGCTTGGTTGTAATGAACCGAAATGATCACAAGAACAATAATTTCTCAAGAACGAAGCCCCAATTGCCCCACGGTGGGCGCCAAACTGTTTTGGTCAAAAATCAAGCAAAGATAATGCAACCAAATCTTTTGTTGTGAGGTGTGATGCTTGAATCAATGAACAATACTAAGGATCACTCAGAAATGTAATGAACAAGTGACACAATGATTTATACGAGGAAAAAGCCCTTGATCAAGAGTTGATCTCCGGCATAAAAAACCTCGGGTGATGGAAACTACCGATCACCAACTCAGATTAAACAGAAAACGTATTACAACTTTGGACGATAGCGAGCTAGTTACAAGGATCACTAGAGTGTAATGTGCAAAAAAGTGTGTAATCGCCAAGCAAACTGTCAACAGCTGATGAGAGCAGTTACGAGTGTGTGTGTTTAGCCAAAAATAGCCAAGTGTTCTAATCTAGCTCGCTATCCCCTTTTAAATTTGGAAAATATCTAAGCTAACTAACTATCCGCATTTCGTGCAAGTCTTCCACGACCTCCATAACGTCCATATTAGTCAAGCACATGCGGAATAAAAAGGAATATGCTCCAGGAATATTGCCAAGACCAAGTCCAAGCACGTACTCCTACAAAACAACATCATATTCAAAGCAGACAATCGTTAGTGTAAGGATCACTATGATGATCCTGGATCCTGATCCTACAATACTCTCTGAGGATCATTAATTCAAACAGAATTGAGGATCCCTAAGCCCAACAGTAACTGAGGATCACAGATCTTTGGAAAATCCTCCCCTAACAAAGATACATACTGTTAGGGGAGGATTTTCTAACAATTAGTGATCCTTATTCGTTATCCTAACTGGTGATCCTTACTTCTGTGACAGGTGGTGATCCTCAGAAGAGCTTCAGGATCAGGATCATGGATCACTTTAAGGGTCCTCGTACTGACGATTGTTTACTTATGTATTATACTATCTCGCAGGTATGACGAGCTTGACCAGGTCTTGGCGACATTCCTGGAGAATATTCCTAAACTATTATGCACGTGCTTGACCAAAAATAGACGTTGTGGAGAACGTGGAGGCTTGGCACGAAAGTCGGATAGTTAGTTTAGGTGGTTATTTCTATTTTAAAAGGGAGTAACGAGCTAGTAGAAAACACTTAGTCATTTTTTTGCAGTTACACACACTCGTACAAACGCTCATACAAGCTCTCGTTCAAACACTTAGCAATTTCATACACTTTCTACACATATCACCGTAGTGATCCTTGTACCTAGCTCGTTACTATCCGAAGTTGTAAACATTAATTCATTTATTTGAGCTTGGTGATCGGTAGTTTCCATCACCCGGGGTTTTTTGTGCCGGAGATCAACTCTTGATCAAGGGCTTTTTCCCCGTATAAATCCTTGTGTTGTTTGTGCAATTTACATTGAAGTGATCTTCATCACTGTTACACATTTTGAGCATCATTCCCCGTAACAAAGAGTTTGGTTGTAATATCCTCAACAGATTTTTTGACCAAAACAGTTTGGCGCCCACCGTGGGGCAATTGGTGCTTTGTCCTTAGAAGAATTCGCATTTCTGTGCTCATTCCGATTCACTACAACCAAGCAAATGGCTTCCTCAGCAAAGAATACTTCAAACTTGATGCCTTCATTCACTTCTTCACAAGGCGTCCCTCCTTTGCCTCCACCACCTTCTGGATCCCAGAAGAATACTGAGAATGCCGCGAAGAAACCAACTCCCATTTTCTCAAAACCACCTACTTCTTCTGTTTCAACTAATCCTACTACTAATGATCTCTATGCCTTGATTTTGCAGATGAGGAATCATGCACAAGAGCAGGATAAGACCAACGAAAGGATCCTCCGGGAGATTGACGAAATTAAGAAACAGAAGAAAACGGCAGAGGATCGTTCCCCACTGATGCCCAGATCTTTGAATTTTGATACTCCGGTGATTACTTCTCAGCCATCAGTGGTTCCAGACATTCAATATGTGGGTGGACCAAAAGGAGTGCACTACGGAACAACAACAATGACTCAGGCATCAGGTTCATATTTCCAGCCAGCGGGATCCTATCCTCAGCATATGGGATCCCTTACGAGTTCAGGAGGATATTCAGGAATGCAGCAGTTTCAAGGATCCTCCTTCGTTCCAGGATCATCCCAGGTTCAAGGATCCTCCTTTGTTCCAGGATCATCCCAGGTTCAAGGATCCTCCTTCGTTCCAGGATCATCCCAGGTTCAAGGATCCTCCTTCATTCCAGGATCATCCCAGGTTCAAGGATCCTCCTTTGTTCCAGGATCATCCCAGGTTCAAGGATCCTCCTTTGTTCCTGGATCATCCCAGGTTCAAGGATCCTCCTTTGTTCCAGGATCATCCCAGGTTCAAGGATCCTCCTTTGTTCCAGGATCGTCCCAGTTTCAGGGATCCTTCCAGATGCCCGGATCCTTGAGGAGTTTGCAAACAGGAAGTTCAGATGTCCATCAGGGAGATTTTATTCCAATGCAGACCAATGCTTCTACTGGTCCCTCGATCATTCCAGAGCCTCAACAATATGGATTAACATCCAATCTTCCTAATCTGAATCCAATGGGAGGTAACACTTTTAATAATTCTTATACTAACCATGGTCTTATGCAGGATCCAGGTATCAATCATGCCATGGCAAGAGAATTGCAAAAGCTAAAAGATATGATATCAAGTGTTCCAGGAGTGGTCAAACCTATCCCAGAGATTGCAGATGGGAGCCACAAGATATCTCGTTTTGCACCACCAATCTGTGATGCTGAGATACCCAAGAGGTTCCATGTGCCAACAATGAAGCTGTATGATGGTTCAACCGATCCTGAAGAACACATAGCACAATACAGGGAGAGGATGGAGATCAATCCAATTCCAGAAAGGTTAAAAGAAGCATGCATGTGCAAGGGATTCAGATCCACTCTTACTGGATCAGCTCTCAAATGGCTGCTAAGTCTTCCCCCTACTCTATTACCTCATTTGCCAACCTAGTTAACTTGTTTAATAATCAATTTTCTTGTAGTAGAAAATTTGAACGATTAACTAGTGATTTATATAGGATAACCCAGGGTCATAATGAATCATTAAGGGATTACATTACCAAATTCAGTAAAGAATCCTTAGACATTACCAACTTAGATATAGCTACGGCTGTTGAGGCCTTCAAAATGGGATTGCTTAGGGATTCGTCTTTCTATGATGATCTTGTTATGACACCATGCAGGAACTTAGATGAGGTAAGAACCCGAGCACTTAGATTCATTCGGCTAGAGGATGACAAGAGGATCCAGGAGAGATTAGCAGGATCCTCAAAGCAGGATAAGCAAGGATCCTCATTCAGGAACAACAAGTTCAGATCCTACAACAGATCTGATAATCAGTACGTGCATTCTGTTGATCAAGAAGAGGATGATGAGGATTATCCTCCAATTTCTGAATATTGTTTTAGTGTTGATAACAATGAACTAATCCTTGCTATGCAGAACCTAGGTGATAAAGCTAGATGGCCGAGAAAGAATGATAGGCCAGCTGCAACTAAGGATAAATCAAAATGGTGTGCATATCATGAAGATTTTGGGCACCTCACAGAAGAATGCATTGCATTAAGGAAGGAAATTGGATACTTGTTGAGCAAAGGGCACCTAAAAGAGTTGTTGGGAAGAAAAAAGTCAAGGACTCAGGATCCTGAAAGGATCCCTGAGAAGGCTCCAGCTCCTCCAGCAGATGCACAAGTGATAAACTTTATTTCTGGAGGATCCGACATTTGTGGCACATCCTTCTCAGCAGCTAAAAGGCATGCAAAGGAAACTAAAATGGATAATGGAGAAAGACCAGTTCGAACATCAAGTGTCTCCGAAGGAAAAGTCATAACCTTTGATGAAGAGGATCGTGTTGATATCCAGGATCCTCATCACGATGGTTTAGTTATCACTCTTTTTATATCTAACCATTTTGTCCGCAGGATCCTTATAGACGGAGGAAGGTCAGTGAATATTATCCAGCTTGATGTTCTAAAGAAGATGGGTATTCCTGAATCAGAGATCATACCAAGATCCTCCGTGCTCGTGGGGTTTAGTGGCGAAACTAAGAACACCCTGGGGGACATTAAACTCCCAATATATATTGAAGGCTTACACTCTTATCAAAAATTTTGTGTTATTGACTGTTTATCTTGTTGTAATGTTATCCTTGGCAGGCCCTGGATACACGATATGAAAGCAGTCCCATCTACTTACCACCAATGTGTGAAGCTCCCTAGTCCTTGGGGAATAGTAAAGATTGATAGTGATCAGCAGGAGGCTAAGAATTGTTACACTTCGTCGATGAAACCAGCCTCGAAGTCAAGGGAGCAATAGCAATCAAGGTATCCTCCAAGGAATGTCTTGGAGGCCAGGGAGCAGGATGTGGTAGAAATCCTCATGGATCCCGATGATCCTGAATCCAAAATCTATATCGGATCAGGGATCCTTGGCGAAATGAAAGAAGACCTCGTATCCTTCCTCAAAAGGAGAAAGACTACCTTTGCATGGAAACACGAAGACATGACTGGTATATCCAAGGATGTTATCACTCATAAACTCGGCATTGACAGATCCTTCAAACCAATCCATCAAAGGAGAAGAAAGTTTGCACCAGAAAGGAATGCCATCATCCAAGAAGAGGTAGAGAAATTGCTCCGGGCAGGTATGATTAGAGAGGTCAAGTATCCAAGATGGTTGGCCAATGTGGTTGTTGTTCAAAAGAAAAACGGAAAGTGGAGGGTATGTGTCGATTTTACCGATTTAAATAAGGCATGTCCCAAGGATCCTTTCCCTTTACCCCACATTGACTCCATGGTGGATGCAACCGCGGGTCATGAACTGTTAACTTTTATGGATGCTTCATCTGGATTTCAACAAATCCAAATGGAACCATCCGACCAAGAGGATACAGCCTTCATGACTCCAACGGGTATATACTGCTATATTGCTATGCCGTTCGGATTAAGAAATGCAGGTGCAACATACCAAAGGCTGGTGAATATGATGTTCAAGGATCAGATTGGGCAAACTATGGAGGTTTACATAGATGATATGGTGGTAAAATCCTTAAAAGCTGAGGATCACCTAAGAGACTTGGAGGAAGCATTCGATATCCTTGACAAATATAACATGAAACTTAATCCTTCAAAATGTCACTTTGGTGTTAAAGCAGGTAAATTCTTAGGATATATGGTGACAAAGAGAGGCATTGAAGCTAGCCCGGAACAAATCAAAGCAATAGTGAACATCAAATCTCCAGCCAATGCTAAGGATGTTCAAAGGCTAACAGGAAGGATAGCAGCCTTGAACAGATTTATATCCAAGTCCTCCGAGAAGTGTAAAGAATTCTATGATATCCTAAGGAAGAACAAGAAATTTGAGTGGACGGAGAAGCATGAAAATGCTTTAAAAGCCCTCAAAGATTACCTATCCTCGGCCCCGGCTTTAATGAAACCAGAAAAAGGTGATGTGTTATCCTTGTATCTTGCAGTATCCTCAAAAGCAGTAAGTGCGGTCCTTGTTAAGGATCATCAAGGTACACAACATCCTGTCTATTATGTAAGTAAAAGTTTACTTGATGCCGAATCCAGGTATTCACACCTTGAAAAGCTTATTCTTGCATTAATTATGGCATCTACCAAGTTAAGACATTATTTTGAAACTCATATTATCATTGTTAAAACTAATTTTCCAATTAAGAATGTCCTCAGGAAACCAGAGATGTCAGGAAGGATGGCTAAGTGGGCAGTAAAGCTGAGTGCATATGATATAAGATATGAGCCTAGGACAGCCATCAAATCCCAAGCATTAGCTGACTTTGTGGCTGATTTCAGTAGTGATTTACAAGAAGAAGCTGAGCTAGAAGTCCAGCAGCTAGAAGAGACCAAGGATCCTTGGATACTCTATACTGATGGATCCTCAAACGTCAAAGGCACAGGGCTTGGAATACTACTAAAATCGCCACAGGGGGACATAATACCCCATTCTATAGCTTGTGAGTTCCAAACCACTAATAATGAGGCTGAATAAGAAGCCTTAATTACTGGTTTGCAAATTGCAAAGTATATGGGGATCAGGTATCTTGAGGTACACGTAGATTCTTTGTTGATTACAAACCACTTTAATGGATCATATGCTGTTAAAGGTGAAAAGCTAACCAAATATTTGGAGATAGTCAAAAGTTTGGCACTCTCTTTTGTTTCCTTTAGTTTGTCACAGGTACCAAGGGAAGAAAATACAGAAGCTGATGCATTGGCTAACTTAGGATCATCTTTAAAGATCCCAGAGGATATCAAGATCCCTATTATTCATATCCTGACCCCAGCTATTGAGGATCATGTGGCTATGGAGATAGGGAATAATTCTGCAATGATCCCTAGTGAGGATACTCGATCCCATTCAGGATCAGGATCATGGATCTCACCAATTATGAGATACTTACAACATGGAGAGATTCCTACAGGAGAAAACCCTAGGGCTTTCAAATCTAAGGTATCTCAATTCACAATTTTAAATAATATGTTGTATAGACGATCTCTTGCAGGACCATACTTGAGATGCATTGAAGATCCTGAAGTTCAAGAAGTTTTAAAAGACTTCCATGAAGGAGATTGTGGAAACCACACTGGGGGCAGGGCACTATTCTCAAGGATCCTGAGGACAGGATACTACTGGCCAACCATGAAGAAAGATGCTGTGGAGTATGCCAGAAGATGTGATCCTTGCCAGAGACACAGCAATATCCTTCATCAACCAGCTGAATTATTGCATCCTATATCCTCCTCTTGGCCATTTATGAGATGGGGTATGGATATAGTTGGCAAGCTCCCTAAGGCACCTGGTGGAAAAGTATTCATGCTTGCTATGACTGATTACTTCTCCAAGTGGATAGAGGCCGAAGCTTTTGCCCAAGTCAGAGAAAAGGAAGTTATATCCTTCATTAAAAGAAATATTATAACTAGATTTGGAATTCCTTCTGAGATTATATGTGATAATGGTTCCCAATTTATTGGGGGCAGAACCACTAACTTTTGTGACAGCTGGGGGATTAGGATGATAACATCAACACCAGTCCACCCACAAGCTAATGGCCAAGCAGAATCATCCAACAAGATCATCATCAACAATTTGAAGAAGAAGCTTGGATCCAAGAAAGGGAAATGGGCAGAAGAACTACCCTATGTGCTTTGGGCTGATAGGACAACCCCTAAGAATGCTACCGGTCAAACACCATTCTCTTTGGTGTTTGGGGCAGAATCGGTGATCCCAACAGAAATGGTGGTTCCAACTGCTAGAACAACTACTCGTGATCCTGAGGAAAATAATGAAAACTTGACTCAAGACCTGGATACTATTGAAGAAATCAGGGATATGGCTAGGATAAGGATGGCCAGTTATCAGCAAAGAATGGCTGGTGCTTACAACAAAAATGTCAGGATCAGGAAGTTTCAAGTTGGAGATATGGTATTAAGGAAAGCATTTCAAAATACTACCAATCCTGCTGATGGGAAACTGGCTCCAAAATGGGAAGGCCCTTATTTGATTGAAGCTGAAGCAGGAAAGGGGGCATATAGATTGCTAACCATGGAAGGTGATCTGCTACCAAGAGCTTGGAATGCTGTCCACTTGAAGAAATATTTTATGTAACCAGGATCCTCATGGCAGAGGTGATCTTAGCGAGAAGGGATATCCTTAAAGGATCCTCAAAGTATCGGTGATCCTTACTTAGGTAATATCCTAAACTTGAGCTATTTCATTTCATTATTTTCTCTTATAAGGATAAGGATCATGTATCCTTTATCCATCTCTCACGTGAGTTCAAGTTTTGAAAGTTCAGGTATCCTTAGCATAACGTTGGTTATCCACAGAAGCAATCCGTCTTTTGGGTTTAACCCCAGCTATTCGGGCTTGTCCCCAGATTCCGCCTGTAGCGCACGATGATCCTGGTGTAGTTCAAGGCTTTGGGACCAGTACTCGTTCTAGGGGCTGATAATTCCATTGTTCTGGCTATGCTTAGGATCCTACGTATAATGGTAGACGTACCATACATCCGTTCATAAGGTTTCTAACGTTTTCACATTAGCTAAGGTTTCTAACGTTTTCACGTTAGCTAAGGTTTTGGCATCTTCATGTCACTAAGTTTGGATAGTCGCCAGTCAGGGCCATACTCCAGTTTACACACGATCCTTGGGCTTGTCCCCAGTTATCCTTGGGCTTGTCCCCAGTTGCTAACTCTTTTCTTATATTGGCTTAGTCCCAAGTTATGCTCTATTTCAGGTCCTTGAAGATAGGCAGCTAGGGATCCTTGATCCTTATTTCACTCTAAGGTTTACCTTATAGTTATCCTTATTATGGTTAGGATTCTAACTTGGATCCTCAGGTATGATCCTTAACTCTTTTGATTTTATCCATTATTCTTTTAAATAACCCTTATACTTGACAACTGAACTTGTGTTTCTTAAACCATATCACTTTTTAGAACCTATCGGTTATGGGATATGTGATCCTTGATCATATCCTAAACTTTTTGGATATCTTTTCTAATTTTTTCAAGGCTTGATAAGTATAAACAGATTGAACATTATAACAGTTGGAAAGTAAGATATTAAAAAGGATAACAACACATGATAAGCGACAAAAGGTTAAGTTTTTATTTATCAACATAAGGCTAACCCTTTAAAGGTTGTCAAAATTACCTACCCGAGCATCTACCAGCAAAACGTGGCCCGTCCGCTGGGGTAGGTAAAGGGTGTCCATGATAATGAGTTCAAAGATAGTGCAGGAATATAAAGGCGGCAGGATCACAATGGCTTCATCCCCCAAACAGAGGATCCCTCCACCAATTGCAATCCTGCCTATTGTCCAAAGGATCATACATGACCCTTAATCCTAAAAACCTATTGTTTAGTACAACCCATCATTGTTCAACAAAAGACATCATCACCAAAACAAACTATCAAACTTAAAAAATTGGGCTCCGGCTACGTCTAGAAATGTCCATCATTGCCCAATCAAGCAGCCTAAACCTTCGCTGCATCACCACCTCCGGCTCCACTTGCTTCACCAGCTTCATCCTTGCTACCAGCCTCGATTGTCAAGATCTCTCCAGCCTCCTCTTCATCACCCAATTCAGCCAGCCTTGCCTTCCATTCTTCAATTTCCCAGCTACTTTTGTCAAAGGCAGGATCCTGAGCTTCCAAGGCCATTTGAAGCTTGGTTTTGTACATTGCTATGGCGGCAGAAACTTTAGCATCATCTGTGATCTCCTGCCTTTCATAGTCAAAGTTAACCAGCACCTTAGCCATCTTCTGTTTGGTATCCTGGAGTTCCTTCTGAAGATCAGCAAGTGCAAGATCCTTGAGCACGGCAACCTGCTGGAGGTCGGCAATCTTTTTATCTTGATCCTCAACATGGCCTACGTAATCCTCAATCTCAGCAAATTTCTGCAAAAGAAAAGGATAAAGCAGTTCAAGACCAAGTGATCCTTAAATCAGCAGGATGTGATAGCAGGATATACGAGCAGAGACGGTAATCATTACATCATTAAAGTACTCGAGGAACTGGTGGCGAATTAAGGGCAGACCCTGCAAATCCTCAGCCTCGGAAGTCTTTCTTTTCTTGATTCCCTTTCCTTTGAGGGGTGCCTTGGGGATTGAAGCTGTGGGGCTGGTAGGAACCTTTCTTTTGGAAGATTTGACAGTGGTGAGATCGGTGACACTGAACCTTGAAGCAGCTTTGGCAGATTTTCCAGCACCTACACAACCAAAACAAGATAAGTATCTTTTCTTAATATACATTTAACTATTTATTTAAATTTTAAACAAGGATACTTACTTGACATTGTGACAGAGCCTGAGGATACCTCCTGTGAGTCTTGGGTTATTGTCTTAAAAGTTCTAGTTTCAGGGTCGAGTCCCCAGAAAGCAGCAAGTCTCTCCCTGGTTGCGGGTGTTGTGATGAGATGTGAAACAGAGATGGCTGCATGACACAAGACAAAGAAGGGGTTAGTGATCCTATTACAAAAACATGACCATCTGGTGATCCTTCCCAGGATCCTCCGGCCTACCATGGGTGGACCATGTTCTTGGTAAATGCTCTCCATCTGAAATGGTATCCCTTCTTACAAAGAAGAAGCGACGTTTCCAATCTTTGTCGTTTTTGGTGACTTTGAGAAGAGGATGATCTGCACTGGGTTTTCGTTTGAACAAATAACGGTGGGATCCAAAGGTAGTAAGATCATACAGTTCCGCCAGTTCTGACATTCCTAAATCAATGCCTTCCTGCTCGATGATCCTCTCTAGGGTGTATAAAACCCTCCAAATCATCGGCATGGCTTGAATGTAAGATATGCCGGTAAGGGAAAAGAAGGATTGTGTGAATTCCGGGAAAGGATAGGTGTACCCTATAGCAAATGGAGTAACTGGAAAGGCAACCTACGTTTCTGAAACATAGTCGCTCAGGGCAGTTGGATCGAAAGGTTTGAAAAAGACATTCGCCGGAAAACGGTGACGGATGTTATCTATTTGTGCATCGTTAAAGCAACACCTCTCGTTCACTGAGTCCTTGATGATCTTCTGACTCTTCAAAGGGCTATCCTTTTTGTGATCCTTGGCCGGGGAACTTCGGAGCAACATTTTCGAAGTGATGAAGATAAAGAAAGAAGAACAGAGTAAGAAAGGAAGAAAGAGGAGAAAGAGATACCTGATTGATCTTCAACTGAGATTATAAAGGGAGTTTCTTTCGGATTTGAATGCATATTGATCCTATCTATATCTCTATTTATAATTATGATTCTGCAGGATTGTCACTTCCGTGACATCATCATCGCAACGGCTAGTTCTATTTTAATGGCTATATATCCGTTAGTTTGTTATGGATAAGATCAAGAAAACATAACTCACTAATTTTACAATTTCACTCCTTATATTTTGGGGGCAATTGTTAGGGGAGGATTTTCTAACAATTAGTGATCCTTATTCGTTATCCTAACTGGTGATCCTTACTTCTGTGACAGGTGGTGATCCTCAGAAGAGCTTCAGGATCAGGATCATGGATCACTTTAAGGATCCTCGTACTGACGATTGTTTACTTATGTATTATACTATCTCGCAGGTATGACGAGCTTGACCAGGTCTTGGCGACATTCCTGGAGAATATTCCTAAACTATTTTGCACGTGCTTGACCAAAAATAGACGTTGTGGAGAACGTGGAGGCTTGGCACGAAATTCGGATAGTTAGTTTAGGTGGTTATTTCTATTTTAAAAGGGAGTAACGAGCTAGTAGAAAACACTTAGTCATTTTTTGCAGTTACACACACTCGTACAAACGCTCATACAAGCTCTCGTTCAAACACTTAGCAATTTCATACACTTTCTACACATATCACCGTAGTGATCCTTGTACCTAGCTCGTTACTATCCGAAGTTGTAAACATTAATTCATTTATTTGAGCTTGGTGATCGGTAGTTTCCATCACCCGGGGTTTTTTGTGCCGGAGATCAACTCTTGATCAAGGGCTTTTTCCCCGTATAAATCCTTGTGTTGTTTGTGCAATTTACATTGAAGTGATCTTCATCACTGTTACACATTTTGAGCATCATTCCCCGTAACAAAGAGTTTGGTTGTAATATCCTCAACAGATTTTTTGACCAAAACACATACAAACATTCATAGTACTCAGTTACAGATACGTTTTACAAGTTACATACCATGTTTTCATACAAAGTTTCCATATAACTTGACAAGAAAATGATTTTAAATTCGTTTTCTCAACAATACTTTAAAAACCGGTTATTCAAAAAGATTTATTCCAAATCTTTTACAAACAAACTATGAACTCGCTCAACTCTATGTTGATTTTTCGCATGTTTCTTTCTCAGGTTGCATTTCTAAGACAAGGCACGGTTGGAATAGGAGAACCATTGGAGATACGAGTACTTAGTGGTGTTCAATTTCTAGAAAGTCTTTGCTTATTTGCTTCCGCTGTGCAATGAAGATACCAGTCCAGTCACGCTAGCTCTGATAATTTCGGGGTGTGACAAATACAGCTTCCTTCTGAGCGGCTAACAACCTTTCATTCAAACTGTTTTTCAATTCAATGCTCTTGGCATTGATTCTAATGGGCTTAACCCTTTCTTTTCTGCTTAAAGCATCAGCTACTACATTCGCTTTGCCTGGATGGTAGCGAATTTCACAATCATAATCATTCAGTGTCTCCATCCATCGACGCTGTCTCATATTCAAATCCTTTTGATTAAACAGATGCTCAAGGATTTTGTGATCAGAATAGATCACACGCTTGGTTCCATACAAATAATGCCTCCAAAGTTTTAGTGCAAACACAACGGCACCTAACTCCAAATCGTGGGTGGTGTAATTCTTTTCGTGCACCTTTAATTGTCGGGAAGCATAGGCAATAACCTTGCCTTTCTGTATGAGCACACATCCCATACCAGTGTGTGATGCTTCGCAGTATACCACAAATTCCTCTATTCCATCAGGAAATGTCAACACAGTCGCATTGCTTAACTTCTGTTTAAGAATATCGAAGGATTCTTGTTGCTTAGGACCCCAGTCAAACTTGATATTCTTGCGAGTTAGTGAAGTTAGGGGTGCAGCAATCCTTGAGAAGTTTTCAATAAAATGCCTGTAATATCCTGCTAAACCCAAGAAACTACGAATCTCTGTGGGTGTCTTCGGCTCTTGCCAATTCATGATAGCTTCAATCTTAGCGGGATCCACCTAGATACCACGCTTACTCAAAACATGTCCAAGAAATTGGACTTCACGAAGCCAAACCTCACATTTTGAAAACTTGGCGTAGAGCTTCTCATGCTGAAGAAGTTTAAGAATACAACGAAGGTGCTTCTCATGGTCAGCCTGGTTCTTTGAATAAATAAGAATGTCATCAATGAAGACGATGACAAACTTGTCTAAGTAGGGTTTGCAAACACGATTCATGAGATCCATGAACGCTGCTGGTGCATTAGTGAGCCCAAATGGCATCACTAAGAAGTCATAGTGATCATAACGAGTCCTAAATGCAGTCTTGTGCACATCTTCATCTCTAACCTTCAGTTGATGGTAACCAGACCTCAAATCAATTTTGGAGAAGTAACTTGCCCCTTGCAGTTGATCGAACAGATCGTCGATCCTTGGCAATGGGTGTCTATTCTTGATAGTAACCTTGTTTAGCTCTCGATAATCGATGCATAGACGCATCGATCCATCCTTCTTTTTTACAAACAGAATCGGTGCTCCCCAGGGAGATGAACTTGGTCGAATAAAACCTTTGGCCAACAAATCATCCAGTTGAGTTCTCAACTCTTTCATCTCAGTTGGTACTAACCTGTAAGGTGCTCTTGCGACAGGTGCTGCTCCAGGAATAATGTTGATTCTGAACTCCACTTGCCTATCTGGGGGTAAACCAGGTAGTTCTTCAGGGAATACGTCTGGATATTCTGAAATGACAGGGATGTCTTCAACCTTAGGCTTTGGTTCATCAATGGTTACCTGTGCCATATAAATGACACAACCTTTCTTCAAACATCTTGATGCCTTAAGCATAGACACTTGCTTAGGCAACCCATACTGAGTGTCTCCCTGTATGGTAAATGGCTCACCATACGGAGTCTTGATCACCACTTGTTTCTTGTCACAAACAATCTGGGCATGGTTATAAGATAACCAATCCATGCCTATCACTATGTCGAAACCAGCTAATTTCAACGGAAGCAAAGATAACGGAAAGGAGTGGTTCCTAATGGATATAAAACATCCATCTAACACAGTTGAGGCAGTTTCTATGGTACCATCGGCCAACTCTACTTCATATTTAATGCTTAGGGTTTTAACAGGTAGAATTCATATTCCTACGATTGTAATTCCCAGAACGGAATTCTTGGGTAAGCCTCTGTGCTAGGTTTTTCCTCTGGTCTTCTTTTCGTGTACGTACTAGTTCATCAGTCAAGGTGTTTGTTAACTCTACAGCTTCTTCTATAGTTTGAGGTCTAGCTGCCTTGACTACATGTCTAATTTCTCTAATTAATCCCCACATATAACGGGAGATTAATACCGGCTCTGGTGATGCAAGGGTTGGTACTATTCTGGCATATTCAAAGAATAACTTTATGTACCCCTTACTATCCACTCCATTAATCCTAAGATTTAGGAATTTGTTTGCTATTTGTTCTTTTTCATTAGGAGGGCATAATTTTCTTTCTATCATATTCCTAAATTCTTCCCATTCCATATTGTATACCCTATCACTTCCTTTTGACTGGAGGATAGTGTTCCACCACTCTAAGGCTGAGTTCTTAAATAGATTAGAGGCAAACATTATCTTGTCTTCTTCAACACACTTGCTTATTTTCAGAACAGCCTTAGTCTTTTCTATCCAGCGTAGAGCTGCAATAGGTTCTTCATTGCCCGAGAATTCTATCAGTTTACAGGACCAGAATTCTTTGTAAGAACAACCATAAGGCATGGTTCTTCTTCTTTTGGGAATGGGCATTTGAAGTACAGGGCCGTTGTTCACGCTGTGTTCTGGTTAAATTGGTCGCTTACTGCTATGTTTACTTTTATTATTCGCTTCTTGAACCGTTTAAATAATAAATGGCATTGCATCTATAATTACTTGTGCTACTATGTGTTGGATAGCACTATTATCCACTTGGTTTCCATTGTTATTGATGCTCGGATTCTCATTAACCAGGTTAATGTTACTCTGGTTTACATTATTCAGATTTCCTTGATTTCCTTCGTTGGCCATCTGAATTTTATGCATTTACCTGGTATTAATATCACAAAATAGTAATTAATATAGTCAATCACATGACACACATTTTGGTCAAAAGCGTCGATCATTGCGACTTACTCTATTCATATACTATGCATCTATTACACACTAGTACTGGAATAAAAATTACAATACCAACTGAAATAAAGTTACACTAATAGTAGTAGGCATCCGTAGTTTTTTTTCATACACATACACACATATATTATCTTATTTTATTATTATTATTATTATTATTACTACTACCGTCTCCATTCTCACATTCACGGATATGGATTCATCCAGAAATCCATATTGCGCTCGTCATACTTCCAGACGAGTCGCTCTCCCACCTGTCTCATTCGTTCACTACTCTCTAATATTTCCTCACCAAATGTCCTAAGTTCTTGTACGTTTTCTGCACTCATTGGGGGTGCAGGTTCTAGGACTAGGTTCGGAATCTGGGTTGCGGGTTCCTGGTATGGGAGTGTAGGTGCCTGGAATTGGTAAGGATCTTCTAAAATCTACCTAATGTATTCATCGTGGTAATAGGGATCTAAAGGATCCAAACCTGGGTAGGCTCCTAAGTTTTGCATGGGTGTGTCTTCATGTATCGGGTAGCGTTGCACATAGTCCCTAACGTCATCCCACCAGGGGTCGTAATTTGGGTCTATAGGGTTTGGTGTAGGTACCCTAGGTATTTCCTCCGGATTAAAATCATGCATTTCTACTTGATTTTCGGGGTTTTCTATCTCCATGGGTTGGTCAGGAATTGGTGGTTGTGGTTGGGGTGCTATTATTTGCTCCAGATTAGGGTCAGCTGCAGTGGTTGCTAAGATGTGGATGTTGGCTATACCCCTATTAAGCATATCCTGGGCATAGGCATCAGTTTCTCTTTTAGCTGCTGCTAGTACTCTCTAGTCTTGTAACTTTTTCATACGCTTCCTACGCTCGTGTGCCCCTCGACTGAACCATCCTCTCTTTTTCTGAGGGAATGGCTCCTCGGATTGAGCCTTAAACACAAAGATTCCTTCTTCCGTATCAGCAGAGTACCCTGAGAGGGCAGGCTGAGAAGAAGAGGTGCCTTCGCTTCTAGGCGAACCAGACAATTGACGGTACGCGTCAGATGGTCCTTGGTCGCTCATACTGTAAACTAACAAATAGTCAAATAACATATAACAAGAAATACAATTATGCACGTATTCCCGTAATTTATTTCCTAACGGATTGAATTTTGATGTCAGCAGAACACTTATGTGGCTGAATCAGCGGCTTAGCTCTGATACCACCTTCTGTCGCAACCCCCGATCCCACATCCTAGGGAACGGGCGGCCGCGAGCCAGTTGCGGTGGTATCGCGTATTGTCTAATTTGGCAGCGGAATTTTTCATCAGGACCATAGTTAGGAAATATTTGATCAGAGTAAAATACCACATTTTCATAATATTAAACATATGGGATAAACCCAAGTTCGCAGTACACACGTTTTCATAGGAATAAATCCTATTTTATTTAATAAAAACATCTATTTTATTTTAGGTAACTTTATTGCCACTTTTCCAAGCCTTCAGTGCTGTCCAGCTGGCTTCTATTTGGCTTTCACAGTTTGTTACCTGAAACGCGTTGTAAAAACATTTGTCAGTGGGAAATACTGTTGAGTGAATCCCAGTTTAATCAAGTTTAAATAAAACCCATTGTACAGTATTGAGGGCGATCTCGCAATTATATTTGTTTCCAAGTTATACCAATTAACATCCATGGTACTGTCAGACCCGACTTGTGGAAATGTTACTCCTTGACCAGGTGGTAACAAATTTTGTATACAAAACCCCAACATACTCATGATAATTGTATTCTTACAAATACTCAATAACTGCTTAATATACAATTAATTAAGTGAGGTTTTGTAAAAACAGTTAACAAAAGGTTAACAAAAAGCGGATCAACTCACATTGCTATCTTAGATTTTCCGTAAGGGTTTCCTGGTGACAATCTATAATTTACACAAATGCACACGCGTTAGTATAATAACCCATTTTAACATTAGTAATACCCTCCCCGAGAAGGCATTCCAACGACTACGTCGGGCAGATCCACGACAGCCATTACGGAACCCTAGATCAATCGGGCAGCGTATCTAATACGTATCCAGGGGTTATAATACATACAACGGAGCAGAACTTCGCTATTTAGGGGGTATTAGACCCGAGTATAATGCACACTATGAGAGAATTACGTTTAGAAAGAAATATTTGAGCGAGTCGACTGAAGATCTGAGGCCTTCTATATATAGGTGCTGAGTTTGGGTTCTACGCGGCCTGCGTAAATGTAGCCAAGGGGCTACGCGGCCCACGTCAAAGCTGGTCAACGGACTAGCTTGTTCGGGTCAGCAACTAGACTCGCCGTGTGTTGGGCCACGTGGCGGCCCAGGGTCGTGCCAGGTTTTAAGTTAACGCGGCCCGCGTAAGAGTTGGGGTGGGGTTTACGCGGCCCGCCTCAACTCAAAAAAATCAGATTTTTAATTAAATTTAATAATATTTAAGGTATTCGGGGTCCGTTTTCACGTATGGGGTGTATTTTGGGACATATTGGGATATTTTAAAATATATTAGGATGTCAGAATTAATTCGAGGGTGTTGGTTTTCTTGAGGATTGTTATATGGGTAAACTAAACACATTCTAGATTTTGAGGTAAAAATGATAAGGTTTGACCCGTTTTGGCTAATTTATGCAAACTAGTTACATAAACCGTACCGAATGCTATAAATGCATAACGGTAACCAAATGAGTCATGAACAAGTTTCCTAAGTTAATATGCCTTAAATATGTTATGATATCAGTAGGATACCTTCCATTATGCCCAAAACGGATTTAAACTCAAATTAAGCCCCGTATGGGTATTTTGGTCATTTAAAGGTTATAAAAGAGATTAATTATTAATCTGAGGTTCAGGTCTGAAAAGATCAGTTAAAATATTTAATTTAATAAGTTATATCAGTAGGGTATTGCATATATGTGAAATTTATCATTTATAACCAAACTATGCACCGAAGGGGCATTTTGGTAATTTCACATAAGCTTTAAATGTCAAATTTGGAAATCTGAGTACAAAACTTTTACTTACTGTTAAAGTATAAAAATTTACTTAAAATATCAGTAGGTATCAAGTCTTACATGTTAAAAATAGTTTTAATCCATACTATGCGTTTAAAACGCGTAAAAAGTCGGTTTTAGGCGATTTTAGGGTTATATAAGGAAATCTGAGTTTTTGATCAGTTTATAAAGTTCAAAATATTTTATTTATCATATAAAATCAGTAGCAAAAAGTTTGGTATCAAAATGTTACGTAAAACTCATTTTATTAGCAAAAAAAGTATAACCGACAATTACCGAATTAAAGCAAGAACCCTATGTTATGCTCAGTTTAAAAAATAAATAAAAATCTTCAAAAATCCCAAAATATTATATTACATCAGTGGGTAAAAAAGTTTGATGTCAAAATTCGGGTTTAGATAGGCTTTATGCTAATAATGCCGTTTAATTAAATAAAAAGCTTTCAAATTACGATATTGAGCATAACTCCTAATTTAGACCTCAAACTGATGTCAAATTTTTTGGACAATTTTATAAATCAGAAATAAAGGTTTTTGTCCTCTCACATTTTCAAAAATCTCGTTTTAAGGTCAAAAGGGCATAATGGTCAACATTTAAGCAATTAACGGAAACATGCAAATGAATTGGATTAATTAGGAACCAAGTTGTATAACCTCAGAGGGTTATACTAACCTATAACCTGGTCCTAATGGAACTCTATGGCATGTCTAAACTAAAGTAAATCGGGTCAGAACTGAAAGTCAAAGCAAAAGTCTACTTTTGTGACTTTCGGTTCCGAACCGAGCCTAAACTTGAAATTGTCGGATTGAACATGCTCAGACATGTTCTTACATTAATTACCAAGTTATATTAGTGTTAAAACAAGTTTCATAGCTTCTACATTGCTAATTATGAGTTTATTTGCAAAATAGCTTTCTGTTGATTTTTTTATAATTTAGTTTGACCAGACAATTGACAAAGTTAGAGCGGAAATCAGAGGGTGCCCTTTTAAGGGTTTATTACCCACATAATTACCAACTCATAGCCACTTTCAATTCAAAAATGACTGGACCATTAATGATTAATGACTAAGTCAAAGCTTAATTATGATAAGTTTGACTTTTGGTCATTAAACTACTAAAACTTGAATTAAGAAGGCTAAGAACACTCACAATAGTCCTTAGCACGAAATAGGAACTGATGGAAGCTTGCTTGAAGTCCAGAGAGCTCCAGAGAAAGTTTAGAAAAGTTTTTGAAATGAGCAAGTGAAGTGTTGCAACAAGAGGTTCTTATATAGTGATTTAGATGCAACAAGATCATCACACACAAGTCTACAAATGTTTCCTGATCATCCCAGGTGTCCCCTATGCATGTAAATCTATTGGCTATGTCCCTAAATTTGAAAACCAGCCTTCTAAGGCGGTGGAACTGGCTGAACAAGCATCTGTCCATGTTTCTGCCTAGTTACAGGTCTTACGGACCGTAAGCCTTAGGCTTTGCGGTCCGTATCCGTAATTTAAATTTTATTGCCCAGATATGCTGCCTTACGGTCCGTAAGGCATACCCTTTGCGGTCCGTAAGCCTTGTCAGAAGACAAAATCTTGTGAACTTTAACATATGACCATGCAATCTTTCATACTTCGAATCTTTGGTCATTATTGGCAGAAAAGGACCATATGTTCAGACCTGAGACACCTTGGGAGTGTGGCCATGCAATGGCATTGACTTGAGGTCTTTGAAAAAGCCAAAGTGTGAGGATTTGTCGAGTTTGCACCTAGGATCCCATTTATTTGAATGTGGAATTTATTATCACATAAATTTATCCGGATACTTGTGCAATTCTTATCAGATATATATGAAAACATTTTAATTTTTTACAAAGGTTTGGAATTAATAAAAAGGTCATTCCGAGGTATTAATTAACATGTTGACACTTTTAATCCTACCATATATCTTTCAACTTGATCCGGTTTTATAATACGTTCACCTTCCATGACACGTGTCTCTATAATATTGGTCGATTCTACGAGGTGTTACATAAAGGGATACACTCAACATCTGTTTCACTAAAGTCTGCCAAACCCAAAGCTCTGTTGAAGACAAAATCTGTTGAAGCAAAGTCTGTTGAACCAAACATCCTCTGCTGATAAACACAAAGACTGTTGAAGCAAAGGTCTGCCAAAGAGAATCTCTGGTGATGAATACAAAAGTATGATGAAGCTAACATCTGTTGTGGCTTAACAGATGATGCAGTTCAACAGAGGATTTTAACATCTGAGATTTAACAGATCATGATCAACAGATGACAAGGTCTGTTGAATCAAAGTCTGTTCAACAGACCCTAATGTAGCTCAGATCCTAACAGTCCAGGGCATAGTAGATGTTAGCAATCTATAACAGAGGTTAGTCTCTAACAGATGTTAATGTATATAAGATCCTAACGGTTTTCCTACTAACCAATTCTTTAAATTTGCATTCATTCACTAACAATAATATACAACTCTACTACTTGTGCAATACATGAATATGAATAATAATATATAATATAATAACAATAATATTCAAATTGTAGCAATCACATGCTAAAACCATCAGTTTAGATGATTCAAAATTTTGTTGTACATTCATTATATTTTAATATTTTAATTGGCTCTTCATGATATATCACAACATGTTGGTGATCGACATTTAAAAGGTGAAACAAATTTATGGCCGATCATTGTCATAATCTCACTTGAATTATACTCTACAACCTCTAAATACAAATAACAGTCTTTTGAACATCGCAACCAAAGGAATACACTCAACATCTATTTCGCTAAAGTTAACCAAACCCAATCTCTGTTGAAAAGAAAATCTGTTAAAGCAAAGTCTGTTGAACGAAACAACCTTTGTTGATAAACACAAAGACTGTTCAAGCAAAGGTCTGCCAAAGAGAACCTCTGTTGTGGCTTAACAGATGATGCAGTTCAACAGAGGATGTTTAACAAAAGAGCTTTAACATATCATGATCAACAGATGATAAGGTCTGTTGAAGCAATGTCTGTTCAACAGATCCTAACAGTTTTCCTACTAACCAATTCATTAAAGTAGTATTCATTCACTAAAAATAATATACAACCCTACTACTTGTGCAAAAAAGAATATCAACAATAATATAATAACAATAATATTCAAATTGTAGCAATTACATACAAAATCCATCGGTTTAGATGATTCAAATTGTAGCCATAACATACCAAACTTTTAAACACACCAGGTTAAAACAAAAGTTAACAAACATAAATAAAAACCACAGTTTTAGTTTTCAAAATAAGTTGTTTTTACTTTCCATTCAGAGTTAATCCAGAATCCTTTTCGATTTCAACAGCTGAAAAGTCTTCCGTAACATCACCAACATCCTTGCAACAAATCACAAAACAACTAATGAATATTTATTCAACCTGTTATTATATTTCCAGAAATAAAGAGTATAGTTATGATTGGCAGAAAGTAACAAAAATTACCTTTCCATTTCCTTACATTTTCCATGCTGTATAACAGTCATCACATGCTCATGAGCTGCCATTTTAGAGATGAATTCGTTAAACTACACAGCATAATCATTCCACACAGTACATCGCAAAACCGTAACCCTACATGAAAACAATATTCATTTAACCATAAACTAAATACTAATTTATGACCAGTTTTTTAGAATCTATAAAATAAAAACTAAAATTGAATGAATAACAACATAAAATCAAACGAAATTTATGACCATCTATTAAAGTAGTAAATGAGCAACAAATTAACTAACATATTCACCTGAAGAATAAATTTGTTGATCTCATTTAATACCATGATTCCACAATAGATACAAATACTGTTAGTCTCATTTATTAGCATTACCCTGATTCCACATTAAATACCAGCAGTCTTGATCTCATTTATTAAGATCATTCCACAGTAAATACAAACAATCATTTGTACATGACTGAACATGTAAACGACGACTTACTCTAAGTCTTGAATATCGTTTTTCATCCTCTTAGTTTCTTTTGGAGGTCGGCCAACGAATTCAAGACCTCCACACCAAATAATAGATCCAGCAACATCTACCTGAAGAACATTTAAACAAAGTATTTTTTTTAGCATACAAACCTACAGTTTGTGATAAAAAGAAAAAAAAATCAAAGAATATACATCCTCAATAAACTACCGTACAAAACTCAGGAACATTTATAATACAAACCTAAAAAACATAGAAATAGGAATTCACACATATACATCTATGTAACTCATTTATACACGAACGAAAAAACACAAATAAACATTACCTTTTCATCAATGAAGATGAGATCCATTTTATAACCTTGATTCCATTTTCGGATGATCCTCGCTTTCATGTGCCACAAATCTTTCCCAGGAACATTTATAATAGAAACCTATAAAGCATAGAAACATGAATTCACAGATATACATACATGGAATCATTTATACACGAATGGAAAAACACAAATACACATTACCTTTTCATCAATGAATATGAGATCCGTTTTATAACCTTGATTCCATTTTCGGCTTATCCTTGCTTTCACGTGCCACAAATCTTTCTCAGGATTCAAATCATTAACAAAACTAAAATTGTTAATCTCAATTGATGCTGACATGCTTCTAATTCGGACATCGGAATGAATTCAAATTTCAAAATACAAAAGCAGAGAACACGAGAGTGTAATAAAATATGAAGAGGGAATTGAGAGAAAAACCTTTGTATAAGAAGATGATTAACAGAAGTGAGTGAGTGACATGCATTAATTGCAAATTACGTATTCACAGCCATTTTGAATTTAAAATTACCGGCAACTAACATCTGCTGATATATACGCATTATATGAACCTTCAACCTTTGCTGGCTTTAAAGTATGGATAGATACGGGCAGAGGTTTTGATGGTAGAGTTTTAGATAAATTTTAAACTGATTTTATATATTAGACTTTATGGGGAAAGTTCTTGTACAAATAATCTTAACATACTAAACATACAAATTGAAGGAAAACTCAAAAAGACAAGGTGACATTTTTGTAATTATCAAAGTTACTCTACAAATATACCTAAAAAACCTAAAAAAACCATAACCCCCCTCCCCCCCCCCCCCCAAAAAAAAAAAAAAACCTAAACCCCCCCACACCCCAAAAACCTAAAAAAAACCTAACCCCCCAACCCTCAAAAACCTAAAAAAAACCTACCCCACCCCCCAAAAACCTAAAAAAAACCTAACCCCCACCCCCCGCCCAAGCTAAAATGCTAAAAACTTAACCTCCAAAAAACCTAAAAAAATCTAAAAAAATAAAAAAAAAACACACAAATTATTTTTTTTTTTAACATTTTTTATTAAAAAATCGCTACTTTTAGTTGCAGCAAAAAAAAATTGTTTTTTTTTGCTAACAAAATGTAGCGATTTTTTTATAAAATGTTTTTTTTTGTGTGTTTTTTAGGTATTTTTTGTTGAGTTCACATTTGTATAGTAACTTTGATAGTTGGTGGTAATTACAAAAATGACACGTTGTCTTTTTGAGTTTTCCTTCAATTTGTATGTTTAGTTTGTTAAGATTATGTGTATTTGATCTTTTGCCTAGACTTTATAATACGGTAATGAAATAAGAAAAACATTGTTATAGTGCCACATCAGCTTTTTCTTATTTCTTAGACCGTGGGGTATGGTGGGGCTTGGGTTGGGGCATTTGCTGACACGTGGAATGGGAGCCCCCCCACCGACTGGTTACGTGTCCGCGCGGTATGGCGGGGCGTGGGTTGGGTGTACCGCGTGACAGAATATTAAAAAAAAAGTTACAAAAAATTCATAAAAATCACACAACATTTATAAAAAAAAAAAACCTACAACTTCATTAAAATTTTTAAAATTACATAATCCTAAAAATTACATAATCCTAAAAATTACAAAATAACAAACCTAGAGCGTTAAATAAATTTCAAAAAGGTCGATCTTGTCGAACGCTTTTTTTTCCTTGCCTCGAAATTCTATGTTCGCCACCGCCACCCGGTCCTCGTGGCTTAACTCGCCCCCGGGAACGGCTTCGTAGTAAGCCTTGAAAAGCTCGAGCTTGGGCCGTAGCTCGCGCCATTTATGTTGGCACGCATTGAGGTTGTTGCGGTCGTTACCGACGTTATGTCGGTAGGCTGCGAAAGTTTCCGGCCAATATTTTGTTTGGCCCGGTGGCCGCCCCTTGATAGCGTCAAGACGCTTGTGACGAGGGCAAGTTCTTCCTCGTGGGTCCAGGATGCCATAGCGGGTTCATGGGATGTTGGGGTTGGGGTGACCGGTGGGGTAGCGGGGGATAGCGACGGTTTGGGATGGACCACGGTGGGGTTTGGGATGGACCACACGGTTGGGGTTTGGGGTTATTTATAAGGGATGTTGGGGTTGGGGTGACCGCTTGGCCAAGCCAACGGTTTGAATTTAAAATTCAAACTTTTCATATGGACCGCTATGACATGGCAGGGTGAGCAAATGGGAGTCCGCCAGCTAGGATGTCAAGACCGCCCACGCCCGGCTTGAAACCCAAGCCCCAAGGGCCACGCCCCAACCAAGCCCACCTGGGTGGTGGCTTGGGCGTTTTCCCCCAACCCACGCCCAAACCCCCGCCCCATACCCCACGGTGAGTTTTCTCCAAAAGTATAGATACTCATCGTCGTCATCATCATCATCATATCCAAAAAAACCGCACAAGGGAAGGGAACGAAACGGAACAGAAGGGAAGGGAACGAAACGGAACAGAGAAGAGAAGAGAAGGAAGAATGTCGTCTCGCACTCGTATTTCGCCGTTTACCGGTGCTATAATCGATGCCGATGACGGTATCGGTTTCTTCTGTATCGGTTTCTTCTCTCTCTCTCTCTTCTTTTGTAATGACGGCGTTTGTAATATTTCAATGATTATACCACGTTCGATCGTGAATATCTGTGTTGGAAGTTTACATGCATATTCCCTTCTGCAACTACTAGGGTTAGGGTTCTATCGATATTTGAAAAAATTTGATTTGAACTCACTCATGTTCATTCTACTATTGATTACAGCATAATAATAATAATAATAATAATAATAATAATAATAATAATAATAATAATACTTTACATCTTATTCATTTATTATGTAGTTAACAATAATAATAATAATAATGTTGATTGATTTAGATCAAGATGTGAGCAGGGATGACAACCCTCGTGTGTTCTTGGATATATCCATCAATGGAGGTCGCCCTGAAAGAATGATAATCGAGGTCACTTTATTATTATTATTGCATACTATGTATCTATGTTTGTTTCTTCAATATATATGCAGCTGCATTACGGACGTTATTCATTCATTTGCAGCTTTTTGCTAATATCGTTCCTAAAACCGCAGAGAATTTTCGACTACTCTGCACAGGTGTGTGTCTCCGCACGCACACGTGCCTATAAGATCTTAGAAGCATTTGTTGTAATTACAATTCATATGTTATCATTATTATTATACGTGTAGGGACTAAGGGGATCAGACCACATACCAAGAAACCATTGCACTACAAAGGAACTGTATTCCAAAATATTCATACCGGCTTTTTGGCTGAAGTATGTTCTTATGCCTATCTCAATTAAATACCTATTCAACTTGTAAGGCTTAGGCCTGTGTATTAACTGTTTCTCCTTGTTGCAGGGAGGTGATCTCCTTGGGAAAATAGATGGTATGTATTTTTTTAGGATCATGCTAGCTGCACACGCCCAAAATTATTTTCACACCCCAAAGCGCCGCGCTATGGCCAAAGCGCGGCGCTTCGATCGACAAAACGTGCTTCGATTGACGTTTGAAACATTCGATACTGTTTGACAGACATAAAGCTGATTATGATGTTTTGTCGTTAACCCTAAGCGCCGCGCTTTGGCCATAGCGCGGCGCTTCGACCCAAATTTTCACTTTTAAAAAGCAAACTACTGATTGAGGTTCTGCTTCAAAGCTCCAAAGCTCGGTCTTCTTCTTCTTCACGTTGTTTACAAACATACGTGGGTATTCGAGTGTTTTGTTGTTTGTTGTTTACAAAAAACGATGTCGTGGTTAAACAACTATATTTTCGGTCAATATTCTGACGAGACAGTTGTTCCTGATTCTTACGAGGGGACCGCTATTTCTGACTCGTATGAGAAACCGGTCTCGTCCAACTTGAGGGAGGCAGAGGTTGTATCTGGCATTCATTATCGTGATAACACGGTGACGCTGGATTTGAATACCCCTGTGGAGGACCCTTACGCACAACAAGGTTATTCGAATTTCGGTTACGGTGGCGAATACAGCTTTGTACAGCAGGAGTGTGGTCCAAACGACAGTTACGGTTGTCAACAGAGCTTACAAGGTTATTCGAATTTCGGTTACGGTGGCGAGCACAACTTTGAACATCAAGTATATTCGGACCTCGGTGACGATGGTGAGCCGGGGGATGTGTCTGTTGACGAGGAAGGCTGTTACCCGGTTACGTTTTCGTTTGATACGACGCAGACCTTTTCGTCACGTAAAGAGTTGGTGCGTTGGGTACAAGACACGGCAAAAGACAACGGTTACCTCATTGTGACTAAGAGGTCGAATAAAAGAGGAGAGAATTACAAGATTTGGTTTCAATGTACTTTTGGTGGGGAGCATAAGAGTATAGCTACACAGAGGAAAACGGGTAGCAAGAAAATAGGCTGCCCGTTCGAGATGATCGGGTTTTCGGAATCATCCGGAAGTGTTTGGAGGATCGAGGTGACGAAGGCGAAGCATAACCACACTCCTATTGAAAACTTAGAGGGCCACGCGTATGCGAGAAGGCTTTCTTCGGAGGATAAAAAACTGGTTAAGGAGCTGGCAGAGCAAGACATTCCCAACCAAAGTATCTGGCGAACGCTGACAAAAAACAATCCGGCTAGAAAGCTTATTCCGAAAGATATACACAACGCTGTTCAGAAAATCAACGCCGAAAAAAATGTCGGTAAGTCTCCGATGCAAAAACTTGAAAGCATTCTTCTCGAAAAAAATTACACTTATTACATGCGCACGAATGAGATATCGAACGAAGTTGAAGATGTCTTCTTTGTTCACGAAAGATCATTCACTATGTGGTGTGCCTTCCCGCATGTGCTTATTATTGACGCCACCTACAAAACGAACATGTACAACCTGCCATTTGTTCAGGTCGTAGGCATGACGTCGACAAACAAATCGTTTACGGCTGCTTGTGCGGTAATTTCCGCTGAGAAGTCAGAGAACTACCTATGGGTGTTGCAGAGGATCAAGTCTATGCTGGTAGGATGTATGGAACCGCGCGTGATTTTAACAGACAGGGATTTTGCGCTAATGAACGCGTGTGAACAAGTTTTTCCAAAAGCGCATAAGTATCTTTGTCGGTTCCATATTCAACAAAATATTAATAAGAACAGCAAGAAGAAATTCTCTGACAAGGATTGGAAAGAATTCGTACGTAGTTTTTGGTTATTGTGCGAGTCTACGACCGAGGAAATATACAGGTATAACTTGGAAAACCTTGAAGCACAGCTGAAAGAAGATGACCGTGAACGTAGGTATTTCTTACATAATTATGTTCAAATTTTATATAATAACAAAAACTGACTATTTACGTTTTTTTTAATTTTAGAGGTTTTTGATTATATGAAGAAATCCTGGTTGGATCCGTACCGTGAAAAGTTTGTATCATGCTGGATTAACAAAACTATCAACTTTCACCAAACTACGACCAACAGGGTTGAGGGCATGCATGCAACACTAAAAAGTCACTTTCCAAGTCATCGCAACACACTGGATAAACTTGTACTGTATGTTGATCATGTTGTTGATAGACAATACACCGAGATTAGTACAAGCTTTGAAACAAGCCTCCGAAAAGTGATGACGCACCACAAGAAGCAGCCCATGCTTGCATATATTCTCAGAAAGGTTTCAATATATGCGATTGAGCTTTTGAGTAGGGAACTAAAACGTAAGGAAGACGGGTTGAGAGCCTACGGTGCAAGCTGTGGTTGCCAACTTTTTACCAGTTGTGGTTTGCCATGTGCCTGTCGTTTGGAAAAGTTGGAAAATAAAGGTAATTAATATCTTTGACCTTTCTCGTTATGATTCTGCCACCTAATTTGTTTTCATCCACATACATCGTTAGAATAAAGGACGTGAAACCAGATGGTCATTGTGGGTTTCGATCGGTGGCTGTTGGGTTAGGAGTGAAACAAAATTCATATTTGATGATCCGGAAACAACTTATAAAGGAGTTACGTACGAACGAATCGCTTTGGAGGCAGTTTTTCGATCCGGAAAACATAGGACATTATGATGCGCTGCTTAGACGGATCAATTTCAAGGGGGTGGGACGAGCAGATATCGAAAATTACATGACGATGCCTGAGACGGGGTTTCTTATTGCCCAACGATACGGTGTGATTGTTCACACCTTCGACATGCGTGGGAGCTGTACAATTTTCCCTCTGCTAGGCGGGCCAAACGAAGCTGACGAACCTCACCTGGTGGTTGCGGTTGTGTTCGTCGACCATGGGCATTTCATACATGTAGAGCTTGGAGGTTGTTATCCAATGCCTCCCCCAAACCCACTCTGGACAGCACACAGAACAGAGCGCGCAGCAGCCTGGCATACATTATACAGGGATCAGATCAACACGTACGAAATGCTTACGTATCGTGCCCCTGACCTTAATGTAACCCCATATGTTCACGATGTAGGTTAAATGTGTTTAATAATAATCACGTTTGTGTTTGTTCAATATATGCGTTACATCACGTTAAAAACCGAATGTCACCGACACGACCCAATCAGATTCAATACGCACTTGTACGACCCAAAATGACCATATACATCATAATACTACAATTAATGAAAAATTACGTCATGTTCATGTGCGGTAGGCGGCTGATACACATAACACCTCTCACAGGAGTACTTGTGCTTTCAAACCAAAATGATACGATATAACGGAATAAGACATCACACGTAACCGATTTGATCCGGAACTTGCAGTATAGTCCATATATTTCAAAAAATGATGTATAATGGAAAAAACGTAAAATTTAGACTATTATCGACGCGTTTGTGAATAAAAAACAATTTTAAAAATTTAAAAAAAGGGCCGAAGCGCCCCGCTTAGGTCATAACGCAGCGTTTTGGCCCCGAAGCGCCCCGCTTTGGCCATAGCGGGGCGCTTTGGCCCCTCGTTATACCTGAAGCGGGGCAGCCTTCTCCCCCATTTCACCCTCAAACAAAACACACACACTACGGTGCGATTACACACACTAGTGCGAAGATCGTCTTTTTCCGGATTTCAACCGCTATTAGATACGATCGAACTTCGTTTATTGTTTTGGTTCAAGTTATATGTTTGATTTTGATTTGATTTGGGCGGTTGTGATCATGTTGCTGGGGCTGTTCTTCATAACAAAGAACCAAAGCGCCGCGCCGAGGCCAAAGCGCGGCGCTTTGGTTCATGTTTATTTTTTTTTTTAATTTTAATATTATTTGTTTAATATTATTTGTTTAATTTTATTTGTTTAATATTATTTGTTTAATATTGTTTGTTTATTATTTAAATTATATTTAATATTATTTGTTTATTATTTAAATTTTATAAATAAAATTATTTGTTTAAAAATTATTTGTTTAATATTATTTGTTTAATATTATTTGTTTAAAAATTGTTTAAATAATATTATTTGTTTATTATTTAAATTGTTTAGTAATATTATTTGTTTATTTAATATTATCTTGTCAACGTGCAGGGATGGATTCCTCCGATGACGAGATTGAGCATATGGAGGCTGAGGGAGATGTGGGAGATGAGGGAGAGCCGGCATGTCCGTACCTGCAGTTTCCGCCGGGGTCACGGGCGAGGGGGAGATGCGCGAGGTTGCGCACCATCCCCGTTGGGGAGCATGTAGGGATAGACTGGGGCCTGCTGGAGACCGTGGGAGAGGCCGCGCGGGCGCGTGAGATAGTTGGACTAGATACTCCTTGGTCGCGCCTATTTGAGTTAGCGATGGAGGACTCGTACCCTGAGCTTACGTGGGAGTTTCTTTCCACGTTTACATACGCGCCGCATCCGGCGGATTACGTGGAGGACCCGGATTTTCCAGTCCACGAGGTTACATTCCGTCTCGCCGGTCAGCAGTTTGAGATAAGTGTGCGGCAGTTTGCTGTCCATACAGGTTTGTTTAAATAATATTATTTATTATTTTATATTTAATATCATTTGTTTATTTAATGTTATTTGTTTATTTAATATTATTATTTGTTTATTTAATGTTATTTGTTTATTTAATATTATTTGTTTATTATTATTATTTGTTTATTTAATATTATTTGTTTATACAGGTTTGTACACAGAGGCCGAGCTTGATACTGATTTATATACGCAGGCAGTTACGATGATGGACAGGCAGACGCTTATCAGTTTCTGGAGGGCCATTTCCAGGGTTCCCTTTGGGAGATCCTGGCAAAAGGCCACCACCATCAAAGACCCCTTGTTCCGATACCTGCACCATGTTATCGCGGCAACTATCGTGCCGCGGGGTGCCAGCAGGGAGAAGGTCAACCTCAGTGACCTTTTCTTTCTATACTGCCTACTGCGACGACAGCCCTGCGATCTAGCAGCCAGCCTGGCAGATTACTTTGCCACAGCATACCACCGGCAGCTCCGCGGGTGGGTGCACACTGGCTCATACATCACCGCCATCGCACGCTCGCTCGGGATCGTGCCCGAGGGAGATCCGGTGCTGTCCGATCCGGTCCCGTCTACCAGGTTGGGCCGCGCGTCAGTATCTTCTATGCAGATCACCCGTAGATTTGATGTTGGTCTGAGGTTTAGGGGACATGACGGGCTGATTTGGCATCCGGAGGTGGTGCAGGAGGTCATCCCGGTTGTTATTGAGGTGAGGCCTGGAGTGTTAGCCCCTCCTGATGTTCAGGCGGCCGCTCGGCAGGCTCAGCTACAGGCTCTGGGACTCGATCAGTTCCCGGGCCAGCCTCAGGATGAGGCTCAGGCTCAGGCTGAGCCTCAGGCTGAGGCTCAGCCTGAGCCTGTATTAGAGGATCCGGCTCAGGAGGAGCATATCGAGGAGATCCCGGTACCACCAGTTCAGCCAGCTCCGGAGCCGCCACAGTACCCGCAGCACGTTTACGCTGACCTGCCTCCGGTAGCGCGTGAGGTGGCTCGGGACTTCGACCGGCGCCTGAGACGCCAGGCCGCACGCCAGGACTGGATCATCGAGACGCTCGTTTCTCTACGAGAGTTCGCTGGGTTGCCTCCACTTCCCCTCCCACCGTCCCCACCGCACGAGGATTAGTACCTTAGTTTGTTTGTATAGTGTTTTGTTATGTATTATGTAGTCAGTTGTACCTTTTTGTTTTGTATGTACAAACTGATATATATTTACATCACGTTGGTTTTGGATTGTTTACGTTTAATTCTTATGGCTTTCTGTACAATTTATTTAACGTGTTCGTTTAATTTAACAAAATAAACTAGGTTAACAGTTTATAAAGACGCACTTATATTATATACGTTCTATAAAAATAATGATGTAAAAAAACGTAATTATAAAACAACGTATTATAAAACTCAAATACAATTTTTTCCTCCAAAAAACACTACCAAACTAACCCACATCCCACCTATTTCAAAAAAAAAACAACACAAATTACAGCCAACACTTTTTGTCTTTTTGCACACTCAAAGCGCCCCGCTATGGCCAAAGCGGGGCGCTTTGAGTGTGCAAAAAGACAAAGGCCGTGTGCGAATAGACCAGGCCTTTTTTTTATTTAAATCTTGTTTTCCGTCAGATTTGAGATCTTTTCATGGTTTGCATTTGCAGGCACAGGTGGGGAAAGCATCTACGGAAAACATTTCAAAGGTGCAATTTTAAGTTTTTCTTAGTACCAATAACTCATGTTAGTACTAATACTTTCTAACCGCTGTTTGTGTAGATGAGAGTTTTCAACTGCGTCATTCTGAGCCTGGCATGCTATCTATGGGAAATAAAGGCCCAGATACAAATGGATCTCGGTTCTTTATAACCTTCAGGCCTATAAGTATGCTTGATGGGTACTTTCCATTTCAAGTCAATTTCTCTTTTAGGAAGCGTCTTCCAAAATCAACATTCAAGGGCTAAATAAATAATGGGTTTAGTTGTTTGATTATAGGCCTTTGAATTTTCAACTAGTCATTGTTCCTCCTAACCCTTGTTATATGGATGGCAGTTTCCATGTTGTTTTCGGTAAGGTTATAGAAGGAACATCAACTATCCGTCGTATTGAACAGCTAGGAACACCTGGGCAGGTTAAAATTACAGACTGTGGTGAAGCTTTTGAAGATAAAGGTATTGCATTTCTAATCCTAAATTCAGATAATTAACACATAAATTAAGCTAGGAAAATAAAAAGAATGCTACCGTTTTGACTTATTAGGCATAAGGAATATATATTGGGGGAAACCTAGTTCTTCTGAAGAGCCAGTAAAAGAACAGGAGAAACAAAGCGAGTACCCGCCATCAGAAGCTGGTGATGAAACTTCTCAAGGCAAAACGATCAATCTCATGGATGAGCCTGACCAAGGTATTGCATTATTAATCCTAAATTGGTTCATTCAAATAATATACACATTGTTTACATATAAAACCTAAAAAACAAAAACAAAAAATGAATACCAACTTATATGTTTTGACCACCTTTTCCAGGCATAATGAACAAGTCTTTGAAGAGAGCTGGTTCTTCTGATGATCAACCAAACGAAGACAGTGATGAAGGGGTGAAACGAAGCAAGTACTCGTCATCAGAAGGGCTGTTACAAGTTACAGACGGTGGTGGTGCAATTTCTGAAATTCAAAAGAACAATGGGATGGAGTCTTATCAAGGTATTAATCCCAAAAGTTTATTCATTTAAATAATAATAATAATAATAATAATAATAATAATAATAATAATAATAATAATAATAATAATAATAATCAGATTTAATATACCCATTTATTGCATATAAAAGCTAGAAAAAAAAAAAAGAATATTAACATATACCTCCGTTTTTAGACAGACAGCAGATTAGGGATGATGCCATTATGTACATGAGGCAGCAGCTGGATTGGACGATTGCATCCATTCGCGAGCTTGCCCGGCTGGGGGGCGCTCACTTACCGGATTATCCATCACCCCATCCGCAGATGGATTAGTAGCTGGTTGGGATCCTGAGCGTTGACATGTACTTTACTTATCTGAAGTATTGTGTTTACAAACTCATGATGTTATTATGTATACATAGTTTGGTTGGTTGTGGTTGTGAAGTTGTCATGCTTTACATTGTATGCTCTTATGGTATTTTCTTTCAAGTATGATGATATGAAATTTGAACTATGCAAGATGATGTGGATCATAAACTTGACTAACCGTATCCACAACGAAGCAACTCGGCTCTCTCCTCTCTTGCTTAAACTCGGGGCGGCAAGAGTCTTGTGATATGCAAGAATAATTGGAGTCGAACCCCCCATGGATTTTAAACTCTGATCCTAATCCATTCCTAGTCGACCAACTATGGCAGTGTTCCTTTCATGGTATGCGATACAATTGGAATTTGTATAGGAACTAGTAAGATTACCCGCGCTACGCTGCGGGGTTTCGGTCGATATCTATTTTGGTTCAGTATACCAGCTGAAAGAAATATGCTCAAAAGAATATCGACACATGTTTTAAATTGACCAAAAACCATAAAAATAAATTTAAATTGGACAGCGGGACCAATTGATTTAAATGAGTAAATTACAAAAATCGTCCTTTATGTATGTCACTTATTGCGAACTGTGTCATTTGTCTTTAATAATTACAGAAAACGTACTCGATGTTTGCAAACCCTTGCAAGTTATGTCTTTTAACTCTAACTCAGTTAATTTTTGTGGTTAAATCTAACCAAATAGACCCCACAAAAAAATAAAAATAATAAAGTCCAAAAAAAAATCAAGAAAGAAAAAAAAACTAATAAGATAAAAGCACTATCCACATAACTTGCTAATTGTAATTTGCGTTAAAGCGTAGACTAACTGAAAACATACATAAAAATAAGGATTTATAAGCATGAAAACGAATTATATTTGACACATATTTTCGAAGAAATTTACGTTGAATCGTAAACCAACTTAAATTTATACTCACGCGTGCATAAAAATAAGCATGTAAGAAAATAGTTACGGCGTGTTGTGGAAAATTTTTAGAAAGTTAAGAGGTTGGAATTGTTAACACTGAAAGTTAAAGGGGGTAAAAGTATAAAGAAATACAATAAAGACAAAAGAAGAAAAGTTAAAAAAAAAAAAAAAAAAAAAAAAAAAAAAAAAAAAAAACTATATATGTCCTTTGAAATTGTAAGATACCAGTAGGAATACCCGCGCTACGCTGCGGGGTTTCAATCGATATCTATTTTGGTTCAGTACACCAACCGAAAAAATATGCTCAAAAGAATATCGACACATGTTTTACATCGACCGAAAACCAATAAAATAAATTTAAATTGGACAGCAGGGCGAATTGATTTTAAATTAATTGTAAATTAAAACGTAAATATTATCTTAAATATAGCTCTAGGGCTGTAAATGAACCGAACGTTCAGCGAACAGTTCATGAACCGTTCGGCGGGAAGTTCATTTATGTTCGTTCGTTTAATAAACGAACGAACATGAACAAGAAATTTCGTTCGATTAATTAAATGAACGAACATGAACAGAGGTCTCGTTCGTTCAATTGTGTTCGTGAACGTTCGGTAAGGTGTTCGTGAACGTGTTCATGAACATTCATTGATTTTCGTTCGTTTATATTCGTATGTTTGTGTTTTGATTGAAGATCTTTGTACTTTCTTATATTTTATTTGTCCTTTTGTATAATGTTAAACTTTTATTTATTTTATTACCCTAACAATTAAACTACAAAACCACTTTCACCTTGTTTATGCATCATTTCCCTTTCATTTCTCATTATTTACATCGGTGAATACGATCGACCTCCGTTCCACAATAAGGGATTCAAGTTCGAGTGCTACTCTCTGGGCCATCTATCTTTATCCTTCGTCGCGTTCGCCAAATTTATTTGTGTTCGTTTGTGTTCGTGAACCGTTCGCGAACACGCTCATTTCCTTAATGAACGAACACGAACATAAAATCTCGTTCGGTAAGTGTTCATGAACCGTTCGTGAACACATTTATTTCCTTAACGAACGAACACGAACAAGGCCTTGTTTGTAAGACCCTAATTTCTACATGACAAAAGTCGCAGCGGAAACACGTACCATAAAAATTCTTTCATTAAAATACCTCAAACCATTTAAACTTTAACTTTAACATAGCTTTTATTCTTACTTCCGTCACCCTCTTAATTACTAAAATAAAACATAGCTTATGTTTATTTCAATTTACATTCAACGTCCCCGTACAATCTCTCTTGTGACTCGATCTTCGATCTCTATTCCTTGATAATCGCCTGGTCCGTACTACCTGCACTCACCACATACATTCAAACATTAGCACAATGTATAAATAAGATCATTCGCGTACACTTCACGTTTCGTTCTTTAATAAACTTCAAGCATTTCATCTGCGTATCCATTTACTGGTGAGGCTTCATGAATGTACCTGCATTACTTATCATTCTCAAGGTACACCATTAGTAGCGTTAATCCTCAATGTGTCTTAATCATACACACATACGTACATACATTAAACTTACATATACATCTACATACGTGCATACACTCATACATACCTTTATACGTACCTACGTACACAACTACATACCTACATACCCTTCCTACAGCTTTACATACATGCATACGATCATACATATCCTTATACATACACACATACACATCTACATCCGTACATACCCTTTCTACAACTATACATACGTACATACACTCATACGTATCATTATACATACCTACGTACACCACTACTTACGTACAAACCCTTCCTTCATCTTTGCATACATGCATACGCCCATACTTACCTACATACATACTTACATAACTTCTACATACGTATACAAATACGTACAAACATACATACTCGCTTATCTACATATGTGCATACATTCATACATACCTTTATGCGTACCTACGTACACAACTACATACTTACATACCCTTCCTACAGCTTTACATACATGCATACACTCCTACATGCCTTCATACGTACTTACTTATGCAACTACATACGTACATACCTTTCCTACATCATCACATACATGCCTACACTCGTATATACGCTTATACATACATACATACACATCTACGTACAAACATAACTTTCCTACAACTTTACATACATGCATACACTCCTACATGCCTTCATACGTACTTACATAAGTTCTATGTACGTATACCGATACATACAACATACATACTTGCTTGGTCTACAAACGTGCATCCCTATATGCTCATAAGAAACTTTACGAGTCATCGTGTCGAAAACCGGAGCACCAGGACACGTTACGGTCAACCGGAAACACCAGACGTGAAAATAAAAGCTTACAAACAAGTGCCCGTCGGCGACGGGATGGGAGCCCGTCGGCGACGGGTTGTAATTATGCCCGTCGGGGCCATTAACCCGTAACCAGTGTCTTAACCCGTCGGAGAAAAATGACCAAACCGGTGCCCGTCGGCGACGGGGTGGGAGCCCGTCGGCGACGCCCTCCCTAAAACACATTTTCCTGCAGATCCATTTCGTCGTCCGTACGCACTAAAACGCGCGTAGCTTTCGAACCGTTTACCCGTTTAACCTCCCGTTTCTTCCTACATGCTTGTAAATTCACATTCTATCATACGAACTTAAAATCCCACATCCGTATCAAGGAAATTCTTAACTTGCATGCATTCGACTTATTATTATATTCTACTTATTTGACCCGTTCGTGCATTTATCAACATAAACTGTTTATTTGACCTCAAACTCATATGAACTTAATAATTTCATTGACGCCTATCATAAAGATTTATTTCTCGGATGTCTAGCATTCTCTTAACCCATTTTTCGCTCAAAAGCTCATTTTGACCCGTAATGGGTATTTACGCATTGTAAGGTCTATGGCTCACAAAGACCATACTTCTCTCTTCCATACTTGTCTAAAACATTACATTGATCGAACAACTTGTTTCTAAACCACTTTTAATATCGTTTGCCCAAAATACCCATCAAGGGCATTTTGGTCAACTTTAATTCAATCATTTACAACGAAAGACTTCATCACATATATGACCTCAAACATCATGTTTAATTAATTTAAACAATGTATTACTTACTCGTACTAAGAAGTGATTACAGAAATCACTTACCTTATGCGTCCATGCTCGTATCCGATTCCTTGCCTCTTCTTGACCCGTTAACATCTCATGCTTGAATCCGCCTCGACGTGATTCCTATACTTTCATTTCATCGAAACCACGCTCTTATTAGCATACTCATTCATACATGTGTCAATCATATTACTCACATAATTCACCCTTAACTTTCCTTAGTCACTTCTAACAAGCATTACAACATATAATCAACTTCATAACCTTTCTAACACACGTAAATCATCGGGTAATCAACTTAACACATATTTACATAACATGTATCCAACGACTTCCTCTAATCCTATCTTTACGACAACGAGTCCAATCATGTCTCTTATACTTGTTGACTTTCAAAAGTCAACTATTAATCATATGTAACCTTCGACTTATCAACATGTACCCGTAGCATCATAATCGATTATACGGACGACACTATATACATTGCATCATACACTTGATGTGAGTACTACCTTTTAAGCATAGAGTACAACTATTTCATGTACAAAACTCATAAACTCATACATAACCCATCAAATCCTACTACTAATCATCATATATCATTCCAAATGAACATTAAACATAACATCATCACATTCTTCCTAATTTATCCAACAATAATTCATCATAACCACTTAATACATCAATCATTCAACAAAACTTGAACATAGGAGGTGATTCTAGTTATCATCTTCACCCTAACTAACGGGTTTCACCTCTAATCCTCAAATTAACGTAAACCATACATAACCCATGTTCTATACAAGGATTCTAACCCTTGTACATGATCAATTTCATACTAACTCACGGATTAGAACATAACCCACTTCACCCATGATCACCAATCTTAGATTTAAAACATACCTTATGATCCTCTCGTGTTGGTGATCATTAATCCATGCTCGGTTATGGATTTAGACTTCATCTTGCCTTTCAATTTGGACATAAGGATGAGATTAGGGTTTGAGGCTCCATGGGAGCCTCATGGTCGATCTTTCCAGAACACACACTTGGTGTGTGTTTGTGTGTGTCAAGTTATTCTATAAATTAACTTTCATTTGTTCCACTTTAGCCCCTCGGGTTTTCCTTTAAAACATAAATGACACTACCTTTCATCACTTAATACTTTTGACCATACCCTTAACTAGGATAAATAGCCTAGTTACTTATTTCATGACGTGTCATAAAGGAACACCCGACAATTAATTACATTCAGATTTTGGGGCGTTACAAGTCTACCACCCTTAATTGAGGTTTCGTCCCCGAAACCTTTCTTACCTTTATTTATCACTAATTATTCCTTCTCTACATCCACTCGACACAACCACGAGCTCATCACAATGACTATCATCGCAATTACCTTATTCCGGTACTCACGACCAAGCTTACCCTTCTTATTCATACTTAACTGATTATCCGGGTCGTAGCCCGTCCTACACTTATGACTCCCATGAGTCGATTACCTACACATCTAACACATCCCGGGTTCAAAACTTCTTTCTTTCATCTTAAAATTTTAAAATTTAGGTTTACGTGCCAATCATGATCCTTCTTTCATTAAATTACTTTACATTTACTCACATGATTCGTTTGACACAATCGTAGCATCCATACATTTCATTATTTCTATATTTTGAATCCGACTAGCGGTTTCGAATATTCTTTTCATGCATTTCATACTTTGAATCCGTCTCACGGGTTCAAACATTCCATTCATGCCTTTCATGTCTTGAATCCGTCTCACGGATTCAAACATTCCATTCATGCCTTTCATGCCTTGAATCCGTCTCACGGATTCAAACATTTCTTTCATGCCTTTCATACCTTGAATCCGTCTCGCGGGTTCAAACATTCCATTCATGCCTTTCATGCCTTTGAATCCGTTTCACGGATTCAAACATTGCATTCACACTTTTCATCCCTTGAATCCATCTCGCGGATTCAAGCATTGCATTCATACTTTATTGATCCGTACTTTCTTACGGATTCAACATTCTTTATTCTTATCAGGCATGTTTTCATACTTTCATAGTACTCTCAATTCCCCGAGAGTCTTACTTCCCATTTCACCCACACGCCCGCCTGTTACCTAACTCTACCGGACATACCTGTAACAATTATCACGGTCTCACGAACGTCATATGCTTCACATGTACTGGCCAGGTACACAATCAACATACTAGTTTCGTGTCTTCGTGTAATTGTCACCTTATGTACGAAGAACTAGGTTTCAGCACGTGTATCATTTTCAAAACATATTCATTATACCATCATAGCCCTTCATTTAGCATTTTTCTTCCCTTAATGCATTTTACCATTTTACATATCCACATATTGAATTTACATACCTGGCTCATTTGCCTATTTGTCTTATTACCTCTTTGCCTGCCTTAGTATTCATCCTAGACTGCATTCACGGATCATCCTCTTCCAACACTTATGCTTACCTTGCACATACAAAACCGTCAGTTTCTTTATACGTACACATAAGTACATACTTACATTAGCCTTTACCTTTGGATCTTGATCGAGTCTTAGATTGTACGGGTTCCTTATCGTAAGAGCACACAAGTTTGAGTTCAAGTACTTACTTTCTTGTACTTGAGTCTCTCAAACCAGGGCTCTGATACCAACTTGTAAGACCCTAATTTCTACATGACAAAAGTCGCAGCGGAAACACGTACGATAAAAATTCTTTCATTAAAATACCTCAAACCATTTAAACTTTAACTTTAACATAGCTTTTATTCTTACTTCCGTCACCCTCTTAATTACTAAAATAAAACATAGCTTATGTTTATTTCAATTTACATTCAACGTCCCCGTACAATCTCTCTTGTGACTCGATCTTCGATCTCTATTCCTTGATAATCGCCTGGTCCGTACTACCTGCACTCACCACATACATTCAAACATTAGCACAATGTATAAATAAGATCATTCGCGTACACTTCACGTTTCGTTCTTTAATAAACTTCAAGCATTTCATCTGCGTATCCATTTACTGGTGAGGCTTCATGAATGTACCTGCATTACTTATCATTCTCAAGGTACACCATTAGTAGCGTTAATCCTCAATGTGTCTTAATCATACACACATACGTACATACATTAAACTTACATATACATCTACATACGTGCATACACTCATACATACCTTTATACGTACCTACGTACACAACTACATACCTACATACCCTTCCTACAGCTTTACATACATGCATACGATCATACATATCCTTATACATACACACATACACATCTACATCCGTACATACCCTTTCTACAACTATACATACGTACATACACTCATACGTATCATTATACATACCTACGTACACCACTACTTACGTACAAACCCTTCCTTCATCTTTGCATACATGCATACGCCCATACTTACCTACATACATACTTACATAACTTCTACATACGTATACAAATACGTACAAACATACATACTCGCTTATCTACATATGTGCATACATTCATACATACCTTTATGCGTACCTACGTACACAACTACATACTTACATACCCTTCCTACAGCTTTACATACATGCATACACTCCTACATGCCTTCATACGTACTTACTTATGCAACTACATACGTACATACCTTTCCTACATCATCACATACATGCCTACACTCGTATATACGCTTATACATACATACATACACATCTACGTACAAACATAACTTTCCTACAACTTTACATACATGCATACACTCCTACATGCCTTCATACGTACTTACATAAGTTCTATGTACGTATACCGATACATACAACATACATACTTGCTTGGTCTACAAACGTGCATCCCTATATGCTCATAAGAAACTTTACGAGTCATCGTGTCGAAAACCGGAGCACCAGGACACGTTACGGTCAACCGGAAACACCAGACGTGAAAATAAAAGCTTACAAACAAGTGCCCGTCGGCGACGGGATGGGAGCCCGTCGGCGACGGGTTGTAATTATGCCCGTCGGGGCCATTAACCCGTAACCAGTGTCTTAACCCGTCGGAGAAAAATGACCAAACCGGTGCCCGTCGGCGACGGGGTGGGAGCCCGTCGGCGACGCCCTCCCTAAAACACATTTTCCTGCAGATCCATTTCGTCGTCCGTACGCACTAAAACGCGCGTAGCTTTCGAACCGTTTACCCGTTTAACCTCCCGTTTCTTCCTACATGCTTGTAAATTCACATTCTATCATACGAACTTAAAATCCCACATCCGTATCAAGGAAATTCTTAACTTGCATGCATTCGACTTATTATTATATTCTACTTATTTGACCCGTTCGTGCATTTATCAACATAAACTGTTTATTTGACCTCAAACTCATATGAACTTAATAATTTCATTGACGCCTATCATAAAGATTTATTTCTCGGATGTCTAGCATTCTCTTAACCCATTTTTCGCTCAAAAGCTCATTTTGACCCGTAATGGGTATTTACGCATTGTAAGGTCTATGGCTCACAAAGACCATACTTCTCTCTTCCATACTTGTCTAAAACATTACATTGATCGAACAACTTGTTTCTAAACCACTTTTAATATCGTTTGCCCAAAATACCCATCAAGGGCATTTTGGTCAACTTTAATTCAATCATTTACAACGAAAGACTTCATCACATATATGACCTCAAACATCATGTTTAATTAATTTAAACAATGTATTACTTACTCGTACTAAGAAGTGATTACAGAAATCACTTACCTTATGCGTCCATGCTCGTATCCGATTCCTTGCCTCTTCTTGACCCGTTAACATCTCATGCTTGAATCCGCCTCGACGTGATTCCTATACTTTCATTTCATCGAAACCACGCTCTTATTAGCATACTCATTCATACATGTGTCAATCATATTACTCACATAATTCACCCTTAACTTTCCTTAGTCACTTCTAACAAGCATTACAACATATAATCAACTTCATAACCTTTCTAACACACGTAAATCATCGGGTAATCAACTTAACACATATTTACATAACATGTATCCAACGACTTCCTCTAATCCTATCTTTACGACAACGAGTCCAATCATGTCTCTTATACTTGTTGACTTTCAAAAGTCAACTATTAATCATATGTAACCTTCGACTTATCAACATGTACCCGTAGCATCATAATCGATTATACGGACGACACTATATACATTGCATCATACACTTGATGTGAGTACTACCTTTTAAGCATAGAGTACAACTATTTCATGTACAAAACTCATAAACTCATACATAACCCATCAAATCCTACTACTAATCATCATATATCATTCCAAATGAACATTAAACATAACATCATCACATTCTTCCTAATTTATCCAACAATAATTCATCATAACCACTTAATACATCAATCATTCAACAAAACTTGAACATAGGAGGTGATTCTAGTTATCATCTTCACCCTAACTAACGGGTTTCACCTCTAATCCTCAAATTAACGTAAACCATACATAACCCATGTTCTATACAAGGATTCTAACCCTTGTACATGATCAATTTCATACTAACTCACGGATTAGAACATAACCCACTTCACCCATGATCACCAATCTTAGATTTAAAACATACCTTATGATCCTCTCGTGTTGGTGATCATTAATCCATGCTCGGTTATGGATTTAGACTTCATCTTGCCTTTCAATTTGGACATAAGGATGAGATTAGGGTTTGAGGCTCCATGGGAGCCTCATGGTCGATCTTTCCAGAACACACACTTGGTGTGTGTTTGTGTGTGTCAAGTTATTCTATAAATTAACTTTCATTTGTTCCACTTTAGCCCCTCGGGTTTTCCTTTAAAACATAAATGACACTACCTTTCATCACTTAATACTTTTGACCATACCCTTAACTAGGATAAATAGCCTAGTTACTTATTTCATGACGTGTCATAAAGGAACACCCGACAATTAATTACATTCAGATTTTGGGGCGTTACATTGTTCGTGTTCGTTCGGTTCGTTTACAACCCTATATAGCTCCAATGAAAAGATACCTAAAACTAAAACACTAAACATAAAGAAAACTAAAAAATAAAAATAATAAAGTCAAGAAAAAAAAATCTAGAAAGAAACAAAAAGTTAATAGGATAAAAACACTATCCACAAAACTTGCTAATTGTAATTTGCATTAAAACGTAGACCAACTGAAAACATACATAAAAATAAGCATGAAAACGAATTATATTTGACACATATTTCCGAAGAAAATTTATGTCGAATCGTAAACCAACTTAAAGTTATACCGACGCGTGCATAAAAGTAAGCACGTAAGAAAATAGTTACGGCGTGTTGTGTCGGTGTCGAAACGTAAAGTGACTTGAATTTATAGCGTTTAATAAAAACGTATTATATTTTACTCGACGTGTTTCCGAACAAAATTTATGTCAAAACGTAGACCATTTGAACATATACATAAAAATAAGCATGAAAACATATTATATTTTAACCGGCTCTTTTATAGAAAAAAAATTTGCATCAAAACGTAAACCAACAGAAAATATACATAATAATAAGCATAAGGAATATATTATATTTGACCCAACTTATTAACGGGAAAAATTTACGTCTAAACGTAAATCAATTTAAATTTATAGAAACACGTACATAAAATAAACACGTAAAACTTGATTACTAAATTTTTAGAAAGTTAAGAGGTTAAAATTGTTAACACTGAAATTTAAAGGGAAAAAAGTTTAAAGAAAAATGATAAAGAAAAAGTCAAAAAGCAAAAAAAAAAAAAAAAAAAAAAAAAAAAAAAAAAAAAAAGAAAAGAAATCTACTGTACATGTCCTTCGAAAATGTTAGGATATAGAATTGAATTTTTAAAGATATGAATTGTATTGTTAATTGTAGCAGAGTAATTTGGATTATCTAGTTGAGTCATGTTTGTAAATTTCTAGTGTTAAATTCCATCATTATTATTCCAAAGAAATATACATTTAATTTTTCGTTACTTTTCTCATATATGCAAACTCGTAAACTGTAGGTGCAGAAGAAGCATTGCTTCATCCTGGGAATGTATTCGGGGAATTCACCCCGTCCCACAATTGCTAACACGGGCATACCATCCTAGGAATGAATTCGGAGTTACTCGGATAGTCCGCTAACTGGATGGGCGTTGGTTTGCCCAGTTAAATATATGTAAAATGACAAAACTACCCTTAGTAAATAACATTATAACAAAGTAACCAGTAAGAGAGTAAGATATGATTCAATTATAGAACAAATATAGGAGCCAAATAGGGAATAACTCTTATAAATTTTGGTTGCATGTCAAGAGGAAATCCAAACTCATGAGTATCATTATCCACTAGACATTATGCGAACATCCTGTCAAGAAGTAAGTAAATAACAAAGTAACACCAGACATCATCCTGTTTTTAAGAGGAAAAAAGAGGTTTTTGGGAAGGGGTTGCAAAATGGTGCAAACTGCCTGCACTTTGTATTTTTGGTATTGATGATGTGGCAAGCTGCCATGATTTTGTTAGAGGGTCAAATAGCAGTGTGGTGTTTATGGAAGAGCAGGTATAGTGTCATTTTAATGAAAGAGTGTTTGTTATATGTGATTTAGTATTTGTGAATAAGATAAATCACTTACTTAGATAACTGAATCCTATTGTGGAGTAAAGTTTATGCCCAATTTAAGCATTAATCATTAAGCATATGCACACCAACTGTTTGCTTAAATGCCTATGTGGGTTCTTGTTAATGTTCACTCATTTAAATGCATGTTTCCATTTCATCAGTTCTTGGTAATGTTCACTCATTTAAATGCATGTTTCCATTTCATCGCTCCAAAAAAGGTTAATACCATACCTTTCATAACTATGAATTTGTTATGTTAATGGGTTGTATTTTCCTAATAACTATTTATTAATTTGTTTAATCAGAAAACACAGGATTAAGAGGTCACTTAAAGTAGCTTGGTGATGAGTATTTTTGGAGGAAGTATAGTCAGGAGCTATCAAGGGTTCTCCACATTCAAGGTGCCTTTGTTTTGCTTCATATTGTGAATCTTGGTTTAAAAGCGTAAATTTTTGGATGAATAAACCTTTAAAAATAAAGCCGGGATATATAAACTCACATCATAGTATAAACAGAAGGAAAAATGTGATAAACAATATACGATTTATGGATCTTTGTGTCATTGTCTGCAAATTCAATGATGATATATTGTAAGTCTCAAGTGTGATTTTCCTCGTATCTTCAATCTACATATTACTTCTCTACGCTCATTAATTTGTGACTTTAAGAGATGTTGAATTGACTGGGGGCCGAATGAATTGAAGAAAGATTAAAAGGTCATTATGCCCAAATCCTAATAAGATCCACTTATAAAACCATGACCAGCAAAGAAACTTGTTGCGATCGCAGTTTAACCTTTATATGTTTTTTAGCTAGATGATGATTGGTAACTATTCATTTTAATGCCGTTCCCAAAAAAAAAAAAACTAATAAACTTAATCTTTATATGTTTTTAGCTGTGTTTTAACGTTTACATGTTGAAAAAAGCAACAAAAATTATTAAATTAAGTTTATAGTATGCAGATAACTAAATCAAGTTTATTATAATTAATTTATTTGAATGAAAGTTAAAAGGTAGAAACATAAACTGTTAACAGAACTAAAGCAACATCTTTGTGAGGGAGGAGCTCGGTACCGTAAGGTACCGAAAGTATTGATCCCGAAAATCGTAAAAAATGGGTACCGGTACCGAAAGTGTTGGAAGGTAAAAAGTGGGTAAATACCGTACTAGTATCGAAAGTACCGATCCCGAAAATAACAAAAAGAGGTTACCAGTACCTGTACCATAAGTGCTCAGTACGGTACGGTACGGTTCGGTACTTCTATGGTACCAGATTAGTTTTGGTACCAGGTACCATTTGCTCATCCCTATCTTTTGTGTATATGTCAACTTTATTATGAGATTATTGTAGGTCCGGCTAGGGGAGGATCTAGTCGCCTAATCCTTGTGTACAGACCAACCCGGTTGTGCGGAATCCAACCGAGATAGCAAACCGAGATAGAACACGCAATATAACGACACACAAGACTCAACGATTAACACCTCTGTATTAATACGTATGAAAAGATTTGTTACAAGCTCAATGTTTACAAATGTATTTTTGCAAACTCTCTCTCAGTGTGTGTGTTCTCTGTGCTCTCTCACACTTGTGTCCTGTCTTCTATCAGATCTGTTTATATAGTGCCAGCATCAACGAAACAGAACAGGAGTCGACGAATCAAGACTGTTGTCGACGAAACACATTAAAAAGTCTTCAAAGTCGACGAAACAAAGTGTGTTTCGTCGACCCACATGTTGTAATATTAGGTTCGGCCCAAATGCAAGTTTAAGCCCAATTTGAAGTCAAAGCCCAATCATGCATGCACGTACACAACTCAATCTGTTTCATATCTTTGAAGTTTAGTCAAAGTTGTGACATCATCATGACATCATCATGATGATGTCATGATGATGTGGCGACGGGAAATGGCTCGCGGCTCTCTGTGCTTCGCGTGTCGAACTCTGGGGCGCACGACGAAGGAATGTCGTGACGTCGGGCTTGAGCCGAACCTAACCGGGTCGAACCGAACCAAGTTGAACCGAACCGAGTCGAACCGAACCGAGTCGCGACCACATAATATGTATCAACAAACTCCCCCTTGGACGCTACTCGTGAGGTTCGCCTTTCATGTCTTCTATGTCGGAGGATCTTCAATGTCTTCACGTATTGAAAGCAGAAAGTGTATCAACAAACTCCCCGTTTCATGTAGGAAGTGTGTTGACAAACTCCCCCTTAATATAAGCTCCCCCTTGAGTTATGCTTGTGAATGTCTTGATCTTTACAGCTTGAGATCCTTGTGGTGTTGATGATGGTCTGCGGCAACTCGATCATCTTCATCATTTGAGTGCTTTCACGTCGTGTCTTCATTCCGAAGCTTGTCATCGACCATGTTCTCCTTGCCTTTAGCATTTACACATGCAAGAAATCTAAACGCGTAATGAGAACAACTGCTTGGAATATAGTTAGAATAAACAAGCGACACACATATGACCATATTTCAATCAACTACCGTCCGACAGTTTGAAAGTTTAATAAATTTATCAATTTTAGTCTTTAACTTTCAAAACTTGCAAATTTCGACCGTTTATGAAGATTTAGTCAATTCGGTTTTTGTTCAGGTTTCAGGTAACGAAGACTCGAGCTCCAACATCGTACAATCGAAAATAAGATAGAAATAAAATCTTTTTGGCTTTTAGAAAGTTTATATTAAAACACACCTAAAATCTTTTTGGTATTTTTGAATATTTCAAATGTAAAGACTGAAAGCAATAAATAAATATATACAAAGATGCAGAAACTGAAAGCATTAAATAAATATTTACAGACATTCTTTTTGTGAGTTTCGAGGGTAAGAGAATCATATCAGTGTACGGTCATGTCAAAACACTCTTGTTGTTCAGTTAGTTAACATTAAGATAAGCATCCTATAATGATTATCGGTATTGTTGTCCACATAAGCTCAACTTATCAGATGTAATCATGGCGAGGGGATACGTTAAGGTATGATTTATACTTACCGACCGGTGTTCATCCACATCACGACACATTCCCGTATCAAGGTATGCACGAGGGTTCATCTTACCGGTGAGTATACCGATTGTCATCTGTTTGACCGTATATGATGTGAGATTCTCACTTATTTTGATTGAAAACAAGCCCTATGTGATAGAATCACTTATTGATGAGGAACTTGATTTTCAGATGCATGAGGGCACAGGAGCAAGTCCGTGAACAGGTCAGTACTTTCGTACAGCAGAGAGACGAACTTGACTCCCGGATAAATGTGATATATTATCACTTATGTTGTTTGGACATGTGATTGTTGATCACTTATTGAGGTCGAATGCAATATGTACACGTATGTATAGTATCATGGAAGATCTAGACTTGCGTCCCCGTTATTTTTCGGTAAAAGATACAACCATGATACCCAGATGATAAGCAGCATAAAGACCGAATATCTCAGAACCTCGGCAATCTATCAAACGAAATTCCGGTACTAAGACCATATGCCAATGAATGGTTCCCACCTGGTCTTCATTCGATTTAAGTTTATATCACCCTGCACACTTTAAAATGATTGTGAGCCTACCGATACATCTTATGTAGAGCTGCTTATCGTTTTTCATTTAAGGTTTAAAGAGGTTTGGACAGACCACTAATGTACTATCATTTTCTCTTTTGCTCGTCAGGAAACTCATTTTTGTTTTTCTATTGTTTTTGTGTTTTTGAAATTTTTCGATTTTTTTGGATTTTCAAATTTTGGATTTACTCCCCCTAAAATCAATAAACTAAGACAAATTTAAAACACAAAGGTATTTACAAAAATGATTTTCCGATGTTGGTGTTACTCTTGCTTGACCTTAATGCCGTTTACCAATAATAAAAAGTCAAATCTTGATTTGTCAAATGCTTTGGTAAAAAGGTCGGCACGTTGGTCATCGGTGTGGACTATGACAACATCGATAAGTTTCATATTGAAACAATCACGTGTGAGGTGATATTCGAGATCAACGTGTCAGGTCAAGGAGTGCTGTACGAGATGATAATAATTCATAAAGCAGCTGAAATATCGACAAGTATAGGAGAGATTAGAAATTTAAAACCGTATCCTGCAACTGCTTCGTGCATTGCCAGGAATCTGAGCGCTCTCCTAAACTGGATATCCACCCGGTGTGGACTTCAAAGTCGATTTAGTAGCTACTGAAATCCCTTCACAGCAACAAGATCAAAAACCTCTGGGTCCGGCTGGTCTTGCACATTGTACCAGCGAAGGTCTTTGTCTTTCTCTTTGAGAAGAAGTGTGCGGTTGTTCAATCCACGCCAAGGCATCCGCACACCCGGTGTAGTTTGATCAACCAACACATTTTCTTCAATCACACCATAGAGAAAAGTACCCTACACGTTCATCTTATGGACTTTGAACTTCTTGTGGAAGAAAAATCCATGAATCTTCAAAAAGCTTCAGACGTGCTACAGGCGTGTACTTTTCATTGGAATCTATCATGTTGACCCGATCAAAAACCATAACAACCAAATTTTTGGCACATTTTTCATCTGGTCGAATTTTTCAACTTCATTCAACAACATTCTCTCATCAGACATTTTTGTCTTCTTTTCTCCTCTCTCCATCAAAGGCAACAACTCCTAGATATAATGATGTTTCTGAGTCTGGTGTCGCCGATCTTGTGCATGGACGCTCCACTATCAACAATCCTAAGACTATCAATAGTTCCTCCTGGAACATCCTGCATTCTTATTCAGAGATTAGTTGGAGAGGGGGACCCAAGCCATTGTGGTCTTGGGTCTTCCATTTTCATCAACAACAATAACTTCCACTTTCTGATGGTTAGGAAACGATGATGATCCCCCTGAATTTGTGGTCATTTTAGGTTTCCATGTCTGTTGAGTTTTACCAGCTTGATTGTTGGAAAATTTAACTTCGTGATTGTTTGAAGTTTTTGAAAATTTTGAACTTTCTGGTTTAACTGGAACAGATTGTTTTTGAACCACTTCAGTTTTAAGTGCTTTCTCAATTACCTTGACCTGTTGGCGTTTCTGTTTCTTTTCCCTTTCTCTTACAAGGCGTGGATCTTGTTTTGAAGAAACAGATCGCTTTTGGTAATTTCGTTCACGGGGATCATCAACTTTGGCTTTTAACTTATGAAGATACGGACAATTTCGAATTATATGTCCAATTGTACCACATTCAAAACATGATCTTCGTTCAACAAACCCCGAAGTATCATGTGATCGTCTTGCCGATAATGATGAACTTTGTGATCTCGAGGTACTAGGTTTCGAACAGTTTGGTTCATTTCTTTTCAACACTGTTGCTTGTTTAACAAAATCTAAGTTAGATTTGTTTTCAAACGTTTCAATTTTGTCTGTTCCCTTTGATTTCACAAAGTTCACATTCTTGTTCTTCTTTTGATTCGACTTCCTTTGACTTTGAGTCGTTGCTTTACCTTTTGGTTTGGTATGATTTTGCTGCGTTTTCATTGTTGGTAATTTCTGATTGCCATATTGTTTTCGAACTTCGGCCTTTGGAATAGGAGGACACTGTGTTACTGTAACATGTGATCCTGTCTTTCCCAAAAACTTACTTGTTGAATTTTCAAAGACTTTACTGATTAATGATTGATTAACATTCTTAATAGGAAAATCTTTGTCTGAATAAATTTTATCATCACCAACAAGAGTGTACAGCAAATCCACACTTTCAGACTCTTTTGCAGACGTGGACTCGGTCGGAACAGTCTTAGCAGGTTTTGCTAGAGGATCACATAAAATATGATTCTCAAGAGGTATGTCCTCTTCGTTGATTGCCGCGTCAGACTTTGCTGAATCAGTATCATCAGATTCATCATCAGAAGAATCAGCATCCTCAATCACAACTGGAGGATCCTGATTTTGTTCAGCAGTTACAAATGTATCTGCTGACACATCTGAATCTGATGATACTTCCTTCTTGTATCCGAGTCCTGTTGCAAATTCCTCAACGTCTAAAGGAACAGATGGTTCAAAGAAAGTTCTATCTTCCTCGTCAGGCATGGCATCATAATTGTGTCTCACAGGTGGTGGACATTTCTTGTAACCTATGCATGTGACATCCCGTTTCTCTTTCTGAACGTCAATGATGTGATCCAACACATAGCTAGAGCTCAAATAACTGTCTAGCTTAAGTTGGATCGCCTGACTTTCAGTTTTGACACAAGCCATCTCCTTTTGCATTATCTCAAGTCGAGTTATATACAAATTAATGTCAGTTTGTTTTCTGGAAACCATTTTTGTTAACTCGGTTTTATCTTTCTTTAATTTCTCAATTACCGTTTTAAACTCCTTTTCATGATTTTCATAAAACATGTTGGCTTCAGTGCACTTCGAAAGATCCACGGTTAACTTCTGGTTGTGGATGAATGTCACATCATACTTTTCTTGCAAAGCCTCGTGTTTGCTTTGCAATTCACACCACTTATCATTCAACGAAACATGTTTGTCTTGCAAGTCAAACAAACTAGCTTGTAAAGCATCATGTTTGGCTTGCAACTCAGACATGTTTGCCTCAAAATCAGCACATTTAACACTCAATCTATCACAATTATCACAAATAACAGCAGTGGGTTCATCAACACATACCTAACTGGAATCACTCTCAGATGTTGACCTATATGCATCAGAATCAACAACTTCCCTTGATGATTCACATTCAGATCCATCCTCGCTTGAACTTGAACTTGAACTTGAACTTGAAGTTGTAACATCTTCAACTGAAGTTGAAACGTCTTCATCTGAACTACTGTCATGTTCAGAACTGTCATTATTTCCCGAGGATTCACCATTGCTGGCATCTTTGACAATTTCAGCATAAAACGCCGTTTTTGTTTGACTACAGTTCCTAGGATCAAGAGATGATGGTGCTACCGTGGAACGATGGCACTGTGTAGCAACTGGTGGTAATGGATTTCCATACAAGTCTGTGGTTGGAGCTGGCTTTACAGGAACTTGTATCGGATTGCCATATAAATCTGTGCTTGTGACAAACGCCGTTTTTGGTTCACTTTGAAGTTGGTTAGTAACCGATGCCCACTGTTCTGCCGTAATTCGAGGTCGTGTGGGAGATTCGGTTGCAGGAGATTCGGCCCATGATGGCGACAAACGCGTGTTTCTATACTTTCCCGAATCTGGAGCCGGAGTACCCCACCAACTTGGATTCATATTTGATATAGAAAAATGAATACCTGAAAAACACACCTCAAACAAACAGTTAAATCACTTTGACAAACCTTCTGTTTAAAAATACAAATGCCATGACGAAACAAAATTTGTAAACTCCTTTGGCGAAATAAAAGTCTTGACGAAACAACCCAAGTATTCGTTATGGTCAAACAATTGACGAAACAGGGTTTAATTGTTTTTAACGAAATAGAAACCAACAAGTCCGGCGAAATAGAAACTTAATTTGGGCTTGACGAGATAAAGGCCCAACTATACTTTCGGAGAAACACAACACAATTTACTATTGACGAAACAGAAGGTCTTGTGGGCCTTCTAATTTGACGAAACAAAGGGGCCTTCTGGGCTTGACGAAACAGGAAACGAGCCCAACAATTCAAAGCCCAAGGATAATGACGAAACAGGCTTTTGTTTCGTTAAGAACAAGCCCACAAATCTGTTTCGTCAACTCTTATGTTTGGTGAAATGGAATATGTGTTTCGTTGAATGAGTGTTTCGTCGTAAAAGGTGTCAGAGGTTGGTAGACTTTTCACCCTTATCTTCTACTGACAAAACAGAAACTGCTTTCGGCTAAGGCATGATGCTTTTCACCAAACAAGTAAGGTTCCTAATATTTTAATCTAAACACAATTTCCAATTCACAAACAACTTTATCAATTAACTTTCAAAGATCAAAAGGTGTACAATTTGAAGAACACTATGAAGTTGATATGAACACGATGAACTTTCCGGTGAACCGAAAACTTTCCGAACACACTATTTTGCTAAAAAGTTTAATGAAAATCCATAACTAACATGTGAACATGAGAAACAACAAGGTTTTTAACCAAACACAAAGCAAAACAACAAGATTTAACCAGATTTTAAGATGTTTTCCAGAAAAATATGAATTTTAAAAACCCGAAAAACACCAAGAACACCTCGGTTTTAACAAGGAGAAGAGCCAAGGCTCTGATACCACTTGTAGGTCCGGCTAGGGGAGGATCTAGTCGCCTAATCCTTGTTTACAAACCAACCCGGTTGTGCGGAATCCAACCGAGATAGCAAACCGAGATAGAACACGCAATATAACGACACACAAGACTCAACGATTAACACCTCTGTATTAATACGTATGAAAAGATCTGTTACAAGCTCAATGTTTACAAATGTATTTTTGCAAACTCTCTCTCAGTGTGTGTGTTCTCTGTGCTCTCTCACACTTGTGTCCTGTCTTCTATCAGATCTGTTTATATAGTGCCAGCATCAACGAAACAGAACAGGAGTCGACGAATCAAGACTGTTGTCGACGAAACACATTAAAAAGTCTTAAAAGTCGACGAAACAAAGTGTGTTTCGTCGACCCACATGTTGTAATATTAGGTTCGGCCCAAATGCAAGTTTAAGCCCAATTTGAAGTCAAAGCCCAATCATGCATGCACGTACACAACTCAATCTGTTTCATATCTTTGAAGTTTAGTCAAAGTTGTGACATCATCATGATGATGTCATGATGATGTGGCGACGGGAAATGGCTCGCGGCTCTCTGTGCTTCGCGTGTCGAACTCTGGGGCGCACGACGGAGGAATGTCGTGACGTCGGGCTTGAGCCGAACCTAACCGGGTCGAACCGAACCAAGTTGAACCGAACCGAGTCGAACCGAACCGAGTCGCGACCACATAATATGTATCAACAATTATGATTAGCCATTTCAGAGTATTAAAAAATAAGTTGGCTTTATAGTGTCGTGATTTAGATTTTTCAAATACACAGTAGTTCTGTTTTCACTTGTGAATGATTTACATTTTTCTTATTGATGTTTTAGGTGCACTATTATGAGGATGAGGCCACACCAACATGTACTTGTGTAGGTGGTGGTGAGAGGTTAGTAAATCAACTTTACATAGTATTCATCTTAATATATGGAAACAATTTCTTGAACCCAAAATGTTTGCTTCGTTTAACAACATATTCTATGTTGCCTAAGACCTTGAAACATTATATGTTTGTTTACTACCTTGTGTGATTTGTTTTGAGAGATGCACCGATGCACAAAAATTATAATTAAACCAGAATATTAACTTTTCATGTTACATTTTAAGTGGTTCATTAGTATTCATGTTGGCATGTTACATATTAGGTGGTTCATTAGTATTCATATTGGCATGTTACATTTTAGGTGTTTGTTGATCAAGAGGGCAAGTCTAATCACTTTACCGTAGAGGTAAACAATGTTGACACGATGACACCTAGCCCATCAGCCGCAGGTGATGCAATTGGTGGACAACATGGATCGGGCTGTAAGTCGAGACTAAGGTGTGTGAAAAAGTCCGGGCAATTTAAGAAGTGGATTACATCCGTTTTTATTAATGTGAATCAATAATGTGTGTTGACATTTGTTAACTTTCATGTTATTTTGTATGTTTTGTGGGTATAAAATTATTTATTCCTAATAAATAAGTAAATTGGTCATGGCACTATTTATTCCTAATAAGAGGGTGTTTGGGATTATGTTTTGAAGTGATTATTTGATTATTGCGTTTGTAAAACATAAATAATCTAAAAAAGTGTTTGGATAAAAAAATTGATTATCTGCCTCCAAAACGCAGTTTTGGAGAAGCATGTATCTACATGCTTTTTCAAAACGCAGCTTTGAAAACGCAAATTCTATTTTGAAAACGCATAATCTATTTTGAAAACGCAACACCAAACACCCCCTAAATAAGTAAATTGGTCATGGCATGTGTCACAATTCTACGAACTCGGAATTCTTTTTGTATTTTTTTAATGTTTCATATAGTTTTATTCAAAACATTTATTTACATAACATATTAGTTTAGCCCGTGTATCACACGAGTAACTAACCTAGTCTATTCTAGTCTATTGTATAGTTACACAAAATGAGTTCTGGAACAGATTCTTGACATTTGAAAATGTAATCTTGTTGTAGAAATATCACTAAATGCAACTTTACTCATTGCAACCTCATTTTATAACACGTTACACATTAGCAAATCTTGACATTTTGAAATGCAATATAAGGTCTAAAGATTATCCAGTAAGGTCACAAATTAACGCGATAATGCAACTCCTGTGATCCATGTATGAAAAAAGAGATGGCACAAAACAACTATTAGAGACTTATTATATGAAAGGAAAATCAATGGTTTGAAACAACAAATCTTCAAGGATAATTGCTCTAATTTAGGAATGAACCGACACTTTTCTAACCACGGAAGATTGTTGAAGAAAATGAAAACAGATAACTATATAAGCATAAAGTACTACCTGCAGGCTAACATTTTGTTTAAATTACTTTAAAGATGTTATTTGCAGACAGATTAGAAGCTAAAAAGATGCAAAACAAATTGGATTTTACTGGATTTGCTAAAATGTAACTCAATTTATATATGAAACTTTCTTTTCTTAATAAAATAGATTTTACAAATGTAAGTTATTTATTTGATTAGGTGTGTTCCTATATATTTCCCAATGGAGATCAAATATGAAAACGCATATACAAAAAACGCCCCAGCGACACCGTCTGGCTTGCATTCTTTAGTCTAGTTAGTCATCTGTTCTTTTTTTAGTTAAAACTACATTTTATTTGTTTCCATAAAAATTGGTCTATCTTGAGGCCTTCATACTAAAAAAAGCTTGTTGTCAAAACATACTATAAGAAGTAAACATCATTTCGTGTTAATCGCTTCATTAAAGTTGTGTCATAAATCAGTTGCAAGACGTGTAAAAGGTGTACTTACAGAAAAGTCAATGTCACCAAAGTCCATATAAGCTTCAGGTGCATAGTCAAAAGCACATTAGCATAACAAATTTGCCAACTGCACAATTAGCTACTTGATTTATTTTGTTATGTAGGTCACTCACTGTATTATCAGTTTGTTGATCACTCGAACTAACGTAACCTATTCAACTTACAACAATCCAAAAAAAAAAAAAAGATCTAAGCTTTTTCGTCCAGCTCATCTTCATCTACCCATTTATCCCAATCAACTTTCACAACATGGGATTCAAAAATCAATTCCACATTTAGAGCATGTGTAGTGGGGCATTATGGGGGCATTATTTTCAAAAACAACGCCCACTCCCCCATTACATAGGGCATTATGGGGCATTATTTTTGAAAAAAAAAATTGCTTGGGCATTAAAACGCCTAAATTGGAAGAAGGAAGGTTTGACTAGGTTTGACCCACCAATGAGAAAATAGTTTGTTTGTTTTTTTTGTTTAATGATTGGAAGGGGCATTATCAGGCATTATTCCCACTACGCCACTTTTGCAATAACGCCCCATGCTGACTGGGATGACACGTGTCGGATAATGCCCCATGGTGGGGGCATTATTTTTCTAAACCACTACGGGTGGTCTTAGCCTTCAGTTCAATCAAGACTAAACGTTTTTTTTTTCCTTTTAGAGTAAATTGTCATTTTAGTCCATGAGGTTTGACCAAAATTACCAATTTAATCCAAATAGTTTTTTTCTTGCTATTTTAGTCCAAATAGTTTTTTTCTACCATTTTAGTCTCTGGCTTTGTCATTTTTTGCCATTTAAATCTACGATCACCACCACCTCCCACCCCATCAACCTTCTATCATCGCCACCACCTGCTTGCACCGTCACCACCCACCCATCAATTCCACAACCACCCACTACTTGAAAACTACATTTTTTTCTACAAAAGTTTCCTACAAATTTCACACAACTCATATTTTGCTACAACTTTCCTACAGTTTTCGGACAAAAAAGAAAAACAAAAAATACCCAAAACTTTTTCACAATTTTCAGACAAAATTGTCACAAAATAAGTTGTAGTAATTTTATCAAAAATTTTATTACCTTTGCGACAAAATTCCTACAAAATAAACTAAAATTTCATATTGGTTATTAATACAGCAAAATAAATAATTTAAAAATAAAACTCCTAAATATGTCAGCAATTTGTAGCAACTAGCTACAAATTTGCGACAATTGTAAGTTATTTTATTTTTTATTTATGAATTTTAAGAAAATAAACAACTTAAAATATAAAGAGTTAATTACATAGTTAGTCCCTGTGGTTTGCACAAAATAATATATTTAGGTACTAATAGTTTAAAATCACATTTTAGGGTATTAACTTTTCATTTTGTAACGTTTGGAGGTATTAACGTTATTTGTAGGTTTAAAATCACATTCCATTAGTACCTAAGTTTGTTATTTTGTGCAAACCACAGGGACTAACTATGTTAATACCCTAGAAGTTAATACCTCCAAACGTTACAAAATGAAAAGTTAATACCCTAGAAGGTGATTTTAAACTATTAGTACCTAAGTATGTTATTTTGTGCAAACCACAGGGACTAACTATGTAATTAACTCAAATATAAAATGTTAAATTTGTCATAAATTTGTAGCAAATTGACCTCGTTTGCTACAAATTTCCTACAAAAAAGTCATTTTATTTGTTATTTCTTAATTTTAGTAAAGTAAATAATTTTAAAAAATAAAATGTTTCATTTGTCAAAAATTTGTAACAAATTGACCTTGTTTGCTATAATTTTCTAACAAAAAAAATAATTATTTTATTTGTTATCTCTTAATTTTAGTAAGGTAAATAATTAAAAAAAAATAATGTTTCATTTGTCAAAAATTTGTAGCAAATTGACCTTGTTTGCTACAGTTTTCCCACAAAAAAAAGTAATTTTATTTGTTGTGTCTTAATTTTCGTAAAGTAAATAATTTAAAAAACGTTAAATGTTTCATTGTCGAAAATTTGTAGCAGATTGAGCTTTTTTGCTATATTTTTTCGACAAAAAAACATTATTTTATTTGTTGTGTCTTAGTTTTAGTAAAGTAAGTAATTTAAAAAAAGTAAAATGTTTCGTTTGTCGAAATTTTGTAGCAAATTGACCATGCTTGCTACAGTTTTGCGGCAAAAAAGTTATTCTATATGTTGTGTCTTAATGTTAGTAAAGTAAATAATTTAAAAAAGAAGAATGCTTCATTTGTAGAAAATTTGTAGCAAATTAATCCTATTTGCTACAATTCTCCGACAAAAATTATTTTATTTGTTATTTCTTAATTTTAGTAAAGTAAATAATTTGAAAAAAAATAGCATGTTTCATTTGCTGGAAATTTGTAGCAAATTGACCTTGTTTACTATAGTTTTCCAATAAAAAAAGTTATTTTATTTTTTCTACCTTAATTTTAGTAAAGTAAATAATTTAAAATTGATGTTGCAGTTATAATAGATTTATCGTTTGGTCTTTAATTTATAATAATTAGGTTGTATAGGGTAAGGATAGTGTAAAAAGGGCCTAAAGTGTGAGAAGTGTATTATAACACTATATATAATACTATATAACACCATATAAACACCATATAACAATATGTAAGACCATATAATACCATATAACACTATGTAACACTATATATCATTATATAACAAATATAACACTATAGGTTGTCTGATAGCATGTCTATGATAGATGTATAGTGTTATATTTGTTATACAATAATATATAGTGTTACATAGTGTTATATGATATTATATGGTCTTACATATTGTTATACGGTATTTATATGGTGTGATATAGTATTATATATAGTGTTATAATACACTTCTCACACTTTGAGCACTTTTTACAGGATCCTCTACCAGGTTGTATAATAAATATTAATTTTAATTAATCTTTTTCTATTATCGTTGATAAATAAAAAAAAAACGTTTTCAGCTGTATATGTGTGTCAGTGTGTGTGGGTGTGTATCATTATGTATTAGAAAACGCTTCTTTCGTCACATAAACTTTGGATCCCCTCGGACGATGATAGACTCAACATCTGCCAGATTGCTTTGCTTGGCCATCAAAGACTGCCTTTGATTCGTTGATTGCCTGTTGACCCATTTAACCACCGTTTTGTTGGCCGGAACAAACAAATCTACCACCAAAGACCATCACAACCTCGATTCTTTTACCACAGCCGTGAAACTACAACTAGTGACCCGCCAAACGCTTCTACCGGTGTCGGATCCGTATCCTTCTCAACATTAAATTCAACTCATTTGACATACAACAGTCAAATGTGAACTCTTTTTATGGATAACTTTAGTTAAAGAAATAGAAATGTAAACCTTTCTGGTGAACACTCATGTCCAGATGTATCCATTTCGACCCCTTTACTAAGAAACGGGTGGTCGATTCGGGTTATGTTTCATCTCTAGTGAGTCAAAACGGCTAGAATATACCTAAACAAGAAACAAGTTAGACAGACGGGCATGTAATTTAATGCATAAATCTCCTAAATGAAAATATTCATAAGGTGTAATCATATTGGATACATGAATGTGTTTATAGAAAATTGGTTCTTTTGAGAAAAAAAGATGTTTAGGTCAAAACAAACAAAAAATCACATGTTTTTGACATTATTTTGACCCATTACCTGATCTTCCCACTTGTATATACTCTAATCTAAACAAATTATGAAGTCTAGCAGCTAACGGATAGTATATGCAGAATGTAGACATATGAGAAAGCTGTAAGAATGTACAACTAAGCATGTGGAGATGATCGTATGGTTTTGCTAGTTGTATATTTCTTTGTGAAGAAAAGTTACACAGACCTTTGACATAGAAACTTACATGTCGCCTCGTTTACGATCGTCGGACGCGCAGCGGCAGCGTCGTCAGACACTACTAGAAAAGTGATCGTTTTACTACGGAAATTTCCTACGAAAAAAAATGCGTCACAAACTCTGACACATTTGTTACGCATTTTTCACGGAATAAAAACCCCTGGTTATTTAAACAAATTTTCTACGTAACAGTGACAAAAACACAATTGTGTTGGAAATGAGTGACAAATTGCTACGCATTTATGACGAGCTATTGTTCAGGATAAAAAATCTAAAAAATTATAACATCACTTAAGTTAGAACCACGTGGCAAAGAGTAGATTACACAGGTAGCTTCTTTTTTTTACAAAGTCAACAAAACGACTTTAATTCCCCCTTTCAAATTTTCGTATAAATACAAAAACTGTTCTAATCCCGTAGTCAAATATCGATGAAGAATTAGGGTTTCAGCATAGTTCTTATCAGTTTTTGGGAAATCGGTGAGTTGCGATTGAAATTGATGGCGGAGGTTGAGATCAAGAGCAAAAAACTCACTCATGGCGGTCAGAAGAAGACGAAGAACAACCGGATATAGCGGTGGACAGTTGTTGGAGCTCGGATTGAAGTTTTACTTGCTACTAATCAAATATCAACGAAGAATTAGGGCTTTTAGCAAGTTCTCCTTCATCCGTTCACCTTGCGCACCGCTGTCCTGAGGTTGATTTTCTTTCTATATGTTGATTTACACACACACGCATATATTTGAAGATGCTTGATGCAATTTAATGGAGGTTTTTTTAGATTTAAACGTTTAGAGATGATTAGACTTTGACTCTGTAGGTTTTATGAGTACAAATTTCATACTATATTCCTGCAATTGAAATGTGCGCTAGGTTAGGATCTGTATGCATATGTATTTGGATGTAATTGCAAGATATTAACTGTCTGATTTCTGAATTAGGGCTAGAATCTGAACAAGTACTTAATTAGTTTGTAACCAATGCTTGAATTCTGAATTATGTAGCTCTTGGTTTCATATAGGGTGATGTAGAATGGTGTGTTGGTTTTTTGTTCATCAGTTAGGAACAAGTATTTTTTTATTGTGCAGACATTTATATCACTTTAGAGGAAGATGAGACTGAACAGAGTACTATTTTGGATATCCTGTATCCAGTTGAACCAGAGCCCGTAAGCTGCCTATCATGCTTGGTTCTATAGAGTGGTTGTGTTTCATGTACTGCAGATAAAGTGTTTCTTAATTAGACCTAGTGGTCAATGAAATGCATATTAAACGATTTTACTTATATTCAATTCAAGAAACCACTTGCATCCATATTTGCTAGATTAAAACCCTTATTTGCTGATGAATTCGTCGAAACTCAACGGTATGATGTATGATTAACCTTACGGTTTACCATTTTTTTTACCATTTTTTCACGTAGAATGCAAAAAAAGGAATTTGCAGAGCTTATATCATCGGATTTATCGTCAGGCAGGTGCATTGAGATCCTTTTCAACTTCAAGTTTTTCATTTCAGGGGAATTAGAATTATCATAATCATGTGATTCGGATTGGTGTTTTGATTTTAACATAATCGTTCATGAAGGTGCAAGCGTCGATGGCTCCTGCTAGCTGAGTTACCAATGTCGTTGACGTTGGGCTTTAAGGTACAACCGATGGATCACTACACTAGAGAGAATGATGGTGAAAATTGTTGAGGTAATCAAGTGTTATCTATTGATTTTTTTTTCTTTTTCTTTTGTTTGTTAAGATAGTGATAATGCTGATGACTTGAAGTGTTTACAGTGGGTAATGGTGAGTGTATAGACACCCTTTTTTGTCAATTGGTTGAAAATTGTCTAAGATTTGTATGCATTATGATTTCTCATTTGACCCGTTAAGTCGTTTACCCAACGCAACCTGTTAGTTTATATTCCATCTGATCTACAGACGCGAAAAGAAGCCCTAGAGGCTAGAGGACCTCATGGTTTTCCGGTGACGAGCTCAGACGGGTCAGGAGGCGGCGCAACCACGGTTCTCGGGCCTGATGACGACATGTTGAACGAATCCGGCGAAGAGCTCCAGATCCGACATTCCAAAGGGTGACGGAGGTTAGGATTTCTTCACAAAGGGTGACATATCGTCTCTAATCATATGAACAGAGGTAGCAAAATCCTAGTTCTTGTTGTATTTATGAATACTAGCTCTTGTTATATTTATGAATAGTTATTCTGTGAATCATGGCGACAAAATAGTTTTTTAAAATTGTTGCTGAAGACCTGGTAGTTTATTTGGAAAATGAATAATCTACACTAGTTTTATACATTTTGTTACAATTGCTTAATTATTCACTAGTAATTGGTTTGAATTGTCATGTCGTAATAATTACAACACATTTGATGCATCATGCATGACAAATTTGCATAACTGCGTATTTTTTATTGTTATACTAGGTTTTCAAGGTATGATTAGATCTAAATAGTTGATTCTTTGGCTTAAATTGATTAGATCTAAATAGCAATACCATGGCAAAGCGTGGGATACATTTACTAGTTCTGTTATGATTTAAAGACATGTCCTTTTAAGACATCTTTTTCTTGCTCTATGTATCAAAATTAGTTGATGCTTTAACTCCATTTCTTACCTGTTTTTAAGTAGCCCCTTAAGATCTATTTTAATTGTTATGCTTTTTAGTCTATGCAAGAACGTGGCCCAGCTCAGATCAGTTACATCTATGCATTCTTAAAACTCTTGAAGCAGGATCAAATGTTGCTATTTTCGGTCTTGGAACTGTTGGTCTTGCAGTAAGTTATATATCATCATCATCATCATCATCATACTCAGTAAATCCCACCAATAGCAAAGCAAAGGTAGGGTCTGAGGAGGGTAAGATGTAGACAGCCTTACCTCTACCCCGTAGGAATAGAGAGGCTGCTTCCAGTGAGACCCCCAGCTCGATAGTAGTTTTGCATCAAGCCTTGGACATAAGGCACATAACACTCGGCAATCGGGACAAAGACCGATTAGTGCATGTACCCTTTTGTCTTTCAGCTATCAACGCCACCACATGATGCATGATTAACCGTCCTCCACTTTTAACGTTATTTTCACGAAATTAGTAAAATAACGTTAAAATTAGTGCACTTTTACTTTTGCCCCCCGATGGCCCACACATATATACATTATATGCGCATACCGCAAGCGAGGCGTATTGCAGTAAGTTATATAAAGATGATTTATCTTTACTTATCATAAATACGGATGTTTTTTTTTTAAACTGTATAAACTCGAATACCATTTGATAGGTAGCAGAGGGTGCGAAAGCAGCAGGTGCTTTGGAGTGCTGTCACAACTCACAAGGTAACATGCTCATTTTTAATTATATGTGATAATCATATTATACATTAAGATATCCATGAATATAAAACTAAGTTGAATAAACACAGGGGTGGGGAACATCAGTTATAGTGGGTGTTGCAGCATCAGGTCAAGAGATAGCAACCCACCCATTTCAACTGGTTACTGGTCGTGTTTGGAAAGGGACCGCTTTTGGTGGTTTTAAGAGCCGTTCACAAGTGCCTCAGCGTGTTGATAAGTTATTTTATAGGCAATGTCCTTTTTTTGTGTCATTTTAGAAGAACAAAAGGCTGATGTATCATTTGTTTATCAGTATTTTTTTGCTGATTTTCCTGCAAATTTTAGCCAAAAAAAACTGGATTTTTCCAGCTTTTTTTTTGTTTTTTATAAATATTCCGTCACAAATGTGTTGCAATTTTTTGATATTCCGTCACAAATGCGTTGCAATTTCTTGATATACAACATAGGAAATGCGTAGGAAATGCGTCACAAATTTCCGACACCATATTTCCGTAGGAAATACGTTAAAATTTGCGTAGTAATTGCGTAGTAAGTAGTTTCCGACGGGGCTTTTTCCAACATCAAGGTTTTGTTGCAAATCCGTAGCAAATGTCAATTTGTGACGCATTTGTGGCGGAAAAGTGTGTTAAAAATTGTCATTTTTCTAGTAGTGAGACGCGCGCAACAGCGTCGTTAAGTGCACACACAACAGTCGGACACGCGCAGCAATGTCGTTGAGTGCACAGGCAGCAGCGGTGTCGGACGCTTTAGCTTCAAAAAGTTCAAGCGGAATTAGAAAGAGAACGAGAGGCCCGACAAAACATAGAATCATGTTTCGAACAATTTCAACAAGAACGCGAAAAAGAGTGGGCCGACCAAGCGGCATGGCAAAAAAATATGGAAGAAAAGCTGAAAAACATCGGAAATAAGTAAAAACTCTCGTCTTGTTAAGTATTGGAATGTTAAAGAACGGATTAGTTTTGAGTGCTTTTAATTAGGATTTTTTGTGCGTTTTGGAATGCTTTAAATTTTTGGAATGTTTGGAATGTCTCGGAATGTTGCTTTAATATTTTTGGAATGTTTTAGAATTTTGCTGCAATTATTTTTGGAATATAATAGTAATTTTGCTGCATTTTTTTTCATAAAAATGGTTTTATTTAATTTCTTTAATTTGTTACAGTTTGTCACAAATTTGTAGCAAACAGTTGCAGGAGTTTTTTCTGAGTTGTAGGAAATTTGTGGCAACCTTCAATTTTTTTTTGAAGTTTGTAGGAATTTTGTCGTAACCTTTAAATTTTGTTTTTTTTTATTTGTAGGAATTTTGTCACAAAACTTAAAAAAACATTTTTTAAGTTGTAGGAAATTTGTCGCAACATTAAAAAATATATTTTTTATTTGTAGAAAATTTGTAGCAAAACGTTAAGAGAAGGTTTTATAATTTTGTAGGAATTTTGTCGCAAAATAAAAACAATTATTCTCATTAGTGTTATTAATTTTAAAAGTAAAATATCATAAAATACAAAAATAGGCATAATTGTGGAAGAATTGTAGGAAAAACATAAAAAAACGGTTTGTAGGTATTTTGTGGCAACTTTTGTGACGATAGATTTTTGTCGAAAATTTTGTCATAATTTTGTAGCTAACGTGATTTTCGACAATTTTATTTTGCACGAATTTTTTGTAGCAAATTTGGTTGTCACAAAGGAGGCAGTTTTCTAGTAGTGACCGGCCACTTTTCCATCACCCACGTCATCAACCAACACCACCGTCATCATCATAAACCAGCAACCACCGCCATCATCTTCACTATAAACCGGCACACCACCATCCCCATACCATCGCACCTGCAAAAAAAGAAAGAAAAATGTGGTTTGACCAAAATTCACCTAAGTTAACTAAATGTTTTGAATGGAGTTAGTGGATTGGATGAAAATGGCAAAAAATGACAAAAGTCAGGGACTAAAATGGCAGGAAAAAATTATTTGTACTAAAATGATAAGAAAAACACTATTTGGACTAAAGTGTCAATTTTTGTCAAACCTTAGATTGCGGGGTATGGTGGGGTGGGGGTTGGGCTTGGGTTGGGGCATTTGTTGACACGTGGCTTGGGGTGGCAGACATGGGGCGACCCACATTAAACAGGGTATGGTGGGGCGGGGGTTGGGGGCGTGGGTTTGGGTTTGGTGGGCTTCGCTGGGCCTCGTTGGGCTTCGCTCTTTGTATTTGTTTTTAATTAAAGAAAATTACATAAAAATTAAAGAAAATTACATAAAAAAATTTCCTAACGTTTATATTTGTTTTTTATCTCCTCTCATCTCCAAGACTATTTCCAACTCGTCACCCTTTAGGTGATCAATCGGCTGGGATAGAATTTTCAAATCCTCCCGTCTTTGTCTCTGGGCTTCTCTAGCGGCATCTCTAGCTTCTTTGCTCTTCCGAATTTTGGCCCTTTGTTGTTGGAAGACGTTGAATGTATCCATCTTGGATGAAATGTCATCCAACTGGTCGCTGTATATTCCTCTATGCAAGAGCGAACTCCAAGCTGAAGGTGATGCCGTAGCAGATCTTGATTTTTGAGCACGCCTTTTTGTGGCATCTCTTCCATACTCAGGCCGGTTTGGGCTTGGCGAATCATCAAAAAGGTCCTCAATCTCTTGATCTCGTGCATCAGATTGGGTTTGGGACGAGGCCCTCGACCTTTTGGAAGACGTGTTGCTTTCACTACCACTGGGGATATTCGCCCACTTTGGATGAAACTTACAAATCGCCCACTTGAATTTTTTTTTTTTTTTTTTAAGATAGCCATTGGCCAACGGCTAGCCCAACGGCTTCTTTGGTTTGTCCAATTAGAGCCCGCCATGTCAGCTTGGCCAGACCGCCCCACGCCCGGCTTGAAACCCATGCCCACCCGGGGTGGTGGCTTGGGCTTTTCCCCCTACCCACGCCCAAACTCCCGCCCCATACCCCGCAGTCTTAGGGACTAAAATGGCAATTTACGCTCGTGCCTATAACAGAATTTGCAACTTGAAAAAAAAGAAAGATCAGAATCATCAATTATATCTATAGGATCTGTAAAAGTTGACATTTTGTAGGATAATCGAGTGATGTTTCGAAAACCACACAACTCACTAACATTTTAAAAAAAAGTATGATATGAAATTGTTGTAGGAGTTTCAAAGCCACGTCTAAAAGAATCTTCTTCGACTACGTATTCAAGCCTCCCGTCAACGACTTCCCACTTGCCACCGGTGTAAACCACAAATCTAAGAGTCATATCACTTGAAAGTAAAACTAGGAGATAAATGTCAGTTGAAAATAAAACTTGGAGATAATTTTTATTTTTATGAGTGTTGGGTCCTCAGGGAGGGGCTCATGCGAGAACTCCATTTATTGTAAGAACCATGAGAACCACCACCTCTTATTGCGAGAACCGCGAGAACCAATGTGAACACAACCAAAAATGCCTAAAAATAGCTAAAAATCACACAAATTTTTTTTTTTTGATTTTTTTAATATTTTTTATGTTAAAATCGCTACTTTTCGAAGAAAAAAAAAATTAAATTTTTTTTTAAAATTTTTTTTTTGATTCGAAAAGTAGCGATTTTAACATAAAAAATATTTAAAAAAATATTTAGATTTTTTTTTTATTTTTTTAGATTTTTTGGGGGTTTAGCTTTTAGCATTTTAGCTTGGGGGGGGGGGGGGTTAGGTTTTTTGGGGGTTTTAGTTTTTAACTTTTAGCTTGGGGGGGGGGGGGGGTGAGGGGGGTTTAGGTTTTTTTTTTTGGGGGGGGGGGGGTTAGGTTTTTTTAGGTTAAGGCGTCGGCAGACTCATCACATGCGTCTGGTTGTACGGAACCTTCTTTTTCTAACCTAAAGCGTCTGCCAAACTTACACATTGTACAAAACCTTTACTTTTCAGAACTGGATGCATCAGCGGCACATGGGAAGCGTCGTAAAAAGGGCTTCGAAGACTGACACACGGGTTGCGTCAGCGATGCATGGGAAGCATCGCAAAAGAGCTTCGAAGACTGACAAACGGGTTGCGTCCGTGACGCATGGGAAGCGTCGCAATAGGGCTTCGAAGACTAACACAAGGGTTGCGTCAGCGACGCATGGGAAGCGTCAGGAAAGGCTTCAATACTAACACATGGGTTGCGTCAGCGACGCATCGAAGGCTTCGGGAAGGCGCATCGGAACTTGGTTGGCTTTTGCGTCAAAGATGCTTCACAAGCGTCCGAAAGACGCCTCGGAAAGGTCTGAGCCAGGTGCTTGGGATGAAGCCTGCCGCAAGCTGATGTGAAAGCGTCTGGAAGACGCCTCTGAAGCGTCCTTCAGAATAACAATAATTGCTCACATGTCAATCAGAAAATGAAAGACGCAATAATTGCCTCTGCAGACGCAAAAACTACCTCGGGATCTGTGATGGCCCGTTTCAAGAGCGCGAGCTGGCTATTTTCGCAAGTCATTGGTCTTTGGCCATTTTGATAATTTCCCTCCCATCTATTAATGTAGAGCCCTAATGTGAATGCTCTTATAATTCATAACAAACCCCATCAAATTTAAAAAAATCAAGAAGTTTTCTAGAAATGAGATTTACAAGAAATCTAGCTGCAGTACCTATCGATCAAATGACCCAATATCCACATAAATGACAAGACTTTATAGAGAAATATTGCAGCAAATGAACTTAAATCAAATGATCAAAAATCCACAAAAAAATAAAATAAATAAGTAAATAAATAAAAATTAAACATATATTTTTTTCAATACCTTCTTTGCTAATTAACACAATTGGTAATCCAAATAGGTTTTAGATTTATTCCGATGTAAACAATTGGTAATCCAAATAGGTTTTAGATTTATTCCGATGTAGTACAATCCTAAATAACTTAAAACTAATCAACACAAATCACATCATCACCTCGAATTGTTAATTTCAAAACTTTAAAATTCAAAAACTAATTTTAGTTCTTCAATTTATAAGCCCTACACACAAACACCAGTCACACTTGAGGAGTATAAAGCTTAAATAACTTAAAACTAATCAACTCAAACTAAAGCCAACCGGCATACAACTACAATAACCTCAACAACACAATATCATATCTAACTATAGGAGTAGAAATTGAAGCTAACCAGAACAATGTAGACTCATAAATTGAAACTAACGACCACCAAAAATAGAACCTCTTCGCTCACACTCACCGAAAAGTAACTCAGAAGTCTGAGATGAGGAACTTTCACATCGAAGGAGCCAAAATAAAAGTAGAAATCGCACCTGCTTTGCTCAGAACCGGGCAAAAATTGAGTGAGGAGAAGGAAGGAATGAGCAAACAAGCAACGGATTGTGGTGGTTTATGTCATTCGTTAATTTAATTGGTCAGTGGTCATAGGTTCAAACCCCCTTTTTTTCTTTGCTCCTATAGGAAAAAAAAATTCCATATGGTGCATTAATACCTTGTTCACTAGCCACTGGATATCATATATATAACTGAGTACAGGATCAGAAACCATTCTTAAAAAAATAAAAGAACACCTATATATGAGATTGTGTAGACCATATATACAAAAAAAAAAAAAAAGTTTAGTCTTATATGAAGAAAGTAATGTCAAGTTGGCTTTACCATTTTAGGTACATGATATATTAGACAGCTAGTCTTCTTGATAAACTTCTTAACCAACTAATCCTGTCTACGACCACCCTGCTGGGAAAGGGGTAATGGATAGTCCGGTAAGTGAACATCCCCCGCCTTCGCAATCTCACGAATGGATGCCATCATCCAATCACTCTGCTGCTTTAGCTCCGCGAGCATCCCCGTAACACTATCATCCCCGACCTGCTGTCGGGGGTGCTCTCTCGGGAATACAAAAGGCGACCCTCTATCTAAAAACGGTGGTCAAAACACTATATGTTAACACTGATTTAAATTCTAGCTTTATCAAGTTGTTAAACATTATTACAGAAACTATATTAAATCTAATTATTTGAATGAATCAGTTTAGATTTAAAAATGCAATACCTTGATCAGACTCCATCGGATTGTTCTTTTTATCTTCAGATATTTCACCACAATCTGAAATTTGTAGCAGACCTTCTGATGACGACGAACACTTCCTTTGTTTCTCCCTTTCATCTCCATGTTCTTTTACTCCATCAGAAGAACTAGCTCTCTTCAAAGATTTTTTATTTGTGCCTAAAAAAGGTGGTCAAAACAAGTTCGGGCCAATACAGCATATGTTGGTATTCTTTTTTTTTTCTAGCTTTTATATGTAATCATCGTGTTAAACGAGATTACAGAAAGAACATTATTTGAATGAACCAATTTAGGATTAATAATGCAATACCTTGGTCAGGCTCATCCATGAGATTGATCGTTTTGCCTAGAGAAGTTTCATCACCAGCTTCTGATGGCGGGTACTCGCTTTGTTTCTCCTGTTCTTTTACTGGCTCTTCAGAAGAACTAGGTTTCCCCCAATATATATTCCTTATGCCTAATAAGTCAAAACGGTAGCATTCTTTTTATTTTCCTAGCTTAATTTATGTGTTAATTATCTGAATTTAGGATTAGAAATGCAATACCTTTATCTTCAAAAGCTTCACCACAGTCTGTAATTTTAACCTGCCCAGGTGTTCCTAGCTGTTCAATACGACGGATAGTTGATGTTCCTTCTATAACCTTACCGAAAACAACATGGAAACTGCCATCCATATAACAAGGGTTAGGAGGAACACAATGACTAGTTGAAAATTCAAAGGCCTATAATCAAACAACTAAACCCATTATTTATTTAGCCCTTGAATGTTGATTTTGGAAGACGCTTCCTAAAAGAGAAATTGACTTGAAATGGAAAGTACCCATCAAGCATTTTTATAGGCCTGAAGGTTATAAAGAACCGAGATCCATTTGTATCTGGGCCGTTATTTCCCATAGATAGCATGCCAGGCGCAGTTGAAAACTCTCATCTACACAAACAGCGGTTAGAAAGTATTAGTACTGATAACATGAGTTATAGGTACTAAGAAAAACTTAAAATTGCACCTTTGAAATGTTCTCCGTAGATGCTTTCCCCACCTGTGCCTGCAAATGCAAACCATGAAAAGATCTCAAATCTGACGGAAAACAAGATTTAAATAAAAAAAATAATACAAACCATCTATTTTCCCAAGGAGATCACCTCCCTGCAACAAGGAGAAACAGTTAATACACAGGCCTAAGCCTTACAAGTTGAATAGGTATTTGATTGAGATAGGCATAAGAACATACTTCAGCCAAAAAGCCTTGATGAATATTTTGGAATACAGTTCCTTTGTAGTGCAATGGTTTCTTGGTATGTGGTCCGATCCCCTTAGTCCCTACACGTATAATAATAATAATGATAACATATGAATTGTAATTACAGCAAATGCTTCTAAGATCTTATAGGCACGTGTGCGTGCGGAGACACACACCTGTGCAGAGTAGTCGAAAATTCTCAGCGGTTTTAGGAACGATATTAGCAAAAAGCTGCAAATGAATGAATAACGTCCGTAATGCAGCTGCATATATATTGAAGAAACAAACATAGATACATAGTATGCAATAAATAATAATAAAGTGACCTCGATTATCATTCTTTCAGGGCGACCTCCATTGATGGATATATCCAAGAACACACGAGGGTTGTCATCCCTGCTCACATCTTGATCTAAGCCATGCAATCAATCAACATTATTGTTAACTACATAATAAATGAATAAGATGTAAAGTATTATTATTATTATTATGCTGTAATCAATAGTAGAATGAAGATGAGTGAGTTTAAATCGAATTTTGTCAAATATCGATAGAACCCTAACCCTAGTAGTTGCAGAAGGGAATAAGCATGTAAACTTCCAACACAGATATTCACGATCGAACGCACGCGGTATAATCATTGAAATATTACAAACGCCGTCATTACAAAATAAGAGAGAGAGAGAGAGAAGAAACCGATACCGTCATCGGCATCGATTATAGCACCGGTAAACGGCGAAATACGAGTGCGAGACGACATTCTTCCTTCTCTTCTCTGTTCGGCCGGTTCGTTCGTTCCCTTGTGCGTTTTTTTTTTTTTTTTTTTTTTTTTTTTTTTTTTTTGTATATGATGATGATGTTGATGATCGATAAATCTGTATATATAATGGGGTCTTAGAATGGGTCGGCTTAACTAGTGGTGGGTTGGGCTGAAAAGCGGGTCGAAAATGTTATGTTTGTATTCATGTTTGTTTATTAAAATCACTAGGCTATCACCCGGGTGCAACCCGGATTGAAGAAAACTATTTAAATAAATAGTTTATTTAACCCATTATTTATTTAGCCCTTCTATAACCTTCCCGAAGACAACATTTAAACTGCCATATAACAAGGGTTAGGAACAATGACTAATTGAAAATAAATAGATGATACGTTTATATTTATGGGACCCCTTGTTTGTTTATCTATACTATATAATAAAAGAAACCACTTTAGGGACACGTGTCATCATATTAGTCCTTCTCTTATAGATAATTATTATTTTAGTTTAATCTCTTCTAATTAATTATAGATAACTCTCCTATTAAATATTATTTAGTTTAATAACTTATGAATAATTATTATTTAGTTTAATCTCCTTCTCATTTATAATATTACACGTGTCATCATATTAGGCCTTCTCTTATAGATAATTATTATTTTAGTTTAATCTCTTCTAATTAATTATAGATAACTCTCCTATTAAATATTATTTAGTTTAATAACTTATGAATAATTATTATTTAGTTTAATCTCCTTCTCATTTATAATATTATTTATTTGAATTAATTAGAGTTAATTACTGTTTTCGTCCCTGTGGTTTGTCAAAAATCACTATTTAAGTCAATTTGTTTAAAAATTGTGATTTCAGTCCCTATGGTTTCACTTTCGTAACTATTTCATACCAATGAAAGGATACATGTTATTTATTGAAGTCCTCTATTTTTTAGTCTGTTTCTCTCTATTCTACTTAATTATAAATAATTAATATTAATTAAAAAATAATTATAAAATTTAATTTAATATAATTTTAAACAATTCGTATAGGAGATAATATAATATTTGAAATATTTATTAGATTTCAAAATTATTTATTCTGAAATTAACAAAAGACGTACACTAAATATAAATTAATATAATGTAAATGCTTTATTTATTTTATTAAACTAAAGTAGATAATTGTAGAATCTATTTCAAAAATGTTTATAAGGGGTAAACAAAAACATTAATCAATGTTTATTGGTTCTATACTTTTATTTTCGTGTCCAACTCTAAACTCAAATACGGTATCCACTATGTTTACGTGACATTTATAAGAACCATCACCGCAGTCATCTCATCCATCATATATCGAGTATATCCGTTAGTTTTTTTAAAGATATATTTTTTTATTAGATTCATTCAACCCGTGTAATAAACGAGGTTTTTTAGAGATATAATTTTTTTATTATTTACTATACAAAATTACATTTATGCAACTCGTGTAATACACTGGGTTTTTAAAAAACGTAACTTTTTTATTATGTGGTATATAAAATTAGATTTATTCAATCCGTATAATACACAGGGTATAAAGATATAACAAGATATAACTTTTTATTGATTGTTATATAAATTTACATGTGTTCAACCCGTACAATACATGAGGTTCTTAAAAATGTAACTTTTTTCATTATTTAATATATAAAATTAAATGTACTCAACCCGTACAATACATGGAGTTCTTAAAGATATAACTTTTTTGTTATTTAATATATAAAATTACATTTATTCAACCCATGTAATAAACGAGATTTTTAAAGGTATATTGTTTTATTATTTGGTATATAAAATTACATTTATTCAACCCGTGTATTACACGGGGTTCTAACCTAGTTTACATATATTATGAATACTCAAGGGTTCAGATATTTAAATTGTATTAAACACAACTGTATATATAATCTTTAAAATGTATAATGCGTAATGAATAAAGTATATTAATCCTTTTATCCAGGGCCGTCTTCGAAAATCCATGAACAATTTTTGGCCTTGTGCGAGTAGAAGAAAACGCGCATCTATAATATAAAGTCAATAACCCAGATTTAAAAAAGAGAAGATCAATATTTAATTGAATATTTAAAAAAGAAAACATAAGAATAAATGAAAAAAATGACCGCAAAAATATAACTTAAAAAAAAAGTATATTAATATATATATATATAAAGTTAGAAATATATACAAACTAGTGGGATCAAATATGCGCGTTGCGTGGGGGAAAAACTTTGTCTGTTTTGATGCACTCGTTAAGACAAACGAAATAAAAAATCCAAAAATTTAAACGTGTTACCTGTTCGCTTTATTAGTTGTTGTAAAATAAAGGGAAAAAACCATTTAAAAATTTATTTAGTTGTATTTAATTTAAATAATAAAAGATTTCAGTTTCTAACTGAAAATGAAAATCTAGATTTGAAACGGGGAGAAAACGCAAATACAGTAAGAAAACGAAAAAAAAACAGTAAAAAAACAAGAAAAACAAAAATATTAGGTGGGAAAGAAAAGGAAATAAAATAGACTGATATGCCTTTTGCAAGAATCAAACTTGAGAAAATTGATCAACTCTTTTAAGTGAACCAGAAAAACCACCAGAGCAAGCTTCCGATTGTTAAAAAACTTGAAACATAATGTTTATATACACACTTAATCTATAATAAAAAAACAAATTTGGCCTCCCGGAGGGACTAGCCCTGAGCGGTGGCCCACCCGCCCCCTCCGAGCCGGCCCTGCTTTTATCACTCCAACAAAGGTTAGGCATCACTAACACATCAAATAGTGGTGGATTCTTTACCCAACTTCATATAAAAAAAATAATGAGTTGTAATAATCTTATTTAGATAAGATTTTAGGATGTACCGTCATACAACAATTGCCAATGACAACTTCCTCGTATTTTATCTTAGGGTACTTCTTAGCAACCACCCAACAACACTATTAAAAATAGCAATTTAGCATAATTAAACATAATAAGATCAATACAGATCTATAGCATCTCAAAATAATAAATTAAAACCTTTAAAAAATAAACCATTAGTATTTTGCATGATGTTAGCTTTGTGTTTAGCTAATACTCTATCTCTACCCTTAGCTTTAGCATAGTGAAAAGCATATTCAGCGACCCATACCCCCGACCATTGGAAGGATAAGACTATTTTTTCTGGATCAAAAAACTCGGATGTATTGTCCTTCCAATATAAAAGTGTAACAAAGCCAATGAGTAGATATGTACAGTTATATTTTCGAATATAAAAGTGCTGCGACAGGTTCTACTTTACAGGTTATCCTCGCGCTTCCTCTTTCTGTTGGAAACTGAGTTTCTTTGTTTGCAAAAAAATATAGATTATCACAATAATATTTAAAAACTGGGAGTTATCATCAACAAATTGTTTTCAATAAATATTAATGATTCAAAAGTTTTACAACTCGATCAACTCTACAAACTCACCCTCAGCTGATCACACAAACAGATAAGTTCATACAAGAGAAAATGTGATGGTGTGTGATGTGTGATAAATAAATCACTAACATGATTGATCCATTTATACACAAGTACGAAAGCTTTGTTCCGAGATCAGCTGACATCACCCTGATAGTGACATCTAACATTCCTAACAGAAAAGATTCTCGGATATTTGCAAACATATTAGCAATCTTATGATCTGTTCTAAACTATACTAAACCTTGTTGAAATAAAGTACTGTTACATTGAATAAACATTGTCTAAGCTATCCGCTGATAAAGTTGTCCAAACATCTGTTTGGTCTAACAGATGTTTGGTCTTCTTCATACGACCTTTGCTTGACCAGAGCTTTGGGTTTTCAACAGATGTTTGCCTTCAATAGTTGTTGTACTCATGAACAGCGGTTCCAAGTCTTCATCAGATGTTAGCCAAGCTCTTGAACAGATGTTCTGAATAGGTGTTCAAGATTCATTATCTTTAGGGAGAGTTCGATTCAATCGGTTGCTTATTTCTTGATAAGTGGATCATGTTATGGCTTTTGAATATCATCTGTTTAATTGTAGGTCCAAGAATCTCCCCCTAGAATAGATGATGCCATAACAGATTTTTATTGAATCAATTTTTATTTATCTTCTTCAACATACCCTTGACTTGAGCTTTGAGGCTTTTCTAAAATCTTTTGGATAATGAATCATCAGCATCCCTTTCGAGTGGAAGATCCAGTAGATCTTGTAGATCTTCAATTTTAAAGCTCATGATGTTGTTCATTGAAGTCTTTTGCACTTCCTCATTAGCTCTGACCAGAGTCAATTCATGGCTGGCTTTATCAGCAGACCACTTTTGAATTTTTGAAGCAATGGGGTTTGCTGGGAGTGATGTTATTGGAAGAGTTGAAGGGAGTTGCATTCCCTCAACTTTTCCTAAAGGATCAGCCTGATCAGGAAGTTCATAATCAATCATGTTTTTTATTGCTTCTTTCAAGATATCTTCTTCAAATTTTGTGCATCCTTTGCAGACATGTCCTTCTGTCTTTTAATGTGGCTTCTCACCATTGAAGAAGCTTGACTTGCAGATGTAAAATTATATTTGATGGCCTTTTATTTGATAGGTAAGTCTTCAAAGTTTGGCTTTCTTGGGACGGACGGATCTCTAGCTCTTAAAGCTTCAAGCTGTTTGTAAGTAGCCCTGATTGTTGGCTCATCCCATTTTGCCATTGATCATTTAATCTGATAGTGCCATATTTGGCAGCTACCATCTATTCCTTCATTCTGGTTAGCTCTTGTGCTTTTATGCTAACAGGTTTTTTTTACCTGCAGCCCAGTTGGGAAGAGTGGGCTTGATAGTTTGATTGAGTTTCATCAGCTCTATTCTGGCTATTTCTTCTAGCAGAGCCTCAACTGACCATCCGGTGAATTGAGCTTTTGAAGCTCTGTAGGGCTTATTCTTCATGATGAAATCCAGATAATCTTCTCTTAAATCCTTTGAGATTAGGGTTGCTAACTGGTTCATGAGATGCCTTTTGCCTTTTGAGTTCATCATTGGATTATTTATTTATTTCCTAAATAACATATGTGCGCTTAAGTAGTTGAATAATAAGAATACTCAAAAGTAAAATAAGTTAAAAACTAAAAGGAGATGAACCTTTATCTATATTATATTATAATACATATTAAATGCAAAAGAATAAAAAAATAACTTTACATGATTTTTAAGACGTTAATTAGTTACAACTTCTAAAACATATAACAACTTTCACCCACGATTTTTAAACGTTATAACTTTTTCTACGTTAATATTTAAGAAAAATATATACCATAAAAATCAATCATTTTAATTCTATTTAATTTAACTATAGTATTGCTATTTTTTAATTAAAAAAATCATGTAACTACCAGTTTCTGTCTTCTTTGCCATATCAGCGGATACCCCTCTAGTTAAATATATATTGACCATTTAAGAGATAAGTTCGTGAAACCATTAGCAACAACTTTACCTATGATTCTTTAATTTTGGAATAATCGAAATACAATTATTCTTTTAGGGGTGGGTTCATTGGGGAACTACAAAAAGATAGCTAATTAAGGAACTAGGAAACATTGGTAAAACATGTAACCAAACTTATAAAAAATATTCACTTTTACATGTAAAAATCTTGTTTTTACCTAATTTTCTTTAGATTAATAGTAGAAGCCGTTTTAATAAGCAAAAATTTTAAAAATAGAGAAAATAAAAAAGTTTTAAAAACAACTAAAAGAGTTCCAGAAGATATTTTATTTATTTATTTTTTTGTTTGAATGACATGTGTTTATATGCAAAATCTAAAAAAGAACAATATAAAAATGAATTTTGAATGTAAAAATGAGATTTTTAAAGGGTTTTTACATGTAAAACTAAAGTTTTATGATTTTTCACTATCTTGTGGTTCCCAGTGAACATCATCCTTGTTCTACCATACATATTAAAGATCTTATCTTTTGTTCATATATAGTTCTAACTAGATGTGCATCCCGCTGCGATGCGATAGGATCTTAAAATTAACAAAACGTTGAATCAAGCCGAGGCATTCCGTCTCTACTTTTATTTAGTTCAAGATCTTAGAATCCATTAACCGTTTAACGAAATGTTGAATCGAGATCCTTTATGTACACACATTCTTATGGATAACTATTTGTGCCATAAGGTTCTATCCAGGAGCTAGAAAACGTGGTGCTTTTCACATGAAACATGCCAAATGACATCTAACATTATTTTGTCAAACCTTTAACCTTCAAATCAATTGTCCAAGGAACATAAATCTCACCAATTTAACCAAATAAAACTTTGAATCTTTCAACTTCGTATATGAACTCATTATATCAAATACAAATTTAAAAGCAAACAAAAATATTAGCATACTTTTTGTACAATTATCATTAGAACGCCTCACTTGAGCTACGATGTTCTTTCCGCAACCTAACCATGTCCATTTGTAGACGAATGGAGAACACACCAACCAATCTTCATTCTGCATGTATCTCGAATGAACTAAAACATGATAAATGACAAATTAGCATGAATCACATAAAACAAACAACAAATTTTTCTGTAAACAACTTACCATGGCCTAAGGAAACCTATAAGTCATAGTAAATAAAGACCAGTTATCAAGATTCAAGAACATAGACATAAACCGTAGTGAAGACTTCATCAAACTTGAAACTGGCTATTTACCATTAATATTAAAAAAAACATTTACAAAATTTGCAGTTATGCAAAAGAATAATATTCATGAACCATCGTTTTCTTTTAAAAAAAACTTTATAGTCAATACAAACTAACAATTTTGAATAAATGAATTACTTGTTCAAACCAATTGAAACCACCAATCCGATCGAACCAGACAAAACCCCTAATTCGGATCATAAAATTATTAAGGTCATAACCACAAAAAAAGACCTTAAGAGAACAACCAACATGTCCAATTTCTGTTTTTTTGTTGTTGGATGTTAAAGGCTTCTCCTCACTACCATGCTTTGTTCATACTGGCATCCATCACAGGGGAACAGCCCTGCAATAAATTTATTAAAGATCAGAACATCTAGGTTTATTCAACATAAAACATATGCACAAACATAATTCTATTCTATATGAATTTATATATCGCATAAAAAAGTGACCACAAATTTAAAGGTGAATCTTCATTGAGCATTAAATTGAACACCAATTTCAAGCCTAGACCTGACTTACCTTGCTACTGTCCCGTACCTCAGATCTCCAAAATCATCTAGTACCTCCTTCAATTGGCAAAGTCACATTATCGAGTATAAGTACAAACTAAAAGTAAATTTAACCGACTGTAACTATTTGTTTATTGCACAAAATATTCAAACTATTGATACACATGATTCAACAACTAAACCCTAAAACCTTAAAACCCACTCTCCTGTAACACCTCGAAAATTCCTGTCCAATAAAATAAAGACACGTGTCCTATAAGATAAATGTGTCAGAAACCCGGATCAAGTTAAAGATGTATGGTAGGATTTAAAGCGTCGACATGTTAATTATATACCTCTGAGCGACCTTGTTATAAATCCCAAGTCCCAAATCTATATTATAAACATCTGATATACATTCAAATCTGGTTAATACCAGTAATAATTGATTCGAATTGCAAAGATGGGATCCTATGAGAACGTATGCGACAAACCTTCATTCATGGCCCCTTTAAAAAAAAGAATCCAAGGAAATTTTAAAGCATGGCAAGGTGGTCATAACTGTTCAGACATGATCAAGTGGCCCCATGCTAATAATAAAGGCCCTAAATTGTAATATCAAAGTTGCATGGTCAAACTCAAGAGATTCTCAAGTTTTTGTCTTCTGGCCATCGGTTATGGACCGTAAGGGCTTAGCCTTACGGTCCGTAAGGATGTCACCTGGGCGATGGTTTTTGAAAAGCGGATACGGACCGCAAGGCCTTAGCCTTACGGTCCGTAAGGCAGTCCCATCATCAGAAACATGACAGGTGCCTGTTATATCAAGTTAACCGACTTATTTTGCTAGTTTTCAATACCATGTGCAACCCCAACTGGTTTTTAGAGTATAGGGACACTTGGGATGCATCAAAGATCAATTGTAGACTTGCTTGGCATGATCTAGTGAGATTAAACTCACTATATAAGGACCCATTGTTGCAAACTTTGAACACTGGCACTTGGAAACATCATAACTTCATTCCTGGAGCACAAGATCAGTCCCTAAGCATCATTAGTCGTGCATTAGACCTTGAATAGGAGACCCGGTAAAAGCTATGTTCACTTGCTTGTTGTGATTATTACTTGCAAAGGTAAATACTTTTAACTTATTTTCCCTATACGGGCTTGGGGTACGGTATATAAAATACCGCTTGGTCGGGCATTGAATCTTTAATCGTATGATGGTTAATTTATTGAAATGACCCGTTTAAATTGTTTTGTTTGCTTAAAGCCTTTGGGGGGTTAATGACCATGTCTCGGATATCCTTGGCATCATTCAAGAAATGGCCACGACCTTAGCACGCGCGTGTAGGCGTACACTCGCTAGTGCATATATAAATAATGTGGTATAACCGCCGGTTACGGGAATAACCCGCCGCGGGACTATATCATGTGGTGTGTCTATTAATCTTTAACCCGGTGTCAATCCGGGCTACTGAACGTATAACAAACATGTAATTCTTTTACAAGTTTATATATATAAATAATTATCCCAAGTTATAAAATGTTTTGTGCCTTGTGCAATTAAATCAACTTTCTAAACCTTTTCAAAATGAGTCATTTGATTGTATTTACCAGTGTAAACTGACGTATTTTCCCAAAAAGATTAAGTGCATGTACTACTAGAAATAAGTTGGCTTTCTCCTTAGCATCAATAAGAGTCTCGCAAGCTTGGATGCATTTCAGTCTGTTGAACAATGTTTCTTTTTATTTGATCCACCTGTGGATTATTTTCAACTATCTTGTGATACTTAATATTACAATTTTATTTGGTTGAAATGAATCTATCTTTTGCTTCCGCTATGCATTTAAATATTGTGTTGTTTAACTATAATGATATCAACTACGTCACGATACTCCCCCACCGGGCCCACCGGTAATACGTGAAAATATCGGGGTGTGACATCTCCAAATTCAATTTCTTAGTCAAATCAAACACGGTTTAACACAAACAAACATATAATCATCAAAACAAATTAACACATGGCCAAATGGAGGTACGATAGCAAACCAAAATCGAAAACTATACTGACATTTAACACATTACAGAGATAAAATCACAAACTGAAGAATCCTAACTGGATCTTTGTACTGATTTGAAAGAACGCTTAAAAAACGGAAAACAACAAACCCTAACTGATCCAAAATAAAACTCACCGGAGGTCACAGACGAAACGGAGAGACGGCCAAAGTATAAACGTGGAGCCTTCACTACAAAGCAAATGAATTACCACCAATAATTTTCTCTTCAACGTTGTTGTAGAGATCTTCGGCTGCGTAGCCATAGCCTTAGCCGATGAAGCCGCCGACAAGAAACCGGGTAGTAACATGTCACGGCCCTCGACCCAATTACCTGGTCCGGAAGCTGTGGAACAGAAACCCGTGGTATTGGTGGTTGATTTGGCAGCGAAAATTTTAACAGGATCGTTTAAATTGAAAACACTCGATTATTTTATTATAAGTTTCGGGACAAACCCCGTATTTTACAATAATGGAATTTCACTGGGAAATCCCCTGATTACAAAAACATGTTTATTTATTTACTGAGCCACTTCATTCAAGCTGGAGTGCTACGCGGCACTTTTCCTTGTTCATAGTAAATCACCTGAAACATGTTTAAGAAGATTTTATCAACGGGGAAATACTAGCGAGTCAATCAATTTGTACAAAACGACACATTGTTATAATTTACAGTATTAAGAGTTTTTACATTTGCCCCTATCTTATAATTATCTGGTCCAGTTGTCACTAAACCGGATCTATGATTGTGGACATATCACTAATTAGGCTCGCCCACCTAAGAGTGATAAATCAGTAGTAATGTGCACAATAGCCCCACTTACTGCTAGTAATTACATATTTGCAAAGACTTAATCCTTGTAATTATAACTGGAAAACATTTAGGTTTTTACAAAGTAATTTTGATAAAAACAGAATGACACACATTGCAAGTTTAAACGGACAGAGTCTGCCTACTGATCAAGCCTGGCAACCTAGTTAAATAATGCAAACGAAACTAGGTTAGTAACTTAATACAACATTTACGACAAGTTCACAAGATCGAAACCCTCACGACGAATGACAAAGTATAGCCCGTATTCAGGCATCACTTAAACATCCATCGGATCGGTTTTAATCGACTGGACATTGCATCTTAGCAGTGATCGAGTTATTACCCTGTTGTCGCAGCAGAGGTTCGGGATTTTGATTGTTTTTGAAAAAAACAGTGTATAACTAAACGTACGTAGCTCAATTTTTCGTCGTAACACACATTCCATGCAAGTGCCAAACCCCTGATATATATACTGAAATTTGACATCCCCCGCGTGTCGCGCCAGGTCCCATAGACCCTGGCGCGTGTCGCGACAGCGACCCACCTAGGCTAGGGGTGCCTGGTGTCCGGGGTAGCCTTGCTGAGGTGTTAAAACTTGAAAATTCGTTTTATTTTTCGTTTTATGTGGATAACCATCAATTAAAGGATACCCCCTTGAGTTTTAGGGGGCCCTGATCCTAGTTTTGCCTGTTTTAAGATTTATGGGTCGCGCCATACCATTTGGGGGTATCAATTAGGGTTTCCTAATGTGCATTATTAAAATAAGAAATAACAATTTTGGAAAGGGTTGTTACATAACCATTACCCATTGTGTTCATAAAACTCATCCGGCTAGAAACCACCATCCATCGCCGCTAGCAGCCGGAATTTGTTCAGATCCTTTTCTCCCCTGAGTCTCTTTTTGTGTGTGCCACTCATCGTTCGATTGATCACACAAGCATTAAATCCGTAATCCATTAACGAGAAAGCTTCAATCTCCCCTTAGAAATCACCCAATCTATTGTTCTTAACCATAAAAATCGCCCACAAACAATTTTGGTTCGAAAACAATGTGAAAGATAATGAAAAGTCACTCCAAAAGTTGATTATAAAGCTAAACAAAAAATCTGCGTCTGCCTCCACCGTAAGCTACGAGCAAGCTTCTGTATCATGGTGCACAGTTTTGGGTCAGGGTCTGGTGGCTACCGTAGGCTACGGTAGGCTTCAGCTAAGCAATTTCGTTTTCTTCATAACTTTCTCATTTCAACTCCATTTTCTTTGCTGTTTTCGCCCACGTTTTCTTAATTTCAACCTCTATCATGTTATCTTCTTAATTCTTCAATTTTAATAAATTATTTTCTCCATTTATGCTGCGTATTCCTTCGCGTACCCCATTTCCTTCCATTTTAAGCTCCCATTTGTTCCATGCTTCTTATTTGCACCTCCTTTGCTCCTTTAATCTGCAATCATCAAATTCGTCGTAGTCATCTAGATTCACCAATTTAAACATCAAACATATCAATTTCTTTCTTATTTAATCAACTTAAAGATCTTCCTACGGTTCACCCGTCAGTTGTAACACCTAAAAAATAACAAATTATATGATTATAAGTAATTGTACATTTATGTATATGATTATATAATACCCTTGAATAAAACTAAAAGTATAATAACGAGGAACAATTAACCTTGTTAATAATGTGTTTTGGGTTAATTAAAAATAATGAATGGTGGGTTCTATAACCAAATCGAAACATGAAGGACTAAAGTGGGGCAATTGGAAACTTTATTGAATTAAAAGAAGATGAAAACAAAACACACACGTATGTGTGTGTGTGCGACCGACCTTACGGAGATAGAGGGAAATGGGGAACCAAATTCCTAAAACCTAATTCATCTTCTCCTATCAAATTGAACTTGAATTGAGATCAAATTGAATGCATGAGCTTACATTATTGATCAGCCAAGCTAGGAAATCATAAGGTATGTTGAAATTTTGAGTTTGGTGAAGTAGAGAATGTATATGAACACCATGATTTGCAATTCGTGAATGGATTGTAGAATTTATGGTGAAATAAATAGTGTGTACATGCTTAGAGACTAGCCCTTTTATGAAATTGTGAAACAAGTGCTATGAATCATGTGTTTGGATTATTAGTCATTATTGGATGTTAATTTGATCTTACTGAGCATATTGATTTGATGAAATAAGAATCTATGGTTAAAGGATGTTTACTTGAATAAATAGAAGTAGCATAAAAGTCATGCCCATAAGGTATTTGACAATATGCTTAAGTGAAAATTTGATGTTGATAATGTATGGAAAATATATGAAGAGAACCTTGTGATTGATTGCTGGCAAGTTTACATGCCATAGGCTTGAACTATGAGTTCCTAATAATAATTGGGTTGCACTATTTAGGCAACTCGAGTGGAGCTTCGGAAGGTCAATTCGGGGCGGATACGCGCTTAAAAGGAAAGTTTTAAGGTACGTGGCTTTATGCTTCGTAGTATTTCATTAAATAATTTTTGTTATTGATGTATGTTGAATGAGGAAGTAACACTCATGAAGTTTGGTTTGTTCATAAGTGATGGATTTCACACGAATAACCAAACGGGACAAAAATAAAGAATAATGATATGTTTGGTTTGTTCATAAGTGATGGATTTCACACGAACAACCAAACGGGACAAAAATAAAGAATAATGATAAGTTTGGTTGTTCATAAGGGGTCAAAAATAAAGAATACTGAAAAGTTTGGATCGTTCATAAGTGATGGATTTCACACGAACAACCAAACGGATCGATAGCGTAAACAGAGTAACGGGAACACGGATTATAAGATGGTGAACCCAAGGAATGGGTCAAAATATGGAGGATTTGAATTTCTCAAGGTAAACAAAAGTAAATTTAAGTTTGGCCAAAGTTAGCCAAAAGGTTCAAACTAGTGCGGATGCAAACCGGGTAACGGGAGCGTAAAACGCAAGTTTAGTAAGCCCGGTCAAGGGGTAAAGTTGTAAGGAATTAATCCTTACCATAAGGTGTGGATATTATAACTTAAATGCTTAAAGAGGAGAAACGGGTCGAATAATTATACGCATAAACCGGGTAACGGTGGCGTGTTTCGTAAAAGCTAAGAATCCGGGTTAAGGATTTTGAGTAAATTACATAGATAAATATTTTACAGTCAATTAGAAACAAGTTGCAAGAAAAAACGAATGAGTATCTAAGAAGTTACAGAGTTTTTACATAAAAAGGGCAAAACTGGAAAAAACTGCAGCACCACTTTGACGTAACCTACGGCTGTCTGCCGTAGGCTACGGCAGAAACCTGGTGTTGTGATGTTTGGCCGTAAGCTACGGCAGCCCAGCCTTAGCTTACGACGGGCTAGTTTGGCAAAATTTTTATTTTGATGTTTTGGGCAATTGGGTTTATTTAGATACTTTATAAACTCCATATAACTAATGTATTTGACGATTTATGAAATCTAGGTGTATTTCTGAAGTCTTGGATGCATGATCAAGCCTCGTGAGGAACCGAACACAAACTAAGAACAAGCTTCTGCGTTTTGTCTAGTTGTTTATGAAACCGAACATTGCTAACATGTAATGCTATTTTGAATATTGATGAAATTTTAACTAGCGTACAATGGCGTATAGTCCTGTATTTGCATTTTGAATATATAATTGCAAATCTTTTATAAAATTTTTAGTTAACTAAGACCGGGTCTTACATCAGTAAGCCGTTATTAGTATAGATAAATTCTTTATGGATATCAAGGAGTGGATGTAACGTGAGTATGTTAACATATGTCCGGATCACTATCAACCTTTGTGTTTATGTGTTTGATTTCTCGTTACAGTCAACCAAGTTTACGACAAGAAATATATTTCAACAATAAAATGTATTACAAACATTGGTTATTGAATTTAAGATAATCTATGCAAGCCCCCTATAGGTCTTTACCCTGATGATTTAGAAACAATCACATTCCCATGGTTTAATGTACTTCTCATACGTAACGAGTCCTAGCTCATTCCCATGGTCGATAAATATGTTGGGATTGCGTACGTAACGAGTCACTTATTAGGAAATAAACATGCGTTCTAAATCTATCTAGTTAACCTCTGAATTGCAAAACGACATGAAGCTGTTGACTCGTATGTTACCGATATTGTAATTGTAGTTAGCGAAACATTTGGTTTTTACAACTATTAATCAATTAGTTGGTTATTAAAATATCGTTTTAGATTTGATGATTCTATTCCGACTGCTTGTCACATTCATCTCTCTAAGGTATAGAGATTTCTCTCATTTACTTTACAATTAAAAGAAATCATTTTCCTATTTTGTGAAAAAAAAACCCTTATGTTTTCAACATTTTTTCCAACATATGTTCTGTTAAAGGATCATAAGTTCATAACACTTGTCAATTTAACAATTATGCATATTTAGCAGTGTAGACAAATAAAAGCTCACAAGAATACAAGAGATACATGTTAGTTTTTGTCGACTTCATACATTACATATTAATTATTAATTATTCCATCAAGAATCCTTAACATAACCAAATAATACACTACAAACGAATAAATTATTTTTTTTGAAAAAGAGAAGAACAAATTAAATTTTAAAACAAATACGTCATAGGCAGATTTCCCCTACGGATCAAACCCTAATGGGAATATATACCTATATATATATATTATAGATGTTAATAGGAATGAATCCTTGATCAATATTCGGGAAGCCTTTTCATGAACTCGACTAATGAACCTGGTGACAATGAATTAGTGGTCTTGTTTGGAGATGATGATACCACATCAGACAACTTCAAGAAACTCCTAGGCGAGAAGAAGTAATCACTACTATTAGGCGTAAAAAGCGGCATATCGGATGCAAATGGATTCAAAGGCTTATTAAACATGTTGGTTTGTAAGAATGAGAAATCCAAGAGTTTGGTTTGGGCTAAATAATCAAATCAATCAAAACATGAACTTACATGGACTACCGTAAGTTACGGTATATACCGTAACGTACGGTAGAAATAAAAAGGTTACGGCAATTTCTTACTGCCTTACGGCAGACCAGAGCTTTCTAGCAACTACCATAACTTACGGCAGATACCGTAAGTTACTGTAGAACCTAAACATTTTTGTTAAGTCTCGCATATTCTAGCTAATCGAATTCGTCTTTAAGCGTAGTTTCGATTAAGCAATAATTCTAAGAACTGTAACATTAATTTTTGATTAAAAATATCCAGTTTTCAGGTATTGCAAGCATGTGGACGACGATCAAATTGATGCTTCAAGAACCGAACACAAAACTTTTGGATGCTTCTGCACTAATTAACTCTAGCTAAACTATGTAGTTTTGTAATCACTACTGAACAACTTATGTTGAAACTAGTTATTTGACTATGTTAAACACCATGATGAAGAAAAACTTAGTCTACCAATTAAGTTTTTGTTAGTTAAATATTGTGTTTATAAATTCTACATTTCGTACGATTAAATAAATGAATTAAATGGATGGGTGTTAAAAAAAGTTGTTGCCGATTTGAAAATTTGAGTTAACGAGGAAACATGTTCCCCCCTTTTAAAATTACAAATATAGCATATTTTTCTTTTCAGGTTTTTTATAACCATGACTGACATTAGTTAATATGTATTTGGTTCAGTGTCCATTTTTGTTCACGTCATGGAGTTTATTTCTATGAATCCATGCTAAGCTTAGGTCAAACGTGAAGTTAGGTTAAACATTGAGTACTACTTGTGTGTCATCAACAAATACACATATAAACAATGTTTTCAGAACCGGACCGGAGGTCGACCCAGTCGCCTAACAGGGTCAAAGGTCGGACCGGTCCGACCGGTTCGACCGGTTCGACCAGATTTAAGACCGGATTTATATATATAATACATTCTTATCCACTTAGTGATATTGTAATACATAAAAACTTTGAGGCTCTATAGTCGTCTGATTAAAAAATTTACTACAAAGTCATCAAAAAGAAATTTATCACTCCTCCTTTGCTAGTTGCCGCAAAAGACAAAACAATTAAAATTAGAAAACTAATGGATAAAATAGTAAATTTTAGGTGGGCTTTTATGACAACAATTGGGCTCGTATACATAAAACCCCTAATGGCATAACCATCTTCATCCCTCTGTTTCCTAATCTCCTACGCATCAGCTCATGTTGCCATCTGTGATTGCCATCTTGATGAACACTTTCCCTAACCCTTCTCTCTTCACTTAAACTACTCTAGCTATAAAAATGGAGGGTCAAAACTACCAAAAGAACTCACGCTGTCAAATACCTTACTAAAAGGGTACCGCCGGCCGGAGTTTGGAAGGTGGGTTCCACTCAGATCTGAACAACTGCCGCTCTTTTTCGTTAATATTCCGGTCTGACCCGTCTCAGAACTTTCGGCCGAACCGCCGATCACCGGCCGGACCTCCGGTCTGATGCAGAAACGGCCTGGAGATGTGAACCAGCTCGGTAAAGCTAGCGGATCCCGGCCGGACCGGTCCGGGTCTAAAAACATTGCATATAAGTGACAAATTTCGATAAATACTTGACAACAACTCTCATATTCGTGTTTAAGAAATTTTAATAAATACACAACAGAGATCATTATGCATTGATGTTTTTTCATCTTGATGTAGATGGTCGTTTTCAAAGGTACGTTGAATATAAGGATCATATGTCTGGTGCATTTTAACATTCTTAACAATTATCAGATGATAAAGAGCACAATATTTACTCATGTCTAGACATAAGGTAACTGGGTCTACATCGAGTTAGTATTTGTTTTTTGTCTTTATAGCATCCTCATAAGAGTAGTTAGTGAATAAAATTAACTCATGCAATTTCAAGTGTTGATTCAATAATGAGAGCGGTGTTATGCAATAGTTTCAATTTATGAGAAGAGCACAAGTGATTTTACGTTGGAGCTAGATGTGATTATAACACTGCAAGAAGAAAAATAAGGAGGTATTCGTCCTCGTCCAGTAGGGATGGCAACGCGTCGAGTTCCAGTCGGGTATTGGTAATTCTAGTCTCATACCCGGTTATCAAATTGTGTTCTAAACTCGACCCATTACCCGTCGGATAATTACCATTCTATACTCAGGGGTATCGGGTAAGCCCTCTAGTTGGTTAAAAATACTCGTTGGGATTTTCAAGTACATTTCTTTTTTTATTGTAATTATTGTATAAGTTCTACTTACATAAAACTATTACAAATTAAAATGTGATACATTGCATACACATAAGTTTTGTCATAAATAAATAATATCATTATATTTATTAAATAATTGTAAATTGGTTTACGACATCTTCGAAGCTAGGCTTTCTTTGTGGAAAGCTAATCTTCTATCGATCGGAGGCTGGGTTACTTTAAATAAGTATGTTTTGGAAAGTTTATCAAATTACTACTTCTTCCTGTACAAGGCCACCGCTAAAGTGATAAAAGATTTGGAGGCGCTTATTAGAAGATTTCTTTGGAGAGGGACGAGTGAACCTAAGAAAATGCATTGGGTTGCTTGGGATAGATTTGCTATACCGAAAGATGAAGAGGGGGGGCGGGATTGGGATTAAGCAAATTAAAGCACATAAATATTGCGCTTCTTTCTAAATGGGGTTGGCATTTTAAAACGAAAAAGAACAACTTAACGAAGAAGGTTATGGAAGCTCTACACTCCTGTAGAGCGAATTGAGACTTCCTCCCGATTAATTTTTTTTAATGGGGTGTGGTCAAAACGTTCGCCGGAACAAAGATTGAAGATACCTTGTTACGAAGTTTTCTTAAGGGTAAAGTGGGAAACGGGCAACATGTCACGTTTTGGCTTGATCCATGGCTTTTTGATGAACTGCTAAAGGATATATATCCTAACCTTTTGAAGATCGAAGTTGATAAAAGGTGTAATGTTAAGAGCATAATTCCCAGTAGCAACAATGGGTCCAGTGCGGTAGAGTGGAATTGGAAAAAAAACACCGGCTACTTTTATGGAGATCTCGGAATTAAACTAGGTCATGAGAGATATGGACGCAATAAAACTAGAAAATCAAAGCGATAAATGAATTTGGATCAGAGATAGTGTAGAGGATTATTATGTTGGAGCAGTGAGATGATTACTTAGCAAAGGAGTGGATCATAGTAACAACTTTGTCATAAAGTGGTGTAAATGGCTTCCGATCAAGTGCAATGTGTTCGCGTGGATGTAACACCCCGAATTTTAAAAAGGCTTTATATTAGCATTATATAAAGTACAAAAGAAACGAGAATGAGCTAACTAGGAATAAATAACCTAGTTAGTTAATTGTCCTGTTTTAAAACATGAATGGATTTAAAAATGGGAAAGATATAAACTAAATAAAAGTGGAGGGGCTTATGTTGTTAAAATCTAAACATATATTATTAAGTTTAATAAAAATAAAAACCCAAATACACCATTTAGGTGCCTGGTTCGATCAAACAGGAGGAGGATGACGACCCCCACTCTCAAAACCCTAACAACTCACTAATCTCACAAATTGAAGGCTCAAACCAAGTTAAAATAAAAAATCGAGCATAGATTACTGATCCCCATTGCAAGGGGGTTGTAAGGTATGTAAAATTTGATGATAATTATCTGTTTGAAATTCTCGTGAATTTGGGAAATCTGAAATTTGATGTTGCATGTTTGCTATTTGGATAGAATAGGGATGATATAGTGTCTAGGAGTAAAACCTAGACAATAACATGTGAAATCATGCCTAAATTCTGGAAATTTCATGAGTACATAGAAGGTTATTCATGGGTTTTGTGAGAAAATGATGAACACTAGGGTGTAGGATGCTAATCTAGTGTAAATTAATGCATAGAAACTGATTTTTGAAAGTATGATGTGTAATTCTATATGTAATAGCTCAATTGATGCTAATCAAGGCTAAGTAGCAAGCCATGAATTAGAAAATAAAAGATCTAAAATTATGCCCGTTAAGTATTTGTAAAAATGCCCCAAAGAAGGCTCGAAATTGAAATTTAAAGTTAAAACGCATGATTGTGATTATTTGGCAAATTATGCGATATATGATTGAAAAGAGAGTTCTTAACGAATTGTGATTGAACTCTATAGGAAAAGATACCGGAGCGTCGAGTGGACAAGCCGGTGGCAATTTGCGTTTGAAGGGCGTGCACTAAAGTTATGTAACTTGATTCGTTACATTGGGTAAACTTTGATAATTTGCATATGTGTAGTGAATTGTAGAATAAAGGTTGTCTTAATTTAAAGCGATAATGTTCGCTATATTGATTAATAAGTCCAGGATTGGTTAGAACTTGTTGGTAGTCATCATAATGGAGGATTCCGTAGATGAGCCAAACGGGTCGAATAATCGATTAATGCGTGGCAAATGCTTCGTAATATAGTAAATTGGTCTTTTGTTATTGTTGATAAACGACATATTAGAATACAAGAATTTAACATGTTGGTTTGTAAGAATGAGAAATCCGAGAGTTTGGTTTGGGCTAAATAATCAAATCAATCAAAACATGAACTTACAGGGACTACCGTAAGTTACGGTATATACCGTAACTTACGGTAGAAATAAAAAGGTTACGGCAGTTTCTTACTGCCTTATGGCAGACCAGAGCTTTCCAGCAACTACCGTAACTTACGGCAGATACCGTAAGTTACGGTAGAACCTAAACATTTTTGTTAAGTCTCGCATATTCTAGCTAATCGAATCCGTCTTTAAGCGTAGTTTCGATTAAGCAATAATTCTAAGAACTGTAACATTAATTTTTGATTAAAAATCTCCAGTTTTCAGGTATTGCAAGCATGTGGACGACGATCAAATTGATGCTTCAAGAACCGAACACAAAACTTTTGGATGCTTCCGCACTAATTAACTCTAGCTAAACTATGTAGTTTTGTAATCACTACTGAACGACTTATGTTTGAAACTAGTTATTTGACTATGTTAAACACCATGATGAAGAAAAACTTAGTCTACCAATTAAGTTTTTGTTAGTTAAATATTTTGTTTATAAATTCTACATTTCGTACGATTAAATAAATGAATTAAATGGATGGGTGTTACAAGTTGGTAATCAGAGCCTAAGGTTGTCAACAAAGTGTTCGGTTCAAGCTTGATCGATCGTTCGGTAAGAATTAATTTATTATTTTAATAGATTATATCTTATGTAAGAAATGAGATGTGAATTGATGTGCATGGGAAGAGTGTGTTAACTCACTCAAACCCGGAAAGTGCACCAAAAGTGAACGGTTAAAGCAAGTTAGGAACTTGGCTAAACCGAACCAAATAAAGCTATGTTATAAATGAAATGTTTAACGTTTAATGCAAACATTTCAGTTAAAAGTTGTCAGAAAGAAATGATAATGATACGGTGCCGAAGGTCACCGAACAGATGAAAGAAATGTCCAGTGTAACCGAGAGCGAATTAGCATCTCAATTAACTGAAGAGATGGAAGCTAAAATTTCTGAAGAAGTCGGAAAGGAAATAGAAGCCAGTCTACCGCAGTTCGCCGAGAGACTACAAACCACAATTTTGCTAGCAGTAGAGGATATGATAACTGAATTAAAAGATAGTCTCTCACAAGAAAAAGATGACGGGAGTGAGTCGGATGTGGACCCAAGACCCGTAAAGAAATCAAAGCCAGATACCCCGAAAGAGAAGACAAGGTCTTCCCACACGACAGCCGCGGAGGCTAAAGCTTAACCTGATGTTGTTCCAGGTATGCTTATTACAAATTTAATTCCATTATAAATTTTATTCAATACTAGTGTGAACAATAGTTGCATAGGGGCATACATGAGTAGTGAAACGGGCGAATTATGTGAAAGAAATATATATGCATAAGAAAATAAACAATGGTGACTTGGTGAGCATGTGAAACCAAGGCAAAAGTAATCACGGTCAATATTGTCATGGGAAGGAGTGCGGTACACTAGAACCTGGGAACTTAATAAAGTGAATAACTGACGTATTGGGAAGGAGTGTAATAACACCCGAACCCAGAAATTTGCAACAAAATAGATGACAAGGACAAGGTTATAGACTTGGCCAAACCAAATAAAAACATGTAGAAACATCGTTCATATTGATAAACGATGTGGGTAAATTCCATACAACGACATGGAATGATAAAATGAAATGAAATGATTTCTATTATTGTTACAATAATATGGCGTCAACCATAGTTGGCGACAATACGGTATCCCTCATGACTGAGGAGATACGCGAAGAGATCTATGGGAAAGTCGGAAAGGCTACTGAAGTCGTTTAATCCAGAATAATGAAAAGGCTACAAGTCAAACAAGATAAATAAAAGAATAAACTATGTGGTTGAATAAAGGCGATGGATTTCGCTAAGACGACCAAATAAATCTAAATGAAGTCTAAATGCATGCCGAAATGGTTGCTTTGATAATGATGTCAGTAAAATGCCCGATGGATGGGTATGATTTCAGATATATGCGTAAACAAAGAGACGGGAACGCGGATTAAAAAGACAAAAGACTCGAATTTAGAGTTGTGACTAAAAGACAATAAAATTTCGCAAAACATAAATTTTGAAAGTTATGTTCAACTATTTCAATGTTGATAGGGCTGAATAAAGTATAATACTTGATATTCCAAGTAAGCGCAAATCGAATAGTGAAGGTGCGAAATATTACTGAATCTATGTGATAGGTCGTAAAAGTGTATGGAAAGGAAAATGCAAACCAATGAAACCGAAGTGTTAAAAATAGTAAGATAAAGAACCCGGGTAACGGGTTGAAAGGAAAGTAGGGGCATAAACCAAACAACGGAACGAGTGGGATAAACAGTTATGAATACGACGTAAGAAGTCAAAGAGTCGGAAAGATAATCCGAAAGAAAATGAGTGTAGCCTTAGACTATGGTTAAGGTCAAATGAATTTCAAAAGTGAAAATAAATTATTCTAAACATAAAAGGGGACCCTTTACGCCATATGTATATATATACAATTAAATAAAGACACAAGTAGAAAGTGATCTACGGGATCACTATAACCTTCGGGTCGTAAACAATATAAAGGTCTACGGGATCAAAATGACCCTTGGGTCACAAATACGAAGAAACAAACTATAGGGTCCCACCTTAAAAAGATGAAGATCTAATAAAATAGCCTACGAGGCAAAGTGAAGGAATCTACGGGTCACTTGGGGTTAAGCATGAGGACTGGTTACGATTCCCTGCGCAATATAATAACGGAAAAGAATAAATTCTTGTCGTCAATTCCTGGATATGAGTAATTGACATAAGTAAAATAGATAGACGTTAAACTAAAATTCAGTTTTAGTAAGAAGTGGCGTTTAACAAATATGAATGTTATAGAGAAATTAGAACATAGCTAATATTAATGAATGTAGATCTCAACACCGATAGGTGTGAGACACTATGTTCGAAAGAAGATTCATAATAATGAAGAGCTAATGAAAACTTAGACATGATGTGATGCGATCATAGTCACAAAAGTGACATAGAAATACAGAATATAATCATGTCGTAACGCGAGTTACGGGATAGGAAATCATAAACTCATGTGAGACCGAATATGACAATATGGAAGACCCGAATTACGGGGCACAAAATGACGGTGATTAATCAATCTAGCCGACAAGACCATCCAGAGTCAAAAATAGTGATGTGATTTATACAAAACACTTGTCAATATAAGATTAGTATGGGGCGAACATGTTGGTGAACTCATACTATTGAGTGGTCAATTGACAATTGGGTCAAATAGGTGACAAAATAAGAAATACAAGATAAAAGTTACAGTCCATGAGGACTTACTCGTGAAAGATACATGCATATGATAACTTTTGACTAGAAGAAACAATGACTTAAAAATGAAACTAAGCTAGTTGGGTCCAAACCAAAGGACTACTTAAGGAAGGTTGTCAGAAGTATATACTAATGAAATAGTGGCGCGACACAGAGTACCGGTATCCATTGTGTCCGACAGAGATACTTGGTTTACTTCAAACTTTTGGCGCGAATTCTAAGAATAAATGGGAACTAAGTTGTTAATTAGCACCGCGTACCATCCACAAAAGGATGGACAAAGCGAAAGAACGATACAGACGTTAGAAGATATGTTACGGGCGCGCATTATCGATCTCGGGGGTAGTTGGGATGTCTATCTACCATTGGTCGAATTTTCATATAATAACAGTTACAACGCAAGCATCGGTATGGCTCCGTACGAGATGTTTTACGGTAGGAAGTGCCGAACCCCGGCGTATTGGGGAGAAGTGGGTCCACGTCAACTAGCTCATACAGATATAATCCGAATCATGAATGAGAAAATCGACTTGGTCCGAACTCACTTAAAAGCAGCTCAGGATCAACAAAAGTCGTATGCGGATAAACGAAGGAGGCCAATTGAATTTCAAGTGGGCGATAGGGTGATGTTGAAGGTATCGTCGTGGAAGGGAATAATTCGGTTTAGAAAAAGAGGAAAATGAGCCCAAGATTGATTGGGCCATTTAAAATCATCGAACGAGTTGGAAAAGTAGCTTATCGCCTCGAGCTACCGGAAGAGTTGAGTGGAATACATGGCACGTTTCATGTGTCACAACTGCAGAAATGCCTAGCAGAGGAAACAGCGTATATCCACTACGACGATATCGAGACTAGAGATTCTAGATCGAAAGGTTAAGCACTTGCGAAACAAACAAATCGATCAAGTCAAGATCAAGTGGTAGCATAGGAAAGGTTCGGACACTACATGGGAGTCCGAAGAGGAGATGCGACGTCTCTATCCTGCACTTTACGGTATGTATTCTGGTTTCGGGGACGAAACCCTTTTAAGGGGGGTGGACTTGTAACACCCCGAAATTTAAAAAGGCTTTATATTAGCATTATATAAAGTATAAAATAAACGAGAATGAGCTAACTAGGAATAAATAACCTAGTTAGTTAATTGTCCTGTTTTAAAACATGAATGGATTTAAAAATGGGAAAGATATAAACTAAATAAAAGTGGAGGGGCTTATGTGGAAGGACTTATGTTGTTAAAATCTAAACTTATATTATTAAGTTTAATAAAAATAAAAACCCAAATACACCATTTAGGTGCCTGGTTCAATCAAACAGGAGGAGGAGGGCGACCCCCACTCTCAAAACCCTAACAACTCACTAATCTCACAAATTGAAGGCTCAAACCAACTTAAAATAAAAAATCGAGCATAGATTACTGATCCCCATTGCAAGGGGGTTGTAAGGTATGTAAAATTTGATAATAATTATCTGTTTGAAATTCTCATGAATTTGGGAAATCCGAAATTTGATGTTGCATGTTTGCTATTTGGATAGAATAGGGATGATATAGTGTCTAGGAGTAAAACCTAGACAATAACATGTGAAATCATGCCTAAATTCTGGAAATTTCATGAGCACATAGAAGGTTATTCATGGGTTTTGTGAGAAAATGATGAACACTAGGGTGTAGGATGCTAATCTAGTGTAAATTGATGCATAGAAACTGATTTTTGAAAGTATGATGTGTATTTCTATATGTAATAGCTCAATTGATGTTAATCAAGGCTAAGTAGCAAGCCATGAATTAGAAAATAAAAGATGTAAAATTATGCCCGTTAAGTATTTGTAAAAATGCCCCAAAGAAGGCTCGAAATTGAAATTTAAAGTTAAAACGCATGATTGTGATGATTTGGCAAATTATGCGATATATGATTGAAAAGAGAGTTCTAAATGAATTGTGATTGAGCTCTATAGGAAAAGATACCGGAGCGTCGAGTGGACAAGCCGGTGGCAATTTGCGTTTGAAGGGTGTGCCCTAAAGCTATGTAACTTGATTCGTTACATTGGGTAAACTTTGATAATTTGCATATGTGTAGTGAATTGTAGAATAAAGGTTGTCTTAATTTAAAGCGATAATGTTCGCTATATTGATTAATAAGACCAGGATTGGTTAGAACTTGTTGGTAGTCATCATAATGGAGGATTCCGTAGATGAGCCAAACGGGTCGAATAATCGATTAATGCGTGGCAAATGCTTCGTAATATAGTAAATTGGTCTTTTGTTATTGTTGATAAACGACATATTAGAATACGAGAATTTAACATGTTGGTTTGTAAGAATGAGAAATCCGAGAGTTTGGTTTGGGCTAAATAATCAAATCAATCAAAACATGAACTTACAGGGACTACCGTAAGTTACGGTATATACCGTAACTTACGGTAGAAATAAAAAGGTTACGGCAGTTTCTTACTGCCTTACGGCAGACCAGAGCTTTCCAGCAACTACCGTAACTTACGACAGATACCGTAAGTTACGGTAGAACCTAAACATTTTTGTTAAGTCTCGCATATTCTAGCTAATCGAATCCGTCTTTAAGCGTAGTTTCGATTAAGCAATAATTCTAAGAACTCTAACATTAATTTTTGATTAAAAATCTCCAATTTTCAGGTATTGCAAGCATGTGGACGACGATCAAATTGATGCTTCAAGAACCGAACACAAAACTTTTGGATGCTTCCGCACTAAGTAACTCTAGCTAAACTATGTAGTTTTGTAATCACTACTGAACGACTTATGTTTGAAACTAGTTATTTGACTATGTTAAACACCATGATGAAGAAAAACTTAGTCTACCAATTAAGTTTTTGTTAGTTAAATATTTTGTTTATAAATTCTACATTTCGTACGATTAAATAAATGAATTAAATGGATGGGTGTTACAATGGAGGCTCTAAGAGATACAAATATTGGTATCGACGACATAACACGCCCTATCTGCGGCTCGAGCGATGAGACTGATGGCCATCTTTTTGCGTCCTGTCCGGTAGCGAGTTTGATATGGCAGCAGGTCTCGGTGTGGTGCAAATGCAGCCGATCAGTGCGTTTTCTGTCAAGGTGTTACTAGAGCTATCCAATCTTGTCGGGTTGAATTGGCCGGCTAAGGAAGTGTTTCTTAGCATCAGGTTGATAGGGTGTTGGAGTATACGGCGAGCGAGGAATGGGCTCAAGTTCTCTAACAAACAAATGAGGGTGGAAGATATCTTTAGCGAAATTAAATCGATAGCGTAGGACTGAAAAGTAGATTCAAAACTCAGTACATTTCTTGGACCAGTTGGTGCAATTTTGTAATTATGTAGTGTGAGTTGTGTGGCCGCTCCGTTTTATGGGTTTAGTTGTTTTATTGAAGTATACGTCATCTCCACTAGGCTATAATGTCTATACACCAATTTAGGAGTAAACCCAATAAATTTAAGAAAACCCCCTTTGGAGGGAATCAAACCCAAAACCTAATAGTCACTATGCCACTTATCTTACCTCTATGAAGCCACTAAAAATAAATCTACTAATTAAGGATGAGATATGAATGCTATTAATTAAGGTGTAAAAATAAATCTATCTAAAGACACCAAATAAGGATGAGATATGAATGCTAATGTGTAAAAATAAATTTATCTAAAGACACCAAAGGGTTGCTGGATGAATATAAAAAGATAAAGAAAAAATAAACACGTTCTCCAACTTACCCGTTCAAAATGATCCAACTTGTTTCTTATACACGTCTTCTATTGCTGATCGGGTGAGATTTCATTAAATATCTACTGTTTAAGATAAGAGATATTAGTTAGTGGGTTTTGGTTTCGTTTTCTATTGTTATCCTACATACAAATTTCAGTGATATATATTTTTTTATATAAATATGCTAGTAAACTTAATTAAGATGGCGGGTTAAACACGTATGTCAAACGAGTGAATAAACATTTACCAAGCAGCCTCGATGTAAACTAATCCATTTACAAAAGGCATATATAATGTAACAGTTAAACTAATTAAAAAGTTAAAATTAGCTGAATCGACTAGTAAGTATATATACAAACTGTATGACCGTTTGTTTAATGCTTAATCGACTCAACTTGTTCACGCGTATTAGATATAACCAAGAAACCTACCAGGCTTTTAGGCCAATACAATATCAATATTTTGTACCAATAAAAAAAGTTACAGCCATTGTATACCTATATTAATTCAAAACATAACGGATGAATAGCGCAATTAACGGTAACGGCCGTTAACGTATTGTGATTCATACGTAAGAAACAGGGAAAATATCTGGAGAGAGAGAGAGACGCAAGACAGAGTGATGGAAGGGGAGCTGGCCTCCTCACCCCGATAACTTCGCCTTGTGTCGTCGGCATATATCAGTAGACGACGGTGTACTTCGGTTACCCACCGGATGCTCCGTTGTGACAACGACGATGGCTGTGTACTCCAGTACCCCAAACGACGAAAACAGAGGATTGTGGTGGTGTTTGCAACAGTAGACAGCCACTGTTTCGGTGGCGGGAAGAGTCAATCAACGGTGATGGTTGTAGCCTTGAGATCCGATGAAGGCAAGACGTCTGACGTGACTACATGTCCTGATCACAACCAGATCCGCCGGATGGATTGGCCGATTTAAGTGACAGAAGTAGGCATTAGATATGGAGATTGGTGGTGATGAGTGGAGTTGAGAGAACTGTGGCAGTGGGTAGAGAACTTGAATTCCGTCGAAGATTTTGACCAAATTCCCGGCAACCATCGGTTTTTCCAATATCTATTACTTTATATTTCATAATAGATGAATAATGTCAAATAGAGTTGAAGGAAGAGACTGCGACTGCAGATGTACATTATGCAAGTGATAATATATTTTAGCAGTTTCCACTCAGGATATATTAAATATCATTATGATTTTTTCATTGGTTTGAGGGTTACGCCAGCTAACTTTGCTAGAATGATATAGTTCATGTAGATGTTCATTGTTGAGGGGTGAAGTAACTCAGTAAGTGCTTGAAAATAAACAACGAAATTTAGGAAAACATAAGCAAATGAAGCGTACAAACCAAGTGCTATTTCTACATACTTAAAGTTCATTATGTTATTTAAAATCTATGCAATCATTTACTCTTTATGATGCTGCAATTATAGCCAAATGAATGAGTATGAATGATAACGACATGTAATTTAGTATACAAACATGTTAATACAGAGTCTGGGCATCCCGCTAATATCAAGAATGTGACATGTACCGTTACGATCTACCTAAAGTAAGCATATACCAAAATGAAGGATTAACACAAAATTATATATTCACATATATTCTCATGCTGGATATAACAAAATTATATGACAAAAATAGGTAATGTTATTACATCCTAATGGGTGGTCAGCTAATCTAAATTCTAAGAAAGCGAGTAACGCACTAGGTTAATTTGCTGGTCATTTATGCTAAGGTCAGCTAATCTATGTGGAGATATGTGGACTCGCATGCCTGTGTTTTTTCATAGCAACGCGGTTAGACTAAAACTCCAGTGCTTAGTAACAACTTAAACCCGATAACTTGATTAGTTAATTTATTTAAACAATAATAAATATTACTTGCATATCATGTGTGGGACCAATCGAGCTTATATGAACCGAATCTTAACAATACAAGCCACCTATTACTAAATTTGGGTTGCCTCACCACGGAGCGTGAGCATAACCCACTAGTTATGATTATATACCATTTGTTCTATTATAGCTTTTAATATAAATATCTATGTTTAGATTAACTCTAGTATTAGTAGCAGTATTAAGTTAACGAAAACATATTTTGTTAAGAACAACGAAGTGCTTAAAATATATATCGCTCAGTTAAACAATGTCAAAATTTTGAATTAACAAATGTTTAACCCCATACTCAAACATATAGAATAATTGATCAATAGTGTTTTTGTTTTAGATAAACTAAAAAGGTAAATAGAATTAAGTGTTTATCATTGTCATGAAAATCGAATTAAGTCGATAATTAGAATGGTCATATATTGAATCAAGTCGATAATTAGTTGCCACATCTTTTCGAAAAAAAATTAGTTGCCACATCATTTATAAAAACTTATTTTATTTTCGAAATATTGATTTTTAACTTGTTTCATGTTTAGGGTGATTATTATTTAAACTTGGAAAATTGGTATTTAATAAACCAACATTTAACAAGTTGGTAAATAATAATCCAACCTACAGAATTGATATATAATAATCCTACCTATCAACATGTTGGTACTCAATGAACTTCTGTTAATTTTTTTAACTGAAGTTAGTTTTTATGTTTTATTTATTACACAAACAGTCCCTGAAGTTATAAGTTACTAGTTTTAAGTTTTATTTATTACACAAACAGTCCATGTAGTTATAAAAAAATCATAAAAATCCTAAAAAATCAAAAAAATTCTAAAAAATCATAAAAATTCTAAAAAAATCAAAAAAATTTTAAAAAATAAAAAAAATTATAAAAAATAAAAAAAAATCTAAAAAATCAAAAATATTATAAAAAATCAAAAAAAATCATAAAATTTCTAAAAAATCAAAAAAAATTCAAAAAAATCATAAAACTCTAAAAAATGATAAAAAATCATAAAAATTCTAAAAAATCAAAAAAATCTTAAAAAATAAAAAAAAAAACTTAAAAAAACGATATTAAAACCTGCTCCAGTACTCTCCATCCTTCAGTTCTCTCCCCCTCTCTCTCTAACACTCACCACCACCATCAACCACCCACCACCACCACACACACTCTCTCTCTCTACCCCCTCCTCTCTTTCTATCTATCTCTCTCACTCACAACCAAACCCTCACCACTGCGAGTTCAATCGAGAAATATGATGTTCAATCGAGAAATCTGATAAAAGGGCGTCGACGGATTTTGAAGGTAAACTATAAAGAAATCTGATGTTAAATCAAGATTGAGTCGTTATTCTTTAGTTTGAAGGTAAATCTGATGTTCAATCGACATCTGTTACTCGTTGATGGGTTGTTTCCGGTGGGATTTGGCTGCTGAAGGAGAGGGTGAACCGGGTTTGGTGGTGGTGGTGGGATTAGGGAGGGGATGGCTGGAGGACGGATTTGGGTCTGTTACAAATTTGATTTGGGTTTACTTGGTTTCGGGTCTAGTCAGGCTTGGTTCGAATCCAGGTCCTAGTCGGGTCAGTTTGGTCACGTAGTCGTCTCGGTTCCGGTAAGAGTTGGAACATTATTCGTTTAAAACTTCAGTTTATTTCAAAAATCAGAATCTGATTTGGGTTTGTTTGTATAAATCGTATATAAATCGTATAGATATTTAATGCTTCATTGATTGTTGCGTTTTGAATATTATATCGACAACTTGTGTTGTCGGGGTCGTCCAAAAACAGAGGAAACTCTGCCCGTTTTTCGTAAAATTTACGTAAAGCGAAACACGTTAATTTTATAAATCGATTTTTTTGATTTTTTACAATTTTTATGATTTTTTTTTATTTTTTAGAATTTTTATGATTTTTTATAATTTTTTTGATTTTTTAAGATTTTTTTTATTTTTTAAGATTTTTTTGATTTTTTAGAGTTTTTATGATTTTTTTAGATTTTTATTTTATTTTTTAGAGTTTTATGATTTTTTATAATTTTTTTGATTTTTTAGAATTTTTTTGATTTTTTTTATTTTTTATAATTTTTTTGATTTTTTTAAGATTTTTTTATTTTTTTTAGAATTTTTATGATTTTTTAGAATTTTTTTTTTATTTTTTAGGATTTTTATGATTTTTTTATAACTAAAGGGACTGTTTGTGTAATAAATAAAACTTAAAACTAGTAACTTATAACTACAGGGACTGTTTGTGTAATAAATAAAACTTAAAAACTAACTTTAGTTAAAAAAAATTAACAGAAGTTCATTGAGTACCAACATGTTGATAGGTAGGATTATTATATACCAATTCTGTAAGTTGGATTATTATTTACCAACTGGTTAAATATTGGTTTATTAAATACCAATTTTCCTTTAAATTTCAACTTTCATATTTTGGATGAATAACGTTTGAAATTCTTTTATTTTCTATATATTTTTCATACTTTCAGGATTATTAGAAAGTTGGATTACAATATTTGCTCAAGAGTATCCCGATACATAAAAAAACAAAGAAAAATCTTTTACACTAACTATAATCCGCCGACAAAGTTGAGGGGTAGCATAGGCTACCTCTACCATCCACATACATGCGCCCCTGATTACAATCGCATTGAGGTTTGAAAAATTTGTCATAATTAGCCATAAAGGTGAAGTATGGTTGTCAATTCTGGACAAGACCAAATAAACAATTTAACGAAAATGGTATAAGTGACACGATATGAAGCTTTAATGTGAACGGAAAAAGGTAGACATAAATTGAATAATCACTATACATTACAATAAGTAACAATTAAAACTTGATTCTCATTTGGATACTTTTGTTAACAATCCTTGACTAAAGAAAACAATTATAATACAATTAGTCCAGGTAGTTGTTAGTTAATTAATTAATAGTTGTATATGTCGCATTCTACGCTTACAATAGTCTAATATGGGAAAATGCCATTTTTAAAGTGTTAAAAAGGGTTCATGACTGTTCATTGTTAAGAAATGCAACTAGACTTTACTGGGTTTTACAATTCTTTGTGTGTTAAATACTTAAATAAGAATCAATTCTAGCAATTGTTTTAAAATGGCCAAACTATCTACACACACACACCAAGTTGGTGTGTAGATAGTCACCCAAAAAGGTGGTTTTTGTCTTTATATGCACACCCTGCAGTGTCGAATTGTGGCCAAAACGCGGTGTTTTAGTCTGGTTAACCAGACAAAGACTGACGGGTGTCTGACGGGTCTGTTGACCGGACCAAAACGTCGAGCAATTTGACAGCGTTTTGGTCCTGTCAACCAGACCGGGTGTCAGTCTTTTTCTGATTAACTGGACTAAAACGCCGCGTTTTGCCCACAGTTCGACACTGCAACGTGTGCATATAAAGACAAAAAACACCTTTTTAGGTGTGTATATAGTGAAATAGGTGTGCCAATAGGTATACCCTTTAAAATAAACCTTTTCAAACTGTATCATTGAAATCAGTGCTTAACGTATTTTGTTCATGTAACTTTCAGGTAATCTACCTCAAAATAATTCAAATAAACTCTTCTTTTATATATATATATATATATATAGGGGATCGCTAGAATGAGAACCACCATGAGTTGTAAGAACCATGAGAACCGCGTCCCGCGGGTGGCCGTCGGCGACGAAATTTTTTTTACACCTAGATCCGTATATTTTAGGGGGGGTGTAAAATTTTCGGTTCAAACGGCGCGCCCGAGGGGGTAGTTTTTTACGCCCAAAGTTTGGGTTTTTTTAATTTTTTTAATTTTTCTTTATTTTTTTACCAAACTTTGGGCGTAAAAAACTACCCCCTCGGGCGCGCCGTTTGAACCGAAAATTTTACACCCCCCCTAAAATATACGGATCTAGGTGTAAAAAAAATTTCGTCGCCGACGGCCACCCGCGGGGCGCGGTTCTCGTGGTTCTCATAACTCGTGGTGGTTCTCATTCTAGCGGCTCCCTATATATATATATATATATATATATTCTCATAACTCGTGGTGGTTCTCATTCTAGCGGCTCCCGGTTCTCATTCTAGCGGCTCCCTATATATATATATATATATATATAGGGAGCCGCTAGAATGAGAACCACCACGAGTTATGAGAACCACGAGAACCGCGCCCCGCGGGTGGCCGTCGGCGACGAAATTTTTTTTACACCTAGATCCGTATATTTTAGGGGGGGTGTAAAATTTTCGGTTCAAACGGCGCGCCCGAGGGGGTAGTTTTTTACGCCCAAAGTTTGGTAAAAAAAAAATTAAAAAAACCCAAACTTTGGGCGTAAAAAACTACCCCCTCGGGCGCGCCGTTTGAACCGAAAATTTACACCCGGCCCTAATATATACGGATCTAGGTGTAAAAAAAAATTCGTCGCCGACGGCCACCCGCGGGGCGCGGTTCTCGTGGTTCTCATAACTCGTGGTGGTTCTCATTCTAGCGATCCCCTATATATATATATATATGTAGAGTGGGGTTCTAGAGTGAACACTAATGTATTTGCGAACTGAGTGAACAAATCCTGACCATTGATCTACACACGTGTATGGTCAGGATCTCATCATCAAATCGTAAAATACACTAGTGTATTTCAACATCAAATCTTGGTCATTGATCTACACACGTGTATGGCCAGGATTAGTTCACTCAGTTCGCAAGCTACACTAGTGTTCACTCTTGAACCTATTCCTATGTATGTATATATATATGTATGTATATATATATGTATGTATATATATATATATAGAGTGTACCTATCCACACACTCATCTCATTATCTACACACTCAAAAAGGTGATTTTTGTCTTTACATGCACACTCTGCAGTGTCGAACTGTGGCCAAAACGAGGCGTTTTGGTCCGATTAAGCAGACAAAGACTGACGGGTGTCTGACGGGTCTGTTAACCGGACCAAAACGCTGAGCTTTGGCCGCGATTTGGTCCTGTCAACCAGACAAAAGACTGATACCCGGTCTGGTTGACAGGACCAAAACGCGGCCAAATGGTCCGGACAACAGACCCGTCAGACACCCGTCAGTCTTTGTCTGGTTAATCGGACCAAAACGCCCCGTTTTGGCCACAGTTCGACACTGCAGTGTGTGCATGTAAAGACAAAAATCACCTTTTAGGTGTGTAGATAGGCAAAATTGGTGTGTGGATAGTTTGGCCCTATATATATGTATATATATATATATAGGGTAGCGTTCTAGAGTGAACTGTGTGAACTAATCTGAGCCGTTGGATTACATCATCTAGAGATTTTTAAACAATGTCAAGATTGTAATTATAATTTTGTAACTTCCTTTTAAAATAATTGATAGAAGGGTATTAGTGTCTTTTGTAAATTGCCTTTATTAAACAATATAATCAAAATCCCTAAAATCTCGCTAGTTTCCGTATATACAAGATAAACAGTTGTTAGTGCATACACATGTGTACAGTCTCGCTAGTATCAGTTTATACAAGATACAAAAATATTAGTTTATACACATGTGTACAGTCTCGCTAACTATCAGTTTATACAAGATACACAGTTGTTAGTTTATACACATGTGTACAGTCTCGCTCACTATCAGTTTATACAAGATACACAGTTATTAGTTTATACACATGTGTACAGTCTTTTATACATCTGTGTATTATATTTTGAAATATGCACACTAGTAGATTCATAAAAACATTTTATGAAATTAATGAAAACGAAACATATCATGTGTATGCAAAAATAAATAACTTCATCACATATTAAAAAAGTTAATGCCCAAAAATAATTACAATTTCCATCTCTGAGAATTTTTTTTAATATTTATTGAAAATTATAAAAAGTTAAAAACAATGCATTATGATATTTATGTATACGGATAATAAAAGAAAAACAATATTCAAGTTAAAATTAAAACAAAATCTATGGATAAAGAAATGATGGAGAAATAATTAAAAATAAGAGAGAGAGAGAGAGTTATGAGATGAGAAAATTAAGAAATTTTAATTAAACATAGTTGGCTAATGTCAATCTTACCTTTTTAATTTAAAAAATGATTAAGGGCCAAGATTAGTTCACTCAGTTCTCTCTCAAGAAGTTGTTAACTCTTGATCCTAATCCTATATATATATAATCATAAGTCATCATATGACGAAGTTAAAAACTACTTATTTTTTGTAAGGGAAATGTATAAATTAAACTTACAGATAGTTTTGTTATAATGATGTACTATGTGATAGTAAATAGACTAATCGATTATCTCGATTTCGGTTGAGGATAATCATATAATCAATCGAATAATGCATACCGTGGCAATGTCTGTGTTTTCCGCCGCATCGCGCGCGCATCTACCGGTTATTAATCAAAACCGGTTATCGGTGACAAATAACTAAATCCTTAACCTAAACCAAACCGAAAACAGACGAAACTGAACCGAAATCAACAAAATACCGAATTAGTTGAAAACCGAATTAACAAAAAACCGGTTATGAATTTTTTTATACTCTCGTTTAACCAAAATTACTTGAACCGAACTGAATCATTCATATTTTCATATATTTCTAGCTTTTATACCTTCGATTTATATTATTTTATATCTCTATATTTTATATATGTATACTTTTATTTCCTGTACTTTACCTTAATTTCATATATTTCTATGTAAAAGTTTTAGACCAAGTTGGTTATTGCTATTAACTGAAATTAAATGAACCAAACCGAAAACCGTCAATCTAACTGAGTAAGCCGAAGTGATTAACCGAAAAGCGATTGGTTAATAAAATAGACTAACCGATGACTTTGGTTTCGGCTTCAGTTGAGGATCATAACCGAACCGATCGAACCATGCACAACAGAACAAAATGGATTACCCAATTACTTCGCTTTTGATGTATATCTATCACAATAATGCTACAATAAATAATATATGAATAAGAAAACTACATTTATGCGTACTTAGTAGTGTGGACAAATAAAAGCTCACAAGTTACGACATGTTAGATGTTAGATTTTTTCGATATCATACATGTTAATTATTCCATCAAGAATCCTTAATATAACCAAATAATAAACTAACAATAGAACAAATTAAATAATAAATTGCATATTGTCATAGGCGGATTATTTCCCTAAGGATCCAACCCTAATGGGGACATAGATCATATAATATAGATGTAAATGTGAATGAATTCTTGATCAATATTCAGGAAGCCTTTTCATGAACTCGACTAATGAACCTGGTGACAATGAATTAGTGGTCTTGTTTGGAGACGATGATGACAACTTCATTAAACTTCGAGGCGAGAAGAAGTAATCACTACTATTAGGCGTAAAAAGCGGCATATCAGATCCAAACAGATTCGAAGGCGTATTAAACATGGGACTCTTCGATTTCATAACATTATTTCTCTCATGTTCAACACCAAAATCATTGCAAAAACCATTCTGACCATACCCATTATCTAGGGTTTTGTTCTTCTGTTGTTCGTGAGGTTTGGAGCTAGATTTACCTGTGAGCTTCTGAACAAGAGCCATGAAATCATGTGGTTTGGTGTGGATTACTTTCGGAGATCGCATGTAGATTATTATCGGCTTTCTGGTCATCTGCGGCTGCTGCTGATGGTGTTTGTGAATGGTGTGAGATTCTTGTTTGAGTTTTAATGGCGTTGGACGCGGACCATTGATTGCGGCTCCCCTTTTCGCCTGTTGTTTCTGATCACCGTCAAGAAACATGGTAGGGCTCATTTTTCCACCAAAGTTACAAACTTTTTACTAAACCTAACGGAGAACGTGTAATCTTGGTGATTGAATAAAAGAAGGTTGAAAGCTTGAAATAGAGAGGTATTTTGGATGGATGTTAATAGGGGTGTAATGCTATTTATACTTGTATATACAAGACTTGAAGAAGGAAGCCGACTTTTGTTGACATTTTTATATGAGTATAATTATTGTTTTGCAAGAAAACAAGAAGAGAAAACAGCTTGGCCTCTCATCCGACCGTTGACTTTGTTAGTGACGGTATTTGTGACCGTCTAATGTCACGTCTAAGAAAAGTCAACTGCGGCAATGGGATGCCGGTCGTGAAAAAAAAAATTAATTCTTGCCGATTTGAACATTTGAGCGTACGAGGAAACATGCTCTTTATTTCTTTTTTCTTTTCTTTTTTTGTTAACACCGATGTAGCGTTTCTTTTCAGATCTTTATGAACATGACAAACTAATATATGGTTTAGTATACACTTTTAATTGCGTGCCATACTCGTGTATCATTTTTTGAACGGTGACTTTCAATTTGAGTGACTTATGTCACACCGTCTAAACAACGGTCCTAGCCAAGATCGCCTAGACCGCGTTGGGTTGGTCAGGCTTGGTTACGGCGTTTCGCCGGAAACCGTACTGCCTCAACACGAGATGCCTTGCTGAAGTAACAGCCGAATAAAAACTGGGGTGCGGCTGAACCCCCCTCGGTGGGTTTGTCACCATAATTTCCCACTATCCACCCCGACACAAGTATAAATTGAAATTGAGTCTCCATTAAAAAACCTAATTCTCCTACCACTAGACCACAAGTGAGGAAACTCATGTATCATTAACAAATGTAACTTCTACTAATAGAATTAAATAAATGCGTAAATTCAAGTAATAAAATTAAATAAATGAGGGATTTCATATTCACCGTGTTCATAGAACATCTCAGGCGAAATGAGAAGACACTACTTAATTTAGTTTGCTATATAAGGCTAGACAACGAATATCACTATGCGCGCTATAACTCATTTGAACACAATAGAGAGAGATTGTTATGCATTGATGTGTTTTTTTCTCGATGACGGTTGTCTTTTGTAGAAGAATAATATCATCTATGTGTTGTGGTGTTACGTTCTTAATAATTATTACATGGTGCGTCTACAACGAGTTCAGTGCTTGTTATTGTCTTTATAATTGCCTCATACAGGTAGTAGGTTTATAGAATCAATCATGTGATTGCAACTAAAGAATCAATATTGAGAGTGGTATTATGCAATATTTTCAAGCTATCAAAATAGCAAGCCCGATGTCAGTTTATAGTTGCTTATGAGCATGACGCCTGACATAAGAATACAGGGTCTTGGTCTAGTTTTATGCACTTTATAAGGAAGTTAAGTCTTTTTATTATAATCTTAATGACTTAATTATTTTTGTATTATGTTGTTTATGACTCAAGTAGCAAATGGTTGTGGTCGTCTATCTCTTATTGGTACGTTTACAACTACAGGATGCACATATAGTAGAAAAAAATGCACTTTATGCCATATTGACAATACTATATATCAAACTTTGTACTTACAATACTTACAATACTAAGACTAAAGGGTATGGTTTGGCCCATGGATGAGCCTCCACGTAGGCGCCACGTAGGCGGCTCGTGGGGGATGGGCCTCCATGAAATTTGAGGGGGATGGAGGATTGGGCCCCACCTCATTATTTTATAATTTCGTAAGTTTTAATTTAATAAGTTAATAAAAACTTTATAAAAATTAAAAAATACAACATAAATAATTTCATTTCATAACATAACATAAAAAAAATTACATTTCCTAAAAATAAAAAACTACACTACTCGTCTTCGTCACCGTCCGCTACGTTAACGTTGTTCCAAATATGTTCTACCAAATCCTGTTGAAGGTTTATATGCGTGAAGTCGTTGGTTAGCGCGAACGAGTTTAAATCCTGTTGCGTCGGATCTACCGGGACAGTATTCCCGTAAGATGCATTCTCATCATACTCACAAATCGCCCGACCTTCGTCTTCATGAGCTTGGTACAACTGTTGAACATCATACGCGTTTGGTTTCCGCAAATATTTTTTGCTATACAGTTTCACCACATTATGGCAAAACCGATACAAACATTCCCGTGCAGTTCTTGCCGACATCTGTAAGTACTCGTCCAACGCGTCGGCCACTGTCCCGTACGCCAGTTGGCGAATGGCCGCAGTACACTTTTGTAACGTGGTGAACCCTTCATAATTCCGAGCATCGGGTCGTTGAGTGAAAAACGGGTCTAGCCCCGCCAAATCATCAGCAATCCGTGTGAATAAACGGCGACTCATACGGAACCTTCGTTTGAAAGTGTCGGCGTTGTAAATGGGTGCATCCAAAAAATAATCGTTAACCAATTTCTCGTGCGCTCCTTCGCGGTCTCTGTTAACCCGTATTCGTGTGGTAATAACGTTTTCAGACGAGTCCTCTTCCTCTTCCAAAAGAATCTGCGCCGCCTTTACCACAGCGTTGGCGAAAAACATCTCCTCTTCGTCCGAAGAAGAGCCGGACCACCAAGGATTAGATGCCATTGTGGATGAAGAGATATTTTTTTATAAAAGATTGGTATAAAAATGAGAGTGTTTTTTTATAAAAATGGATGAGAATGGGAGAAGAATTGGTGAAATATTGAGGAAATGGTATAAAGAATGGGTATATATTTAAATTGAAAAAGGTTTTTTTTTATTAATCTAGCCGTTATCAACGGCTATATTTTTCAAAAGTGGCACGGCGAGAACGGCAATGGGTTGCTGGGGATGACGGGTGGGATGGAGGGGGGCGGTGTGGGGGACCGGCGCCGGTCCTAGCCGGGCCTCAGCCGGCCCCCATACCTTCTAGTCTAACAGAATTTGCAAGGGAATGTACCGGAAAAGGACAATAAAGATAAGTAACTATCAGGTAAAAGGACCATGCATATATGTATTCTGTTTCAGTAGACATCCCATATAAGTCAAAAGACAAGGAGACAAAACGGGAAAATAGTAACTCAAAGGACAAGACTTGTCTCCTCAAGTACAAGACACCCTTGGCCTACAAGCCAAAATCCCAATATAAATAGAGGCCTTGGGTTTCCTTTTTCAAACCATTCCTTCATTACTTGGCATCCTATAATTCCTTCAGCCCAAATGGGGCTCTCATGCCCCAAACTCACCCCTTGGAGTTTAGGGATCACTCCACAAAATCACTTGTAATAGCTTAGTTTTAGATAGAGAGAGAAAGAGTGGGAACTTGTAATCAACAACCATCATTTAGTTGTTTGATTCTTACACTTAATTCACCATGATCCTTTCAATGATCATTGCTTGTGACCCAGTTACTATGGTCATTCTTGGCTTAACTTCTAGTGTTGCTTGGGTTGTAGATGAAACTTGGTATGATTTAAATGTTTAAACTTTGGCAAAGTGGTGTGGTATGTCTTTGATAATTCTTTCTACTCTTCTTCTTCGTTAATGATGCTTGTGATTTGGTTTTGGTCTTTGATCTTGTGGGTCTTCTTGATAACCTTAATGGGTGAAGCCTAGTAGTACACCCGTGGTGTGTGACAACCCATATACTAGTATGGGAAATCCTATTTTGGAGAAGTCGTTGACTTATTTGTGAAAACACATCTTGTGACCAACCCGCATTTATCAAAGATATCATTGTTTGCCTGCATGGTCTATATGTTAGGCTTGGCGTGAACCAAGAGTTGGTAAACCCATTTTAAAATCTATACACACACACACACACACACATATATATATATAGGATAAGGATCCTTTAGGAACCACCCTTTATTGCGAGAACCAATGTGAACGCTAGGCAAAGTTGTAATTAAGTGACATCTAATAAAAAAACACGCGCTCCTGTTATTTTCACACCCTGTTCACGATCATCTTTTACAATCTAGGGTTTCATTCGAGATCTTGCATACATCGACGACGGCGATATACGACAGCGACTGATCTCTCCAATTTCACGACGGCGACATCCACATTTTACCGCGGATTCATTGGGGATACTGATTACGGCATTGGGGATACTGAATACGGCAACATATGGCTTCGTCTGACTCATCTCGTGTTGAACCTAACGCATCTGATGATCATCATAAAACAACTTCTGCATATCATCGACATACATCCGATGCTGATTTTGGCGGTTCATCTGATGTCAATCCCATTTCTGCCGTCAATCCAATTGAAAGTCGCAAGCTTGTATCTACAACAGTTGAAAGTCGACACACCCTTCATGGCTTTGAAATACAGACGCTTGATTCCATGTCTACATCAGGCAATGTTGTATTATCATCTGGGACTGTTAATATATCTGAACACTCATTAGCATTTGACACCACCTCGACTGGTACAACACCTACAAACACAGAACATCAACACTTACAGTTCATTTGGTTTGAGACTAAAGGTATTCTATATCCATTTTATGTAAATTGTGATTCGTTCAATGATATACTCGTTTGCAGCATGTTCACAATTATTTTATGTTGTAAATAATGATTACTCAATATTATATGCACATGTGCATTGTGTTAACTGTATCATATTACAAATTATGTTACATTGCAAATTTATGCACATATGCATTATGATTAAAAATAACTTATGACATCATACATTAATTGACAATGCACATGTGCATTTTGATTACAATTCTAATATTCATCTGTGCATCATGTTGACTATTTTTTCATTTATTAATTATTTTTCACAGTAACAATTACGGCTACCATACATGCTACACCTAACGGCACCCCATATTGAATACCTGAAGTTGATGTTGAATACCTTCCTGTTATAAACAGTACATTTACCCATTGGGAATATATTGTCACGATGTACAATACGTATGCTACAAAATCCGGATTTTCTTCTCGTATTGGCATATTGAAGAACAAAAAATATCATGACAATCCTGCTATGAACATCCACACTCATAGATATATATTATGTTCAAAAGAAAGACAACCACGGATCACAGAATCTGACCCCAATGCTCCATCCAAGAATGCTCCAATCATGTATGATACATCTAAGAAACAACACCGACGAAGCCGATACACAGTTTTCGGGTGTCGTGAGCGTATCAAAGTGAGTTATGATCGTGCCACCGAACAATACAAAATATACGATTTCATCGCCACGCACAACCATTGCATGATTGGTAGCGATAACGCCAACATGTTCAAACAAAATAGGAAACTCGGATTTGAAGAACAACAGTTCATCCACAAAGTTAACCTTAACAAAATCGGCCCAAATGTTGTACATAACATCCAAGTATCACTTAAAGGCGGACCTCATAATGTTCATGGCACGGTAGAAGATTTCAAAAATTGCTCTAGAGATATACGTTTATTCATTGGTGAACGCGATGCAGACATTATCTTACACACCATGAAATCCCGAGTTACCAATCTTAAAGACTTCTATTTTCATTGTGTCATAGTTGATAACGAGTTACGATCGTTCTTTTGGGCTGATTTCGTATCATTACAAAATTACGAGGCTTTTGGTGATGTATACGCATTTAACGCTACATATGACACTAACAAGTAAGATACTATACTTTACAACATGTGCAATTATTATTAATTTTTTAATATAATATGTTTTATTTACAGGTACAAAATGATTTTTGTGCCATTCACCGGAGTTGATCATCACAAGAAATGTGTTATCTTTGGCACTAGCAAGTTATATGATGAGACTATAGAGTCATATACATGGTTATTGGACACCTTCCTGGCTGCACACAAGAAGCAACCAATATTTATTCTCACTGACCAAGATGCATCAATGAAACGAGCTGTATCAACCGTTTTCACAAACTCTATCCATCGTTTATGCATGTGGCACATAATGAGAAAACTTCCAGCCAAGGTAAACACTATATTTTAATATTAAGACAATTCCAATTAAACCATATAATACGATTAACTAATTACAATTATTATTATTCACATGTCTTTATTTATAGATTTCAAATGACATCCTTGATAATACCACCCTTCGTTCATCAATACATAAATTGGTGTGGAATTTATTCATCACACCACAAACATTCGAATAAAGATGGCATGTATTAATGGATGAATATCATCTAAACAATCATCCTTGGCTATGTGAGATGTTTGTTCTACGGCATGAATGGGCCCCGTGTTATTTCAGAGAGATACCGATGTGTTGTTTGATGAAGACTACATCAAGATGCGAGAGCTCAAATGCGCGTTTTAAAGTTAACCCATCAGAAACTAACACATTAGTTCAATTTCTTATGTGTTTCGATACCAGTCTTGATGCTCAGCGGCACACACAACGAGATCTCGAATTTAAAAGCGACATGTCGAACCTTCACTTGTCTACCGGTCTTCGTATAGAAGCACACACGTCCGAAACATACACATGGTCCATGTTTCTTGAAGTCCGAAAAGAAATATACATGGGCATGTTCCATTGCATGCCAATTGAACGTCCTGTAACTACCGATATAAAAAATTACACTGTTCGTCACTGCAAACAAAACATGTCTTATGTCAATGAATTCGATGTATCTTCTTACTATCCAATATGTTTTAATATTCAATATACACAACATAACTACCCAATATGTTTTAAATATTACCATTAGTGCATATTACCATCAATATAACTATTATAATTGTTTGTCTGATTATTTTGTTATGCACATGTGCATGTATCAACCAATGTATTTGTGCATGATACCCTCAATATACCATTAGTGCATATTACCCTCAATATAACTATTATAATTGTTTGTCTGATTATTTTTGTTATGCACATGTGCATGTATCAAACAGTGTATTTGAATCAATTATTTTATTATACATAATAACCTGTTCACCTGTGCATATTACCCTTCATGTATACATTCTATTTACAATATATGTTGTGCACATGTGCAGGTGTCACTCAATGTACCTGAACAAACAGTAAGTTGTACATGTCTTCGGTTCACTCGTATTGGATACCTATGCCGACATGTATTCTGTATATTCCGTTACATCCAAATTGAACGAATACCGTCCCACTACATCATTCCACGTTGGAAACGAGATGCGCTCCCGTCAGTTGTGCATATCTAACATGTACTTATCCGACAACAGCGAGTTTGCTATCATCAACAATGAAATAATGGATTTAGTCACTCAATGCACAAACCGACTCAGACGCAATCCTGATCATCTACGTTCATTATCTTTTGAAATCAAACGCATCGGGAACCGCATATTCGAATCGTTCCCGTGTGAGCCTCAGCCTCGTTCCATCCAAAAAACTGCAAACATCAGTGACATATTAAACATACTTGCAAATCTAAGCACAATTGTCTATCCTCCTCAAGGTATTAGAAACAAAGGTTGTGGGACCAAAAAACAACGGGTTGGCCCCGGTGGTCAAAAAATTAAAGATAAACGGAAGAAAGCTGGTAAACGACAAAAAGCCGCCCGTTTATGCAATAAATGCAACAAATATGTATTTGACCATGATTCACGCAATTGCGAGAAAATCAAGGCTGCCAAACTTGCTGCACGAGCAGCTAAACGTGTTGCTGCTATCGCTGCTGGACTACCTGCCCCGTCTGATTCTGGTTCTGATGATACTGATGTTGATCTCGATGACACCGATGATGATGACACCAATGATGACATCGTGAGTATAATTCTTCTAATTATGGTGCATCTGAATACCCCATCTCCATGCAAAAACCTCCTGTACCCGAACGAACAAATGTTAGGCGTGAATTCTTCTGATGATGATGACACCAATGATGACACCGATGATGATGACACCAATGATGAAAACAGTTTACTTGTTTGGCACAGTTGAGTTTTTTTATATGTTTGGTTTTGACATCGTTGACATTACATACGGACAACGGCAAAATTATGACCACTTTGTAGACTTATGCCAATCTGTTTGGCCTTTTGTATGTATCCGTTTGTCGGCAATTCATACCCAAAGTTTATACATTGACCATTTGACACCTTTTGGTTTGCAGCCGTTTGTCGGCAAATCAAACCCAAAACTGAACAAGACCAAAAGAAAACCAAATCAAGACCAAATGTATTAAAACAAGACCAAAAGACACTAAAACTGACCAAGACCAAACCAAACCAAAACAAGACCAAAACAACACCAAATCATACCTGCATATGATAAAGAACACCAAAACAAGACCAAATCAAACCTGCAATAACTGACTAAGACCAAAAGAAGACCAAATCATACCTGCATATCTTAAAGAACACCAAAACAACATACAATAAACTACAGTAACATACAATAAACTGCATGCATAACATAAACAAGACCAAGACCAAAACTGCAGTATAAAATACATAAAAGACATTAAATACATAACAACCAACCATAACATTGTCATTGATACAATAAGTAGGCCTTAACCCATAAGAAACACCAAAATTCAGGCCACAGGGTAATACAATCATAATGTCAGCAAAAGAGGATGATTGTTACCACATACATACTTAAACCATTAAAAACCTAACCACAAACATCTAAAACTTAAACATTGGACTGAGACTCATCTACAGTTCCCTTGCAAGACCTTTGATTATGCCCCTTCCCACCACACTTTGTGCATTTCACAGTTTGACCAACCCTAGACAGCTTCCCTTGCTTCGATGCCTGATCAGTCAACTCTTCTACACTTTTCTTCCTCTTCTTTCTTGGCCTGCCAACTTGCTTGTGGTACTTTGGTGGAACAGGGTTGTTGGACAAGCAGATGGTAGCCACATGTTCCTACCATTGATTGGGTCCACTGTGTGTGCATAGACCTGCTTCCAAGTTTCTAACCAATAGACTTGTGAAACCCATTTCTCTGGAACATCCACTTCTATTCCATGTGCAGCCATATCCCAAATAACTGCCACAGCATGCTTACGAGGCATACCAATTAGTTCCCACCTTCTGCAAGAGCAGGTTTTATCAGCCATGTTAATAAGATACTGTTCCAATGAATTCCCTTTAACCTGATACTTGTCCACAGCATTCCACTGGACACTCATATCTGCAGCCTTTTCCTTTATCTTGTCAAAAATCTCAGTAGCAGTTGGTGTCAAGTGACCTTCACTCTTTGAAATCAGTATGTGCACAGCAACATTCGTCCTTATCAAATACTCTCTAATATACTCTAGACATGTTATAACAGGCTTGTCCCTTCCTTCAACCAACTGTCTGTTGAAAACTTCACACAAGTTGTTAAGAAGCACATCACTGATAGCCCTACCTGCATAACACAAGTTACAAATGATAAACATTACTAAATGAAGTTACAATTCACATACAATATTTACAATACAATACTAAATGAAGTTACAATATTGACATACCACTAAAATAGGCTCTGGTCCAGTAAACAGGTGGAATCTCCCTTAGCCATTGATATAAACCCTCATCAGTGGCTAGAACCTCCTTCATTGCTTGTTCAAAGTAAGCTACAGTAGTTGAAGATGCACATTTCCATAACAAATTCTTATATAGCTCACCCTTCCACCTAGGCTTGATGTTTTCATGCACATGCCTCAAACAGAACCTGTGTTCTACATATGGAAACACCTGTTGTATGGCTGGAATGAGGCCCTAAAATGAACAATGGCAGTTAATGTTAACAAGGACAGTTAATGTTAGAATGAATTAGTGTTGCAGAATGACAAATAAAGTTACCTTCTGCCTATCAGTGATAAATGTGAAGTATGAATCTCTCTGAAGATCTAAGTCATGTCCCAGACAATTCAAGAACCAAACCCATGAATTTTTGGTTTCAGCTTCAACCAAGGCATAGGCCACAGGATATATTCCATTGTTGGAGTCTAGGCCCACTGTTGTTAACACTTGTCCTGGGAAAGGACCTTTCATGAAGGCTCCATCCAAACCCAATAGTGGCCTTCCACAAAGCTTAAAGCCTGCCTTCAAACCACCTAAACATATGTAGATCCTTCTAAACTGTCTTGTTGGGCTACTAGGATTAGCTTCAGGCTCTACATCAATTGTCACTGTTGTTCCTGGGTTAGACCTCATGAGTTCTTCACTGTAGTCTCTCAGAATTGCATACTGTCACACCCCAAATTTCCACGTGTTACCGGTGGGCCCGGTAGGGGAGTAACGTGACGTGGTTGGCAACATCATAGTCAAACAACACAATATATAAATGCACAGCGGAAGCAAAAGGATAAATATATTACAATCCGAATAGTGTAACATCAAAGTATTACAACGGAAGTAAAAGATCCACAGGCGGATCTTAAAACATAAACTTTATTCAACAGACTTTAGGCACCTAGAACTTTCAAGATTCCTTAGAAACGCCCTGAGCTTCCAGCCAATTACGTTCAGTACCTGTCACTTAACCCTTTTTGGAAAATACGTCAGTTTTCACTGGTAAATACACTCAACCGACTCATTTTGTAAATGTTTATGAAAATTTGTTTAGGTGCACAAGACATGCAAATATTTCGACACTTGGATTAAAATGCATAGAGGCAAAATTAATCTTTTTAACTTGGGACAATTATATTTATAACCTTGTATACAGATTTACATGTTCGTTGTACGTTCAGGGCCCGATGTAGAAATCGAGTCAGATTAACAGACACGCCACAAGTATAGGCCCACAAGAGAGTGAGATACCGTTATCTCTTAAGCACTGTCAGGTGTATGCCTACACCCCGTGCTTAAGACGTGGCCATTTTATAATACAATGATGTCACTAGGATATCCGGGACATGGTCATTAACCCCTAAAGGTCTTTGTTTCAAACAATACAGATTAAACCGGGTTACCTCAATGATTTAACCATAATAAGATTAAAGATTCAATACCCGACCAAGCGGTATTATTATACCGTATCCCAAGCCCGTATAGGGAAAATAAGTTAAGAGTATTTACCTGAGCTAGCTCCTGTCTTAAATAGCAGAAATTAATAACTCAGCCGTGTTCACTTAAGTAAGCGTAGGTACAATTTACCGGAAATCTCTAGTCTGGAATGATGGTATAAAAACCAATTAGAATGCTAACGGGCCTTTAATTAAGCCTAGGCTTAGACCGCCTAGTCTTATAGAAAGATACGGTTCAAACGCACGATAAGGCGAAGACCGGAATAGAATGGGATTTAGACCCGACAAGTTTGAAGACTTGTATAATATGGGAAATCTAAACACCTTCTGGATTTTGAGATAAAACCGATAAGGTTTGACCCGTTTCGGCTAACTTATATAAACCAGTTATATAAACCGATCCGAACACGAATAACGCGTAACGGGTAACCGAATAGGTCACGAACAGGTTTCCTAAGTTAATATGCTTAAAATATGTTGTGATATCATAATGATACCTTCCATAATGCCCAAAACGAGTTAAATCCTTAATTATGCCCCGTAGGGTATTTTGGTCATTTTAACGATTATAAAAGGGGTTTAACGTAACCCTGATGTTCGGGACTGAAGTAATCAGTAAACAACTTATTTTTAACAGATTATATTAGTTAATAATAATCCGGATGTCTCAAAATAGTTTTAAGCCTAAACTACGCGTATAATACACGTATAAACCCGTTTTTAGCGACGTATGATTAAAATACTATTCTGGGTTTTCTGATCAGTTAAACAGGCTCAAAACACTATATTTATTATTTAAAATCAGCAGCAATTGGATTCGCGTCAAAATTCCTTGTAGAAATCATTTTATGACCGAAAAGGGTAAATTCGTTATTAACCGAATTAAGGCGATAAGCCTAGCCTAAGATCAGTTTAAAAATAATTAAAAATCTTCAAAAATCCCAAAATATTATTTAACATCAGTGGGTAAAAGGTTTGGTGCCGAAAATCGGGTTTAGATAGGCTATGCGCTAATCGCGCCGATTAATTAATAAAAAGCTTACTATTTACGCTAATGCGCATATCTCCTAATCTGGACCTCAAATTGATGTCAAATTTGGAGAGCATGTTTATAATTCAGTAGACAAGGGTCTTTTCCACTTACATTATCAAAAAGCTCGTTTTATAACCGAAAGGGCATTACGGTCAATTTTAAGCATTTAACGGAAACGCGCGAACGAATCGGATAATCAACGAAACAAGTACAGAGGCTTATACCAACATGCAACCCTACTCTAATGAAGCACTAAGGCATCATCGAATCAAACTAAAACGGGTCAGAACCGAAGTCAAAGCAAAAGTCAAGGTTTTGCGCCTTTCGGTTCCGAACCGGGTTTAAACAGAAATTTGTCGAGTCGGGCAAGCGTAGACAAGTTTTTATACTTATTACCAAGTTACATTAATGTTAAAACAGGTTACACGCCTCGCGGATTGCTAATCGTGCTTTAAATCGCATTTTGCAATTCTGTTGACTTTTTCGGTCAACGTTTGACCCGACAAACGACCTAGTTAGGTCTGGATTCGGTACGTGCCCTTATAAGGGTTTAATACCCATGTAATTGCCTATCTAACGGTACTTTTAATTCGACATACGACTGAGCTATCGTTAACTAATCCCGAAGTCAACCGTTTATTACGATATGTTGACTTTTAAGCTATTTACTAAGCTAAACATAATTAAGAAAGGACTAATAGACTTACAAGTGTTTAATGATGATTAGGGATGCTTTGTATCAGCTTTGAAGGCTTCTCAAATGATCAGATTGTTTGCAATTGATGTGAGGAATGTTTGTGACATGAATGGGTCTTTATATAATGGGTTTACACACCACAAAGTATTGACACAAGGGTCTATGATCAGCCACAAATGATAAACACATGTCTCTAGCATGTAGGGGAGTCTAAGGGTCCTTCACATGCAAGAAAAACCGACCAAGAGGGTCACAATTGCACACAACAGCCGATAGCAGGTTATTCTGGTCGCTGGGCACCCCTCGCGTAGCGCGAGGGGCCGTCGCGCTACGCGACGCCTTAAGCTGATCAGAATTGTTTTGTTTGTTGAAGGTTTGAAAGGGCATCAACTTGCACGACTTTGGGACTTTGTTTTGGCAACAAGGGACCTCTATTATGGGTCTAGTACAGTTCCTTACCCTACCAATATCCTTTGTTTCAAATGATTGTATCTACAAGACCCGTAAACAACGGTTTACCATTCATTTTCTTCTTGGGATCAATCATGCTTTTCAACATCCATTATTGTGAACCCAACTTCTGAATTGAGAGTGTAATAGATGTGTAAATTATTATATCGGGTCTTGGGATTTATAATTGAGGTCGTTCAGAGGTAACGATTTAACATGACGCCACTTTAAATCCTACCGAAACATCTTTATTAAATCCGGGTTTCCAACGCGTTTTTGTCTTACATGACACGTGTCGTTTTAATATTAAACCCGAAATTTGCGAGGTGTTACATCCTCACCCCCTTAAAATAAATCTCGACCCGAGATTTACTGAAACAAATAAGGGTATTTTTCTTTCATGGTGGATTCCAACTCCCACGTATACTCGGGGCCTCTTCGGGCATCCCATTTGACCTTTACAAAAGGTATGTGCTTTCTTCGAAGCTTCCTTACCTGTCGATCTTCAATCGACAAAGGTTTTTCTACAAACGTTAAGCTCTTATCTATTTGCACATCTGTATGTGGCATGACATGCGAATCGTCAGCGGAACACTTCTTTAGATTGCAGATGTGGAACACATTGTGAATTCCACTGAGCTCTTCTGATAAGTTCAACTTGTAGGCAACTGACCCGACACGTTCGATAACCTCGAAAGGCCCTATGTAACTCGGGCTTATCTTGCCTTTCTTACCAAAACGCATCACTCTTTTCCAGGGTGATATCTATTGTTGAATCTTATTCTTTAATAAGAATTTAGGAGGTTTGCTATTTTCATAATCCTTAATTTTCTGCCGAATACTGGCATCTTACTGATGATTATGAATTTGCGTGATCTTATTGATTGTCTATAATGAAATTTTCAGATCTTAATGTTTGGACTTACCAACTATTGTCCTATCAATGAACGTTTATCATTCCATCTATACAAGGTTTTCAAGGGAGTAGCCTTGATACCTATATATCAAATATTATAGAAAAGCTTATCTTAAGGTGAGATGGTTATTCCAACCAGTACTTAACTAATATTAAGGAATAGCTAATCCTTGTCGTTAGTCGAACAATTCGACGATCCTGGTTAGCTGATGGAAAATTCTTAATCGTTGTCTAATTAGGGTTGCGGCATGCATGCACAAGCAATATGAACCGTCTTTCTTATCAAACTCTCGGAATATCGAGTTAGGCTATATGAATCTCTTATCTTAAAGTTTACTTAATCAGGGTTTCGATTCTCCCAATGATGGTACTAGCCGTCTTGGAGATTTCATAATAACACAACCTTAAACGGAATTTAACCCTTAACTCTACCTGCCTCTCTGGGGTAAATAGGGTAATAAAAAGAGAAGATAATCAAGGTACAAAGAGGTTACAGAGAATTTTCCATATCTCAAGCTCTAGTCTAATTATCCTTGCTGGTGTCAAATGAGTGACACCTATATGCTATGAGTCCACAGCTTCCTTTACCAGGGAACATTTATTTGGACAATTCTTTTCTGGATATCTTCTTTGAATACTACTAGTCGACTTTGGTACAATATGATCATTGGGATATCTTAGGGTTCCATGTATTAAACCTCCATGTTGATCAGACATGGAAACAATCTATGGGACACACTAGGATACACCAATCCTCATATGACACTTTTATCATACATAGTTTGGCATTCGCAGGCGATAGAAAACAATGAGAAAATACTTAAAATAATATACGTTGTCGTACTCTATGCAAAGAAAGAGTGCTCTTAGATTTTCGGAACGATTCCTTGCCGATTTATACGAATCGGTTACTATGGTCTCCTTGGTAGTTATACCTTGTGGATGATAATAAAATTTTGCTAAGTTTATGGTTCATGAAGATTTATTATTGCCTGTATTAAAAACAGGACACTTAGCAGACATTATTATTGCTAAATGATAAGGAAGTTTATTGTACAAGTGCTTATATTAAATTAGAATGGAGATCTTCACAAACTAGGCACCTAGCTCAGTTGGCTAGGCGCGCGAAAGGGTGCGGCCGGCCTAGACCCGGGTTCGATTCCGGGGATGGTCAGTTCCACCATTTTTTTTTCATGTTTAATATTAATTAATCGTACGGACACGTGTAATTACGAGGGTTGTCTCATAAGGAGTTTTGATAATTAATTGCTTCTTATCACTCACAATATGGACTTGAATTTTTAAGGCAACCAATCGATTTTTATCACTATATTGAGTCCTTAAGTATGCAACCAAAAGTTTGCTATAAGGATATTAGAAAAATGATTTCTAATAGATATTAATATCAATATAGGATTTGTTGGAGCATTTTCGACGTAACATCGTCACTTTCTACCAGGCATTGAATGACCGGAGTCTTAATCAGGTGGAGACAACAGTTCTCAACCTTTATCATTCATAATATATTTATACGTGCCAGTATTAAATAAGTTTCTACATAAACTGCTTGATAACGAAAGGTACATATTATACTATTATTATTCTGCCCCATCTCTTGGGCGTTCATCCTGACAACTCGTGCGTTTGTTATCTTGGCCTACTCGGGCTTCTTCTGATTCCTAGGGCAGTTGGTCTTGATATGCCCCTTCTCGTTGCAACCATAACAGGTTGCATCTTTCAACTTCTTGCAATCCAGGGTTTTATGTTCCTTAGATTTGCAAATTCCACACGGCCGAGGCCGAGATTCAAATCTGCATTTCCCGAGGTGGTATTTCCTACAGGTTTTGCACCTGATCTTCTCACCCGGCTGCTGGCTGTCTTTCTTAAACCCGGAACTCTTCTTATCCTCAGAGTTCCTCTTTGTCTCCCTATCAGAGCGATGAGAAATTTCATCCTCCCTTTTTCGCTTTCCTTCTTCAGAGACTTTGGCAGCCTTGTTTCTGACCACATCGAGTGTGAGAGATAGCGACAGATCGGCCGCTGACCTGAATGAAGTAGGTCTTGAAGCCTTAACACTGGCTTTGATTTCTGGGGCTAAACCCCCAATGAAGCGAGCAATTCGCTTTGGTTCCGGTGTGATCAAATAAGGAACCAATCGAGACTTGGTATTGAAATTTGTAAGGTATGCTTGACAATCTAAGTTTTCCATGACCAATGTCAAGAATTCAGTCTCAATTTTCTCAACTTCATGTTGAGGACGGTAATTTTCTTTGATAAGAGCAACGAACTGCTCCCAAGTCATGTTGTACAAAGGAATCTTCCCCGTAGCTTGGATCAGTGACCTCCACCAAGCTAGAGCTTCTCCTTTAAAAGATTGTGAAACAAATTTCACAACATCTTGCTCTGCACAACCGCTGATGTCAACAACAGCGTCCATCTCATCGAGCCACGTCATGCAATCGATGGCCCCTTTTTCTCCTGTAAAGTCTCTAGGCTTGCAGGAGACAAAATATTTATATGAACAGGTCTTAACTGGTGTCTCTTGATGGAACACAACCTGTCTAAACGGAATACTCCTTTGATTTGACAAGTCATGAACATCGTCTTCTCTTGACTCAAGTATTTTAGAAGGGGGCTTACTACGAGCCACAGATAGAGTCTTAGAATGGGTATCATTTGATTCATCATACTGTCTGTCAAGAGCTCGAGTAACAGCATAATCTATTATTGCCTGCAGTTCCGCTCCAGTTACATTGATTCTGGTAGCATCATTGTCCTCCTTCATGTGGCTGTTAACTTCATCTAATCCAGCCATGTAGCTTGATTGCTTCATAAACATTGACAATGATTTATCCAGAGGTCATTATGAAATTATCATTTTTTTTTTTTGATAATTTATTAACCATGGTAATATAAACCATATGGGTTAATTTGTTAGTTATACTTAGTTAATATTTTTCATTATAACTTATCCTAGTTATAAAACATCAAGTATATTAAAGTGGCGTAAAAAGCCTGGTCCCAAGGACAGTTTTAAATTTTATAAGCCATGATTCCTATTGATCAATTACGTTAAATAAGGTATTTGGAAAAATTCCTAATATAAGAATGACAAGTGTGATTTTTATAGCATCACGGTTGTCGGGAGTGTTAACACATTTTCGGGTGTTAACAAGGATCTGAATCTCTTTTTGAACAGATTTTACCATCTTAGCTAGGTCTTCAACGACATTCAAGCTAGGTCAAACCATTTAAGATTCTCTTTTAATAATTATTCTGGCAGGAAAGGAATGATATTTATTTTTATTCAGGATTTTTATCATAATCCTAATTTATAAGTTAATAATAGCACAAATGGCCTAGTCGCGTAGACAAGTTTAATTTATACGCCATGATTTCAGAGAATCAAAGCATGAAGGTATACTAGCACAATAGGCCTAGTCACAAGGACGTTTATAATTTATAAGCTATGATTTCAGAGAATCAAAGCATGAAGGTTTGAACCTAGTTCATTACCTTTATATGACAGGGAGTCGTTGCTACTACTGTCTTTTGGTTCATATGGAAATGAACAGGGCCTGTAGGTGCTATATTACCACGTATGGTCAAAATGTGATCATCTCAAGTGATGATCTAAACCCATGATTCAGAGATCATTACATTGGGTTAGGAATCTTTTGAAGAATCCATCAGTAAGAATGACGTGTGATTTTAATGAATCACGTCTGTCAGGAGTGTTAACATATTTACAGATGTTAACAGGGATTCGAATCTTTTAAACATGTCTTACCATCATGGCCCGGCCTTAAAATGACCCGAAGGCTAGGTTTCACTCTTAAGATTCTTATTAATATTAACGCAGAACAATCCTAAATTGAGGTGTTAAATATGGATCTGAATCTAATTATGGAACTACCATCTTTGCCCTGCCTCAAAATAATGCGTGACTAGGTCTTGTCCTTTTTTAGATTTTGCCATTTTATATAAAGGTAGATCTTATAAAAGGAATGTCTGAAAGAAAATTTAAAGTTAATTATTCCACTATAAAATTAAACAATACAGATGTGCCCTAGACGGGACTTGAAAGGAATAATGTTGTCCTCGAAGGAACTGAAAGGTAATTATGTCCTTATAAGGACTATTAAGGAAACGATTTTTCGCAAAGGGAGTTTCTTCTTCATTTTATTTCTGAATGCCTTCTCCTTGTTTGCATGTTTCGTCCTAGCCGTTGTACGAAGGTCAGCAATTTAAGGCTCCTGGTGTGGAGAATTATTATTATGGCTTCTTCGCTCGGCGACGTATCCAATATATAAAAATTTTGGAAGCAGAATTTCCAGATAAGGATTGAGAATATTCCTATGTTAAGTCTAGACTCAGAAGATTTAGGAATGTGCAATTGTGTCATTGAGATTAAACACATAAAGCTAGTGTTTAATTCACTCAATGTTGGCTCTGATACCAACCTGTCACACCCCAAATTTCCACGTGTTACCGGTGGGCCCGGTAGGGGAGTAACGTGACGTGGTTGGCAACATCATAGTCAAACAACACAATATATAAATGCACAGCGGAAGCAAAAGGATAAATATATTACAATCCGAATAGTGTAACATCAAAGTATTACAACGGAAGTAAAAGATCCACAGGCGGATCTTAAAACATAAACTTTATTCAACAGACTTTAGGCACCTAGAACTTTCAAGATTCCTTAGAAACGCCCTGAGCTTCCAGCCAATTACGTTCAGTACCTGTCACTTAACCCTTTTTGGAAAATACGTCAGTTTTCACTGGTAAATACACTCAACCGACTCATTTTGTAAATGTTTATGAAAATTTGTTTAGGTGCACAAGACATGCAAATATTTCGACACTTGGATTAAAATGCATAGAGGCAAAATTAATCTTTTTAACTTGGGACAATTATATTTATAACCTTGTATACAGATTTACATGTTCGTTGTACGTTCAGGGCCCGATGTAGAAATCGAGTCAGATTAACAGACACGCCACAAGTATAGGCCCACAAGAGAGTGAGATACCGTTATCTCTTAAGCACTGTCAGGTGTATGCCTACACCCCGTGCTTAAGACGTGGCCATTTTATAATACAATGATGTCACTAGGATATCCGGGACATGGTCATTAACCCCTAAAGGTCTTTGTTTCAAACAATACAGATTAAACCGGGTTACCTCAATGATTTAACCATAATAAGATTAAAGATTCAATACCCGACCAAGCGGTATTATTATACCGTATCCCAAGCCCGTATAGGGAAAATAAGTTAAGAGTATTTACCTGAGCTAGCTCCTGTCTTAAATAGCAGAAATTAATAACTCAGCCGTGTTCACTTAAGTAAGCGTAGGTACAATTTACCGGAAATCTCTAGTCTGGAATGATGGTATAAAAACCAATTAGAATGCTAACGGGCCTTTAATTAAGCCTAGGCTTAGACCGCCTAGTCTTATAGAAAGATACGGTTCAAACGCACGATAAGGCGAATACCGGAATAGAATGGGATTTAGACCCGACAAGTTTGAAGACTTGTATAATATGGGAAATCTAAACACCTTCTGGATTTTGAGATAAAACCGATAAGGTTTGACCCGTTTCGGCTAACTTATATAAACCAGTTATATAAACCGATCCGAACACGAATAACGCGTAACGGGTAACCGAATAGGTCACGAACAGGTTTCCTAAGTTAATATGCTTAAAATATGTTGTGATATCATAATGATACCTTCCATAATGCCCAAAACGAGTTAAATCCTTAATTATGCCCCGTAGGGTATTTTGGTCATTTTAACGATTATAAAAGGGGTTTAACGTAACCCTGATGTTCGGGACTGAAGTAATCAGTAAACAACTTATTTTTAACAGATTATATTAGTTAATAATAATCCGGATGTCTCAAAATAGTTTTAAGCCTAAACTACGCGTATAATACACGTATAAACCCGTTTTTAGCGACGTATGATTAAAATACTATTCTGGGTTTTCTGATCAGTTAAACAGGCTCAAAACACTATATTTATTATTTAAAATCAGTAGCAATTGGATTCGCGTCAAAATTCCTTGTAGAAATCATTTTATGACCGAAAAGGGTAAATTCGTTATTAACCGAATTAAGGCGATAAGCCTAGCTTAAGATCAGTTTAAAAATAATTAAAAATCTTCAAAAATCCCAAAATATTATTTAACATCAGTGGGTAAAAGGTTTGGTGCCGAAAATCGGGTTTAGATAGGCTATGCGCTAATCGCGCCGATTAATTAATAAAAAGCTTACTATTTACGCTAATGCGCATATCTCCTAATCTGGACCTCAAATTGATGTCAAATTTGGAGAGCATGTTTATAATTTAGTAGACAAGGGTCTTGTCCACTTACATTATCAAAAAGCTCGTTTTATAACCGAAAGGGCATTACGGTCAATTTTAAGCATTTAACGGAAACGCGCGAACGAATCGGATAATCAACGAAACAAGTACAGAGGCTTATACCAACATGCAACCCTACTCTAATGAAGCACTAAGGCATCATCGAATCAAACTAAAACGGGTCAGAACCGAAGTCAAAGCAAAAGTCAAGGTTTTGCGCCTTTCGGTTCCGAACCGGGTTTAAACAGAAATTTGTCGAGTCGGGCAAGCGTAGACAAGTTTTTATACTTATTACCAAGTTACATTAATGTTAAAACAGGTTACACGCCTCGCGGATTGCTAATCGTGCTTTAAATCGCATTTTGCAATTCTGTTGACTTTTTCGGTCAACGTTTGACCCGACAAACGACCTAGTTAGGTCTGGATTCGGTACGTGCCCTTATAAGGGTTTAATACCCATGTAATTGCCTATCTAACAGTACTTTTAATTCGACATACGACTGAGCTATCGTTAACTAATCCCGAAGTCAACCGTTTATTACGATATGTTGACTTTTAAGCTATTTACTAAGCTAAACATAATTAAGAAAGGACTAATAGACTTACAAGTGTTTAATGATGATTAGGGATGCTTTGTATCAGCTTTGAAGGCTCCTCAAATGATCAGATTGTTTGCAATTGATGTGAGGAATGTTTGTGACATGAATGGGTCTTTATATAATGGGTTTACACACCACAAAGTATTGACACAAGGGTCTATGATCAGCCACAAATGATAAACACATGTCTCTAGCATGTAGGGGAGTCTAAGGGTCCTTCACATGCAAGAAAAACTGACCAAGAGGGTCACAATTGCACACAACAGCCGATAGCAGGTTATTCTGGTCGCTGGGCACCCCTCGCGTAGCGCGAGGGGCCGTCGCGCTACGCGACGCCTTAAGCTGATCAGAATGGTTTTGTTTGTTGAAGGTTTGAAAGGGCATCAACTTGCACGACTTTGGGACTTTGTTTTGGCAACAAGGGACCTCTATTATGGGTCTAGTACAGTTCCTTACCCTACCAATATCCTTTGTTTCAAATGATTGTATCTACAAGACCCGTAAACAACGGTTTACCATTCATTTTCTTCTTGGGATCAATCATGCTTTTCAACATCCATTATTGTGAACCCAACTTCTGAATTGAGAGTGTAATAGATGTGTAAATTATTATATCGGGTCTTGGGATTTATAATTGAGGTCGTTCAGAGGTAACGATTTAACATGACGCCACTTTAAATCCTACCGAAACATCTTTATTAAATCCGGGTTTCCAACGCGTTTTTGTCTTACATGACACGTGTCGTTTTAATATTAAACCCGAAATTTGCGAGGTGTTACACATACTGAGCCCTGTAGTCCCCCTCTATCTTCTGTTTTGCAATCCCTTTTTCCTTGAACATCTTTTGCAAAGAAACTGAGATCCGATGCTTCCTTTGGAAAGTATCTTGCAGTGCTTTTAGAGGAATAGAAGGATTTGCTGCAACTGTAGGATCTATCTCCTTTGCTAACCAAGTAACAGTACACAACTTCACAGATTTTGTTTGAAAGCACTTATGTTCATTTATGTAAGTCTTCACTACCCAAGACCCTTCTCTGTTTGCATTGGAGAGATAAAGTATCCATGGACATGTGGTTGCATGTTTTTTTGATCTACTTTATGACCTTGTGGTAGGTTTGTGCAATAAAGCTTTACCCTTGGGACCCACACCCTTTGGACCACCTTTTTTGGATGAAGATTCCCCTTTATCACCACCACTTGTTGCAGATTTGACATTTTTACCCTTAGTTGCAGCTGTATTTCCCCTTTTACCCTTACTTGCATCTGAATTCCCTTCTTTACCCTTACCACCATCTTGTTTAAACCCTTCACAAATCACCCTAAACCTAACTGTATCATTCCTTATAATCTTCAGTTGCCTTTTGCTAGACACAACCAACTTCTTAACTAGGGCCCTTATCTCCTTCCTTTCTGCAAAAACTTGACCAAGATAGAATGGGTCAGCCACATGATCATTCCTTCTATTTTGTTTCCTTCTCACCCTTCTCAGTTGTATCTAAAGCGGTGGGTCATTTTCCTCATCAGTTAAGCTGTCAAAGTCATCTAAATGTGCATTCAGTCCCATACGCTCCGAGTCACTTAAATGATTGTACTCTAAAGGTTCCTCCTCTATGTCATGATCCACATAACTACTAAAATTCTGCATATCAACCACTACATCAGCAATTAGGGCTGCAAACGAACCAAACGTTCGGCTAACAGTTCGTGAACCGTTCGGCGGGAAATTCGTTTGTGTTCGTTCATTTATTAAACAAACGAACACGAACAAGAAATTTCGTTCGTTTAGTTAAATGAACAAATATGAACAGAGGCCGTATTTGTTCGTTTATGTTCGTGAACGTTCGGTAACGTTTTCGTTTGTGTTCGATAGTTCATTAGTGTTTTCAGTTTTTATATTTATTTAAATACTTCAAAATTCCGACAAATTAAATATCTAATAAGTGTCGGTGTATTATATATTTTGTTCATGAATGATTGTTTGTGTTCGTTTGTTTCCATTTTTGTTTATGAACATTAGTTTGTGCTCATTTGTGTTCGTCAAGGTTTGTTTTTGTTCGTTGCCTAAAATTAACAAACGAACACGAACAAGTTCATTTCCTTAACAAACGAACACAAACATAAAATCTCGTTCGATAAGTGTTCGTGAACGGTTCGCGAACATATATATTTCTTAACAAACGAACACGAAAAAGGTCTTGTTCGTGTTTGTTCGGTTCGTTTGCAGCCCTATCAGCAATCCTATTATCTTCATCTACTATGTAATCTGAATCATCAGAATCATCTTCCTCTTCAACACTATTTGCAGGCTCCTCAACTAGGTCCTCATCTTCATCTTCACTAGCCTCAACATCATCTTTTCCCTGCTTATAATCACTATCCTCACTATCACTAGCCTCACTGCCCTCACCATCATCTCCCTCATCATCAGCCTCACTACCCTCATCATCAACTTGGCTAAATTCCACATCATTCAATACCTGACTCTGATCTAATTCAACTTGCCTAAGTTCCACATCTTTTTGATTAACCAGCACCTCAGTTTGACTACTTCCAGCATTCAATACCTGACTCTGATCTAATTCAACTTGGCTATCTTTAACAACATTTTGATTAACCAGCACATCAGTTTGACTAGTCCCAGCATCACCTACATTATACTCTAATGCTAGTCTCTTGGAAGCCCTTGACAATATTTCTTGTGTATTCCTAACAGGTAGATCATCATCATCATCGTTTATTTCATGAATCCTAACTTTACAACTAGGAGACATAAAAAAAGTTTCAACTAAAGTTTGACCATGCTCAGTATAACTTCCATCAACTTATGATCTCCCACACAAGTCAAAAAAGCTGATCACATCAGAGTCATTTCCTAAAGCCCTCAATCCAAAGTTCAAATCTTCATCAAACACTTTGAAATGGTAAAAAATCAACTCTTTTTCTGAGTACCCTATAACATCATATAACTTACTTCATGAACTGAAAATTCATCTTTGTCTATGAAGTCAACATAGTCTACCTGACCTTTTAAGTAAATCTTGTTAGGAAACTTTGTGAAAGATCCCCCATGATGAATCTTGAGTGAGAAAAATGTAGGATTACCTGAAAAAAACATAACAAAATGATCAGTGTTAGGGTTCAATAGATGATCAGTGTTAGGGTTTACTACATGATCAGTGTTAGGGTTTAAAAAACTCACAATACAGTGTCTGTACATCAACCTCTTGTCCCCTAGGATGAATGAACCACATTGACATTGCACTTCAATCGTCGATGATCCTGAATGATTTCGTTTTGGGAGAATGTTTAGGGTTTGAGAGTGATTTTGTTTTGGGAGATGAACATCGATTTGGGAGAAATGTCTAGGGAAAAGGGTGATATAAGATTATAATAAGTGTAGTTAGGGTTTTAAGTTGGGATTTTAAAGACAGGGTTGGGAAAAGACATAAATGCCCCTCAGGTGATTTGCACGTGACATGGGTTAACTGCATAAATGGATGAGGTTAAGGGGCGGGGAGCAAAATCAAGAAGGCCTTCAAAGATCAGGGAGTAAAATGGCTATTTTGAAAGGTTTATGGCAAAACCGTTAAAGTGAGCAAACCACAGTAAGCAAAACGGAAGTTTACTCTTTTTTAAATAATTACTTGTCCAAGATATTGTTTGTTTTAAAAGGTTTATTTAGAAAAGGCTTTGAAGTTCTAAATTATAAACTCGCCAATTTTAGTTGACGTTTTAGTACGAGTTTATATGATGTGTTTGGTTCGTTGTATCTTTGGACTGTATAAAAAGGACAATGGGGCATCCCATGATTATAGTAAATAGGGTAAAACTCATTTTGAATATTTAAAGATTTCTTGTAACAATTTCAAATTAAATTTGAAATGTTGAAATGTTGACGATTGATAAAACCAAAAAAATATTCCTGTAACAATTTCAAATTCAAAATGTTGAAATGACATTGTAGTTAGGGATGGCAATGAGTCGGGTTTAGGTCGGGTATTGGTAATTCAAGACCTATATCTGGTTGTAAAATTGTGTCCCATACCCGACCCAATACCCGTCGGGTATTTGTCGGGTAATTACCCGTCAGGTACCGGGTATACCCATTAGTTTGTTAAAAGATATATACCTCCACTTCGTTTGAAATCCTCCACTTCGTTTGAAATCCTCCCTCTGTTTGAAATCCACCACTTCATTTGAAATCCACCACTTCGTTTGAAATCCTCCACTTCGTTTGAAATCAACCACTTCGTTTGCTCCCTCTGTTTGAAATCCACCACTTCGTTTGAAATCCTCCAGACCGCGCGAATTCGGAAGAGGTTGTGCCACGTTTGTGCTGAGATTATACCCTTTTGATTTGGTTATGGGGTGACACGTTTGTGCAGGGGTGCTCTTGAAGGTGGGCAATTTGGGGTTGCTACCCTCCCCCGGCGTATAGAGGGTCGTTTCTTTTGCTCCCTCTGTTTCTTTTTCTTTTACCACTAACCCCCCTCGAGTTAGCGGTTTATTGTGTTACTTTTCTGTTTGCGTTTGATTTTGTGCATGGCCCACGCGCGTAGAGGTAGAAACGCCAAGGCTGTTGGGCTGGCGTCAGCATGTGATAGTGGGTTAAGAGATTGCCCCCTAAAGCATTTCCACGAATGCAAGGATGGTAAACCGGGGTCTAGTGGGTTTTTTCGCCTTCTTGAACACATACAAAGCACCCACCTTAAGACTGAAAACAGGAAGACCTATGTGAAGGAGGCTATCGCTAAGGATTTGGACCTTTTTCTGGATGTGGGGGAAGTCCTAAGGGCAGGAAACAAATGGTTATGTGGGGAGTGCATGGTTTTGCATGCCCTTAGTAGGGGGTGCAAACATGGTGATGAGATGGTGTCTTTTACTCAAATCTCGGGAGACGTGGACGATTTCATTGTTGGGATTAGGAAGCCATGCCAAGTAGTTGCCGACCCTCAAACACTCTCCCCGAAAGGGGTGGTAACCGATGTTGCCCTTCTCGAGCGTGTTTTTTCACTCCGTTTTCAAACCGTCAAATGCATCCCCCCAAGTTGTCGAATGGCGTTCGCTCAGGTTTTAATGGGTGCCTTACGTAAAGTGGTGGCGTCTCCAGGCTCGGTTGAAAATTGGGTTCAGTTGCTTTTGTTGCCGGGTTGTACACTGAGGGTTATCAGGCCTTCTTCCAGGCAAGAGCGGAGATCAGGAAATAGGAAATCCCTGCAGTGCAGCAGCATCTTGCAGGCGCTTGCATTGTGGAAAGATGGGTCTGGTTTTCCAGATCTGGTCTCTTCTCTCTTGAGCTGTGAGGGGGACTCTGAGGTGCCTAGGAGGGTTTCCGGAAAGGGCGAAGACAATAAAAAGGATCCCAATATCAAGCAATGCCTGCGGAAGGTCAGGGATGGGCATTTTACGGCGGCGGTCAAAGTTTTATGTTCTAGTGGGGTTGCCCCTTTGGAGAATCAACCATGAAAGCTCTTATTGATAAACACCTGGTGATGCCACCCCCATCACTGCCTTCCAACCCTATTGTCCAACCCACTATTATTACAGCAGAGGATTGCGTGCTTAAATGTATCCAATCCTTCCCTATAGGGACATCTTGTGGCAGAGATGGGATGCGCGCCCAACACTTGTTGGACGCTATTGGTTGCGTGGGGTCGGTAAGTTCCTCGGGTCTGCTCACAGCTATTACTGGAGTCATCAACCTATGGCTTGAAGAGCTTTGCCCTAAAGAGTTGGCAGAGTTTGTGGCCTCAGCCCCCCTCACCCCCTTATTGAAACCTGATAATGGTATTAGGCCTATCGCAGTGGGTGGCATCTGGCGTAGGTTGGTCTCTAAGGTGGCTATGAAGAAGGTTGGGATGGACATGGCCCAGTATTTGAGGGATTTTCAATTTGGGGTTGGTACACCAAATGTGGCGGAGGCGGTGCTTCATAGTGCGAACAGGTTCCTTAACTCCTTTCATGAAGATGGGTCCATGGCCTTACTTACGGTAGACTTCACCAATGCTTTCAACATGGTTAACCGTTTAACGTTCCTCCAGCAGGTCCACCAATGCTGCCCATCTATCTATCGGTGGGTCTAGTTCCTGTACGCCCAACCCGCTCGGTTGTATGTTGGCAGCGAGTGTATCGGGACCACCACTGGAGTGCAACAGGGGGATCCCTTGGGGCCCCTCCTCTTTGCCCTAGCCTTACATCCCCTTATTCTCCGTGTACAGGAGCACTGTAACCTCCCCTTTCATGCTTGGTATTTGGATGATGGTACGATCATAGGTAATGCAATGGAAGTTGCTAAAGCCTTGGACATCATCAACACGGAGGGACCATCCATAGGGCTCCATCTCAATATTAAGAAAACGGAAGTGTACTGGCCATCTTGTGACGGTCTCAAGGTGCAGGACGACCTTTTCCCGAGAGGGATAGGTAGACCTATGAGGGGGGTTAAGCTCCTTGGGGGGGGGGGGGGCGGTTAGCCGAGACTCTGCTTTTATTGGGGAATTAGCAGGGCGGCGGGCATCGATATCGGTTGACCTTATGAAACTCTTGCCCTGCTTACAGGACCCCCAGTGCGAGCTTCATCTTTTAAGGTCATGCATGGGGGTAGCTAAGTTACTGTTTGGGCTGCGGACCTGCCAACCTCACTTGATGGCAAATGCGGTATCCTGTTTTGACGATGGTCTCCGAAAGGCTATTGAAGACATTGTTGTTTGTGGGGGGCCCTACTTTGGTGAACTTCAGTGGCGTTTGGCATTTTTGCCGATGCGCCTGGGTGGTTTGGGCCTCTTCTCAGCTCGGGATGTTGGAGTTTATGCTTTTGTGGCGTCTAGAGCTCAGTCGTGTGTGTTGCAAGACCACATCCTTCGGAACAGTGGGGTTGATAAGCTTGACGTAGACTACCAACAGGCCCTCGAGTATTTAAGTGTCCCTCTTCCAGACTTTGACATTGGCGGTTTCTCTAATATGGACACCCCCCCCAAAGCCACAAAAAACTTTGGCGAATGCTCTATTTGAGAAAATCGCTCGGAATTTGGGAGAAACACTTGATCTGTCTCCCCGCCAGAAGGCGGTGATTGAGTGCTTGAAAGGCCCCCATGCGCAATACTTTTTGACTGTTATCCCGATCGAGGGGCTGGGGCAATGCATGTCGGCTGTTGAGTACAGGGCTATCCTCAAATACCGGCTGATGATCCCTATGTATCCAGAAGACGAAACCTGCCCAATCTGCCGTAAAGCCTGCATGGATAAATACGGGGAGCATGCTGTTCATTGCAAGGAGCTCCCTGGTTTCAAATACCGGCATGACTGGGTGAGGGATGTTTTGGGGGACATCTTGAGGAGAGTGGGGATTTCTGCCAAGAAGAAGGCCCCTGTGAATTTCCCTACAGACCCCATGGAAGGGAGATCTATATTGAGACCAGTGGACCTGCTCGTCTTTGGCTGGGCGGGAGGGAAACATGCTTGTGTAGATCTCACAGGAGTCTCTCCCTTAGCTGGGTTAAGGGAAAATGGGTTTGTAGCAGGACAAGCAGTAAAGAAAGCAGAATCTAAAAAGGTGGACAAACACGCTAAAGCATGTACTGATAACCAACATGCATTTGTCCCCTTCGCCTTCGACACCTTTGAATCCCTGGCTCCAGAAGCTATCCGTTTGCTGACCAGGGTCCAACAGGTTGTCCACAGCAGTGGCTCATCAACAGGGGGCAGGGGTTTGTGTTTAATAGGCTAGGGTTTGCTATCCAGAAAGGGGTAGCGGCGCAGCTTGTTGCTCGCTTACCTGCGATATTGATGTAAAGTGCATTTTGTCGAATATATAACAAGTACCAGAAACCAATATATTTCCAATATATATATATATATATATATATATATATATATATATATATATATATATATATATATATATATATATATATATATATATAGGGATTTCTAAATACATTTTTACTATTATAATTATTATATAATTTTATTTAGAGTTAACTGCCATTTTCGTCCCTGTGGTTTGGTCACTTTGGCCATTTCAGTCCATTTTTCAAAAATGCGCCATTTTCGTCCCCCACGTTCTGGAAAGGTGCCATTTCAGTCCAAAAATCATAACCCAGTTAAGTCAGTTTGTAAATAAGGACTGATTGTGTAAATTTGTAACATAAAGGACTAATTGTGTAAATTTGAAAAATGGACTGAAATGGCAGTTAACACCACCACCACTAGCCCTGCCACCACCACCACTCCGCTGCCACAACCACCGCCACCACAGCCCTGCCACCACCACCACTCCGCCGCCACCACCACCGCCACCACAGCCGAACAATAATAAAACTAACAACAACAACATTAATCATAACATCCGAACGTGTGTATATATTGAAATTATTGGCATCTCTATCACATGACATATAGATTTAAAGGTTTGTTATATTGTTATGGTTATTCCTTTGATTAACCGACAAAAAAAAAGGAAAAGATATGTATATATATGGAACAAAACAAGCTGGTCAAAATTACAAATCTCCTATCAATTGTCGACGCGGCTTTCCCATTTTATGTTGATCATCAAATCAATTAAGCTCCTTCTATTTTATCCAACTTATTGATCGAACCCAACCAGATTCATAGCCTCCCCTTGTTCTCGTTCCCCTACACAATCAAAAGCATTTCCGATTGCCGATTGTGCTCGCCGCCGCATCATTTTTCACCCCTTGTTCTCGTTCCCCTACACAATCAACTTCACCACTGCCGCCTGACCGTCTTCCGATTTGCCCGCAACCGGCGCCGCTCTAATCTGTTTGATCTGTTTATCGGATCTTTTCAGGTAACAGTTCCGACCACGCTTGCTAAAATCTTTTTTTTTGTGACCTTGAGTTCTTTCCGGCGACTAAGAAATACAACTCCAAAGTTGAACTAAAATACATGAGAACAAAAGCGGAATAAGAATACGTGTACGTTTTGTTTCGTCTAAAATATGGAACTTGATTGTGTCTGATTACGGAAACTTGATTTATATGTGTGTGTGTGTGTTGATTTATATGTATGTGTGTAACGTATATTGTAGGTGAGTGCGTGTGTATACATGTGCAATGTGTGTTGCAGGTAGGTGTATATGTATGATGGTTATTTGAAGGACCGATGTTGCTGATACGATGATGATCGGGAAATTCGAGAACTTCGAACACGAAGAACTCTAACTCAAAACGATGATGATGGCGGTTGACGATGAACAGTGATGATTTTTGTGGAGCTCCGGTTCCGGCGATTGGCAGTGGCGGTGGTGGCGGAGTGGTGGCTGTGGTGGCGGTGGTGGCGGTGGTGGCGGCGGTGGTGGCAGCGGAGTGGTGGTGGTGGCAGGGCTGTGGTGGCGGTGGTGGTGGCAGGGCTAGTGGTGGTGGTGTTAACTGCCATTTCAGTCCATTTTTCAAATTTACACAATCAGTCCTTTATGTTACAAATTTACACAATCAGTCCTTATTTACAAACTGACTTAACTGGGTTATGATTTTTGGACTGAAATGGCACCTTTCCAGAACGTGGGGACGAAAATGGCGCATTTTTGAAAAATGGACTGAAATGGCCAAAGTGACCAAACCACAGGGACGAAAATGGCAGTTAACTCTTTTATTTATCCAACAACTATTATAAATTAAAAATATACGTTACATAAATATAAGTTTTATCGTAAATTAATAATAACTTTATAATATTTATACACTTATATGTATAGGGAGAAGATCATGCGAGAACCACCTCTTATTGTGAGAACCGCGAGAACCAATGTGAACACAACAAAAAATGCCTAAAAATAGCTAAAAAGCACACAAAAGTTTTTAATTTTTTTTTAATATTTTTTATAAAAAATCGCTACTTTTCGAAGCCAAAATAAAATTTTAAATTTTTTTTTAAATTTTTTTTTGGCTTATAAAAGTAGCGATTTTAACATAAAAAATATTAAAAAAAATAGATTTTTTTTAGGTTTTTTAGGGGTTTAGTTTTTAGCATTTTAGCTTGTGAGAGGGGGGGGGGGTGGGTTTTTTTAGGGTTTTTTTTAGCTATTTTAGGTTGTGTTCACATTGGTTCTTGCGGTTCTCACAATAATGGTGGTTCTCGCATGAGCTCCTCCCTATATGTATATACTTTACAACATACAAAATATAAATACTATTATTAAATACATATGCTAAAAGAAAATGTATTTTTTCACATTATGAACATACTAAAATAAATCACTAATAGATAAGGGTTAATGGAAAATAAAAATATAAATTAAAAACTTCGGGTATATAGTTCGGGTAAACGGGTATGTGGTTTCGGGTAATCGTGTCGGGTATCACCTAATCCCATACCCGCGAAAATTTTTAAAACTAATCTCATATCCGGCCCAATACCCGTTGGGTTTCGGGTATACCCGTCCCATTTGTGTCGGGTTTCGGGTATACCCGTCGGGCTCGGGTATTTTTACCATCCCTAATTGTAGTGCGTAGTTTACTAATAAATAGTCTCTGATACGTCTTATCAGAAACTGGAATGACATGAAATTGCGAACTTAATGAACATAGTTTAAAGGACTGATTTTCAGTTTCTAAGACCATGTGTAGTGGTACACATTAATAATGTCCCACCTTACGGCGTTTTGTGCTATGTGGCAGTCCAGTTCAGCAATGAGACGTTTTTAATAAATGGGTGTAGTGAGGATGTAGGGCATTATGTTAAAAGGGGTTTAACAATATAATTAAATTAAAAAACTATAAAAAAATGTTATTAGACAAAAAAACATCAAAAAAGGGTGATTGGTCAACACACAAGAGGCTATGGCGTTCTAAATACAACGCCATTAAAAAAATTGAACAAAAACGCCCAAGGGGGCCGAGGTCAGGGCGTGCTTGGGCGTCTTTGGGCAAAAAAGCGCCCCATTATTTGACGACTACGCACGGTCTAAAGAAATGCATTGGGGATCGAAATATCCGTGGATGACGACTTTGATCACTACTCACTTGCCCGTTCAAAATGATCCAACTTGTTTCTTATACAAGTCTTCTTTTGCTTAAAGGGATTTGACAGTAATTCGGTAGAGATTTCAATAAATAATTTGAGCAACTTAAGATATGAGGGTTAATTGGTTGGTTGGTATTACTACATATTGTGTTTCCTTTAAATTTCAGTTATATATTTTATATATAATATGGCTGCTTTCAGATATAGTATATTTTATATATAATATGGCTGCTAAACTTAAGATGTTCTGTTAAATGAGTGAATAAACATTTACCAAGTAGCCTGTATGTGAACAATTAACCCATTTATAAATAGCATATAATATATTGAAGGTAGTCATCAATGTAACCTATTAAAAATTAAAGGGTGAAAAGACTAGTAAAATTTTAAAATGTATGACCGTTTGTACATGCTAATTAAGTGACTCAAACTTGTTCACGCGTATTAGATACGTAGGTACGAAGAAACTTACCAAGCAGCCTATATGTAAATTTATTAATTTATATATGGCATATATAATTTAATTACGGTACTCAACAATTGAATTAATTAAAAAGTTAAGTGTGAATAGACTAGTAAATTTATAAATTTGAATGATCGTTTGTACGTTGCTTAAGTGACTCAACTTGCTCACGCGTATTAGATATGTAGCGTACGAGAAGAAACCTACCAGGCCTAGGCCAATATACTATCAAATATTGTCCAAATAAAATGATTGGAGCCATTATAATCTTTTATACCCCATTTGCTGCATTTTATCTTTTATATCAACAACTAGGGTCCATGACGTTAAGCCCTTAACGGTTAAGGTGGCGCGTTCATGATAGGTGCAGGGGCGTAGCTTAGTGTGAATATTTATATAGGATCCCCCCCCCCCCCCCAATTATTTTGCATAAATATTTATACAATATATAAATCGTGTCCCATGACTTTCCGTCCCTCAGAACTTTTGGTCAAGCTCCGCCACTGGATAGGTGGTCAAGGACCGTCCATTGTGGCATGCGTCCTTAGTTTTTGGCTGTCAAGTCCATAAGGATGGCCAATTGGTGAAGGTTTTTGAAATGAAGTGAATTGATTAGAAAATGTTTGGAGAAATGTCTTTAAGATTCATCAATGTGTTAGATAACCTGACAAGTTTTTGCAAGGGTTTTTGGATTTCTTTATAAAAGTGCTCTAATTTAAGTTATTAGTAATTGTATTAAATCAACAATAAAATTGTTTGTTTAAAAACAATGAAACACACAAAATATGTCGTCCAGTAAGACTACACGGTATGGGGGTCGTCCCCTTACCGTCTTGGTCCGACGCCGGTCCAAACACCACCCCGCCCCCTACCGTCATCGTCCTCTCTGTCACTTTTGAGACGATGGAGCCGCTCCACAAGAAGACAAAAACCAGCCCTCCCCCTCCTCAGACACCTATACATACAATATACATATACATTTTAGGTCCATCCTACTATTTCCATACCTCCATCCTCTTTGCCCTATCCTCACACCCATTCTACGTGGATCCTACGTGACGGATCATCTTCCAAAGAAGGACCATCATCACACTGTAAGATTAAATATTTTATTTATATATATTTAATCTAGTAGCCATCATCATTGTCATTTATATAATATGGATCAAAATATATTAAAACCTATAATAAATTAGTTGGTAATTGTTGATGGGTCATATTACCTTAATTAACTAGTTGGGTTTCCCCTTGGGTGTATATAAGGAGATTACTAGAGAGGGATTAGGGTTAGACCCCCATAACATCACACTAAAATCGCCCCTCCTCTCTCTCTCCATTACTACGAGTTCTTCAACCCTAAAGAACTCGGTACTACCATCAAGAAGATACATCCTAAAGGGGAACCGAATCAATCTGACGAACATGACGTCTAGTTCATTCTCTGATGTGGTTACTGGCTCATCAGGTACACAATCACTATTTGTTTTCCATTACATGTTTATTGAATTGATAACACATACCGCATAGCCTAAAACAATGTCAAATATATCAACTGACATATATGTTTAACCCCACACTCAAAGTAACAATTTATTAATGTAGACTCAAAGGGAATATGCTCATTTAACTATATAATTCAGATTGAACAAAAATGGTATGACATGATATGAACGCATTAATGTGAATACTACAATCATTTTTTTTTAAATTACGTAAGTTAAACGAATCTAATAATACTATGCATTACACTTTACAATGAATAACATAACTTGATTAACATTTGGATACGCTTGTTAACATTTCTTGACTACAGGAAACAATTATAAAACGTTTGGTCCAAGGTGGTTGTTGATTAGTAAATTAATTAATAGTTGTGTATGTCGCATTCTGCGCTTACAATAGTCTAATATGGGAAAATGTCATTTTCAAAGTATTATAAAAAGTTAATTACCTTTCATTGTTAACAAATGCAACTAGACTTCAGTGACATTTCTTTATTTATAAAAAGAGAGTCAATTCTAGTAATCTATTTGACAAAAAACACCTTTCCAAATAGATGACCTTTCATTTAATTTAATTGTTGATTTGTGTTGAAAACAAACAATCGGGATCAAACCGAAAAATATACGGAAACACGTAGATTTGAAAAAAATGATAAAAACTATTATTCCGTATATTGTTTTTCTACACATTAAAATTTATCCTACATATTTCAAAATTTATCCTAGAGAGTTTGTACTTTATCCTACACATCTCCTAATTTATTCTACACTCTAATTTTTTTTTCTTTTGAAAAAATATATATTTTGAAAATAAGTTCCAAATTTAATGTAATAGCTATTGAATAGAAAGACTACAAAATAATGTTCTATGTAAGTTTACCAATACACCCTTAAAATAACATTAAATATAAATCTATATTTATATATTTTTTTTAACAGCCAACAAAATCAATCCCGAGCACTCTCGGTGTACCCACTGGACCAAACGGAGTACTCCGAGAGTAACCCGAGTCCACCACCAATCCCGGGGAAAACCCGATAACCCACCTGCCCGTAGGCACGACGGTGAAATTACCGATAAAACTCGTTTGGCTCAAGGATCGAACCCAAAGTTTCCCTAGGTCTTCTATCATTGCCCACCAATAATACCTCACTCTGCACCAAGTTGGAGTTGAACTTGCATCTCTCAAGAGAAATGCAAGACTTCCACCACTTGATCTAGAGATCATTAGCTCTACATTTATATTATATAAAGGAAACCACTGGGTGACACGTGTCACTCACTGGTTTCACATCAATTGTATTTTCCCGTCTATTTCACACCCTCTCTCATCCCCCTTTGTTATTTATTCGGATATCTGTCTTTTATAAAGAATAACCCAATCTACCTTTTAATACTTTCCCAAACCAGAGATATTTGTATTAAAACCCTAATTAACATATTTTCTTCCGTATCTTCTCTCGATCTTCTTTCACAATCCATTGTTCAGACGCAAATCGATTCTTCAAACAACAGAAAGACCATGGTGAATCAAGTGTAGGAATTAAACAACTTATTGATGGTTGTTGATTACAAGTTCTCTCTCACTTTCTCTCTCAAACTAAGCTATTATAAGTGATTTCTTAGGGTGATCCTAAACTCCTAGTGACCTCTAAAGACCAAAGAGTATGTGTGTGAAAAGTGGGAGAGGAATTAGTGGAATAGGATGAGGAAAAGGGGTCGTCGGTGCCTCTATTTATAGGTTGGTTGGGTGCAGACATGCACGGTCGTGCCTCACCTTTTCCCCGACAGCTCGTAGTCCTTCTTCTCCTTTCCCAGTTGTTGTTGTTGTTTTCCGTTACAGTCACAGTCGTTCTAGGTTTATACACGGTCGTCCATGGACAGGTTTACAGATAAGGCTTTCAAAATATGTCCTAGTCTTGTTGGATCTTGAAGCTTCCAATCTTTGTCTCCATCCTCCACGGTCATACCTAAGTGGTGCACGACCATGCCTTCGCACATCGTAGACTTTTGTTGACCAGATTTGGTTAATTGGTTGACTTGTATTGTTGGGTTACCATGCACGGTCGTGTTCATAGCCTGGAACGATCATGCTCATAGCCTGGCATGGTCGTGCTCATAGTCTAGCATGATCGTGCCTATCTGGCAGTTTGCTGGATCTCTTGGAATCTTGGATTTTTGGTTCGTTTTGCTTCTTTTCCGCTTCTTTTTATCCAGATACCTTAAAAACATGCAATTACCAAATAGGAACGATTTAGACAGTATTTTCAACGATTAAGTCATAAAAGTACCATAAATAGGGGTAAATATGCATTAAAAATATGTATAAATTATGACACATCAGCTTACATGTTAGCATATTACAAGTTTATTGTGGTTACATTGCTTCTTTCCGGTTGTTTGTTTTTCCAGACGTACATGGTCGATGATGATGAGTGAGGAAAGTCTCAACTGGGACCTTTTACTAGATTCAATATGTTGTACTTCGTGTAGACTTCTGTGTCTAAAATAAGTAATGTATTTTTCTTACTTTCTAAAGGCTATGAAGACGTTTTTTATCTTGGCATGGCAATCAAGGTGGCTTCCAAGAAGCTGTCGGTTGCAGCCAGTAACCTAAGCCTTTAAATCTATATGGTGTTAGTGAGTAACATTTTGGTTCGTTCTTGCTTCTAGCTTTCGATTTGTTGTTTTTTGTTGATTTATCTTAGCATGTAAGGTTTACCCTTTAACTCTATGGGGCATTGACATTGACGATTGTAAGTTTACCAATGTTGATTTAACATTTACTTATTGTTTTTTCCCACATAATTTGCGTTCAAATTTTGACACCGGAAAGGTTAGTAAGTTCATACCCCACTATTTGAAAAGATATGAGTAATGTGATTTTGTGTATAGGTATGGACCCAATCTGTAACAACTCTTTCGTTCTAGGGCTTACATGTCACTTAAACCGTAATCAGTTCACAAACATAATTCCATAATAATAAAAACATTACAATATTACAATAAATTAAAACATCACTTAATTTTTGTTAAATAAAATCTTTGATCCAGATTTGAAAACCATGAGTCTTTTATTCTCTCAAACTAATTTTCCAAGTGTCTCCAACCTGTAACCTAACATACATAAAAGACACATGCACGCCTGAGTAAAATTTAATCAGTGGGACAACAACTATATACAATAAACAAATTCTAAACAACATCTACTATATCAGACAATATACATATAACTTATACGGTTAGTCACGTTTCGTTTTTCAGCGTGTTTGATCTGTGTGTTGCAATCACATACAATGGGGTTAGTCACATTCAGTTTTTTAGCACGTCACATGATCTATGCATCACAATCACATTCAGTGGCACATTCAGTAGTTCAGTAGTCACCTTGCGGTGCAGTAGTTTCAGTGGTCACCTTGCGGTGATAACAATAATAGGATAAATATATCTATAAACAATCATGCTATGAGTTGGCTACAAAGTTCAAAACTCCTAAAAAGTGTAAAAAGTCATAAAACACTATAATGTCAACCATAAAGCACACTAAAAACCCCACAAATAACATAATGGAGATAAATAAAACACCATATTTGTGGGTTTTGTTTTGTGTTTTGGATGATAAGGCTTTGATTATAGAATGATAACATTAGTCTGTTTTATGTTGATTATCACGTTGTGTTTTATATTTATAGTTATACGATGGTGTGTTTGTAGTTTTTATGGACTATTAGGGTTTGAGTATGATGTTCTTGTAATCTTTAACTTTGTTATTTGTTGGTTTTGAGTGTGTTTTATGACTTTGTACACTTTTTAGAAGTTTTAGACTTTGTACCCGAACCCCACACTATACAAACAATATTATATATTGTAGCAATTTCTATAGCACATAACAACGAATGCAGATTCCTGACTTTGAGGTAGTAATGAGATCCAAATTTGTACACATATGTTATTTAGAGTCTATACCTTGGGTGGAAGTTTGTTTGGGTAAGAAGGGTAGGAAGTAATCTTACCATCCATTGAGTAATCAAGGGCTTGGATTAAATTGATAGAATTGAACAAAAACAAGGAGGCACGTGAGTTTGTTAGGGGTATTCTAGTCTATCCAAGTCAATTGTTTCTCTCTCCTTCAATTCATCGCCGTTTTTCAAACGTTAATAACTTTTTTCATACGACATTATTTTTTTATAAAAATTGCACCATAAAACAAGCGTTTTTATCTTTAAAACGAGCACACTATTGCTATATTAAAAAAAAGTTTTCGATAACCCAGATGCGTAAAACGCAATAGACAAAAAAACACAAATATTTTTTTTCTAAAACCCATAGACTAAAAACACAAAAGAAAATGTTCTTTCTAAAATGTAATGGACAAAAAAACAAAAGAAAGTGTTTTTTCTTTTCTAAAACGCAATGGATAAAAAACAGAAAAAATGTCTATTCTAAAACGCAATGGATCAAAAACACACCACAGAGTGTACCTTCTAAAACGCAATGGACTAAAAATACAAAAAAAATTGTTTATTCTAAAACGCAATGGATCAAAAACACAAACACAAAGTGTTCTTTCTGAAACGCAATGGACTAAAAATACAAAAGAAAATGTTTATTCTAAAACGCAATAGACAAAAAACACAAAAGAAAGTGTTTTTTTTTTCTTTCTAAAATGCAGTGGACTAAAAACACATAAAAATGTGTTTTCTAGAATAGATAAAAATGTCATTTTGTATGTAATTCTGATAACTAGAAGGGTAATTCGGCCATATAAAATGACCGAATTGCCCTTCTCGGTAACAGAAAAAATGGATGAAGTTAACCCAATGGACTAAAATGGCAACGCTGAAACCTTTTTGGACCCACAGGTGAAAATGAAAATTTTGAACTAAACTTGCAAAATGGCTCAAACTACAGGGACTAAAATGGCATTTAACTCTATATTAAACTAGTGGGGGATTCACCCCATGCTATGCATCGGGTATTTGGTAAGTATCGCTTTAGCTGTTACAGTATCGACACTCGTTATTACAATTAAAAGAGAAAACCCAAAAGGATATTTACAAATGTTTTATATCGATCGAAAACCATAAAAACAAATATCGGTATCGGTTTGGATAATACAAGTACTGATATTGTTCGATTGGAATCAGTTTGGTTCGTCGCGTCATCTGCACTCGTGTTGCCCAAGCTACCAATAAAGTACTATATTTTGAATACAACTTCGTTTTAATAATATCGGAATGTCGAGGAAAAAATTAAACACAATTGTATTCAACTTTTTTTTAAAGTTAACGAACACAAGTTATTAGATAAAATCAAATTTATATAAAGTTAAATGGGTTATCAGTGTATATTATTAATAGTATAAAGGGTTAAATTTTTTTAATACAACTTCATTTTGATTTATATCAAATTGTGGAGAAAAAAAAAATTATACATAGTTAGTATTCGTTTTTTTTTTAGTTAACGAACGCAAAAAATAAAGTAAATAAAGTTAAATGGGTTAAATTCGTAATTTTTAATTGTATAAGAAGTGAAATCGAAATTTAAAACATAAAAGTTAAAATAAAGCAAGTTGGCCAATAATAGTGAATTACCGTTTGTAAAGATTGCAAATGTAATAGATTAGTGGGTGAAACCCCGTATTGCGGGGAGGATGTTAAATTTTGTAAGGCTTGGCTTCTATGTCTAAAAAAAGGTTTATTTATAATGATTTTATTACAAAAGATGTATGATGTAATCTTAAAAATAAGTCATGTTTTACATAGATCGAAAACCATAGAAAAGATATTATACCGGTCGCAATAACATCGATATTGGTACCAATGTGGCTCAGTCGATACCGGCTCGGTTCGTCACCGTACCACCATTTCGAATACAACGTCGTTTTCAATAAACTTTATATTGGGGTGTAAAAAAATAAACACAACCGCCTATAAAGTTGTTTTAAAAAGACTATCAAAAAGTGATAAGAGAAAAATAAAACTATTAGTTTAAGATGTACATTATTTGTTGTTTAAGAAGTGGTGAAACTAAAACAAGAAAAAATGAAAATCTTGTCAATTTATTATACTATACAAATTCGTTTTAATAATAACTCCGGAATGTTTAGAAAGAAAAGATTAAACCCAACCACATATTTAGTTTTTATACACGCAAAAAAAAAAAAATAACAGACGAAAGTTATAAGAGAAAAATAAAACTATCGGATTAAAGACATATATCATTTAAAGTATAATGGTGAAATTGTAAATTGAAAAAATATTGGAATGCTGAGATAAAAAAAAATATAACCGGATATTTAGTTTTTATAAATTAAAAAAAAAACTAAGAAACAAAGTTATAAGAGTTATATAAATTATCAGATTAAGACATACATTGTTTATTATACAATGGTGAAACTAAAACTAAAAAAATAAAAATGAGGTGAGTATTCACCAAATTTGTAAGGGTATCTTTATTAATATAAATAAATAAGGTTTTCGTAAGATTCCTCATATGTCTCCTCACATTCATTCAATCGTAGCGGCCCAATACCTTGTTTTCGTAAAATGCTATAGAGCATAGTTCACATTACTAATTCACATTACTAAGACCGGTGGGTATGTATGGGGAGGATAGTCTCTTTGGAGACAACCCGCCACGTAGGCTCCACGTAATCACGGGAGGAGAAGCATCATTTTGGGGACTACCCAAGGGTGTGGGGACTACCCACTTTAATAAAAAAAATAATATATATTCAAGGAGAGAGAGAAACAATGAAAGGGGCCCACCACACTTTAATAAAAAAATAATAAAAAAAACCACATGTGCCCCGTCTCCTCCGGCTCTATTCCGACGCAAGTGACGCAACGCCCCTAAGGGGGCAGGTGTGCGACGGACCGAAAAAGGGGGGACGGCCCGGTGCCGAACCCCATACTCAATGGTCTAAAACATCCTAACATAATAGGTGTTATGGTTCATTGAAGAGTCATATCAAACTACATTATCATTATCATTTTACTGACTTTAAAATGGCCGGTATTAAAAATATGTTTTAAACTTTAGTCCTATACTTTTTCTTGGAGAGGCCCTAAAATAAAAGGTGATATGTTTAAATTGTAAATGACTCCTTATATATGGGCTTTAAAGCCCATTTCAGGACTTTAAAGTATGATTGAACCCATTTTGATTCCACCACTTGAGTTTTTGTGCTCCAACATGACGACACCATTGTTGTAAAAATCTTAGATAATCAAATTGCTTTACGATTGTTGATTTATTTTGTGTTCAAAAGTTCGTCGCTTAAAATGATAATCCTGAATCAAATACATACTGTGAGGTAGTGTTCTCAATTCATAAAGCAATTATGCTCCACTATTTAGAGCACCACCATCCAACGCGTGGTCCGTTGAAGGCGTCCAAAATCCTGACCACAACAATATCTGATGAGGGGCGATGTGAGGTGCTGAGTCATCGGTTTGGTTTAGACCAAGTCCGCTTGAGCGGACTGGTCCGAAGGTCGAGTGGGTTCCGCGCTTCTTTTTTGAACGCTAACATTTAAAAAAATGTTTTTCAAATTTTAAAACATCAAACAGCTAAGTTTTTAAAAAATATTTTTTTTTTTCCAATAAATATCAACCGGACAATGGAGAACTTAAAGTTACATTGGCATTATATGGCCACTCCCACAACTCATTTTTTTGTGGAGTATACAACCGCCACAAAAATACCCATAGGGATTACTCTGATGAGATGGTCATGATTCGGGCCAAAGCAAAGTTTGAAACCGAACTAAATATTCGTTTCAACTACGAGCATGTTTTTCAAATAGTGATTAACAAACCGAAATGGAATGCACCACTGCCATTGATATAAAAAAAAACGAAATGGAATGCACTGCTGGCATTTATTTTCCAGAATTTTTAAAATAACGTAATTAAAATAATTAACTCAATAAATTAAAATTAGATTATATAGATTATAAATAGTTTAAATAAAAGGAAAAGTCGGTGATAGGTAAATAATACAGTGGTGATTTGAAATGGTTTAGTGTTGTAGGAAAAAAGTGAGGTTTGGAATGATGTGACATGCTAATTAAAATAGTCTAGATTTGGACCACCCGTTAAGCATTGTGGATGCTTTTAGCGAATAACATCATTTGTGTTATTAGTGTATAACTCCTAAAGATGCCATAAAACAACATATGTGATATGCTAGAAACAGTACTAGAGGTGGTGATACCTCTCGGATGTACTAAGAGAGATTCGTCAATTTGGAGGCTAGCTTACTTGATAAAGGCACAAGCTTCTTAAAGGGGAGGCTCCAGGTTTAAACCTGGACAAAGGGAGTTATACGATTAATTGGTGTAATGTATGGTAAGAGCAAACTTTGTCGTTTAAAAAATACGAAGAAAGTAGTGTTAGCTGCATACTTGCTTGTGAACCAAGGTCTAATTGTTTGATTTTGAAACTATAAAATTTATCTGAACTCAAAACACAAAACTTTGATTGAATCAAGTAATCAACCCAGAGTTTACTAAATTTTTGTTTTTTTTTTATTTCGGACTAAATGTAACAAAATTGGAAAGAAAAGAAGCCACTTTAGCAAATAAAATGTTAAATTCACAGCAAACCACTTTTCATGGACATCTTTTGACTTTTGTAAGTTGGTTTAGTTGTAAAAAACGTGATACGATCATGTGATTTGCAAATTCTACTATACAGGTAGCTGGAAAAAGAAAATTTCAACAAGTACACTAGCAATTTTCAGTTTAATTCACTATTTGCTCGAATATAACATCGGCCTTATGTTAAAAAACGTGATACGATCATGTGATTTACAAATTCTACTATACGATCACAATTTGTTAATATTACGACATACGTTTTCGTGGTTACGTTCGATGTTCAAACCCGAGTCATAGACACAACATACCGAACACATGTAGATATATTATATCATTTTGATTAGACAAATTGGATTTAAATAGTCTCAGTTTTCTCAATTTGCCGATAATAATCTCAACTCATTTATTGGCCGATAATAATCCGAACTGGTCCACTTTTGACCGATAATAGTCTGCGTTTATATAGCTTAACGAAGTTAAGTTTTTTTTCCGAATTACAAACTGATGTTTTAGGGTTTTTGATTAGAACAAGGATACGAGTTGATTGATGTAAAATTTACCTCGAAATACTACCCCAAACGACGACCTCAATTTGGCCGATAATAATCTCAACTCATTTATTGGCCAATAATAATCCGAACTGGTCCACTTTTGGCCGATAATAGTCTGCGTTAATATAGCTTAACGAAGTTAAGTTTTTTTTTTCGAATTACAAACTGATGTTTTAGGGCTTTTGATTAGAACAAGGATACGAGTTGATTGATGTAAAATTTACCTCGAAATACTGCCCCAAACGACGACAACGGTGCTTCAATTCAGGTGTTTAAACTTGCAATTAACAAAAATCAAGCCGTTTGAAGCATCGTTTCGAGGTAAGTTTTACATAAATCGACTCGTATCCTCGTTCTGATCAAAATCCATAAAACATCAGTTTGTAATTCGGAAAAAAGATTAACTCCGTTAAGCAATTTACGGTGGACTATTATCGGCCAAAAGTGGACCAGTTCGGATTATTATCGGCCAATAACTGAGTTGGGATTATTATTGGCCAAATTGAGAAAGTTGGGATTATTTAAATCCAATTTGTCTTTTGATTTTTATTATTATTATTACGACTTTATTTATAGGTTTTCTTTATCAGTTGTTATAGTGTGTGATACCAATTGTATTTTCACCGCGTCCCCGCTGCAACACACAGGTTTAGTAACACTAGTTAATGATTATATAAATTCTTGATGCCACTAATAAGTTTGTCCATGGGCATATTTTAATGATTCAACCACTTTGCTTATAAACCAAGTCGAGATATAATTGATCACAATGCAACCAACCATAATGCTCAATTAGCTTTTCAATAACTAAGCCTGTATGAGAAAAAGAATAAAAGATATCTATCAACCAAAATATATTGCTGAAGTCAACCAAAATATTCAAGGTTATTACCGATGGTGATCAATAAGACAATAATAATGTGTCTTCGGTAGCAACAGTTGTTCAGAAGCAACTCGTGTGATTTGTAGGGTAGGAAGAAGGATGATTAGTCAATATGAACCGACTAAAGATAGAAAAGTAGGAGACCAAACTTGATTCGAAAAATTTCGAGCGAAACATAAAACAAAAATTATGTGAAATATGAAAAATAGAAGAACAAAGTTGAAAGTAAAACAATTGCAAGGTTAAATTTGCAAAAAAATGAAAACTTTTAGGTTAAAAAGTAAAAAAAGTAAATAGGTTTAAGTTAAAAGTGTAATTAGTTTTTTTTGAACTCCCCTAAGCCTTAGGTACAACCTCTTTATGCAAAAAAAAATGTTGCAAATTTATAGTGTGAAAATTAGGGGTTTGGTTGTCAATTTTCTTGTTGGATTAGGTTCAAGAGTGAACACTAGTATATTTGCAAACTGAGCGAACTCATCCTGACCATACACGTGTGTAAATCAATGGCCAGAATTTGATGATGAAATACACTAGTATATTTTACGATTTGATGATGAAATTCTAGCCATACACATGTGTAAATCAATGGCCAGGATTTGTGCACTCAGTTCGCAAATACACTAGTGTTCACTATAGAACCTCAACATTCTCTTGTTAGCCTTAAGTTTTCGTTTGTAACTCTTTATGAGCAAGAATTCATTAGAGAAATGCGTAAAGAATTATAAAACTTGGAAATTATTGTTGAACTCGTTTTCCTTGTCATTTTTTTCATAATGAGTTTGATCCATTTAATAAAGAAATTGTTGGTTGTATTTCTTGCAATTTAATTTTTTATTTAAATTATTTATTCCTGGTTATTAGAGTGAATAAGATAAGATGTTTTTTTAATAATTGATATCAAAGTTCTGATTACGCTTGATTATGAGAAGGTGGTCGCACTCGATCAATTTATAAGATTGAACTATATTTTCTGTTTTCGGAGAAATTCAATGGCAAAAGCAACCCATTTAGTTATAGATTAAAGGCGAACTTATGAATTATTTTCAAGGGGTGCAACTAAAGGGTTCAGCCAAATTTTCAAGAGGTGCGATCGAGATTTTTGTTTATAAAATGCACTAGTTTTTTTTAAGAGGGGCGCCTGCCCGCCCACCCAAAACATAACTTGGGTCCGCCCCTGATATAGATTTGTCTTTAGAGCAAGAATATGTTAAAAAATCACAACAATAACCTAACCTAATCATATGCGTCAGTGGTATGAAAATCATCTAATCCTAACGCTTTTACCAACCTTTTTAGTTTTTACACATGTTCCACAGGTTCTTGAGAATACCCAAAATCTTTACCAGTTAAAGGTTGCACACAAACTCATCTTATTTCTAATAAGGGTTATTGGATTTTAATAATCCTAAGTTTCAACAGTTGGCCGATAATAATCCTAACTTAAAAAATTCCCTTCAATAATCCCAACTTGTAAAAGTTTGACCGCCATTGATCATTTTCAAACATATATGAATTTGGTCTACTCAATAGATTTCATTACACCTAGAGACTCCTTAATTGATTTAAGTGCACCTATGTTATAAAAGGATCAATGGCGGCCAAACTTTTACAAGTTGGGATTATTTGAGAGAATTTTTAAAGTTGTGATTATTATCGGTCAACTGGTGAAACTTAGGATTATTAAAATCCAATAATCCAATAACCCTTCTAATAAATATATTTAAAAATCTCATGTGTTACCATAAAAATTTAAAACCTACTAATTTTTAAGTATTATAATAGACAACATATATTTGAAACAAACTTTGAGTTAGTATTAAGAATGATCAAATGTAAACTCAAGTATAATCTTCTTATTTGAAAACTTATATGTTTATTAATATAGCCTAACAAATTTTGAAATTATATGTGACGTAAGATGGGTTGATTGTATAATAAAATAATAGCGAATAAATTTATGGGTTATCTAAATACTTTTTCAATGTTTAATTAATACACAATGTAAAGTAAGAAGCTTTCAAAAAATGATAATTAAGCACTTTAGAAACGAATTAGGTATTGATTACCCTAAGCAAAAGATTGAGGGGGGCAAGATTTTAAAAAAAATTGAATAGTAAAAAAACCCTCACAAACCTTTTTCCAAATTAACGTATAGATAAATTTAAAATCCAATAATCCAATAACCCTTCTAATAAATAAATTTAAAAATCTCATGTGTTACCATAAAAATTTAAAACCTACTAATTTTTAAGTATTATAATAGACAACATATATTTGAAACAAACTTTGAGTTAGTATTAAGAATGATCAAATGTAAACTCAAGTATAATCTTCTTATTTGAAAACTTATATGTTTATTAATATAGCCCAACAAATTTTGAAATTATACGTGACGTAAGATGGGTTAATTGTATAATAAAATAATAGCGAATAAATTTATGGGTTATCTAAATACTTTTTCAATGTTTAATTAATACACAATGTAAAGTAAGAAGCTTTCAAAAAAATGATAATTAAGCAATTTAGAAACGAATTAGGTATTGATTACCCTAAGCAAAAGATTGAGGGGCCAAGATTAAAAAAAAAATTGAATAGTAAAAAAACCCTGACAAACCTTTTTTCAAATTAACGTATAGAAAATTGGTTCAGAAGATGAATTTTATATATTATAATTTTTGTAACTCTATTTTTTAATGGTTTAAACCCCACTTAGGCTAGCCGCAATGGGCTAACACCCCTTCCACATCATGGGCAAAAGGGTCGCCAAAGCATTACGGGGCAAAGCCCAAAACGCTGGGTGTGCGGCGTGGGTGTTAGCCACTTCTCTATGCACACACGGCTGCAGGTTGTACGGCATGGGTTGGGGCGGCGGAATGCCCAAAACGCTGGCTAGACCATACCGGGGTGGTGTTGCCCCGCTGGCGTAGAGATTGAACCTTGCATGGGGGGAGTGGCAGTGTGACATGGCTGACTTTAGGGGTGTTTATCAAATCGAATATCGAATTTTCGAATTGTTCGAATCGAAATGTTCGAATAATTTTTATTTTTCCTTGAATTCGTATTCGATTCGAATTCGATTAAAACCTACCGAATTCGATTCGAATTCGTATTCGAATAAAAAACCCAATTCATATTCGATTAAAAAATCGAATTCGAATAAATTCGATTTAATTCAGATTCTTTAAAAACATGTAGAAAACTTTCAAAATGAAACATAAATTTTAAAGCAGCCATAAAGCACGATATCACAATAAAAAGTCCCAAATAAAGTACCACAAGTCTAGAATTCAAAACGAGAAGTCAGGAATAACTACTCCACATTACAAGTTAATATTTTTGCGCTTAGAAATCTATTGATAGATTTGTTACTTAGGATATAGTTATGCGCCATGTAGTGGGTTTTGTCACGGACCCCGACCCGGTTTGACCCGTTTCAGGAGCCGCGGGACAGAAAATCCCGTGGTATTTATTTAACAACGGAAGATTTTACCAGGATCTTTTTAAAACTGAAATTTCCCGTTTATTTTATTTCATAATTCGGGATAAAACCCCGGTAATTTACAATCGTATGATTTCACTGAGAAATCTTTATTTTACAAAACATGTTTTCTTATTTTATATTGAGCCACTTCCTTAAGCTTGTAGTGCTTCACGGCACTTTTTTCTGGATTACAACAGATCACCTGAAACATGGTTGAAAAAGGTTTTGTCAGCGGGAAATACTGGTGAATCATTCTTTTTACTAAAATGACATGTTGTTATAATTTACAGTATTAAGAGCGATTACAATGTTTCTATATCAACCATATACCCACGGTATTTGTCACTCGACCCATTGGCCCTCCCGTTGTCCAATGGTGTCTGTGACTATGGTCATATCACCCCTTGGCTAACTCGTTGTCAAATGGTGAAGATTATCAAGTAATGTATACAAAACCCCACATACCGGCTTTAATTTGGTGACTACAAAGACTTAATCCCTGTAATTATAACTTTGAAAATAAACATGCTTTTGAAATAAATTTGATAAATAGAGAATGACTCACATTGCAGATTTAATATAAACAGAGCTTAGCCTACTGATTAGCCTTGATAACCTAGTTTAAATAACAATGCACACACCAACTAAGTTAGTAACTAATACAGCATTTACGATAACTCACGAGATTAAACCTTCACAACGAATGACAAAGTGCGATACTTAAACATCCATCGAATTAACGACGAATGACAAAGCATAAACCCTAATGTGGGCAGCACTTAAACATCCATTGGATAGTTTAATCGATCGGACATTGAATCGTAGCAGCGATCAAGTTATTACCCTGTTTTGCGGCAGCGATTTGTGATTCGTGTGTGTTTGATAGTAAACAGACAATATCTCGCAGTGTAATACGAATTTTAACGTCGTTCAAGTGCCAAAATTCAAGTCCCAATTCCCTCTATTGATACCTAAAATTTGATCCCCTCGCGTGACGCGAGGGGTACCCCTGTGGGCGTCGCTTGGCGCGAGGGGTCACTACCTACCATAGGGTAGCCCCGTGTGTTTATAGGCTTGCTGAGTCAGTGGATTTGTAAAATTCGATTTTGACAGCGTTTTATGTGGATAATCGTAACTAGGGTTTACCCCCCTGAGTTTTAGGGGCCCTGATCCTGATTCTGATTGTTCTGAAAATTTTAGGGTTTATACAGAATCACTTGGGTGTCTTAATTAGGATTTCCTATTGGATAAAATAATATAATAAATAGGACTTTTAATGAGAGTTGTTACATTCTCCCCACCTTAATAAAATCTCGTCCTCGATATTTATTGGAATAATAGAGGATACTTTCGCTTCATTTCTGATTCCAGCTCCCAAGTGTATTCAGGTCCTCTCTTTGAATCCCACTTGACTTTGACAAGTACTAACCATTTGTGTTTGAGAAATTTGATCTTTCGGTCTTCTATTTGGATTGGTTTCTCAACAAATTTTAGCTTTTCATTTACCTCTATATCTTGAAGAGATATTACCAGGGATTCGTCTGATAGACATTTCTTGAGGTTGGATACATGAAATACATCATGTACTCCAGCTAACTCTTCTGGTAGTTGTAAACGAAAAGCAACTGGTCCTATACGTTGGATCACTGGAAATGGTCCTACGTATCTTGGACTTAGCTTTCCTTTCTTACCGAATCGAACTACTCATTTCCAATGTGAAACTTTCAAAAGTACTTTATCTCCGATTTGAAATTCCAACGGCTTCCGTCTATTGTCTGCATAACTCTTCTGGCGCTCTCGAGCCGTCTTTAAGCTTTCCTTGATTTGGGTAATCTTGTCGGTCGTCTTTTGTACTATTTCAGGACTTGACAATTGACTTTCTCCTATTTCTTCCCAACAAACTGGAGTTCTGCACTTTCGTCCATATAATGCTTCGAATGGGGCAGTTTCGATGCTTGAATGATAACTATTGTTATATGAGAATTCAATCAAAGGTAAGTGGTCGTCCCAATTTCCTCCAAAATCTATCACACATGCTCTGAGCATGTCTTCCAGAGTTTGGATTGTCCTTTCACTTTGTCCGTCTGTCTGAGGATGATATGCAGTGCTTAAATTTAATCGAGTTCCCATCGCTTCTTGGAAACTAGTCCAAAAATGGGAAGTAAAACGACTATCCCTATCCGAAACAATGGAGAGTGGAACTCCATGTAAGGATACTACTTCATCTACATACAATTTTGCCAACCTTTCCATGCTAAAGGTTTCTTTCATTGGTAGAAAGTGAGCTGATTTGGTTAGTCGATCCACAATTACCCAAATCGCATCATTACCTTTTCTGGTTTTGGGCAACTTAGTAACAAAATCCATTGTTATGAGTTCCCATTTCCATACAGGCATCTCTAGTTTCTGTAGTAGACCTGAAGGTTTCTGATGTTCTGCCTTAACTTGTGAACAAGTAAGACACTTAGAAACATATTGAGCTATATCCTTTTTCATTCCTATCCACCAAAAGTTGTTTCTTAAATCTTGGTACATCTTATTGTTTCCAGGGTGCATGGTATACCTAGATTTATGAGATTCTTCTAAAATCTTACTTCTTAATTCTCCTTGCTTAGGTACCCAAATTCTTCTTTTGTGGAATCTCCAAATTCCATCAGCTCCTTGTTCTAATTCTTTTAATCTTCCTTTCATTCATTCAGCATCATCCTTGATTGCTGTAGTTTGAACATTCTTCAATTGTTCCATTAAATCTAATTGTAGATTTAATCTGAGAGCACGAACTCACTTTTGCTTTTCATGATATTTACGACTTAAGGCATCCGCAACTACATTTGCCTTTCCTTCATGATACTGAATATCATAGTCGTAATCACTTAGGATTTCCATCCATCTCCTTTGCCTCATGTTTAACTCTTTTTGCCCAAATATATATCTTAAACTTTTGTGATCCGTATAGGCAGTAAATTTGTTTCTGTACAGATAATGTCTCCAAATCTTAAGGGAAAAAATTATGGCTCCTAATTCTAAGTCATGAGTTGTATAATTTTCCTCATGCTTTTTCAATTGCCTTGAAGCATATGCAATTACCTTCTTGCGTTGCATTAGCACACATCCAAATCCTAGTTTTGAAGCATCACAATAAACTTCAAAATCTTCAGTTCCTTCTGGTAAGGCTAGGATTGGGGCATTTGTTAACTTTTTCTTTAAAATTCTAAAAGCTTCTTCTTGCTTAGGTCCCCATTCAAACTTAACAGCTTTACAGGTTAGCTTAGTTAATGGTACAACTATTTTGGAAAAATCCTTAATAAACCGTCTATAGTATCCAGCTAAGCCTATAAAACTTCTAATTTCCATTGCGGATTGCGGAACCTTCCATTTGGTAATTGCCTCTATTTTAGCAGGGTCTACATGAATACCTTCGTGATTCACCATGTGTCCTAAGAATTGCACTTCTTGCAACCAAAATTCACACTTCGAGAATTTGGCGTACAACTTTTCTTTTCTTAACAAAGTTAAGAGTGCATATAAGTGCTGACAATGCTCGTCCTGACTTTTGGAATAAATAAGTATATCGTCGATAAATACAATTACATATTTATCCAAATACGGTTTACAGATCCTATTCATCATATCCATGAATGCTGCAGGTGCATTCGTTAATCCGAAGGGCATGACTGTAAACTCGTAATGACCATACCTAGTTCTGAAAGCACTCTTAGGTATGTCTTCTTCTTGTACCTTCAATTGATGATATCCGGAGCGTAAATCTATCTTAGAAAAGTATCTAGCTCCTTGAAGTTGATTGAATAGATCATCAATCCTAGGTAATGGGTATCGATTCTTAATTGTAACCTTATTCAATTCTCTATAATCAATACACATTCTCATCGAACCATCCTTTTTCTTTACAAACAACACTGGTGCTCCCCACGGTGATGAACTAGGTTGTATGAAACCTTTACTTAGTAATTCATCTAATTGCTTTTTCAGTTCTAACATTTCTGTGGGTGCTAACCGATAAGGTGCCTTGGCTATCGGTATAGTTCCTGGAATTAGATGAATTCTAAATTCTACTTCCCTATCTAGTGGTAATCCTGGTAACTCTTCTGGGAATACATCTGGGTATTCTGAGACTATCGGAATCTCCTTAAGTTCTTTACCCTTAGCACTAATGATTACTGAAATCATATATACTATTCCTTGATTTCGTTCATAACTAGCAACTTTCAATACTGATATGAACTTCATGGGTTTACGGGGTTTATCTCCTGAAATCATAATTATTTCCCCAGTAGGTGCCTGAATCTCTATAGAATTTTTATCACAAAGGATTCGAGCATGGTTGGCTACTAACCAATCCATTCCTAATACGACATCGAATCCAGTTAAATTCATTGGTAACAGGTTAGCATGAAATTTATGACCTAAAAGTTCTATATTTTCTTTTTGCAAAACCTTATTTATATTAACTGAATTCTCATCTGCCGTTTCGACTGTAAAAATCTGTCTAAGGTTGGTCAAAGGTAAATTAAGAGCTTGGCAGAATGAAGTATTTATAAAACTTTGGTTCGCACCAGAGTCAAATAATACTTTGGCGTAAATGTTGTGAACTAAGAACGTACCGGCTATCACATCTGGAATGAGTTCTGCTTCTTGAGTGGTCAGCTGAAATGCTCGGACATTCTTTTTAGTAGCTCCGTCGGCTGTCTTGGTTTTGTTGTCTGCTGGTTTGATCAATTTAGGACATTCTGTTTTTGAAATGTCCTGTTTTTTAACAATTGTAACAAATTGTGGATTTCTTCCTGCAGTATTCTTCCCGATGTCCTACAGCTCTGCAAAAATTGCAGGTTACATTGCATCTTCCAAAATGTTTCCTTTTGCAATTCCTGCAGAAAGGCGGATTTGAGGATTGCCCTGTTCCTCTTCTCTTGAAATTGTTGTTATTACCCGTACGAAATCCTTGGGTAATTTTCTGAGCCAGTTCCTTTTTCCTGTTTTCATCTCTCGTACGTACCAAATATAGCGAGAAATGAGTACCGGTTCGGGCGAAGCCATTGTTGGTACCGGATGTGTGTAAAATGCAACATATAAATTACATCAAAAGAGGCATAAAACTAACCCCTTTTAAGTACTAATATTGGAAAAAGAGTGTTTTTGTCTTCCTTTTGTATTTTCATGATTAAATGAGCTCAAAAACGCAAAAGAAGCAAAAAGACAGCTAAATCCAACATAAATACAAGAAAAGGAATATTAGTGAACTGCCCGACCCCTCAACGGCACCTTCCAAAGCAAAAAAAGAGAAATCAGAAGACTGAACACGCCCCGTGCTCAGCCAGCACGGGGCCGTGCCCAAGAAGCAGCAAAAAAGACAAACCTATAGAAGCTTCTATTGCCCAACACGGGGCCGTGCTCAGCGGACACGGGGGCGTGTCGAAAGTACAGCAGGCGCATTTATTGTAATTGCGAATTACAATTAATGAGGAGAGAGATTGTCAGACAGACACGGGGCCGTGTCCAGCGGACACGGGGCCGTGTCCAGCTCTCTGTTCAGCCTATAAATAGGAGTGCTTGGATTCATTTCATCTCATCCCTTGGCACACCACCTCTCTCACACTTCATCCACCACCCACCACCATCACAACACCATCATCCACCACCATCATCCATTGTCCATCGTAGAGTGTGTGAGTCGTCTCGGGATCCAAGATTGATCGTAAGAGTTCTTGACAATCAAGGCCATGTTTGCCTAAGTCTCTTACATCACTTGGTGAAGACAAAGTGTCTAGTATAATACTTTTTATTTTTAATCTTTTGCACTTTTTATTTGGTTTTGTATTAATGACTTTAATAACTAGTTACTTATGTTGAAGGTGATCTTTCCTTATCGTTTGTCCGTGGTGTCTTGGCATTATTTTACTGTCTATATAAAATAAAGGATTTTCACCATTCATATCTCCACGGTCTATATGGAGGTATGTTGGCTACCTGGTCGGGGGTTAAGGGAACGGTTTGGTAAAGGTCTTGCCATTGTTCAGCGTTTAGAGGTCCTGCAATGGACCTGGGTCAAATTTAGTAGGACCTCCTTCAATACTTCACGGTATTGGATGGCGGGGGTCCAAACTCTTTGATCCCCTCATAAGTTAACTACTATTAATACTATAACCTGGCTATTTAGGACTGTATCCCTGCTGACTCAGACTACTTAGCCGAGGGTAACGTCACCGCCAAAAGCGGGGCCTACCACAATACTGCATTAATAACTTAATTCATTATCTTCCAATAATCCACCCTTTTAGGATTGTATCCCTGCCGACTCAAACTACTGGGGTGAGGGTAACGTCACCTTCAAAAGAGGGGCCTACTACAATAACTAAGATAATCTCTTAATTATGTGCAAAAGTGCGGAAATAATCAAAGGTTATACTAGATACGAGTCGGAACCAAGTGATTCATCTTGTCTATCTGTTTTTTCTTTTATTTTTATTTTCAGCATTTTAGTTAGCTTTTAATTTTCTTAGTTTAAAACATTTTTTCTAAACTTTTATTTTGGTTAGACGTTGAGGATAAACCGGTACTAAAAGCTCTTGTGTCCTTGGACGACCTCGGTATCTTACCAACGCTATACTACACTCAACGATGGGTGCACTTGCCCATATGTGTGTTTAGTGTTAGTGAAATATCGTGTTTTATAAATTTAAAACTTGGCTAAAATAAGTGTTAAAAAGGGCTTAAAATATACACCTAATATATATAACACTTCACACGCATCAAGTTTTTGGCGCCGTTGCCGGGGACACAAGGATTTTAAGAAAGTTAGGAATCAACGGCCTAATCATCTTTTATTTTTCTTTTTATTTTTTTAGGATTTTTCTTAGTTTTTCAGCTTCTGCAGAGCTCAGCACGGGCCGTGCCCGCTGAACACGCCCCCGTGCTCAATCATTGGAACTGGCAATCCTGTTTTACGTCAGACAGTAAGCTGAACACGGGGCCGTGCTCACCCAACACGCCCCCGTGCCCAAGAGTCAGTTACTGAAAACAGAACCGTTAGATCCCGGCGGTTGGTAATTTCTGACATAAACATGAGTGATAGTAATTATTTTTACTTTCGGCACTCTTATGGTACGTGGTGTCAATTATGTGGTGGCAAACATGAAGAAGTAAAATGCTACTTTCTAAATTATAGGCCCTACTACATGGACCCACCAACTTCTTACAACCTTAAGAGGGGCGAAAGTAAAAATAAGCACTATTTCTCTCTCGAATGCGCCCAGCCAGATATTCTAGGAGAAATGCTCCTTGATGAGTTATTTCAACTAGAAAAGCTTGTTCAGAATTGGTTAGAAGAGCTTGGGAAGGATTTTATTGATCCACCCCAAGACGATAACCATGAAGAATTGTTGGAACCGCATTCCGACAACCTCGTTGCTCCCGAAAATACCTTCGTACCTAGCAAAGACTTGGACGATAGTCGTCCCTGTGTCGATTGTGCCGTGAAGGACTCTCCATCGACTTCGTTCGGTGCATACATAGACCTGAGCGATTCGGCATACACCTTCTTTAACAAGAGCCCGGGAAAGGGTTGGACTTGTCCACCTAGAATGAAAATAGGAATTACCCTCACCGACAACCTCTTGCGTTCTCGCCTTAGTCTAGGACAATTAAGGTATCTTAGGCACTTTGGGGTTGTTCCAACCAGTAAGGAACCACCCGATTTCGACGAAATCCTTAGAAGAAGCAAAACTCCATAAAACAGCCTCCAGACACGGGGCCGTGTCCAGGTCAACACGCCCCCGTGCTCATCAAAGAGATTCTCTGCTGATTTGGTCAGAATACGGACAAAATGTGTCAGGAATTCCTCTGCACACGGGGCCGTGTCCAGTCAACACGGGGCCGTGTCCAGTGCACTGTCGTTTTCTTTAAATGCAGCCTGAATCCTGCTCATTTTTACCACTTCAAAAGACAGAGATTCCTGGGATTTTCACTCATACCATCCTAGGTAAGTGCTAAAAGAAGGTTCCCAAAGACCCTCTTGTCCCTTCCATTTTTACTCATTTCCTCCTCTTTAAAATTTTTTTCAAAATTTCCTCCATGGAAGCTTGGAAATCTCTTGATTCCAACCCTCTATGTGAAGTTTGTAAGATTATTTGCTAAGGATTCTTGTTTAAAGTTAGTTGTATAACTTTATTTTAAATTATCTAAGCCTAAAAACCAGCTAAAAATCATGAGAATAATTTAAAACTCCAAGACTCCTGATGCGTGCGAAGTGTTACTTATATTAGGTGTATATTTTAAGCCCTTTTTAACACTTATTTTAGCCAAGTTTTAAATTTATAAAACACGATATTTCACTAACACTAAACACACATATGGGCAAGTGCACCCATCGTTGAGTGTAGTATAGCGTTGGTAAGATACCGAGGTCGTCCAAGGACACAAGAGCTTTTAGTACCGGTTTATCCTCAACGTCTAACCAAAATAAAAGTTTAGAAAAATGTTTTAAACTAAGAAAAATAGAACTAACTAAAATGCTGAAAATAAAAATAAAAATAAAAACAGATAGACAAGATGAATCACTTGGTTCCGACTCGTATCTAGTATAACCTTTGATTATTTCCGCACTTTTGCACATAATTAAGAGATTATCTTAGTTATTGTAGTAGGCCCCTCTTTTGAAGGTGACGTTACCCTCACCCCAGTAGTTTGAGTCAGCAGGGATACAATCCTAAAAGGGTGGATTATTGGAAGATAATGAATTAAGTTATTAATGCAGTATTGTGGTAGGCCCCGCTTTTGGCGGTGACGTTACCCTCGGCTAAGTAGTCTGAGTCAGCAGGGATACAGTCCTAAATAGTCGGGTTATAGTATTAATAGTAGTTAACTTATGAGGGGATCAAAGAGTTTGGACCCCCGCCATCCAATACCGTGAAGTATTGAAGGAGGTCCTACTAAATTTGACCCAGGTCCATTGCAGGACCTCTAAACGCTGAACAATTGCAAGACCTTTACCAAACCGTTCCCTTAACCCCCTACCAGGTAGCCAACATATCTCCATATAGACCGTGGAGATATGAATGGTGAAAATCCTTTATTTTATATAGACAGTAAAATAATGCCAAGACACCACGGACAAACGATAAGGAAAGATCACCTTCAACATAAGTAACTAGTTATTAAAGTCATTAATACAAAACCAAATAAAAAGTGCAAAAGATTAGAAATAAAAAGTATTATACTAGACACTTTGTCTTCACCAAGTGATGTAAGAGACTTAGGCAAACATGGCCTTGATTGTCAAGAACTCTTACGATCAATCTTGGATCCCGAGACGACTCACACACTCTACGATGGACAATGGATGATGGTGGTGGATGATGGTGTTGTGATGGTGGTGGGTGGTGGATGAAGTGTGAGAGAGGTGGTGTGCCAAGGGATGAGATGAAATGAATCCAAGCACTCCTATTTATAGGCTGAACAGAGAGCTGGACACGGCCCCGTGTCCGCTGGGCACGGCCCCGTGTCCGCTGGGCACGGCCCCGTGTCCGTCTGACACTCTCTCTCCTCATTAATTGTAATTCACAATTACAATAAATGCGCCTGCTGTACTTTCGACACGCCCCCGTGTCCGCTGAGCACGGCCCCGTGATGGGCAATAGAAGCTTCTATAGGTTTGTCTTTTCTGCTGCTTCTTGGGCACGGCCCCGCGCTGGCTGAGCACGGGGCGTGTTCAGTCTTCTGTTTTCTCCATTTTGCTTTGGAAGTTGCCGTTGAGGGTTCGGGCAGTCCACTAATGTTCCTTTTCTTGTATTTATGTTGGATTTAGCTGTCTTTTTACTTCTTTTGCGTTTTTGAGCTCATTTAATCCTGAAAATACAAAAGGAAGACAAAAACACTCTTTTTCCAATATTAGTACTAAAAAAGGGTTAGTTTTATGCCTAATTTGATGTAATTTATATGTTGCATTTTACACACATCAAATACCCCCACACTTGAACTTTTGCTTGTCCTCAAGCAAAACTCTTTAATATTTGGCTTACACTCCCAAATGGAATAGGTAGAAGAGAAGGTTTTGGGCTTGTCGTAGAGTGTCGGGATTTCCAAGATCTTTTTGGGTTTTATTTTTATTTATTTACACTCCTATTCGTAATGATTTATTTAGAACTGTTCATAAAAGAAATTACTTATTTGGGCATAACATGCCTTTTTTTTTAAATTCTATTTATATACAAGTTCACATACCTCGCGGGGAAATCACTCACACTCGGCCGAAGGTGTATTTTTAGTGAATCACTCGAGAGCGGCACGGAACTTATTCCTACCATAGGCTTGTCAAGAAATCAATCCTCCTCCTTTTTAACTTTTATACCTTTGTAGATATCAAGAGGACTTTGTGGGTTAAGGGTTGGCTAGGGTTAAAGGTAGGTGGTTGGGTTAGTGGTTAGTAAAAAAAGGCTAAAAGCGTAACAAGTGTCGGTTTTCGTATTTTTGCAACTTTTTATTTTGATGAAGCTTTTATTCAAACAAAGTTATTTTTTTTTATTACTTTGTTTGTTTATTTTCTTTTTGCTTCATCAATATCAATTTTTTTTTTCACGAAGAACCGAACTTGTTACTAAAATAAAGGGTTAAAAATGAAAAAGGTTTTGGTGGATGAAAGGGTTTTTGTTTGGGTGATGAAACGAAAAGGTTTAGGCTCAAAGGGGCTAACTAGGGGGATTTTTTTGGGTAGGTGGTAAAAGAAAAAGAAAAATAATGGTGTAGAAATGAAAAAGGTTAGTCCTAATGCCTCCATGATTTACTTACTCGGGTTTAAGTTGATAAGGACCGGGAATGTATTGTCATGGCAAGTTCTAGAGTCGTAAGAACCAAGCGGCTATTCACACAAGAAACGAAAAATGAGCATTTAGTCAAATGATGTGTAATTGTGTGCTCAATAAAGGCTCAAAACTCACTTTTGTGGGAATGGGTTTTTATGTGATCAAGTATATATAATCAAATTTTAAATAAGTTTGTCATGCCTTTTCATAATTTTCTTACGTTGGTTCTTTTTATCACTACGCTATCGGTTGTAAATTTGTAAAAATATAACCTTTTTGAGAACTTGAATTTCCCGAGTTAAACCTAGACAAGTAAAAAAAATGAAATTTTTGAAAAAAATTTGGGGTGATTAGCGGTTCCAATAGAGTTTTGTGTAAGGCTTGTATTTAGGACTTGCAAAATTCAAGGTTTTAGCATCCCCCCCACACTTAAATTACACATTGTCCTCAATGTGTCCCAAAAATAAATTTTTAGGTTGATTAGATGTGTGACATAGTGTTTAAAAAGCAAAGAAATTTGTGTTACTGGGCACTGAACACGGCCCCGTGTTATCCGGGCACGGCCCCGTGTGTTACTGGGCACTGAACACGGCCCCGTGTTATCCGGGCACGGCCCCGTGTTCAAGTGCCAGTAACAAAATTGAAATAAGTTAAACAGAAGGCTGGACACGGGGGCGTGTTGGGTGAACACGGCCCGTGTCCAGGTACCTGAACTGGGCGTTTTTCTGCAGGTGGTTCGACACGGGGCCGTGTTGGTTGGGCACGGCCCGTGTTGATCCTTCTGAACTGGAGAAAATTGTCGGGTTGCCTCGTTCTTGTGCATGGGATCATTTTTCTCGTTCTCCTTTTCATCCTTTACCACCATGAGTGTGTTTTATTCCTGAAAATTAAACTAACTAGAAAACATAAAAACTAATCTAAATTAAACTAAGGATAGTTCCGTGGAATGCCTCCATGGTGCGCCACGTTTATAAGGGTCCTTGGCTAGACCCAAAGCCGGGTCATATGTTACCCAAGTGGGATGTGTTGCATCCCATGTTACACCGTCGGAGAGCGTCATCCAAGCTTGAGTCTATGACCTTCATGTAGTTGACCGGATCTTCTTCCTCTACTCGCTTTCCACATTCAAATTTCACTTCCTCATTCCCAAACTTCAATGTTAGAGTTCCGTCATTCATATCCACCAATGCTTGAGCGGTGGCTAGGAATGGCCTCCCGAGGATGAGAGGGACCTCGGTGTCTTCTTCCATGTCTAGGATGACAAAGTCGGTTGGAAAGAGGAATTTGTCGACCTTGACTAGCAGATTTTCGGCGACACCATGTGGGAATTTGACGGACCTATCGGCAAGTTGTATGCTCATCTTTGTAGGGCTTGTTGTTCCTAGGCCGAGTCGCTTGAACATTGAGGTGGGCATGAGGTTGATGCTAGCCCCAAGATCGGCTAAAGCATTTCGGACGGGGGACTTCCCAATCGAACAAGGGATTGTGAAGCTCCCGGGGTCGATTTTCTTTTGTGGAAGTTTGTTGAGTACAAGAGCTGAGCATTCTTCGCCTAAGTTAACTAATTGCAATGATTCAATTTTCCTTTTGTGAGTGAGTAAATCCCTCATGAATTTTGCATACTTAGGCATTTGGGTTAGGACCTCAATAAAAGGAATATTAACATGCAATTGTTTTAGTAAACTTTCGAACTTTGCGAATTGCTCATCGGTCTTTTGACGATTTAACCTACCGGGGTACGGGATTGGAGGAGTCTTGGTGGGCTCTTGATTTGGTGTAGAAGCCTTTTCTAGTGCAGGAGGAGTCACAGGCTGGCTAGAATGGCTTCTTTCATTTGGTGGCAATGGAGCCTCCTCGGGACCCACAGTTCGATTTCTTAATGTGATGAGATGGACTTGTGCCTTTGGGTTTGGTTCGGTATTACTGGGTAATGCGCCTTGTGGTCTCTCGGAGAAATTTTGAGCTAGTTGATTTAATTGTTTTTCAACGTTTTGAATGCTAGCTTGTTGATTTCTGAAATTCGATTCCAATTGTTGAAATCGATCCGAGTTCTTCTTTTCGGTGTCAGAGATGAGGCGAGATACAGTATCTTCAAGCCTTTCTCTTCCACCTTGTTGTTGAGGAAAATTTTGCGGTTGTTGAAAATTAGTTCGCTGGTTTTGTTGGTTACTACTATTTCCGGGATCTCTCCAACCAAGATTTGGGTGGTTACGCCATCCTTGGTTGTAGGTACCTGTTGGAGGACCCGACGGCCTAGGTCTATTATCCATGTAGTTTACCGTTTCAGTTTGTTCATCTAATTCTTTCATACAACTCCAATTTTCATGTGACCCACCACACCCTTCACAAGCCATAACCGAGGCCGTTTTTGTCATTTCTAGCCTTTTGATTTTTGAAGAGAGGGCCTCGATTTGGGCTTGTAAAGAGGTGCTTTCATCAACCTTATGGGCGCCCGGGGCAATAGATTTATTACCTCGGGGAGTGTGCCATTGAAAATTGGTTTGAGCAATTTCCTCAATTTGGTTATATATTTCATTTGGGCGACGATTACCTAAGAGTCCCCCGGAGCTTGAATCAAGTGTTTGTCTTGTGTGTGGTAACAATCCATTGTAGAAAGTGGATACTTGTTGCCATATCGCTAGACCATGGTGAGGACACTTTCTTAGAAGCTCCTTGAACCTTTCCCACATTTCATATAAGGATTCCCCATCCTCTTGTGAGTATGTATTAATTTCAGTCATTAATTTAGCCGTTTTAGCAGGGGGAAATACTTATACAAAAACTTTTGGGCGAGTTCATCCCAGGTGTTTACCGATCCAGCTGGGAGGGTGTTAAGCCAAGCCTTAGCTCGGTCTTTTAGTGAAAAAGGGAACATTCGAAGGCGGATGGCGTCATTTGATGCTCCATTGATCCGAAAGGTATCACATATTTCTAAGAAGTTAGTAATATGTAGATGGGGATCCTCGTCCGCAAGCCCGTGGAAGGTTGCGGAGTTTTGGAGCATTTGTATCAAATGCGGTCGAAGTTCGAAGTTGTTGGCCTCGACATTCGGGGCATTGATAGCGGCGCCAAGATTGCCTACGGTAGGTCGTAGGTAATCCATGAGGGTACGTTGGTCCGCCATTGGAAGTGGGTCCCCCGAAGCTTTCTCTTGATTTTTAGCTTTTAGTCTTTTTCTGAGAAAGCGCTCGGGTTCTTCTAGGGGTTCTTTTATGTCTCTACTAGAACTGGAGCTCATGCACTACGTAGGAGGTTCAAATGTGGCGCCTGGGTTCCAAGTCCTGCAACAAAAACAGAAAAGAACGCTGGTCAGAATGTTCACCACGGCCCCGTGCTCAATGAACACGGCCCGTGTTCAGAGGCACAGTAATTGATTTCTGGATCCCTGTTACTGGGAGTTGGACACGACCCCGTGTTGCACCGACACGGCCCCGTGTTCAGCTCTCTGTAACTCAGAAAATAAAAACTGCCAGTGATGATTGCTGGGCACGGCCCGTGTCTGACCAGGCACGGCCCGTGCTGAGCGCTGCAGAAGCTGAAAAACTAAGAAAATCCTAAAAAAAATAGAAAGAAAAATAAAAGATGATTAGGCCGTTGATTCCTAACTTTCTTAAAATCCTTGTATCCCCGGCAACGGCGCCAAAAACTTGATGCGTGCGAAGTGTTACTTATATTAGGTGTATATTTTAAGCCCTTTTTAACACTTATTTTAGCCAAGTTTTAAATTTATAAAACACGATATTTCACTAACACTAAACACACATATGGGCAAGTGCACCCATCGTTGAGTGTAGTATAGCGTTGGTAAGATACCGAGGTCGTCCAAGGACACAAGAGCTTTTAGTACCGGTTTATCCTCAACGTCTAACCAAAATAAAAGTTTAGAAAAATGTTTTAAACTAAGAAAAATAGAACTAACTAAAATGCTGAAAATAAAAATAAAAATAAAAACAGATAGACAAGATGAATCACTTGGTTCCGACTCGTATCTAGTATAATCTTTGATTATTTCCGCACTTTTGCACATAATTAAGAGATTATCTTAGTTATTGTAGTAGGCCCCTCTTTTGAAGGTGACGTTACCCTCACCCCAGTAGTTTGAGTCAGCAGGGATACAATCCTAAAAGGGTGGATTATTGGAAGATAATGAATTAAGTTATTAATGCAGTATTGTGGTAGGCCCCGCTTTTGGCGGTGACGTTACCCTCGGCTAAGTAGTCTGAATCAGCAGGGATACAGTCCTAAATAGCCGGGTTATAGTATTAATAGTAGTTAACTTATGAGGGGATCAAAGAGTTTGGACCCCCGCCATCCAATACCGTGAAGTATTGAAGGAGGTCCTACTAAATTTGACCCAGGTCCATTGCAGGACCTCTAAACGCTGAACAATGGCAAGACCTTTACCAAACCGTTCCCTTAACCCCCTACCAGGTAGCCAACATATCTCCATATAGACCGTGGAGATATGAATGGTGAAAATCCTTTATTTTATATAGACAGTAAAATAATGCCAAGACACCACAGACAAACGATAAGGAAAGATCACCTTCAACATAAGTAACTAGTTATTAAAGTCATTAATACAAAACCAAATAAAAAGTGCAAAAGATTAGAAATAAAAAGTATTATACTAGACACTTTGTCTTCACCAAGTGATGTAAGAGACTTAGGCAAACATGGCCTTGATTGTCAAGAACTCTTACGATCAATCTTGGATCCCGAGACGACTCACACACTCTACGATGGACAATGGATGATGGTGGTGGATGATGGTGTTGTGATGGTGGTGGGTGGTGGATGAAGTGTGAGAGAGGTGGTGTGCCAAGGGATGAGATGAAATGAATCCAAGCACTCCTATTTATAGGCTGAACAGAGAGCTGGACACGGCCCCGTGTCCGCTGGACACGGCCCCGTGTCTGTCTGACAATCTCTCTCCTCATTAATTGTAATTCGCAATTACAATAAATGAGTCTACTGTACTTTCGACACGCCCCCGTGTCCGCTGAGCACGGCCCCGTGATGGGCAATAGAAGCTTCTATAGGTTTGTCTTTTCTGCTGCTTCTTGGGCACGGCCCCGTGCTGGCTGAGCACGGGGCGTGTTCAGTCTTCTGTTTTCTCCATTTTGCTTTGGAAGGTGCCGTTGAGGGTTCGGGCAGTCCACTAATGTTCCTTTTCTTGTAAGTCCCGTGAAACCGGATCTTTCAATGATATCAAACAACACCAAGTTTGTGCGGAATCCAAACTTGATGTGATTCAAGAACAAATCGAAAAATATGAAAATACGAACCGAAAATATGGAAACGATGAACAAACCGAATCACCTTTAAACTTGCACACGATTCTATTACTTTGACAAGCAAAATCGTCTGGTACAAGTTCACCACAAATTGCCTCTCTCTATCTAGAGAAATTGTAACTCTGAATATCCTAAGAAGTTCCAACCCTAAAACAAGTTGAAAACTTGTTTATATACTTACTAAAGCCCACTTCCCTACATGGGCTCCCCTTGGGCCTGCTTGGCCCACATGGCCTAAAGCTTGGCCCAAGTGACCTATAAAGGTCCACAACCTAATATAAACTAACCCTGTACGGCCCAGTTCATAACCATAACCCGTTGTGTTAATTTGATGCGTCAGTCTCACACTTCAGGGCCTAACAATCTCCCCCTAGACTGATGCCATCAAATTGTCTTCATAATATGAATTCAGCAACATCTTCAACGAAGTCTATGGTTGTCTCTATGCTGCAGATGTTGTGGAAGTTCTTGACTTCTGAACTCTCAGCACTGGGTCTCTTTTCTTCAGCTTTTGTGGTTAGCTTCATATCAGGATCTCGATCAGCATTTGCTTGAAAATCTTGTGAAAAGAATGTGAGAGGAGGATTCTCAGCAGCTCTTTTCTTCTTCAATCTTTGTCTTTCAAGCAGATTCATGGTACTTCTTCAAATGTACTTTCACTGTCAGACGGCGTTTCGTATCCGGTTCTTCTGACTCAGGTACAACTTGCTGTTGTGCTGCTTCAGGCTTCTTCAGCAATTAACAGCATCTCAGTCTTCATCAACCCCTGTTCTTGATTGAAATCAAGTTCTGCACATACTCACAAACTCATAAGCAAACATTTCTTATGCAACAGGGAGAGTACCACATGAACACTAGGTACATGAAATTTCACAATTTAAATTCTTTTAACTTTTGATGATCAGTCAAATCTTCAAGAACGGTTATATTTTTTAATTTTAAGAAAAACAAATAAGCACTCTATTTTTGTTTTTTTTGTTTTTTTTTTTTTTTATAGAAAAACAAGACACTATTTTTTGTATTTTTTAATTTTTAAGAACTAAAAACAAATAAAAAACTCAAAATATAAACAACTACCATAATATACAATTACAATTGCAATGGGATCAAAATTCGTTCTCAGGCAGACTAAGGAACACTTTTCAGTACGAGCCTAATCAAACTGGTCTATGCGATTGCCAATATGTTTGTCCACTTAAACTTTAACGCTCAACTTTCAATTTTTCAACATCGTGATATGCTTTAAGTAATATTATACTATTATACCCGTGTGTCCCGTTCCAAGGCATACCCCCGCGATCAAAGTAAGCACAACGATTCATCGTAGCAGGTGAGTATACTGATGTCATCCTTTAAGATATCCTGACTATGTCTAGGTCTGCATATAATCTGTTTTATCATGTTTTGATTTTTAACAATGAACACCCAAATAAATATTAATCAAATCCTGGAAATATAAACAGCACACTCTATCATGCAAGTATCTTCCCTACCACATATTTCACAAGTCCAATCCAGATTTCTGAAATCTTAACTGGGAATAGGTTGAGAAGAGAACAGAATAGATCTTTTTGCAGAGATGGTATAATATACAGATCAAATGAGTTTTTCTCAATTTGATATAGGTTTCTTGGGTTTCTTTTGGGCACTTGAGGGCCTCTTTCGGGTGTATTAGATCTATAGCGCGACAACGTACAGCTAGGTCAGCATGTATCTGGATGCAGCAGAAGCTGTCGTTGCCTAGCACCTCCAGGTCAGCATATATCTGGATGCAGCAGAGGAGGTACACGACTTTTTCAGAGAAGATTTCAGAATCAGATCAAAATTGTGTGTATCGGGACAACATACAAACATTCAAATAGAAATGAGCTAATTCCAAGTGACTTTCTTTCCTGGGGTCATGTACAATTTTAGTTCTAAACAGAAGGACAGCCAAGATATCCCCGAATGATTCAACAATATAAAGACCCGAAACCTCAGATATTGGCTATCTATCAACACAAGATTTAAGACCATAAAATCATACACCGTTGGTATGTTACCCACATGGTACATAGTTCGTTATGTTTATATCACTTAGTATCTTTTATCATGTTGAGCGTCAAGCCTATCGACATATCGCAGTAGATCCTAGTCTTTTCAGCTATGGCACCTTACATGTGTTAGTCAAACCCTTTAACACGAACATTTATTTCACTTCCCATATCATGCAATTTTTCTTTTTGGCTTTTTCATTTTTCAAATGTTTTTGTATTTTTCTCATTTTCTCCCCCTAAAACAATACATATTTACAGCAAACTCATTTTGTATTTTCTGATTTTTCTCCCCCTAAACTCTATATCTATCTATATGTTCCTCTCCCCCCCTAAATTTGTGCATAAATCTTGTATTTTTGCGCAAATTTACCATTTACTAGAGAAAGGACACAGTATGTACAAAGTTATAAAGTAAGAAAAAGAGAAAAATATTTTTGCTCAACCGTTCCGTCATTAGATTAAAGACTAATCAAATTCAAATCAAAGTACTGAATTTAAACGGTACCTTTTGCTGATCATTTCTTTCTTCTTTAATCTCCTCCAAAGGAAACATATCATCTGTAAAAAAAAAAAAAAAATTTGAACTTTTTGCAACAGTGAAATGTTACCCGTTTTTATCTCTGGAACAACCGCTATCAACATTCCAGAGATTGTCAACAGCTCCTCCTTGGTTGTTCCTGAAAGGTAAGGAGATTAATAAGACATGGGTACCCAGGCCATCGTGGTCCTGGGATTTCCTAAAGCATCAAAATAAGACACTTCTTTTAAACACAAGTCCCCTTTCGTTTCAAGGATTGGAGACATTGCTGCTTTGGATTTGGGTTTCCAAATCTGTTTCGGTTTAACAAACGTGTTTGTTGCCTTCGGTTGAGCAACTTTAGCTGATTCAGGCTTGTTAGTTTTAGAAAAACGTTTTTGTTCTTGAACAGCCTTGCGTTTGTTTTTAGCAGCGTTCCAATCCCCATCAGAAGGTTTAACCTTGGGATTCACATTCTTCATTGCCTTAGGCGAAGATACCTTCATTGGCTTGGAATGATTGTTATCCTTTGGTGTAACCCTCTGATTTTGCATATAGTAGGGTACATAGGGACGATGTGTGCAGTTCCGAGCTATGTGACCAGCAATGCCGCAATTAAAACATGTCTGTCTCTTCATGTAGAAAGCATTCTGATCAGTTGGATTTGCTCTTGCAGGCCCTGAAGGACGAACCGGTCCTCTCTGTGCTTGTTTGTGTTGCACATTTCCTGCAGACGAAGATGAATTTGGGTGCCTGTACTTGTCGTTTGCAGGGGCCTTCTGTGGTGGAGATTTCCTATGATTCTTCTTGGTTTCCTTAGACTGCAAGTCTTGTTTAGAAATCTCACCAGTCTTTCCGAAAGCTTTGTTAGCACAGTCAAATTCATATTTCTCACATTTGCCATTACTGACTGGCTTAACAAAGGCATTTTTCACATCACGGGCCTTTTGAGGACTATTGCTGCCCGTTGAGGACTGTGGAGAGCCTGATCGTCTTTGATGTTTAGGCTTCTTATTTCCACGTCCTTTACCTGCTTGCTTTGGCGCTTGTTGCTTAATCTGAGCCTTTTCATCACGAACAGAAGGTTCAGACTTTTCAGCTTGCGCACTTGGAGCCTTGGTCACATCAATCTTCACTTTTTCCTGCATGTCGTCAGCTTTGACAGAATCGGAGAGTTCTGGTTTGTTGGATGAAATACCAGAAACTGTAGCTGAAATTTCAGCTGAAACCTTTGACGAATTTTCAGCACAAGTCGGTTCTGCACATGACATCCTTGAGCTGAATTCACCAGAATCAACTGATTCCAATTTCTCAGAATCAGCTACTTCAGGTGATTCGCGTTTGGAATCAGACGGTTCAGCCGGCTCATTCGTTTCATTTGCCGCTTCAGTCTCTCTTACGCAAGCATCAACGTTTTTGCCCAAATCATCAGACCTGAAATTAATCATAGAGTGAAAAAATGAGCCAAAAATGTCACACACATGAGAACTTGATGCTTGTTCATCTCCAACGACACCTTCAACTTTAACTTCATCTGCAAGGGAAGACGAAGCATTAGGATCAAAAGTACCCTTTGAAACAAGATTTACCGAAGGAGTCGCTTCTTTATCAACAGGTCTGCTGTTGATTGATGACTTATTAGTTTTAGGACCGTAAGCCATCTTGTCCTCATTCATCAATTCCTCCTCAGTCATGGGTAAATATGTGTAGTTGTCATTATAAGGAGGAGGAACTTGATTGAATCCCAAACCACGCCCTTTGTTTTCCTTGTATGCGAGCTGTTGATTACACAAGTTTTTGACTAAGTTACTGGAAGAATCAAATTTCTTAATGTTAAGTTCATTTATATGATAACTATCTCTGATATCTTCCAGTTCCTTAGTCAAAATGCATACCTTCTCCTGTGCCTCTAAGAAATGGGCTGTTTTTACACTTACATCATCCTTAAGTTTGATGATGTCTTTTCGCTGAGCTTCAATTTTATCTTTATAAAGTTTTTCATTCTTTGATAAAGTAAAATTTTTATTTTTTATGTCGTTGTAGTCTTGAATCAACTCAGCGTTGTGTAATCGGTATTCCTCATTTCTTTTTCTACACTCAGGAGTGCAAAATACAGAAAGTATCTCTTCACGATCACGAGTAACTTCTTGAGCCATGGGTTTGTTAAACATAAATGCTGAATTTTGTGATGAGTCAGCACTGCCATAGGATTTGATGAGGGAGATCAGCTCATCTGACTTCATTTTGTAACAGTTGCCGTCGGTTGTCACTATTATCTGATTAACATTCATAAACCAACTACAGTTCGCCTGATTTGGAATCCCTTTTATAGCCTCCAGAAGCTTTCTGTTGCTTATGCGAGTAGACACCACCATTTCTGCCTTCTCCATTTCAGAAAGCAGTTCAACAAACCGGCCAATCACTGCATCTATAGATTCACCGTATGAGTAACTGAATCCTTCGAATTTCTGCTGAAGCATCTCTCTTTTTGAAGACATTTTTAAGATGTGATTTCTCAAATATGTGATCTTTTAACTTCAACACAAGCCCAAAGCGAGAACCTGTGTACTCGCTAACTCAAACCTTTTGCAGGCGAAAGAACCCGCTTTCTGAACCGTACCTCAGAACCTGTCAAACTTTATCACAAACCAAAACAAACTTTTTTTTTTTTTAATAGTTTAAAAAAGTATACTTATTATTATGATTATTATTATAAAAATCAAAGTTTGACTAATGATAACCTAATGATTAATAATATAATTATTATAATAATTAAAGCCCTAATATGACAAATACAGAAAACGAGTTGTCTTCTTCGTTAATTTCCCGACACTCAATCCGACGCAACAACTATATGTCTTCTTAATTTTGTTTCTTTCCCGACAGTTGCAAGTGTCACAAAAGAACTGTAACTTCTTCTTCGATTTAAACGTAGGTGGTTATGGTGCGATGTTGAACAGAGGAGATGATGATTATGACCAAACTCGACACCGAAAACTCGAAAACTCAGTTATGAACTCGAGAAGATGACCGGAACAATGAAGCAGGTTGGTCGGAAGTGGCGGAGGTGGTGACCGGTGATTGTGATAATTGTGCAGTTTCCGGCGACTGGTTATCGTAGAAGATCGGCGGAGGTTGATGATGATAGTTGCAGGTTCTGGTTTAACTGGAACAAAGACCGACAAAGATTGCAGAAGATGACTCAAAACCGTGAAAAGATGGAACCCGAAACCGTGGTTGATTGCTACTCAAAACAGTACAACTCGAGATCAGACGAAGGAAAGTGGTTGCGAGTCGGATGAGTCGAAACGGTGGTTGCGACTCGTAATCGAGATTGCGAGTCGAAACCAAAACGTGATGAACCGCAACAATGATGGTTGCGAGTCGGAACGGTGGATGCGGTTGCGAGTCGGAACCGAGGTTGCGACTCGAGACTGCTCGTGATGAGGATGACACGGTTGCGACTCGGAATCTAGGTTGCGAGTCGGAAGAGCTGTTTCCTTGAAGATGATTGCGAGTCAAGAGCTGTTTCCTTGAAGATCGGAGTCGATACAGTTAGAAATGATGATGTAACTTCGGAAATGATTGCGACTCGTAATGGAGGTTGCGACTCGTAATGGAGGTTGCGAGTGGATGATGATGACGTCTTGTGCTGATTGTAGGTTGCGAGTCGGAACAGAAACGTGAAGAGCCGAAACCTTGATTGCGACTGGAATCCGTGAATTGTTGAAGATGAACGATTGCGACTGAATTCCAATAATTTTGGAAGATATTTTCAAATTTGAAAATTTTTAACACGTGAACTTTCCAAAGTCAAATATCAGTTTCGAAAATTTGGGATTTTGATAAAGCTTTGAAAGATAATACAGAATATTTAAAAGATTTAAAACAATAGATTATCTAGTAACAACTTTCAAAACAAATCAAAATCCAAAATATAGGAATTTTCACTAAAATTCGGATGAACACAATGAAGAACACCGAAGAACGCAAAGAACACCGAACCAAAAATAACGAAAATCTTGAATCCTTGATATCACACCGAGCCTAGAAATAGGTTCTAAAGGCTCTGATACCACTTGTAAGTCCCGTGAAACCGGATCTTTCAATGATATCAAACAACACCAAGTTTGTGCGGAATCCAAACTTGATGTGATTCAAGAACAAATCGAAAAATATGAAAATACGAACCGAAAATATGGAAACGATGAACAAACCGAATCACCTTTAAACTTGCACACGATTCTATTACTTTGACAAGCAAAATCGTCTGGTACAAGTTCACCACAAATTGCCTCTCTCTATCTAGAGAAATTGTAACTCTGAATATCCTAAGAAGTTCCAACCCTAAAACAAGTTGAAAACTTGTTTATATACTTACTAAAGCCCACTTCCCTACATGGGCTCCCCTTGGGCCTGCTTGGCCCACATGGCCTAAAGCTTGGCCCAAGTGACCTATAAAGGTCCACAACCTAATATAAACTAACCCTGTACGGCCCAGTTCATAACCATAACCCGTTGTGTTAATTTGATGCGTCAGTCTCACACTTCAGGGCCTAACAGTTGGATTTAGCTGTCTTTTTACTTCTTTTGCGTTTTTGAGCTCATTTAATCCTGAAAATACAAAAGGAAGACAAAAACACTCTTTTTCCAATATTAGTAGTAAAAAAGGGTTAGTTTTATGCCTAATTTGATGTAATTTATATGTTGCATTTTACACACATCAAATACCCCCACACTTGAACTTTTGCTTGTCCTCAAGCAAAACTCTTTAATATTTGGCTTACACTCCCAAATGGAATAGGTAGAAGAGAAGGTTTTGGGCTTGTCGTAGAGTGTCGGGATTTCCAAGATCTTTTTGGGTTTTATTTTTATTTATTTACACTCATATTCGTAATGATTTATTTAGAACTGTTCATAAAAGAAATTACTTATTTGGGCATAACATGCCTTTTTTTTTAAATTCTATTTATATACAAGTTCACATACCTCGCGGGGAAATCACTCACACTCGGCCGAAGGTGTATTTTTAGTGAATCACTCGAGAGCGGCACGGAACTTATTCCTACCATAGGCTTGCCAAGAAATCAATCCTCCTCCTTTTTAACTTTTATACCTTTGTAGATATCAAGAGGACTTTGTGGGTTAAGGGTTGGCTAGGGTTAAAGGTAGGTGGTTGGGTTAGTGGTTAGTAAAAAAAGGCTAAAAGCGTAACAAGTGTCGGTTTTCGTATTTTTGAAACTTTTTATTTTGATGAAGCTTTTATTCAAACAAAGTTATTTTTTTTGATTACTTTGTTTGTTTATTTTCTTTTTGCTTCTCATCATTATCAATTTTTTTTTTCACGAAGAACCGAACTTTTACTAAAATAAAGGGTTAAAAATGAAAAAGGTTTTGGTGGATGAAAGGGTTTTTGTTTGGGTGATGAAACGAAAAGGTTTAGGCTCAAAGGGGCTAACTAGGGGGATTTTTTTGGGTAGGTGGTAAAAGAAAAAGAAAAATAATGGTGTAGAAATGAAAAAGGTTAGTCCTAATGCCTCCATCATTTACTTACTCGGGTTTAAGTTGATAAGGACCGGGAATGTATTGTCATGGCAAGTTCTAGAGTCGTAAGAACCAAGCGGCTATTCACACAAGAAATGAAAAATGAGCATTTAGTCAAATGATGTGTAATTGTGTGCTCAATAAAGGCTCAAAACTCACTTTTGTGGGAATGGGTTTTTATGTGATCAAGTATATATAATCAAATTTTAAATAAGTTTGTCATGCCTTTTCATAATTTTCTTACGTTGGTTCTTTTTATCACTACGCTATCGGTTGTAAATTTGTAAAAATATAACCTTTTTGAGAACTTGAATTTCCCGAGTTAAACCTAGACAAGTAAAAAAATGAAATTTTTGAAAAAAATTTGGGGTGATTAGCGGTTCCAATAGAGTTTTGTGTAAGGCTTGTATTTAGGACTTGCAAAATTCAAGGTTTTAGCATCCCCCCCACACTTAAATTACACATTGTCCTCAATGTGTCCCAAAAATAAATTTTTAGGTTGATTAGATGTGTGACATAGTGTTTAAAAAGCAAAGAAATTTGTGTTACTGGGCACTGAACACGGCCCCGTGTTATCCGGGCACGGCCCCGTGTTTAAGTGCCAGTAACAAAATTGAAATAAGTTAAACAGAAGGCTGGACACGGGGGCGTGTTGGGTGAACACGGCCCGTGTCCAGGTACCTGAACTGGGCGTTTTTCTGCAGGTGGTTCGACACGGGGCCGTGTTGGTTGGGCACGGCCCGTGTTGATCCTTCTGAACTGGAGAAAATTGTCGGGTTGCCTCGTTCTTGTGCATGGGATCATTTTTCTCGTTCTCCTTTTCATCCTTTACCACCATGAGTGTGTTTTATTCCTGAAAATTAAACTAACTAGAAAACATAAAAACTAATCTAAATTAAACTAAGGATAGTTCCGTGGAATGCCTCCATGGTGCGCCACGTTTATAAGGGTCCTTGGCTAGACCCAAAGCCGGGTCATATCTTACCCAAGTGGGATGTGTTGCATCCCATGTTACACCGGCGGAGAGCGTCATCCAAGCTTGAGTCTATGACCTTCATGTAGTTGACCGTATCTTCTTCCTCTACTCGCTTTCCACATTCAAATTTCACTTCCTCATTCCCAAACTTCAATGTTAGAGTTCCGTCATTCATATCCACCAATGCTTGAGCGGTGGCTAGGAATGGCCTCCCGAGGATGAGAGGGACCTCGGTGTCTTCTTCCATGTCTAGGATGACAAAGTCGGTTGGAAAGACGAATTTGTCGACCTTGACTAGCAGATTTTCGGCGACACCATGTGGGAATTTGACGGACCTGTCGGCGAGTTGTATGCTCATCTTTGTAGGGCTTGTTGTTCCTAGGCCGAGTCGCTTGAACATTGAGGTGGGCATGAGGTTGATGCTAGCCCCAAGATCGGCTAAAGCATTTCGGACGGGGGACTTCCCAATCGAACAAGGGATTGTGAAGCTCCCGGGGTCGATTTTCTTTTGTGGAAGTTTGTTGAGTACTAGAGCTGAGCATTCTTCGCCTAAGTTAACTAATTGCAATGATTCAATTTTCCTTTTGTGAGTGAGGAAATCCCTCATGAATTTTGCATACTTTGGCATTTGGGTTAGGACCTCAATAAAAGGAATATTAACATGCAATTGTTTTAGTAAACTTTCGAACTTTGCGAATTGCTCATCGGTCTTTTGACGATTTAACCTACCGGGGTACGGGATTGGAGGAGTCTTGGTGGGCTCTTGATTTGGTGTAGAAGCCTTTTCTAGTGCAGGAGGAGTCACAGGCTGGCTAGAATGGCTTCTTTCATTTGGTGGCAATGGAGCCTCCTCGGGACCCACAGTTCGATTTCTTATTGTGATGAGATGGACTTGTGCCTTTGGGTTTGGTTCGGTATTACTGGGTAATGCGCCTTGTGGTCTCTCGGAGAAATTTTGAGCTAGTTGATTTAATTGTTTTTCAACGTTTAAGGAAAAAAATCATTCGGCTAAAAGTCCTACTATAACGGGAAACTATTCTCGAAATTTTCTTAAAATAGTAGAACTCCTTATGATAACCTCGTGTACCTGCTGACCTATTTAGTTAAGTTTTAATTTTATCTTAATTTAGGTTTATGTAAGTTCTCTCTATGATGAAATGAAATGATGGTTTTAAGGTTTGGATGGTTTGTAATAAATAAAACACACTCATGGTGGTAAAGGATGAAAAGGGGAACGAGAAAAATGAACCCATGCACAAGAACAAGACAACCCGACAATTCTCTCCATTTCAGAAGGTTCAACACGGGCCGTGCCCAACCAACACGGCCCCGTGCTGAACCACCTGCAGAAAACGCCCAGTTCAGGTAACTGGACACGGGTCGTGTTCACCCAACACGCCCCCGTGTCCAGGCTTCTGTTTTTCTTGTTTTAATTCTGTTACTAGCACTTGAACATGGGGCCGTGCCCGGATAACACGGGGCCGTGTTCAGTGCCCAGTAACACAATTTTTTGCTTTTTAAACACTATTTTACACATCTAATCAACCTAAAAATTTATTTTTGGGACACATTGAGGACAATGTGTAATTTAAGTGTGGGGGGGATGCTAAAACCTTGAGCTTTGCAAGTCCTAAATACAAGCCTTACACAAAACTCTATTGGAACCACTAATCACCCCAAATTTTTTTCAAAAATTTCATTTTTTTTACTTGTCTAGGTTTAACTCGGAAAATTCAAGTTCTCAAAAAGGTTATATTTTTACAAATTTACAACCGATAGCGTAGTGATAAAAAGAACCAACATAAGAAAATTATGAAAAGGCATGACAAACTTATTTAAAATTTGATTATATATACTTGATCACATAAAAACCCATTCCCACAAAAGTGAGTTTTGAGCCTTTATTGAGCACACAATTACATATCATTTGACTAAATGCTCATTTTTCATTTCTTGTGTGAATAGCCGCTTGGTTCTTACGACTCTAGAACTTGCCATGACAATACATTCCCGGTCCTTATCAACTTAAACCCGAGTAAGTAAATGATGGAGGCATTAGGACTAACCATTTTTATTTCTACACCATTTTTATTTCTTTTTCTTTTACCACCTACCCAAAAATCCCCCTAGTTAACCCCTTTGAGCCTAAACCTTTTCGTTTCATCACCCAAACAAAAAACCCTTTACCCACCAAAACCTTTTTCATTTTTAACCCTTTATTTTAGTAACAAGTTCGGTTGTTCGTAAAAAAATGTGTGATAATGATGAAGCAAAAAGAAAATAAACAAACAAGTTAATCAAAAATAACTTGGTTTGAATAAAAGCTTCATCAAAATAAAAAAATTGCAAAAATACGAAAACCGACACTTGTTACGCTTTTAGCCCTTTTTCTACTAACCACTAACCCAACCACCTACCTTTAACCCTAGCCTAACCCTTAATCCACAAAGTCCTCTTGATATCTACAAAGGTATAAAAGTTAAAAAGGAGGAGGATTGATTTCTTGGCAAGCCTATGGTAGGAATAAGTTCCATGCCGCTCTCGAGTGATTCACTAAAAATACACCTTCGGCCGAGTGTGAGTGATTTCCCCGTGAGGTATGTGAACTTGTATATAAATAGAATTTTAAAAAGGCATGTTATGCCCAAATAAGTAATTTCTTTTATGAAAAGTTCTAAATAAATCATTACGAATAGGAGTGTAAATAAATAAAAATAAAACCCAAAAAGATCTTGGAAATCCCGACACTCTACGACAAGCCCAAAACCTTCTCTTCTACCTATTCCATTTGGGAGTGTAAGCCACATGTTAAAGAGTTTTGCTTGAGGACAAGCAAAAGTTCAAGTGTGGGGGTATTTGATGTGTGTAAAATGCAACATATAAATTACATCAAAAGAGGCATAAAACTAACCCTTTTTAAGTACTAATATTGGAAAAAGAGTGTTTTTGTCTTCCTTTTGTATTTTCAGGATTAAATGAGCTCAAAAACGCAAAAGAAGCAAAAAGACAGCTAAATCCAACATAAATACAAGAAAAGGAATATTAGTGAACTGCCCGACCCCTCAACGGCACCTTCCAAAGCAAAAAAAGAGAAATCAGAAGACTGAACACGCCCCGTGCTCAGCCAGCATGGGGCCGTGCCCAAGAAGCAGCAGAAAAGACAAACCTATAGAAGCTTCTATTACCCACCACGGGGCCGTGCTCAGCGGACACGGGGGCGTGTCGAAAGTACAGCAGGCGCATTTATTGTAATTGCGAATTACAATTAATGAGGAGAGAGATTGTCAGACAGACACGGGGCCGTGTCCAGCGGACACGGGGCCGTGTCCAGCTCTCTGTTCAGCCTATAAATAGGAGTGCTTGGATTCATTTCATCTCATCCCCTGGCACACCACCTCTCTCACACTTCATCCACCACCCACCACCATCACAACACCATCATCCACCACCATCATCCATTGTCCATCGTAGAGTGTGTGAGTCGTCTCGGGATCCAAGATTGATCGTAAGAGTTCTTGACAATCAAGGCCATGTTTGCCTAAGTCTCTTACATCACTTGGTGAAGACAAAGTGTCTAGTATAATACTTTTTATTTTTAATCTTTTGCACTTTTTATTTGGTTTTGTATTAATGACTTTAATAACTAGTTACTTATGTTGAAGGTGATCTTTCCTTATCGTTTGTCCGTGGTGTCTTGGCATTATTTTACTGTCTATATAAAATAAATGATTTTCACCATTCATATCTCCACGGTCTATATGGAGGTATGTTGGCTACCTGGTCGGGGGTTAAGAGAACGGTTTGGTAAAGGTCTTGCCATTGTTCAGCGTTTAGAGGTCCTGCAATGGACCTGGGTCAAATTTAGTAGGACCTCCTTCAATACCTCACGGTATTGGATGGCGGGGGTCCAAACTCTTTGATCCCCTCATAAGTTAACTACTATTAATACTATAACCCGGCTATTTAGGACTGTATCCCTGCTGATTCAGACTACTTAGCCGAGGGTAACGTCACCGCCAAAAGCGGGGCCTACCACAATACTGCATTAATAACTTAATTCATTATCTTCCAATAATCTACCCTTTTAGGATTGTATCCCTGCTGACTCAAATTACTGGGGTGAGGGTAACGTCACCTTCAAAAGAGGGGCCTACTACAATAACTAAGATAATCTCTTAATTATGTGCAAAAGTGCGGAAATAATCAAAGGTTATACTAGATACGAGTCGGAACCAAGTGATTCATCTTGTCTATCTGTTTTTTCTTTTATTTTTATTTTCAGCATTTTAGTTAGCTTTTAATTTTCTTAGTTTAAAACATTTTTTCTAAACTTTTATTTTGGTTAGACGTTGAGGATAAACCGGTACTAAAAGCTCTTGTGTCCTTGGACGACCTCGGTATCTTACCAACGCTATACTACACTCAACGATGGGTGCACTTGCCCATATGTGTGTTTAGTGTTAGTGAAATATCGTGTTTTATAAATTTAAAACTTGGCTAAAATAAGTGTTAAAAAGGGCTTAAAATATACACCTAATATATATAACACTTCACACGCATCAGTACCACTCTAGCATATTCAAAGAATGTCGAAGTATACCCTCGACAATCTACACCCATCATTCGATGGTTTAGGAACTTATTCGCCATTTGATCTTTTTCATATTCGGGACAGAATTTTCTTTCTACAAAATTCTTAAATTCTTCCCAGTGCATGGTATATGCCACAGTTCTTCCTTTAGGTTGTAGAACTGTATTCCACCATTCTAGCGCCCCTTCTTTGAAAAGATTTGATGCGTACATAACTTTGTCGTCCTTGGCACATTTACTTATTTTAATTACTGCCGCGGTTTTCTCCAACCAACGCAGTGCCGCAGTCGCTCCTTCATTGCCTGCAAATTCAGTGGGTTTACAAGCAAAGAATTCTTTGTAAGTGCAACCAGGTGTTGCAACTTTCATTTTCTTAGGGAGTGGATCCTGTAGTGGATTATTATCATGATTAGTATGATTTCCGCCTCCGTTTACACTATTACTAAAATTATCTTCAGAAATACGTTTGCAAGGAATGATTTGTTGCGGTTCGATTGGATTTCTAACAGCAGCAACGATTGCTGGAATAGCATTGGCTATTCCTTGAGCAACAATATTTTCTATATCTTGCCTATTTAAAAATTGATCCTCCGGATGTTGCTCAGATTGATTAACCTCATTAACTGGTTCATTATTAGCGTTTTCCATCTGATAATTATAATTTATTAGTATCGAATAAATAACAATTACACACAACATAATCATATAAATTTCATAACACATATATAACCAAAATTATCGATTTCTCGATTCCCATTTTTATATTTTATAGTATGCATCAATACACACCATTTTATCTTACAAAGTTTTATTTGTAGTTATTTTATAAGATTATATTTTATTATTATTATACAACCACGGTTTCACATTCTCACACCACACTATCCTTCATCCGTTGGTATTTCAGTAATGATGTTCCCTCTCGTCGTATTTCCAGGAGATCTGTTCTCCTACTTCCCTGATTCTATTTCCTGCATCCACCAACTCCTCGCCAAAGTGGCGAAGTTTAGCTAAATTTTCGTTACTAATTGGTGGGTTTGGTATAGGTTCTGGGTCGAACTGAGGGAGAAAGGAATAAGGACTGTTGAGTAGGTTTTGGAATTGCCAATCATTGGTCCACCACTCGTCCATTCCTAGAGGTTGGGTGTGGATTATAGGTTCTGGGATTGCTGGTTCCAAGTTCATTGGTAATTGAGTTTCAGCAGGATAAGGGTATAGATTATTATTATCACAGCTCGCTAATGCACTATCCAACTCCTCCTGAAATGGTAATTCCTTAATTTGTCTAGAGCTTTCCCCAATTTCTATTTTGGTTTGCCTAGAACCTTCTCCAAACTCCATTTCCATCTGCCTAGAATATTCCCCAAACTGTATTTCCATCTGCCTAGAATCTTCCTCAAATTGCATCTCCATTTGTCTAGAACCTTCCCCGACTTCAATCCCCTTCCCTTTGTCTAAGGGATTTTCTATTTTAGGAATCTTCCTCGTCGCGGGGTTTCTCCTGCGCACACGCCTCCATCCCACAAATCTTCTCCTTTTCTTAGGCTTGGGTTTTTCTGGAGGTGGAGCGTTGAATTCCATAGGTTCTTCTATATCAGGGATATACCTATTAAAATCTCTCGAAACCTCTATTTTCACCGGATAGAGATTTAAATTCTGAAGGGCTTCAGACAAGTCATTCATGCTGTTTAGCATATATGCAAAATACACAGAATGCTAAGTTAAAATTTTATAACAAATTTCATAAATAACCTTTAAATATTATTGCATACCGTGTGACTAATTTAACACAAAGGAACAACTGATAATTAAAACACACTAGGGTTTATTGTAAATTTATTTATTTACTGGATAAGGTTTCTGGCTTGTAGGTAATAAGGGTACTAAAACTTGAAAAGTATTTAAAGATTTGCATTTACTGCTACAGTGGCTAGCATATAAAGGTCTGCCCATTTTTTCATCTAACTTGTCTTCCCATGGTGGGTTACTGCCTAGTTCTTGGGTTTTCTAATTAACTCTCTTTTCTTTTGGTTGTGACCTCATTAATTTCTCCTGACTTTTCCTAATAATCAAACTTCTTTTATTAGGAGAAAGTGGTTCCTCATATTGTGCTTTTCGAACAAAGATTCCTTCTTCAAGATTTATATAGGGTTTTGAGGAATTTGTTTGAGATGAACTTCCCTTCTCGTTTGATGACCTATCTAATCTAAGATAGATATTTGAAAGCTTTTGTTTACCCATACTGTACACAAATATTCAATTAATAAAGCACATAATCACAGAGTAGCAATTAGTAAAATTAAGTATTTTCTAAATACTTAATTGGCTTAAATCAGTGGCTCTGATACCACCTTTTTCTGTCACGGGCCCCGACCCGGTTTGACCCGTTTCAGGAGCCGAGGGACAGAAAATCCCGTGGTATTTATTTAACAGCGGAAGATTTTACCAGGATCTTTTTAAAACTGAAATTTCCCGTTTATTTTATTTCATAATTCGGGATAAAACCCCGGTAATTTACAATCGTATGATTTCACTGAGAAATCTTTATTTTACAAAACACGTTTCCTTATTTTATGTTGAGCCACTTCCTTAATCTTGTAGTGCTTCACGGCACTTTTTCCTGGATTACAACAGATCACCTGAAACATGTTTGAAAAAGGTTTTGTCAGCGGGAAATACTGGTGAATCATTCTTTTTACTAAAATGACACGTTGTTATAATTTACAGTATTAAGAGCTATTACAATGTTTTTATATCAACCATATACCCACGGTATTTGTCACTCGACCCATTGGCCCTCCCGTTGTCCAATGGTGTCTGTGACTATGGTCATATCACCCCTTGGCTAACTTGTTGTCCAATGGTGAAGATTATCAAGTAATGTATACAAAACCCCACATACCGGCTGTAATTTGGTGACTACAAAGACTTAATCCCTGTAATTATAACTTTGAAAATAAACATGCTTTTGAAATAAATTTGATAAAAAGAGAATGACTCACATTGCAGATTTAATATAAACAGAGCTTAGCCTACTAATTTGCCTTGATAACCTAGTTTAAATAACAACGCACACACAAACTAGGTTAGTAACTAATACAGCATTTACGATAACTCACGAGATTAAACCTTCACAACGAATGACAAAGTGGGATACTTAAACATCCATCGAATTAACGACGAATGACAAAGCATAAACCCTAATGTGGGCAGCACTTAAACATCCATTGGATAGTTTAATCGATCGGACATTGAATCGTAGCAGTGATCGAGTTATTACCCTGTTTTGCGGCAGCGATTTGTGATTCGTGTGTGTTTGATAGTAAACAGACAATATCTCGCAGTGTAATACGAATTTTAACGCCGTTCAAGTGCCAAAATTCAAGTCCCAATCCCCTCTATTTATACCTAAAATTTGACCCCCTCGCGTGACGCGAGGGGTACCCCTGTGGGCGTCGCGTGGCGCGAGGGGTCACTACCTACCATAGGGTAGCCCCGTGTGTTTGTAGGCTTGCTGAGTCAGTGGATTTGTAAAATTCGATTTTGACAGCGTTTTATGTGGATAATCGTAACTAGGGTTTACCCCCCTGAGTTTTAGGGGCCCTGATCCTGATTCTGATTGTTCTTAAAATTTTAGGCTTTATACAGAATCACTTGGGTGTCTTAATTAGGATTTCCTATTGGATAAAATAATATAATAAATAGGACTTTTAATGAGAGTTGTTACAAGTTTGGTAATGGGTAATTTTAATACTTGGAAAAAATTTGAAAATAATTTATAATATAGCCTAATAAAAGTTATATATGTACTATATATAAAATAATAAATAAAAATGTATAATTTTTATTCGAATTTCGAATTGAATTTGAAATTATAAATTCGTATTCGATTTGTATTCGATTTACCTTACTCGAATTGAATCGAATTCGAATTCTTATAATCGAAACAAATTCTTGATAATCGAATCGAATTTAAACGAATTTCGAATTTTTCGAATTCGAAACGAATTTTGCACACCCCTAGCTGACTTGGATTGGCTGGTTCGATATAGCCGTTCGGTGGTAGCTGTTTGGGGTAGCCGTTGGGGGTGGCGGTCACATATGGTAACTTAAATTTTTAAAATAAAAATTACATTTTTTTACCTGTAAATACTCACCCAAACCTAAACCAAAAATTACATTTTTTTCTCATTCTTCTTCCACCAAACCCAAACCAACAAGTCGAAAATGGTGCATTGGACCGACGATGAGGAAATAGCACTAGTGACATCGATTGTGGACGCACAACGTACCCTACAACGCGGTCAAACCGCGTATTGGAGGCGAGCGTACGTCGGGAACACGTGTCACAACTTAAACGCGTGTCAACACAAATTTTGTGAGCTCAAACCGAGGTTGGATCGGTTTAAGGTTGTTTCGACCGTGCCCCTGCGGGCAACTTGACCTACGATGATCAAGTGGAGATCGCGAATATCGAGTATAGGCACGACGGGAATACGGAGTTTAAGTGGGTTCCCCACTTTAATATATACCGTACTTTGTAATTCTTTTTTTAGGATTTAATAAGTTGATTTTTTTTATTTTTTTTTAGGATTTAATAAGTAGGTATTTTTATTTTTTTAGGATTTATTAAGTAGGTTTTTTTATATTTTAGGATTGTCTTTTATTTAACTTTTTTTAAAATTAATATAAGTTGTATTTTTTATATAATTGTCAACTTTAAAAAAATCCAGATGGAACCCCACGCCGGCCTGGCCACGCCGCTCCCACACCCCACTTTTTTAGGTGTGGACTGGTGAGCCCACATCTATCACGTGTCGAGCAATGCCCCCAACCCAAGCCCTCCACCCCCCACACCCCGCAGTCTTACATACTTTTAATGGTTTAGTTAGTAAAAGTATCATTGTCTATGTAGCAGGAGCTTTTTCACTTTCTAGTAAAACTAGGGACAACAATTTTTGGCTAACAGAAATGTTTTTACTTTTAATTAAACCGGGGTTGAAGTTCTTGACACGTGTTATGATATGGATTAGGCTCGAGGGTTGTACATTTCAAGCCGTCAACTCACACCTTGTTAACTCTTTAACGCATCAAAATTAACACCCCTAAGTTAAATCACTACACTTACCTGTCATTAGTACGTAATCGTCTCTGTTTTAAAAGGTTTGAATGTTAATGTAATTTCAAAATTGTGTTTTGATTGGTAACCATCATATACTTATTGAATTTGATCATAGATCGAGACTTTGGGTTTGAGTAATACATGTCATTCCAAAAGAGCACACATCATTGAATTCCATGAGACTATCATCAAATCATGTAATGCGCGTGCCAAAATTACGTCCCCACATTGAAGTCCATGAGACTATACTATCATCCATTGTCATTTCACTAAAAAACTTTATATATGCATAACCATCTAATGCCCCACCGGCCATCACAATACACATCAATCAATAAATCCCCACCAAATAAATCCAACTTTAAATTCGACCTTTTTTTACCACGAAGCACACCGTCTCTCAACGCTGATAGCTTCACATAAGATTTTAGAGTCATCATAGGCATCTCTGAGAATTCACGTACCCTGTTCGAGATTGAAAAAATATGTCTTTCTGTTATGTTTTGTTATTATTTAAAAAAAGATCATGTCAGTATTGAGCTTAATAAACATATTTACAAGTGGGCTAAATTCTAAACCATAAAAAATGATTTGTAAATAGACCTATACTAAAAGTGGTATGTGTTTACTATTTAAAAAAAAACTAGTATTAAGCACCCCCGCGTTGCGGCGGGGGCGAGCACTAATGTCACACTACTGTCAGCGACCACCGACACTGAAGTTGCGGTGTTAATGCGAAGAAATTAAACCGAAACGTAAAACATAGAATAAAATAACTAAGTTGATATAGGACTCGCGCGTTACGATTAACCCGCGTCAATTTTTTTTCTCATTTGACAGGTTCATTGTAATCATATATAATATATATCATTACCACTATACAAATCATAATGCATACATTACAACAACCATTGACGTTGCAAATTATATTTATACAAGATTTTGGCAAAATTAATTAGATTATTATAAATAATAATAATTTACAAATAAAACAACACAACTTTGAATGGATCAAACTGATTGATGAATATGGTTAGATAATGAAACCATTATTTCAGGGGCGGACCTATTAACAAAGAACGGGTTCCCAGGAACCCATTCGGTTTTTAGTTTTTAGTGTAAATGTATATAATAAACTGAAAAGGAACCCATAAGTAAAATATAAAAGGAACCCATAAATAAAAAAAAAAGCCTTGGTTCACTAGTTAAGTCTGCGTTGTTCTTCTCAAAACACTCGGGTTTGAATCCCATTTGGCGCACGATTTTGTTCCGTTTTTTTTATTCTTTTTTTTTTATTTCTTTAGTATCCAAATCTTATAGCATCCGTCGAACACACCATCAAATGCTTATGTTCAACTCAGTTTAATATTTCCACAAATCTGAAGATCGTGAACCCTTAAATTGGGGTTTTAGGGCACATGTTACAGAAACTACACAGACAAAATGAGAAGAATAATCTTTGTAGCTCGTTATAAAATACTCATCTCTCGATTTCAATTCCGACAGCCTCCTTCCAATCCGAATCACTGTTTCTTCTCATCAGGTTAGATCAATTCTTGCCATACCCTGTTTGTAAATAGCCTTTAATTTTGTAAATTGGGTATTTAAGGCATACATTAGTTAGGGTTAGGGCTCCTAATTTGACTTCAATTATAAAGATTCTTGCTTTGTAGCAGGAACGGTAGACAATGCATCTGTTAATGGAATCCAAACTGGAATTCAAAGAAGTTCAGAGGTAAAGCTTGCACATTTACATTTCAAACAACCAAATTATTTGCTACTTTTAATCATACATTTATATTATTACATATTTACAATTACTGTATCATAATGATAATGATGGGAATGTATGGTTAGGGCTCATTCGGTTTTGACAGAATGCGTGTTTAGGGCTGTTCATTTTTATCTAAAACCCGAAACCCGACCCGAATTCAAAGGCACCCGAACCCGAATTAGCGAATACCCGAAAAAGTGAACCCAGTGAAAAGAATTCCTGGATCCGCCACTGCATTATTTGATTAGGGTACAACCACTTAAACACAATTTACAACCATACATGCATACAAAACAGATTGAATATGGTAAGGTAATGAAACCATTATTATTTGATTAAGGTACAACCATTTAAGCACAACTTACAACCTATATTTGATTAAGGTACAACCTTTTAAGCACAACTTACAACCAAATATGCACACAAATGTTTCAAATTTATAGTATATAAAAAAGGTACAACCTTTTAAGCACAACTTATAACCAAATATGCACACAAATGTTTCAAATTTATAGTATATAAATAAATAAATAAATAACATATACGTGTCGGAATTTTTTTTTTAAATCACATGTCCCTCGAAATCGTGGGCCTTGTGTGGAAATCCTTCCCACACACCATCAAAGCCTCCCATGAGCCATATGGATTGTGAAGTACATAGGCCTCACAATACTATACGTCATGCGCTCAAAGAAAACACTAAAAACGTGATTTTTCAGAAATATTTTTCACCTTTTCAAGATAAAGTTATATAGAAATTAAGAAAAACCAAACAAAACTGCATAGCATAAGAGTTTTCTTTTTCAACTTTTGAAGATAAAGTTATAGAAATTAAGGGTATGTTTTGCATGGAGTTTTTAGTAGCTTTTAAAACCTTATAGCTTTAAGTTTTTAAGAAAAAGATACTACTTAATAAATAGCCTTGTTTAGTTGAAGGAGTTTGAAGCTTTTAGGTTATTAGCTTGAAATTTTTGGTTAAACGCTCCTACTATTAGCGTTTAGAATGAGCTACAAGCTTTTAGGGAAAAAATAACTATTTTAACCTCTAAAGACAATGAACTTTTTAGTTATGTTTTTTTAGTTATGGTCATTTTGGTTATTTTATACATTTTATTAAAAGTTCTAGATACTATGCCAATCACTTAAATATATCTAAAAAGTTATAAGCTTTTAGGGAAAAAATGACTATTTTAACCTCTAAAGATAATGAACTTTTTAGTTATGGTCATTTTGGTTATTTTATACATTTTATTAAATGTTCTAGATACTATGCCAAACACCTAAATATATCTAAAAAGTTACCGCCACCAGCTACCAGCTACAACTACCAGCTTCCAGCCACCAACCACCAGCTTCCACCCAACAGCCAACAGTTACTTTTGTCAAACATACCCTAAGAAAAACTAAACAAAACTATATAGCATTAGAGTTTTCTTTTTCAAATCATTTTCACATTTTACCTTTTTTCTCTCTTTATATTAAAAAATAATGGTTTTTTTGTGATACAAAATAAAATATTATATTTTAGATACAACTCAGGTTTCAGAACTAAAAATATAAAAATAAAATGTGTTTAGACTGTTTAAACTTTAAATATTATATATTTTTAGAGAAAACTAAACCATGTGTCTAATAAAAACTTAAAAGGTAAAACTAAATCGAATTCGTGATCTCAAACAGTGAACTTATGTTTTTCCTGACCAATTTTAATTCACGATTTCGAAGATTGAAGACCTCGTTTTATAAGACAAACGGAAAAAGATGGAGATCTTCATTGTGTTTCAAAACAAAACCAATTTTCATTAAAAGAAAAATCAAATCTATGGTTTTTCGTTTTAATAAAATTTTAACTCGATTAGTGTTAAAGAACGTATGATGTAATGATTTTTTCTAAATAAAAGATTGTGAGTATAATTATCGAAGTTAAAGGGTATCTATAGTAATCCGATACAAATATAAAAAACGAAAAGTATTACTTACCAAAAAAAAAAAAAAACCACTTCAAACGAAAACGTTAACTTAACCGAAAAACCACTTCATGTATGCTTCGGTGCTTTCACCCTATGATTCTCTATTATTTTATTTTATTTATCCTTTGTTCCCTTTTACCCTACCACTTTATCATTTGTCATTATTTTTTTATTTTATTCAAATCCAACTTTTTTCTTTTATGTGTTTTTTATTACGTTTAACTTATAAATATAATAATACTAGTTTTTGCCTTGCCCACGTTGCGGGGCAATAATCCGAATATTTATCTCTCATAACATATATGTCTGTACAGAGGGCAAAATCGTAATTATATTTTGAACTGAAGGCGAAATCATAATTTTAAACAGAGAGCAAAATCATAATTTTAAGCTAGGGGAAAACATACTTCATTTTGAACTGTGGGCAAAAGCGTAATTTTGAGCTGAGGGCAGAATCGTAATTTTAAGCTAGAGGAAAAAAACAACATTTATTTTGAGCTGGGGACAAAAACGTAATTTTAAACGGAGGGCGAAACCGTAATTTTAAACTGGGAACAAAATTAAAAGTGAGTTTTTGAACCGAGGCAAAAGCGTAATTTTAAGCTAGTGGCAAAATGATAAATTTATTTTGAGCTGGGGGTAAAAACGTAATTTTAAACAAATGACGAAAGCGTAATTTTAAACTGGGAATAAAATTACATTAAAAATGGGCTGGTCCAATAGGGAAGTGCCAGGCAAATTTTGAACTGGGGGCAAAAACGTAATTTTAAACGAAGGGCGAAACCGTAATTTTAAACTGGGAACAAAATAAAAGTAAGTTTTTGAACCGATGGCAAAAGCGTAATTTTAAGCTAGGGGCAAAATTATAATTTTATTTTAAGCCGAGGGCAAAAACGTAATTTTAAATAAAGGACGAAAGCGTAATTTTAAACTGAGAATAAATTTAAATTAAAAATAGGCTGGTTCAATAGGGAAGTGCCAGGCAAGCTGCCTGGCACTATTCCCTGAAGTTGTAAATTGTATATGTAGTAGGGGTGCAAACGAGCCGAGCGGCTTGCGAGCTACTCGAGATCGGCTCGAGAAAAAGCTCGAAACGAGCCGAGCCTTATCGAGCCCGAGCCGAGCTTGAGCCTAAAAACAAAGCTCGTTTGTTTATCGAGTCCGCGTTCGAGCCTCACATGTGAAGCTCGTTAGGCTCGTCGAGCCTTATCGAGCCTTAGTATAAACGAGCCGAGTCGAGCCGAGCTTATTAAAACTTGTTTACAAGCCGACCTCGAACCTAAAAATAAGCTTATTTAGTAAACGAGCCCGAGCTTTACTTATCGAGCTCGCAAGCCTAAAAAGTCTATTATTTATATTATTTTTATTTAATATACTGATTAATAGATAATAAACGAGCCGAGCCCGAGCCGAGCTCGAGCTTGATAAAATACAAACGAGCCGAGCTCGAGCTTTGAAGACAAAGCTCGAATCGAGCCGAACTCGAGCCCGAGCTCTCATAAGTTAATCGAGCTCGAGCTCGAGCCTGGCCGAGCTCGGGCTCGACTCGGCTCATTTGCACCCCTAATATGTAGTAAATAAATTGCCTAGCACTATTCCCTTAAGTTTTAAATTGTATATGTAGGAAATAAATATGATCGCAAATTCATTTGAAACTCTTTTTACTATTTTCAGTTAGTCTTTTTTCCCAATTTCAGACCATGTTAAAAACAAGCAGGGCCGGCTCTCAGTGGTGGGAGGACCATCAGCCAAGGCCCGTGTTTTTCTGAGGGCACATTTTTTTTTTAAAGCGGGGTCTGGTAAAACAAATTTTTCGCTAAACCAGGATCCAAGAATGACGTTTATGATACTTTGACCTTATAATTATCATCATATTTGAAAGAACATAGAAGAAAAGAAGGTAAGGTTGTCATAACTTTTTCTCTGGTGAAGTGTGGCTGCAGTTTCAAAGGAACTGTTATTAGATTTTAAACGTTGAAGACGAAGGAGAAAATATGGTATGCCTTATATAGACTTTTTAGCATTGGGCTTTTTAAACGTTAATTTTGTGGCCCAATTCAAAAATTTATAAAAATTAGGGTTTGAACTTTGAACACCCAAAACAACAGCTTTATATCAAATAAATTTTTTAACTTATATATATTTACTCACTACTTTCTTTAATTTGGTATTAAAAATATATTTTTTGTTTCGTTATTTTTTTATTTTATATAATTACTTTATTACAATTTCTAACTAATACATAATGTAGATATTAACAAACTTGCATAAAAAAGCTCAAAACAAATACTAATTGGTAAAGTGTCTAACTTACCATTAGTAATTTAAAGTCGTTATAGTGATCATAGTACATCAATCACCAAAAATAAAAATAAAAACACAAGTGTAAAAATTTGCATTGCGACCCCTGGTCATAAAAGTCTGGTTCGGCCACTGCACGCATTTCCGCCTCGGCGACTCTCAAGACTCCGCGGCACTGACCAGGTATGATTCGTTATGTGTTATTTGGCGTACGATGTCGATTATTTGCGTGTTATTTGGTGTTAACTGTCGATTAGTTAGGTGTTATTTTACGTGTTATTTGGCGTTATATTTCGTTAAGGCCCAAGTGGCACATTTTTCGAGCTTAGACATGGCATCTGAATTCTCAGGGCCGCCCCAGACAACAAGTGTATCGAAACTGGCCGGGTACTCGTAAATGAAGCCTGCCAGTCAGTTTCAACTTTCAATATTTATAGGTAAATCAAAGGTGAGCACAAGCAGTTGCAAATTCCAAATTTAACAAGTAATTAGTTCGATCACGTGCCATTCAAAAAAAAAATAGTTCGATCACGTTTTTTTAATAATAACAACTAACCTTTTTTTGTTGTTCCGACTTCCGACCATTACTCCATATTCCCATTGGTTGAAATTAGAAAGTGCGATTGGCGTTGACCATTTAGCCCAAACTTTCAGGTCGGTGGACCATTTTTTATCCAAAAAATATCTTACAATACCAATGCCTTTCTTTAAACCGTCGTATTATTCATCCACTAGTGTAGCTGCTCGGAATTAGTTTTGCTATTAAAAAAAAATATAACAGCGCAATTTGTTGCTCGTTTATCAACTATCTCGATATAAATTCATAACACGAAAAATAGATTTTACTAAATACCGAATTTTAAGTTCTTGTACAAAATATTATATTTAAGTTATAACTAACACGAGGCAACATTATGAGTGATATTTTTATGGACAAGGACATTTACGTCTATTTAATAATTTCATCAATTTTGTTAAACTCAGATAGTTTTATAGACTTTACTGATTTAAAAAAAAAACTTTATCATAAAACTGAACATTTTTCTCGTATATTAAAAAGTTCTAATGTCAACTTCATCCATTTTAGCCTCACAATTTTGGACGTATTTAGCTCATCAACTTTAATTAACGGTTCTTTTTTCTAGTTTTCATTATATACCATTACAATTTCTTATAACTACCATTTAGACTCACAACTTTTAGTTCTTCTCTCTTTAAACTTTATTTAAATTATTTGTTTAGACCTTGAAATTTCAGTTGTTTTACCTATTACTTATTTTTTGTCGTTTCCTTTTTGTTTTTTTTTTTCTCAGCGTAATTTTTTCTAAAATCCGTGTGTATTGTAATAAGTAGGTTATTTTATTAATTTACATTCCAAACCTACCGTGTGTCTTCGTTATTATGGTTAAAACGAGTGTCGGAAACTTAATTGGTGATTTTTCCGTGACTTTCCAATATGTCGTCGCAACATGGTTTTTTATTTTCATATAGAATGTCTTGTTGCGAGCTGCTTATTTTTATTTACGTTTTGAACTCGTCGCGAAACGCAAGTGATAATCCACTAGTTTTTTTTTATAATAAGTTTTTTTTTTAAATGTATGCACTGCTCAAATAAATGTGTTATACTATTTTGCATGATATTGTTATGTGTCCAAGTCATATTTCTTTTAATTACGAAGACTAAGGTGTTGTTTTGATGACAAAAACAAGCGTTACAGTTTTAAGAAAGGAACTCATTATTTTTATAAAAATATCTATCTATACTATATTATACAAATATTAAAGTGAAATTAAATGCTCGATTTTACGGTATATAGTAAATTAATTTTTTAGTATTTATGTTTTAGTGATTTTAAATACTTGAGTCCAAAATCAAAAAGCTTGACGCCCTGAGTACCTAAACACACATTTGTAACCCTTTGAGTCCAAAATTTTTAACGTAGTTAGAATTATTTTGTTAATTGTTGTTAACTAGCCACATTAACCCTATTATATATATATATATATATATATATATAGTATCACGCACGATACTAATTAATATCTCTCTCTTCCTCATCTTTCCATCTATTTCTTTGTTTATTTCTCTTTCAAAACTAAACCTCCCCCCACCACACCACTACCACCAACACCAACACCACACCACACCATCACCAGTGCACCTTCACCGTCACCACCAAACTACCCACCACTGCACCACCACCATCAACACTACACCTCCATTATCATCACCACTCCACCCACCACCGTTGCACCTCCACCGTCATCACCACACCACCCACCACCACTACACCTCCACCATCAACACCACTGTCGCAACCCCCGATCCCTTATCTGTCCCGGAAACGGGCGGACGCGAACTCATAATTTCGGTGGTATCAGTTGGTTAATTTGGCAGCGGATATTACGTCAGAACCATAGTTAGGAAATGTTTATCAGAGTAAAACCACAATATTTGATATTAATAATCACATGGGTAAAACCCAAGTTTCTTATTACAACATGTTTATAGGGATAAACCATATTTTATTAAATTTAAAACATCGTCTTTTTGGAAACTTTTATAGCCACATTTTTCCCAAGCCTTCAGTGCTCTCCAGCTGGCTTTTTACTAATTGGCTGTCAGATTGTGTTACCTGAAACGCGTTTTAAAAACATTTGTCAGTGGGAAATACTGGTGAGTGAATCCCAGTTTATTCAAGAAACATTTTATCAATTAAAACAGTATTGAGAGCGATCACATTGTTTATTTCTACACAATTACTCATTCAGTACTTGCCACTCGACCGGATCTGTGGCTATGGTCATATCACACATTGGCTAACCCGTTGTCCAATTGTGAAGATTATCAAGTAATGTATACACCGGTAGTAATTGGAGAATTACAAAGACTCAATCACTTCTTAATCACATTGTAAAATATTTACGGTTTTGGAAAAACAGTTTACAAAAAGGTTAACAAAAAGAGGATAAACTCACATTGCTATCTTAGACTTCGCGTAAGGGTTTCCCGGGATTAATCTATAATTTATACAAATGTACATAGGTTAGTATAATAACCCTATGATAATATTAATGATATCCTCCGCGAGACGGTATTCCAACAACTACGTCGGGCAGAACCACGACAGTTGTTACGGAACCCTAAATCAATCGGGCAGCGTATCTAATACGAAACTGAGGTTATAATACTTACAACGGAGCAGAACCTCGCTAATTAGGGGGTATACTACTCGAATATTATGCCTATAATCTTCAGAAGTTGAGATACAGAAAAGATTTTGAACGAAATGAGTTGAAAGCCGATGCATTCTATTTATAGTGCTGATATCTGGTTCTCACGCGGCCCGCGTCAAAGCTAGTCAACAGACTAGCTTGTCCGGCTCATCAGGTAGGTCCGCCACGATGTCGACACGTGTCGGCCTAGGGTGTCTCCGCGTTCTTGATCTCACGTGGCCCGCGTTAACATAACAGGGGTCTTACGCGACCCGCTTGAACTTAAGAAAATCAACGAAATCAGGTTTCAACCCTGATACCGCCCGCGTAAGGTTGGGGTGGGTCCTACGCGGCCCGCCTCAACTTAATATTTAAATTTTCTTTTTAATGTTATATTGTATTTCAGGCTCGGTTTTCACATACGGGGTATATTTAAAGACATATTTAGGATATTTTAGAATATAATAGGGTGTCGAAAATTATTAGGAGGGTGTCGGTTTATTAAGGATTGTTACATCCTCCCCACCTTGTTTTAGAGCTCGTCCTCGAGATCTACTCGAACAAGTGCGGATATTTCCTTTGCATTTCAGATTCAAGCTCCCATGTGTACTCAGGTCCTCTTTTGGAGTCCCACTTCACTTTGACCAGAACTAATCTCTTGTGCTTGAGATTCTTGACTTTCCTGTCTTCAATCTGTAGAGGTCTTTCTACAAACTTGAGTTGTTCATTTACCTCTATATCCTTAAGAGGTACTCTTAGTAATTCATCAGCTAAGCATTTCTTGAGATTAGATACATGAAATACATCATATATTCCTGCCATTTCCTCTGGCAGTTGTAGCTGATAGGCTACAGGTCCTATTCTTCTAATAATCTCAAAAGGTCCAACATACCTGGGACTTAGTTTTCCCCGTTTGATGAATCTTACCACTCCTTTTCAAGGAGAGACTTTCAATAATACTTTATCTCCTATTTGAAATTCCAATGGTTTGCGTCGATTGTCAGCATACTTTTCTGTCGATCACGTGCTGCTTTCAGTCGTTCCTTGACTTGAATAATTTTGTCGGTTGTTTCTTGTACTATCTCAGGTCCAGATAATTGTTTTTCCCCAATTTCTGCCCAACAGACTGGGGTTCGGCATTTTCGTCCATAAAGTGCTTCGAATGGTGTAGCATTGATACTTGTGTGATAACTATTATTATAAGAAAATTCTATTAAAGGTAAGTGATCGTCCCAATTACCTCCAAAATCAATTACACAAGCTCTAAGCATGTCTTCCATCGTCTGAATTGTTCTTTCACTTTGTCCGTCCGTTTGAGGATGATAAGCTGTGCTTAGATTTAACTTGGTTCCCATTGCCTTTTGGAAACTTGAAAAAAAATGAGAGGTAAATCGGCTATCTCTATCAGAAACAATTGATAAAGGTATTCTATGTAAAGAAACAATTTCATTTACATATAATTTAGCTAACTGTTCCATACTGAAAGTTTCCTTCATTGGTAGGAAATGAGCTGACTTGGTTAGCCTATCTACAATCACCTATATTGTATCATTTCCTTTCTTTGTTTGGGTAATTTGGTAACAAAATCCATTGTTATCAATTCCCATTTCCACACTGGCATTTCTAATTGCTGTAACAAACCTGAGGGTTTCTGGTGTTCAGCTTTAACTTGTGAACAAGTTAAACATTTAGAAACATAGGCTGCTATGCCCTTTTTTCATTCCTATCCACCAGAAATTTTTCCTTAAATCCTGGTACATTTTATCATTTCCTGGATGCATTGTATATTTGGACTTATGGGCTTCTTCTAATATACGATGACGCAGGTTTCCTAATTTTGGTATTCACATTCTCTTCTTATGGAATCTCCAAATTCCATCTGTTCCTTGTTCTAATTCCTTTAGCATACCTTTTAATTTTTTAGTATCATCCTTGATTACTGATTCTTGTGCTTCTCTTATCTGATCATTTAAATCTACTTGCAAATTTAATTTAAGAGAACGTACCCTTTTGGCTTTTCATGATACTTTCGGCTTAAAGCATCTGCCACTACATTTGTTTTCCCTTCATTATACTGGATATCACAATCATAATCACTAAGCATCTCCATCCAACGTCTTTGTCTCATATTCAACTCCTTTTTCTTGAAGACATACCTTAAACTCTTATGATCAGTGAATATGGTAAACTTACTACCGTAAAGGTAATGTCTCCAAATCTTAAGAGCAAAAATTATAGCTCCTAATTCTAGATCATGGGTTGAATAATTCTCTTCATGATTCTTAAGTTGTCTAGATGCGTAAGCTATAACCTTTTGGTGTTGCATCAACACGCATCCATAACCTAATTTAGAAGCGTCACAATAGACTACAAAGTCTTCAGTTCCTTCCGGTAACGCTAATATGGGTGTATTAGTTAATTTATGCTTAAGAGTTCTAAAGGCTTCTTCTTGTTTTAATCCCCATTCAAACTTAACAGATTTACAGGTTAACTTAGTTAAGGGAATGACTATTCTAGAAAAATCTTGAATAAATCTTCTATAATAACCGGCCAATCCTAAGAAACTTCTAACCTCGGTTGGTGATTCAGGGGTTTTCCATTTAGTTATCGCCTCGATCTTTGTTGGATCCACATGAATTCCTTCATGATTGACTAGATGTCCAAGAAACTGTACATGTTCTTACCAAAATTCGCACTTTGAAAATTTAGCGTAAAGCTTTTCCTTTCTTAATAAACTTAAAAGTGTGTGCAAATGCTTTGCATGATCTTCCTTATTCTTAGAGTAAATTAGAATATCATCTATAAAGACAATTATAAATTTATCCAAATATGGGTTACATATTCGGTTCATCATGTCCATAAATGCGGCTGGGGCATTGGTTAAACCGAATGGCATGACAGTAAATTCATAATGGCCATATCTTGTTCTAAATGCGGTCTTAGGAATGTCCTCTTCCTGTACCTTTAATTGATGATATCCTGACCTTAAATCGATTTTAGAGAAAAATCAAACAGATCATCGATTCTTGGTAATGGGTACCGATTCTTAATCGTGACCTTGTTCAATTCACGATAGTCAATGCACATACGCATTGATCCATCCTTCTTTTTAACAAACAGTATCGGCGCTCCCCATGGTGACGAACTTGGTTGTATGAATCCTTTTTCCAGCAATTCATCTAATTTTTTCTTTAGTTCCTGCATTTCGGCGGGTGCCAAACGGTAAGGTGCTTTGGCAATCGGTGCTGTTCCTGGTAGCAGGTGGATTCTGAATTCAACTTCTCTGTCTGGCGGTAATCCTGGTAATTCTTCTGGAAATACATCTGAAAACTGGGATACTATTGGAATATCTTTTAAATCCTTTCCTTTAGTGTTAGTGATTATAGAAATCAAATACACTAATGATCCTTTTCTTATGTAACTTGCAGTTTTCATCACAGAGATGAATTTTGTGAATCTAGATGGTTTATCTCCTTTAATTGTGATCGTTTTACCTTTTGGTGAATTTACTTGAATTGACTTCTGATCACATAAAATACTGGCTTTATTGGCTATTAACCAATCCATTCCTAAAACAACATCAAATCCTGCCAGATTCATGGGATAAAGGTTTGTAATAAATTTCTGATTTAAAATTTCTATTCTTGCTCCCTGCAAGATTTCAGAAATCCTAACGGTTTCCCCATTAGCTGTCTCTACTAGACACTCTTGTGGTAGTTTAGTTAATGACTGCTTAAGTAATTTGCAAAATGAAGTATTAATAAAACTTTGGTTTGCACCAGAGTCAAATAATACTTTAGCAAAAATATCATTAACTAAAAACGTACCAGCTATGACATCTGGAATCATCTTGGCTTCATCTGCAGTCAGAACAAATGCTCTAGCATTTTTGGTATTCTTGTTGTTTGTAGCCGGAGCTAATTTCGGGCAATTAGGCTTGATATGACCTTGTTCTCCACAGTTGTAACATATCCTGTTGTTAGCTTTCTTCCTGCAGTCTTCTTCCTTGTGTCCCGATATTTTGCAAAAGTTACAGTATATGGAGCATCTTCCTGAATGCTTCCTTTTGCAATATCTACAGTAGGGTGCAGAGGTAGAACCTACATTTCTCCCACGGTTAAAATTTCCAGAACGAAATTCTTGTGTGAGTTTTTGGGTTAGGTTCCTCCTTTGATCCTCTTCTCGTGTACGGACTAATTCATCTGTCAAGGTATTTGCTAGTTCTACAGCTTCTTCTATGGTTTGAGGTCTAACTGCCTTGACTACATGTCTTATTTCCCCAATTAATCCCCAGATATAACGGGAGATAAATACTGGTTCAGGTGAAGCAAGAGTTGGCACTATTCTAGAATATTCAAAGAATAATTTAGTGTATCCCTTACTATCCACACCAGTCATCCTAAGGTTTAGGAATTTGTTTGCTATATGTTCCTTTTCATTGGGTGGGAAGAATTTCCTTTCTACCTTGTCCTTAAATTCCTCCATTCCATATTATAAGTTCTATCACTTCCTCTTGATTGGAGGATAGTGTTCCACCATTCTAGTGTTGAATTCTTAAACAGATTAGAAGCAAACATTATCTTATCTTCTTCAGCACACTTGCTTATTCTTAAGACTGCCTCAGTCTTCTCTATCCAGCGTAGGGTTGCAATGGCCCCTTCGTTGCCCGAGAATTCCATTGGTTTACAAGACCAGAATTCTTTATAAGAACAACCGTAAGACATGGTTCTTCTCTTTTTGGGAATAGGCATTTGAAGTACAGGTCCATTGTTTACGCTGTTTTCAGGTTCAGAGGGTCGCTTGCTATCGTGTTTACTCTTATTATCGGCTTCCCTAACCGTTTGAATAATATATGGCATTGCATCTATTATTCCTTGAGCGACTATGTGTTGGACGACACTATTATCCATTTGGTTTCCATTGTTATTGATGCTCGGATTCTCATTAACCACGTTAATGTTACTTTGGTTATCATTATTCAGATTTCCTTGATTTCCTTCATCGGCCATCTGAATTTTAAACATTTACCAATCATTAATAGAATAATTAAATAGTTTAAGTAACAACCACATAGTACACATATTGGTCAAAAACGTCGTGCATTGCGACTTTACTCTTTTTGCTATAGTATGCGTCAAATACACACTAAAACATAAATTAAAAATTACAATACTAATATGCCTCGTTAACCACAGAGTGGTCTATACTACGGTAGATTTATTAGTAATACACATATTTTATTTATTATTATTACCAACTTTACCATCTCCTTCATGGATATGGATTTCCCCTGAAATCCATCTGGCGCTCATCGTATTTCCATACGAGTTACTCTCCTACATACCTCATCCTCTCGCTACTTTCTATGATTTCTTCTCCAAAATTTCGGAGTTCTTGCAAATTATCTGCACTCATTAGGGGTGCAGGTACTGGTATTGGCTCTGGGTACTGAGGTACTAGATTCTCCTGAGGGTATGGATTCTCTAAAATTTCCCTAATGTATTCATCGTTGTCATAATAGGGATCTAGAGGGTCCAAACCTGGATATGCTGCTAAGTTCGGCAAGGTTTCTTCCTTTAAGTGATAGCGTGACACATAATCCCTAAGATCATCAAACCATGGATCATAATTTGGATCTAGTGGATTAGGGACTGGTATCCTAGGTATCTCCTCAGGGTTAAAATCATGCATTTCTACCTCCATCGGTTGAGTGGGAATCAAAGGTAAGGGTTGTGGGGCTACTAGTTGTTCCAGACTTGGGTCAGCAGCAGTTGTAGCTAGGATATTGAAATTAGCTAGGCTTCTATTTAGCATATCCTGTGTATAGGCATCTGACTCTCCCTTAACGGCTGCTAAGGCTCTTTGCTGTTGCAACTTTCGCATTCTCTTCCTACGTGCAAATGCTTCCTTACTGAACCATCCTCTCTTTTTATGAGGGAATGGCTCTTCTGACTGAGCTTTAAAGGCAAACATCCCTTCTTCATGATCAGCAGAATACCCAGAGAGGGCAGGCTGTGAAGAGGTACCTTCACTCCTAGGTGAATCAAACAACTGACGACACATGTCTGAGGGTCCTTGATAACTCATACTGTAAACTAACAAATAGTCAAATAACACAAAACACATAATCACATAAATTATTTCCTAACACAAAATTTAAGTGTCAGCAGAACGCTTCTTTGGCTTAGACCAGTGGCTAGGCTCTGATACCACCTTCTATCGCAACCCCCGATCCCTTATCTGTCCCGGGAACGGGCGGACGCGAACTCAGAATTTTGGTGGTATCAGTTGGTTAATTTGGCAGAGGATATTACATCAGGACCGTAGTTAGGAAATGTTTATCAGAGTAAAACCACCATATTTGATATTAATAATAACATGGGTAAAACCCAAGTTTCTTATTACAACATGTTTATAGGGATAAACCTTATTTTATTAAATTTAAAACATCGTCTTTTAGGTAACTTTTATAGCCACATTTTTCCCAAGCCTTCAGTGCTCTCCAGCTGGCTTTTTACTAATTGGCTGTCACATTGTGTTACCTGAAACGCGTTTTAAAAACATTTGTCAGTGGGAAATACTGGTGAGTGAATCCCAGTTTATTCAAGAAGCATTTTATCAATTAAAACAGTATTGAGAGCGATCACATTGTTTATTTCTACACAATTACTCATTCAGTACTTGCCACTCGACCGGATCTGTGGCTATGGTCATATCACACATTGGCTAACCCGTTGTCCAATTGTGAAGATTATCAAGTAACGTATACAAAACCCCATAATACCGGCAATAATTGGAGAATTACAAAGACTCAATCACTGCTTAATCACATTGTAAAATATTTAAGATTTTGTAAAAACAATTTACAAAAAGGTTAACAAAAAGATGATAAACTCACATTGCTATCTTAGACTTCGCGTAAGGGTTTCCTGGGATTAATCTATAATTTATACAAATGTACATAGGTTAGTATAATAACCCTTTGATAATATTAATGATATCCTCCCCGAGACGGTATTCCAACAACTACGTCGGGCAGAACCACGACAGTTGTTACGGAACCCTAAATCAATCGGGCAGCGTATCTAATACGAAACTGGGGTTATAATACTTACAACGGAGCAAAACCTTGCTAATTAGGGGGTATACTACTCGAATATTATGCCTATAATCTTCAGAAGTCGAGATACAGAAAAGATTTTGAACGAATTGAGTTGAAAGCCGATGCATTCAATTTATAGTGCTGATATCTGGTTCTCACGCGGCCCGCGTAAGGGTAGACAAAGGTCTACGCGGCGCGCGTCAAAGCTAGTCAACGGACTAGCTTGTCCGGCTCATCAGGTATGTCCGCCACGATGTCGACACGTGTCGGCCTAGGGTGTCTCCGCGTTCTTGATATCACGCGGCCCGCGTTAACATAACGGGCGTCTTACGCGGCCCGCTTGAACTTAAGAAAATCAACGAAATCAGGTTTCAACCCTGATACCGCCCGCGTAAGGTTGGGGTGGGTCCTACACAGCCCGCCTCAACTTAATATTTAAACTTTAAATTTTCTTTTTAATGTTATACTGTATTACGGGCTCGGTTTTCACATACGGGGTATATTTAAAGACATATTTTGGATATTTTAGAATATAATAGGGTGTCGGAAATTATTAGGAGGGTGTCAGTTTATTGAGGATTGTTACAACCACACCACCCACCATCGCTTCCCCTTCACCGTCAACATTGCACCACCCACCACTGTTGCACCTCCACCGTCACCACCACACCACCCACCATCGTACGAGTGTCGATACTGTAACAAACTTAATTGGTGATTTTTCCGTGACTTTCCAATATGCCGTCGCAACATGGATTTTTATTTTCATATAGAATGTCTTGTTGTGAGCTGCTTATTTTTATTTACGTTTTGAACTCGTCGCGAAACGCAAGTGATAATCCACTAGTTTTTTTTATAATTAGGTTTTTTTAAATGTATGCACTGCTCAAATAAATGTGTTATACTATTTTGCATGATATTGTTATGTGTCCAAGTCATATTTCTTTTAATTACGAAAACTAAGGTGTTGTTTTGATGACAAAAACAAGCGTTACAGTTTTAAGAAAGGAACTCATTATTTTTATAAAAATATATATCTATACTATATTATACAAATATTAAAGTGAAATTAAATGCTCGATTTTACGGTATATAGTAAATTAATTTTTTAGTATTTATGTTTTAGTGATTTTAAATACTTGAGTCCAAAATCAAAAAGCTTGACGCCCTGAGTACCTAAACACACATTTGAAACCCTTTGAGTCCAAAATTTTTAACGTAGTTAGAATTATTTTGTTAATTGTTGTTAACTAACCACATTAACCCTATTATATTATATATATATATATGTATATATAGTATCACACACGATACTAATTAATATCTCTCTCTTCCTCATCTTTCCATCTATTTCTTTATTTATTTCTCTTTCAAAACTAAACCTCCCCCCACCACACCACTACCATCAACACCACACCATCACCACTGCACCTCCACCGTCACCACCAAACTACCCACCACCGCACCACCACCATTAACACCACACCATCAACACCACACCATCACCACTACACCTCCATTATCATCAACACTTCACCCACCACCGTTGCACCTCCACCATCATCACCACACCACCCACCACCACTACACCTCCACCATCAACACCACACCACCCACCATCGCTGCCCCTTCACAGTCAACATTGCACCACCCACCACTGTTGTACCTCCACCGTCACCACCACACCACCCACCATCGTTGCACCTCCACCCTCACCACGACACCACCGTTGTACCTCCACCGTCAACACCACACCACCCACCACCACTACACCTCTATCTTCACCACTACACCACCGCTGCACCTCCACCGTCAGATTTTGAAGGGGATAATAGATTTGAATGAGGGTTGTTGGGAGTGATATTTATTTAGGGTTTGTGGGTTGTGAATCACAATCTTGGGTTTGTGTTTGTGTGTTTGTGTAAAGGAAAGAGAGAGAGAGAGGGGGGGGGGAGACAGAGAGAGAATCCCAGAGAGGGTATGAGTTTTTTTTTTTTTGTAATTTAGGTTTTTGGTGGGACCCACACACATTTATATATGTTGTTTAATGTATTTATTTTTTTTAATGTAAAAGGGTATTTTGATTATTTCAAAAAAGTTAACTGAGAAAATCTAATGGTGTTAGTAATTTGGACTCAAAAGGTTACAAAATGTGTGTTTAGCTAGGTACTCAGGGCATTAAACTTTTGATTTTAGACTCAAGTGGTTAAAACCAATAAAAAACAAAGACTAAAAAGTAATTTACTCACACACACATGCATGCATGCTATACATACATAAATTAAATTGTTGATTGTGGAGTACATAAAAGTTAGTTTATTAAAAAAAATGGTGGAAATAGGCGAAATCAATCTTTTACCCTTTTCAGCTTTACTAACTATCGTTTAATTATAAGATTTTCATTAAATTAATCTTAACCATTAAATTAATACAAGAAATTGAAAAGATTATTTCTTACATTTTTAGGTTAAATTTAGTGTAAATTACTATTTGAGTCATGTTGTTTAGGCTATAAATAGAAAATGTGAATTAGGGTTTGAACATAGACATTTAGGTGATTTTGGGGAATTATTGTACACATCGTGTGTTATTGAAGGTATCTCCATGGAAGGGTATAATCCGCTTCCGAAAGCGAGGAAAGCTAGGTCCTCATTACATAGGACCATTCAAGATTCTAGCTCGGGCCGGGAAGGTAGCATATCGGTTGGAATTACCTCCAACCTTAGATGGGATACATGACACATTCCATACAATTAAGAAAGTGCTTGGCAGATGAGACGGCATACGTGCCCCTTGACGATATTGTATTAGACGAAAGATTGAATTACGTTGAAATACCAATAGCTATCAAGGATTCTAAGGTAACGCACCTTCGGAACAAAGCTATAAAGCAAGTCTTGGTGCAATGGCAACATCGGAAAGGATCAGATCTTACATGGGAACTAGAAGATGATATGAGGGAGCATTACTTGGCATTATTTGGTACGTATTAAGGTTTCGGGGACGAAACCTCTTTTAAGGGGGGGGGGGGTAGACTTGTAACACCCCAAAATATGCAATTTATTACGTTACTTTAAATGTCTAGTTATGTATTATCAACCAAGTTAAATGAATATGTTAATAATTCAACAAGTAGGAAAGTTTATGTGATAATAGACAACAATAATATATAGAGGGACTAAACTTGTGAAAAAAGGATGGAAGTTTTTAATAAAAATAAATAAAAGAAAAACACAAACACAAACACACACTCTGGTGTGTTCTGTGGATCGACCAGAGCAAGGGGCCAAGAAGAAAAACCCTAGCTTCATGTAATTCTCAAAACCAGAAGGAAATTAAGGGCCCAAATGGATGCATGAACTCAAAAGTCGAATAATCTAAGCTTGTTCAACGATTGGTAAGTTGAAATTTCTGATTTGAATGATTTGTAGAAAATGGGTTTTAACCCAATCATTAAATTATGTGGAAATCTCATGCAATTGAGGGTTAGGGTTTCATAGTAGTTGGAAAATGTTGCTTGATTTCTGATTGTTTGAATGATTTAAGTTTTATACCCAATTGTTGTGAAAGTATGATAAACATGATGCTTTAAATATATGCCATTAGGTGAAATTTGATACATGACCTTGAATTGATATAGAGAAATTAGATGAGATGATGTAGGATGAAAGAAAGATATGAACTTGGTTGATTCTTGTTAGACTAGAAAGTGAACATGTAGAACCATGCTTTGAACACTTGTACCTTTTGCTTTGTTGATGTTATGGACACCAAGTGTTTGATGAAATGCATTAATAAAGATGTTAGCCTTGTTAGTTATAAACTTTATGTTGGTGCACTTGTGTCTGTACTTTGTCTGTATTTCGTCATGATACAAAACGATGTCTTTAATGTAAGGTTGATGTAAGTTTGACCAAGTCAACCATCCTCCTGGTTTGACTTGACCAAACAGTTAGCACATGGTTGAAAGATGTTTGAGTCGAAGGATGGTCATCGAAGGATTACTTATATCCTTCGATGATGATGAGCTCGAAAGATATCCTTCGAAGTCGAAGGATGGACCACGAAAGATCACATCTTTCGTGGTATATGTTGATCCTTCGAGCTGTTTCTGGTCGACAGATGATCTTTCGATCAGTCTGTCTGATCCTTCGACCAGACGATCTGTGTCGGGTATATATACCCATGTAGTGTGTTGTGTTCAGAAGAGGTGAGAGACAAGAGAGATAAGGCAGAGAGAGACAGGAGCACACTCACACACACTTTGAGAGTTTATAGAATACTTCTGTAAACATTGAGCTTGTAACCGGACCCTTCATTCGTATTAATACAAGTGGTGTTAATCGGTGAATCTTGCGTGTTGTGTTTGCGCTTGTTCTCGTATAAAGTCTCGGTTGCATGCTAGCTTGGATTCCGCACTCGCTAGTGTGTTTGATATAACAAGGATAAGGTTTTATCTCATCCTCGAGAGGGACCTACAAGTGGTATCAGAGCATCCTTGCACAAAATAGGCAACAGAAGAAATTACTGCCTTTGATGGAGAGAAAAAGTACAGGGAAACAGAAATGTCTGTTGAAAGAGATTGAAAAGCTTCGACAAAATGAAAATTATTTCAAAATGTGAATGTTCAAGGCTTTGATCGGGTCCCCGGGATAGATTCAAATCAAAATGTACGCACCTGCAACACGTCTGAAGTTCAACAATCTACAAGATGAATGTGCAGTGTACATTTCTTCGTGGTGTGATTGAAGAAAATGTGTTTGTTGAACAAACCATCCAGGTGTGCGGATGCCTTGGTATGGGTTGAACAACCGCACACTACTTCTGAAAGAGAAAGACAAAGACCTTCGCTGGTGCAATGTGGAAGACCAGCCGGACCCGGAGGTTTATGATCTTGTTGCTGTGAAGGGATTTCAGTAGCTACAAATCGACCTTGAAATCCACACCGGGTGGATATTCAGTTTGGGAGAGCACTCAGATCCCTTGCAATGCACGATGCAGTTGCAGGATACGGTTTTAAATTTCTAATCTCTCCTATACTTGTCGATATTTAAGCTGCTTTGTGAATTATTATCTCGTACAGCACTCTTTGACCAGACAATGCTGTCATGGTCCGCACCGCTTACCGACATGCCAACTGATTTTTCCAAAATTCGCTAAATCATTTCTGATTAAAACTTAATTTTGGTAAACGACATTGAGGTAAAACATGAGTTAACCAACATCGGAAAATCATTTTTGTAAATACCTTTGTGTTTTAAATTTATTTTAGTTTGTTGATTTTAGGGGGAGTAATCCAAAATCTGAAAATCCAAAAACATCGAAAAATTTCAAAAACACAAAAACAATAGAAAAGCAAAAATGAGTTTCCTGGCGAGCAAAAGAGAATATGATAGTACATCAGTGGTCTGTCTAAACCTCTTTAAACCTTAAATGAAAAACGATAAGCAGCTCTATATAAGATGTATCGGTAGGCTCACAATCATTTTAAAGTGTGCAGGGTGATATAAACTTAAATTGACTGAAGACTGGGTGGGAACCATTCATTGGCATATGGTCTTAGTACCGAAATTTAGTTTGAGAGATTGCCGAGGTTCTGAGATATTCGGTCTTTATGCTGTTTATCATCTGGGTATCATGGTTGTATCTTTTACCGAAAAATAACGGGGACGCAAGTCTAGATCTTCCATGATACTATACATACGTGTACATACTGCATACGACCTCAATAAGTGATCAACAATCACATGTCCAACAAATAAGTGATAATTTATCACAAATTCTTTCCGGGAGTCAAGTTCGTCTCTCTGCTGTACGAAAGTACTGACCTGTTCACGGACTTGCTCCTGTGCCCTCATGCATCGAAAATCAAGTTCCTCATCAATAAGTGATTATATCACACAGGGCTTGTTTTCAATCAAAATAAGTGAGAATCTCACACCATATACGGTCAAACAGATGATAATCGGTATACTCACCGGTAAGATGAATCCTCGTGCATACCTTGATACGGGAATGTGTCGTGATGTGGATGAACACCGGTCGGTAAGTATAAATCATACCTTTAACGTATCCCCTCGCCATGATTACAAATGATAAGTTGAGCTTATGTGGACAACAATACCGATAATTGTTATAGGATGCTTATCTTAATGTTAACTAATTGAACAACAAGAGCGTTTTGGACATGACCGTACACTGATATGATTCTCTTACCCTCGAAACTCGCAAAAAGAATGTCTGTAAATATTTATTTAATGTTTCCTGTTTATACATCTTTGTATATATTTATTTATTGCTTTCCATCTTTATATTTGAAAAATGAAAATTTCAAAAAGATTTTAGGTGTGTTTTAATATAAACTTTATAAAATCCAAAAAGATTTTTCTTCTAGTTTATTTTTGATTGACCGATGTTGGAACTCGAGTCTATCCTACCCAAAATCCTGATCGTAAGCTGGAAAACAATTGCATCTTCCTAAACAGTCGAAGTTAACGAGTTTTGAAAGTTAAAGGATTAACATGGATATTTTTCTAAACTTTCAAACTGCTGTCGGTTGGTGTTTGATTGAGATTTGATCTCATATGTGTCGTTAGTTTAAATGTTAACTATATTCCAAGCGGTTGTTCTCATTATGCGTTTAGCTTTCTTGCATGTGCAGATGCTAAAGGCGAGGAGAACATGTTCGATGAAAAGCTTTGGAATGAAGACACGAAGTGGAGGCACTCAAAGGATAAAATGATCGAGTTGCCGCTGTCCCTTCATCAACACCACAAGGATCTGAAGAATTGACAAGTCAAAAGATTCACGAGCATGACTCAATGGAGAGTTCAATCTAAGGGGGAGTTTATTGACACACTACCTAAGTTAAATGGGGAGTTTGTTGATACACTTTCTACTTACGACGCGTGAAGACTTTGAAGATCCTCCGACATGAAAGTCACAGAAGACGAACCATCACGAGTAGCGTCCAAGGGGGAGTTTGTTGATACACTTTGTGTGGACGCGACTCGGCTTGGTTTGACTCGGCCTTGAAGACTTGAAGACACGAAGATCGAGACAAAGCTACAGCCAAGGGGGAGTTTGTTGGTGCACTTGTGTCTGTACTTTGTCTGTATTTCGTCATGATACAAAACGATGTCTTTAATGTAAGGTTGATGTAAGTTTGACCAAGTCAACCATCCTCCTGGTTTGACTTGACCAAACAGTTAGCACATGGTTGAAAGATGTTTGAGTCGAAGGATGGTCATCGAAGGATTACTTATATCCTTCGATGATGATGAGCTCGAAAGATATCCTTCGAAGTCGAAGGATGGACCACAAAAGATCACATCTTTCGTGGTATATGTTGATCCTTCGAGCTGTTTCTGGTCGACAGATGATCTTTCGATCAGTCTGTCTGATCCTTCGACCAGACGATCTGTGTCGGGTATATATACCCATGTAGTGTGTTGTGTTCAGAATAGGTGAGAGACAAGAGAGATAAGGCAGAGAGAGACAGGAGCACACTCACACACACTTTGAGAGTTTATAGAATACTTCTGTAAACATTGAGCTTGTAACCGGACCCTTCATTCGTATTAATACAAGTGGTGTTAATCGGTGAATCTTGCGTGTTGTGTTTGCGCTTGTTCTCGTATAAAGTCTCGGTTGCATGCTAGCTTGGATTCCGCACTCGCTAGTGTGTTTGATATAACAAGGATAAGGTTTTATCTCATCCTCGAGAGGGACCTACACTTTATGTGAATTGAATGTGTTTATGAAGTAAGTGTAGATTGTATGATGTCTTATCAATTGGTGTGTGTGTGTAAACGAGTATAAGACATGAATTAAAGTATGAATGGTTATGTATAGGTGTTAAGGAAGAAAGCTCAAGTCAAGCGAAGCAACAAGGGAATCAGGATCGAGGTACGTTATTTGTACAATTCATGGTTATATCATGTTATTGTTTTTTTTCTATATGATGTTATAATTAAGTTAATCATAACGAGTACCATGTGTAGGACCCCTTATGGGTCGAATATGTCGATATAAAATGCAAGAGAAAGGATATGTGTAGACCCTTTATGAACGGGTCAAAAGATTTAGAATGTAAGAATGAAAACGATAGCATGAAGTTCCATTCTTGGAACATACTTATGTGTAAGAATGAAGATACTAATGTATCGAGTAACTAGTAGGTTCGCGGATGTCGCAATGGCTAAGAATTCGTGAGTTGAAATCTTGGGTTATAAAGGAAGAAATTTAGTTTAATGAAGTTTACTTGTTGTTGTGATGTAGGTAAATCTCAAGTTTAATGTCAAGCTTCGCCCGGTTCGAACACACTACAAGCCCGTCATGCGTTCCACAACTTTTGTAAAGAAGATAATGTCAATATATTTTGTCTCTTTAGTTTATGTCTAGTAGTTAAAAACTTAAGTCCTATCTGGTTTGTCTTTTTGAAAACTTAGTCGGTTGTAAGTACTTTAACTTAATGGTTTCGTATGTGAAACAAGGTTCATTTTGATGTGGTATATTATATCTTTTGAATCGTAGCGTATTTTAAATGATGTTTTGATTGTGAAAAACAGGGGACCGCTCGTTTTACGAACGGGTCATGCCCAAATTTCGTTAGATATAGTATGTCCTGGTTTAAATTTAAGCGGAAAATTTTTGGGTGTTACAAGTTGGTATCATAGCCTAGGTTTGAGGGATTTAAGCATCAAATGCTTGAACTCAAACCGAAAGCTCGTGTGAAGTGTGCGTTCGTTCCGCGGCGCGAAGCAAGTAAGTACCTTTAAAATTAGAATTTTTGCATTACGAATAATTTAGTTACTGAATGTTATGGAATTGTTACGGAATGTTGTGGAAGGGTGTGGGATGAATCGGGTCAGTTTGGGTTAGAACGGGTTGGAAAATGGCTGCAAAAACATGAAAATCAGCCATAGTATGCCGGGCATCACCGTAAGCTACGGTGGCTACCGTAGCTTACGGTAGACCCTGAGATAAATTGGCCACCGTAAGACAGTAGCTCAGGGGCGTAAGGAAAAAGACGCCACCGAAAGCTACGGTAGCCACCGTAGCTTACGGTGGGGACCATTTTCAGCCAAATTCAAATATGTTGTTCTATTTGATGTTTTTATCACACGGGAAGTATTAAAAACGTTATAATAAGACTCTAAAGGATAAGAAAAGTGACACCAAGATATACAAAAGAAAGAATACCATGATGTTGGTTGTCGGAAACGTTGAGTTTTCAAAGGAAGTTTAAGTATGAATTAGTCGTGCGTAATTTCTTTTACATATTAAAAAGAATGAGAGTTATGTATTACTAGCTTGATTACATGATAGAAAGGATGAATGAATGTTTAAAATAAAGAATGATGTTATGTGTAGATGGCAGATACGAATGATGACGAAGCGGCACAACAAGAACAACTGAAAACTATGATTTCGGAAGAGGTTGGAAAGGCAATCCAGGAAAATATTCCTCGATTAGCCCAAGAAGTGGAGAGTCATGTGTTAGAAGTGGTGTAAACGACAATGGCAAGTAAGATGGACGAGTTAAAATGGATGATTGGTGAAATACAAGGAAAGAAGGGGACTCGCAAATGCACATACAAGGAATTTATGGCGTGCAATCCTTTACCCTATAAAGGAGAGATTGACCCTATAGAGTGTCAAAGGTGGATCGCAAGTATGGAGGCGGTGTTTGTAAGGAGCCACTGTGAAAAGGAAGATCAAGTTATGTTTGCCACCGGTTTGTTACAACTTCAAGCTAAAGACTGGTGGGATGCTTATAGTAAAGAAATAGGTGAAGATAAGGTTCAAGTCTTGACATGGCAAGAGTTCAAGGAACCTTTCCTAAAGTACCACTATTCGCAATCTGCCATTGACAGGATCCAAGAAGATTTCTTACATCTCCGTCAGAAAGACGAAACCATTGATGAAATCACCAACACTTTTCTTGACAAGCTGAAATTCTGTAAAGAAATAGCGGGAACGAAAAGAATGAGGATAAACCGCTATCATGGTATGTGGAAGGCCGCATATTGGGAGTTCATAACTCCCTCTAAATGTGAAACCTTGAACGAGCTCATCAATTGGGTCCGAGATAGGGAGATTGAACTAAGAAGACAAGCAGAAAGAGGTGAGAAGAGAGTGTCTGAGAATGTTCCCAGCTCAAGCCCATCAAAGAAACAGAAATTTCAAGATCATGGCAAGAAGGATAAGGCGAAAGGTAGCATTCCGAAATGCAAGACTTGTGGAAAGTTACACACGGGGGAGTGCTTGAAAGGGAAGAAGGGTTGTTACAATTGTGGTCAAGAGGGACATCCATACTATAGATGTCCTACTCGTACCAGAACGTGCTATAACTATTTCCAACCGGGTCATATTAAGGCTGAATGTCCCAAGATTCAACAGAAAACTGATAAGGAAGTAAGAAATGAGGAAGTTCCGAGAGCTAAGGGGAGAATGTTTCAGATTTCGACTAAAGAAGCAAAGGACCACCCGAATGTTGTGTCAGGTATATTCTTATTGAACTTGATACCTACATATGTGTTATTTGATACCAGAGTCAGTAGATCGTTTGTATCAAGTGAATTAGTATCACACCCCTCTTTTAGAATCGAAAGAATGCATGTGCCCTTAGAAGTAGAAATAACGGATAGTAAGAGTTATTTGTTAGATGAAGTTTGTAGAGATTGTGAAATTATCGTGGAAGATAAGAAGTTTTCCATTGATCTTATTCCCATGGTATTGGGAGAATTCAAGGTTGTAGTTCGCATGGATTGGCTAGCCAAACATCACGCTAAAATCCAATGTGAGAAAAAGGTGATTCATGTGATAACACCGGGAGGAAAACGAGTGAGTATACAAGGGGAAAGGAATGTTAATTCGAAGCTTTGTTCTACAGTCCAAGCATTCAAGTGTGTGCGAAATGGAAGCAAGGCGTTTCTAACTTACATGATAGATACTAACCAGAATACCCCTAAGATAGAAGAGGATGAAGTTGTGAACGAGTTTCTTGATGTATTTCCGGAAGAGTTGCCGGGGCTTCCACAAGAACGTGAGGTGGATTTTAAGATTGAATTGTATCCCGATGCCAAACCCGTAGCCAAAGCTCCTTATAGGTTGGCCCCAACTGAAATGCGGGAGTTAATGGTTCAGATACAAGAGTTACTCGACAAGGCATTTATACGCCCGAGCGTATCGCCTTGGGAAGCGCCTGTTCTTTTTGTTAAAAAGAAAGATGGGTTGATGCGCATGTGCATCGACTATCGAGAGTTGAATAAGCTAACGGTGAAAAACCGATACCTGTTGCCCCGAATCGATGATCTCTTCGATCAGTTACAAGGGGCAAGTTGGTTTTCAAAAATTGATTTACGGTCCGGATACCATCAATTAAGGGTACGGGATGAGGATGTGGCGAAGACGGCATTTAGAACGCGATACGGACATTACGAATTCTTAGTAATTTCCTTTGGGTTAACGAACGCACCCGAGGTATTCATGGATCTTATGAATCGAATATGTCGGGCCATGTTAGACAAATTCGATATAGTTTTTATTGATGATATCTTGGTTTATTCCCAAAGTAAAGTCAAACATGCATGCCATTTGCGCGAAATTCTTGAAGCGCTCCGCAAGGAGAAATTGTACGTGAAATTCTCTAAGTGTGCTCTCTGGCTTAGAGAAGTACAATTTCTCGGTCATGTGATTAATGCGGATGGTATCTTAGTAGATCCGTCAAAAGTGGAAGCTGTTATGAAATGGGTACCTCCAAAGAACCCAAGCGAAGTAAGAAGCTTTTTGGGTCTGGCAGGCTATTACAGGAGGTTTATTCAGGACTTCTCAAAAATAGCCTTACCTTTGACAAAATTAACAAAAAAGAATGAGAAGTTTGTGTGGGGTAGTGACCAAGATAAGGCTTTCCAAACATTGAAGGAAAAGTTATCAAGTTCTCCGGTATTGACTCTGCCAGATGGCGTAGAAGATTTGGTTGTGTATACGGATGCTTCTCATCAGGGGTTGGGAGGTGTTTTAATGCAAAGGGGTAAAGTTATAGTATATGCATCGAGGCAGTTGAAGCCTCATGAAGGAAATTACCCGACTCACGATTTGGAATTAGCAGCAGTGGTGTTTGCCTTGAAGATATGGAGGCATTACTTGTACGGGACGAAGAGTATGATTTATTCGGATCACAAAAGTCTCAAGTATTTCTTTGAACAGAAGGAATTAAATATGAGACAAAGAAGATGGCTAGAGATCATTAAGAATTATGATTGAGATATTCTCTATCACCCGGGAAAGGCGTACGTCGTGGCCGACGCCTTGAGCCGTAAGAATCACCTATCTACTATTCGAGCGACATCAATGAGGATGATTTTTACTCCTCGAATTCTTGAGGTAATACGAGAGGCACAAGTTAAATCTTTAAGTACGGGGGATCCAAAGAAAGAAAGGACAAAGGGGTTCGCATATAAACTGGAGGAAAATGTGAATGGGTTAAAGACGAGGTTCGGTCGAATCTGGATACCTTGGTCATGCGAGATAAAGCTATGTTACTTGATGAGGCTCATAGATCCCGTTTTTCGGTCCATCCGTGGGCCACAAAAATGTATCGGGATTTGAAGAAAAATTTTTGGTGGCCCGGTATGAAACGTGATATCGTCAAGTATGTTGCAAAATGTTTGACCTGTTTGCAGGTAAAGGCAGAACATCAGAAACCACACGGAAAGTTACAACCTTCAGAAATTCCGGTATGGAAATGGGAAGAGGTGACGATGGACCTAGTGACCAAGCTTCCTAAGACAAGGAAGGGACACGATGCTATATGGGTGATCGTGGACCGCCTCACCAAGAGCGCACACTTCTTACCCATTCGGGAGACGTTCTCTTCTGAAAGGATGGCGGAAATCTATGTTAACGAGATAATATCTCGACACGGAGTCCCTGTATCTATTGTGTCGGATCGAGATACCCGATTCACATCTCGATATTGGCAAGGTTTTCATGAGAGTATGGGTACAAAATTACATTTCCGTACCGCCTACCACCCCCAAACGGATGGTCAGTCTGAGCGAACCATTCAAACACTCATCGACATGCTGCGAGCGTGTGTGATAGATTTCGGGGGGAGCTGGGATGACCACTTGCCATTGGTGGAATTTTTGTACAACAATAGCTACCATAATAGCATTCAAATGGCACCGTATGAAATGTTGTACGGGAGGAAATGTAGAACTCCCATTTGTTGGGGAGAGGTGGGGCAAAGAGAAATTGCGCCCAACGATGTAATAGCTAAGACTAATGAGAATATCGATCTCGTCCGAGCCCGTTTAAAGGCGGCTCAAGATCGACAGAAAGCCTATGCAGATCGAAGAAGACGCCCTATTGAATTTCAAGTAGGTGATCGTGTGTTATTGAAGGTATCTCCATGTAAGGGTATAAACCGCTTCCGAAAGCGAGGAAAGCTAGGTCCTCGTTACATAGGACCATTCAAGATTCTAGCTCGGGTTGGGAAGGTAGCATATCGGTTGGAATTACCTCCAACCTTAGATGGGATACATGACACATTCCATGTGTCACAATTAAGAAAGTGCTTGGCAGATGAGACGGCATACGTGCCCCTTGACGATATTATATTAGACGAAAGATTGAATTACGTTGAAAGACCGATAACTATCAAGGATTCTAAGGTAACGCACCTTCGGAACAAAGCTATAAAGCAAGTCTTGGTGCAATGGAAACATCGGAAAGGATCAGATCTTACATGGGAACTAGAAGATGATATGAGGGAGTATTACCCGACATTATTTGGTACGTATTAAGGTTTCGGGGAGGAAACCTCTTTTAAGGGGGGATAGACTTGTAACACCCCAAAATATGCAATTTATTATGTTACTTTAAATGTCTAGTTATGTATTATCAACCAAGTTAAATGAACATGTTAATAATTCAACAAGTAGGAAAGTTTATGTGATAATAGACAACAATAATATATAGAGGGACTAAACTTGTGAAAAAGGATGGGAGTTTTTAATAAAAATAAATAAAATAAAAACACAAACACACACTTTGGTGTGTTCTGTGGATCGACCAGAGCAAGGGGCCAAGAAGAAAAACCCTAGCTTCATGAAATTCTCAAAATCAGAAGGAAATTAAGGGCCCAAATGGATGCATGAACTCAAAAGTCGAATAATCTAAGCTTGTTTAACGATTGGTAAGTTGAAATTTCTGATTGAATGATTTGTAGAAAATGGGTTTTAACCCAATCATGAAATTATGTGGAAATCTCATGCAATTGAGAGTTAGGGTTTCATAGTAGTTGGAAAATGTTGCTTGATTTATGATTATTTGAATGATTTAAGTTTTATACCCAATTGTTATGAAAGTATGATAAACATGATGCTTTAAATATATGCCATTAGGTGAAAATTGATACATGACCTTGAATTGATATAGAGAAATTAGATTAGATGATGTAGGATGAAAGAAAGATATGAACTTGGTTGATTCTTGTTAGACTAGAAAGTGAACAAGTAGAACCATGCTTTGAACACTTGTACCTTATGCTTTGTTGATGTTATGCACACCAAGTGTTTGATGAAATGCCTTAATAAAGATGTTAGCCTTGTTAGTTATAAACTTTATGTGAATTGAATGTGTTTATGAAGTAAGTGTAGATTGTGTGATGTCTTATCAATTGGTGTGTGTGTAAACGGGTATAAGACATGAATTAAAGTATGAATGGTTATGTATAGGTGTTAAGGAAGAAAGCTCAAGTCAAGCGAAGCAACAAGGGAATCAGGATCGAGGTACGCTATTTGTACAATTCATGGTTATATCATGTTATTTTTTTTCTATATGATGTTATACTTAAGTTAATCATAACGGGTACCATGTGTAGGACCCCTTATGGGTCGAATATGTCGAATTAAACTGCAAGAGAAAGGATGTGTGTAGACCCTTTATGAACGGGTCAAAAGATTTAGAATGTAAGAATGAAAACGATAGCAGGAAGTTCCATTCTTGGAACATACTTATGTGTAAGAATGAAGATACTAATGTATCGAGTAACTAGTAGGTTCGCGGATGTCGTAATGGCTAAGAATTCGTTAGTTGAAATCTTGGGTTATAAAGGAAGCAATTTAGTTTAATGAAGTTTACTTGTTGTTGTGATGTAGGTAAATCTCAAGTTTAATGTCAAGCTTCGCCCGGTTCGAACACACTTCAAGCCCGTCATGCGTTCCGCAACTTTTGTAAAGAAGACAATGTCAATATATTTTGTCTCTTTACTTTATGTCTAGTAGTTAAAAACTTAAGTCCTATCTTGTTTGTCTTTTTGAAAACTTAGTCGGTTGTAAGTACTTTAGCTTAATGGTTTCGTATGTGAAACAAGGTTCGTTTTGATGTGGTATATTATGTCTTTTGAATCGTAGCGTATTTTAAATGGTGTTTTGATTGTGAAAAACAGGGGACCGCTCGATTTACGAACGGGTCATGCCCAAATTTCGTTAGATATAGTATGTCGTGGTTTAAATTTAAACGGAAAATTTTTGGGCATTACACTACCTCTACCTCCCACTTAAAACCACCTCCACTATTCTTGTCAAGCTAAATCCATCACCACCACCAGCAATCTCCACAGCAAACACCACCACCATTGAACCACCCCCATTTAACCGCTGGACCACCACCACTCCACCTTCCTCATCCTCCACCTGCAATCCACCACAACCACCTTAGTATCTTCTAGGGGTGAGCAAGAAAACCGAAATAACCGAACCGTAACCGAAATAACCGAACCGAAACAAAAACCGACGGTTCGGTTTTCGGATTTTTAATAACCGAAAATTTCGGTTCGGTTTTCGGATAAACTTTTTCAATAACCGAAAAAAACCAAACCGAACTGATAAGGTACAATCAATATATTTTTATGTTTAAGTTTAAATTGTTTAAGTGTTTAACCCAATGCTAGTAGAAAATGTTAATTTTATTCTTGAATGCTAAGTGTTTATAATAAAAACATTTATAACTGAAATGATTTATTATTACCTATAAGATATAACAAAATTTAATATAAAAATTAAATTTAATAAAAACTTTGAAGAAACATAAAAATAGATTAGAAGGTTAGGTTTATGAATATTAATTAAAGAGGTTAACTATAATAACTTAAATGTCACATATAAAAAGATTGTTATAATATAAATTATACTTTTTATTTTTTGAATCTTACATAATTTTTTTCCAAAAACCGAAATAACCGAAAAACCGAACCGAACCGACGTAAAAACCGAAAAACCGAAACTGAAAAAAACCGAAACCGAACGGTTTTTAAAACCAGAAAACCGAAATTTCAGTTTCGGTTTTGATTTTACCCAAAAACCGAACCGAACCGTGCACACCCCTAGTATCTTCAACTCTAAAAACCCTCACTTTTACACCATCCTCATAGCTACGAACGATTACCACTAGTGAACTGCCACCTGCAACCTAACCTCTGACTAAACTCAAGTGATCCGAACTTTAAGTGAAAACTCTAAAAATCTCTGCTTAAGCGAAGCCCGATTGCTTTCTCTTTGAACCGACCTCCAATAAGAAACTCTAGTAAGCGTAGCTCTGGTTCATGATTACCACTGGAATCAAATATTTCATAGGAAGCCTTTCTCATGATTTCCACCTGAATTTCGAATGGTATGTTGTTGACAGAGATATGAATATCTAGGGTTTATAACAAGAGAGGACTGGAAGGGAAGATTTGGGGAGCCAAATCTTTTAGGGAAAACATGACTTAGTGTATGTGTAAAAGAGAGAGAGAGAGAGAGAAGTAGATTATTTAATAAAGAGTTAACTGCCATTTTCGTCCCTGTGGTTTGGTCACTTTGGCCATTTCAGTCCATTTTTTCAAAAATGCGCCATTTTCCTCCCCGACGTTCTGGAAAGGTGCCATTTCAGTCCAAAAATCATAACCCAGTTAAGTCGGTTTGTAAATAAGGACTGATTGTGTAAATTTGTTAATAAAAGGACCATTTAAGTAAAATGTATAAATATTTATATAATTATAAAGTATATAATATATATATATAGTGTAAGTATATGGAGAAAACCACTTTTAGCTAGAAAACCCGGGAAACTCTAAGCTCCCGACATTTTTTTTTTGAAAAAAAATAACATATGTAATATACATGTTTTTAAGACATTTGGGCCAAAAAAATCATAAAAGCGCCGAAGGTTTTTTTTAAAAAAAAAATAAACAAATTTCAGCAACTTTGCAATGTAACACGTGTTACACAAAAAATGCTAAAATTTGTTTATTTTAAAAAAAAAATCCTCTCGGCGCTTTTTTGTTTTTTTTGGCCCAAAAGTCTTAAAAAATGTATATTATATATGTTATTTTTTTTCAAAAAAAAAATGTCGGGAGCTTAGAGTTTCCCGGGTTTTCTAGCTAAAAGTGGTTTTCTATATATCCTTACCCTATATATATATATATATATATATATATATATATATATATATATATATATATATAATGTATACATATATATATACAGATCAGACGAGAGAGGGAGAGGGTGAACCGGAGCCGGAACCGGAGCTCCGGTGGTCACCACCGCCGCCGCCGGAACCACCACCATCAACGTCATCATCGTCATCATCTGTTATCATCATCATCATCGATCATCATCGACCGTCATCATCATCATCGCGATCTTCATCATCATCATCAGACCTGCATACTCACCTTACCTGCATAGTCACCACCGCCGCCGGAACCGGAGCTCCGGTGGTCACCACCGCCGCCGCTTGCAACTCACCGGACCTTCATCATCGACCTTAATCATCGACCTTCATCATCAGACCTTCATCATCGACCTTCATCATCATCATCATCGCGATCTTCATCATCATCATCAGACCTTCATCACCACTGCCGCCGCCAGCAAGTCACCGGAAAAACGGCACCCCCACCGTCGCCGGTTCTCTCTCTCTCTCTCGTCGTTATCTCTCTCTCTCTCCGACTTTCTCCCTCTCTCGTCTGATCTGTATATATATATGTATACATTGATGGTGGTGGTTCCGGCGGCGGCGGTGGTGACCACCGAAGCTCCGGTTCCGGCTCCGGTTCACCCTCTCCCTCTCTCGTCTGATCTGTATATATATATATATGTATACATTATATATATATATATATATTATATTTTATAATTATATTAATATTTATACATTTTACTTAAATGGTCCTTTATGTTACAAATTTACACAATCAGTCCTTATTTACAAACCGACTTAACTGGGTTATGATTTTTGGACTGAAATGACACCTTTCCAGAACGTCGGGGAGGAAAATGACGCATTTTTGAAAAAATGGACTGAAATGGCCAAAGTGACCAAACCACAGGGACGAAAATGGCAGTTAACTCTTTAATAAATAGGGGCATTTTCGTCCTTTCATAAAAATTTAACGATCTTTTTGGACAACGTCACTAATTTGGACTCAAAAGGTTACAAATTGAAAAACCAGGTTCTTAGATAGTTAAAAACAAAATATGAATTTACTTTATGTTTTAATGTATCTGAAATGGCAAAGTATTTAAGGATGAAGTAGGGTGTCAATTTCTTCTATTTGTACAATGAAAGAAATGCTTCATACTCTTTGGCGGGTTCAAAGTTCTTTAAATTAGATTGATTCAAGCAATTGTATTGATGACATTATGTTTTATATGGAAGGCTAGAAAGGAGAATATCTTTAATAACTAACAACATCGCGAAGAGAATATAGTAGAGGAGATAAAGGCGATTTTGTTTGCGTGCATTAAAAACAGGGTGAAACTTCAGTTTCTAGTTTGGAATACTTGTGATTTTTTTTATCTCAACTTGTAACTTGCGTTTATGTTTCATTGTGCTCTAGCTTATGGCTAGTTGTTTCTATAAATTCTTGCCTTCTTAAAAAAATACAAATGAACAAAATAGGGAACAAATGCAGATGAAAGGAAAAGGTAAACAACCTGAAATTTAGTCCAGCTAATCAGTTCGAGTGATAACCAACTAGTTCAGATGGAAACGGTTTAAATACACTTAACTAAACCGGCTATATGGTCTGTTTCTAATTTGTCGATTCAATCTGATTCTAGAAAAACAACATAAGATTCTAAAAATAGGTTGAAACCTAATCCTAGTGATTATGCACATACAAATACATCATGAATTTAATTACATCCTTCTAAATTCAAGTCAATACAAAGTACAAACCAATACATAAACTGGTGAAATCAATATTTTACCATTACACTATTATATTTTACACCACCATAGATGCCCATTCACTTTTTATTTGATTTTAGAGTTGATGATATCTAATCTAACTTTTCAATTTTGACTTATTTCCTTTGGTCAATAGTCACACATGTTTTGTATTCAACCGAATTTCAGTATGCCACCTCACATTGTAAACATGTAATTAAAAATCTTTCTATTTTTTATTTTTATTTTTATTTTTTAATAACTTAAATAATAAATGAATAAATACCCATGAAGTGCTCAACTCATTGCACCATTAACAATGCTTTTTCCTCTCTTCTTTTCCCTCGATCATCAACTCCATTTCAACTTCTTTCAACTACCACCATGCCCCATTCTCTGATCTCCACTTTCCGGCCACCACTCCTCCGCCGTCACCCACCTTCCACCTCCGGTCAACCACCCACTCTCGGGCCAAAACCCATCTCGAAACACTCATCTTTCTTGATCCAATCAACATCAAGACCTCAAGATTTCAAGATCATGGCTAAGAAGAAACCCATTGAAGGGGTTAGTGATCAGATGAATGCGATTGCTTCCCAGAATCTTGATCACGCGCCGGCTCGCCGGAGAGTGAGATTGGCTTTTACACAAGTTCAAGAACAGCTTGATCATGTCCTGTTTAAGGTTCAAGTTTTAATCTTTTTGACTTTTTTTTTGTTGGGTCGATTGATTTTTTTGTTTTTTTATGAGTTTATTGATTGGAAGTAATATTCTTGTATTGATTGATGTGTAGATGGCTCCTTCTGGAATCAGGACCGAAGAGGTAATTTTTTTTTTTTTAAAATTAGAGTTTGGTTTTGACTTTTATATGTCAAATGGGTCAATGGTGAACATGAAATTTGAAAAAGATTTGATTTTGTTTGTAAAGAAGAATGATCTGAAGCTTCAAGCTTTATCAATTTGTTATGAATTTTATGAATAAGCTGATCATATTTGCTATATAGGGAGAATTAGATGAACTATCAAGTATTAGCATTTAGCAGACCATGTAGTACTATAAAAAGTTCTTCATTTAATCTTTAGCTGCTTGGTCTTGAAGCTGCAAGACAATTAAATTCATATTTAGGTTAGTTTAACCTATTCACTTTGTGGGTTCCATTTTATTTTGTTTCTTTTGGTCAAAAACTAACCCTTTTGGCACTATTATCATGATCTTCTGGTCAAGTGAAATCTTTAGCTCCTGTTCCATATAATACGCGTGTTCATATGCGATACCTGACTGTGTATTTTGCTTGTAACTTCCATGATCAAAAAGAATTGTTGAGTTTTTGGACTAAGAAACAGTGATAACTTATACATTCAACTGATTAAAGATCCCTTTTTTGAACTTTATAGTGGTTTGAAATGAACTCAAAGGGTCAAGAAATTTTCTGTAAAAGTTGGTTGCCAAAGCCTGGAGTCCGAATCAAAGCCGCAGTGTGTTTTGTTCATGGTTATGGTGACACTTGCACGTTTTTCTTTGAAGGTCTGGGCCATACCTCACCATCTATATACTATATACATACATGTATATTTTCATTATATTCTTGTATGTTTAAAGAAACTAATTACTTTCAGGCATTGCTAAGAGAATTGCCGCTGCTGGTTATGGTGTTTATGCTATTGATCATCCTGGTTTTGGTCTGTCTGAAGGGCTGCACGGCTATTGTTCCAACTTTAATGACATAGTTGACAATGTTATTGAACAATACACAAAAATCAAAGGTGTGATCTGTTGTACTAAATCTCCATATTTGACTTTTAACGGTCAATTGAATCATTTTCAACTTCAAAACCAATACATGTCTACTTAGTTTCTAGACATGCATGTGTAGCACATTAAACTGTAACAATTTCTTTTGATTTTGAAAAGTAAAATACCAATTTCGTCCTTGAGGTTTGGCCAGTTTTGCAACCTTCGTTCAAAGGTTTGTTTTTCCACGTCTGGATCCAAAAGGTTTGAAATCTTGCCATTTTCATCCGGTTTATTAACTCCATCCATTCTTCTCCGTTAAGTCAGGAGTATTTTCGTCTTGTTTGTTAACTTGAAGGGCAATTCTGTCTTTTTCAGGGGTATTTGGTCTTTTTACATAAAATGAAAAAGACCGAATTGCTCTTTAAGTTAGCAAAAAAGACGAAAATACCTCTGAGAGAAAAATGGAGGGAGTTAACGAGCCGGATGAAAATGGCAAGTTTTCAAACCTTTTGGATCCAGATGTGGAAAAACAAACCTTTGGACGAAAGTCGCAAAACTGGCCAAACCTCGGGGGACAATAAAAAGGTGTTTTACTCGATTTGAATTTCAAAAGTACTAGGTTTGACCCTGAATATATTTTGATCCTGTTTCGTTTGACTTTGAACATTCAAGCTGTTGATCATTTTCAACTTCAAAACCGATACAAATCTACTTATTTTCTATACAGGCCTGTGTACCACATTAAATTGTAACAATTTCTTCTGATTTTGAATTTGTAATGTACTAGGTTTGACCCGGGATATCATTTAATCCTGTTTAATGTGACTATTTTTACAGGAAGACCCGAGGTGAGAGGGATGCCTCGGTTTCTACTGGCCCAGTCAATGGGAGGTGCTGTGGCTCTTAAAGTTCATCTTAAAGAACAGCGTGAATGGGACGGTGTAGCTCTTGTCGCTCCAATGTGTAAAGTAAAGCACTCTATCTCTGATATTAGTTACAAAATTTAGTTTCACTAAAGTTTGACCAACGGATTGTTAATTTATAATGTTTTGATCCGCAATATGGTTCAAGATTGCAGAGGAAATGAAGCCTCCGGAACCACTGCAGAAAGTTCTAATCTTTTTGTCAAGAATTATGCCAAAAGCAAAGCTCGTACCCACGAAAGATCTCGCTGAGCTGGCTTTTAGGGATCCACAGAAAAGAAAATTGGCAAGTCTTTTATCGTGAGAATAAACTTGATTATGTTACATACGTATTGCTAAGAGTTTGACTTTTAGTCAGATGTCTAAACAACCTTTAATCATCTCAAATTTCAGGCTGATTATAATGTCATAAGCTACTCTGATCAGACACGATTAAAGACTGCTGTTGAACTTCTAAATATAACAAGCGAACTCGAATCAGAAGTGGAAAAGGTAGGGTTTTTTTTTTTGTGTGCGTGCGCACACGTGTATTTTCAGGACAGAAATGATTTGACTGTTTCATTTTAAAAAAAATACTACTGGAATTCTCCCGCGCTACGCGTCGGGAATTCGGTCTGCATCGGTCTGGGTCGATATGATACCGGCACTCGCTATAGCAGGCGAAAGAAAACCGAAATAAATAAAGTCATGAATTGGTTGGACATGGGTTTTACATCGACATTGCCGGTACCGATGCCGTTTGGTCAGAATTGGTTCGGTTCGTCAGGGTAACGGCACGGTACCGACACTCGTATAGCAACCCACGTTGCCAAATATTTCTACAAAAACATTGAAAAAACTACACACAACTGCATATTTAGTTTTCTCAAAAAAAAAAAAAAAAGAAAAAAAACACACGCATGTTAGCGAAAGAAAATTAAATTAAAAAAAAATTAAATGGGTTAAATACGTGTGTGTGTGTGTGTGTATAATGGAATATATGCAAATTTAGAAATAGAAAAAAAAATCATATTATTTCTAAGATATGGAAATATAAGCCTGCTCAAATGACTTGTATTTTATATAAGAAATATAATAAGTTGATAAAGTTTTGTGGTGAATATGTGAAAACAACAAACTTTCTTGTATCTATCATGATGTTATTTAATATCTATAATATTAATAATAATTGCAGGTTTCTGCGCCATTGTTGATTCTTCACGGAGCTGCAGACAAGGTAACGGATCCGAATATCAGCAAGTTTCTTTACGATAAGGCTGCCAGCAAGGACAAAACTTTGAAGCTTTACGATGGAAGTTACCATTGCATTCTTGAAGGGGAATCGGATGAGAGGATACTTGAGGTACTTGGTGACATTATTGGGTGGCTTGATTCTCATTGCTCTATTCGATAGATGTTTGTAGCAGTTGTTGAGATTAAAGAAAATCTGTTCAAGTTTTCCCAAAGCGCGAAGCATTTGACACACTAGATCGGATTCTTTATTCTTTTTGTTACCACAATCTGGTGAATTTTGATTACACGTGTTACTTGTCTGTTGTTTAATGTTTACGTGTAACATTGTTGTTGTTCTAGTTTGTTTTAAATTGTTTGTCAATAGTTCTCGTGCTCTTTGCAAGATTTGTAGCAGGACGGGTCAAGGGGTCATTGCTCGAAAGTTATTATTGTCAACAAGTCAGTATAACGATGGTAACAGATAGGGTCGGGTCAGGTTAGGCTTGTCAAGGGTGATGGATCAAAATGTATCATTTTAACTAGGCCGGGTTGGGTCAATGTTTAAAACCCGTCATTTGAAAATCTACGAGGATGTTTAATAGTATCACCTAACATCTTACATAGCGCGGAATCCCTGCAGCGCAGGTGTTCGAAAAACCTCCGATCACAGTATTATGTTAACTGCATTTTGTAAAAAGGCTCAACCCATTTGTGTTGATGGCCTTCACCCTTTACGGTTTCTCATGTAACGTGTATTACCCTATTGAGTTTCCATTGTGTAGAGGGAAAGAGGTGTTTAATACAAAACAACATTTACACAGTGCTTCAATAGTGTTATATAGTAAATTAATTCATATTATAAAATGGTAAAATTGAAAAAAGGAAGAAGTTAATATCTATATCCTCACTTGTTTTTATTTCTCTGCCCTCTCTCTAGTGTATAAACAAGTCGAGTCAAACCAAGCCTGAGCTCGTATATGCACGAGTTTGGCTAGTTTAACTTAAGAGAGCTCGAGACCTGGCTCGGCTCGTTTCGAGCACGAATCGTGAGAATTTATTTCAAGCTCGACTTAATTTAGCCGAGTCAAACCAAGCATGAGCTCGTATATGCTTGTTTATTTTTTAGTTACATAGCTATAAATCTTTTTTTATATATTTTAACAATTATAATTTATATAATGTTAATTTACAAGATTTCTATTCATTGTGGCTGTACCTTGTGTTTTAGAACATTCACATTGGTTCCTTATAAATATGTGAGTGTGTTCCATATATTTTATGGAATGGTTGTGAGTGGACGATAAAGAAAATGTTATTCTTCATTGTAAATATATAAGAAACATTGTTCACTCTTAGGCTGGAGGGTGTGATATAAAACCCCTAGGGGCTTTATTATGCCACGTCAGATCCACGTCAATGTCACGTCATATTGGGGGCTTTAAAGCCCCTCCCTTTAACTTGCATGGTATGGTATAAAGCCCCCTATTAAGTAAAATTAAAAAAAAAAGATTTTATTGGTTGAAAAGATGTGGCCCCCACTTGCACACACCTTTAACCTCCGCTATCACGTTGGCGAACAAACTATGGCGCCCCCCTTTGAATGCCTCGGTGTGGTCGATGGCGCCCCCGGGGCGCTATGGAGCATGATGTGGCGGGGTGGCGCCATGCCACACCCACCGGCCTTAAAAATGCTTTAATATTTTTAAAAGTGGTTGTGAGTGGATGAGAGAGAAAAAAAATAATGATAAAGGCATATAAAGAGTATTATTTCATTGAAAAAAAAAAGAAAATGTAGTATTTTTAGTGTAATTATAAAGATAAGAATAAGGAACCCAATGTGAATGCTTTTAGTGCTTTTCTTTGCCTTAAGTGGTTCGTTCCTTTGCTTTTTTTGTTTATACGTTGTCGGTGGGGGCTTAAAAGGGTAAGCCTCTCACCAAACCTATTTTCACTCTCTTTCTTAGTGCAGACCCTTAGATGTTTTCTTTGGGAATTTTCGGCGATTCTCCGGCATCGACCTCAGGTACGTTAACTTTTTTTCTTCGCTACCTTATACGATTACAATTGTCGTGTAAATTTTGTCCTCGTTGTCGTATAGGATTACGGCTGTCATTTAAGTTTTTTCTGCGTTTGTTGTTGTTTGTTGGTGTTAGGGTTTTAGTTTTTTTTTATTTATTATTATTTTTTTTTATCATGGTATCGTTTTACGATTTTGCTTGCGTTAACTCTTATCTATTATATCTATTATTGTTGCATTTTGTGTAATAGTTGTCTTTCAAGGTTGTTGTATTTTAGTGTTTATTGTTGGTTTGTGGATGATGATTACTGTTTGTTTTACGGAAACTGTTTATATATGCCTTTATATACTTTTCGGTTAGTTACATGTGTTTCGATGTTGTTTGATTTTGTTTTTTGGTGTGTGTTTATTGTTGTTTGTTGATGGTTTCATTTTACAATTTTTTAACGTTTCTATTATTTCTTATTGTTGCATTTTTTTTTTGTCACAAATGTCTTTAGAAGCTGTTGGATTTTATGTGAATATTGTTGGTTTGTCGACGATGATTATTGTTTATTTTTTCTGAGATTGTTTATATACTTTTTGGTTCATTGATTGTCTTCAAAGTTGTTTGATTTTGGTTTTTTTTTTTTTCAGTTTGCTTTGGTCTCCGATGTTGACCTTTTGGTTATCACAGATTGTTTACGAATTGCGGTTATGTCTATGAAGCGACGCTGAGACATTTTTTTGTTTACGCTTTCGTCTTCTATCAATTTGTATCGTTTCTTCAATGCCTGTGTTTTCAATTGTGGCTGTTGAATGTAGACGAGTTTATTAAGATTGCTATGAAGGAAGACATTCTGAACATTAAGTTATCGAGAAGCCCACTGCTTTGTGGAACAAGAGAGAGGACCGCTCGAATAGTGCAACTTTGAAAACGAGACTAAATGTTTCATTTAAATTAAATCCAGGTTGTTAACAAAAGCCTTTGGCAACATGGCGATCTTTGTATCTTGTATAGCACCGTGTTGATCCTTTTTAATCTTGTACTCCCACTTACAATTAATTATATTAGTGTTAGGACAGGTGGATGATCAGAGTGTCGTGCTCTGGTCAAAGATAATATTTATAATCCCAAATTACCACAAACAGATAGTTAGTGGCAGTCAGGGTGTTGAACCACGAAGAGTCTGTGGTCTGTGTCAGGATTCAAGTGATTAGTGAATTTAAAAATATTTATGAAGCTTGCTAATTAATTTTCTTTGTTTGTTTGGTTGGTTTGAAAGAGTGTCGGATTAACCGACAAATTACTACGAACTATGAAAACAATTGTGTGATTATGAAAATAGAACTCAATTACTTGATTGAAAACTATGATTTGAAACAAGGTTCACACCCGGTTTGATGATCGCAAGACCTAGGGTTCCTACACTTTTTAGATTTAATTTAGTTGCAATTGATTATCAACGGGTTTAGTGTTAAGAGGCTTAGGTACCGATAGCTATCAATGTCACATTGAACGGACAAAAATGCACTTCGTTACGTAGAACATGTAAACCCTAGTTTATATTAAAGCATAATTGCATGATCCCATTTCACAAAGTCAAATTTAATGATTCACTCGAAAATTTATGAATTCAAAACAAAGGCAAAACAATTAACATAGACTTCAAATAATTCAAACAACTAGTCACAAATTAAAATCATAAACAAATGTCAAAACCCTAGAATGTTACAAAAAATCTACACCAGGGTGAAATCTGAGAGGATTAGCCGCTCATGATCAATAAAACTTGAACACCGGATGATGAATGCGAAGAACGAGGCATAATCTTGATCTTGGGCTGAATGTTAGAGGCTATTAGGGTTTGGGTTTGGATGGTGGTGTAATGATTTGGAGATGATGAGGATGGTCATGGTATGGATGGATGGATGAGTATGGAAATGATGCTTGGTGTGGATGAAGGTCCATGATGATGATGGATTGGATGGTAAAGGAGAGGTGTTTTCAAAAGTGTTTAGGGTCCAAGTATAAGATGATACCTTCAATTCACTTTCAAAACACAATAAAATCCCAAAACTCTCGGTCAACTCTGGTCAAACGAAGCCAAAATTTCGATAGTTTCCGACGCCGCGTCGGCGATGCAGGCTTTGCGCATTGGCGACGCGACAAGTTTGTCCGACCTAATTTTTGCTGCCTACTGGCTTTCTCGACGCGGTGCATCGCCAATGCACCTTTCCTGCGTCGTCTATGCGAATATCCGTTGTGATGCCCGTTTCCTCGTTTTGCGTGCCCGATTAGTCCTAGATGCATGTCGATGTTCCGAAAAATTCCAAATTGCTCCTTAAATTCCAAGAGACATGCGAAACACAAATCACATCAAAGCATATCATTCGAAACTCAAATTTGCATAAAAACACAAATTTAAATACGTAAAACACCGAACTTTCGACCACGTATCAATGGATCCAAAGTCCACATATGATTTTCGATAAATGTGTTATACATTCCTCGACCATGGCTGCTTGAAGCCACCGTGGATGTTGGTTGGCAACAATAAAGGTAGTAGGTTCAATGATGAGAGGTGTGGAAGGAGAAGGCTTGTTAGTAGACGGGCTGTAAAGATCCTGGGGTTTAGGATTAGGTTGATGATTGGGAGGACGCTGGCGAGGGGGGCAAGGAATGTTGTAGAATTGTTGGAAGAGGAAGCATATGAGGTAGTTGTAGGAGAGGATGGGGGAGTAAGGGTTAATATGGACGTTGGAGGTGTGTTTGGTTCAGTGGAAGGTTGTGGGTTACCAGGCAATGTATCAAAAGAAAAAGTGGAGTCGGAAAAGGACGTGTAAAGATTGGAATTTAGAGATGAAGGAGGAATGGTAATAGATGAGATTGTTTGTTGGAATAGGAAATTAATTGTGTTCAAGAAATCGAACATGTCGAGCAATGTAGATTCAATCATTTGTTTGATCGAAATAAAATTTTTGGACATACAAAAGTTGCTTAATATTAGATATGTTAAATGATTTCTTTGAGGAATGAATTTTTGATGAATCGATATGGAGAACAGGAAGATTGTTACCATTACCAACATGAATGATATCATTAGCATGATATGCCTCAAAATGGTCCAGACTTGCCAAATTTGGTGTGACATAATTGATGACTCCGGTGTTAGGATGCTACATGTTGTATCCACAGGACTTGCTTGGGGTTGCACATCGAAATAATTGGCATTTAGACGGTTGTGGAAAGTAGACGAATCACGGTGAGGACATTATGAATGGAGATGTCTGATTCCACATATGTTGAAGAACCATAAACAATGTTCTATGCATAGGCCTAAGAAAATTGACTGCAACCATGACCACGACCTTGTTGTTGTTGTTGTTGTTACCACCATGGTAAGATCCTCGTTCATCTCTAGTGTAGCCACCTATATTATTGGGGATTCGAGAATTGTAGAAGGCCTAACGAGGTGGCCGGAGCTACAACATTAACATTTGGCATGAGTTGATAGCCATATTGAGAAGCCATTTGTTGGAGATTCCAGAGCTGCCGAGGAGATTGAGTAGGGCGGTGGAGGTAACAAAGGCAACAACATTAGTAGATTGTGGGGGATTTCTAACCATGTTATCATGATTTGTGAGCAGACTAAATAGCTCATTGAATACCAAAGGAGTTGGACGAGCCAAGACCTTTGTTTTAGGGCCATTGTATTCATTGCACAAGCCAAATATCACGTGCATGACTAAATCTTTGTCTTTTACTGGTTCACCTATGTTGGGAAGAGCTGATGCAATCTCTTGTGCACGAATGAGATAAGCAAGTGGTGTCCATTCCATTTCTTTGTAGCTTAAGAAGTTATGCCTTTAGCGTATATTCCCTAGAGGCAGCATGTGGAACATAGACTCGAGCAATGGAGTCTCATAGTTCTCCAGTAGTAGATCCTTGAACATAGGTAACGATGCTTCAAAAACTGTTTAGATTCATATGAACATGTGCATCATTTGCAATCCGGGGCTGAAAATTGAGATTGGTTGTGACCGCATATAAGGATTCAGATGTTATGGTAACAATAGGATCTGGGCAAGTAAATAGAACCATCAATATAGCTAAATAAATTGTGTGTGATCAGAAATGGTTCAGTCATGGTCTTCCGGTAGCCATAGTATATTGGAGAGAGTGTGAAGGTAAACTTATGAGAATTGTGAGATGATTGTTTAGTTACTGTAAGATCGGTGATTGTTGTAATTGTTTAAGGTTGTAAGAAATTGTTAAGTGTCGCAACATTTGTGGGAGTGTCGCAACTTATGAGAGTGTCACAAAGGTCGTGTTTAGAGAGTGTAGCAACTTTTTTATTTTAGAGAGTGTTGCAAACGTTGTGTCCGAAGAGTGTCGCACAGTTTTGTGGAGTGTCGCATTCTTTGTGGAGTGTTGAATGAAATGCCAGTTTTAAGTGTGTGTAATTGTGAATTGTATTTAAATGTTGTAAGAAATGAAGTTACCCGACTATTTATAGAACTCATATTTACACAATACTACTTCTAATATTTACATATTAAATCTCTATCTATACTTACTCTCTTGTTTAACACCAACCATATCAATTAGTGGCCTTAGGCCGCGTTTGATTCGTGGAATTCATGGCATTGATGTCACACCCCGATATTTCCACATACTACCGGTGGGCCCGGTGGGGAGTATCGTGACGTAGTTGATATCATCATAGACAATTAATCACAGTTCAATGCACAGCGGAAGTCTAAAGTAAAATATAATACAAACCGAATAAAAGTAACATAAGTATTACAGACGGAATGTAAAAGGATCCACATGCGGATAAAAAACAAGAAGATATTGTTCAACAGATTTTTAAAATGATAAAGCTTGCAAGACTCTTTATCTATTCACTTAGGAGTAGCCAGCCTATTTCGCTTAGTACCTTCACTTAACCTTTTGGAAAATACGTCAGTTTACACTGGTAAATACAATTAACCGACTCTTTTGAAAAGTGTTTATAAAAATTTATTTAATGCACAAGGCACAAATATCCATTTATAACTTGGGATAATTATTAAAAATAATCTTGTAAAAGAATTATATGTTTGTTATACGTTCAGTAGCCCGGGTTGAATACCGGGTTAAAGGTTAATAGACACACCACATAATATAACCCACGGCGAGTTATTCTCGAACAAGCAGGTATATCATTTTACATAAGCACCGGCAGGTGTATGCCTACACCCCGTGCTTAAGTCGTGGCCATTTCAATGAATGAGCCGAGGATATCCAGGACATGGTCATTAACCCCCCAAAGGCTTAAAACAAACAAAACAGATTAAACGGGTTATCTTAATGATTTAACCTTCGTATGATTAAAAATTCAATACCCGACCAAGCGGTATTTTATATACCGTACCCCAAGCCCGTATAAGGGAAAATAAGTTAAAAGTATTTACCTGAGCAAAATATAAATTTAATCCCAGCCGTAAATCAATCAAGCAAGTACAGGTAGCTTTTACTGGTCCCCTAAATCTAGAATGAAGGTTTTAATAACCTATTAGATTCCTAACGGGTCTTACTTAAGTTTAAACTTAGACCAGTTAGTTTTAGAGAAAGGTATACGGTTCAAAACGCAAGATTAAGCAAAGACCGGATTAGAATGTGATTTGGACCCAACAGGTATGAAGACTTGTTTAATATGGGTAAACCAAACACATTCTGGATTTTGAAGTGAAAATGATAAGGTTTGACCAGTTTCGGTCAATTTATGCAAACTAGTCACATAAACCGTACCGAACACGAAAAATGCATAACGGGTAACCAATGAGTCATATACAGGTTTCACAAGTTAATATACCTTAAATATGTTGTGATATCAGTAGGATAGCTTCCATTATGCCCAAGACGGATTTAAAAATCAATTTTAGCCCCGTAGGGGTATTTTGGTCATTTTAAAGATTTTAAAAGAGATTAAATATTAATCTGAGGTTCTGGTCTAAAATGATCAGTAAAAATATTTATTTCTGAAAGTCATATCAGTAGGGTATTGCATATATGTGAAATTTATCATTCATAACCAAACTATGCACCGTAGGGGCATTTTGGTCATTTCACATGAGCTTTAAAGGTCAAATTTGGAAATCTGAGTTCAAAACTTTTACCTAATGTTAAAATTTAAAAATTTACTTAAAACATCAGTAGGTATTGAGTCTTATGTGCCAAAAAATAGTTTTAACCCATACTATGCGTTTAAAATGCGTAAAAAGTCGGTTTTAAGCGATTTTCAGGTTATATAAGGAAATCTGAGTTTTTGATCAGTTTATAAAGTTCAAAATATTTTATTTATCATATAAAATCAGTAGCAAAAAGTTTGATATCAAATTGTTATGTAAAACTCATTTTATTAGCAAAAAGGGTATAACCGTCAATTGCCGAATCAAAGCAAGAACCCCATGTTATGATCAGTTTAAAATTGAATAAAAATCTTCAAAAATCCCAAAACATTATATTACATCAGTGGGTAAAAAGTTTGGTGTCGAAATTTGGGTTCAAATAGGCTTTATGCCAAAAATGCCGTTTTAATTACTAAAAGCTTTCAAATTACGATATTGAGCATAACTCCTAATTTAGACCGCAAACTGATGTCAAATTTTTAGGACATGTTTATAAATCAGTAACAAAGGTATTTGTCCTCTCACATTTTTAAAAATCTCGTTTTAATATCAAAAGGGCATAATGGTCAACATTTAAGCAATTAACGGAAACATGCAAATGAATCGGATAAATAAGGAACCTTGTAGTATAACCTCAAAGGGTTTTACTAACTTATAATATGGTCCTAAGGGAACCTTAAGGCATATCTAAAACAAGCTAAATCGGGTCAGAACTAAAAGTCAAAGCAAAAGTCTTCTTTTGCGACTTTTGGTTCCGAACCGAGCCTAAACTCGGAATTGTCGGGTTAAACATGCTTAGACATGTTCCTACATTATTTACCAAGTTATTTTAATGTTAAAACATGTTCCATAACTTCTACATTATCAGATATGGATTTATTTGTAAAATAGCTTCCTGTTTACTTTTTAATATTAAGTTTGACCCGACAATTGACCAAGTTATAGTAATAATCAGGGGGTACCCTTTTAAGGACTTATTACCTACATAATTACCAACTCATAGCCACTTTCAATTCAAAAATGGCTGGACCATTAGTGATTAATCACTCAGTCAAAGCTTAATTACGATGGCTTTGACTTTTGGTCATTAGACTAATAAAACTTGAACTAGGAAGGCTAAGAATGCTTACAAAGGCTTTTAGCACGAATTAGGAACTTGAGAAAACTAGCTTGAAGTCAAGAGAGATCTAGGGAGTGACTTGAAAATGATTTTTGTGAATGTGCATTTGAATTAGCAAACAAGAACTCTTATATAGGAATTCAAAACTCACAAGATCAATCCACACAAGTCTACAAATGTTTCCTGATCATCCCAAGTGTCCCCTATGCATGAAATACCATTGGTTCAGTCCCTGAATTCGAAAAACCAGCTTTCTAAGGCGGTGGAACAGGCCATACCCGCAGCTGTCCACATCTGGCTGTTACTAGCACTTCCACACGGCCCGCGTAAGACATAGGGAAGTCTTACGCGGCCCACGTCAACCTTGAAAACCGGGAAAAATGTTTAAAACTTTGCACTTTCAGTCCCTAGTCCATTTTAACTTTGTTTTACTTTCATTTATTTCATTTTGGACCCCCATGGTTAACTTTTAAGGACCTTGGGACATAAACTAACTCCGTTAAGCTCCCGGTTAGTCGTACGATCACCCGAAAAGTCTTGTTTTCTTCACAGCTCCACAAAATTAATATCCGATATTCTTGAGATCAAAATATATAATTGTTACAATGGTTTTGGGCTCATTAAAAGGTCACTCAGAGGTCACTTTCAACATGTTGACGCTTTTAACCCCTATGCTTTATAAGATCCTTATTTTAAACACAAACGACTTCCAGTGTTCGATAAATTATTCGTTAAAGAATACGAATGTCGTGTAAGGTCAATCAGAGGCACAATAATGGCATGTTGACACTTTGGATCCCTTTTATTAACATATTTACATTGTTTGACAATTTTAGTCCCTTGGAAATAATTCCTTACACGTTTAAAGTTCATGACACGTGTCTTTATTATATTGGTCGTGATTTTACGAAGTGTTACATCCTCACCCCCTTAAAAGAAATCTCGACCTCGAGATTTACTGAAATAAATGAGGGTACTTCTGTTTCATTCTGGACTCGACCTCCCATGTGTACTCTGGGCCTCTTCGGGCATCCCATTTAACCTTCATAATCGGCACATGCTTCTTTCGAAGCTTCTTAACCTGTCAATCTTCGATCGACAAAGGTTTTTCAACAAACTTTAAGCTCTCATCAATATGCACATCCTTATGTGACATGGCTAGCGATTCATCTGCTAGACATTTCTTCAAGTAGCAGATGTGAAACACATTATGGATTCCACTGAGCTCTTCAGGCAGGTTTAGCTTGTAAGCTACAATTCCGACACATTCGATAATCTCGAATGGTCCTATGTATCTGGGGCTCAACTTACCCTTCTTACCAAAACGCATTACCCCTTTCCAGGGTGATACCTTAAGTAGAACTTTGTCACCTACCTCAAATTTTAGAGGTTTACGCCTTTTATCTGTGTAGCTTTTCTGCCTATCCCTGGCAGCTTTGAGACGATCACGTATCTGCACAATCTTGTCTGTCGTCTCCATAACTATATCAGGTCCTGTTAGTTGGACATCTCCAACTTCCGCCCAACAAACTAGCGTCCTGCACTTTCTTCCATACAAAGCTTCGAAAGGTGCAGCTTGAATACTCGAATGATAGCTATCATTGTATGAAAATTCAATCAATGGAAGATGATCATCCCAACTTCCACCTAAATCAATAACACAATCCCTTAGCATATCCTCCAGTGTTTAAATTATACGCTCGCTCTGACCATCCGTCTGAGGATGATATGCAGTGCTGAAGTTTAATCGAGTGCCTAGGGATTGCTGAAAGCTTTTCCAAAAATGTGATGTATATCTCGTATCCCTATCAGAGATAATAGACACTGGTACTCCGTGAAGAGATACAATCTCGTCCACGTATAGCTGAGCTAACTTATCTGAGCTGTGTGTTTCCTTAATAGGTAAGATGTAACACCTCGAAAATTTCGGGTTCAATAATAAAACGACACGTGTCATGTCAGACAAAACGCGTTGTAAACCCGGATTTAATAAAGATGTTTGACAGGATTTAAAAGTGTCGTTATGTTAACTTTTGCACCTCTGAACGACCTCGTTATAAATCCCAAGACTCAAATTTTATTAAAAACATCTCATACATGATCCAAATTTCAGTAAATAATGGCATTGAATGATCTATGATTAAAGTGGTGGACTCCTACGAAGAAAAGAATGGTAAACCTTGGTTTTCGGTAATTGTTTTTGGATTCAAAGCAAACTAATGCCAATGGTAGGGTATAGAACTGATATATGAGGTCCCTAACTGTCAAAAATAAGTCCACAAGTCGTATATACCCGTTTGCCCCTTCAAAACGCCAAAGATCAACAATTTTCCGCGTCAGACAAGAGGCTTACGGACCGTAAGCCAGATCCTTTACGGTCCGTAAGCATGTTGCCAGCGACCAGAAACCTTCTGTTGGCTGTTATGCGCGATTGTGACCTATTCCACCGGTTTTTCTCACTTGTAAACGACCCCTAGGCACCTCCTACATACTAGAGACATGTGTATATCAGTTGTGGAGTGTTGTAGACTTTGTTGTCATCAATTCATGGTGCCATGAACACTATATAAACCTCATAAGTTGCAACTCTTTGATCATTCCATTCTAAATCCAAGTCTGATCAATTGAGGAGCTTTCAAGCTGAATACAAGGTCTCTCTAATCATCATTAAACACTTGGTAAGTTGACTAACCTTTCTAAATTAATTATAGCTTAGTATTTTAGCTAAAAGTCAAACCGACGTAACTACGGTTTGACTTCGTAATTAATTAATGATAGCTCAGTCGTATGTCGAATTAAAAGTACCGTTAAGTAGGTAATTATATGGGTATTAAACCCTTATAAGGGCACGTACTGATTCCAGACCTAACTAGGTCGTTTGTCGGGTCAAACGTTGACCGAAAAAGTCAACAGAAATATAAAATATGATTTAATGCACGATTAGCAATACGTGAGGCGTGTAAACTATTTTAAACTTAATATAACCTGGTAATAAGTGTACGGACATGTCTAAACTCGTTCGACTCGACAACTCTCAGTTTTGAACCGGTTCGGAACCGAAAGTCCCGAAACTTTGACTTTCACGTTGACTTCAGTTCTGGCCCGAGTTAGATGGAATTAGAAATTCCTTAATGCTTCATTAGGGTTAGGTTACATGGTAGTATAAGCCTCTGTACTTGTTTCGTTGATTATCCAATTAATATGCAAGTTTCCGTTAATCGCTCATATGTTGACCGTTATGCCCTTATTACCTTAAAACATGAATTATGAAAATGTAAAAGTGTAGGAACCTTAAATACTGATATATAAACTTGTATGCAAAATTTGACATCAGTTTGACTTGTAGATTAAGAGTTATGCTCATTAGCGTAATTACGGTGCTTTATGTTAATAAAATGGCGTAATTAGCGTATAGCCTAATTAAACATAATTTTTGGTATCAAACGAATTACCCACTGATGTAATATATTATTTTGGGAATTTTAAAGATTTTTAATTAATTTTAGGCTGAGCATAACTCATAGTCGTAGGCTTAATTCGGTAGTTGTCGGTTTTGCCCTTACGGGCCATAAAATGAGTTTTACACATCTAAACGACTCCAAACCTTTTGCTACTGATTAGTTATGATAAATAAATTATTTTAAGCCTTCTGGAAATACAAAAATGTCAGATTTAAGTATCGAACCCGGTAATGGCCTTTAATCGCCTTAATTAGCGTTTTTAACGCATAATATGTTTTCAAATCATATTGGACATACCCGGGTTGATACCTACTGATATAAGAGGAAAATTATGATATTTTAACAGTAAGCAAAGGTTGATAAACTCAGACTTCAGTTTTGAGCTTTTCGGCTTATGTGAAATTACCAAAATACCCCTACGGGGCCTAGTTTGGTTAAAAATGATACGTTTCACATACATGCTATAGCCTACTGTTAAAACTCATCAAATTGAGTATGTTTGCTGTTTACATCAGACCTTTAACTCAGTTAGACATTTAAACTCTTTTACAAACTTTAAAATGACCAAACTACCCCTACGGGGCATAGTTTGTGTTTAAATTAGTTTCGGGCATAACGAAAGACACCTTACTGATGTCACAACATATTTGAGACATAATTAACTTAGGAAACCTGTATATAGCTCTCATGACTACCTGTCACGCTTATTACGCGTACGGTTCGGTTTATGTAACAAGTTTACATAAACTAGCCGAAACGGGTCAAACCTTAACGGTTTTATCTCAAAATCCAGAATGTGAATAATAAACCCATATTAAACAAGTCTCCAAACTTGTCGGGTCTGAATCACATTCTATCTGGTCTTCGCTTAATCGTGCGTACGAACCGTATCTTGAAACTAGCCGGTCTAAGCTTAAGCTTAATAAAAGTCCCGTTAGAATTCTAATAGGTTATATTAAACCTTCGTTCCAGATTAGGAGAAACAGTAAAAGCTACGTGCATTCTGCTTATTGTGATTTATACTTGCATCAGGTAAATACTTTTAACTTATTTTCCCTATACGGGCTTGGGTTACGGTACATAGCGTACCGCTTGATCGGGCATCAAATCTCCACGCTTAGTGGGTAGTTGAATAATTTGATCGGCTCGTTTAAACAGTCTTGCTTACTTTACAGCCTTTGGGGGGTTAATGACCATGTCCCGGATATCCTTGGCATCATCTTACGAGATGGCCGCGACTTGAGCACGGGGTGTAGGCGTACACCCGTGTATAACTCATTATTGTGGTGTGTCCATTGATCTTTAACCTGGATACGTTCCGGGCTACTGAACGCATAAGTAACATGTAATTCGTTCATAAGATTATAATATTAACTAATTCTCCCAAGTTAAATAAAATGATTTATGCCACGTGCATCCAAACCAATTTTCAATCATTTTCCAAAATGAGTCAGTTGAATGTATTTACCAGTGTAAACTGACGTATTTTCCCAAAAAGACTGAATGCAGGTACTAAACGAAATTGCCTGGATTGTCTCCTAAGCATCAATAAAAGTCTCGCAAGCTTAGGATGCCAGAAGTCTGTTGAACCATTAAATGTTTTTAATTCGATCCTACTGTGGATAAACACCGGATATTGTGACTTTGATTACAATAAATAAATTCGGTTGTATCTTATTTTAATTTGCTTCCGCTGTGCATTATTATATTGTGTGGTTTGACTATTACGTTGCCAACCACGTCACAATACTCCCCCACCGGGCCCACCGGTGACACGTGGAAATCGGGGTGTGACATAAGAAGTGGGCTGACTTGGTCAATCTGTCGACTATAACCCAAATAGTATCATTTCCTCGCTTTGTCTTTGGTAACTTAGTGATGAAATCCATAGTTACCATTTCCCACTTCCAGGTGGGAAGTTCAGGCTGTTGCAGCAAACCTGACGGCTTCTGGTGTTCGGCTTTAACTTGCGCGCACGTCAAACATTTGGCCACATAAGTGGCTATAGATTTCTTCAAACCTATCCACCAATAATTTGCCTTTAAATCCTGGTACATCTTATCACAGCCAGGATGAACATAATACTTGGAGCTATGGGCTTCTTGAAGAATCACATCCCTAAGTCCTCCATAAATTGGAACCCATATTCGTCCATTCAATCTTAGGATCCCATCCTTGCCATACGATAACTGTTCAGCAGTTATGCCCAACTTTTCATTCGGATAGTTAGCTTCTAGTACAACTTCCTTCTGAGCGGCTAGCAATCTTTCATTAAAGCTGTTCTACAATTCAATGCTCTTGGCATTGATTCTAATGGGCTTAACTCTTTCTTTCCTGCTCAAGGCATCGACGACTACATTCGCCTTGCCTGGATGATATCGGATTTCACAATCATAATCGTTCAGTGTCTCCATCCATCGACGCTGCCTCATGTTCAGGTCCTTCTGGTTGAACAGATGTTGAAGGCTCTTATGATCAGAATAGATCACACACTTAGTCCCATATAGGTAATGCCTCCAAAGCTTTAGTGCAAATACAACGGCACCCAACTCCAAATCATGGGTGGTGTAATTCTTCTCGTGCACTTTTAATTATCGGGATGCATATGCAATAACTTTGCCCTTCTGCATAAGTACACATCCCATGCATGTGTGCGATGCGTCGCAATAGACCACAAATTCTTCAATACCTTCTGGCAATGTCAACACAGGTGCGTTGCTTAACTTTTGTTTAAGAATATCAAAGGATTCTTGTTGCTTAGGACCCCAATCAAACTTGATATTCTTACGAGTTAATGAAGTTAGGGGTGCTGCAATCCTTGAAAAATTTTCAATAAAACGCCTATAATATCCTGCCAGACCCAAGAAGCTACGAATCTTTGTGGGCGTCTTCGTCTCTTGCCAATTCATGATAGCTTCAATCTTAGCGGGATCCACCTGGATACCACGCTCGCTAACCATATGTCTAAGAAATTGGACTTCTCGAAGCCAAAACTCGCATTTTGAAAACTTGGCATAGAGTTTCTCTTGCTGAAGATGTTTAAGAATACATCGAAGGTGTTTTTCATGATTAGCCTGGTTCTTCGAATAAATAAGAATGTCATCAATGAAGACGATGACAAACTTATCCAAATAGGGTTTGCAAACGCGATTCATGAGATCCATGAACGTTGCTGGTGCATTAGTGAGTCCAAAAGGCATCACCAAGAACTCGTAGTGACCATAACGAGTTCCGAATGCGGTCTTATGCACATCTTCATCTCTGACATTCAGCTGATGGTAACCTGACCTCAAATCAATCTTGGAGAAGTAACTAGCTCCTTGAAGATGATCGAACAGATCGTCGATCCTAGGCAATGGATATCTGTTCTTGATTGTAACCTTGTTTAGCTCGCGATAATCGATGCATAGACGCATCGATCCATCCTTTTTCTTCACAAACAGAATCGACGCTCCCCAAGGAGATAAGCTAGGTCTAATAAATCCCTTTGCCAACAAATCATCCAACTGAGTTCTTAACTCTTTCATCTCAGTCGGTGCTAGCCTGTAAGGTGCTCTTGCAACTGGTGCTGCTCCAGGAATAATGTCAATCCTAAACTCTACTTGCCTATCTGGAGGTAAACCAGGTAGTTCTTCAGGGAATACATCTGGATATTCAGAAATGATAGGGATGTCTTCGATCTTGGGCTTTAGTTCATCAATAGTCACTTGTGCCATATAAATGACACAATCTTTCTTCATACACCTTGATGCCTTAAGCATAAATAGTTGCTTAGGCAACCCGTACTGAGTATCTCCCTGAATTGTCAACGGCTCACCATAAGGTGTTTTAATAACCACTTGCTTTTTATCACAAACAATCTGGGCTTGGTTATGAGATAACCAATCCATGCCTATCACTATGTTGAATCCAGCTAGTTTCAAAGGAAGCAAAGACAAAGGAAAAGAGTGGTTTCTAATGGATATAAAACATCCATCTAACACGGTTGAAGCAGTTTCTATGGTACCATCGGCCAATTCTACTTCGTACTTTATGCTTAGGGTTTTAACATGTAGATTTAATAACTTACAAAACTTATTATCTACAAATGATTTATCTGCACCCGAATCAAACAATACCCTTGCATAAACATCATTGATAAGAAAAGTACCTGTTATCACGTTGTCGTTTTGAATGGCTTCCTGAGCATTCATTTGAAAGACCCGAGCATTGGTCTTCTTACCTTCTTCAGGTTTCTTTGCATACTTTGGGCAGTTGGACTTGATGTGCCCCTTTTCGTTGCAGTTATAACACGTCGCATCCTTTATCTTCTTGCAATCCAACGTCTTATGCTCACTTGATTTGCAATCCCACAAGCTCTGGGCTGCGATTGGGATTTCGATTCATACCTGCATTGCCCTAGATGGCGCTTCTTACAGGTCTTACACTTGGGTTTTTCACCTGACTGTTGGTTATCCTTCTTGAACCCTGAACTCTTCTTGTTTTCAGAGTTCCCTTTATTCTTTTTATCAGAACGGTGTGATCTCCCTTCCACACGTTTCCTTTTCCCCTCATCAGAATTTCTAAGCGATCTCTGCCTGACCGCATCAAGAGTAAGGGATAAAGACAGATCAGCCACTGACCTAAAGGTAGTAGGTCTTGATGCTTTCACACTTGCCTTAATTTCCGGGGCTAAACCTCCAATAAATCCAGTTATACGTTTAGGTTCTGGTGTGACCAAATATGGAACCAATCGTGACATAGTGTTGAAGCTCGTGAGATACGCTTGGCAGTCCAAGTTCTTCATAACCAATGTTAGGAAGTCAGTCTCAATTTTCTCAACTTCATGTTGAGGACATAAATTCTCTTTGATTAAAGCAACAAACTGATCCCATGTCAGATTATACAACGGGATATTCCCAGTAGCTTGGATCAATGACCTCCACCAAGCTAGAGCTTCTCCTTTAAACGATTGTGACACAAACTTCACAATATCCTGTTCTGCACAACAACTAATATCAACCACAGTGTCCATCTCGTCGAGCCACGTCATACAATCGATGGCTCCTTTCTCCCCTGTGAAATCCCTGGGCTTGCAGGAGACAAAATACTTATAAGAACATCCCTTAACACGTGGCTCTTGATTGAGCACTACTTTCTTAGATGGAACACTCCTCTGATTCGTTGAGTGATGAGAATCACTCTTGCGAGCTGTATGAGTCTTGGAGGGTGGTTTTGAATGTGGTACAGACTGAGTTCTAACGCGAGTTCCACTCAATTCATTAAATTGTCTGTCAAGAGCTCGTGTAACGACATTATCTATTAATGCCTGCAATTCCGCGCCCGCTACATTAACTCTGGAAGTGTCATGATTCTCCCTCGGGTGACTGTTGACTTCATCTGACCCAGCCATGTAGCTTGATTGCTACATAAAATATTGACAAGATTTATTCAGAAGTCTTATTATGGAATTGTCTTTTATGGCAATTCATTAACCATGGTAACCATAAACCATATTGGTTAATTTAATTTATCTAAATTTTTATTATATTTTATCCTAGTTATAAACTAGTAAGGATAATAGGGTGGCATACAGAAGGCCTAGTCACAAGGACAATTTTCATTCTTAAGACATGATCTTATAGAATCAAGGCATTTAGGTTTGAATGTAGTTCATTACCTTTCTTGACAAGGAGTCATAGACTACAACTGTCTTTTGTCTTATATGACAATGAATATGGCCCGTAGGCATTACATCACTAATGGATGTTTAAAGTAAAAATAAGGTAAGGAATTGGAAGAATCCAATATAAAGATGACTTATGTGAGTTTATCGAATCACATTTGTCAGGAGTGTTAACATGTTTTCAGATGTTAACAAGGATTTGAATCTTAAAAAGGAACTACCATCACAGTCCTGTCTTAAAATGACACAGGGACTAGGTTTTACCTTTAAGATTTTCATTCAATATTTATTGGCAGATTTAAATAAAAGGAATGATATGTTTTTCTTTAATTTATTTCACATATTATATTTATAGATATAATGACAATCGAAATTTTAAATTCAACACATTCCATAAATAAATAAAGAAGATTACATAGATGCCCTAAACGAGACTTTTACATAAATAACTTGCCCACGCAGGGGCTAAAATGAAAATACAAGTCCTCGCAGGGACTGAATACATAAATAGATGTCCACGCAGGGACTTGATTGAAAATAAAGAAATTACATCATAAATAAATAAGGAATTCTTCAAAAATCCCTTTTCTTCTTTCCCTTGATCAGATTCGCCAGACCCTTGAGAAATCCCCGGTGGCTCCTACGCTCTTCTTGAACCTCCCGTTCCACCTGGCTCAACCTCTGAAGAATCTCCTGTTGTTGCGGTGGCGGGATCAGCGGCTGTTGCTGCGGAGGTTGAGCAGGTGGCGAGTATTGGTACCCATATGCTTGGTACCCAGTTTGATATGAAGCTGCATAGGGCCTTTCAGGGTGAAGAGCATTGTAGTTTGCTGCCACAAGATACGGGTCAATATCGGGGGTATTGTAGTAGTTATACCCCGAGTAGGCTGTCTGCTCAAAAGGGTTATATGCCGCTGCACCGGCGTATGAAGGTATTGGGTTATCAAAACCCACATGTGGTGGTGTTGGTGCGACTGGCACAGAGTCCATCTCAGAGACGGGGTTTGAAGGCCCACCCATCTGCGGGTCTTCATATAGTGGCGGGTAGTGGCTGCCACTTGAGTGTTGAGGGGTGCTGAAGTGGAATCCCCCTCGCACGGACATCGGTGCTCCTAATCTTCTCCACCTTGGTGGCTCCGGAGGCGGTTGCTGTTCTGGCGGCGACGGTGGCGGTGGCGTAACCGCCTGGAATCGTGAATCCTCGGAGGGATCCTGCTGCTGCTGAGATGGGTTGAAAGAGGGAGTAAACTCCCAAGGGTATGAAGCAAACCTTGCTTCATAGCTGTCTGGACCCCGATAAGGTGATCCATGAAAAGATGACCCATCTGAAATCTTGATGGGATGAGTGGGTGTCCCAGATGGTGGTTCGGCAGGATGCGGATCTTCGTCCATATCCATGTCTTGATCACCGGAAAAATGATCTTCTGGTCCCAATGGGTTAAACCCACTGGTTCTTGCACCTGATTCACCGGATTGAATCGACTTTGAAAATACGGGGTCGGGTCTTGAAATGCGCGATGTGATCCCGATTGCTGCAGTGGTAGGTAGGAATGGTGTGAATCATTGGGCTCGTTCTCCGATTGCGGCCCAAAGGAATGATGGTAAGAGGGTGATGAACTAAGCGAGACAGATCGCCTCGCGGGCTCCAAATACGTCCTCCAGTCTTCTTGAGGACTAGTGCTCATGGTTGCTGACTGAGTTTGCCGGTGAATGGCCCCTTGCCTCGTCCTCCTCTTCGGAATCTTGGCGGCATTTTTGTTGATCCTGTCAAAACAAACAATAGAAACAACAAAGGAAAACAATAAAGGACAAAATAAAATAAATTAGGAATAGTCCTAAGTTCTTTGCCTAGACTCGAAAGTCAAGGAATGTGCAAACTGTGTCACTGAGATTAAACACAAAAAGGCTAGTGTTTAATTCATTCAATGTTGGCTCTGATACCAACCTGTCACACCCCGATATTTCCACGTATTACCGGTGGGCCCGGTGGGAGTATCGTGATGTAGTTGATATCATCATAGACAATTAATCACAGTTCAATGCACAGCGGAAGTCTAAAGTAAAATATAATAAAAACCGAATAAAAGTAACATAAGTATTACAGACGGAATGTAAAAGGATCCACAGGCGAATCAAAAACAAGAAGATATTGTTCAACAGATTTTTAAAATGATAAAGCTTGCAAGACTCATTATCTATTCACTCAGGAGTAGCCAACCTATTTCGCTTAGTACCTGCACTTAACCTTTTGGAAAATACGTCAGTTTACACTAGTAAATACAATTAACCGACTCTTTTGAAAAGTGTTTATAAAAATTGATTTAATGCACAAGGCACAAATATCCATTTATAACTTGGGATAATTATTAAAAATAATCTTGTAAAAGAATTATATGTTTGTTATACGTTCAGTAGCCCGGGTTGAATGCCGGATTAAAGGTTAATAGAGACACCACATAATATAACCCACGACGAGTTATTCTCGAACAAGCAGGTATATCATTTTACATACGCACCGGCAGGTGTATGCCTACACCCCGTGCTTAAGTCGTGGTCATTTCAATGAATGAGCCGAGGATATCCAGGACATGGTCATTAACCCCTCAAAGGCTTAAAACAAACAAAACATATTAAACGGGTTATCTCAATGATTTAACCTTCATACGATTAAAACTTCAATACCCGACCAAGCGGTATTTTATATACCGTACCCCAAGCCCGTATAAGGAAAAATAAGTTAAAAGTATTTACCTGAGCAAAATATAAATTTAATCCCAGCCGTAAATCATTCAAGCAAGTACAGGTAGCTTTTACTGGTCCCCTAAATCTGGAATGAAGGTTTTAATAACCTATTAGATTCCTAATGGCTCTTACTTAAGTTTATCATTCATAACCAAACTATGCACCGTAGGGGCATTTTGGTCATTTCACATGAGCTTTAAAGGTCAAATTTGGAAATCTGAGTTCAAAACTTTTACCTACTGTTAAAGTATAAAAATTTACTTAAAACATCAGTAGGTATTGAGTCTTATGTGGCAAAAATAGTTTTAACCCATACTATGCGTTTAAAATGCGTAAAAAGTCGGGTTTAAGCGATTTTCAGGTTATATAAGGAAATCTGAGTTTTTGATCAGTTTATAAAGTTCAAAATATTTTATTTATAAAAAAACCAGTAGCAAAAAGTTTGATATCAAAATGTTATGTAAAACTCATTTTATTAGCAAAAAGGGTATAACCGTCAATTGCCGAATCAAAGCAAGAACCCCATGTTATGATCAGTTTAAAATTGAATAAAAATCTTCAAAAATCCCAAAATATTATATTAAATCAGTGGGTAAAAAGTTTGGTGTCGAAATTTGGGTTTAAATAGGCTTTATGCCAAAAATGTTGTTTTAATTACTAAAAGCTTTCAAATTACGATATTGAGCATAACTCCTAATTTAGACCTCAAACTGATGTCAAATTTTTAGGACATGTTTATAAATCAGTAACAAAGGTTTTTGTCCTCTCACATTTTTAAAAATCTCATTTTAATATCAAAAGGGCATAATGGTTAACATTTAAGCAATTAACGGAAACATGCAAATGAATCGGATAAATAAGGAACCATGTAGTATAACCTCAGAGGGTTTTATAACTTATAATATGGTCCTAAGGGAACCTTAAGGCATATCTAATACAAGCTAAATCGGGTCAGAACTGAAAGTCAAAGTAAAAGTCTTCTTTTGCGACTTTTGGTTCCGAACCGAGCCTAAACTCGGAATTGTCGGGTTGAACATGCCTAGACATGTTCCTACATTATTTACCAAGTTATTTTAATGTTAAAACATGTTCTATAACTTCTACATTATCTGATATGGATTTATTTGTAAAATAGCTTCCTGTTGACTTTTTAATATTAAGTTTGACCCGACAATTGACCAAGTTAGAGTGATAATCAGGGGGTGCCCTTTTAAGGACTTATTACCCACATAATTACCAACTCATAGACACTTTGAATTCGAAAAATGGCTGGACCATTAGTGTTTAATCACTAAGTCAAAGCTTAATTACGACGGCTTTGACTTTTGGTCATTAGACTAATAAAACTTGAACTAGGAAGGCTAAGAATGCTTACAAAGGCTCTTAGCACGAATTAGGAACTTGAGAAAACTAGCTTGAAGTCCAGAGAGCTCCAGGGAGTGAGTTGAGAATGATTTTTGTGAATGTGCATGTGAACTAGCAAACAAGAACTCTTATATAGGAATTCAAAACTCAAAAGATCAATCCACACAAGTATACAAATGTTTCCTGATCATCCTAGGTGTCCCCTATGCATGAAATACCATTGCTTCAGTCCCTGAATTCGAAAACCAGCTTTCTAAGGTGGTGGAACAGGCTATACCCGCAGCTGTCCACATCTGGCTGTTACTGGCACTTCCACGCGGCCCGCGTAAGACATAGGGAAGTCTTACGCGGCCCGCGTCAACCTTCAAAACCGGGAAAAATGTTTAAAACTTTGCACTTTCAGTCCCTGGTCCATTGTAACTTTGTTTTACTTTCATTTATTGCATTTTGGACACCTTGGGTCATAAACTAACTCCGTTAAGCTCCCGGTTAGTCGTACGATCCCCCAAAAAGTCTTGTTTTCTTCACAGCTCCACAAAATTAATATCCGATATTCTTGAGATCAAAATATATAATTGTTACAATGTTTTTGGGCTCGTTAAAAGGTCACTCAGAGGTTACTTTCAACATGTTGATGCTTTTAACCCCTATGCTTTATAAGATCCTTATTTTAAACACAAACGACTTCCAGTGTTCGATAAATTATTCGTTAAAGAATACGAATGTCGTGTAAGGTCAATCAGAGGCACAAGAATGGCATGTTGACACTTTGGATCCCTTTTATCAACATATTTACACTGTTTGACAATTTTAGTCCCTTGGAAATAATTCCTTACACGTTTAAAGTTCATGACACGTGTCTTTATTATATTGGTCGTGATTTTACAAAGTGTTACAATTGATGTTAGAATTGAAATTAATTATGTCTAAACTATTTTTGGTTTGACGTTGGAATGGAAAGAATCCCATTAAATGAATCCTTCAACCTACTCAAGGAAAGTTAACATTCCAATAAAACTAGTTGATTTTCTGCCCGCACGTTGCGACGGGGACCCAATGTCTGCAAAACGCGTATCAGCAGCAGATACCGAATACCAAAACATAAATAAAAATTACGTGGCAAGGATGGTCTCTCCGTCCTAAAAAAAGCGATTTTAAATAACCTAATATATAATAATAGGACCCACACGTCCTACACGTTGGAAATTCGGTTGTTTTCAATTTAGTTATTACGGTGCTAACACGTTAATATATGGATGAGCTCGGTACCGGTAACGGCACCGAAAGTACCGATCCGGAAAATAATCGAAATTAGGTACCGACACCGAAAATGCTTGGTAAAATACGGTATGGTATTTGAAGGTAAAAATCAATAAATACAAGTATGGTGCTAGACCGGTGTCGAACCGAAAGTAATGATTCTGAAAACACCAAAAGGTGGGTTTCAAATTGGTACCGAAAATGATTTGGTATAGTAAATTTGGTACCGATACGATACCGGCTTAATTACAGGATTTGATACGATTTGCTCATCAATAATCTAAATATCCAAGTTAATTTTACATGCTACAATTCATTCATTACAGAAAAAAGACAAAAAAGAAAGCAAAATAAGTTGTTGTGTATATAAAACCTCATTCAAACGAAATACAGTTTACTTACTGTGTGTTTGAAACGTAATCTAAAAGGTGCAATTACTTGCATTGCTACGTCGCTACAAGATTTGATGTGCTCGGTACCAACCGGTACCGAAAATACCGTTACCGAAATCCCCAAATGTGTGTACCGGTACCGAATATACCTGGTATGGTGCGGTTCGGTACTGGTACAACACCGGTATTTGAGGGTAAAAATCGATTAATACCGGTGCCGAACCGGTACCGAAAATACACACGATTTGGTAAAAGCGGGTACCAGTACCGGTACTCGATACTATTTCTTCATTCCTTAGTGATTAGTGCTGTTACTATTTATTTACTTCTAAATTTAATATATAGGTAATTTGAAGGTAAAAATCGATGAATACCAGTGCCGAACCGGTATCGAAAATACATCCGATTTGGTAAAAGCGGGTACCAGTACCGGTACCCGATACTATTTCTTCATTCCTTAGTGATTAGTGATGTTACTGTTCATTTACTTCTAAATTTAATATATAGGTAATAGGTAATGATTAACAAATGACAATAGTGTCCCTTAAAAACAAACTAATTTAATTTTTTCTCTTATTCAAAACTAAATCTATCAAGCTATCACTATCGAATGATTTTTTTAACTACATCACTATCGAACGATTTTTTTTTACTACAATCGAATGAAATTGTTAATCAAAATAGAGTTAATTACTGTTTTCGTCCCTGTGGTTTGTCAAAAATCACTATTTCAGTCCATTAGTTTAAAAATTGTGATTTCAGCCCCTGTGGTTTCACTTTCGTAACCATTTCAGTCCCTATGATTTCACTTCCGTAACCATTTCAATCCATTTATTCTGTAAGTACAGGGACTGAAATGGTTACTAGGTGGACTGAAATGGTTACAAAAGTGAAACCACACGGACTGAAATCGCAAGTTTTAAACTAATGGACTGAAATAGTGATTTTTGACAAACCACATGGACGAAAACAGTAATTAACTCATCAAAATAATTCTTTTGTCAAGTTCCATTTATTTTTGGGTGTACCTATTGGCACACCAATGTGCCTATTGGCACACCAAACCCTAATAAAATCAGGGTTTACCTACGCTGCGTATAGGGGTAAATCCTATATGCTGCGTATGGACCTATACGCAGCGTAGGTAAACCATGGATCTCAGTTGATGCGTGTGAAGTGTCGTTATTTTTTAATATATTTATTAAGCCCTTTTTAACACTTTTTAGTCAAGTTTTAAATTTATAAAACACGATATTTACTAACACTAAACACACATATGGGCAAGTGCACCCATCGTGAGCGTAGTATAGTGTTGGCAAGATACCGAGGTCGTCCAAGGACACAAGAGCTTTTAGTACCGGTTTATCCTCAACGTCTAATCAAATCAAAAGTTTAGAAAAATGTTTTAAGAAAATAAAAATTAACTAAAATGCTGAAAAATAAAAATAAAAGAAAAACATATAGACAAGATGAATCACTTGGCTCCGACTCGTGTTTAGTGCAACCTTTGATTATTTCCGCACTTTTGCACTATTTAAGAGATTATCTTAGTTATTGTAGCAGGCCCCTCTTTTGGAGGTGACGTTACCCTCAACCCAGTAGTTTGAGTCAGCAAGGATACAATCCTAAAGGGTCGGATTATTGAAAGATAATTAATTAAGTTATTAATGCAAATTATGGTAGGCCCCTCTTTTGAAGGTGACGTTACCCTCGACTAAGTAGTCTGAGTCAGCAAGGATACAGTCCTAAATAGCCGGGTTATAGTATTAATAGTAGTTTAACTTATGAGGGGATCAAAGAGTTTGGACCCTCGCCATCCAATACCGTTAAGTATTGAAGGAGGTCCTACTAAATTTGACCCAGGTCCTTTGCAGGATCTCTAAACGCTGAACAACGGCAAGACTCTTACCAAACCATTCCCTTAACCCCTGACCAGGTAGCCAACATACCTCTATATAGACCGTGGAGATATGAATGGTGAAAATCTTTTATTTTATATAGACAGTAAAATAATGCCAAGACACCACGGACAAATGATAAGGAAGAATCACCTTCAACATAAGAAACTAGTTATTAAAGTCATTAATACATAACCAATTAAAAAGTGCGAAAAGATTAAAAATAAAAAGTATTACACTAGACACTTTGTCTTCACCAAGTGATGTAAGAGACTTAGGCAAACATGGCCTTGATTGTCAAGAACTCTTACGATCAATCTTGGATCCCGAGACGACTCACACACTCTATGATGGACAATGGATGATGGTGGTGGATGATGGTGCTATGGTGGTGGTGGGTGGTGGGTGAAGTGTGAGAGAGGTGGTGTGCCAAGGGATGGTTTAAGCTTGAGCCAAGCACTCCTATTTATAGGCTGAACAGAAGCTTCAGCACGGCCCCGTGTCCAGTGGGCACGGCCCCGTGTCCACGTCCTTCTCTTTCTTCATTAATTGCTCTTGTCTTTATTAGTTGACCACGCCCCCGTGTCCGCTGAGCACGACCCCGTGTGTAGAAGTATATCTGTACTATGAAGATTTGCCTGGATTCTGCGAATCTTATAGTTGACCACGACCCCGTGGTGAGCAATAGAAGCTTCTACTACTTTGTCTTTTCTGCTGACACTTGGGCACGCCCCCGTGCTGGCTGAGCACGGGGCGTGTTCAGTCATCTGTCTTCTTGTTTTGCTTGGGAAGATGCTGTCGTGGGGTCGGGCATGTCACGTTTGTTCCTTTTCTTGTATTTATGTTAGATTTTGCTGTCTTTTTGCTTCTTTTGTTAATTTGAGCTCATTTAATCCTGAAAATACAAAAGGAAGATAAAAGCATACTTTTTCCAACATTAGTACTAAAAAAGGGTTAGTTTTATGCCACAATTGATGTAATTTATATGTTGCATTTTGCACACATCAAATACCCCCACACTTGAATCTTTGCTTGTCCTCAAGCAATACTCTTTATAATGTGGCTTTACACTCCCAAATGGAATGGGTAGAAGAGAAGATTTTTGGGCTTGTCATAGAGTGTCGGGATTTCCAAGATTCTTTATTAAGTTTTATTTTTATTTATTTACAATCCTATTCGTCATGATTTATTTAAAACTTTTCATAAGATAAATTACTTATTAGGGCATAACATGCCTTTTTAAAATTCTATTTATATACAAGTTCACATACCTCACGGGGGATCACTCAACACTCGGCCGAAAATGTATTTTAGTGGATCACTCGAGAGCGGCATGGAACTTATTCCTACCATAAGCTTGCCAAGCAATCAATCCTCCTCCTTTTTAACTATATACCTTTGTAAATATCAAGAGGACTTTTTGGTTGAAGGGTTAGGCTTGGGTTAAAGGTAGGTGGTTGCGTTAGTGGTTAGTAGAAAGGGCGAAAAAGCGTAAAAAACATCGGTTTTCGTAAGACTTTCTATTTTTCAACTTTTTATTTTGATGAAGCTATTATTCAAACAAAGTTATTTTTGATGAACTTGCTTGTTTATTTGTTTTTGCTTCATCATCAACACAGGTTTTTTTTTTTTTGAAAAGTCATACGAAGAACCGAGCTAGTTACTAAAACAAGGGGTTAAAAATGAAAAAGGTTTTAGTGGGTGAAAGGGTGTTTGGTTTGGGTTATGAAATGAAAAGGTTTAGGCTCAAAGGGGCTAACTAGGGGGATTTTGGGTAGGTGGTAAAAAAAAGAAAAATAATGGTGTAGAAATAAAAAGGGTTAGTCCTAATGCCTCCATCATTTACTTACTCGGGTTTAAGTTGGTAAGGACCGGGAATGTATCGTCATGGCAAGTTCTAGAGTCGTAAGAACCAAGCGGCTATTCACACAAGAAACGAAAAATGAGCATTTAATTTAAAGATATATATTTGTATGCTCAATAAAGGCTCAAAACTCACTTTTGTGGGAATGGGTTTTTATGTGATCAAGTATATATAATCAAATTTTAACTAAGTTTGTTATGCCTTTTCATAATTTTCTTATGTTGGTTCTTTTTTTATCACGACGCTATCGGTTGTAAATTTGTAAAAATATAACCTTTTTAGAACTTTGAAATTCCCAAGTTAAACCTAGACAAGTAAAAAAAAATGAAAATTTTTGAAAAAAATTGGGGTGATTAGCGGTTCCAATAGAGTTTTGTGTAAGGCTTGTATTTAGGACTTGCAAGATTCAAGGTTTTAGCATCCCCCCCCCCCCCCCACACTTAAATTACACATTGTCCTCAATGTGTCCCAAAAATAAGTTTTTAGGTTGATTGAATGTGTAAAAAGGGTGAAAAAGCAAAAAAAAAAAATGTGTTACTGGGCACTGGACACGACCCCGTGTTGTCCGGGCACGGCCCCGTGTTCAAGTGACAGTAACAAAATTAAATCAAGAGAAACAGAAGCCTGGACACGGGGGCGTGTTGGGTGAACACGACCCGTGTCCAGTTACCAGAACTGGGTCTTTTCTGCAGACTGTGCAGCACGGGGCCGTGTTGGGTGGACACGGCCCGTGCCGAGCTTACTGTTAATGAAGAAAATCGTCGGATGGCCCTGTTTTCCTGCATGGGATGCTGGTTCAAGTTTCCCTCGTTTCCTTTGCCATCTCAAATGTGTTTTATTCATTTCAACACCATCCAAACACCAAATTAACTAAAACCATCATTCATTAAGTCATAGAGAGAATTACATAATAGTCCTAAAAAAATGAAAAATAAAGCAGAAAATAAAAGTTAAAAATCCTAAATTAGATAGGTCAAGTGATACGTAAAATCATTCCTAGGAGCTCTACTTCTACAATAAGAACCAAAATTCCGGAAATAGTTTTCCGGTTTCTAAAAGTCTTGTAGAACTCCAAGCCGAGCGGTGTCCCTTAGATGTTGCTAGAGCCATTCTTCTATCTCCCTCGGGAGAAGGGAGGCGGCTTCATGTTCCTCGACATCTTGTGGAGGGGAAGCGACACCGATCGGAACCCCTTGTAGTATGTCTCGAGGGGGCTCCGGATGTAAGGCGTACCATTCGGCCGGAATGATGACTTCCGGTACCACATTCCATGCCCTTTGTGTGATAATCGGCACCAAAGGAGGAGAGGCGAGAATGTTCAACCTTTGGTGCAAAAGGTTGACTTCCCGGAGACATCCTTCTAGTCCCATCGTTAGATGATTAATATGGTCGACCAATGCTTCTTCCACCCTCGTTATCTCATCAATGGCTTCTCTTAGGGCGTAAACATAGTTTACAAGAGAATCCTCAACCGTTGATGATCTTCTCCACTGCCGGCTGTTCCTGGAATGTGACGAGGAGTTTCCGCTCGTTCTGCTTGCCATTCTGAGAAAACAAACCGAAAAGAGTTCAATTTTATGGGACCAGTACCTCGGACACGGCCCCGTGTTCAATGAACACGGCCCCGTGTTCAGACATCTGCATGATTTAAGAATAAGGAATCTTGGAGTTTCAACTTGTTTTTGTGATTTTTAAAGCATTTTTGAACAGAAACAACTTAAAACATTGTTGTAGAACTTATTTTTAACAAGATTCCATGAACAAAAATCTAACAAACATCTCAATAAAGATTGAAATTATGGAAGTCTCAAGCTTTAATGGAGGTGTAAGGGAAGAAAAATTGAAGAAGATGATAGTGGATAAAAGAGGAAAGGACAAGAAGAAAGTTGAGAAACTTCGTTTAGAAAATACCTAGGATGGTATGTGAGAATATTCCCCAAATCTCTGTCCCTGGAATGGTTCAAATGTGCAGGATTCTTGGCTGCATTTATAGAAAACGACAGTACGTTGCGCCCGGCCCCGTGTCGGCTGGACACGGCCCCGTGTTGGCTGGACACGGCCCCGTGTGCAGATGGAATCCTGACACATTTTTGTCCGTATTCTGACAAAATCAGAAGGGAATCTTAGGGTGGACACGGGGGCGTGCTGACCTGGACACGACCCCGTGTCTAGAAGCTGTCTATGAAATTTGTCTATTTTTAAGGAGCTTTTCCGGATCGGGCGGTTCCTTACAGGATGGAACAACCCTAAAGTGCCTAAGATACCTTAATTGTTCTAGATTAAGACGAGAACTCAAGACGTTGTCGGTGAAGGTGATTCCTATGCTATATGTAGGTGGACAAGTCCAACCCTTTCCCGGGCTCTCGTTAAAGAAGGTGTATGTCGAATCGCTCAGGTCTATGTATGCATCGAACGAAGTCGATGGGGAGTCCTTCACGGCACAATCGACACAGGGACGACTTGTGAGAACCCTCACAATTACAGGTACTGTACAAATTAATTAATTTCGATTATGTGCTTAATGACCGTGCTTGATTACAACTGACACCTTAAACTGCTTACTGATTTATGTTACATACATACATGTGCATCACTTTACATACATCGCTCCATTTATTTCATACAGACTCTTAGTGACAAACCTGATGCACAAAGCACAGTGAGCACAGTGAGCGGATAACTCAGACACGTGCTGACAATGCCAGCACATAGATAGACACTATATTGAGGCCAGTATGAGCCAGGGACAAAGTACTACACTAGTATGGGTGTAGGGAAGTGAGGACCATAAGACTGTGTCACTAGGTGATAGTTCGAGTGCCGGAAAGTGCCTAAAACTCATTTTAAGTACGGAATTCTGCAATTTCAGCAACGATTCAGCTTTTAACATACTCGTATTATTCAGAAAATTGACTAAATGGTCCTGAACGCTTTCCTAAGTGTTGGAATTAATTTCGTTACAAAAAGATGCATAAAAGACACTATACTGTACAATTTAACAATTTAACGGAACGGTATCTAACCGGATAACCGGACATTACCCGGAACACTGAATTTTTGTCAAATACATTGTTTAATTATTTTTGAGATAGTCATGGTCCCCGTACACCATAACACCCCTAGATATCAACCAACTAACACATGAAAGTATATACTTGGAAATTTACTAGTGTTTAACCACTATCATCAAAATGTTACACTTGGACCCCCTCCCCCTCATATATTACGATCACAAACATGGCCCCACTCCAAGATTTCAAAATCTCTACTAAATCTTTCCTTGATTTTATTTGGTTTTAAAAGATATTGCTTGGATTCCTTAGATATTGCAAGAGATGCTTAGATCTTCCTTGGATTTTGTGTGATCTCATTAGATATGAACAAATTTTACAATTTACCCCCCTATACCCATTTACGGCCCCAAGGGGGACCCACCATCAAGATTACCAAATCTCACTTGATTCCCCATATATTTTGTTTAGATTGTGCTTAAGTAAATCTATAGTGGTCATCATTGCATATAGGGTGGCTTGAAGATTTCCAAGAAATCTCTATAACTCCTCACTCTTCACAAAGACCACTCCATCTCCCTCACCATCTCTCTCTCCCTCTCGGCTGCCCACATCCGCCACCACCCTCACCCCCTCAACATTCACTCCTTTGATCCATTTTCAAGTCCAAAACAAGTGATAGAAGGAACCTTGTGAAGCTTGGAGCTTGAAGTCTTGAAGAAACATCAGCCCTTGCATTCTCACCCCATTTTCACCATCATTTCTTGTTCACAAGTTCATCCCTAGCCCTTGTGCTAGTTGTAAGTCTTCGATTTAACTCTTGAATCACTTCTACGTTGATTGTTCGAAACATTGTTGTTTGAAGCTTAAAATAAGGACACAAAGAGAAAATGAATAAGGAACCTAAGCATGAACTTATATAATGATAAAATCTGGTTGGATTATGTTGGTATAAGCATGCATGTTGTTTGATCATTGATTTCTCGATAAACCCGTTGTTAGAACAATTGTTGACGCGTTTTAGTAACATTTACACCCTAAAGAGCAGGCTGATTTGTATTTTCAGCCAACTTCAACAGGCTGTAACTGGATCTTTATAAATTGAAAAACTGAGTTTCTGAAGCCTAAAATATGCATTTTCGAAAAACGGATCAAATGGCACTGAAATCGTAATTTTTCGAGGTCATTTACTATTTTTAAAGCACTATTTTTGGATAGGAGCTCAAGCTGTGTTTTTACTGCAGAAAAAGTGTGTTGTATTCGGAGTCATAACATAAAAACTGAGTAGAATTAGCTCATGGAAATTTTACTGTAGATGGTCACTGTTGTCGCCGTAATTCTCCCACTGGAATTTCGTCAATCGGACTTACGATTAATTTTTAGTGAATTATTCTATAGACTGCAGTCAGAAAGTGACAAATCTGATTGCAGTCCGGTAAATGAATTTCTATAAAATATTGGTAATGAACTGGACCCCGAAATTTTCACACAATAAAATTTGGATCGTATTTAGCATTCTATGAAAATTTGGGAATTTTTGGAGAAGGTTAACTATTTTATTAAAATGCTCAAAAACAGTCTAGTTTTGATTAATAAAGCTGAAATGACATAAGTAGTATATTGCATGTCTAATTGTCGGATTGGTTATGTGAGAACAATTTACGGGATATATGTAAAAGAAAATGATATGCTATTAAGCATGGACGCCTCCATTTACAAGGGAGACTATGGCGAAATTTTCCGAAAATCCTAACACTTAGTAAATATTTTCTGGACAAGTGTTTACTAGTATATTCTAGACTATGTTTTTCAAGTATAAAACTCGCCATAATTTTTATAACGAAATACGGAGTGTCAGAGGTTGGTTTTATACAGGAATATGGTTAAATATGTATTCTCTAAAATGGGACTTAAAAATATAATTCCAATACGAACTGATATATGTAAAATATCCCATCCTTGGGAAGGAAATACGAATACAAAAGTATGAGAAGTATTATTACTAAAATATTGAAGACACTTTAAAACGTAACTCAAAGGCACTAATCAATACTAAGACAAGGCACGACCTGTTCGTCTAATAGACGTTAGACCATTGTAGGTAGTCGTGTTTACTGAGGAGATTTGGGTTACGAGTACCGAAGACGCAATACTGTGAGTTCATGTCCCCCTTTTCTCTTAACTGTTTTCAGTTTTATACTTCGGGGCTGAAATACATGTTACAATAATTACAGACATTTACTTATATGGTATGGTTAGCTTAAGGATGGTTTTTATTACGCGATCATGTGAGTGGTGGGCATGACACTTAAGGCCATTAATCCTCGTTGTAGGACCGAGGGACATTAGTGATAGATCTATTTGGGTGTAGCGAGCCCCACTCCTGAGTCCGCTGAGTGGACCATGAGGTGACTAAGTGCCCGACGCACAAATCTGCTAGGTTTGAGTCTTCCTGCATCATTTCACATATATCATTGGCTTTGCAACCCAATGGTGATCTCTTTTTCCTTAATTGCTACATACCAGGGATTTTCATACATACAGACACATTACAAAGGTTTATACATACTCATTTACACATGAACTCGCTCAACTTTATGTTGATTTTTCAAACTACATGAATTTCAGGGAACTAGTGGATCTGGCGGGGTATGCAAGTGTCAAGCTGCGTTTTGAATAAAAGATGTCATCCAGGGTTGTTGAGTTTAGAGGGTGTATCCCTCTCCTGGACAGGATACAAAATTTTAAACTCAGGTTTTATTTAAGTACTTTTGCTGAGTCATTGTGAACTCATTTAAACATGTCACGGTTTGTAACTTATTTGTTATTGATGTTTTCAAACAATGGTATTGTGGTAGTTTCTAAACTTTATTAATGGACAAACATCTCATAATTTTATCATATAGCATTGTTATGATTGTTGCAATGGTATTAAGAAGTCACACCAAATAAACCACGCTTCCGCAAAAGTCAGGGTGTGACAGCTTGGTATCAGAGCCCCGATCATAGTGAACTAGGATTCCTTCTCGAGTCTAGACTATGATTATCAGGGCTCTCACGAAAACGTTTTCAAACATTTTTACATTGCATACACAAAACGTCCAGATCCAGTAAACAAACATTTTTACCAACAAAAGGCACAAATACACATTTCAAAATTTATGATTATAATTCAGTCTTAGAGACTGAGGGAGGATCGGTCTTAGAGACTGAGGGTGGATTGGTCTTAGAGACCAGGGAATTAGACTTAGAGACTGGGAAAAATTGAGTCTGAGCGACTAGGGAAATTGAGTCTGAGAGACTGGGAGGCTTAGTCTGAGAGACTAGGAAGGATAGTAGGTTTCGTGAAGAATAATGTGAATACATGACTACATGACAAATTATTTGTTCGCATACACTAATTGTTAGTACTTACTATGGATATACATGCTATGACTGTTATGTACCGGCACACATGTCACTCTATTTAGAAAGCAAGTTATCAGACATTGATAACCCTACGGCCACCGCCACGGATAAGGAGACTGCATCTGCGCCAGAGATATTTACGGCAGACACTGAGAGTGATCCTGATATGCTGACCAAGGACGAGGACGACTTCCAACAGTCCGCGCTACCAGATTCTGGTAATACTTTACCCTTGCTGATGGCTTCTCTGACAAGAATCCTTCTGACACTCTTGTTTCGGTCCATGACCACTTCATCACTGGTCATCCCGATGGTGAGCACACTATGACCCCGATCCTCGACGATGCGTCTCCTATGGACTTTCCTGCCGAAGGTTGGCTAGGCGACGAGCAATTAATGATGACGTGGACATATTTGTTGACGGTCCTTCTGCTGAGGCCTATGGTGATAGAAAGTTAGACGAGAACGTTGTTACTAATTTCACTTCTTAAGGCCCATGTTAACGGGCTACCCTCTGATTCTAGCGTATATTCGATTTCAGACTCCCTTGAGTCTGTGACATTTACAGCCTTATAGACGGCCTGGTCACATCTTTCTACTACTGACACAGACGACGACGCCTTTATGACTGCTGCACTAACACCTGCTCGAGGCACCACACCGTTACACGACCCAGGGCCTGCTCCTGAGTTAGCTTCTGCACCTTTTAGGACAGCTTGATGTTGCACCTACTGATCCTGCACCCTTACTTGATCATGACCCTATTTCTTTTGACTTACCAGACAATGCATCCCTTATACCCGACCCAGTACCTGCACCTAATGACCTTCTTATCGGTCGAGACGTTTGTTCCTGCACCGTCACCCGCTAATGTTGCTCTTGTGAAGACCGCCATCCATTGCGCCAAGATGCCTAACACTTTCCTTCAAATATACCCGCACCCTGAGAAGGTACTCCAGATCAGCACCCGCGTAACGATCCCATCGGCTACAACAACATTTTCTACGACCTCACAGACCGCACCATTTGCTACTTTCACCCCTACGGCACTGGATGAGCCATTTTGATGGTTCTTATCATACACTACGCTAATGTTAGATCCTCAAATAATGGAGGCCACACACGAGATGAGTTGCTCCTGTAACATGAGCTACAGTTTGAGGATATGAGTCGCAGAGTGTTGGAGCTTGAGCTAACACCACATTCAGTAACTTCAAATGCCAAACATTACATAAGTGAAAACATGATGTGAGTATTTACATCACAAGACAGCATATTGTCTGAAAAATTTATGTAAGACACCAAGTCCTCCACCCTGTTTATTGCCAGCATACTTTGATCCTCCACATTTATCAAGGTTCCTTTTTGCGCTCTCAACCGTTACTATTACACCATTCCCAGGATTCTGATGCTCATTTCTTTACTATCGAGCGGCAGAGCAGATAATTACTTCGACGTGTACACAAGCCCAAGGAGGAAGTCCACACATGTTAACAAGTTTACTTTTCTTTCCTCCTCCACCTCAGACACTGGTATAGTGATTTCTGGATTATGCGGATTACATTGCTTTCAAGTAAAGACACTAATGATAAGCCGGGTTTGTGGAGACTTTTAAAGACCACTTCAGACTATGTGATTTTGATACACTAATACATTTAATGGACAAGGGTAGGGTGACCCTGTGTCCCTATTGATGTGATACATTTTGGAAGGCAATACAATTGTGGTAAGGGAATAATGAGGGTCCAATCATTATAAAACATGCGACAATACTTTATGGCCAATGACCAACGAAAATCCATCGCTATGTCTCCGTTAAGCACGTTATTAATCTATATGTGTGTACAACAATTATAACATTACGTGCTTGCTTACTATGCTCTCATTAAACATAATTACCAAATTTCTTGGTTATACTATGATTATACTATTGCTTGATTGGTTGGTATGATAACCTAATATGTGTGTGTACATACGATCTCTAAACAACTATATGCACTCCCCGAACGAATGAGACCTGACCTAACCAACCTTCTTCTCAGAAGATGTCGATACAAGGGAACGTCGATACCAACAACCCTCTGCCGACAACAGCAGCGTCAGAACTGCAAGGGCGCATCTCGCAAGCCATCGCACAACTCGAGGCCCTTCGCTCCGAACACGGCGGAGGTACCTCAGGAAATAACCCACCTAGCGGCTGCACCTACAAGTAGTTCTTAAACCACAAACCTCAGGAATTCGACGGCACTGGGGGTGCCTTAGCATTTGTGCGTTGGGTGGAGAAGACGAATTCTGTCTTATGATTGAGCAAATGCGCCCCAGAACATCAGGTTACGTACATAGCGGGGCTATTTGTAGATGGGGCTCTGTCATGGTGGAACCTTCAAATTCAAGCAATGGGCGAGGCCGCTGCGTATGCTATGACGTGGGACGAACTGAAGGAACTAATGCGCAAAAGATATTGCTCTAGGGCGGAAGTCCAGAAGTTGGAAACTGAATTGTGGAACTTGAGAATGAAAGGTCCAAAGATAGCTGAATATGTGCAGAGATTTGGCGAGTTATCACAAGTTGCATTGCCCTTGGTGGAACCAGAATCTAGGAAGATCGAACTTTTTATCGGGGGACTAGCACCGCAGATTCTAAGCCTAGTAACAACATCTAAGCCTTCAACAATTATCGAAGCAATCGACATGAGCGTGGCACTCACTGAAGAAGCGATTAGACAAGGAAAATTTTCCACTCCGGGAGAGAAAAACGAGGTTCCTGTAGAGTCATCTGGGGGTAACAAGAGAAAACTCGTGAATTTCAAGAAGGTTACTCGGGTAAGTAATGAGAAGAAGGCCAAAAAGGGAAAGGATTACAAGGGTATCCTACCTAAGTGCGACAATTGTTTACGTTATCATGTCGGGCGATGTAAATACGGAAAATGTGATAACTGTGGAAAGAGGGGGCATCCCAAGGAAACTTGTAGGCAAGGTACTGAAAGTAGAAATGGGGGCCAAGATGGTAGTGAGAATCATGGAGAAAACAACGACAACGAAAACTATCAAGGAAGGATGAGTGACAAACAAAAACGTGCTCAAGGTTGCCTTAACTGTGGAAGCAAAAATCATTTCCGAAGATACTGCCCTAAGAAGAATCAGGCACGAGGATAAAAGCTCAGTAGCAGAGCTAGGGGAGCACACCAGGAATCCATGCGTGGATATCGGTACGTCCCATAATAGTCAACATGATGCATCTGTGCTACTTGTTATTATTACAAACTTTAGCTTCAGAGTTTGAAAGTGTACATGGGTTAGTAGTAAGTAAATAGATAATCCGCACTCGAAAGAACTAGCTAATGGGAAGCTAGTGGAAGCCAACACAGTAACTAGAGACGACAAGATAGAACCCGGAGGGCATAAGTTTACGGTTACTCTACTACCAATTGGGTTGGGAGGCTTCCACGAGGTAATTGGGATGGATTAATTTCCAAGTGATCAAGCGGAGATTGATGTCCGCACCCCGATGGCGAATAAAGGAACGATCGTGACTCATGAAACAGGATACGCCCCTACAAATTACAAATTGTTGGAGGGCACGAAAGCTGTTGCGTAAAGGATGAGTTGTTTTCTTGGCTCATGTCGGGGACAAGGGAGCCGAAGAACCAAAACTCGAAGATATTCCTGTGATAAGGAATATCCTGAAAGTTCTTCCCGAAGACTTACCAGAATTATCTCCTCAACAATTATTCGAATCTCGCATCGATCTTATTCCAGGCACTGCGCCTGTAGTCGCTGCACCTTAGCGACTTACACCTTCGGAGATGCAAGGATTGGCAGTGTAACCTCAGAGGTGGATGGAGAAGGAAGATAACAGACCAAAATTCCCTTTTGGGCAACCCCCATTCTGCTCGTCAAGAAGGAGGACGTAAATTTTCAAATAGGCATCAACTATCAGGAGCCGAACGAGCTAACCCACAAGAGTCAGTAACTCTTGCTGAGAATTAACGAATTTCTTATTTAACTAACTGTTAGGATCCGACTACTATTGCACGGCTGATCGACGATCGAGAGTCATTAGCTGTGAATTCAGGAAGAAAGCATACCGGGGAATTGTGGGACAATAACTTGTTTTTAAACGTACACAAAGATGGTGCTTCCTACACAATGCACAAACCGAGTTACACAGAATACGAAACCTTGAGGATCTAGAAAACATATGCTTAGGACCCTTGGGAACCCAGGTCCAAACTTGTAAAGGTTGTTACTTAGACACCATATCTGTTAACTCAATCGAACACCATTAACCTGACATATATGCCATTTCAGTTAGCAAAACAGAAAGTACTCGAAATTCTTTCATTAAAAATCTTCACTTTTGCTTCTGGCTGAGTAGATGTTTGCATCTCTACTCCCCTTAAAGTAGTTGCATCGCTTTGATTTTCTTCGCTAAGAGCGAACACACATTTGCTTCGATACTTGGTCATTACCCCATAACTCATTGTCTCATCACTTGAAAACTCACATGTTACGTGTGCACCATCTGCTACGCATACGGTCTCATTTCGAACGCTTCATTGAAATTCGAATATTTTGTTGCTAAATCTAACTACTAGTTTGTGATTCGAATGGCCTACATTATTGTAACGGTTGACTCTTTTGCTATCAAGTCAACACACTTTCTCGAAAACTTCTTTTGTTTCAAGATACATTCATGGTTTATTTTTGTAACCATGCTGAGATTTCCTTTATGGGTGCATACGTTTATTGTCGGGTTACGCTGAAAATAAGTTCAATTGCTTGAACTTATCAATTTCGCATATTCGGTTTAAGACGTCATATGATGTATTGGGAGCGTCATATTCAAACATTTTTGCAAAGATTCTTTCATTACGAGTCGTAGTAAATTCGGTTAATCTACAACTCCACTAAATCGTTTGATTGACTTCGACACCTTGAGGTGATATTTTCACAAAATTGAAGCTTGTGCTAATTGGGTTACTCACTTCATATACGAATTTAAATTATTTATTTGCTCTAAATCCGTCTCGTTTATCACAATTAAAGCAGTCTCAACACGATTGTGTGTTAAGGCAATGGTACATAGATTCATTTCATAAGCCCAATGTACCTCCTAACGATACTTTCATTGTCAATCGAATACCTTGCGGTACTTAATACTTTTCACCTTCGATCAAAAACAGTGGCTCTTTGATATTTCATATTCAACTGGAAACTTTACGACATTGCGTAAATCAAATCTTCAGATTGTCTCGGTCCACGTTCACTTGGTTTCAGGCACAGTAAACTTGTTCAGTCACCATTATTATTGAATCTCGTCATTTCGACACCTTGTGGTGTCATTAGCTTGTGCTAATCATGGTCAACTGTTTCACACAAAACTACATATACTTTTGTCAACTTGTCATATAAACATTTCTGATGCAACTTCGAATTAAAACAATTATACACCAGATTCGCTTGTACCTCACTCGGTGTATTTTCGCAATTCAAGAATGTCAACACACAAATCCTTACCATTTTATTTATTCAAAAGTTGACAGATCATTTTCATAATACTATCGCATCCAAATAATTGATTTTGAGTTCATATAGCGGAGGCTATGGTTCGTGAAAACTCGTTTGCCTATCGTGACCGATTGTTTAAGAATCCTATTGGACAAACTCCTCTTTTGTGGAACCCCTGTTAACTGGATTACACTAGACTATACGTCGATACGTCTTGTACCCTCGACACAAAATGCTAAAAGCACATACCTTTTAACCATTGGATTCGTGATGTTATATATATATTCTTGGACTTACTTGATGTGAATAAGGTTGGATTCGGTTTGGTGATTATCTACCTCGGTACTATTCATATACATACATGCATAACGAAACCCTAAGGAATTAAGGAAGTACAAATTTCGAGGACGAAATTTTCTTAACGGGGGGAGAATGTGACAACCCTCACAATTACAGGTACTGTACAAATTAATTAATTTCGATTATGTGCTTAATGACCGTGCTTGATTACAACTGACACCTTAAACTGCTTACTGATTTATGTTACATACATACATGTGCATCACTTTACATACATCGCTCCATTTATTTCATACAGACTCTTAGTGACAAACCTGATGCACAAAGCACAGTGAGCACAGTGAGCGGATAACTCAGACACGTGCTGACAATGCCAGCACATAGATAGACACTATATTGAGGCCAGTATGAGCCAGGGACAAAGTACTACACTAGTATGGGTGTAGGGAAGTGAGGACCATAAGACTGTGTCACTAGGTGATAGTTCGAGTGCCGGAAAGTGCCTAAAACTCATTTTAAATACGGAATTCTGCAATTTCAGCAACGATTCAGCTTTTAACATACTCGTATTATTCAGAAAATTGACTAAATGGTCCTGAACGCTTTCCTAAGTGTTGGAATTAATTTCGTTACAAAAAGATGCATAAAAGACACTATACGGTACAATTTAACAATTTAACGGAACGGTATCTAACCGGATAACCGGACATTACCCGGAACACTGAATTTTTTTCAAATACATTGTTTAATTATTTTTGAGATAGTCATGGTCCCCGTACACCATAACACCCCTAGATATCAACCAACTAACACATGAAAGTATATACTTGGAAATATACTAGTGTTTAACCACTATCATCAAAATGTTACACTTGGACCCCCTCCCCCTCATATATTACGATCACAAACATGGCCCCACTCCAAGATTTCAAAATCTCTACTAAATCTTTCCTTGATTTTATTTGGTTTTAAAAGATATTGTTTGGATTCCCTAGATATTGCTAGAGATGCTTAGATCTTCCTTGGATTTTGTGTGATCTCATTAGATATGATCAAATTTTACAATTTACCCCCCCCCCCCATACTCATTTACGGCCCCAAGGGGGACCCACCATCAAGATTACCAAATCTCACTTGATTCCCCATATATTTTGTTTAGATTGTGCTTAAGTAAATCTATAGTGGTCATCATTACATATAGGGTGGCTTGAAGATTTCCAAGAAATCTCTATAACTCCTCACTCTTCACAAAGATCACTCCATCTCCCTCACCATCTCTCTTTCCCTCTCGGCTGCCCACATCCGCCACCACCCTCACCACCTCAACATTCACTCCTTTGATCCATTTTCAAGTCCAAAACAAGTGATAGAAGGAACCTTGGAGCTTGAAGTCTTGAAGAAACATCACCCCTTGCATTCTCACGCCATTTTCACCATCATTTCTTGTTCACAAGTTCATCCCTAGCCCTTGTGCTAGTTGTAAGTCTTCGATTTAACTCTTGAATCACTTCTACGTTGATTGTTCGAAACATTGTTGTTTGAAGCTTAAAATAAGGACACAAAGAGAAAATGAATAAGGAACCTAAGCATGAACTTATATAATGATAAAATCTGGTTGGATTATGTTGGTATAAGCATGCATGTTGTTTGATCATTGATTTCTCGATAAACCCGTTGTTAGAACAATTGTTGACGCGTTTTAGTAACATTTACACCCTAAAGAGCCGGCTGATTTGTATTTTCAGCCAACTTCAACAGGCTGTAACTGGATCTTTATAAATCGAAAAACTGATTTTCTGAAGCCTAAAATATGCATTTTCGAAAAACGGATCAAATGGCACTGAAATCGTAATTTTTCGAGGTCATTTACTATTTTTAAAGCACTATTTTTGGATAGCAGCTCAAGCTGTGTTTTTACTGCAGAAAAAGTGTGTTGTATTCGGAGTCGTAACATAAAAACTGAGTAGAATTAGCTAATGGAAATTTTACTATAGACGGTCACTGTTGTCTCCGTAATTCTCCCACTGGAATTTCGTCAATCGGACTTACGATTAATTTTTAGTGAATTATTCTGTAGACTGCAGTCAGAAAGTGACAAATATGATTGCAGTCCGGTAAATGAATTTCCATAAAATATTGGTAATGAACTGGACCCCGAAATTTTTACACAATAAAATTTGGATCGTATATGGCATTCTGTGAAAATTTGGGAATTTTTGGAGAAGGTTAACTATTTTATTAAAATGCTCGAAAACAGTCTAGTTTTGATTAATAAAGCTGAAATGACATAAGTAGTATATTGCATGTCTAATTGTCGGATTGGTTATGGGAGAACAATCTACGGGATATATGTAAAAGAAAATGATATGCTGTTAAGCATGGACGCCTCCATTTACAAGGGAGACTATGGCGAAATTTTCCGAAAATCCTAACACTTAGTAAATATTTTCTGGACAAGTGTTTACTAGTATATTCTAGACTATGTTTTTCAAGCATAAAACTCGCCATAATTTTTATAACGAAATACGGAGTATCGGTGGTTGGTTTTATACAGGAATATGGTTAAATATGTATTCTCTAAAATGGGACTTAAAAATATAATTCCAATACGAACAGACATATGTAAAATATCCCATCCTTGGGAAGGAAATACGAATACAAAAGTATGAGAAGTATTATTACTAAAATATTGAAGACACTTTAAAACGTAACTCAAAGGCACTAATCAATACTAAGACAAGGCACGACCCGTTCGTCTAATAGACGTTAGACCATTGTAGGTAGTCGTGTTTGCTGAGGAGATTTGGGTTACGAGTACCGAAGACGCAATACTGTGAGTTCATGTCCCCCTATTCTCTTAACTGTTTTCAGTTTTATACTTCGGGGGTGAAATACATGTTACAATTATTACAGACATTTACTTATATGGTATGGTTAGCTTAAGGAGGGTTTTTATTACGCGATCATCTGAGTGGTGGGCATGACACTTAAGGCCATTAATCCTCGTTGTAGGACCGAGGGACATTAGTGATAGATCTATTTGGGTGTAGCGAGCCCCACTCCTGAGTCCGCTGAGTGGACCATGAGGTGACTAAGTGCCCGACGCAGAAATCTGCTAGGTTTGAGTCTTCCTGCATCATTTCACATATATCATTGGCTTTGCAACCCAATGGTGATCTCTTTTTCCTTAATTGCTACATACCAGGGATTTTCATACATACAGACACATTACAAAGGTTTATACATACCCACTTACACATGAACTCACTCAACTTTATGTTGATTTTTCAAACTACATGTATTTCAAGGAAATAGTGGATCTGGCGGGGTATGCAAGTGTCAAGATGCGTTTTGAATAAAAGATGTCATCCAGGGTTGTTGAGTTTAGAGGGTGTATCCCTTTCCTGGACAGGATACAAAATTTTAAACTCAGGTTTTATTTAAGTACTTTTGGTGAGTCATTGTGAACTCATTTAAACATGTCACGGTTTGTAACTTATTTGTTATTGATGTTTTCAAACAATGGTATTGTGGTAGTTTCTAAACTTTATTAATGGACAAACATCTCATAATTTTATCATATAGCATTGTTATGATTGTTGCTATGGTATTAAGAAGTCACACCAAATAAACCACGCTTCCGCAAAAGTCAGGGTGTGACAGCTTGGTATCAGAGCCCCGATCATAGCGAACTAGGATTCCTTCTCGAGTCTAGACTATGATTATCAGGGCTCTCACGAAAACGTTTTCAAACATTTTTACATTGCATACACAAAACGTCCAGATCCAGGAAACAAACATTTTTACAAATAAAAGGCACAAATACACATTTCAAAATTTATGATTATAATTCAGTCTTAGAGACTGAGGGAGGATCAGTCTTAGAGACTGAGGGAGGATTGGTCTTAGAGACTGGGAAAAATTGAGTCTGAGCGACTAGGGAAATTGAGTCTGAGAGACTGGGAGGCTTAGTCTGAGAGACTAGGAAGGATAGTAGGTTTCATGAAGAATAATATGAATACATGACTACATGACAAATTATCTTGTTCGCATACACTAATTGTTAGTACTTACTATGGATATACATGCTATGACTATTATGTACCGGCACACATGTCACTCTATTTAGAAAGCAAGTCATCAGACATTGATAACCCTACGGCCACCGCCACGGACAAGGAGACTGCATCTGCGCCAGAGATATTTACAGCAGACACTGAGAGTGATCCTGATATGCTGACCAAGGACGAGGACGACTTCCAACAGTCCGCGCTACCAGATTCTGGTGATACTTTACCCTTGCTGATGGCTTCTCTGACAAGAATCCTTCTGACACTCTTGTTTCGGTCCATGACCACTTCATCACTGGTCATCCCGATGGTGAGCACACTATGACCCCGATCCTCGACGATGCGTCTCCTATGGACTTTCCTGTCGAAGGTTGGCTACGCGACGAGCAATTAATGATGATGTGGACATATTTGTTGACGGTCCTTCTGCTGAGGCCTATGGTGATAGAAAGTTAGACGAGAACGTTGTTACTAATTTCACTTCTTAAGGCCCATGTTAACGGGCTACCCTCTGATTCTAGCGTATATTCGATTTCAGACTCCCTTGAGTCTGTGACATTTACAGCCTTATAGACGGCCTGGTCACATCTTTCTACTACTGCCACAGACGCCGCCGCCTTTATGACTGCTGCACTAACACCTGCTCGAGGCACCACACCGTTACACGACCCAGGGCCTGCTCCTGAGTTAGCTTCTGCACATTTTGGGACAGCTTGATGTTGCACCTACTGATCCTGCACCCTTACTTGATCATGACCCTATTTATTTTGACTTACCAGACAATGCATCCCTTATACCCGACCCAGTACCTGCACCTAATGACCTTCTTATCGGTCGAGACGTTTGTTCCTGCACCTTCACCCGCTAATGTTTCTCTTATGAAGACCGACATCCATTGCGCCAAGATGCCTAACACTTTCCTTCAAGATATACCCGCACCCCGAGAAGGTACTCCAGATCAGCACCCGCGTAACGATCCCATCGGCTACAACAAAATTTTCTACGACCTCACAGACCGCACCATTTGCTACTTTCACCCCTACGGCATTGGATGAGCCATTTTGATGGTTCTTATCATACACTACGCTAATGTTAGATCCTCACATAATGGAGGCCACATACGAGATGAGTTGTTCCTGTAACATGAGCTACAGTTTGAGGATATGAGTCGCAGAGTGTTGGAGCTTGAGCTAACACCACATTCAGTAACTTCAAATGCCAAACATTACATAACTAAAAACATGATGTGAGTATTTACATCACAAGACAGCATATTGTCTGAAAAATTTATGTAAGACACCAAGTCCTCCACCCTGTTTATTGCCAGCATACTTTGATCCTCCACATTTATCAAGGTTCCTTTTTGCGCGAGGGACATTAGTGATAGATCTATTTGGGTGTAGCGAGCCCCACTACTGAGCCCGCTGAGTGGACCATGAGGTGACGAAGTGCCCAACGCACAAATCTGCTAGGTTTGAGTCTTCCTGCATCATTTCACATATATCATTGGCTTTGCAACCCAATGGTGATCTATTTTTCCTTAATTGCTACATACCAGGGATTTTCATACATACAGGCACATTACAAAGGTTTATACATACTCACTTACACATGAACTCGCTCAACCTTATGTTGATTTTTCAAACTACATGTATTTCAAGGAACTAGTGGATCTGGCGGGGTATGCATGTGTCAAGCTGCGTTTTGAATAAAAGATGTCATCCAGGGTTGTTGAGTTTAGAGGGTGTATCCCTTTCCTGGACAGGATACAAAATTTTAAACTCAGGTTTTATTTAAGTACTTTTGCTGAGTCATTGTGAACTCATTTAAACATGTCACGGTTTGTAACTTATTTGTTATTGATGTTTTCAAACAATGGTATTGTGGTAGTTTCTAAACTTTATTAATGGACAAACATCTCATAATTTTATCATATAGCATTGTTATGATTGTTGCTATGGTATTAAGAAGTCACACCAAATAAACCACGCTTCCGCAAAAGTCAGGGTGTGACAACTTGGTATCAGAGCCCCGATCATAGCGAACTAGGATTCCTTCTCGAGTCTAGACTATGATTATCAGGGCTCTCACGAAAACGTTTTCAAACATTTTTACATTGCATACACAAAACGTCCAGATCCAAGAAACAAACATTGTAGTAGGCCCCTCTTTTGGAGGTGACGTTACCCTCAACCCAGTAGTTTGAGTCAGCAAGGATACAATCCTAAAGGGTTGGATTATTGAAAGATAATTAATTAAGTTATTAATGCAAATTATGGTAGGCCCCTCTTTTGAAGGTGACGTTACCCTCGACTAAGTAGTCTGAGTCAACAAGGATACAGTCCTAAATAGTCGGGTTATAGTATTAATAGTAGTTTAACTTATGAGGGGATCAAAGAGTTTGGACCCCCGCCATCCAATACCGTTAAGTATTGAAGGAGGTCCTACTAAATTTGACCCAGGTCCCTTGCATGATCTCTAAACGCTGAACAACGGCAAGACTCTTACCAAACCATTCCCTTAACCCCCGACCAGGTAGCCAACATACCTCCATATAGACCGTGGAGATATGAATGGTGAAAATCTTTTATTTTATATAGACAGTAAAATACTGCCAAGACACCACGGACAAATGATAAGGAAGAATCACCTTCAACATAAGAAACTAGTTATTAAAGTCATTAATACATAACCAATTAAAAAGTGCGAAAAAATTAAAAATAAAAAGTATTACACTAGACACTTTGTCTTCACCAAGTGATGTAAGAGACTTAGGCAAACATGGCCTTGATTGTCAAGAACTCTAACGATCAATCTTGGATCCCGAGACGACTCACACACTCTATGATGGACAATGGATGATGGTGGTGGATGATGGTGTTATGGTGGTGGTGGGTGGTGGGTGAAGTGTGAGAGAGGTGGTGTGCCAATGGATGGTTTGAGCTTGAGCCAAGCACTCCTATTTATAGGCTGAACAGAAGCTTCGGCACGGCCCCGTGTCCAGTGGGCACGACCCCGTGTCCACGTCCTTCTCTTTCTTCATTAATTGCTCTTGTCTTTATTAGTTGACCACGCCCCCGTGTCCGCTGAGCACGACCCCGTGTGCAGAAGCATATCTGTACTATGAAGATTTGCTGGGATTCTGCGAATCTTATAGTTGACCACGGCCCCGTGCCCGCTGAGCACGGCCCCGTGGTGGGCAATAGAAGCTTCTACTACTTTGTCTTTTCTGCTGACACTTGGGCACGCCCCCGTGCTGGCTGAGCACGGGGCGTGTTCAGTCTTCTGTCTTCTTGTTTTGCTTGGGAAGATGCTGTCGTGGGGTCGGCATGTCACGTTTGTTCCTTTTCTTGTATTTATGTTAGATTTTGCTGTCTTTTTGCTTCTTTTGTTAATTTGAGCTCATTTAATCCTGAAAATACAAAAGGAAGACAAAACCATAATTTTTCCAACATTAGTACTAAAAAAGGGTTAGTTTTATGCCACAATTGATGTAATTTATATGTTGCATTTTGCACACATCATCAGTGCCTGATCACCAATCATTGCACATAAAACAAGGGTTTATATACGTTTCGTATAGCTCTATACGCAGCGTATATAAACCATCTGAAATTTTGGGGTAATTTTGGTGGGTTTGAAGCATCAGATTTTTACAAGGTTTATATACGCTGCGTATAGAGCTATACGCAGCGTATATAACCTTTCAGAATTTTTTTTCGTCATTCGGCATATTTGTGGTATAAATTCTTACCCGGTTACAACGTTAACTCGCCTAAAATATATAACGAGTTAAAAATATATAATGTTTTTTTATTATTTAGTCGACGTCGTCGTTAATTTATTTAGTCGATGTCGTCGAAAAGCGTATAATGTTAAAATTTTGAAAAACGTATATACGGTTCGAATACTATAACGTTAAAATATTATAGCGTTAAATAAGTGGAAATACCAGGGTACTGTTCGATTATGTTATACCGTTTACAGCAAAAGTTTTATATCTACACCAAAAGTTTGATGTATTCAGCAAAAGTTTATGCATACATAACAAAATGATGCTGCTGATGCTGATCCCATTCCGCATCTGGAATGTAGGGTCGTGGAGGTAACCCGTCACGCTGTCGGTGCTCCTGTAGCTCCGCAACCACCCACTCCAACATATAGTTCTGTCTGTCAAGATCGCGACGTAGCCGCTGATATGATGGGTCAGGACCGGGCCAAACATGCCGTGGGAACTGAGGCGCCCCGGGTGGTCCACGCGGCTGTGGTGGCTCCGGAATGACGTTGGCCGGCTCATGCTCCTCCGGCACCTCCGGATCGCGCGAGGGAAATACCGGAGTGAACTGTACCGGCAGTTGTGTAAGCTCGTATTGCTCGCTGTTCCTTTTCTTAAACCGCTTCCCGCATGAGAATTTTTTGGTAACGTGCATTCCCGATATTGTGTTCACCCCCATCCACTTCGGCTGTAACGTCGGGCCTACACGGTCGCGGTCATTCTCCGGGTGATAGCCCAACGAAATGGCTATCCTAGTCACGTAGGCGCCGCCAAATAACAGTCCGCACTCCTGTCAATGATGCACGGTTGCGAAGTACTGTGCCAACCCGTGGGCGAGAGCGCACGACCTCTTGTACAAGAGGCAATACAAGAAAAACAGGTCACCGCTGGTACACCACTCTCGGCTCTTGTTTCGAGCGGTGATGGAGGTGGAAATCATCTTGTGAAAATACCTACACAAAAGGAAACCAGTCAGTAAATAATAATCAGACGACATCGACTAAATGAGGATAAAAAACAATATATTTTTGACACGTTACGGATTTCGACGCGCGTAAAGGACCTACGCTCCTAAGGGACGACGTCGACTAAATAATAAAAATACAATATTATTTTGACTCGTTACGGATTTCGATGCGCGTAACGGACCTATGCTCGTAACGGACGACGTCGACTAAATAATAAAAAGATTATATATTTTTGACTCGTTACGGATTTCGAGCGCGTACATCCCTAACGAGCGTCGAAACTATGATCGTCGTTAAAATATTTTTTTTATTATTTAGTCGAAGTCGAACCGTAAGACGCGTAGGTCCCTAACGAGCGTCGAGACTAAGTTCGTCGTTAAAATATAAAACGACGATCTTAGTTTCGACGCTCGTTAGGGACCTACGCGCCTTACGGTTCGACTTCGACTATATAAAAAAAATATATTTTAACGTAGAAACTTAGTTTCGGCGCTCGTTAGGCTTGTACGCGCCTTACGAGTGTCGAAACTAAGATCGTCTTTAAATTATATTTTTTTATTATTTAGTCGACGTTGTCCGTAAGGCGTGTACGGCCCTAACGAGCGTCGAAACTAAGTTTGTCGTTAAAATATAAAACGACGATATTAGTTTCGACGCTCGTTAGGGACCTACGCGCCTTACGGTTCGACTTCGACTAAATAATAAAAAAAATATTTTAACGACGAACTTAGTTTCGACGCTCGTTAGGCCCGTACGCGCCTTACGAGCGTTGAAACTAAGATCCTCGTTAAATTATATTTTTAATTATTTAGTCGACGTCGTCCGTAAGGCACGTACGGCCCTAACGTGCGTCGAAACTAAGGTCGTCGTTAAAATATATATTTTAATTATTTAGTCGAAGTCGCACCGTAAGGCGCGTAGGTCCCGAACGAGCGTCTAGACTAAGTTCGTCGTTAAAATATAAAACAACGATCTTAGTTTTAATTATGAGACGTAGGGAAACTGCTTTCTTAGGGTTTGAAATATGATTCGTGGCTCCATGTTTTGAGCAGTTAGCTGCTCCACTAGCTTGTATTCGACTTCAGTAAATCTTCGCACAAAAGCGTGGCCCAACAGACTCGTCGTAGGTTCGTGGTTAGGGTTCGCGTTGTTCACTTTTAACTCCCACGTGTCATTCGTCACGTCCCGGATGGTGAGTAATAAAAATGGGCAACCGATTTTTTTTGCTACCGGCTTTCTTAACTGTTGCTTTACTACGGTGCTCACCACTACGGTAGCACACAAGCCATACCATCCCAGTAGTACCGCCAATATTTTTCGATCTGCGGGTAACAATTACGTAACCATTCTGCTTTCCCATTTCTTGTACCAAATTCTTCAAATCAGTTAGAGACATGAAACGCTAAAAAAAGTTACGTTAATAATAATAATAACAACAACAATAATAATAATAATAACAATAATAATAACAACAATAATAACAATAATAATAATAATAACAATAATTATAATAATTCTTATTATAATTATAATAATTTTAACAATAATAATAATAATAATAACAACAACAACAACAACAACAATAATAATAATAATAATAATTATAATAATAATAATTATTATTATTATAATAATAATAATTATAATGATTATAACGTTGACAATATGTTAATAATTTTAACAACAACAACAATGATTATATTGTTGAAAATATGTTAATAATTTTAACAATAATAATAATTATAATGTTGACAATAGTTATATAATTTTAACAATAATAATAATTATAATAATTTTAACAATAATAATAATTATAATAATTTGAACAATAATAATAGTTATAATAATGGTAACAATTATAACAGTAATAATAGCAATAACAATAATTTTTAACAATAACAATAACAATAACAATTTAACAATAATAATAATTATTATAAAAATAATAAAAATATTAATGTGATACCTCCTTTATTTTTAACGGATAGCCCGGGGTAGATGGTTCATAATCATCATACAGTGGTGTGTTACAGGGCTCATAACCGTATCCACCGTATTCACCGTAGCCTCCGTATCCACCTTCACCCCCGTAACCATCGTATCCACTGTATCCACCTTCACCCCCGTAACCATCGTATCCACTGTATCCACCTTCACCCCCGTATCCACCGTATCCACCTTCACCCCGTATCCTCCGTATCCACCTTCACCCCCGTATCCGTAACTCGAATACGATTGCTGCGTCAGGTAATATGGTTCATCAACAGGTTCATTCTCAGCACCGTATCCACTTTGTTGAACGTACGGAGATTCATACCCGTATCGGTAATCCAGATACACTTGATGCGCCGTGTAATTTGGTTCATCAACAGGTGGAGTCGGAGTCTCGTTCAAGTCTGGCAATTGTATTTTTTGAACAACATGGACTCCAGACACAACCTCCTCCTCCTCATTGGCATCATTTATTCTCCATGCGTCGTTAGAATAACGATTATAGAAATAATTCTCGTCCCAAAATGATGACATTTTAACAATATTGTGTTTGATACAGAGAAATTGAAGATCTACAGAACAAATGAATTGAACAAAAAACACAGCCTATAACAAGTGATTGAATGCACAGAGAAAATGAGGATTGAAGTCGAAGGCAGAGATGCATGGCTAAATACCACTTTTGAATTTACAATTATACGTAACGTATAGCTCTATACTCCGCGTATAGCTTTATTCACGTGCCTGGACAACATCACATCATTGTCAAATCAGTCTGACATACGCTGCGTATAGGTCTATACGCAACGTCTTACTTTATGTACATACGCTACGTATAGGTTTATACGCAGCGTATGTCAGACTGATTTAACATGGTACTAGGTTTGACTGTCTGGTCGTGTACCTACCCGTTACCTACGCTGCGTATAGACCTATACACAGCGTAGGTAAACCCTAAGTGTGTAGATAGCCTGCAAAGGTGTGCAAATAGTTAGAGCCTTATTTTTTCACGAGGAACAAAAGTTGAAAGCACAAAAATCGAAGTCAGAGACAAATAACGAAGTCAGAGACAAATAAAAATCATTGTCTAATGAGTTCATGATCTTCAAATAAATAATCAAACAAAGATTAAATTTCTTCCAACAACCATAAATGAATTTAGAATGAAGACCCTCGAAGTTTTTTCATTGGTGGAGGTGGGGTTAATTTTGTCTTTTGCCTTTTATAACATTTCAATTTCAATAACAAATTTGCAAACGAAACATGCTAATAATTTTCAAAGGATTTCATTCTAAGATCCAATTCCATTACAAAACATTATGTGGACCAACCGTCCCCTTAGTGAATATCTTTACTTACTATCTTGTTGTTTAATACCAACCATCTCAATTAGTGGTCTTAGTGAATAAGGTAACGAAAATATAGTGAAAGTTCTAGAAAAGGTTTATACTTAATTGACTAATCGTTAAACTATCCACCATTGTCTGCCATTAGATTATCTTAACCTGAAGCTACTAAACTTTATTTGATCTGGTGTAAACCACATTTATAAAATGGTTAACCACACTAAATTCACCGATATAATACACTACTAGAAAACTACATTTTTTCCTACAAAAGTTTCCTACAAATTTCCAACAACTGAATTCTTTTTACAATTTTCCTATAATTTTTTGACCAAAAAGAAAAACAAAAAAAAACTAAAACGTTTCCACAAATTTCCTACAAAATTGCCACACAATAAGCATTTGTAGCAATTGCGTCACAAAATTTCTAACCTTTTCGACAAAATTCCGACAAAAATTATAAAATTTTATTTTATTTGTAACAACAACAAAATAAATAATTTAAAAAATATAAAATATTAAATTTGTCGGAAATTTGTAGCAAATTTACACCAGTTGCTACATATTTCCTACAAAAAAAAGTTATTTTATTTGTTACTTATCAATTTTAGAAAAATAGATAATTTTAGAAAATAAAATGATAAGCTTGTAGGAAATTTGTAGCAAATTGACAACAGTTGCTACAAATTTCCTACAAAACGGCTATTATTCAACAAATTAAAAAGAAAACATAATTAAAAAAAAATAAAATATTAGAGTTGTCGGAAATTTGTAGCAAATTTACACCAGTTGCTACATATTTCCTACAAAAAATGTTATTTTATTTGTTACTTATCAATTTTAGAAAAAATAGATAATTTTAGAAAATAAAATGATAAGCTTGTAGGAAATTTGTAGCAAATTTACAGCAGTTGCTACAAATTTCCTACAAAACGGCTATTATTCAACAAATTAAAAAGAAAACATAATTTAAAAAAAATAAAATATTAGAGTTGTCGGAAATTTGTAGCAAATTTACACCAGTTGCTACATATTTCCTACAAAAAATGTTATTTTATTTGTTACTTATCAATTTTCGAAAAATAGATAATTTTAGAAAATAAAATGATAAGCTTGTAGGAAATTTGTAGCAAATTTACAGCAGTTGCTAAAAAATTTCCTACAAAACGGCTACTATTCAACAAATTAAGAAGAAAACATAATTTAAAAAAAATATATATTAGAGTTGTCGGAAATTTGTAGCAAATTTACATCAGTTGCTACATATTTCCTAAAAAAAAAAGTTATTTTATTTGTTACTTATCAATTTTAGAAAATAAAATGATAAGTTTGTAGGAAATTTGTAGCAAATTGACACAAGTTGCTACAAATTTCATACAAAACAGTTGTTTAAAGAAAAAAAAACTTAGTTTGAAAATATAAAATGTTCAGTTTGTCGAAAAATTGTAGCAAATGAACATCAGTTGCTACTGATTTCCTACAAAAAAAAGTTATTTTATTTGTTACTTATCAATTTTAGAAAAATAGATAATTTTAGAAAATAAAATGATAAGCTTGTAGGAAATTTGTAGCAAATTGACAGCAGTTGCTACAAATTTCCTACAAAACGGCTATTACTCAACAAATTAAGAAGAAAACATAATTTAAAAAAAATAAAATATTAGAGTTGTCGGAAATTAATTAAAGACCACTCATGTATAAATATGTTTAATAAAAGTAAAATTGCAAGAAACATAAAGAATTGCGTACTTATAAATACTTTTTTATAATTCATTAAAATAATTAAGTACAAATAAATAACAACAGTTTAATATGATATTTCATTTTTTTAAGATGTATGTGTGTTTGTATTTTGTTATAAGGGATTTTTACGTTGTTAGTTAGACTTTTTTAGGGTTGTGTTGATCAACCTGTTCGGGTTGATATGTGATGATTACGATTTTATAATTTTCAGCCTCAAAAAGTTCAAGCGGAATTAGAAAGAGAACGAGAGGCCCGACAAAACATAGAAGCCCGTTTCGAACAATTTCAACAAGAGCGTGAAAAAGAGCGGGCCGACCAAGACGCATGGCGAAAAAATATGGAAGAAATGGTGAAAAACATCGGAAAGAAGTAAACAAAGCTCTCGTTTTGTTAAGTATTGGAATGTTGAATTAGTTTTGAATAAAAAACTTGCTCTTAATTAGGATTTTTTGTGTGTTTTGGAATGTTTTCGAACTTTTGGAAGGTTTTAGAAGTTGCAGTTGTTTTGGAATTATCTATAATTTTGCTTGCTGCAATTTTTTTGGAATGCTTTATATTTTGCTGCATTTTTTATACAAACATGGTTTTTTAAAATATATTGTTAATTTGTCACAAATCTGTTGCAAAAAAGTTGTAGGAATTTTGTCGCAAATTTTAATTTCTAAGTTGTAGGAAATTTGTAGCTACATTAAAAACTATATTTTTTATTTGTAGGAAATTTGTCGCAACTGTTTAGAGAAAGTTTAATAACTTTGTAGGAAATTTGTTGGAAACCGTTAATTTTGTAGATAATTTGTCGCAAATTGTTTAGAGAAATTTTATAAATTTGTAGGAAACTTGTGGAAAGTTTTATGATTTGTAGGAATTTTTGTCGTAAGAAAGTTTTATAGTTTGTAGGAATTTTGTCACAGAAAAGTTTTAAAATTTGTAGGAATTTTGTCGCAAGAACGTTTTATAATTTGTAGGAATTTTGTCGCAGAAAAGTTTTATAATTTGTAGGAATTTTGTGGCAAGAACGTTTTATAATCTGTAGGAATTTTGTGGCAAGAATGTTTTATAATCCGTAGGAATTTTGTCGCAGAAAAGTTTTATAATTTGTAGGAATTTTGTGGCAAGAACGTTTTATAATCTGTAGGAATTTTGTGGCAAGAACGTTTTATAATCTGTAGGAATTTTGTGGCAAAAACGTTTTATAATTTGTAGGAATTTTGTCGGGAAAATAAAAAATTATGAATATTTTTTTTAATAATGTTATTAATTTTAAAAATAAAATATCATAAAATAATATAAAAAAGGCAAAAACGTGAAAGAATTGTCGGAATTTTGCAAGAAGAGCGTTTTGTCAGTATTTTGTAGCAAATTTTGCGACCAGAGATTTTGTAGGAATTTTGTAGCAGATTTTGTCGTATTTTTGTAGCTAATCCGGTTACCCACAAGTTTATTTCCTACGAATTTTTTTGTAGGAAATTTGTGGGTAAGGCCAATTTCAGACAAATTTGCTACAAATTTGGTTGTCACAAACTGGACAATTTTCTAGTAGTGATATCCTTGTTGCAACGGATTAACATCAATGTAAAAGTTAGCTTTTGATTAATTATAAGTAGTATTTAACTTGACTAATGTTCTTTTCCTTTTTACATCAAGGAATATGGTACTGAATCATCATATATTCCCATATATTGTTTCAACTTTCACTATCTAATTATTATTTATATCCGAGATATATAATGTTAACTAGGCGATGCTTCATTTTTGGACGTATTGCTAAACAAAAACGAATTATCACTGCACATGTTGTTAGTATTTTGAAGAGCTATAAATTGGTGGAATATAATGTTAAGGACAATAAACTATGGACCGCTCTGATTGTAATGGTCGTTCATTGGGCTATGTGTTGTGGGTTAGTGTCACATGCCAACTCACTACGTGGGGTGTCAAATACCGTGCTGGCTAGTTAATAAGGGCATCAATGGCTTCTATTGCCATTCCAATGGCGGGCGTGAGGGAAGAAGGCTTTAGAGAAGAATAGTGGGCCAACTCTAAGAACCAATCACATAATTCATTTTTTTCCTTAATTTTATTTTGTCATTATTCCACAACACATAGTTACTAAATAGTTTAGTTATTGCACCTGCTTACATGGCGCTGAGGTGGCGTAACTTTTTGCTAGTTATTGAGTAAGATTGTTATTCCGCAACACATAGTCTTACCATGTTTTGCTAGGTTAACATAGACAGTTTCTATATTTATTGTTCTCTTGTTTTATTGAAATTATCTTTTCTCTAATAATAAAACATAACTCTGTTTTATGTATATCATTTTCAATTTACAATAAAAATAAAACAATGTATTAAACAAAATGAGAGTTCGAACAATTATATGGTTAATTCATCTACTTTCGCTTAAGTGAAAGAAACCATCAAATGATATTTGCCCTAGTGGTATCATGATATTGGATAACACTTTGTCTTTTTAACTGGTGAGGGTGTAATCCTCACAATGGATGAATAATTATAGTTTATAAGTATAATTAGAGTATGTGAGTTATTATAAAAACAGTAAAAAAACCCTAACGTGCATAAAATAGTTGATTAAGATTTAAGAACCGTATGTATTCATGTTAAATGGTAGTGATACTTGTTTTGTATTTATCATCAGTACCAAACCTACTCTTTATGAACCCCCTCCTAAAGGTTTGGTTAAGCCTTTCGATTGCCCCCAAAGCCCCCATTACCCCCATGAAAAAAAATATGGGTCCACCACCATTCATCGTTATTGTGCAACTGTTGTCATTTCATGTTCTCTCTTGTTCCTTGTATAACAACCAACTTGTATATATTTTGGATTGGCAACTGAGCCCATATGAACTTGGATCTTAGCATGAATTCCTGACTCTAGCGCCATATCATATGCCTTAGATCTTGGTATGGTTAATGATGCGACATCATATCTCTGTTCGGAAATAGTGATCATCGAAAATGGTTTGGTGCTTATGCATCTCTCAAATTTAGTCATTCTTTAATATCTTTATTACAATGCTTCTCCAAACTCAAACATGTACTTGTTCCTTGCTTAACTAAAAACCTTTTATCTATCACTCAATTAGTTGTTGATCATCCCTTTCCCATTGAATTCTCGCACTATGGTCTGTCTATTCAGAATATGACAGGTCATATCTACAGCGAAGATCACGAGAGCTTTACTCTCTTTCCGCTATTACAACTATGTCTCTCATAAGTTATCACACTCATGTCTAGTTTCACCAATATTGTGTAGTGCAAGTGTTGGTATTTCATTTACGCGATATATTATTATTTATATATAATAAGATGACTGAAGGACGGTATCACAAGAGTAAATTCAAAAGAAATGATGAAGTAGGACCTCAATCCCAATGCAAATGTGATAATTTCAAATGTCCAGTTGACATTTAGCTTGTTTGTCCCACTTGCAATACATCTAGTTACTCATAATGCATAAGAGTTACAATTTCATCGGATCCCATTCACTGGGGTATTGGTTATGAGAAATTAGCCTCCTATAACCAAACACTAGTTTAAAGGAGCAAAATCATAAACCCAGTCGCCATAACTACATTAAGATTTTCTAATAAAACAAGAAACTAAAAGATACATAGAAAAAAAAAACAATATAATTTAAAGACAAAAAATCTTGATAACATTGATTGATCCTGCATAGTGCTCTCTCTACCACCATGCTCTAGTTAAGAAAAATGATCAGGTGTTGGTACCGTAGCGCACACAACTAAGTTCTGGAGGCTGAAATGTGGATTGCTAGACATATCGGTCCACAAAGTAGTCGTTTATGAATTGTGAGTTAGAATATTGTGACAAATAGGGATTAGTGAGGCGAGATGGCAGGGAAGCGTATAGATGTTGATGTGGTTGTGATGGCGGTGGGGATGGTGGTGGAGGAGGCAAGATGGTGGCGGAACTGCCGGAAAATAGTCTTGTAGGATAAACAGTACCACCCATGTTAAAGCCTGCCGCATAATGATAGCCTCCATGCACGGCTGGTTGCCCACTATACAAGGACATCAATATGAGTTTTTAGTAGTAGTGCACTAATACTTCAATATGAAGGGGACAAAACGCGGCCAAAGTTCGGCGTTTTGGTCCGGTCAACAGACCCTTCAGACACCCGTCAATCTTTGTCTAGTTAACCGGACCAAAACGTCACGTTTTGGGCACAGTTCGACACTGCAGGGTATGCATATAAGGACAAAAAACACATTTTTTGGTGTGTAAATAGGCAAAATGGTGTGTAGATAGGTACACCCTTTAATAATAACAAACAATTCATATAATAAAAAGAGCCTTTCAACTATTTTTCATTCTAAAAAGTAAATATTTATGTTGTCAATTACATAAGTTTAGAAAGGAGATTTCGGTGGTCGTCAACTTGAATAACTGAAGTTGATTTTTTTTATACAGAAATTGGTAGTTTTTAATATTTTGATGACATGAGAGGTCCTTTTAAAACCTTTTTACAAATGAGTTTGTCACACTTACTAATGCGATATCTCTATTAAACATTTATTTTTTTAGAATTTAATTCATGTAACATTTGATTTATTTTTCTTTAATAGCATGTGTTATTTATATTTTTTTTAAAAAGTAATTACTTTCTTTTCCCTCTAACCTGTTATATAGTTTTTACTTAAAACCAAATTGTACGTAAAATAATATATTTATAATATATTTTTGGTCTTGAAATGTAAAAAAAAAATACTTTATGTTGAATACAACTTTATTTTTCAATAAAATTCATATTAAAACATAGTTATCATTAAATTTATATAAAAACTACCCATTTATAAAAAATAATCAATAAAGTTAGCACAATGCAAGCTTTCTCTAAGTTTGTTACTTCGAACATTTTAAGTGCTACCTTTAATGCTAAAATATTAAAAATATAAGAATTTAGACACAATTAGCAGCCGGCTAGAAAACCCATTAACTTTGTAGAAGTAAATGTTCGCCCCAATAAAAGATCATATGAGTTGGATTAATGCTTCTTTTATATATGAACATGTTTGAATTCATGCTAGGGTTTTGTAAACTGTGACCTAGTACAGAAGTTAATTAAAAGAGGGGAGGGTAGCAGTGAACGTACCCTAGTTGATGAGGTGGCGGGGTTATCATATTATCGGTACTGAAAACCAGTTCACGAGCTTGGTTTAGGGTTTCTGTCTCCCTTTCTGAGACCATGAACACAAACTCCAGGTTAATTATTTTCAAGAAACATATATTAACATTAAATCATGAAAAGAGTAAAAAAATCAAGACTTTGAAATTAATCGGGTTATACATAACGACATTAAGGGCCCTACTAATCCTAGCTTACCCTCGATCTTGAGGGCTTTATGACGTCAACCCTAACTTTGACTGTCATATCACGAATCCTCAAACGACCATTTAAAAGTAAGGGCTATGACGCAAGCCCTGACCTTTAAATTTCTGTTGGGTGCCACCTCAATTAATAATTAATGGTCGTTTGAAAACGGTGTGGGATTAGATTGTTAGTGTGTGTGGATACAAGGCATCCGTTAAAACAGACTTTATGTGTGCGTGTGTGAGAGAGAGACCTTGGCGATGGCGGTTCATGTGTCCACCAAGAGCTTGAGACTTGCGGAACTTGAGGGAGCAAAACCGACACTCGTAAACCTTCCCTCTTTCATCTTTTGTGCTGTTTTTCTTTTTTCTGTAGATCCCTAAAAAAGCATAACCAACAGAAATTTATCTTTCAGTTTTAAGTTAAACGTGACATTTATTGATGGGACTAAACCGCATTCACTATATCTTTTGGGTCAGAAATCCTGCTTGCTATTCACACACCCCAAACGGCCGTTCGACGAATCCTTAAACGCCCGTTTAAAGGGTAGGAGCTATAACGCAAGCCCTAAGTGTCAAAGGGTATACTACTTATGATTTATCATGAGAGAGAGAGGATGGTATCATGGTAAGTACCAGATGCAGCAGAAGAGGAATCATCAAGTGGTTGTTTGCTATGATCTCTGGTAAAATCATCGGGTAAATGGTTGAGATCTAGTGGGTTTCTCCTGAAAACCAAGATAAATGTGTAAGAGACTTAATTAAATTAAGCATAAGTGACCACTGAACATGAACAAGTTAATTAAGAGAGTGATAGTTAAGGGTGTGGGGTGAAGCCTATGGTGCTTACATGTTGGTAATTGGTACCACAGAGAGAAAAATAATAAGTTTATACAACCCTGAGAATACAAGAAAACTACAGCTCAAACAATAATATTATCTTCAGGTGGAAATGGGGACATGAGGTGATAATGTGTTATTATAGGTTGAAATATATGGATAAAGAAATATGGGGAAAACTCAAAAGATTAAATCCAATATATGTAAGAAAAGTAATCAGGCTCCGCCCGAAAGTTCTCTATCAAGTTTCCTGTCACACTCTTGACACACAAATGGAAAAGAGACACTGGGTTTTGTGACTTTAAAAAGATGGTTGTGGTGTGTGAAATTTGTGGAAACCACCTATGTATAGGCTGGATAATGTTATAAATTAACAGTGTATATGGATGTTTGACGCAAAGCGAAAGCAAGAGTAATGATAGAGAGAAATTCTTCAAGGAAATTGACAGGTATAGCGAAATGAAATTTTCGAGCTTACAAACTAGGCCATATGTAATGAGGCTTTATAAGGGCTTGAAAGATTTTGATAATGCCCTTACACCATTCCTCGTAGGCATTATAGAGGCATGAAAAAGGAGTTACATTTCTAGAATAATTCCCAATAAGGAGAAAAAAACAACAAACTAATAAATGAAAGGGCGTTATGAAGACTTAACCATTACATGAAACATTATGATGGTGTTGTTGCAAAAAATACCTCTTAAGGGGCATTAACCATTACCCATAGTCAAACATAAATTAAGGCAACTAGTGTTGTGCGCAATTTACACTAAAATTGAATGAAGACAAAATAACTCAAATTGAGGAAATTATAATCTTAAGTGGTGAAATCGGAACCGTAATATACCCCTTTTTAATGGTTTTTTTAATTTAATTTTTTATACCCTTTTAACATATTGCCTCACAATGCCCACATCCACACTATACACATTTTAGAAAAAAAAAAAAAACGACTCGTAATGTCTCATTACTGATTGGACTGCTACATGGTCTAACACACATAGAGAAATAAACCCAAAAAGGCATAAAGCACTAAAAATAAACAATTTTTTTTTCTATCGTCTAAAATAAATTTGAGTGAAATTTCATCCTGAAAATGATTGGACTATTTCTTATGGTGGGGTTAAATATTGGTCGTATCAGACATGGCGTGAGACTACCGTTAATTTGTGGTCAGGGTGAGGAGGGACTAAACAAGTCGAAATTGGTGGGGTATCACCTGTTGTTGTCAACGTTTCCAATTATTGAAGTACGAGTTGATTCTAACCCGCGCGTTGCGACGGGATGCCGATTATAAATGTTTTAGTATTACCAAAATATTATTTTCATTTTGCTTGACATCTAACCTATCCACACTAAAGACTTTTACTTCAAAACATTCTTTTGATTGTAAGACCATGTGTAATGGGGCGCGGTTTCCCCCATTCACTTATCTAACGCCCCTAACCATTGCCCTCATAGGCGTGAATTATGTTAAAGTCTTTCTGAGCGTGATTCAGATAGTGATACTAAAACCTTTATAGTCACGGACCACTTTGTACATAGTCTCACATATCTCTCTGAACATCGACTTAATTTAAAAAAGTAATCAGGTAATGAAAAATAAAAGTGGAATTCAATCAAAGAACCAATGAACATATGTCGAGCATGAAGTTTGCATTTATACTTCATCAAATGTTGATTGGTGGAATTATGTAAATCATCTTCTTACTTCAACCATTTAAAAACCTAAAATGAGTTTAAAGTCATGTCATAAAACAATTTAGTTGAAAATCTTTTTTATCAATAAAAATAATTACTCTTATCAGCAATTGAAAACAACAATCAGAGAACTATTTCAGAACAAATGTATCATCTGTACATGTATGTTGAAATGGCATGGTATATTTATATACAACTGTAGAACACATTCAAATTGCAAAAAGAGAGATCCTTCTGACATAATCTCATAACATAAAATCTCCACCTAAGGAAAAAAAAAAAAAAAAAAAACAAAAGCCAAATATATGAATGTTAACACCTATAAATAAATATCAAAACGTAAAGCAATTAAACATAATAACATGCTGAATTCTTGTTTTTACTTGAAAATAGTCCTATAAAGAGGGTTTCGCATCTCAAATCTATTGAAGAAAGTTTTTATTGATTTATATTAAAAACTTCGGTTCACCGGAATTATATATACAAAACCAAATATCACTGTAGTACAAGTATACAAAACCCAACTTAATGATCCTTACATACGTATGTTGAAATGAAATGGCATGAGTTTTATAAAATTTTAACACCTGGACACCTCTTCGTTTGATAGTGCCACGTTGCTCTCATATACGACACAACCCCAAATCAAAATATATGTATTTACTTTACCCTTTCTCACCCTCTATCGCTTAACCAACGTTATCAACTTACGGTTTTCCATTGGCCACAATCCAACGACTACATGAACACAACCGGAGACCATTTCTTCATAATAACATAAGAAAATAAATCCCAAACTTTCCGACGACACTTTTCCGATTAAAAACCACCGTAAACAATGTACAGAAGATCAAAGGACACATCATGTTGCAGCAAAGCCGGCCTTCAATTCCCCGTCGGTCGTATCGCTCGTTTAGTTGAATTCTGGTCTACATATGAAAAAGTCTTGTGTAATCAAATTGGTTGGATGCCAATGGTAAATGAGACTCAATATATTTATAGGACTAAAAAACACCCGTTTGAATCATTGCGTCTTTTCACGTAAAGTTTAAATCAATTATTATGGTTGTATGATTTATGAAGCGTTGGTATGGTTTATGAAGCGACTTGTTACTTACCATGATAGGGTATAGCGGGAGTTGAACCGACTTTCATGGCAAATGAAAGTTTGCATCTTCACCGCAAACGTGGTGATAACCGTTTTTCTTATTAAATTATTGTTATATACTAAATGTGGTGGTAACCGTTTATTGGAGAAGATGGTTCTTTTAAAAAGAATTGGTTTAGAGGAAACAAAGTGACGCACCTGACGGTTTAGAAAGAAGAGAAACGACATGTCTTAAGTTACGAAACGGTGGGAGGTTTAAAGCGCAAATGGTTTGAAAAGGCATGTGTATGCTTTGGCACCCTAAGTTACTAATTGTATAAGAGTATAATGTGCATACAATTGCTCTTTTGAGGCATTATTGATCTAGTGGAGTGTTCGTTAAAGCCAAAACAAAATTAAAGATTATTTATGGCTTTAATTGTTAATGATATAGGCACGTTCGTATTTCCACTCTTGGTTCATATTGGATATTTTAGTGTAATTTAAGATTGCGTGTGACATACAAATAAGAGTGCACGCTTATTTGAATGTCATCGGGACTAATGGGGGATCCAAGGGGGCAGCGCCCCCTTGGCGGGGGTTCGGGGGCAGCGCCCCCGAGAGAAGCGGGGTCCAAGGGGCGGCAGCCCCTGGCGGGGTCCAAGGGGCAGAGCCCCTGGCTGGAAAATTTTTTATTTTGGACAAAAGTCCTTTATCGAAAATGCATCAGAAATTAAATTTCGGGCTAAATATGCACTTTTGAAACATGAGGGACTAAAGGTGTTTTTTGTTCAAAATTAAAAACTGCAAGCAGTTGTGGAAACTGCAAATACGCTCTCAAACAGTTTTTGGAAAACCCTAGACGAATTTGCAGTTCGTCAAAAATCCCTCAAAATTCTCTCAACCAAATTTTCATACAGAAATCTAGAATCAATCTGATTTTATCCGATCAAAGATTGGTAGCCACTCCAATTGTTTGATCTGAAAGTGATTACACGACTTCAGATTTATCCAAGCAATTTCGAATTTCCCCAACAAAGATCAAACAATTCAGTGAAGATGACAAGCGGTGGTGAATCTGCGAAGGCTATGACGAACAAATTTGCGAAATTGGACAGGTTTGAAGGGCAAGACTTCCGTCGCTGGCAAAAGAAGATGCATTTCCTGTTGACGAATTTGAAAGTGGTGTACGTTCTGAGTACCCCGATGCCCGAAGAAGTGACGAATGAGCCGCTGGAACTAACTAGGAAGCGTGGAAAGTGGCTGAATGATGATTACATCTGTCGTGGGCATATTCTGAATGGTATGTGTGACTCTCTTTTTGATATATATCAAAATGTTGAATCTGCAAAAGAACTGTGGGAATTACTAGAGGCCAAATACATGGCTGAAGACACATCTAGTAAGAAATTCTTAGTCAGTGATTTTATGAATTATAAAATGGTTGATGATAGATCCATCATGGAACAATATAATGAATGTCTAAGAATTCTGGGTCAATTCGAACTACATGGTTTAAAGATGGATGAAGCAATTTCTGTTTCATCTATCATTGATAAACTTCCTCCTTCTTGGAAAGATTTTAAACATACTTTAAAACATAAGAAGGAGGAAATGAATCTGGTTGAACTTGGAAGTTGTTTTCGAATTGAGGAGTCTTGTCGGGCCATGGAAAAGGTTAACAAAGATAAACACGTTGGTGGGTCTTCTGTTAACATGGTGGAAGAAAGTGGTCCTAGTTTTAAAAATTCTAACAAGGGAAACAACAAAAGGAAGTTTCAAAGTGGGCCTAACAAGAAGAACAAGGCTGTGAAACATTCAAAACAGACTAAGGATGAAGGCTGTTGGAAGTGTGGTAAACCAGGACACTTCAAGAGAGATTGTCGTGTTGTTAAAGGCAAGAACGAAACTGGTACTAGTGGATCCTCTAAGGATCCAAAGCAACAAGGTCAGAAATTAAACTTTAATTATAATTCGGATGTGAATTATGTTTCACTAATTTCTGAAGCATTTTATGTGCAGGATGATTCTGTTGCTTGGTGGTATGACTCGAGAGCAACAAGTCACGTATGTAAGGATCGAAGATGGTTCAAGGACCTTACATTAATTGAAGATGGATCTGTTTTAAAGATGAGAAATGTTGCAACCGAGCCAATCCACGAAATTGGAAGTGTAGTACTAGTATTTACTTCTGGAAAAACTCTAAGTTTAAGTAATGTATTGTATGTACCTGGCATTCGGAAAAACTTGTTATCCGGTATTGTATTAAATAATTGCGGGTACAAACAAGTGTTAGAATGTGACAAGTATATCTTGTCAAGACATGGTTCTTTTATCGGATTTGGTTATTTATGTAATGGTATGATTATGTTAAATCTAGAAGTGCCGTTTAGTGATGATTCTGTTTGTATGATTGATTCTGTTTCTAGTCTAAATTTGTCTAAATCTGAATTATGGCATGCTAGATTAGGACATGTACATTATAAACGACTTATGGAAATGTCTAAAATGAGCTTAATTCCGGCAGTAACTTTAACTAATGAAAAATGCCATATCTGCAAGTTGAATAAAATAACTAGAAAACCCTTTATGCAACATGCTACTAGGGAAAGTAAACTGTTAGATTTGATACATAGTGATTTATGTGATTTTCATGGTACACCATCATTAGGTAATAAGAAGTATGTTGTAACCTTTATAGATGATGCTACTAGATTTTGTTACGTTTACTTGTTACATGCAAAAGACGAAGCTCCGGAAAAGTTTAAAATCTATAAACAAGAAGTAGAGCTTCATCAAAGTGAATTGATCAAAACTCTACATACCGATAGAGGTGGTGAGTATTTTGATCCGGTGTATTTCCAATCAACTGGAATAATACACCATACCACAGCTCCTTACACACCGGAACAAAATGGTGTGGCGAAAAGGAAGAATAGGACACTAAAAGAGATGGTTAATACCATGTTGTCCCATTCGGGTCTAAATAATGGGTTTTGGGGAGAGGCGATGTTGACGGCTTGCTATTTGTTAAACCGAGTTCCTAATAAAAGGAACAAAACAACCCCTTTTGAGCTTTGGTATAAAAAGCCACCCGAGTTGCAAAAACTGAGAGTTTGGGGTTGTAGAGCCGTGGTAAGGCTCAATGATCCTAAGATAAGAAACCTAGGGGAAAGAGGTATAGAATGCATTTTCATTGGATATGCGGAGCATTCATTTGCTCACAGGTTCTATGTAATAGAACCAAATGACCACGTGTCAGTCCATACAGTCATTGAGGCAAGAAGTGGAAATGTAGAATATGATGAAGAGAGATTCACATCTATACCTAGGCCAAAGGATATGAATCCTTCTTTAAAGATTTCTAATGGAAAAGAAATTATGCCTTCAACTAGCACTGAACCAAGAAGGAGTTCGAGAGAAAGAAAGGCCAAGTCTTATGGTGACGACTTTCAATTGTACTTAGTTGAAGGTTCGAGGGTTGATATTAATTTTCAATATCAATATTGTTTCAATGTCGATGAGGATCCAAAGACATATAGTGAAGCAATGGCTTCAAGGGATGTTTCCTTTTGGAAAGAAGCCATCCAAGATGAAATGGATTCTATCTTGCAAAATAACACTTGGAAATTGGTGGATTTACCTCCTGGTTGTAAACCATTGGGAAGTAAATGGATTTTCAAGAGGAAGATGAAGGTGGATGGTACTATTGATAAGTTCAAAGCCAGATTAGTAATCCAAGGGTTTAGACAAAAGGAGGGTATTGACTTCTTTGATACATATGCTCCTGTAGCAAGGATATCTACCATTAGATTATTATTAACACTTGCTGCTATACATAATCTTAAAATTCACCAAATGGATGTGAAAACTGCATTTTTAAATGGTGAATTAGATGAGGAGATTTACATGAAACAGCCAGAAGGGTTTGTTATGCCTGGAAGTGAAAACAAGGTGTGTAAACTAATTAAATCTCTTTATGGCTTGAAGCAAGCACCTAAACAATGGCATCAAAAGTTTGATGAGATTGTGTTGTCTAATGGTTTTGTTTTAAACCAAGCAGATAAATGTGTTTATAGCAAGTTTGATGCTTCTGGAAACGGAGTCATGATCTGTTTGTACGTAGATGATATGTTGATTTTTGGTACTAACCAAGATCAAGTTGATAGAACAAAGGAATTTTTATCATCTAAGTTTGCTATGAAGGATATGGGGGAGGCTGAGGTGATTTTAGGTATTAAAATCAAACGTGAGAACATGGGCATTTCAATCTCTCAATCCCACTATATTGAGAAGATCCTGAACAAGTTTAATTTCAAGGATTGTTCTCCCGCAAGTACTCCTGTTGATCCTAGTTTGAAGCTATTACCTAATAAAGGTATTGCAGTATCTCCACTTGAGTACTCAAGAGCAATTGGATCACTTATGTACGCTATGATCAGTACCAGACCAGATATAGCGTATGCTGTTGGAAATCTTAGTAGATTTACTAGCAATCCTAGTACTCATCACTGGCAAGCATTAGGTCGAGTATTCAAATACTTGAAAGGAACCATTGATTATGGTCTGACTTACATTGGATTTCCTTCAGTGATTGAAGGATATTCAGATGCAAGTTGGATAAACAATAAGGAAGATCATTCTTCCACAAGTGGTTGGGTATTCCTACTCGGGGGAGGTGCTATTTCTTGGGCTTCAAAGAAACAAACTTGCATAACTGACTCAACTATGGAATCTGAGTTTGTAGCCTTAGCGGCAGCCGGTAAGGAAGCTGATTGGCTAAGAAACTTGATTTATGAGATTCCATTGTGGCCCAAACCAATATCCCCCATTTCTATAAGGTGTGATAGTGAAGCTACATTGGCTAAGGCATATAGTCAAGTGTATAATGGCAAGTCAAGACACTTAGGTGTGAGACACAACATGGTTCGTGAGCTCATCATGCATGGTGTGATTTCGGTTGAGTATGTCAGAACTCAACATAACTTAGCTGATCATTTAACCAAAGGGTTAACTAGAGATCTCGTGAAAGTATCAGCTGTGGGATCAGGGTTAAAGTCCATCTGAAAACTCTCATGTTAAGATACCCAATTCCCACCTAATATGACGTTAGGTGCAGAATTCAATGTGGAAAGCTTAACATCTAGAGTTTGGAACACAACATTAAATTGTCCCAAAGGTATGTGTTTAGATCTGCAAGTTAAGGAAGGTTGAGGTATATCTTCTTAATAGCTCTTTTGAAAAATTGCATTTGCAGGTGCAAGAGTAAAAGAGCTACCTATATGAGCATGAAGTTTAGCTGCTTCAAGAAGCTTGGACTTGGCTTTGATATGCTTATGAAGGATAGGGACATAGGCTAGTAAAAGATAGTGTCAAGTTAGATCTATGTATGTAAACTAATGTGTATATTATCTTCATGTATTCATTATGGATATTAAGGGTTCAATCCTTAGTGACACCCTTAAATTCGAATATTTGGAATGTGTAATATACTAATATGAAATTCAATTGTCACGACATTTCATTTATGCATTAGTTTGTTTTGGTTGCTGTGAACAAGTTAGTTAATCTATGATTACACTAAAATGGGGGAGGTATGTTGGATATTTTAGTGTAATTTGAGATTGCGTGTGGCATACAAATAAGAGTGCACGCTTATTTGAATGTCATCTGGACTAACGGGGGATCCAAGGGGGCAGCGCCCCCGAGAGAAGCGGGGTCCAAGGGGCGGCAGCCCCTGGCGGGGTCCAAATCCTTTATCGAAAATGCATCAGAAATTAAATTTCGGGCTAAATATGCACTTTTGAAACATGAGGGACTAAAGGTGTTTTTTGTTCAAAATTAAAAACTGCAAGCAGTTGTGGAAACTGCAAATACGCTCTCAAACGGTTTTTGGAAAACCCTAGACGAATTTGCAGTTCGTCAAAAATCCCTCAAAATTCTCTCAACCAAATTTTCATACAGAAATCTAGAATCAATTTGATTTTATCCGATCAAAGATTGGTAGCCACTCCAATTGTTTGATCTGAAAGTGATTACACGACTTCAGATTTATCCAAGCAATTTCAAATTTCCCCAACAGTTCATTCATATGGCTTAGTATGTTAGTAGTCGTAGATTAGTTATTATTTTCCTTTTTTGGAACGGCCAAATTTATTCAAAGCAAGCAACTAGGAAGACGTTAGAGCCATTAGAATGTGGGGAGTGGGGTCGTTGGTTGGATGGGTAAGCCAGGAAACGCTGGCTAACCCACTTCGTGCCAGAGTTGTGTTTGGTGTTGTCCATTTGGCGTCGCTTTGAAGCCCGGCGTGGGGCGGCCGCCGGGGGGGGGGGGGGTGAGCTGGCTAGCTAGGATATGATCTTTAATTTTAACCGTTAGCCATAGCCGTTGGGCTTGGCGGTTTCAACGGTAAAAATCAAATTTTTATAAAAACTTACAATTTTTTACCTATAAACACCCCCCCCACCCCTACAAAATTTTACAAAATTCTTCAACCAATTTCACACCAAACTTTCAATTTTTTTCATCCAAACAACAAAACCAAAAATGGTGCACTGGACAGAGGAGGAGGAGATCACACTTGTCACTTCTATCGTCGATGCACAACGTACGTTACAACGCGGTCAAACCGCGTATTGGGGACAAGCGTTTCAACAATACAAACAACACGTTGGTAACAATCGGCATAATTTAAACGTCTGCCAACACAAGTGGCATGAACTAAAACCGAAGCTGGATCGGTTTAAAGTTTGTTTCAACCATGTCCCTGTGGGGGACCTAAGCCACGACAATCGAATGGAGATCGCGAAGATCGAGTGGAGGCACGACGAGATTCCAGAATTTAAGTGGGTTCCCCACTTTAATATTTATAGAACTTTGTAATTTTTTAGGAATTATTAACTACTTTTTTTTAATTTTTTAGGATTTAATAAGTAGTTTTTTTTAGGATGCTATGTAATTTTTTTTAAATAATATAAGTTTGTATTTTATTTTATAAATCTCAAGTATATAAAAAATATAAAGTCAACCATAATGGCAGCCCAACGCCGCTAACCCACGCCGCTTTCACACCCCACTTTTTTTGGGTGGTTCGGTGAAGCCCACAATCGCCATGTGTCGAGCAAAGCCCTCAATCCAAGTCCCCCCACTTACCGCAATCTTAGAGCCACACAACGCAAAGACTTACAAAATGAACTTACACCAATCCTTTCACATCGACTTTATCAAAGACGACCTATTCTTAATCAAAAGAAACCTAAAATGCTTTATATCCTTCATAGTTTTCGACACATTAGCCACTTTGTTAGACAAGATAAGTCACTACCAGAGAACAGGGTATTTGCTACCGTAATTTCGATCGCAACACGGTAGCAATTGCTCTTTTTCCACCATCTTGCCACCAAAAACTCGGTGGCAAAAGCACACGTAGCAAATGTCTTATTGCCACGTATTTGCCACCGTATTATTTTTTTGCTACCGATTTTGCTACCGTCGATTTGCCACCGTTTTGCTACCGCTTTTTGTCACCGTTTTGCTACACATTTTGTTTTGTCACCGTTTTGCTACCACCTTTTGTCATCGTTTTGCTACCATATTTTGTTTTGTCACCCTTTTGCTACCACTTTTTTGCTACCGCTTTGTCACATTTTACCACCGTTTTGCTACCATTTATGGTATTCTGTTTCCATTACATAAATTGGCTATTCAATTTCATAAAAATATAACAATTCATAACCTGTTGCTATTCCAATAAAATGTAAGAATTTATACATCCAATATTCCTCATAATAAACATCCAAATCAAAACATCAAATAACTCAAATTAAACCATTCAAATCCAAACATCCAAGCTAAAAGTCTGTGTTCGTATAAGGGTGAGATTTCTTTCAAGATAGACCATTCTTTAAACCTGAGCTTGCAAGATAACTCTCAATTATCACGAATATGCATCAATCCATGATGATCACAATAAACCTTTCCTAAAATGAGATTATAAATGGCAGTGGTGACCTGATAACCATACATAAAAAATATTAAATTAACTCAAAAACTGTGAAAGAATAAATACAAGGAGAAAAATTCAAGGGTCAAACCTCCCTCTAATTGGGTCTCAATGACAAGCTATAAGGGTGGGATGGTGACTAACCTGTCAAGTTCAAGAAAAAAAATCTTATTACTTAACAAATTACAAGTTGCAGTTGTAACAACTAGCCAACAAATTGTAACAATATAGAAATGGAGTAGCTGTGTTACAACTCCTATTTGTAGCTATTCAATTAAAAGTTGCACTTGTAACAACTACCCAACAAATTGACATGTGTACTAAACCCTAATGAAGTCAAACGTTGACTATGAGAGATTAATATTGTCAAAATTTAAAACTTTGAATGTGGAGTGACTAAAAGTGTCAATATGCTTAAACTAAGCCTCTGAGTGACCCTACACGGTATTCTTATTCTCTAATTGAGCCACTTGTTGGATAAACAAAACCATTCACGATAAAATTCAAAAGTTGTGCATCGAATGGTTAAAAGTGTCAACATGTTAATTCTTACCTCTGAGTGACCTTTTAACGAACCTGGAGCGTCGTGATGTTCAATCATACTATCGGGAATGCCTAATATTTTCCGTTTAGGGCTTTGATGTCGTTAAACGATAATACGCACAAGTTTGTGCGTTAAAAGGACTAAAAGTGTCAACATGTAAATCTACACCTTTGAGAGACCTTTTAAACGAACCAGGAACTCCGTGGTGCTTGGTCATACTACCGGATGTGCCTAAGATTGGCCATTAGAGGTTCTCGTACCTTGTATTAACAATACATGTGAATATATAAAGTATTGTGCAAAAAATGTCAAATAATAAAAGTTTAAAAACACTTAAAAGGCAACATGGACCAAAAGTGACAACTGCCATAGTTGTTACCTGGACTAGGCTCGCTCGCGGGTCGCGAGACGTTGGGCCGAGATGGGTCGCGGGCCGCCAGTCCCTAAAACAACAACAACTCTTTTTTTTTTAATTAGTTGTTTGTTTTGTTTTTGCTTGATGAACACTCATATGAAAACCATTTTAATTGATTCCATGGACTTGTTAATGGTTTTAAAAAACCTGGTATAACACTTGTTATGATCCTAATGAGTCCCTAAAACACTTAGCATCATCCTATCAACTCTCAAATACTATAAATAAGTGGTGAGTTCATTCATTCAAACTCACACCTTCATTCATTCTTTCTATACTTCTCATATTTGAGGGTCCTGACCAATTGGGAACTTCCTTTGAATTTTTTTCAGTCCCTAGGACCACTTGTAAGTGATCCTTTCGTGACTAGTTCGTTTATTTGGCTTTTAAAGCCGAAAAGTCAAGTGTTTAAAATAAACGCTTTGACTTTCAGTTAGACCATAAATGGTCAACCCATTGTTCGCAACGAACATGGCTATGTGATCGTAATTAGGTAAGTGTTAATCCCTTAAAAGCGCACCTCCTAAGAATCACGTTTGCTTGGTCAATTGATGAGTCAACATATTAATGTTTTAAAAGTCAACGGGTCAGTTTGTGAAATAATTTTGATTTGAGTTTAAAGGTGTTCTAAAATATGTTTTATCACTTAAACAACTTAGTAATAATTATTAGAACATGTGTAAACATGTTCGGCTCGTCAATTCCAGTTTTAGGGTCGGTTCGCAACTGAAAGTCGCAAAGTTTGACTTCTGCGTTGACTTTCGATTATGAACCGAATTAGACTAGTATGCTTCTGATTTTAAGCCCCCGTTATGATCATATTATTATATAGCATAACCCTATAAGGTTACATTATATGATCATGCTAGTAATCTGAGTTTTATGCAAGTTACCGTAATTATGCCATACTTTGACCGATATGCCCTTTTAAGCAAAAATAAGGTTTTAGACACCAATAAGATTGCAAACGATTTAGGTACTGATATGTTAACATGTTTAACATATTTTGATGCTACAAATCTGATCACAAACTGAGTTTGCATATAATATGTAGGTCCGTTTGCGGATCGCCGGGCAACTACGAGATCATGTTTCGAATACCGTAACGAGTGCGGAATCCACGTTACGATACAAACCGAGCGAGAGATAAACACAACACAAAGATATAACATTTAACGGTTGTATATTGATATCGACATAGTTTCGTTACAGAAAGATATTACAATGAAACACACAAATGAAACTCTCAGATCTCTCTTTCTACCTGTCTGTGTGTCTTTGGTGCTGTATATATAGGGACAGAGACGACGAAACTCCATGCACCCGACGAAACCTCCAATATCGACGAAACTTGAAGAGTTTCGTCGATATATATGATGAAACATGGGTGTCCACGATGAAACTTCAAAGTCGACGAAACTCACTAAGATTTCGTCGACATGCATGCTTAAATTATAGGTTTCGGCCCAAGTTAAGTTGATTGGCCCAAAAAAAATTCACATGTACGTGAATTCTGAAAATTCAGATTGTAAAGATCGGTCAAACATGTGACATCATCATGATGATGTCCTGGTGATGTGTCATCGGGAATTGGTTCGCGGCTCTCCGTGCTTCACGTGTCGAACTCTGGGGCGCACGACGGAGGAATGTCGCTACGTCGGGCTTGATCCGAACCTAACCGAGTCGAACTGAACCGAACCGAATCGAACCGAGTCAAGTCGCGTCCACATAAAGTGTACCAACAAACTCCCCCTTGGACGCTACTTGTGATGGTTCGTCTTCCATGCCGGAGGATCTTCAAAGTCTTCACGGGTCGTAAGTAGAAAGTGTATCAACAAACTCCCTTTTCATTTAGGAAGTGTGTTAACAAACTCCCCCTTAAGATAAGCTCTCCTTTGAGTTATGCTCGTGAATCTTTTGATCTTCAATTCTTTAGATCCTTGTGGTGTTGATGAGTGATCAACTACAACCCGATCATCTTGATCTTCTGATTGCATCAACGTCATGTCTTCACTTTACGACTTGTCATCTAACACGTTCTCTTCGTCTTTAGCTGATTCTGATGTCATATCTGCACATACAGGAAAGCTAAACACGTAATGAGAACAACCGCTTGGAATTTAGACAAATTAAAGAAATGACACATATGAGATCAAATCTCAATCAAACACCGACCGACAACAGTTTGAAAGTTTAAAAATTGATCAATTTTAATCCTTTAACTTTCAAAACTTGTTAACTTCGAACGTTTATGAAGATGCAATTGTTTTCCGGCTTACAATCAGGATTTGGGAAGGATAGACTCGAGTTCCAACATCGGTCAATCAAAAATAAACTAGAAGCAAAATCTTTTTGTCTTTTATAATGTTTATATTAAAACACAACTAAAATCTTTTTGGTATTTTTCATTTTTCAAATGTAAAGACGGGAAGCAATAAATAAATATATACAGAGATGCAGAAACGAAGAAATGTAAATAAATATTTACAGACGTTCTTTTTGCGAGTTTCGAGGGTAAGAGAATCATATCAGTGTACGGTCACGCCAAAACGCTCTTGTTGTTCAATTAGTTAACATTTAAATAAGCATCCTATAACGATTATCGGTATTGTTGTCCACTTAAGCTCAACTTATCAGATGTAATAATGATTAGGGGATACGTTAAGGTATGATTTATACTCACCGACCGGTGTTCATCCACACACGACACATTCCCGTATCAAGGTATGCACGAGAGTTCATCTTACCGGTGAGTATGCCGTTTATCATCTGTTTGACCGTATAAAAGATGTGAGAAACTCACTTATTTTTTAATTGAAAACAAGCCCTATGTGATAGAATCACTTATTGATGAGGAACTTGATTTTCATATGCATGAGGGCACAAGAGCAAGTTCGTGAACAGGTCAGTACAACGTACAGCAGAGAGACGAACTTGACTCCCGGATAAATGTGATATTTTATCACTTATTTGTTTGGACATGTGATTGTTGATCACTTATTGAGGTCGAATGTAATATGTACACGTATGTATAGTATCATGGAAGATCTAGACTTCGTCTCCGTTATTTTTCGGTAAAAGATACAACCATGATACCCAGATGATAAAACAACATAAAGACCGCATATCTCAGAACCTCGGCAATCAATCAAACAAAATTTCGGTACTAAGACCATATGCCAATGCGTGGTTCCCACCTGGTCTTCAGTCGATTTAGGTTTATATCACCCTGCACACTTTAAAATGATTGTGAGCCCACCGATACATCTTATATAGAGCTGCTTATCGTGTTTCATTTTAAGTTCAGTTCGAAGAGGTTTCGACAGACCACTGATTTACTATCATTTTCTCTTTTTCTCGCCAGGAAACTCATTTTTGTTTTTCTATTGTTTTTGCGTTTTTGAAATTTTTTGATGTTTTTGAATTTTTTTTTTGGATTTACTCTCCCTAAAATCAACAAACTATGATAAATTAAAAAAAAAAAACACAAAGGAATTTACAAAAATGATTTCCCGATGTCGGATAACTCATGTTTTACCTCAATGCCGTTTACCAAAATTAAATTTTTGTCAGAAATGATTTATCGAATTTTGGAAAAATCAGTTGGCAAGTCGGTAATCGGTGTGGACCATGACAACATTGACTAGTTTCATGTTGAAACAATCACGTGTGAGCTGATATTCGAGTTCAACGTGTCAGGTCAAAGAGTGCTGTACGAGATGATATAATTCATAAACCAGCTTAAATGTCGACAAGTATAGGAGAGATTAGAAATTCAAAACCGTATCCTGCAACTGCTTCGTGCATTGCCAGGAATCTGAGTGCTCTCCCGAACTGTATATCCACCCGGTGTGGATTTTAAGGTCGATTTTGCAGCTACTTCAATTAATCCGAGAAATCTCTTCACAGCAACAAGATCAGAAACCTCCAGGTTCGGCTGGTCTTCCACAATGCACCAGCGAAGGTCGTTGTCTTTCTCTTTCAGAAGTAGTGTGCGGTTGTTCAATCCACGCCAAGGCATCCGCACACCCGATTGGTTTGTTCAACAAACACATTTTCTTCAATCACACCGCGAAGAAATGTACACTGCATGTTCATCTTGTTAATTTTGAACTTCAGACGTGCTGAAGGTGCATACATTTTAATTGAATCTATCATGGGGACCCGATCAAAGCCTTTAAAAATCAAACTTTGGTATGATTTTCATTTTGTCGAAGCTTTCAATCTTCTTTCATCATCGTTCTTTCATCAGATATTTTTGCCTTCTTTTCTTTTCTTCTCTCCATCAAAGGCAACAACTCCTAGATATAGTAATGTTTCGAAGCCACATGTCGCCGATCTTGTGCATGGACGCTCCACTATCAACAATCCTAAGACTATCAACAGTTCCTCCTGGAACATCATGCACACTCATTCAGAGATTAGTTGGAGAGGGGGACCCAAGCCTTCATAGACTTGGGTCGTCCGTCATCATCGAGGATTGTGACTTCGATTTCCTGATGATTTGGAATTGATTGAGCTCCCCCTGAAACAGTTACCGTTTTTGGTTTCCAAATGTGTTTCTGTTTTTCGTGTTTAACATCCGATTTAACAGATTTTGTTTGGACAACCTCCGGTTTTAACGCCTTATCAACTTCTTTTCGTTGTTTCTTTTTCTGTTTCACTTCTCGTTGTTTAACAAAACGAGGGTCCTGTTTTGGTGAAGCAGATCTTTGATAGTAACTGTTACCACGGGGGGAATCAACTTTTGCCTTTCCTTTTGTGAGATATGGATAGTTTCTAACAATGTGTCCATTCTCACCGCATTCAAAGCATGATCTCCGCTCAACAAACCTCGGAGTATCATAACTGTAGGAGCTTAATGATGAACTTCGTGATCTTGAGGTACTTGGTCCTACATCACAGCCGTTTGTGTGTTGTGTGTAATTGTTTTGACTGTTTCTTTTCAAAATTTTAACTTGTTTAACAAAATCCGTGTTGGATTTGTTTTCTAAAGTTTCAATTTTATCAGTCCCTCTGGATTTCACGAAGTTGATCTTCTGAACCCTTTTCTTGTAACGAGCTCCCTTTGTTTCCACCTTCTGTTGTGAAATCTTGGGCTTTTGAGCTCGTTGTTCCTTTTGTTTATCTTTAAAAGCGATATGTTGTTGCTTTGTCGGTAATCTTTGATTTCCAAATTGTCTTCTAACTTCAGCTTTTGGAATAGGATCACACCGAGTTACAGAAACTCTCGGGATCTCTTTTTCCCAAAAACTTACTTGTAGAATCCCCGAAAACTTTATCAATCAAAGATTGATTGACATTTTTGATTGGAAAATATTTGTCTAAATATATTTTACTATCACCGACTAAAGTGTACAACGCGTTATCACTTTTAACAACATACACAGATTCTTTCACTTCCTTGACAGGATCTATCACTTGTTTGGCAACAGATTACACAGCAGGAGTAGAAGGGTCACAAAGAATATGATTCTCAATTGGAATTTCTACTCCTTTCATCTTATCAAGTGATTTATCCTGATCACTCATATTTGATTCATCATCAGACGAATCATAGTCCTCAATAATTGGAGCACTTTGATTCGTAGACGTTGAAGTTTCTGTTTCTTCAGATGAGGTACTCGAGGAACTGTCTGATTTGAACCCTAATCCTGTAGTAACTTCCTCATAATCGAGAGGTACACTTGGTTCAAACCGAGGCATTTCCTCCTCATCGGGCATTCTGGTATAGTTGTGTCTTAAAGGAGGCGGACACGACTTATACCCAACGCCTTTCACATTCCCTTTCAACTTTTGAACGTCTATGATGTGATCAAGCACATATCGGGAGTTTGAGTAACTCTCCAATTTGAGCTTGATCGCATCATGCTCACATTTTGCAACGGCTAGCTCCTTCTTTGTTTCCTCAATGATATTAATGTAGTTATTAATACCAATTTATTTGTTGAAAACAGTTTTTGTTAATTCGGAAACGCTTTTCTTGAGTGTTTCAATTACCGATTTAAAATCCTCTTCATTGCGAGCTAAAGCCATGTTTGCCTCTTTGCATTTTGACAGTTCAATAACTAAACTCTGATTGTGACTATGAACCGTTTCAGATTCATGTTTCAATTCAGCACATTCATGTTTCATATCAGCACAATCACTACATATTATAGGAGTTTCAGATTTTACCTGACTTGTAGAAGCTGAAACATTAGCCATAAAGGCAATCTGAGAAGAGAAAGATCCATCTTCAATGAGAATCTTCTCCATTTCTTCTGATGTAGCATCAGCTTTCTTGACCAAGACATATTTCTGACACTTTACCTCCTGAGCATCATTCAACAAACTATCACCTTCAGAATCAATTCTCTCATTCACATCCGATTCTTCATCCGAACTGCCACTGTATCCCGAACTATCATCATCTTCAGAGAATTCTTCTTTGTGCACATGCTTGATGTGACTGATGATCTTCGCATAACATGCAGTTCCTCCTCCCAACTGTACGGACCAATCACATCCCTCATCGGCTTGTACCACTAATGCTCGATTAGTATTAGATGGCCATGACTGGTTTGTTTGGTTGTTATCAGCTACTATCCCTCTTTCGTTGTTAGCATGATTTGAAGTACTTGTTTGATTTTGGAAGGGATTTTGGTTGCCTTTTTTTGCTCGGTCGCGTGCATTCACATTTGAAGTGACCCTTCTCACCGCAATTGAAGCACGTCACTGCATCCTTATCAAAACCGTACTTCGTATCCCGCTTGCTTCCCAAGCTAGTCCTCCTGGTTCTCCTCATATAATCCTTAGCTCGTCTAATCGTGCTCACAAACGCCCACTTGATATCCATTAACTCCATTTCGTCCCTGTCTATCTGCTGATAGTCTTCGTTTGTCAAATTAATGTTGCCAATTTGACTTGCGACTAGTCTGCAGTAGGCATTGACCATGGTGTTAAGAAGTTCCATAGTTTCCCTTGCAGTCTCCACATTGACTTTGGATAAGTTTGCTTGTGGTTGTTGGGTTTGAGGTTGTGGTTGGGCTTGTGATGGTGTTGGAATATAAGCATTTGGATCAAATTGAGGTTGAGTGGGAGGAACTTGTGGTGGAGGTTGCGGTTTAGGTAGCCACGCACTTGCATCGAATTGAGGTTTTGAGAAAGCATGAGCTTGAGCAATCATATGCGCTGGCGGATGATAAGCACTTGGATCGAAAACTTGAGGTGGAGCTGATTGTGGAAACGGAAAAGAGCTTGTATTCGACATAAACGCCGTCTGTATCTTCAGTTGCTAAACTGAACTGGAACTAGCTAAAGAGTTAAAACCTGCAAGATACATTTCGGTATTTTGAGGAACAGAAATTCGTTTAGCTTTCCGGATTTCTTCATCATTCTTGTGTTCCAACTTCTGAATGAATTCATAGATATTGACAGTATCTAGAACGCCCGTATGCTTTAGAAGCTCAATTAATGGGCTCCACTTTGGAGGTAGAGCATCAGCAAACCGTGCAACCATTTCCTGTTGAGTTGCAAGAACAGTATAAGAATACATTTCACTAATCAAATGATAAAAACGAGTAGTTATATAATTTAGGGTTTCATTCTCCAAGAATTGAAATGATTCAAACTCTTTCTTCAATAGATCATGGTATGTCTTTCTAGTAGCTGCATTTCCTTCACCTCTTGCTACCAATGCATCCCATAATGCTTTCGTGCTCGTGCAATAAGAGAATTGATGATAGATGTCTTTGTGGAGTGCTTGCGTGAGAATAGCAAACGCCTTCTTCTCTAGATCATACGCTTTCTTGTCATCTTCTAGCATATTCGCCAATGTCGCCGCACTTGAACCTGCTTCTTCGAGGGATGTGTTGTATGGTGAGGTGAAACACGTCCATAATTCGGTATTTTGCCCTAGAACATATGTATGAAAACGTCCTTTCCATGTTGGATATTCGTTCATGTGATTTAACTTTGGCGGGCGGTTGTTGCTTCCCGTTTCGCTTTCACTTAACATAAGATTTTGAATGCTTTGATTCTGATTCATCACCAATGCCCATTGATTTGCACTAATCGATTGTTGAGGCATGACATTCCTTAACCAAACGGCTGCGGATGTCTGGTCTTCACCTGGTCTTGGATCCATGCTCCAATCCCATGGACTCGTACAACTCATGATCGATGTATGAAAGTGAAAACCTGGTTACACACTTGAAAACAAACTGTTATGATAGATTTGCAACACTTCTATTTAAAAATTGAACAAGTTTCGATGAAACTCTTCATTGACGAAACTGCACTCGACGAAACCTGTTATGATAATGAAACTTCCGTGACAAAACCTTTACTCGACTAATCCTTGATTAAACGACGAAACCTTGTTTAACCGACGAGACTTAAAGAAACGACAAAACTTCTATGATTGACGAATCCTCTTGTGAAGAAATGATGATCGACGAAACTCAATGGGGTTTCGTCGAAGTCACTCTTGGCGAAACTCTGATGAATCTTTGTTATGACGAAACTCTATGTTGAACTATGATCGACGAAACCTCTCTTAATGACGAAACTGTATGGAGGTTTCGTCGCTTATGCTTTCGTCGACAAAGAGATAAGAACAGAGAGTTTGTGAGGTTTGGTGAGATATTTCAAATAAAATCTTATCCTGTTGTCTGTTGTCTGACACAGTACACAATTTGGTGACACAATTTCAAACCACACCTTACTTTTTCAGATTTTCAAAGCTTCTTTTTCTACAAACAAATCTTCACAGAGACCCAATTGTCAACATAATATATTATAATCCACAAACACAATATTTCAAACCCAAATAAGATCAAACAACAGATAGTTTCAAGAACACTATGAATATACCAAGAACACTATGATGATTCTGGCCAAAGTTATCACCGGACAAAATTTTTGAAACACAATTTTGCTAAAACTTTTGATAAAAACCCACAAGAACATACAAGCATGTAATATAACAAGGTTTCCAATAAAACTTATAGCAAAACAACACAATGTCCACTGATTTTTGAAGTATTTTTCCAGAAAATATGAAGTTTTTCAAGAACACAAATCTGGGTTTTTGACTTTTAACCATGAAAGAGACTCAAAACCCACTCGAAAATGCCACCGGAAACTCGGTTTTCAACAAGAAATCGAGCCTTAAGCTCTGATACCAATTGTAGGTCCGTTTGCGGATTGCCGAACAACTACGAGATCTTGTTTCGAATACCGTAACGACTGCGGAATCCACGTTACGATACAAACCAAGCGAGAGATAAACACAACACAAAGATATAATGTTTAACGGTTGTATATTGATATCGACAGAGTTTCGTTACAGAAAGATATTACAATGAAACACACAAATGAAACTCTCAGATCTCTCTCTCTACCTGTCTGTGTGTCTTTGGTGTTGTATATATAGTGACAGAGACGGCGAAACTCCATGCACCCGACGAAACCTCCAATATCGACGAAACTTGAAGAGTTTCGTCGATATATATGATGAAACATGGGTGTCCACGATGAAAATTCAAAGTCGACGAAACTCACTAAGGTTTTGTCGACAACTTTCTATATTTTTATGGCAAAGAGGTTAATTCTGAATTTTAAATGGTTTATTGTGTGTGCATAAACTTGTGATTATTTAAGTGGCAGAGAGGCGATATGTGATATGGATTGGGGTAATGATGGTGTAATTGGGGAACTTTATAAACATTGGTATTAGGATTTAATTGAAAACCGGTTCCGACGAGAACTGTTTAGCCCGGTTCCAAACCGAACCAGAACCTTTAAAATACGGCCCAGTTCCGGTTCTTATATTTAACATTAAATGGTTCTGGTTTCGTTCAGTTCGGTTCTGAACCGTTGCACAACCCTATATGTAATGGTGCATATATACACATGGTTTTGTATATATCTGGGTGCTCTTTTCATTTGCAGGTAAAAAGGTGCTGACTTGGGGAAGAAGCACAACTGGTCAACTTGGTCATGGAGATCTAGTTAATAACTTAGAACCAAAATCAGTAGAAGTTCTAAATAACCTCAATATAACCCGTGTATCTATCGGATGGAACTAGGGGTGCAAACATGCCAAGCCGAGTCTGAGCTCGATTAGCTTCGAGCTTTGTTTCTAAGAAGGTATTTTGATTTAGTAACATGTCAAAAGTTAAAAAAAATCTAATTTTATAAGGGTGAAAACTTTAATTCATTGTGTTGCTGCATGAAAGAATAGGTAAACAAGTCCATTTTGAGTTTTTGACTCAAAGCCAAAATCTTATTTTGATTTGAGAAATTAGTATCCAAATCTAAAAATCTCAACACCAATATGCATGACGTGAGATCAAAACTCTTGTCAAATCTTTAAGTTAATCCATACCAGCAATAAAACCAAATCGGTTATGACATCGACAAAGTTTTTAGGAGGACCCCAACAATTTTAATAGAGTAAACTGCCAAAAGGGTCCCTGAGGTTTGGTATCTTTTTCCACTTTAGTCTAAAACTCAAACCTTTTGAATTTGGGTCCCTGTGGTTCAATTTTGTTGCCATTTTCACCCAAAATCAAAATCTAGTTAGATTTTTCAGTTAACATCTAGCTTTTTTTTTTGTCTTTTTCCTCTTTTTTAGTGAAATACAAAATGGTTTTTTAACGTTTTATTATAACAAATTAAAAAATTTGACCATTTTGCCATTCATTAAAAGGGATGAAAAGGACAAGAAAAAACTAGATGTTAACTGAAAAGTCTGACAAGATTTTGATTTTGGATAAAAATGGCAACAAAATTGAAACCACATAGACCCAGATTCAAAAGGTTTGAGTTTTACAATAAAGTGGCAAAAGTGACCAAACCTCAAGGACCATTTTGACAGTTTACTCATTTTAATAATTTGTAATCTGCATGAACTTGATAAACAACACTAACCATTTAGACCCATTGTTTTTCATACCCGTGTTCACCTAATTTGTACCCATAGCAAATGTGTAAAGTATTTTTATATATAATTTTTTTTTCATAATTTTATAATTAGTCATTATAGTTAATTCCTTATGCTTGGTTGTAATACAATAACCTCCATTTTGTTTTGTTTATTAAAAGCTAGCAAAATTCCTGAATTCAACCAGCTGATTTATCGAAGCAGATGGTGTGAGGCATTAGACCGACATCTTGAGACAACTAACTTCCCAGAGTTCACGGTCTGTGTCTGCCCTGCTCCATGTGAAGGCTCTTGTGTGCTCGGTATAATCGAAAATCCAGTCTCATCGATTAATCGATCATAAACAAGGATTTTGAGGATGGATTGATGGTGCCTCGACCATCCCTCAAGAGAACTGGGTAATTTTGAATTTCTTTGCATTGACTTGTTTAATTTTGCATTTTCATTTATATTCTGACTATTCCATTTTTCTACAGATTAAAAAGTAGCTGTTGTTGGAAGTGCTCATTCTGGGTTAGTAGCTGCCAATCAACTAAATAGGATAGGCCATACAATCATCGTGTTTGAGCGCGCTGACTGAAACAGAGGACTCATGTTGTATGGGGTTCCTAATTTGAAGCCTAACAAAACAACTTGGTTCAAAGACGGGTTGACATGATGGCTGAGGTAGGTGTGAATTTTGTGGTTGATGCCAATGTTAGAAGTGATCCATCATATTCCATTGAACGGCTTCTTAAAGGCAGTGAATTAAAATCATATTATAAATTATAGACACCTTTTGGTTGGTCTATATGGACAGTGAATTAAAATCATATTATAAATTATAGGCACCTTTCGGTTGGTCTATATGGACATGGTTGTTACAGATCTAAAACATAGGTAACTTGCCTTTCAAACAGACAACAATTATTGTACTAAAACAGAACTTGTGGCCTTTTCTAAACTATATAGGTATTTATTTTGTTATAGTTGCTGATATTTTTATTCATTTTTTTATATAATGTAATGCAGGTGATACAAAAGTACTGGCAAGGGGCAGAGCGCTGGTTGCTACAGATTTAAGCATAGTTGTACTAGAAGGAACATATGCACGCACAGGTACGCTTTTGTTCACTTGTATTTGACTATTTTTTGGTTTTGTTGAAGATATTTAGGGTTTTTGTTCATGCTTTCAAAATGATAAATTTTAATTTGAAGATGGTATGCGTTGTCACCTAATTCTTTTAGATTTTTTGCACCCATTATGAAAAGTTGAAAATATGTGAAGGTAATGTCGTTAAACAACGTGATGTTAATTATTTATATGGCACTTGAAACTTAATCGATAGTCATTCTCCAAAAGCTAGCTAATATTACATTTTATGTGCAGTCTCATTATCTTGGGCCCACTCCAACATCATTAAAATTACCTTGAGCAACCACGGTTTGAATGAATAAGATTGTTCTAACTTCAAGTTGAATTATCAGGTCTGTTCTTACTTCAATTTCAATTGAAGGAACCCGTCTGGCCTGACCTTTTTGCTGCTGCAAGGCTATCGGTGGCTGCTACTAAGAATGTTGAGGCTGGAAGAATTCTACAAATCAAAAGTTGAGGTTGGGAAAATTCTACAAATCAAGAGAGCTAAGGGTGAGGCTGCGTCTAAATACCTCTTTGGTTTGGGTAATGCACGTCAACGACAGGCTATTATGGATGGGTTAAGAAGCATCAAAACTGGCCACTAGTTACAAGTTCACTCTCCACCACAACAATAACAAGATGGCCACCATTCCTATGGATGCAAGGTTGCAACACTTTTACGTTTAGAAAAATTGAGTTTATGGACTTGAAGAAAACATACTAGAAATAGTTTTTAGTTTATTTGTACAGTCATTTCTTTTTGCAACTTTGTAGATAGGTATTGATTAGAAGTTTGTCTTTCATTAGTATTCGAGTTGAAAAATTATGTACGGATTTTCAGTTATGGTTATTAATATCATTTGTTTTTAGACTTGCTCGTGTTTTAGTGCAGTTTTTATTTTACAAAAAATTGAAAACAAAATGTGCAATTACATGAAAATGGTCACATAGAACCCTATTGAATATGTGTGATCAAATGTTGGGTGATAGCCATACCTAAAATTACAAAATTCAGTGTGGCTATAAATAACCATTAGCCACGCCATAGTTACTTTGTTTTTTGTTGTGTGACGAAATGATACCAAATGCCATTGGAAAAGAAAATTATGTGTGACCAAAGGTTAGACAATAGCTACACTTAAATTTACAAAATTTTATGAGGCTATATATAACCATTAGCCACATTTTCATCACTTTGTTTTTTTATTTTTGTGACGGAATGGTAGCAAATGTCATGAGAAAAACAAATATGTGTGACCATATGTTAGACAATAGTCACACCATCATCACCTTTTTTTGTTTGTGTGACAGAATGGTACCGAACCTCATGGGAAAAAAAATACGTGTGACCAAATGTTAGACAATAGTCACACTTAAAATTACAAAGTGTTTTGTGTGTCTAGTTAAGGTTTTTAGACACACTTACAATAAATTCATGTGGCCGTTGCTGCCCCTTAGCCACACTTAATTGACAAAATGCTTGATTATAACAACCCTTTTGCCACACTTTTTTTAATTGATATGGCTAAAACAAAATTTTTAGTATATATATGTGACCAGATAATATAAATCGTCACATGTAAAATAAACTCATGTGACCGTTGCTACCTTTTAGCCACAGTTTTGTATGATTCTAGCAAGAAATAGTGGTACCCTTTAGCCACACTTTTAAGTTTCTACGGCCACTAAATGTGAGTGTGGCTGTATGATACCTACGATGACTCGACCTTTGGTCACACTTGAGTTGAAAATAAAAAGTGTGGCAAAAGGTGTATGGTCACACTTTTTTTGTGTGGCCGTAAGCCTTTTTTGACGTAGTGTAAATTATGGGTTTCGGCCCAAGTTAAGTTGATTGGCCCAAAAACAATTCACATGTACGTGAATTCTGAAAATTCAGATTGTAAAGATCGGTCAAACATGTGACATCATCATGATGATGTCATGGCGATGTGTCATCGGGAATTGGTTCGCGGCTCTCCGTGTTTCGCGTGTCGAACTCTGGGGCGCACGACGGAGGAATGTCGCTACGTTGAGCTTGAGCCAAACCTAACTGAGTCGAACCGAATCGAACCGAGTCGAGTCGCGTCCACATAAAGTGTACCAACATAATATCGTAAATTGTGCTTTAATTTGACCAAAATGCCCTTTAGGCGCGTAGATCGGTTTTAAGCATAATTTCTCATACCAAACTCATTACCTATTGATGTAATATCATAATTAGGATATTTTTGGATATCAATTCAGTTCATAAACTTAGTTTATGCATACGTTCTTGAATTATGTTCATAAATGACGATAATGCCCTTTTTGCACCTAAAATGGTTTGAAAGCATGATTTTCATACAAAACCTTTTACATACTGATATGTTATATTAAATAACATACTTTGATCATATAAACCTGATCATAACATCATTTTTCCTAAAATATCGCACATATCGTCATTTGGCGACTTTAATGTCGTATCGACGCGTAGTATGGTTTTAAACCATAGCTATCAACCAAGACTTGTTACCTACAGATTTTATAAATCATTTTAAATATTTTTCATCGTAGATACATGTTTTAAACTCAGATTAGCAAATTAGCCTACAAAACTATGTGTGAAATTACCAAAATGCCCCTATGGAGCATAATTTGGTCTTAAACTATAAAAAAACACATATGTTTGATATCCTACTGATATTATATCATAAATAAAGTGTTTTCACAGAATGATTATGGTCGTAACATCAGGTTGTACGCAAGTTCCTTTTATACGTCGCTAAACGACCAAAACGCCCTTATGAGGCATTGTTTGATTTTAAAACCTTAACGGGCATACAAGTTGATATCCTACTGATATTATAACTTGTTTAAAGTATATTGGCATATGGAACTTGTTCATGACTCATCCAGTTACTTGTTATCGCTTACACGCGTACGGTTAGACTTACGTAACTAGTTTACGTAACTTTACCGAAACGGGGTAAACCTTATCATTTTTACTTCAAAATCCAGAATGTATTTAGTTTACCCATATTATACAAGTCTGCATACTTGTTGGGTCTAAATTACATTCCATTCTTGTCATCGTTTAATCTAGCGTATCGCACGGTTTTTATTAGTTTAAGCTAGCCGGTCTAAGTCTAGGACTTAAATAAGACCCTTAAGCATTCCAAATTGGTTATATATTACCATCATTCCAGACTAGAGCCTTTCGGTAAAAGCTATCTACACTTATCTAGTGAATTATGCAACTGAGTTATTTAAACCTTGCTGTGAATCGAGTATTAGCTCAGGTAAATACTTTTAACTTATTTTCCCTTATACGGGCTTGGGATACTGTAAATTATTATCGCTTGGTCGGGTATGGGATCACTTGGTCGGATTGTGACTAACAAATCCGCATAACCAGTTTTAATCCGTATTGTTTGATAACATAAACATTGGGGGTTAATGCGACCGTGTCCTGGATATCCTCGGCTCATTTAATTGCAAATGGCCACGACTTAAGCACGGGGTATAGGCATACACCTGACAGATGCGTATGTTAAAAATATACCCAGAATGTTGGGGATAACTCCTTATGGGTTTATGTTGTGGTGTGTCGGTTAATCAAGTCTCGGATTCTATATCGGGCCCTAAATGTATGACAAATATGTAAATCTGTATACAAGATTATAAATGTAGTTGTCCCAAGTTATAAAAGACTTTTCGTGCCTTGTGCACCTAAACCAATTTTTGAAACATTTTCAAATGTGTCAGTTAATTGTATTTACCAGTGTAAACTGACGTATTTTCAAAAGACTAAGTGACAGGAACTACACGCAATTAGGCTGGGAGCTGCTTGGTGACAATTAAGGATCTTGCAAATCCTTAGGATGTACTAAATTCTGTTAAACTTCATTTGTACATTTTATATGATCCGCCTGTGGATGCGATATTACAAGCTCGTCTGTAATTATTACTTTGGTATTTTCAGACAATTGAGTTTGTAATAATATTTTATAATCCAAGACTTCCGCTGTGCTATTCTGTGTATGTTTGACTATGACGATACCAATCTTACGTCACGATACTCCCCACCGGGCTGAGCTGTAAATATCGGGGGTGTGACAATCCCACAACATGAGATATCATTAAAAAGCATTATTTTTCAAGCATGGCATAAGTTTTTATCTTTACCTTTTGAAATGAAGTTGCAGTTGTTGCCATTGTATTGACAAGTCAATCATGCGTGGAAAAAGTGATCTCTCCTCAAAGCCTATCACCTTTGCTTTGGGTTGTTTAGACTCATCCTGCTATAACTTCAATTAATCATTGTTGCATATTATCGAAAAATGAAGCTGGGATTTTTTGCTACTAACCAGCCATTTACATGTTAGTGTGGTTTTTACACTAGATTTTGCTTCCCCTTCTAAGTCTTTTCAGTGGTTGACGATTGACTTCATGCTCACTTTCGGCTGAGTTCTCCTTGCAGTTATATCCTATTCATTGTGAAGATATCGTGATAACTCCACTCTCTAACTTTTGTTCTTGCATCTCACATTTTCCATTTACGGGCTTCATATAGCAAAACCTTCGGTAGAAATTCTTATCATGCACCATCCCACATGATCTGATAATTTCAAAAAGAATGAGAGAATAACAATACCATTCTAGAGTAAGTGTCTTGCTATCAAAATCAGTAGGTAGCGTTCTCCATTTCCTACACTTGTTACACTACACCTACTCACGATCAGGTTTGTACCGCACTCCACCTTTTTTCTACACCTCAAATACCAAGACTTGTAAGATTAAAGCCATTTTATACAATATATATGATGTAAATATTTTGAGTTCTCGCAATCTATAACAAAACTTAGAAATAAATGCAATGAGACTTACCACATTGACCTTGCCGACAGTGTTATCCAAGTACTCATCTGCCTTTTCACTAAGCCAATCCTCAAGCAAAGCATAAGGTTCACAATCTACAAACTCTTGTTTGTTGTTATGCACCCAAACCCGACCACTATCATCCTGCGTAATAAACCATGCCAGCAAATGTTTCAAAACAAATAGTGCACCTGTCTTAACAAAAAGGTTTTTTTAAGAAACATGCCATCACATCAGTCACATCAATGACTCCAACAAGCCCATGACTCTTTTCGCCATTATGTATCATGCTCCCAACTCTTTTGTAAGCCTGTAAGAAGCATTAAAGATTTTAAATTATAAAACAAACATTAAGCAAAGAAAAAAAATTCTAAAAAGAATACAGAAACAAACATAAAATGATATAAACTCGCCTCGATCAACCGGCCGTGCTAATATAAAAAATTTCCACAATTACCCTGTTCCAGGTCTAGTTGAGAGTGTCCAAGAATGAGCTGAACTGGTTTTTCCGATACAAAACCATTTTCTATGCTGGTCTTGTGTAGAAACTTTGCTAAAGGCCGACTTTTAACTTATTGCAAGTTAAGTTTGTAGGTATCAAGCATGGTTTAAAAGGCTAAAATGTACAAACAAATGAGGCAGACACAACTTATGTTTGTACATAGAGCAACACTTTACGCACGTGAAGCTCTCGCCTCATTGCATGGCTTTCGAAACCTAAACACCTTGGAGCACCTCACACCATTTTAAACCAAGGTATCAAGTGATCATCTTGATTAACTCATGAAAAAGAACTTGAAAAACGTACTTTACATACCAATGACCCATGGACTTTTATCTTCTTCCTCGGATCTAAGAAGATGACTTCTAAATAGGATCTGAGTGAATAGTCAAGTGGAACCTGAAAATCATGGCAATAAAGAATCATATTTAATTATAGAGTAAAATGCTAGTTTCGTCCCCTATATAACCAAAGAAAATCAACCATTCAACAAGAAGATCTAAAAGCGAATATAAGCTTTATAACACTTGTTACCTTGTTAACAAACCATAAGAAATCTGGTACCAGTGTAGGCAATAGTTATCGGCTTCCTTTTCATTGAATCCCAGCTGATTTTGCAGCCATAGTATCGGCACTAGCTAAACCAAGTTCCTTCTCAGTTTGAACAGATGCAGTCACTTAACAACAAGAAAGTAAATTCATCACTCAAATCAACTCAAACCATACGCAGTCCATACCAGTTATCAACAATTTTATATAAATTTACCAACAAAATTGAACGAAAACTGACAGAAGTTATGAAAAAATTATGTAAAAATACAATAAGATGAACTTTACGAACACAATCGAACAAAAACTAACAAAAATTACGAACAAATTAGGTCAAATATCATAAGATTTAACTTCATGAACACAATCGTACTCAAACTACCAAAAATTAGGAACAAATTAGGTCAAAATATCATAAGTTGAACTCTACAAACAAAATCGAACTAAAACTAACATAAATTACGAACAAATTAGATCAAAATATCATACGGTGAACTTTACGAACACAATCGAACTAAAATTAACAGATATTACGAACAAATTAGGGCAAAATTAGAAAAATAGAGTGAGATATCGTACGGAGATAGTGAGGTTTCTTCAATGACCAGGAAATGGTGCGATGGCGAAGGTTGTGCAACAGTAAGGTGGTGCGACGGTGGATATGGTGCGATGGTGGACGTGCTACGGTGGAGGTGGGGTAGCGATGAGGGGGAATTGGAGGCAATGAGGATGTGTTGTTCGGGGTTAGATGTAGGGAAAATTGGAGGCAACATAGGAGGTTTAACTTCTTTTATATATTTAGTTGTATAATTACTTTTTTTATTATGTTTCCTACCAATTTGCTACCAATGCAAAATTTCCAACTGTTTCACCTTAATGAATTTGCTATCCAGTTTTTCGGTAGCAAATTCTGGTGGCAATTGCTTAATTTTGTAGTACTGAGTCATTTCTTGTTCTTCATGTGCTCCAACATGCCGTGAAGATAATAGCTTGAACCACATTATTATTCTTATTCCTGACTTTCAACGTCCTGTGAACGTTAATCAAACTCCGCACTGAAAAAGCAAAAATGTATGGTACACTACACCACTTACTAACAAGATGTCAAATGACCAAAGAAAACTGACAAGGTATCAACAAATGATCCTTAGATTCCTCCATTTCCCCCACACAACTTGTAAACCTCCAAATCCACATTGAGATTTCTCCTTTTCAAAGCCACGAGAGTCGGTAAACTGTTCAACTCCGCTTTCAACATAAATGTGTTAGTTTTTTTCGGCATCCAATAATTCCACTTCCAAACAAAGGGGGCAACTACATTACACGCATCGAATAACAACTTCTTCATTGAAGCAACCGAAAATGTTCTATCGTTAGGCCACATCTATTAGTCCACCCTATTGGAGAAAGAAGCACGTGGCAAGAAATTTAATAGGTCCAATAGTTCCTTGTTCTTCAACTGAAGAGGCTTGTTCTCCAACTGATTGAGGTTTGGTCTCTTCCATCTCCACTTCCACGAGTTTGCCTATCCCTCACTAAACCCACATTTATCAAACAAGTTTTCTCCTTTTCAAGCCTGTACAGATTAGAAAACATGTTTTAATGGATCCATCACAATCCGTGGATCCAACCAAAAGCAGATCCTATTGCCCCTTATTTAACCACCCTTTTAAGTAAATTTGTGAGGTTCAGGTTATAGATGTTATAATAAGGATGTGTTTCCTCACCTCCATATTCTCTTGTTGATTCATAATAAGATGACTAGTTCATCACAAACTAATTAGATAAATACTAATTTACGGTTCAAAGTTAAATTTTCCTAACAATACCATATACCTTTTCGTAATATATTATTTAGCATACGTCTAAATTTTTCGTCTAGATCCTAGATCCGTCACTGCCCTACATATTCAATACATCACCTCATATATGTTGGTGCCCCTTTAGTGTCAATAGCTAGGAGATCTCATCTAGATGTTGTATTAGTCTTAGGAGATCTTATCTAGATGTTGTATTAGTCTTGTTTGCATCATATATACAGTTTAGTTATAAGGTAGGTTAATACGCACGATAGGTTGATATTGATGAATTAAGACTTCATACGCATGGAGGGTTGATACGCATGAAGTAACACTTCATACTTATGAACAAACCTTGTATATATCCTACTCATGCGCATGAATAAAAAAAATCCCTAGATTTCGCGTATTGAAATTGTAACCAAACACTTCACAAATTTAATAACATGTTAGTTTATTTAAATCGTCGTGAATACACTCTATGTCGATTAGAGATTCCACATCTAATTGATTCATGTGGTTGAATCATAGTGTTCGGTAAGAATATGAACTGTGTCACACCCCGACCCGCAGCGGAATAATATGGTGCATGATGATTGTCTATAGCTTATGACACTATTAAAATTTTAAATATTTAAAGGCACCAAATTTAAAATGTCACACATGATCATAGTATATGTTCAACAAGAATAATTCACATAACCACTTATTACTAAAGCACATCCTATGTGTCTTCAACTTCAAATCCACACAAAGTCGTGTACCTATATCATGCGTAAAAAGGTTTTGGGTCAACATAATGTTGGTGAATAGATCTAATTTTTAAATAAAAATGTTTTGCTTTATTATTAGATTTATTTTACTTAGAAATCACTTAAAAATATTTTAATATGCAATTTCATGGGTTAAAAAAAATCCATAACATCTCATAATCACCACATCACATCATCACTCATCAAACCACCACAACCAGAATATAGAATCAATAGAAACAATAAGATTCAAGCCCCGAAGAGTGAATCTAATGGGGGCAGTACTAAGTTCAACCTATGGCCATGAAGAACTTAGTCAACTATGGATCCACAATAGAAATATGTGACACAAAGCAAGTAAACACATAGGTACACGTATAAGACACAATAGATACTAGAAACAATAGAAACTATGAATGCGAAACACATACCGACACATTGATTTTTCCATGTCCATGATTTAAATAGAAACATTAGAAATAAGACACATAATACACCCCAAAAATATTTAATGACTAAAAATGGGAGAGAGGTAGAGCTACTCACTGGTTGTGAATAAACAATCCACAAGAATTATCGCACGAAAGAGATTGGATAAAATCTAGAACAATAACAATGGTAATAATCACCCTAAAATATAATTACACGAAATCATAAACGAACAAACAAAATATTAATTTTAGAAAATTGAGTTCTCTTATTTGGGGACATCAATTATAAAATAATTATTAATCAAAATAACCAAACCAATATATACACACATATATGCATATATATTATATATTTCTAGAATTATTAGACATACTTGAATCTTATAGATACCAACTTAATAAGTTATAACAATTTGTAAATGCCAAAAGTTAGTCAAGTTAATTAAATTCATCTACTAACTTTATAAATCAAATTTAATATTTACCACATATTCATATTAAAAATATTAAAATTTATAAAGGGGATTTATTTATTTAACAATTCCAAGAATCCTTTAATAATATAATTATCTAAAATTATAGAAAATTATATAAAGGCCTCAATACAAGTATATAATCTATAAAAATCAGTAAAAATATTTATAGAATTTATTTGTGACAAACTTGTATTTTAAATTATTAAAACATATATAAATCCAAATTAAATTGATACATTCCCAAAAATTAAAGAAAAAATTTATAAAAATTCCATAGTGTTTATATAACCTAAAAATAATCAATAAAAATATTTATTAATTTATTTATGATTGTCTTATATGTTTAATTGATTTATCTAGCGATTAAAACATAAATAATTCACCAAAAATCCAATTGTTGTCTAAAAACTTTCAAAAATTACACAAAATATACTAATTTGATATTTATATAACATTATTCTACTTTCAATTTTATAAAAATACAAGTCTAACCCTAAAAGCCCCAACATTTATGAACGAAGAACCCTAATTTCAGCTATAGTTAAATTCGAATAATTCAACCTTCTATTACTGAAATTGATAGATGACTTTTGTTAAGGATGATAAAAAAAATAAGATTAGGCTTTGGAATCACCTGATTTGGTTTAGAATTGAAGGAGAAATTGTTGGAAAAAGGTATGAGCCATAACTTTGATATTGCGTCAAATCTGTGAGTTATGGTTGATGAAAACTGAATTAGATTGACGGGAAACTGGTGCAAAAGCTTAAGGATTTAAATGTATCGGATTTACAGCCCAAAATAGGAGAATTGAATAGTGTTGTTCATGTGTTCAGTTGAATCCTAAAGATGATTTAATCTGTAATTATTTGGACAATTGCGAAGCATAAAAGGACAAGTAAATGGTGTAGCCTTGATTGCACGTTGATTCCGAGTCGTTTGGGGTGGTTTGAAGTTCAAACATTGCTGAATATCGAACTCGTTTGAGAATCGGACCTGATGCTTCACGTTGGGGATAAGAAACCAGGTATTCGGATTTGTTTTATAAAAAACGACACCTATTATTAATCATCAAAAAGGTGCGTGGCCTACTAGTCCAATGTTTGTTTGTTAAACGATGGGTTGTGGGTTTGATATCCCCCAACCTATTTGGTTGCTTTTATATTTTCATTTATAGCAATCTTAACCACTTGACACAATAGACCCCTCATGTTTATAACTATGGTTACTAACATAATCTAACCCTGTTAACTCTTCCTTTTAGACTCTCTAACAAACTAACAGAGGTCGGATTTGATTTAATACAATTCGTGTGGGTGTTATAACACCAAAGCTGGGTAGACCAGCTAGTGTACGCGTTGTTTGATTAATGGGGCAACCCGGGTTTGAGTCCCACTTGGGTCACCCTTTTAATTATTTGTTTTTACCGAAGTTCATTCATTTGCAGTTTAGCCCCTTGACTTCTCAAACCGTTTTAACCTTTATTTCTAACTCTATTTAAGGCTTTCCTTTTTTTTTAATTTCTAACGGGACTAACCGAGATCCATATAAAAATAAATATTTTAGATTTGGAAATAATTTTGTTGATTAAATTAATACCTAATGATATTAAACGATAAATAAAATTAAGAAATTCACATTTTCATTTATTTCGTTTAGGATTCGATTTGTAACGAATTGGGTTTTTCAAGGACTTGGCGGATGTACAATCCGAAATGTGTATTTACAATAATATTGAAAATAAATATTCTGTAGCCTCAGGTAGTGTAATTTATCAGACACTATAAGTCAAATGCAGTATGTGTTACACATACACACATATATGTATGTAGGGGAGGTATCATGAGAAAACGTCTCTTTATGAGAAAACTATATCTAACCATTATTAAAGCCGAAACCCTAAACCCTAAGAAATAAACCCTAACCTTCCAAAAATCATATACCCTAAAAGCGAAACCATAAAGGCTAATGCCTAAAAGCAAAAAACTAAATGTTAAAGATAAACCCTAAAAGCTAATCATTTAACTATAAAAATTAACCCTAAACCTTAGAAACTAAACATCATAACAAATTTAACACAAATATCAATCGTTTAATAGAGTTTTATTACGAATAAAGTGTTTTCTCATGATCTTGTCCCTATGTATGTATGTACATATGTATGTAAAGGGTTGAGTTATGCTAACAGTAAATTTTGCGTAAAAGTGTAGAAAGAAGATTAAGACGTGGTATCTTAAATTGGTATACATGCTCAAATAACCCTAATATAAAATTATGATCAAATAAGCTTCATGAGTATCTTCTTATATTCCATTTGTTATTTTTTTAATAAAAAAAATTCTTTTTAATTTCTGTCGTATATGTGACTTGACCTAAGATCTCCCCCTTCCAAACTCAGGTGTTTAAAAGCTTTGTCTTTGTCAATGGACAGTGGCGGCTTTGATGGTGTACGGGGAAGACCTCCGCACATTGCCCGCGATTTCGAGGGGCATGCGATTTAAAAAATTCCGATGCGTATATGTTATTTTTTTAAATAGTAAACACATACCACTCCAATATACGTCCATTTACAAATCATTTTTATGGTTTAGAATTTAGCCCACTTGGAATTAGATTTATTGAGCCCAATATTAATTTGTTTTTTTTAAATAATGACAAAATATAACGAATGGACACATTTTTTCAAGCTCGAACAGGGTACGTGAATTCTTAGAGACGCATCTGCCAAGACCATCATCCAATTGGTTCCATTTCTTATTGTCTTTGTCAATGGACAGTGGCGGCTTTGATGGTTTTCGGGGAAGATCTCCGCACATGGCCCGCGATTTCGAGTGGCATGCGATTTAAAAAAAATCCGATGCGTATATGTTATTTTTTTTAAAGAGTAAACACACTACTCCAATATAGGTCCATTTACAAATATTTTTTATAGTTTAGAATTTAGGCCACTTGGAATTAGGTTTATTAAGCCCAATACTAATTTGATTTTTTTAAATACTAACAAAATATAACGAAAGTACACATTTTTTGAAACTCGAACATGGTACATGAATACTTAGAGACGCATCTGCCAAGATCTTCATCCAATTGGTTCCATTTCTTCTATTATTTAGTTTAAAATTTCTTTTCTCGTTCTTGATATTTGTACCCTATCATATTCGTATGTTGGTTACAACATTTACATGTATGTATATGTTAAGCGCTCTTATTATTTATCTTTTCACTAGTCATTTAACTTACATATTTATTCTTTTTTCTTCTTCCAGATATTCGTGAGAGATAGTGAAAAATGCTTAGCAGAAAAGTGTGCTCTACAATCGATTTAAAGGTCAAGGAAAAAAATAGTGTTCACGATAACCTTTAGACTGTATGTGGAGTGTTCAAATGAGAAAAAAAAACATTTTGTAAGAATAAAAAGAATAAGTTTTAAACTAATAGAAATACTCCATTTTACTTCATTTAATATGTGTATTTAATGTTATTAATAAAGACATATATGTAAATTTCTAATTATAATTAATTAGCTAACTAATTAAATTTGTAACTGACGACAGGGGATTAAAGAAATTATCAATTCAAAAAAAAAAAAAAAAATTAATTTGTAACTCACTTTTAAATATACTCTTTCAAAATAAAATAATTTAGGGTGAATGACACTTTTCGACATGTGTATGATAAATTCTTAAATGTGCATGATAAATTTAGATATGCGTAGAGTAAATTTCGGTAATTATAAGATATATGTAGGATAAATTTTGAAATGGATAGGACAAAATATTTTTTGCTTTATTAATGAGAGATAAAATAATTAATGGGAGGAGTTATAAACTATTTAATAATTTACCATTATACTCTTTTTTCTTTTTCTTCTCACATTAAATTCTTCTCAAATGAATCTTCCTCTGTACTCTGTTTTTTGCATGGACCTTTGAAATAACTGATTTTTACGCTTTTAATATTTTTCTAGGTATTATTGAATACATTTTTAAGATTGACACCTTTACTTTACATTACGTTATTGGCTTATTGCTTTAATTAAGTTAGAGTGACAGGTCACTTGTTTGTGGAGGGTGGGATGGTAGAGAGATCTTTCTAAAAAAAAAAAAAATCATTCTTGGATTGAGGATGTTTTATATGCAACGTGACATCTTGTATTCAAACACCTTGCAAAACGGCAAAACGATTCTTGGAGTAGCCTTAAGGAAAGCCTCCATGCTGGTGAAACCTCCATTTGTCATGCTCAAAGCTCTCAAAATCAACATTGCAATATATATAAACAACAAGAAACATTGCAATAGAAAAAAACAACACCCACTTAATATATCACATCACACACTAAACATGGATAAAATAAAAGGAGTTTGCGACGAGCTTTTTGTCCGTATACTTGTTACTTTATTATAATTGGTCGTTTTTGTCAATGTTACAAGTATATAATATTTACCTGTATATTAATTTTACAACTTAATGAACAGTAACTTCATTGGGATGAACAAATAGTATTGGGTACCGTTACCGGTACCCGCTTTTACCAAATCGGGTGTATTTTCGGTACCGGTTCGGCACCGGTATTCACTGATTTTTACCCTCAAATACCGGTGTTGTACCAGTACTGACCGGTACCGAGTTGTACCGTATCGTACCAGGTATATTCGGTACCGTTAGACACTTTCTGAGATTTCGGTAACGGTATTTTCGGTACCGGTTCGTACGTACCGAGCTCATCAAATCCTTTAGCAACGTAGCAATGCAAGTAATTGCACCGTTTACATTACTTTTCATACACACAGTAAGTAAATTGTAGCATGTAAAATTAATTTGGATATTTAGATTATTGATGAGCAAATCGTATCAAATTCTGTAATCAAACCGGTATCGTATTGGTACCAAATTTACTATTACCAAATCATTTTCGTTACCAATTTGGTACCCACCTTTTGGCGTTTTCAGAATCGTTACTTTCGGTTCGACACCGGTCTAGCACCATACTTGTATTTATTGATTTTTACCTTCAAATACCATACCGTATTGTACCGAGCATTTTCGATGCCGGTACCTAATTTCTATGATTTTCCGGATCGGTACTTTCGGTGCCGTTACCGGTACCGAGCTCATCCATATTTTAACGTGTTAGCACCGTAATAACTAAATTAAAAACAACCGAATTTTCAACGTGTAGGACGTGTGGGTCCTATTAATATATATTATGTTATTTAAAATCGTTTTTTTTAGGACGGAGTGACCATCCTTACCACGTCATTTTTATTTATGTTTTGATATTCGGTATCTGCAGCTGACACACGGAATATCCAAACATTGAATAGTGTGACCAGATGGACCTCAATATTTAAGAAATTCCTTTGTTTTTTTTCTTGAAAGGTTGGTTGGTGATCAACAAAAAATGATGATTGGTGATGGGACAATTAAATGAGAGAAACAGGATGAACAGTGGCAATAAAATTTTCTTGAAAGGTTGGTTGTATCCGTTGTAAGAACCAAAATGCTCTTGTTGCTTTCTTTCAACACTTTTTACAGGGCTGCACATACACTGCTTACCACCACTGTTGTAGTATCTAGTAGCATAGCCTCTACTCCTCTAGGTCTGTAACATCTAGGCTTTGTTGCTGCAATATATCGAAACTAATCAGAATCCATAAACTAGAGATATCACCATTAAATATTTGTCACATATCCCCCACTTGTAATGGAGTGGTGGAAAGAACTTTGGGTTTCCTTGGAGACCCGGGTTCGATCCCCACCTGTTGCATTTGGGGGTAAATGGCCCCGACCTTGGTTGAGGGGTCATGGCAATGATGGATAAGAGCCTTAAGTGCGTAATAGCCCGGGTTTGAGTCTTGAGCCGCACACGAGTTTTCTATTACAGTGCGGTTACTCCGGCTCTTGAGTGCAGAGGCTGCAACGGCAGTCAAGTGGCTGTCGGCTGGAAATTTTCTCGTGGAGCGTCTATGATCAACCTCGGATGCCTCGCCCGAAGGGGGACTAGGGACCCATGCAATGTGGGTGTGATCCTCTCGACTGTTGGAGTCAATCGCCGTTCAAAAAAAAAAAAATTGTCACAGGCTGGAATGCTGGTAACGACTTTGTATAATTCTTTATCTTATTGTTTAAAAAGCATATCTATTCAATGGATAAACTAATATAAATTAATTTTAGTTCCAGATCAAGGTTGTATACCGTTAGATATTTTAGTGTAATCGGGCATTGACTTGGTGATCAAAGCGAATTATACTATACATCAAGCAAGTTAGGAGGTGCGTGAGTGCACGCTTGTTTGAGTTATTATAATTCGAAGTGTACGGGCGGAGCCCGTACTCTACGAGGGTTCCAAGGGGGCAGCGCCCCAGGGAGCAGGGTCCAAGGGGCAGAGCCCCTGGCTGGGGTCGAGCTGATTTGGAAAAAAAATATTTTCATTAAATTGCCTTAATGAAAATGCATCAGAAAATTTTATTTTCTAGAATTTGTCACATTTTGAAATGATGGAAAAATGACATTTTTTTGGCAATTTTTGTCTTAAAAATAGAGGTAACTGCCATTAGGCAGTTATAACCCCAAAAACCAAAATTCGTAGACAGTTTTGATTACATTTCTTCTTCCTGGTTCGAAAATACACACACACTAACATACCCTGGTTCAATTTCTCATAAAATCAGAGTTGTATCCGATTGAATTTTTTGGATGAACCATCGAAATAATTTGATCTAAGAGTGATTACACGTTTTTCTGATCATCCGGCAAATTGAAATTCCCCAACATATACTTGCTTATCCCTTTGTTTTATTTTTATATACTAATACAAGATATCGCAAGTGTGACGATTAGGTTGGTTTGTGCTAAACGTACACCACACTTCTTATTTTTTACTTTTCGTACTGCCACACCCTCCATTTCTATTATGAAAATTTTAGAGAGGTGGGATATGTTTGCACCGTCTATATGCATTTCATAAACCATAAACTTGAGGCTGAAACACAGAGCATAGGTTTTTCTTCAAGCCGATACAGGTTAGCTAGCTCACTTGTAAGAAACTCTTGCTTTTTAGTGAGAGATCTTAGGTTCTACACATGCAAAGGATGTATATATAGGAGTTTGGGGGTTTTGTCGAAGGGATTCCTATGTGTTGCCTTAAAAAAAATAAGTTCCATTTTACTCACATTCCGGCTACAAAATCTCATAACCTTAAGTTGGGACCAAGGATAGAAATTATGAGAGTTTCATTTCCCGTATTAAATGATTGCTAATAATATTTATTTGTTAAACTTCTAGAGTTTCAACTTAACATAATCCTAATCCCCATTGTAATCTGAATTAATTAGTTGTATTTTCAATTGGTTATCCACACATCTCCCATTTTATTGGTTATCCTATAGGAAGCGTATAGGGCAATATGGTTCATCTGGGTCCAAGCGTATTGAGCAATACAATTCCTATATGTGTACTTGAAGTACAAACTTTTCAGAAGATGGTCAGCTAATGATTAGGGAGCCAGGGGAATCATATAGGGTCATACGCTCTCTAAATGTTTTTTTTTTTTCAAAAGATCAGGGGAATCATATAGGGTCATACGTTTCCGTTTCCTGAAGGGTTTTTTTTTTGCAAGAGCAGCATATTGTTTTTAGTATCTTTTTGAACTTTATTTTTTTTTAAATTAATTAAGTTGGTTTTTTTTTTGTTATAAAATGATGGTTTTTTTGTTATAAAATTCCGAACATTTTTCGATCAAGAATTGAACGAGTCTCGAGCGTCGAGCATTTGATCAGCCCTAGATAGGTGTATATGTATATAGGGATAAGCTCAGTAACGGATTAGAGGACCAGGGGAACCATATTGCCGTATACGCTTCCTATACTTTAGTGACAGGGGAATCGTATTGCCACATACGCTTCCTATACTTTACTGACAGGGGAACCATATTGCCCTATACGCTGCCTATACGACTCCCAGACCTTTTCAGACCTATGGGAATCATATTATCTCATACGTTTCCTATTGGGGTCACTTTTCAGACATTCTCAGTTCTGAACTACGTGCATGGCAGAGAGTAGTTACATCATACCAATAGGAAGCGTATTGCTTAATACGTTTCCTATTGATGTCGCATTTAATGCTTCAAACCCTATAGGAATCGTATTGGGCTATACGGTTTCTATTGAGAGATGTACAAATTTTTTTGAAAATGTATAGATACCATCACCCTTAATTAAATAAAGTTGCAAAGGATGTACCAGAAAAAGTTACAAAACAAGCATCTCAACATCATTCCTACACAACTCTAAGTCATGTCTGTTTCAAAGGACACACACAAACACACACTCATTGTTAAATGAAACTTCAGAAAACACACGCATCTAGCCGTACGTTTTCGCGCACACACAACAGTCCAGAGATAAAGCCTAAAGCTACAAGTTAATAATAATATATTACTACTACAGTATGATGATAGGAGCTATCGCATGAAAACGATGTATCCACTAAGGCCATGTGTAGTCATAACGCCCCTTTGTGGGCGTTATGCGACACGTGGCGCGCCACGTCAGCGTGGGGCGTTATGGGGCCTTATGCATATTAAGCCCGTAGTCATAAAGCCCCTGTCTAATCATTACTCAATTATTAATTTCTAATTTTTTATAATTATTTTCTAACTTTATAAAATTAAAATTCATTTCATTAAATTAAAAAACATTACACTAAAATAAAAATAAAAACATTACACTTAAAAAAAAAAAAAAAAAAAAAAAAACGGTTCCACTAAAAAAAAAAAAGTTTGACTAAAAAAATAAAAAAAACAACACTTCAAAGATTATATTTTTTTTTCGATCCTTTCCTTTTGGGCCAACGCCATCTTCAAAGCTTTTCCGGTAAGGTGGTCGTGCGGTTTCGAGTAGAACTCAAAGTCCCGTTCCCATTGTCTATCCCGCATAATCTCCGTAACTTCGTGGTTCTCCTCCAAACGTTTATTACCGAGTTCGTGTAACTCATGAAGTCGCATGTTTATCTCCGAAAATGCGTTACTCATATCCGTTCCCATAGACATCGACGACGACTCGGGTTTTTTCGCCCGGCTTTTTCTTCCGGGCGGTCTTGGTAACTCCTCCGCCGGCTCGTCATCCGGAATATCCTCGTTCAAGTCGGCGTTTCGAGCGTCGGAGGTTGGCGTTTCGGGTTCACCCGACTCGTTTGTTTTGGACCTCTTTGATGGCCGTGTATTTCCCGAACGACCACTCGGAGTAGATACTACGGTGGCCCATTTGGGGCTATGGCGAAGGATTTGCCAACACCTCATGTATGGGAAATGGCCATTACCCTTCGTATACTCGACCAATGCCGCTTGCGTAATATCTTCATCGTTACTTCCACTTTTCCATCCGGCAAACGTGCGTTGGTACACGGTTTGAAAGTTTGTGCATTTCCTGTTTATTTCGGTCCACTTCCCCGATATAGAGTCCGGTGGGCGGTATTCCTCATCTTTACCAATTAGCTCGAAAAAAAGTGCTCGTATTCGGCTCCAAAAAACTGATTTATCTTGATAGTTTGCTACAAAAAAAAGATATAATTTATTAGTCTAAAAAAACTGCAAAAAAACAGAAAAATAAAAACAGAAAATAAATAAAAAAACTGCAAAAAAACAGAAAAATAAAAACAGAAAATAAAAAAAAAACTGCAAAAAACAGAAAAATAAAAAACGAAAAAATAAACAGAAAATACTTAAAAAAACTGCAAAAAACAGAAAAAAAAACAGAAAAAAGAAACGGAAAAACAGAAAAAATTTAAAAAATATACCTATAACCGGGTCCTCCGACACATCGATGAAAGCGCGGGTTAACGCATACTCCTCATCGGACTCCCACCGGATCACATTTTTTTTCGCTCGGGTGCTGGTTTCCGCTTTTTTTTTATGTGGCCGTTTTGCTTTTGCTTTTCCTTTTTGCGTCTCCGGTTGCGTCTCCGGAACAACATCGGGTTCGTATAGTGGGGAGGCGAAAGCATTAGCCGACCCAAACGCTTGAGACGACCCCATCCCATCCGTGTTTTGATTCGGGTTCCACCCGTAGAGATTAGGGTCCCATGACGGAGGTGGGTTCAAAAGATTTATGAACCCGGGACTTTGTTGATTGTAATCGAGAAAACCGGAGCCGAAAGGGTAGGGTCTAGTGGGAACCGGCAACACGGGGCGAGTAGGATTACCACTTTGGTTTGGGTCCGCACTTGATCGGGGAGGAATGAAGCCACGGTTGTATGGATGCATTGTATAAAATATCAAGATTTGTAAAAAAAATGGAAGAGATGAGAGTATTTGAGTGTTTGTGGTAAAAAAAATAGGAGAGGAGGTAATGATTTATAAAGGAAAGTTTGAAAAATATTTTTTTTTTTTTTTTAATAAAATGACCGTTTACAAACGGTCAAAATAATCAAACCTTCGTTCGAATAGCGCCGCGATAACTATCGCGCTTTGAATTTTTTTTTGGGCATAGCGCCCTTCGTCCCGGTGTTCTCGGCGCCATCTCGGCGCTATCTGGGCTTATACCGCCCCAGTACGCAAGGTCTAAGTGTGAGATTTTTTTTTTTGGAAGGTGACTTTCTATATACTGGACCTATTGGTCACCAGGTTCATGTCGAAAACAATCCCCCTTCAGCCCCGCACTCTCGGACGCGATGTTCGATCGGGCCCCGGCCGCCGCGCAAGCTGACTTCCGCCCGGAAACCATACTGCCCCCACACGAGAGACTCGCTGGGGTAACAGCTGGGTAAAACCGGGTTGCCCTCAAGACCGCACCATGCCTCGGTAGGATACCATCTATCATTGGGACGTCCCACCCCCCGTATGCAACACCCGGGGATCGAACCGGCGACCTCCAAGGAGGAAGCCGGTCCAACCCAAACCACATGGGAATTGCCAAGTGAGCTAGGTGAGAATATATATAGATAGAGAGAGAGTAAGAAAAAATAAAAAATAAAAAAAAAACTATTTCCTGCTGAATAATGAAAACCACTTTTATTTAGATGGAGATAATGATAAAATAAAAACCTGTGTTTCGGACGGACCCTCGCGTGATCTCGCATATGATTTTATGATCTACATTGGTTCTATATATTCAGTTGATAAGTCGTTTTCGTCTTTAAATTATTACTCGGGATGGTGGTTTTCAATTGGCTAATTGTACATGCAGATCCCCTTTACACCTGATGCTAGTTTGTACCAATATTTATAAAGTGAATTGTGTATTTACTTTTTTCGATTGGCATTTATATAGAGTAATTATAATACAAGTACTTCATGATACGGATGTTATTGAACTATCAATTAATTTCCATCTAATTGCTTCTTGTTTGATAAGTTGGCACGTTTTGAAATTTATAAGAGAAAATCATAAAAAATTTGATTTCAGGATGTATATATATCATAACAAATCTCTTTCTATTTAATAACAACCGCTAATTTAACGTCGCACTTTGCGGCGAGAATTTAAATTATCAATACAATACTAATACTCGGCATACAAAGCGAAAGAGATATATAACGTATAACCATGGAAAAAAGCATTTAAAATGTTCGTGCGAAAGTCACTTAGTTTAAAAATGACGTTACAAAAACTAAAGAGTAAATTACTTTTTGAGTCCCTGTGTTTTAGTGGTTTTAACCACTTGAGTTCAAAATCAAAAAGTTTAACGCCCTGAGTCCCTAGCCATTTATTTTAAAACGTTTTGAGTCCAATTTTGTTCATTCTATAACAATTTGAGTCCAAAAAATTGAACTCAAAAGGTTAAAATTTGGACTCATAAGGACTCAAATGGTTAATGAAAATGCTTATAGGGACTTAGGTCGTTAAACTTTTTGCTTTTGAACTAAACTAGTTAAAACCACTAAAACACATGGACTCAAAAAGTAATTTACCCAAAACTAAATAAATAAAGTGTACCTTAGTAAAGTTAAAAAAAGGAAAACAAAGGAATTTGAAAATTTATTAAAGTTGAAGGACTAAACATACACATTAGTATATATTAGTTAGTACATTTAAAAATGAAAACAAATGAATTTCAAAACTTTATTAAAATAGACGGGCTAAACATGTTATTAGCAAAGTTGAGGGATTAGCAAAAAAATGGAATTTCAAAACTTTATTAAAGTATTGGGGTTAAGCATGTTATTAGTACAGTTGAGGGTTTAAAGAGATCAAAAAGGGTAACATGTTGCGGCTTACTGTCTAGGATAAATAGTTAGATAAAGTGAGTTGGTTTTTTATATCTATACATATAATGAGCCAACGTGGGGCTAACCTACTTGTTAGAGTCATTTGACTCTTAGAAAGTGATGGGATATGGTCCTCACCCCCCCCCCCCCTCGGGGCCACAACTAAGGCAAGCCAATACCATACTTACATCTAACCCAAAAAACAGTTAATGGTCATAAAAATCCCCTGCAAGCTACTCACATAGGCGTGATGCTACGCCAACACGGAAGAGAAGGTGAAAGCAACATGTAGCCAATCACCAGTCGCCAGGCCCGGTACCAGAAAATCCCCACAATGTGCCATTGTGCAGGGGCAAAAGGTAAAGCAAATAACGACATGTGGCCAATCACGGGGCACCAATTCACATTTCCTTAACCTCCACTAACGGGTGATAACAGATGAGATAAGAAGTAAATCTAGAAAGTGACGTGCAGCCAATCACCCCTCGCCGACGTACTCCCACCTCCGCGGGCACTAACTACCGAGCTAGAGGGACCAAATGGATATTCTTTTACAATGACACCTCGCCCAATCATTCTCTAATCTTCTCTAACCTCTGGGCTACAAATACCACACTTCTCCAAAATTTTAAGATCCCTCCTTCGCTTTACACTACCACTATATACTTTACTTTCTTTTTCTAAAAAGAACAATACTTATTCTCACTCCAGATGGTGGTTACAAGAAGAACCCTTCACCTTTCCATCTCATAACGAGCTTCACGGTGTTTGCTACTTTATTATTCTCTAGATTTGAGCTTCTGGCGATTAGATGATTAGGCCCCTCGGTTGAACATTAGGTCCTATCCCCTGCGGGTTAGACTCATCTTTCTTCAGAAGGGTTATCTCAGTTCAAACCTGGACAATGGGATATTTTGTATTATTTGGTGTAAATATAGTACTGTAACATTTATCATTAAAAAATTAGTAACAATGAATACACGACCTCACATATACTTTTACTAACATGTCTATTTTATTTTCTATCAATGCTCACTTAAATCACTAATGGTATCAATTTTGCATTCGTGTATGTTGATGCAGATTTTGTGTCCGATGCTTGTCGAATAGATTAGTTTTATTTTACGCTGAATTTGTAATAGTTAGTGAAACGGTCTATCGAACGTGTATAAGACCCGCTCGTTTGAAGTGGTCAAACGAGAGGGTTATTCGGTTGACCGTGTGTGTTTGCAAGACAAGGGGTGTGACTATAAATAGAAAACCCTTGCCATTTGCAACATAAGGAAGTTGGAGGAGGTTTGAGACCTCACCGGGAGAGATCACCACTTGGTCTCTCCCCGGATGTATACTCCTTTGGTATTAGTTCGGTTAGCTTGTAATCGGGCCGATTTGTAATGTTTTACTACCGGATTAATACAAAGTTGTTTGTTTATCATCTCTAATCTTCCCGTGTATGAACATAATCACACGAATCACGGTTTCGGTCACGAAACTCGGCCCTACAATTGGTATCAGAGCTATGGTGCCCGATTTAGTAAATCTAACCGTTTACTAAGTCACATGTGCTCTAGATCTGTGATTTTAGTGATTTTTGTTCAAGAAGAAAAGTTGGGTGAAAATGAGAATAACTCAGATCTGGACCCGAATATTCAGATCTGTGCGGAAACAAGTGTTCGGTTTTATGTTTTTCACCTATATAATCAAGTTATCATCATCAAAAATCAAATATACAAAGTTTTTGTCAGATCTGCATAAGAACAGTCGCTGTGTTCTTGAGATGTTCTTGGCGGCTGCTTAATCCAGATCTGGGTCGAAGGATGTTCTTTGGGTCGAAGGATCCTGATCTGGATCGAAAGATACCAGATATTTTGTGGGAACCCTCAACAACTTCGAAAGATAATCCTTCGTAGATGATCCTTCGAAAGATGATCCTTGAAGGATATCGTAGATGGGGGTATGGATGTGTGTTTCGAAAGATGATCCTTTGATCCTTCGAAAGATGATCCTCGAGAGATACCAGATGTATCGAAGAAGAAGAAGGGTCTGTGCACCGATGAGAAGAGAGTAACTTTCTGATTGTATGGATGTGTATGTGTATCGATGAGGTTGAAGGATCATGTTAAACAAAAAAAAAAAAAAATAAAGGAGGAGAAGATGTAGTCGGCTGAGGTATGTATCGAAGAGAGAGAGGATGATGGCTGCTGGTATTGTTCTTCAAAGATACAAACAAAAGATAATGTTGGATGAGGCAGATGATGTTGTCGGCTGACTTTGCTTGATGCTACTAGGTTTTCTGTTGGGCCATTCATATAAAGATGAGCATATAGTGACTTGGGCTTTGAATTGTCAAATCATTATGTATTCTCTTAGGCCCACCTGGTAGCATAATATGGGATAATTGGGTTTCAAGTGTTTATTTTATTCCTTATTGGATCACGATGGAATTCTATTTGGGATTAAGTATGGACTATTTTAGTGGGACAAGATTATTCTAATGGGTCGCGAATAAAATGGGGTCGGGTTTTCGCGAATTGATTTGAATCGTGCTTCTATAATTCAACGTCAAATTTGCACGGGGTTCGGGAGCATGCGGAATGATGCAGCATGATGAAAACAAAAGATGATGAAAACTTGATTTTTGAAAAATGTGGGGTAGTCACGGTTACCGATGCAAATGTCAAAAATGGTGACGCGACTATTATGGGCCAAAAACCAAAAACAATACGGTATGTTCACTTCCGCACGTCAATGTTTATGATGGTTATCGGTTATTCGTAAATGTTCGAAAACATTTTGTTTATTGTCATATTCTCGCATTTGAAAACGAACGAATGAACCTAGAATGTCAATACCGGTCCTAACGAGTTCACAAAGTCTTTGGAGGGATACAAGTCGGATCCTACGGGGTACTAGGCGAAATTTCTTTATCAACTAGAATATGCAACGAAGAAATATTTTTTGTTTATTGTCATATTCTCGCATTTGGTAACGAATGAATGAACCTAGAATGTCAATACCGGTCCTAACGAGTTCACAAAGTCTTTGGAGGGATACAAGTCGGATCCTACGGGGTACTAGGGGACGTTCTTATTCAACTAGAATATGCAAAGAAGAAAGTCGTTTTCGTGATTTTTCGGAACCGAGAACATTCAATGAAGATTGACGACAGTTCCGCTCAGTGGAGGGAATTGGTGAACATTTGACGACAGTTTCTTTGAAGTGGAAAGAATCTGTTAAGGTTTAGAGATTGTACCAAAGAAATGGGGGGATAAAAATTTTCGTATGTTGAATTTCTTCGGTAAATTTCTAAACGCAATCACAGGTGGTAGAGTTTGTGATTTTCTGGTGATACAAACGGTTCGGCGTGGAATGTTTTGCACATACACATATTTGAGGATTTTAATTAATTCTCCAGCCAGCGTGAAGGGTTTTGCACGGAAAAATACAGGTTTCTAAAGTCTACAGTAGTTACAAAAGCGTTGTTCACTGAAGACCTGGGGAATCTTTATGAAAGCTGATAGTTCAAGACTGAAGACCTGCAGGATTCGGTTTTGGGTTTGATGTTTCTTTGGGATTTTACAGGGATCTGGGGGTAACTCAATTCGTTGAGTTTGCAAACGATGTACTTGGTCTAGCTGACTTCCTGAGTACTGATGCTGAAGATCCGTAGTGCATTACGTGGTCAACTTCACAAAGGCGAGACAATGAGATCTGGATGTAGTTCAACTAAGCATGCTGGTTGAGCTTGCAAGGGATACACTTGGTCTAGCTGACTTTCCTGAGTGTTGATGCTGAAGATTAAAGTGCATTACTTGGTCGATTCCACAAAGACGGTTTACAGAAGACAGTTCACCAGAAATCTCTATCAATGTAGTATGCTTGTATGAAATAGAGTTCTTATGACAAGATCAAGACTTGATGCAGTTCTTAAAGATTGGAACCCTTATCAAATGCCGGTTGGAGTATTGGAAGATCAGCGGAAGATCGGTCAATTGAGGAAATTGCACAACACCCAACACGGATACGCGTACTTTAAGGGGGAAATATTATACAAGGAGCATCAAGATACTACTTACCTGGATCATCGGTCAAGGGGGAATTTGTTAACACAGAGAAGATGAATACTTGACTGAAGATCGATTGCAGTTGCATTTTCAGCATTCGACAGCAACGGACAAGGGGGAATTTGTTGATGCAGATTTTGTGTCCGATGCTTGTCGAATAGATTAGTTTTATTTTACGCTGAATTTGTAATAGTTAGTGAAACGGTCTATCGAACGTGTATAAGACCCGCTCGTTTGAAGTGGTCAAACGAGAGGGTTATTCGGTTGACCGTGTGTGTTTGCAAGACAAGGGGTGTGACTATAAATAGAAAACCCTTGCCATTTGCAACATAAGGAAGTTGGAGGAGGTTTGAGACCTCACCGGGAGAGATCACCACTTGGTCTCTCCCCGGATGTATACTCCTTTGGTATTAGTTCGGTTAGCTTGTAATCGGGCCGATTTGTAATGTTTTACTACCGGATTAATACAAAGTTGTTTGTTTATCATCTCTAATCTTCCCGTGTATGAACATAATCACACGAATCACGGTTTCGGTCACGAAACTCGGTCCTACAGTGTAACATTAACAAAAGTCTTTTTGGTAGTAATTAGGTTGACAAAAAAAATTATGCATTTGAGAATAAGTTGTATATCATGCATTTTATATGTGTATCACAGATAAAATGACAAAGAAATTGTTGGATCTGAGAGTGTGAAATATGTGTGTGTGTTTTTAATTAAATAGTAGAACATATTTGGAAATTCAATCTAAACCATTAATACAAACACAACAACATCAATATAAACGGATTTGGGAATGATTGCATAATGATTTCATTTAATTCAAATGCTTACAATACAATCAAATAGTACAGAATGTACTCCCCTCACCAGGTGATCTCTCTCTCACATAGTTCTTATGCCTTTTGTCTCTAAGTGTTAGCTATTAAATTGAAGGAGGAGAACTATATATAAGATGAGAGAACTGCTGGTGACGTCACCATGAAAGCGACCCTAAACAACCTAATTAATGGTGTAACTGCAAGCAGTTAACAAAACCGTTGGATTGTTACAAAGGCTACTAGTACATTAAACTACTGCTTTGATAAAGAAGTGTAAACAAATGGATTCCTAAATTGCTTGAGGATTCCAACACTTTTAGGAATCTGGTATTTTTGGTTATTGTTGACTTGGTTTTCCAGTCTTTAGCTTTGACTTTGTTTACTTGGCTATTGACTAGTTGACCAGCACTTTGATAATCCAACACTTATACTTCTGTTCTTCTATTCTTTGTGGCAACTATTCTATTCCGACACTTTTTGGTGGTTTTTCGTGAAGCTTTCAAGGGGGGAAACTTCCGAACTTTAGATTGAACTTCAACTTATTCTATCAGGCAGGGAAGATGGCTCCCTTAGGTTTTGGTTTTCATTATCAGCAGATCTTACATAACCCAACAATCTACCGCTAGATCCGCTAATGCCAAAATCTCTCTTATTAATGTCTGTCTTTTATTCTCTTATTTTATGATGAAGAGTCCTAAAAGTATTTTGGTTGCAGTTGCTGCTCTGGACAAAACCTTTATCTTCACTACGGTCATCCATCCTGACCTTAGAGAAAGGTTCTATGATCATCACATCTTTTCTTTTAATCTGAAGTAGCTTGGAGTCTCTAGGTCTCTGAGTTATGGAAAACTTGAGGCTACTTTTTAGACCTCAGAGAAAATGGATAATCATGTCTTTATCCATAATCAACTAAGAGATATGGAAGAAATTCTCAATAGCTTTGTCACTAAATGATATGAGTGAATTTTTAGAGTTTTGAGAAGGCAGTCACCTTCAGAAGCTTATGAAGTATTTTCCTTTGAGCTTCTTTAGTTTTGAGAGATGTTGGATTTGAAAAATGTTGATTTTCTTGTGTAGATAAGCTTCCAATTATTTTTCCATTAATCAGTTGTTTTGGGGTTGATAATCAACCCTAACTTATTGACTAGTAATGATACAAAGTCTTTGTGGATGATTTACCATTTTAACCCTTATTTGTCTACCATCTTGACACGTATTTGCTAACCCAGTTATTGGTGAGAGCTTTTAGAAGGATTCAATTTTGAATTTCTGGGGTAGGAAGAATACTAGCTTTTCTTGAAAGTTTTCCAAATTTTTTTCTAGACTTTCTCATTGAGCATGGGTTTTGAGAGATTTGAGTATGTAACAATATAAGTATAATCTCCCCCTTTTGGTATCACTAGATTAGTAGATTGTGAGAAAGGTAAAATAGCCATCTTACTTGTAAATGAATAGGTGGTAATTTCCTCACCAATAGACTGGCTTTCGGTGGGCGATGGCTAAATGATATTTGACTAGTAGATTTAGAATTTTGAGCTCATATTTTAGGAGGCCATCTATTGGGTATAATCATGGTTCAGCTAGACTTAGCTTGAGGCATATTGGTGACCATCTACTTGAGATTGGAGACCTCAACTCTCAGCTTGTTCCATCAATTCCAGAAGTTTTAGATTTTGGCATCAATCAATGTAGTGAAATCATATGCCCTCATAAAATGTGGTTGTATCACTAGTTTTGACAAACTATGATGCCCATTTTTCTTAGTATTAGGGTCTTCAAGTTGTTTTGACTTTTTGAGTGATCAAAGTGTTGTTGCCTACAATGTGGTCTTACTTATGTTTGCATTATCAATCTGTGATCAAATGAGATCAATCAGAAGAGTGGAAGCCACACATGCAAATCTCATCAACAGGATATACCTAAGATGGATTTCACCTCATCTTCATGTGGGATATGAAATGAACCCTGTGACATCTGAGCATTGAGCTAAACTATTATCATTTGAATGTGGAAGTGAGATTTTCTCATATTGTGATGCTCAGATGTTCATCCATCATGAAAAATTAACTGATGTCTTCACAAAAATAGATAATTGTTTGTAATTTAGGTAGTAGTTTAGTGAAGATATCAAGATAGGATGTGAAGAAGTAACATCTATCTTTTGTGTGAGTGAATATGTGTGTCATCTTTTGGAGGTAGGTGGGTTCATGGGATAGAATATGAAGTGACAACATGTTTTGTGGCGAATTTCCGCCTTGGGATACCCTAGGAAGGTGGTTTTCCTAGGATAGGGAGAGGCAGTAAGACTAAAAGGAAGAACGAACAAGATTAGATATCATACATGTGTTCACCTATGTCCTTTTGCATTTGATGTGGGAACTGCTGAGAAAAGTGAGATGTTTTAGAAAGGTTAATAAACCAGTCTTTTGATAAACTACCGGTTTAAAACAAGAAGCGTATTCTCTTTTTGGTGAAACTACTAGTCTGTGAGGACCAGTATTGTACTCTTCCTATTTTAATAATAATTCTTGAATTATCTCCATTTCATCATTTTCAAACGATCGTCTCAATTTTAATCCAAACTTTACCGATCTGCTCAAATTTTCACAAAATCTTCTTAATGGTTTGATTATCTATATGGAAAGCCTACATGATTGGCAATATTAACTGGCAGTGTGGCAATGAGGAATCACACTGACCCAAAAGGTGGAGGAGATATGTCCAAACCTTATAGCCTCTATGATCAATTGAGACCATGGCTAAAGATATATATGATTATTATTATTATCAAACTATTAAGGCATTCATTCTTCCTGTATTAACATCCAATGTAATGTTAATATTTCTGGCAGTGTGGCAATGAGGAATCACACTAACCAAAAGGTAGAGGACGTATGTCCAAGCCTTATAGCTTATATGATCAAATGAGATCACGGCTGTCCAAAAAGGTGGAGGATATATATATATCCAAACCTTATAGCCCTTATGGTCCATTGAGATCACGGCCGATAAAATTTTTAATTCTTCAATTTCGATGACCAATTTTTATTATATTCGTATATATATATATATATATATATATATATATAGGGGGAGGATCATGAGAAAACTAGATATAAATGAGAAAACTAGAAAACTAACTAAAAACCACTAAAAAAGGAGGGGGGAGACTTTTAATGAAGGAGGGGGGGGGGGGGGGACTTTTAATAAAGGAGGGGTAAAATTGGAAAAAAAATATATATAACTTTTCAAACATTTCCCATTTCTCCATACGTTATCATTTTAAAACAAAAATGGCACCATAAGATCACAAATTTTTGTATCTTTCATTCAAGTATATTCGAGCATATTTTTTATGACATAAAAAAAGATTTATGGTGTCGTCTTGTTTTCAATACTATTATTATAGTAGTGCACATGTGCAATATAACATGTACTACAATTGCATTACATGCTTAAAATTAGCTTTTTGAGTCTAGTTTAGCTTTTAGGGTTAGTTTTTTTGGAGATTTAGGATTAGGTTTTTGGGTGTGGGGGGGGAGGGGGGGTTTAGGTTTTTGGGGGGTGGGGGTGGGGGGTTTAGGTTTTTTTCGGGTTTACAATTGCATTACATGCTTAAAATTAGTTTTTTGAGTCTACTTTAACTTTTAGGGTTAGTTTTTTTGGAGGTTTAGGATTAGGATTAGGTTTTTGGGTGTGGGGGGGGGGGGGGGGAGGGGGGTTTAGGTTTTTGGGGGGTGGGGGTGGGGGGAGGTTTAGGTTTTTTTCGGGTTTATGTTTAGGGTTTAGTTTTAGGTTTTCGGGAGGGTAGGGGTGGGGGGGTTTAGGTTTTTTTTTTTGGGGGGGGGGGGGTAGGCTTTTGGTGGGAGGGTGAATTTAGGTTTGGGGGGGGGGGGGGGTGGGGGTTTAGGTTTTTGGGGGGGTGTCGGTGGGGGGTGGGTTAAGTGGTTTAAGCTTTATGTATTAGTGCACATGTGCAGTACAACAAAAAAAAGAAGTTTTTTTTTTTTGAAAAATTTTTTCCATACGTAAAAAGTAGCGATTTTTATATAAAAAATTGTAAAAAAAAAAAAAAATTGGTATGTTTTTAGGTTTTTTTTAGGCTTTTTTGGTTAGTTTTTTGGTTTTCTCATTTAAACTAGTTTTCTCATGATCCATCCCCTATATATATATATATTGCACTGAGCAATAGTCTATTATTGGCATGCAGTCCAAAGTTTCTATATATGGCGAACCAAAATTCTAATGGAGCCGATAGCGGGAGTGCTAACATTGGACACGCTACTCGCGAGGGCGAAGGAAGTAACCTTTAAGCCCTAATTGCTGCAGAAGTCGGCAAAGCCATGGAGAATTTCATGGCGAATTTCAAAGGATCGGGTTAGACCCATCCAAAATTTCAATCAGTCCCACCATCTTCCACACCTAAATGTGAGAGATCACATTATTTCTCGAATGAGAGGAGTGACCTAGACGTGTTGCCAAGGAGAAAACCTGGATTATTAAAGACGGGTGTATATATAAATATTTTGTATCATGTAAACCTCGAGACTTCACGGGGGAGAAAGAAGCCATCGATGCCATGAAATGGCTCGATAAGATGGAGACTGTTGTAGATATCAACAAATGTGCTGATAAAGATTTTGTTAAATACGTATCTCAATCATTCAAGGGCGATGCCGTGACATGGTTGAAAACCATGATTCAATCGACAGGGAAAGTGTGTTTGTACAATATGAAGTTGTCCAAGTTTGTGGACCTGATTAAAAAACATTATGCCCTCCACACGAGGTTGAGAAAGTGGAGTCTGATTTCTTAACTCTCACTATTAGGAACAGGGACTATTGGAAATATGTGTCCGACTACAACTCGTTGTCCAGATTGGTTCCTTATTTGATCACCTCGGAATCCAAGCGCATTATGCGTTTTATTAGTGGATTAGCACCAGAGATCAAGGGCATGGTTAAAGCATCCAAGCCTACAACTTTTAGATCTGCTGCAGATCTATCACTCTCCCTCACCCAGGATTAGGTGAGATTGAAGTCAGTCAGGACTGAGACTGACGAAAAGAGGAAGCGTGATGATAACCGCTTCTAGGAATCAAAGAAGGGTAAATTTGGGTTCAATAAGAACTAGCATAGGTCTGATGATAGGCCAGTGTGCAAAACTTGTGGGAAACGACACTGGGGACAATGTTGGACAGACCAGCAGTCAAAGAAGTGTGGCATCTGCAAGAAGACTGGTCACAAGTCCCTTGATTGCAAGGACTTGAAGAATGTTGTTTGCTTTGGATGTGGTGAAAAGGACCACATAAAGACTAATTGCCCTAAGCGTGCTGCTGAGGGTAATGCTAAGCCTGCGGAGGCGAAGAAGTCCAATGCTAGAGCTTTCTAGTTAACCGAAAGAGAAGAAGTTAAGGTTGCGAAGGTCATTACGGGTACGTTCTTCGTAAATGATATATTTGCTAGAGTCTTGTGTGATTCTAGAGCTGATAAGTTTAGTAAACATTTTAACCTACCCCTAAGAGCTTTAGACATTACATATGAAGTTGAAATGGCCGACGGTACCATAGAAATCGCCTCCACGATTCTTGATGGATGCGTTATATAAATTGAGAACATTTCTATCCTTGTTAATCTATTACCAATCATAACAACCCTCCTAAAATACTCCCGACACTCCTAAAATATTTAGAACATCCCTATACGTCCTAAAATACACCTCGTATACGTAAAATGGCTCTAAATACCTTTATTTTTACAAAAATTAATTAAAAATCAATTTTATGGTCTCTCACGGGCCGCGAAGACCTAGTCTTCATTTTACGCGGGCCGCGAGCGAGAGGACAAGAGGCAAGCCCCGGAGCCGCCACGTGTCACCACGTGTCGAAGCTATATTGATGACCGGACCAAGCTAGGGCCTACACCCCCTATCTCGCGGGGCGCGTAAGCCCCTTGTAAGTCTTACGCGGGGCACGAGGGACTGCCAAAGTAGCCCTATAAATGGAGGCCATCGGCCTTCAGTCCCAACTCGTTCACAATTCACTTTCTCTCTCAAATTTTTACGTAGTGATTATTATACCCGGGCATTATACCCACTAAAATAGCGAAGCTCTGCCTCGTTGTAAGTATTTTAACCCCCGGTTACATATTAGATACGTTGCCCGATTGATCTAGTGCTCCGTAATGGCTGTTGAGGCTCTGCCCGACGTAGTCGTTGGAGTTCTGTCTCGATGAGGGTATAACTAATGTAAATATTGGGTTATTATACTAACGCGTGTGCATTGTTTAATTTATTAGATTATAACTAGGAAACCACAGGAAAAAGTCTAAATTAGCGATGTGAGTAATCTCCTTTTTGTAAACCTTTTTGCAAACTGTTTTTACAAAACCTCAATTGTTTTAAATTATAATTAACAGTGATTGAGTATTTGTAATTCTACAATTATCATCGGTATGTTGGGGTTTTGTATACAAAATTTGTTACTACACTGTGTGTAGTAACATGACCACAAGTCAGGTCGACAGTACCGTGGGTGGTAATTAAGGTAGAATAATAAACAAATGTAATTACTGATTGCCCTCAATACTGTACAAGGATAAAGTCTGTTTTGATTAAATTGGGATTCACTCACCAGTATTTCCCACTGATAAATGTTTTTAAAACGTGTTTAAGGTAACAAAATGTGAAAGCCAAAATAGAACCCAACTGGAGAGCACTGAAGGCTTGGAAAATGTGGCTATAAAAGTTACCTAAATAAAGAAAGATGTTTTATTCAATAAATTAGGGTTTATCCCTATAAACATGTTGTAATGAAAAGTTAGGAATTTCCCATGTGTTTACTATTATGAAAATGTGGTATTTTACTCTGATAAAATATTTCCTAACTACGGTCCTGATGAAATTTCCGCTGCCAAATAATGATAAACACCGATACCACCATCTATGAGTAGGCCGCGGCCGCCCGCCTCCCGAGGCAGGGGTCGGGGGTTGAGACACCAATGAACCTTGCGGGATTTGATATAGTTTTAGGCATGGATTGGTTAGCTAATAACCAAACCCGCATTGCCCACGATAAGAAACTTATCAAAATTAAATCCCCATCCGGTGAAATACTCACCATACGTGGATATCAACACTATGGATTACCCGAGAAAGCATCATTACTTAAGGTATCCAAGTGCTTGAAAAGAGGATGTGTCATATACATGGCATAGGTGACTATTGATGAACTAAAGCCAAGGATTGAAGACATTCCAATCATCTCAAAGTATCCTGATGTATTTCCAGAAGACTTACCTGGTATGCCCCCGAAGAGGCAAGTCGAGTTTAAAATCGACATCTTGATTGGGTTAGCTCCCGTAGCTAGAGCCCCATACCGCTTAGCACTGATGTGTTTAAAATACAACATATAAATTATATCAAATACGGCATAAAATCAACCCTTTTTAGTACTAATGTTGGAAAAAACTCGTTTCTTTGCTCGTTTTTAATAAACAGGGTTAAAAGAGCTTGAATGAACAAAAGAAGTAAAAAGACAGCAAAAACCAAGATAAAATGCAATGATGAAGGATTAACGCAACTTGCCGAGCCCCATCCACATCCAAACCAAAGAAATAACAAGATCAGAAGCTCTAGCAAGGGGTCGTGCTCACCTAGCACGGGCCGTGCCCGGTGGGAATTCGCTGTAGTAGAAAAAGACAACAACAAAAGACAAATTCAACGCTCAACACGGGGCCGTGCTAAACCAACACGGGGCGTGGTCAACTCTTGGATTTCCAGAATCTGAAGAAGTACAGCAAGTACATTGGCCATGGGCCATGCCATTGACACACGGGGCCTTGTTAGTACAAGTCTGGCACTGTAGTTAATGTAGAAGAGAGAGACTGACGGCCACAGGGCCATGCCAGGCGGGCACGGGCTGTGGTGCATGTTCTGTTTACAACTATAAATAGAGATGCTTGGTTTTACTTCAACTCATCCTTTGGCAAACCACTTATGTCTCACTTGCCACCACTCCACCACCACTACAACACCATCATCTACCACCATCATCCATTTTCCATCTTTTGGAGTGTGTGAGTAGTCTCGGGATCCAATATTGATAGTAAGAATCTTTGTCAAACAAAGGCCATGCTTGGCTAAATCCTTATATCACTTGGTGAAGACAAATCTTTTATGTATTTTCTTTTATGATTTCCAACCTTTGGCAACTTTTAATTGGGTATGTATTAATGACTTTTATAACTAGTTTTTTATATTGAAGGCAAATTTATTTAATCATTCTTCATATGTCGTTGATTCACATATTCGTGTCTTTACGGTCTATATAAAGATCGTTAACTACTTGGAAGGGGGTTAGAAGGATGGTTAGGTAATTCGATGTCTCGTTCAGTGTATAAATCCTGCGAGAACCTGGTTCAAGTTTAGTACTACTCCATGGATTGGTCGGGAATGACTGGTCCGACTGAGAGTAAGAAACCGCTTGAACCCCTTATCTATAAACTACTATTAAAACTTTAAACCAATCCCGGGAGGACTGTATCCCTGCTGACTCAGACCAACGGGTTAAGGGTGACCACTACCTGGAAAGGGGCTGACGGGTAGTCTGTAGGACAACCCTTAAATGTTATAAATGATAATTTAATCTCGCATTTATCCATTTATTTATCTTGAATTACATAACTATGGTTACTCATGTTCCAGGTGTGTTCGGGGCTTTAAATGTGTGGAAATGAAGCTTCGAATAGGCGCAGCTAGATTGGAGATTGAAAGATGGAGCATAAACGAAGAAAATAATTTATTGGAATTGAAGAATTAAGAAGATGACATGATATAGGATGAAATTAAGAGAACGTGGGCGAAAACGACGAAAAAAACGGAGTTGAAACGAAAAAGTTATGCTGAAAACAAAATTTCATGCTGAAGCCTACCGTAGCCTACGCTGGAGGGTGTAGCTTAAGGTGGACCCTGACAAAAATTGTCACCGTATGACAGTTTAAACCCACCATAGGCCATTCCAAGCCACCGTAAGCTACGGTGGCCACTGTAGCTTATAGTGGAGGCAAGCGAGAAATGTGTACTTGTCCTATTTTTTGATGTTTTATTGTGTCTTTTCAAATCGAATCATTCCTGGCCATTTTGAGCAGTCCTTGGAGGCGAAAATAGGTGTTCTTAGTGGATTTTGCAAGATTCTAACATTGGGTTTGTTGTTTTAATTCCTATGAACAATATACTTGATGTAATGATGATTCACCACACTATGCGCGGCTAATCTCGTTGGTGATCATCTCGAATGTAAGGTTTCATTGTGACGCTTATGTTTTGTTCTTTAATTTATGGAATAATAGACTTTGCATGTGTTGTTTAGTTTATTATGGTTTTTGAGTGATTGTTTGTAAATTTTTAATGTGTTTGATCATAGTTCTAAACCATACTTTCTTGGTGCCGTTGGCAATCGAGATATCATGGGAGGGATTAGGGTTGGATATATGTTGATTGGTTATCGGGTAACAACCTCGCATTCTAGGACTCCGAGTACTTAGTTCCCTTTCATCACAAACAATTGATCTTACATGAGCCATGTCTATGTGGTTCTTTCCAGTTGAACATGAACATTGGTTATTACTTAAAACCTGAAACTTGGGATGATCGCTACCTTCTTATCCTGTTACAAAACTTAACTTTGATTTGTAATCTAATTTAGTTCAATTTAGACAATTAAAACCAAACAACCAAATCAGTGAATTTACTTTTCTTGCAATTTATTTAAACTTAGTTATTTAGATAACCATTGAGATAACACATATTCCACAAACTCCCTTTGTTCGATACCCATTTACCGCTAGCTATCTAGTAGTATTTGGATTAAATTTGATTGAGACTTCGACCTCACGTCAAATTTTGGCACCGTTGTCGGGGAGTAGTGCGCAACGTGTGTTATCTTTGATAGTTTAGTTTGTTATTTTTCGGGTTTACGCTGGTTGTGTTTAGTGTGTAGGTATTTACAAGTGCATGCATACTAGAGGCTCTCACAAGCTATCACCATTAGCCTTTGATCCGGAGATTGAATGAACTTTGCGAAGAAACAGAGTGTTACTAAGAGAAAACAAAATCAGTGGTTCACCAACAACATCTACAACACCAATTACACCGATCAGAACAATGGATCCACCACAACCACCACCCACTACGGGTCAACCAACACTATCCACACCTCCACCAAATTCTACCATTCCTACATCAACACCTGAAATTAAACCAACCAATACCACCTTACCCGCAAATACCCAAACCTAATACACTTTTAGCTATGCTCCTACATCATAAGCCATTCTAGCCTTTTCATCTTTCTTTCCATCATCCGGACAATCCTCTTCATCACAGCAAATACCACCACAACATCCATTTCATCCAACTTCATCCATAGTTCATGCTAACATTTCATTTCAACCACCTTTACAACCGGGGGGTACAATATCAAACACCACAACTTTTACAAACCTCGGGAGCGAGAAGAGATGGGTATGATGATGGATATGAGGAAGAGTTTTGGGGATATGAAGAAGACAGTTATTTTTATGGAGGTGATGGAGATCAAGGGGAGTATACGTATGTGCAAGGTGAAGGTCAAGGTCAAAGTCAAGGGATGCAAGGTTTTGGTAGACCTCTACAACAAGTAATACAACAGATTGTTCCTCAACAATTTCCACCACAAGGTCCACCAATTCAAAGACAAATTCAGCAACAACAACATGTGGGGCAAATGTTTCAACCACCGCCTCAACAATTCATGCCTCAAAGACCACAAGTTCCAAGACCACAAGGTCCACCACGCCCAAGAGTTCGATTGGGCGTGCCACGAAGACATAACCGAGAGGCCGTTAGAGGTATAGAAGCACACTTTAGGCCGGTGATTACCAACAATCCGTCACCGATAGTCATTCCTCAAAACAATCAAGGAAGAACTTTTGAAGTTAGAACAAACTCTCTACAGAGTTTACCGAAGTATAAGGGTCTAGAAACGGAGGAGCCCTATTTTCATTTGGAAGCATATGATTCGATATGCAATACTATCGGTGGGAAAGGGTTCTCGTCGGATGAAGTAAAGTTGGTACTTTTTTAGTTTTCGTTAGAAGACAAGGCGAAAAAATGGTTCTACACCTTACCCTTAGCATCAATTTATACATGGGCAGAAATGCAACAAATCTTTCTAGAAGAATTTTTCACGGCCCAAAAGACGAATGATGCGAGAAGAAGCTTGAGAAGCTTCCAACAACAACAAGGTGAGATGTTCCATGAAGCGTTTTAACGGTTCAATTTGATGCTTAAAAATTGTCCACATCATGGTATTGAATTATGGGAGTTGTTGAACGCGTTCCATAAGGGTTTAAGTTCCGAGGATGTTCGTGATTTGATGTCTATCATGAATGGTACATTTGGTACCAATTACGAGCAAGATGATTGGGCGTTCTTGGAACAAATGGCGGTTACATCGAAGAGGAAGGCTCAATCGTCAAGGGGAGCAAGACCGGCCATTAACCGAACTCAGGTGCATGCGACGGAAGATGCAAATGTACAAACTACAAACTTAATTTATGATGTTTGTGCCATTTGCAATGAATTGGGGCATGCGGCTGAAAATTGCCAAGGAGGTGAAGGGCAAAATGAAGAAGTGAATGTGGTTCAAGGCCAATGGGTTAGTGGTGGAAATTACAATATGAACTCAAACACATACCACCACGGATTACGAAACCATCCGAATTTTAGATACGGAAATCCATCGAATCAAGCCAACCCGAACCTTCAAGGAAATCAAGGAAATTTTTTTCCTTACCAACAATTCAATAATCAAGGTTTTGAAAGGCAATAACAACAATCAGGTAATGATCAAAGTGGGTCTTTGGGTCAAAGTTCTTCGGGTGGAAATGAAGTTATGGAGATGCTCAAGGCAATGCAACTAGAGATGCATCGAAGAAATCAAATGGACGATGTTCGCATTCAAAAAGATGAAATCCGTGATAAAGCTATCCAATCTTTGACCACTCAAATGGGTCAACTTGCAAGTGAAGTGGCAATCTTGAAGAAAGGAAAAGGTCAACTACAAAGTGACACGGTGACAAATCCCAAAAACATTAAAAGTGCTAATATCAATGTGGTAAGTACCGTTCCTAATAGTGAATTTAATGAAACATTTCTAACTTCTTCTTGTCAAGTGAGTGCAGGTATAGGAAGGGATGCCGAGGTTGAAACGGACCAAGAGCGTGGAGCACCACTCGTGCCTATTCGAGTGGGAAAATTAAAAATTCCTCAAGCATTGTTGGACTACGGGGCGAGTATGAGTGTGCTACCAGGCGATCTATACGATATGTATGACTTTGGTCCGCTTCAAGATATATTCACCATGGTGAGCTTGGCAGATGAAAGTTGGAGACGTCCACGGGGAATGGTTAAGAATGTTATGATTCGGTTGGCAGAATTCGAATACCCGGTGGATTTTCTGGTCCTAGACTATGCTTCTACCAAAATGGTAGCACAACAAAGGGTAATTTTGGGTCGACTGTTTCTCTATACGGAAAATGCTCAAATCGATTGTAGAGACGGGATCATTACCATGACCGAAAAGAACCGCAAGTTGTCCTTTAATGTTCAAACTAGAGTGATTAGTTATAAGTCCATTGAGGGAAAGGGTGGTGAGTCTAATGATCATATGAAAAGTATATGTCAAAGAATAAAAACGAATAAACCATCGGGTCATGAAGAAAAGTATGAGGGTTTAAGCAGGAATGTACTCGATTTCCCACCGATTGGACATGTGATGGATGCATTTCACCCAATGGCACGATGTAGTGATGGAGGTGGCTGGAATCGTTTCTTTGAGCCACCATAAACGGGGGCGGCACGGTCTTTCTGAAGACTCGATAGCTTAGCGCTGCTCGGGAGGCAACCCAAGTTTTATACTGATCTTGTTGTTCTTTTATTTTTCTATGTTTCAGGGTAATGGCAACACTCAAGTGTGGGAAGATATGCAGATATTTGTGTGAAGGTGGTGATAAGAAGTCGGATCATCTACAACATATGTTGTGTCAAACTTCACCAGGTCTATGTACTCTTTCCTTAGTCTTGTTATGCTCTTTAGCTTTGAAATGTTGGTAGTTACTTTGTGTGTTTTTGTGTTGTTATAAAAAAAGAAATTTGTGGTTGAGTGGAGAAGAAAAATTGTTGTTGGTGTGTTTAGAGCGATCTTTCCTTTCAACGCCATACATTGAGGACAATGTATCCCAAGTGTGGGGATGGGGGAAATTTTTGATGTTTTGCAAAAAAAAAATTGTGAAATTTTTAAAAATCAATCGAAAAATGGTCCAAATTTGAACATTTGAGTATTAAACCGCATGACACAACGGCAACCCATATTCCCTTGTTCTTTCTTGGTAAGAGTTGAGCCACTTCTTGGATTTATTAGAATATATTTTTCTTGATGAGAGTGGCAAAAGGGTGGGGGTATGTTAGAACTTGTTCTTGAATGTGGTTTGAGCCTAGCTTGATATGCATGTGAATAGGATTAGGGCAATTAGGTAGCCTCGTCATGGTGAGTGTGAGATTTAGGGGGTTGGACCTCATAAATGATATATATGAGCATGGTAGTGAGAAGGGCGGGGGTTTGGACTTTATTAGCCATTTTGAGCTTTAAGCCGATCATTTGATAACCCTATGCCTATCTCTAAAAAAATTCACCCATTTTTCGACCTAGTCTAGTAGTGTTAATATTCCATATTATTATGTTTGTTATGTTATGTTTTTGTGTAAAAAAAGAAAAAAAAGGAAAAGCAATGAAAAAAAAAGAAATAAAAAGAGATACGATGTATTGTATATAGATAGTTATGTTTGTTTAGATGAAATAAAAAGACTGGGTCGAATCGTTAGCTACTTCATATATATTTCCATTTCCTACCCATATGCCTAGCCACGTTCCAACCTTTAAGTCCCTTTGATTCGTGTGCATGTTTTAGCAAATTCTTTAGGCGAATGAGCGATTTAAATACAAGCTTATTATTGTGCAACCACCCATTTGCCTTGAGTGTGTTCTAGCTCATCCTTGCTAGTATTGTTTGTCACGAGAGGAGAGTCATTGTGAGGGGTGTGTTATGTGGGATTTAAGAAAAGTTAGTAAAATTAGGACATTTGTTTGTTTGATTCATGTTGATCGCTTGAGGAGTTACGAGTTGGTTTTGGGCGAGTTGCTTGGGGGCAAGCAACGGTTAAGTGTGGGGATGTGACGGGTAGTCCGTAGGATAACCCTTAAATGTTATAAACAATAATTTAATCTCGCATTTATCCATGTATTTATCTTGAATTAGATAACTACGATTGCTCATGTTCCAGGTGTGTTCGGGGCTTTAAAAGTGTGGAAATGAAGCTTCGAATAGGCGCAGCTGGATTGGAGATTGAAAGATGGAGCATAAATGAAGAAAATAATTTATTGGTATTGAAGAATTAAGAAGATGACATGATAGAGGATGAAATTACCATAACGTGTGCGAAAACGGCCAAGAAAACAGAGTTGAAACAAAAAGTTATTCTGAAAACAAAATTTCATGCTGAAGCCCACCGTAGCCTACGGTGGAGGGCGTAGCTTACGGTGGACCCTGACAAAAATTGTCACTGTATGACAGTTTAAACCCACCGTAGCTTACGGTGGAGGCCCGCGAGAAATGTGTAACTGCCCTATTTTATGATGTTTTATTGTGTCTTTTCAAATTGAATCATTCCTGGCCGCTTTAAGCAGTCCTTAGAGGCGAAAATAAGTGTTCTTGTGTGGATTTTGCAAGATTCTAACATTGGGTTTGTTGTTTTAATTCCTATGAACAATATAATTGATGTAATGATGATCCACCACACTATGCGCGACTAATCTCGTTGGTGATCATCCCGAATGTAACTTGTGACACGTATGTTTTGTTTTTTAATTTATGGAATAATAGACTTTGCATGTGTTGTTTAGTTTATTATGGTGTTTGAGTGATTGTTTGTAAATTGTTAATGTGTGTTTGATCATAGTTCTAAACCATACATTCTTGGTGCTGTTGGAAATCGAGATATCATGGGAGGGATTAGGGTTGGATATATGTTGATTGGTCATCGGGTAACAACCTCGCGTTCTAGGAATCCGAGTACTTAGTTCCCTTTCATCACAAACAATTGATCTTACATGAGCCATGTCTATGTGGTTCTTTCCAGTTGAACATGAACATTGGTTATTACTTAAAACCTGAAACTTGGGATGATCGCTACCTTCTTATCCTGTTACAAAACTTAACTTTGATTTGTAATCTAATTTAGTTCAATTTAGACAATTAAAACCAAACAACCAAATCAGTGAATTTACTTTTCTTGCAATTTATTTAAACTTAGTTATTTAGATAACCATTGAGATAGCACATATTCCACAAACTCATGTGTTCGATACCCATTTACCGCTAGCTATCTAGTAGTATTTGGATTAAATTTGATTGAGACTTCGACCTCACGTCAGGGGCCCACCAAATTTTGCATTAATAACTAACTTAATTATCTTTCAATATTCCGACATAGTGGGATTTTATCCTTACTGACTCAAACCACTAGGTTGAGGGAACGTCGCCTTCACAAGAGGGGCCTACTACTATAACTAAAATAATCTCTTAAAATGCCCAAAGTGCGGAAATCATCAAAAGGGTACATGAAAGATAAGTTGGATCCAAGTGATTCTTTCTTGTCTAACTATTTTTAATTTTATTTTATTTTCTGTTTTTATCTTTTTATTAGTTTAAAAATGTTTTCTCAAAGTTTGGTTCGATTAGACATTGACGATAAGTCGGTGTTAAAAGCTCTTGTGTCCTTGGAAGACCTCGGTATCTTGCCATCACTATACTACGTCTGCGATGGGTGCACTTGCCTAACGTGTGTGTAGAGTGATAGTAGAATATCGTGTTTTATAAATTTAAAACTTGAATTGGCGAGTAAAAGAGCTAAAATATACTAAAAAAATATATACACACCCGCACACGTCAGCACCAACTGAGATGAAGGAGTTGTAGGCACAACTTGATTAACTATTGGAGAAAGGCTTTATACAACCAATTTCCTCACTCTGGGGAGCTCCTATCCTATTCGTTAAAAAGAAAGACGGTTCAATGTGAATGTGCATTGATTACAGCGAGCTGAATAAGATAACGATCAAGAATCGTTATCCTCTTCCAAGAATTAATGATCTATTCGATCAATTGCAAGGAGCTAGTTATTTCTCGAAGATTGATTTGAGATCTGGTTATAATCAACTGAAAGTTAGGAGTGAAGATGTTCCGAAGACTGCTTTCAGAACCAGATACGGCCACTATGAATTTCTTGTGGTGCCTTTCGGGCTCACGAATGCTCCAACAGCTTACATGGATCTCATGAATAGAGTCTGCAAACCATAGTTAGATAAGTTTGTAATTGTCATTATATACGACATACTTATCTATTCTCGTAATAAGATTGATCATGAGAAACATCTTAGATGTATTCTTGATTTGCTAAAGCAAGAGAAGCTTTAGAGTTAATAGCCAAAATCTTCCCTGAGGTTTGGGTAGGTTTGCCATTTTCGTCCAAAATGACGCTTTTGTACCAAATTGCCCCCAACGTTTGTAACTTTTTTTCCATTTTCATCTAAACCACTAACTTAGTTTATTTTTTCTGTTAAGTTGAGGATATTTAGATGAAACTGACAAATATAAAACCACAGGGACGATTTTGGCAATTTACTCAAACTCTTTTAAATTTCTTTTATTTAATTGATTTTGTTAGATATATAATAAAAAAGAATATACACGCAATTTTTATATGAAAAAAATAATAGCTTTATCACATAATTTTTATAAATTTTTATCCAACCACTAACTAAGTTAATTTTTCTACTAAGGCGAAGGATGTTTATAAACTAAGAAAAAAATTAATTTCTAATTTTTTATATAGATCAGTTTATAAAAATAAAATCTACTTAAACCTCTAAATTTTATAAAACTAAAATGTTGGCAACCTTATTGAAAATGGTCAAATAAAAAACATCTTATCCTATGTACCAAGTTTGTAATTCATTTTCTACTCTTTTAAATTCGCTCCTAAGGAAAAACAGAAGCCAGTGCCCCCCCCCATCAAACAACGTATCATTACCAAACCTTAAAATTACCCACCAAATTGTAATTATAATGCTATGAACCAAGAGTTACTTTAATCAAGCCACTCAGAATAAGTATTAGTTAGTTACCCTCATAATCTTAATTAAATAAATATTTTATTTCTACCAACAAATTTCCTAGGTGCTCAACACATTTAAAAAGTATGTAACGTTATACAATTTATTTTTTCTATCTCTACAACTGATAGATACTAAAAGTTGTAATCGATTGTTATGTGTTGCACACCAATGACGTTTTCTCTTTATAAAACTGATTTATATGAAGAAGCTGTAAATTAATTCCTGTCTTAATTTATAAAATTTAAAACATTCTTCACCTTAACAGAAAAAATAAACTGAGTTAGTGATTTAGATGAAAATTTATAAAAGTTATGTCACAAAACTATTAATTTTTTTCTAAAAACTCCATGTATATTCTTTTTTATTATATATGTAAAAAAAATTAAATAAAAGAAATTAAAAAGGGTTTGAGTAAATTAACAAAATCGTCCCTGTGGTTTTATATTTGCCAGTTTCATCCAAATATCTTCAATTTAACAGAAAAATAAACTAAGTTAGTGGTTTGGATGAAAATGGCAAAAAGTTACAAACGTTGGGGGAAATTTGGTAAAAAAGTGTCATTTTGGACGAAAATGACAAACGTGCCCAAACCTCAGGGACGATTTTGGCAATTAACTCAAAGCTTTATGCAAAGTTCTCTAAGTGTGAGTTTTGGCTTAGAGAGGTCTAAATTTCGGGACACATGATTGTCGAGCGTGGCATCTAAGTGGATCCCGCCAAGATTGAAGCTATAATGAATTGGGGAGCACCCAAGACTCCATCCGAGATTCGTAGTTTCTTAGGACTGGCTGGTTATTATAGAAGGTTCATTGAGAACTTCTCTCGAATAGCCACTCCTTTGCTACTTTGACCCGCTAGAATGTCAAGTTTGACTAGGTCCAAAAAGGAAAGAATCCTTTGAAATTCTGAAACAAAAATTGAGCAATGCTCATTTTTTAACCCTATCTGAGGGGATTGAAGACTTTGTAGTCTACTATGATGATTCGCACACAGGAATGGGTTGTGTATTTATGCAAAAAGACAAAGTGATTGCATATGCATCACGACAACTTAAGGTGCGCGAAAAGAATTACACTACCCATGATCTAGAATTGGGTGCCTTTGTATTCGCACTAAAGTTAAGGAGACATTATCTATATGGCATAAAGTGTATTATATACACGGACCATAAGTGTCACCAGCATCTGTTTAATCAGAAAGATTTAAACATGCGACAACGTCATTGGATGGAAACATTGAATGATTACGAATGTGAGATTCGTTATCATCCCGGCAAGGCAAATGTCATTGCTACTGCATTAGTCGCAAAGAAAGGGATAAACCAATTAGGGTTAACACCAAAGGCATTGAGCTACGAACTAGCTTGAATGAGAAGCTGTTAGATGCACAGAAACATGCGTACCATTCAAACATTGAAAGACATGCTGAGAGTATGCGTCGTTGATTTAGGTGGTAGTTGGGATGATCATCTACCCCTAATTGAATTCTCCTACAATAATAGTAATCATACGAGCATCAAGGTTGCTCCATTTTAAGCCTTGTATGGGAGAAAATGTAGAACGCCAGTTTGTTGGGCTGAAGTTGGGGAAAGCCAACTGTCAGGACCTGAGATAGTCCTGGAGACCACATACAAGATTATTCAGATCCGTGAGAGGCTCAAAGTTGCCCGTGATAGGCAGAAGAGCTACGCTTATAAGAGGCGAAAACCTCTTAAGTTCCAAACTGGGGACAAAGTATTATTGAAAGTGTCACCCTGGAAAGGTGTGATGAGATTTGGAAGGAAGGGTAAGTTGAGCCCGAGATACATTGGACCATTCGAAATGACTGAATGTGTCGGTTCTTTAGCTTACAGACTTAAGCTACCTGAGGAACTCAGTGGAATCCATGATGTGTTCCGCATATGTAATCTTAAGAAATGTCTAGCCGATGAGTCGTTAGCTATGTCACACCATGATGTGCAGATTGACGAAAACCTGAGGTTTATTGAGAAACCGATTTCGATCAAGGATCGACAGGTTAAAAACTCCAAAAGAAAATGATCCCCATCGTGAAAGTCAAATGGGATTCCCGTCGTGGCCTAGAATATACATGGGAGGTTGAGTCCAATATGAGACAAAAGTACCCCTATCTTTTTGAATAAAATCTCGAGGATGAGATTTCTTTTAAGGGGGTGAGGATGTAACACCTCGAAAATTTATATCAAATAATATGGAAACACGTGTCCAATCAACTCTCAAATATACCAAAATGTTTGGACAAGAGGGACTATATGTGTAAATTTATTTAAGATTGGATGTGGAGGGACTAAATGTGTCAACATGCCAATATTTGGCCACTGAGTGACCCTTACGGACCGTAAGGCTTAAAGCCTTACGAACCGTAAGGCAAATATTATATTATATCTGAAAGTCCCTTACGGGCCGTAAGGTTTATTACCTTACGGATCGTAAGCAGTTTAAAACTATGGGCGCGAAGGGTCCTTACGGACTGTAAGTTGCCACCCCTGACGGTCTGTAAGGGGTGCAGCTGGCCGAAATGGCAGTCTGCCAAGGTGGTTTGCATGTTATGCCATGTATGTCGCGACTTGCCACTCCTTCCCTGCTTCTTACAACTCATGTGACACTAATCAACATTAGGAGAGCCCTGATAACACTTTGCATGATCATGGTGATCTTGTTCAAGTATAAATAGCATACCAAGTTCACCATTTTTCCTTGCACTTTAACATTTCTTCTCTCTAATCTCTCAACAACAGTTTGCTTCTCCTTAGAGGCCTCCTATTGAGTTCAAACTTTTCCTAGAACACATGTAAGTGTTCTTTCATAGTTCTTTTCATTTGTAGGCTAATTATTAGCCGAAATTCAAGTAAATTGACTTTTGCTTTGACTTTCAATTATAACTATTATAGTCTAGCCAATGTTCAAATCGAACGTGGCTACGTGATCGTAATAAGGTATGTGATAATCCCTTATGAGGCCACCTCCTGAAGATCACGTTAAGTTGGTCAAATGAGTGGTCAAAGTCATATTAAAATAAAAGTCAAAACGCAGTTTTTCGGCTCATGGTTTTATAGTCTAGTGGCATCTTGGGGATGGGATAAGGCTTTGGGACCAATAGGTCCTCGGTTCGATTCCCATAAGGGGAGGTTTCCCATATTTATTGGGTTTCCTCCTGAATTGGTGTTTATGCATTATGCCTAGTGGAGATGGATGTTCCGCTGGTGGCACAATGATACTCCAGTGGTCCGTCAGGGACCCAAATTTGCCGTTAAAAAACACAGTTTTTTGGAAATTAACTTAAATGAACTTCTAAACATCTAAACATATATTTTTGACATTATATCGGTTAGTACAACATATTAGAACATGTTAGATCGTGTTCAACCCGTCATTTCCTGCTTATAGTCCGGTTCGCGACCGAAAGTCAAGCAGTTTGACTTCTGCTTTGACTTTCGATTCTGGCCCGTTTTTATAACAACCCTCCTAAAAAATATTTCACAACCCTTAAAGTATACCTATAGGTCCTAAAATACACCCCGTATACGAAAAAACGGACCCGAAATACCTCTATTTTTATAAAAATTAAATAAAATCAAGTCTGGAGGGCCCTCGCGGGGCGCGACAGACTCCTCTTGGCCCATCGCAGGGCGAGAGCGAGAGTTAAATGGCGGAACCGCGTCACGCCACACCACGTGGCACGACACCCAGATGGCCTACACTTGTGACTAATCGAAGCTAACCCCTAGTCTAGGTCCCTTGCAGGCCGCGAGGGAGATTAAAGAATGGGTCGCAGGCCGCGAGGCCCTCTGTTTCCAGCATATAAATGAGATCGATCAGTTTCATTTTCAATCGTTCACAATTCTCGAATCTCTTAAATTCACTGAATAGTAGAAGTAATTCTCGGGTATAATACCCACTAAATAGAGAAGCTTTGCCTCGATGTAAGTATTATAACCCCCGGTTACGTATTAGTTACGCTGCCCGATGTATCTAGTGCTTCGTAACGCATGTTGAGGCTATGCCTGACTCAGTCGTTGGAGTTTTGTCTCGGGGAGGGTATAGCTAATGTAAAATTTGGGTTATTATACCAACACGTGTGCATTGTTTAATTTAATAGATTATAACCAGGAAGTCACAAGGAAATACCTAAATTAGCAATGTGAGTAATCCATCTTTTTGTAAACTGTTTTTACAAAACCTCAATTGTTTGACATTATAATTAACAGTGATTGAGTATTTGTAATTCTATAATTATCGTTGGTATATTGGGGTTTTGTATACATAACTTGTTACTACACTGTGAGTAGTAGCATGACCACAAGTCAGGATTGGCAGTACCGTGGGTGGTAATTAAAGTAGATTTAAACAAATGTGATTGCGGCTTGCCCTCAATGCTGTAAAATGATAAAACTTGTTTTGATTAAACTGGGATTCACTCACCAGTATTTTCCACTGACAAAAATGTTTTAAATGTGTTTCAGGTAACAAAATGTGAAAGGCAAAATAAAAGCCAGCTGGAGAGCACTAAAGGTGTCACACCCCAACCGATGACGGAAACATCGCGGCATGGCACTGAGCGAAACAGATTGTCAAGAGAAATTCCATAACGACTAAATTACCAAATAGTTAATATTATGTCCCATACCATAACCCATTAGGTAGTCTAGTTATTACAGACATAGATATTCTCAAAACAAAACATGTTCCGACAACTCAGATTTAAATAAATAAATTATCTTTGTTTCTAGACTCCATCCTACTTGATTCCACAAAAGCAGATAAAGCACAGCATCTTAAGCACCTGTCACATACGTTAAAATAGAGGTCAATACACATAGTGTAAAGGTGAGCATACAAGTTTAATAGTATAATAGAGTTCGAAATCATTTATGCATAACCAGCATGTACAACGTATAATGTGAAGCACGTAAGTTATCGACAAAGATCCTATCAATACCAATCACTGCGATTTGACTGCGAGTAACGAGTACGCATCACATGTTCACCACTGCGAACCGTGAAGTATTGTCCTTAACAACCCCTGAGTGAACAGGTGCTGAGTCACGTATAACATGCATTGGTGGTCAGCGTATAAATATAGTTTGCGTTGTGTGATCGATGTGATTTAGAATAAGTAACGTATGTATCACCTAAAAGTGCATAAAGCAAAAAGGGATCGAGTATACTCACAGATTGTGTTTAACAATTAAACACTCTCTTGGATTGAAGGGAGCGCTTGAGAGATTAGCCTGAACAGTTAACGATAGCATAAAAGACGAGCGGCGTGTAAAACGGTGCAAGAGTACCAAATGTCGGATGGTAATCCGATCAGATGGCAATCCGATCGGATGGCCAGTCGATCGGATGTCAATCCGTTTGGATAGTAATCCGATCGGATGGCCATTCGATTGGATTGACATCTTGTTTGGTAAGGATGTGTTTGTGTATGATGGCTTTGAAGTTTTCGTTGTAGCATTTTGAAAACAGAGAAGTATCTCGACCCTTCAGGTCGATCGATCGAACGGTCGATCGATCGAACGGTCGTTCGATCGGGTAGCAATCCGATTGGTAGGACACTTAGTGAGAACAAGTTTACAGCAGGTTGTCACGTGATCGGATAGCAATCCGATCGGGTGGCAATCCGTTAGCTACTGATGATCTTTGAAAATTATAAAATGATTAAGTGTCGAAGTTCCAAACGTCACATGGTCGGATGGTCGTTCGATCGGATGGCAATCCGATCGGACGGCAATCCGTTCGGCGTTCAGTTCTTTGAAATTTGAAAATAAAGTTTAAGTGTGGAACCAAGTGCAAGCCGATCGGGTGGCTGTCCGATTGGATGGCAATCCGATCGGACGGCAATCCGTCCCAACGACCTGATCGTCTTTGACACTTGATTATTTTGAACATTTTGCAGTTTTGATCGAGACGGTGTGATAACGTGCTAGACAATAAAATCCCCATCTTGACCCAAGAGATCCGACCGAATAGGAACCACCCTACTCCGACCAGTTCACGGTTCGAGACGGTTGTTCATGTTTAACCCGTCATTAGTTGTCACTTGGATAGAATTCAGATCTGGAACTAACCCATCACTAAGAAAGAGTAGAAGATCAGAACGAGCTCCGATTCTATCGGTTTTGAGTGCATTGAGTGTAAAAGAGTTGAAAGAAAGTTAGAAAACCATCTTTCAATCCTTTTAACCATGAATATGTGTAGATCTATGTGAAAACATTGATTATTCATGTGGAAATCCTTTAGATCTAAGTTGTTCTTGGTGGAATGAAGCCAAACCTTGAAGTTCATAAGAACTCCATGATGACATCACCCTAGAACACCTCAAATCCAGCGATTTCATTGTTAAAAGTTAAGATTCAAAGGTGAGAAAGATGAAGAAGTGCTTGTAGATCATAGAAGTACAAGATTTAGGTTGAAAACTTACAAGAATCGCGAGAAATCGAGAGAAAGAGAGCTTGAGTGAAGCTGGTTCGTGTGAGGAGCTGTCACATCACAAATGATGTGACAGGAGGGTATTTATAGGGTTCCCCAAAGTGGAAAGTGTCAAAGTGTCGGATTGGTCACCGATCGGATGGCAATTCGATCGGGTGGCAATCCGATCGGGTGGAAACTCGATCGGATGACAATCCGATCAGATGGCCACTCGATCGGTTGGCCACACGATCCAGGCGTCCGGCCTGATGAGTTTTGTCGTTTTGATTCACGTGTTGAGCGTTGGGATGCGATTCGAGCTAGCGATGCGATAGTATTATCCATTAGTTACACAATTAACCTAACTACTATATCTAACATACAATCACTATAATTAACTTGCGTTTAGCGTTTACGATTTGATTGCGATGCGATAGAATTGCGATTGCAATTGCGATTATCACCTCAACATAAACATAACATGCACAAGTAACATAGAAATAGCACACACATGTAAAACAATATCCAGAACACATAATTCGAGTTGCGAATGCGATAGCGATAAGTCGATTTGCGATTAAATATGCGATTAAATCTCGATTATTAATAGATACTACACATAATACAACTAAAGAGATTAAATAATATAATCCGATTACAAGTCAAAGAAGTCAAAACAATAGCTGAGCAAGGAGCGACAGATCGCAATTAGCAATATTTTCTTCCTTTGACTTCAATCTTGACTTTGACTTTCGAAACAAGGGGTGTTACAGCCTCCCCTACTTAAGGGAATTTCGTCCCGAAATTAGGCTTTAGTCGTAACAAACAACTGCGGGTACTTCGCCTTCATGTCGCTTTCGAGTTCCCAGGTGAACTCTGCGCCTTGTTTTCCTTCCCATCGGACCTTCACAATGGGGATGCGTGAGCGTCTGAACACCTTGGTTTCTCGTCCCATGATCTCGACAGGCTTTTCCATGAAGTGTAATGTTTCGTCCACTTGTAAATCCTCAAGAGGGATATGTAATTCCTGGTCGGCCAAGCACTTTCTGAGGTTCGAAACGTGGAAAGTCGGGTGGACATTACTAAGTTCCTCCGGTAGTTCAAGTTGTAGGCCACTTTCCCAATCCTTTCCAGAATCTTAAAGGGTCCAACATATCGAGGCACGAGGTTTCCTTTCTTGCCGAATCTGATCACCCCCTTCCAAGGTGCAACCTTTAGGAGTACGTGATCGCCAATGTCAAATTCAAGGGGCATGCGGCGTCTATCGGCGTAACTTTGCTGTTGGCTCTGAGCTTTCAGCAGATTGTCTCGGATCTCGAGGATTTTGTCAGTCGTTTCTTACAATAGCTCAGGACCGGTAATTTGCGCGTCTCCGATCTCATGTCATACAATAGGCGATCGACATTTCCTTCCGTATAAAGCCTCAAACGGTGCCATTTGTATGCTAGAATGTAACTGTTATTGTATGAGAATTCAACCAAGGGTAAGTGCGCGTCCCAATTAGCACCGAAATCTATGATACACGATCGGAGCATGTCTTTAAGGGTGCGAATCGTTCTTTCAGTCTGACCGTCTGTTTGGGGATGAAAAGCGGTACTTAGATTAAGCGTAGTACCGAGAGCAGATTGGAACGTTTCCCAAAGACGCGAGGTAAACCGACCATCGCGGTCATAGATGATGTCAAGAGGCGTCCCGTGTCGACAAATGATCTCATCCTTGTAGATTCAGGCTAATTTTCTACCTTAAAGTCTTCTCGTATCGGTAGGAAGTGAGCTGACTTGGTCAAACGGTCAACTACAACCCAAATGCTATAATGACCAGATTGAGTACGCGGAAGTTTCGTTATGAAGTCCATAGCTATACTCTCCCATTTCCACATCGGGGTCTCGGGTTGAACGAGTAAGCCAGAGGGTCTTTGATGCTCAGCCTTGACCTTGGAACAGGTCAGGCATTTCGAAACATAGATTGCGACATCCTTCTTCATGCCCGGCCACCAGTACTTGTAGCGCCTGTCCTGGTACATTTTGTCAGCACCGGGATGAATAGAATATCGAGATTTGTGGGCTTCGTCTATCAGAAGTTGTCGCAAATTCGTACGCTTGGGAATCCAAATTCGATCCAAGTAATGAAAGATACCATTCGATTTATTCTCGAGTTGGGCGCCATCGTTTAAAATCCTTTCCTTCTTCTATGTTCGTTCGGTAAAACAAGCATGCTACGCATCACGGATAAGAGCTTCGAGATTAAACTGGGCTTGGGAATTACGAACACTAAGAAAGTAGCTTCGGCGACTGAGAGCATCGGCAACGACGTTTGCTTTGCCTGGATGGTAAGGAATCTCACAGTCGTAATCGTTGAGCAGTTCTACCCACCGACGTTGACGCATATTCAGTTCCTTCTGGTCAAAGATATGTTGTAGGCTCCTATGATCGGTGACGATCGTACACTTGGTACCATAAAGGTAGTGTCGCCAAATCTATAACGCAAAAACAACTGCGCCAAGCTCGAGGTCGTGTGTGGTGTAGTTCTTCTCGTGGATCTTGAGCTGTTGAGAATCATACGCGATAAACTTGTCTCGTTGCATAAGAACACAACCAAGACCAAAGTTCGAGGCATCGCAGTAGACTACGAAATTGTCGTTTCCATCGGGCTGTGAGAGCACGGGAGCATTGGAAAGCATAGCCTTAAGAGTTTGAAAGGCTTACTCCTGTTTAGTTCCCCAAACAAAAGGTTTGTCCTTATGCGTAAGAGAGGTAAGCGGCACAACGATCTTAGAGAAATCCTCGATAAAACGACGATAATAGCCAGCCTGTCCGAGAAAAGAACGGACTTCAGACCGATTCTTGGGTGTAACCCAACTCTTAACAGCTTCGATCTTCGCATGGTCAACGTGGATACCTTGACTATTGATAATGAGACCCAAGAATTGGACCTCCTCCAGCCAAAATTCACACTTGGAGAATTTGGCATAGAGACGGTTTCCCTGGAGTAACTCAAGAACCAAATGTAGATGTTGCGAGTGTTCGGCTTTTTACTTGGAATAGATGAGGATATCGTCGATGAATACGATTACGAAGCGATCAAGGAAGGGTTTGCACACTCGATTCATTAGATCCATGAAAACTGCAGGGGCGTTGGTCAAACCAAAAGGCATGACAACGAACTCGTAATGACCATAGCGGGTTCGAAAAGCAGTTTTGGGAATATCCTCCTCTTGAATGCATAACTGGTGGTAGCCTGAGCATAGATCGATCTTTGGGAAACACGTAGCACCTTGTAACTGATCAAATAAATCATCGATTCGAGGCAAGGGATAGCGATTCTTGATTGTCAGCTTATTCAACTCCCAATAGTCAATGCACATCCGAAACAAACCATCCTTCTTTTTAACGAAAAGGACAAGCGTGCCCCATGGAGAGGTGCTAGGGTGAATAAAGCCTTTATCAAGTAGTTCCTGGAGCTGACTCGAGAGTTCGATCATTTCGAAAGGAGCGAGACGATAAGGCGCTTTAGCAACTGGGTTTGCTCGAGGAATGAGGTCGATTCGGAAATCGATATCACGAGCGGGAGGTAATCCGGGAAGATCTTCAGGGAAAATGTTAGGAAATTCACGAACAACAGGGACCTGATCCACCTCCTTAACTTCCTATTTCTCCGCTACTATAATGTGCGCCAAGAAAGCTTGGTATTCCTTGCGGAGATACTTGCTAGCCTGGACACACGACATGAGTTGGAGTTTCTTCGACGCGACTTCACCGTAAACACACAATTGATCACCATTAGCGAGTAAGAATCGAATCATCTTATCAAAGCAAACAACTTCAGCATGGTTTTCGTGAAGAAAGTCCATGCCTACTATGACGTCAAAACTACCGAGCTGCATCGGAATAAGATCGATAGGGAAGACGTGATTATTGAGTTCAAGCGTACAATCACGCATAACAGAATTGACAGTGACGGTTCTTCTGGTGGCAACTTCAACATCGAACGTCGAGGGGAGATGAGCACGCTTACGATTGAGGAGCTTTTCGAATTCAAACGATATAAAACAGTTATCGGCTCCAGTATCAAATAAACACGTAGCATATATACCATTCACAAGGAACGTACCATTGACCACATTGTTATCGGCTTGAGCCTGGTGAGCGTTAATGTTGAAAGCATGTCCACGGGCAGCTGGTTGTTGCTGCTGTTGCTGAGGTTGCTGCTGTTATGGCTCTTGCTTGACCACTCGGTTCGGGCACATGTTGGCGAAGTGGTTGGGATCACCATACGCATAGCAAGCTCTAGCATGGATCGCGGGTGTAGGAGCCGCTTGATGACCTTGAGGAGCAGTAAGTAGAGCTTGTTCAGTAGGACCTTGACCTTGAACTGGAGCTAGGGTTTGACGTGGACCTGTGCGGCAGTTGGCGGTGAAGTGGCCGTACATGTTGCAATGTGTACAGTATCTGCAAGCGATTCCCACTGGGTGGTGATAGGTACAAGTAGGGCAAGCCGGGTGAGGACTAGTATACGCACGCTTTGCCGGCGGTGCGTTGGTGACCGGTGCCACTATTTGGCGGTGTTGAGGCTGCGGTTGAGCAGGAACTGATTGGAGCGTGGCAGCAGTGGTTACAGCGCATTTCTTGTTGCTGGAACTGCTGTTGTTCTTTCTCTTGCGTCTCGAGGGATTGGATGACTGAGGAGCGGCGGCGGATTCAACGGTTGAAGCAGTGGTAGCTTGATGCAGATTCTTGGGAGCTTTATCCCAGTAACCAGACTTAACTCGCTTGTCGTTGATTTCAGCAGCGAGTAGAAAAGTTTCCTCAATTGTCGTCATCTTTGCAGCTTGAACGAAATCAGCCACGCAATCCGGAAGAGCACGGATATACTTCTTGATGGTGATTTCAGACGTGGTAACTTGGCTAGGACAGATTATACTCAACTGCTTGAAGCGAGCAGTCAAACCAGCGTTGTCTCCATCTTTCTGCTTGATATTCCAGAATTCGTCCTCCAGCTTTTGGCGCTCATGGGGAGGGCGGAACTCTTGCATCATTACGTCCTTCAACTCATCCCATGTTAGCCCGTAAGCTGCATCATTTATGCGTTTTTTCTCTTGACCGTCCACCAATCCAGCGCTCGGGATTGGAAGACTCTAGTTGCGTTCAGAGTACGGAGATTATCAGGACAGCCACTCTGGTGCAGGGTGACTTCGATAGAATCAAACAATTGAAACATGGTCGTAGGCCCATCTTTACCGGTAAACTCTTTTGGGCCGCAGGCTTGCTTTGAACTGCTTGAAGCTGAAAGCAACTTTAGGAGCATCAGTCCTGGATTCTTCAGAAGATTTGCTAGCGTTTTCATTCAGCTCACTAACAATCTGGGGAATAACTTTCGCCATTTGCTTAGCGACGAGGGCGGCGATGCGTTTGTCATCATGATTGCGGCGAGCTGAACGAGAATGGAAAGATCCGAATGACGACATTGTCTGCAACAGACAGCGCCATAGGATTCAAAACCCTACTCGATTATTCCTAGTATAGTCTAGCGATTCACCATAAAGCTCAGGAACACGTAGCCACATAAACACAGAATCACATAAGCATATAAACACGTAAGCACATAATCACGTAGGGCACAAAAGCTCATAAGGCAGTCATAACACAGAAACCATACTATATGTTGCACGTTTTCACCTATCCTTCACAGCACGTGTAGCGATTAAGTATAGCGAGTGCGATTGGCGAGCAGCAATTGCGTATAATGACCAGCGATTTGTTAGCGTTGTGTAGTATGTTGTGTGAGATAGTCGGAGCAAGAAGTGTTAAATCGAAACCATCAGTATCTGAATATGCTAACAAATAAACAAATCCACATAAAACACATAAAATCCACATAAAACGACAAATCACAGAGTTGGCGGCAGCAAATCCAGAATCGAAACACATAAAATTCGAGGATAGATTGTCTCGGGTGTGTGTAGACATTGACTACCCAAAGTGGTTCGACTATTCACAAGGACTTTAAGTGCACACTTTGGCCTTCGGGACTGTGCTCTCGCTTCGATTAGAGCACGCATCCTTCCGGTTACAGTGTGACCTCTAGTCGTTGGAGTCCGTCGAGACTTTGGTGAGAGTTTCGTAGAACCAAAATAAGATCAGGACAAGTCGTCAAGGTTCAGGTTTCACCCCTGACTCAACAACTTCGTTCCTGTTTTTGATACAATAGAGAGGAAATTCTGCGTCGAAGTGCGGATTTCACTCCTGATTCAACGCAAATTCTCCTGTTTATGGATAAAAATGTGGGTCGAACAAGCGATTTGGTTGAGAATTTGTGGTTTTCACACCTAATCTCAACCCAAATTACTCGTTCATTTTCAATAAATAGAGTGCAGTGATAGTGTAGTGCAATCGGGAATAGCGAGGATAGCAAATAAGCTCGTACAAAAACCCACACTGGGTATGCACAAGTCGGTCTGTTGGTACTTAGACTATAGACTAGGTCGTTTCTAAGACATCGACCTGGACTTGGTCGAGTCTTGCCTAATTCCCTATAGTTATGGCTCTAATACCAATCTGTCACACCCCAACCGATGACGGAAACATCGGGGTATGGCACTGAGCGAAACAGATTGCCAAGAGAAATTCCATAACGACCAAATTACCAAATAGTTAATATTATGTCCCATACCATAACCCATTAAGTACTCTAGTTATTACAGACATAGATATTCTCAAAACAAAACATGTTCCGACAACTCAGATTCAAATAAATAAATTGTCTTTGTTTCTAGACTCCATCCTACTTGATTCCACAAAAGCAGATAAAGCACGGCATCCTAAGCACCTGTCACATACGTTAAAATAGAGGTCAATACACATAGTGTAAAGGTGAGCATACAAGTTTAATAGTATAATAGACTTCGAAATCGTTTACACATAACCAGCATGTACAACGTATAATGTGAAGCATGTAAGTTATCAACAAAGATCCTATCAATACCAATGACTGCGATTTGACTGCGAGTAGCGAGTGCGCATCACATGTTCACCACTGCGAACACGTGAAGTATTGTCCTTAACAACCCCTGAGTGAACAGGTGCTGAGTCCAAACTATTGTACTATCGTTGCTAAGGCAGGTAGACAACAATCAATGTGTAAACATAGCAAACAAGAATTAATCGAGTCACGTATAACATGCATTAGTGGTCAGCGTATAAATAGTGTTTGCGTTGTGTGATCGATGTTATTTAGAATAAGTAACGTATGTAACACCCAAAAGTGTATAAAGCAAAAAGGGATCGAGTATACTCACAGATTGTGTTTAACAAGTAAACACTTTCTTGGATTGAAGGGAGCGCTTGAGAGATTAGCCTGAACAGTTAACGATAGCATAAACGATGAGCGGCGCGTAAAACGGTACAAGAGTACCAAGTGTCGGATGGTAATCCGATCGGGTGGCAATCCAATCTGATGGCCAGTCGATCGGATGCCAATCCGTTCGGATGGTCATCCAATCGGATGGCCATTCGATTGGATTGACATCTTGTTTGGTAAGGATGTGTTTGTGTATGATGGCTTTGAAGTTTTCGTTGTAGCATTTTGAAAACAGAGAAGTATCTCTACCCTTCAGGTCGATCGATCAAACGGTCGTTCGATCGGGTAACAATCCGATTGGTAGGACACTTTTTGAGAACAAGCTTACAGCAGGGTTGTCACTCGATCGGATAGGAATCCGATCGGGTGGCAATCCGTTAGCTACTGATGATCTTTGAGAATTATAAAATGATTAAGTGTCGAAGTTCCGAACGTCACATGGTCGGATGGTCGTTCGATCGGATGGCAAACCGATCGGACGGCAATCCGTTCGGCGTTCAATTCTTTGAAATTTGAAAATAAAGTTTAAGTGTGGAACCAAGTGCAAGCCGATCGGGTGGCTGTCCGATCGGATGGCAATCTGATCGGGTGGCTGTCCGATCAGATGGCAATCCGATCGGACGACAATCCGTCCCAACGACCTGATCGTCTTTGACACTTGATTGTTTTGAACGTTTTGTAGTTTTGATCAAGACGGTGTGATAACGTGCTAGACAACATAATCCCCATTTTGACCCAAGTGATCCGACCGAATAGGAACCACCCTAGTCCGACCAGTTCACGGTTCGAGATGGTTGTTCATGTTTAACCCATCATCAGTTGTCTCTTAGATAGAATTCAGATCTGGAACTAACCCATCACTAAGAAAGAGTAGAAGATCAGAACGAGCTCCGATTCTATCGGTTTTGAGTGCATTGAGTGTAAAAGAGTTGAAAGAAAGTTAGAAAACCATCTTTCAATCCTTTTAACCATGAATATGTGGAGATCTATGCGAAAACATTGATTATTCATGTGGAAATCGTTAAGATTTAAGTTGTTCTTGGTGGAATGAAGCAAAACCTTGAAGTTAATAAGAACTCCATGATAACATCACCCTAGAACACCTCAAATCCGGTGATTTCACGGTTAAAAGTTAAGATTCAAAGGTGAAAAAGATGAAGAAGTCCGTGTAGATCATAGAAGTACAAGATTTAGGTTGAAAACTTACATGAATCGCGAGAAATCGAGAGAAAGAGAGCTTGAGTGTGGCTAGTTCGAGTGAGGAGCTGTCACATCACAAATGATGTGACAGGAGGGTATTTATAGGGTTTCCCAAAGTGGAAAGTGTCAAAGTGTCAGATTGGTCACTCATCGGATGGCAGTCAGATCGGGTGGCAACTCGATCGGATGACAATCTGATTGGATGGCAATCCGATCGGATGGCCACTCGATCAGTTGGCCACTCGATCCAGGCGTCCGGCGCGATGAGTTTTGTCGTTTCGATTCGCGTGTTAAGCGTTGCAATGCGATAGTATTACCCATTAGTTACACAATTAACCTAACTACTATATCTAACATACAATCACTATAATTAACTTGCGTTTAGCGTTTGCGATTTGATTGCGATGCGATAGAATTGCGATTATCACCTCAACATAAACATAACATGCACGAGTAACACAGAAATAGCACCCACGCGTAAAACAATATCCAGAACACATAATTCGAGTTGCGAATGCGTTAGCGATAAGTCGATTTGCGATTAAATATGCGATTAAACCTCGATTATTAATAGATACTCCACATAATACAACTAAAGCGATTAAATAATATAATCCGATTAAAAGTCAAAGAAGTCAAAACAGTAGCTGAGCAAGGAGCGACAGATCGCAATTAGCAATCTTTTCTTCCTTTGACTTCAATCTTGACTTTAACTTTCGAAACACGGGGTGTTACAGAAGGCTTGGAAAGTGGCTTTAAAAGTTACCTAAATAAAGAAGAAGTTTTATTTCAATAAATTAGGGTTTATCCCTATAAACATGTTGTAATGAAAACTTGGGTTTTTCCCATGTATTTATTATTATAAAAATGTGGTGTTTTACTCTGATAAATTATTTCCTAACTACGGTCCTAATGTAAATTCCGCTGCCAAATTAAATAAACACCGATACCACCAGCATGAGTGCTCGCGGCCGCCCGCCTCCCGGGGCAGGGGTCGGGGGTTGCGACAGTTTTAGCCAAGTTAGCTACTGATTTAAAGTTGTATTATGTTCATATTAAGGTATGGAATAACCCTCTGAGGTTAGACCATTTGATCATAATCAGTTTTCGGGTTTTGTGCAAGTTCATGTATTATACCTAAATATTGACCAAAATGCCCTCTTGAGCATAAAATGGTTTTTAAGCATAATGTACATATAATTTGGAGTATCTACTAACGTGGTAACATATTAAACTGGTTTTGGGCATAATGAACTTGTCGTTGACTCATCCGATCACCCAATACTGCCTATACGTGTACGGTTGACGTATATAGCTTAGTTTATATAAATGAGCTGAATTTGGTCAAATTCCTTCAATTCATTTATAATCAGAATGTAATATTGTTTGACCCATATTATACAAATCATAGTACTTATGAGGGTTCCAACCACATTCTATCCGTCACCGCTTAATCTAGCGAACCGTACCATTTTTATATTAGTTATCCGGTCCAAGTCATATGACTGGAGTAAGACCCGTTAACATTCTAATGGATCATTATTCCATTCATTCCAAACAAAGGGCGTCCAGTAAATTGCAACCTTGGTAGTTATTTTGTTTAGAATGGTTGTGCTTATAGTAATCTTTGGATTTTAAAGATTTAAGCCGGGTTAATACTCTTAACCTATTGTCCCTATATGGGCTTGGGATATAGTAAATTATTATGGCTTGGTCGGGCAAGGGATCAATGACCTATGTGTCTAAAATCCAAATAACCCATTTTAATTCGTATTGCTTGATAACTTAAACATTGGGGTTAATGTGACCGTGTCTTGGATATCCTCGGCTCATTTTATAGCAAATGCCCACGACCTAAGCACGGAGTGTAGGCATACACCCAACAGATGCTAATGCTATGATAAAATATTTTTATACTTGACGTGATTGTCGTGGTACACGCAAATTTAATCCCAATAACAACTATAGATAGTGGTAAAAGAGTATCGAACTCAGGGAGTATGTGGAAAATATGTCGATTATATAGCTTTGCGATTAAACTACAATTAACCTAATTTGGAGAAAATAAAGATCAATGATTTAGATTGTTTTTTTAGAAAACTAAATTAATAACTAATTGCAAATCAAAATTGGTTGTTTAACAGATTAGGAGAACAATGATCATCTTAGGTTTCAGTTTCTTTTAACAATTGTGTGAAATTCCAACTATAAAGAGTTACATAGACATAACTCGTGCATAAATAATTGAAGTGATAAAAGGGAACAAAGTACTCGGATTATATAAACGCGAGGTTGTTTCCCGATGATCAATTAATCAATAACCAACCCTAACCCTTCCCGTGATATCTCGATTGCCAACGGCACCAAGAACGTACGATTGAGACTAGAAATTGCATTATCAATTAACAAGCTACAAACAATTATGCATACACCATGATAATCAAGCAAACACAAGTTATCATTCTAGAAATTCAGAAATAAACACACAAAAGTTCAAGAGAAACCTTCACCTAAGATGATCACCGAAAGTTTTAGCCACACATAGCTTGGTGAATCATCATAACAATAAGTTCAATGTTCACACGAATCAAAATCACAAACCGAATGTTAGAAATTGTTTAGAACCAAGCAAGAACAGTCAAATTCGCCCCTAGTGTCATCCCAAAACGTCCAATGATGAGAATAATTGAAAAGACACCATAAAACCGATTTAATGATGGCAGTTACAAGTTTTCGCGTCGCCTCCACCGTAATTTACGGTGCCACCGTAAATTACGGTGGCTATCAAATTGTTACGGTGGCTGGCCCCTGATTTACGGTGAGAAAATGGCAAGATTCAGGTCCACCGTAAATTACGGTGGGACAGTAATTTACGGTGACAACCTGAATTTTGTGCTTTGTTTCATCTTTCGTTCCACCCTCGATCCATTCATCTCCAAACCGTCCACAGCTGCGTTTTATCTACTTTAAGCTCCCGTACCGCACCTGAAACATAAGCAACCGTAGTTATCTAATTCAAGATAATTACAGAATTAAATGAGGGATAAACTTGTCTTTTAACATCATAAAGGGTTGTCCTATGGACCACCCGCCACATCCCCACACTTAACCGTTGCTTGTCCCAAGCAACTCATTAAATCAATTTCTCAACAAGTGATCAATGTAAACCAAGCAAAAACATGCAATCCTTTTACTAACCCCGTTTTAACACCCAACTAATGCACCCCTCACTATGACTTTCCTCTCGGCAACAAGTAAGCACTAGCAATATGAGCTAGACACACAAAGGCTAACGGGCGGTTGCACAACTATAGGCTTTTACCTAAATCGATCCTTCTTCTAACAAGTGTCAAACATGAATGTAAATCAAAGGGACTTCCAAGGTTGTAACGTGACTAGGTGTATGGGTAGGAAATGGAATATATTTGAAGTAGCGAAAACTTAACCCGGTCTTTTTATTACAAACTAAAGCAAACTAACAACTACCAATTTGACTAACATATACAAGACAACTAATATCACTTCTTTTTTCATTGCTTTTTTTTTTTATTTTTTTTTCATTCTAGCAAACATAATAACTTTCAACATAACATCAATTACATACTACTAAACAATCACTAATCACTATAAGACCGGATCAAGTTGGGTAAATTTTTAAGTAAGTAGCTAGGGGTAACAATCGATAGGCTTTTAGGCACAAAATTGGGCAACTAAATGTCCAAACCCCTGCCCCTCTCGCAACCATGTTCATATATATAACTTATAAGGTCCAACCCCTCAAATCCCACACTCACACACACTAAAAACGAGGCTACCTAGATGCCCTTATCCTTTTCACATTCATGTCCAACTAAAGACTCAAATCGTATCAAGGCACAAGTTGTAATGCACCCCCACCCGTTGCCACTCTCATCAAAGACAATCATTATTTATGTACAAGTGTGGCTTCAACTCTCACCAAGAATGAAAGGGTATCAAGGGTTGCCGGTGCACCATTTGGGGTTAATCTAAAGTGTTCAAATTCTCACAATGTTTTGCTTGACTCAAATTTTTTTCAAAATCTTCAAAAATTCCCCCATCCCCACACTTGGGATACATTGACCCCAATGTATGGTTTTAGGAGGCTTTGATCACTAAAATTCATTCAACATCAACAAACACTTAAACACTCAAACCCTAAATTTCTTTTTGGATTTTTTCATTTTATATTTTTTTATGTTTTTCTTCTTTTTAAAACATGACACCACCAACTCGCACCAACCCAACATAACATCACAAACTAACACCACCCAACCGCCCAACCATAAACAAAACAAGCTAAACAAATAATCACAAAATATACAAAGAAGAACACGACCTGACTAGTAATAGTGGGGTCCCGGAGGTCCAAAAATGGAAGACATCATGTCGTTCCATTCGCCAAACGCAAATGAGCCGCTACTACTCCCACCTTGTTGTTGTTGAGCTCCTTCTTGTTGCCGCGGGTCAATCCATTGTGAATGGTGGAGCGGCGGGGTCGGATACGAAATACTACCATCATAAGGTGGTAGTGACGCATAATCCACATGTTGTGGATCCACAACCACCGGCCGCCCGGCGTGCCAGTCCGCATGCAATCTCCTTTCTTGATCATCATGATATCGATTATTCATTTCTACTTCACGGGAATACGCATGTGTGCGATTCCATGCCTCTTGACGATCAAGGTTTTGTTTCAAGGACCGCTCTATGCTTGCACTCGTCATCGTGTTTTGGTCAAATAACGCCCGCTCCGACCCCGACCATGACTCAAAAATGGGTGCCGGAGGACGTTGATTCTCGATCACTTCTTGCATTGTGCCTTCATAAGCCCAACCCGGCACATAAGACCGCTCCGTATAATCGTAAAACATACCACCATAACCTCTACCATAACCCCCTTGACCTACATTCTCACCACCATGCGGCTCGTCCGCATAATCCTCGTCACCACTTGGAACTGCCTCCTCATCACTTTCCGGCTAATCTGGCTCACCCGGTGAAAGATCTCTTACACCCACCTTTAGGGCTCTCCATCGCTGCCCCCTCAGACTTAAGTTTATGATACCACTCCGACTGTGTGTATGACCAACCAATCCCCAACTTATCTAATGTAAAAGGCCGATGCCTTTTTGTTGCCCCTCTATCTTCAGATGTTATTGCCTTTTGCTGTTTCATCAGTCCGTGATTATTCGGCAATACGGGACGATATCTCTTCCTAACTTATTCCGGCAAATCCATAAGTGGTTCATGATTAGATATCGGATGGGAAAGCGTGGAGCCCCATGGAGTAGCGAATAAAGAACAGGCACTTCGGGAAACCTCACTTGCTCTTTGTCCCCCCTTCTCGGAATGACATTCAAGAGGCAAATAGCCAACAACAACTTTGCTTCGATTCTCAAATTCTTCCGATACAAGATTCCACTGTATGTACCGGGTAAAAACAGTGTCGCCAACATATCATTCCACCGGGGATGCTTTTCCGGCTTTACCAAAAGGTTATCAAGAGTGGGAATCATGTAGTCACGAGCTGGAAGGCTATCGTATTTCCCAAGCTTCTTCAACGTGTCAAAAGACATCTCCACCGGAATCCCATGCACTATACCCGTTAGCTTCATTTGTGATGGCTTTTCATACGTGTTGCACTTAAGAGTTGCTATCCATTCTTGTATTTCAGTTATGAACAAGTTGTTTTTATCCTTATCAAAGCAGCTCAGCGCCCCCTCCCATCCTAGAGCGCGAAATTTATCAAATACACCAAACGGGCTGAATTGAACCACATTAACTTCTCTCTCACAAATGAATGCAGCAGCCTTGTTTTTCAATTTATTCATACTGTCATGGTAGAGTGTCGGTTGCCACTCCTCTGCTTGGTCATCCAATGGACCTGAATCCCATTTTGGCTTTTCAGCCGGGTCCAACTCCATCTCTTCCTCACTTTCACTTTCGCTTACTCGACCCATGTATTGTCTCTTTTTCGGTTGTACTTCCGGTTGTTTGCCCTTTCCTTTCGCCGAAGAGGATGAACTAGCTCCCGCTTTCTCTTTCGTCTTAACCATTTTCCTACACACATTAGAACAAACAACACAACCAAACACAAACATTAGTCTCTTTTACCCAAAATATCCCCACACTTGCTTGTTACTATGGTTGTAGATGTTAGTGAACTAAAAGTTTATAAATTTTTCAAAAATTTGGGCATGATGTCTTTACAATGTAGAGATTCCCAAAAGTTCACTACTTTACTATCAATCCTACATCTACAAACCATTTCCATGTTCAAGTAACAAGTAACAAATCAAAACTATGAACAAGCAAGTGGGTATGAACAAATATCAACAATAACCTCAATCTTCACAATGCATCATCAAAATACAACAAATAAACTTCCATACCTTTGTTTGAAGATGCTAGAATGCTTGTGAAACAAAAACTCCAAAAACCCCCCAAAAATTTTCGGACTAGGGTTTGGAATTCGGACCCGAAAACTGCGTTTTCTCGTAAATCTCTTGGCAAAATCAGAAACTACGTGAAAAATTAGTCAAGATAGACCTGAATTTCACTTGGTTTGGACAAGAACTGAGAAAGTTATGAGTGATTGAAGGTTGAAGAATGTTGAGGATCTTGTGGGGTTAGAGAAAGATGATAGATGAAAGAGATGGATGAGAAAAATGAAGAAAGAATGAGTGGTTGGGGTTAATTTTCGGAATTGATGTGTTTATTATTATTATTATTATTATTATTATTATTTTTTTATGTAAATGCACTGTACAAGACGGATGTATCAACCTTCCAGGTCTACCGTAAATTACGGTGGAACCTGGAAAGCAAATTCTACCGTAAAACAGGGGCATATCACCGTAAAGCACAATTGATTTTTACCCCCATCGTAAATTACGGTAATACCGTAAATTACGGTAGAAACTGGGCGTTTCTGTTTGCAGAAAATTGTGTTTTTAAGTGTCATTTTTTATATTTTTTCAGTTTTTTCGATTTTTTTATGTTTTTAAATTTTTTCAAAAACGTGTAAAAATCACCCTACCCCCTCGAAAGTCCCGTGTTGTCCTCAACACAATGTTAGAGTAATTCGTGACCCGAATATCCCCACACTTGTTTCAAACACGGATTTCAATGAAATACGGTAATTGTGCAAACTATACAAAACAAAACAAAACAAAACAACATGCTACTATTTACACTACCAAACCTGAACCTCTCACGGTTGTTCCTCATCGACCGGGCGTAAGATGTAGCCCGCTTTGTCAAGCTCCAAATTGTTGATGTCGTTCCCCTCCAAGTATGGCTTTAACCGGTGACCGTTCACCATTTGTTGTTTAAGTGTTTGCTCGTCTTGGATGTCTACGTCACCAAACCTTCCAACTCGCCGAACAACATACGGGCCCATCCATTTGCTTTTAAGCTTGCCTGCGAACATCTTGAGTCTTGAGTTATACAACCAAACTTTTTGCCCAACTTCAAATGTTTTCTTTCTCAATTTTGCATCATGTACCTTCTTGAGTTTGTCTTTATAAGCCGATGCACATTCATACGCCTCGTCTCGAATCTCTTCTATCTCGCTTAATTGTAACTTCCTCATCTTTCCCGCCTCGTCATAATCCGCGTTTACCGTCTTAATTGCCCAATGTGCCCGATGCGCTAACTCCATTGGCAAGTGACAACCCTTTACATACACCATCCGATAAGGTGTTGTGCCAATTGGAGTCTTGTAGGCCGTTCGGTATGCCCACAATGCATCGTCTAACTTACTCGACCAATCCTTCCTATCCGTTCTTACCGTCTTCATGAGAATTTCTTTGATTTGACGGTTGGACACTTCGACTTGTCCACTCGTTTGCGGATGGTAAGATGTGGCAATCCGGTGATTCACGCTATACCTCTTCAGCAATTTCCCAAAATTGAAGTTCTTGAAATGCGAACCACCATCGCTTATAATAACACGCGGGATGCCAAAACGAGAGAAGATGTTGGATTGAACAAATTTACAAACAACCGAATGGTCGTTTGTGCGTGTTGCAATAGCTTCAATCCACTTTGAGACGTAATCTACCGCTTCCAAAATATAAAGAAAGCCATTCGAATTCGGGAAGGGACCCATAAATTCAATACCCCAAACATCGAATATTTCCACAACCAAGATTGGTTGTAATGGCATCTCATCCCTCTTCGATATGCTTCCCATCTTTTGACAATTTATGCAATTTCTAGAGAACTCACATGCATCCTTGAAAATTGTGGGCCAATAAAACCCACATGAGAGAACCCGGTAGCCTGTTTTGTGCGTACTAAAATGACCTCCACATGCGGACGAATGAGCATGGGTCAAAATTTCCAACACTTCTGTCTCGGGCACACACCTTCGTATAACTTGATCCGGTCCAATCTTGAAGAGATCTGGCTCATCCCAAATGTATTGCTTTACTTGAACCATAAATTGTTGTCGTCGCTTTTTGGTCCAATGACTTGGGATGGCACCCGTGGCTAAGTAATTAACGTAATGAGCATACCACGGTGAAACAAAGGTGGAAACGGCTAGAAGTTGCTCGTCGGGAAAACTTTCATTGATTTCACTAACATCGTCAATTCCTTCAACCGGAATCCGAGACAAGTGATCCGCCACTACGTTCTCACTTCCCTTTTTGTCTCGAATTTCCAAGTCAAACTCTTGCAACAATAATACCCACCGAATCAACCGAGGCTTCGCGTCCTTTTTCTCCATCAAATATCGGACCGCACTATGATCCTAATAAACCACCACTTTGCTCCCCCAAATATAAGCACGAAACTTATCCAAAGCATACACCACCGCTAATAACTCCTTTTCGGTTGTGGTGTAATTGAGTTTCGCTTCGGATAAAGTCTTGCTTGCATAGTAAATCACCACCGACTTTCTATCAACCCGTTGACCCAAAACTGCACCAATAGTGGTGTCGCTTGCATCACACATTATCTCGAACGGCTTTGACCAATCCGGTGGTTGCAAAATAGGAGCTTTGACCAAGTGTTCCTTCAAAACAGTAAAAGCTTGCATACACTCATTAGTAAAATCAAATGGGACATCTTTTAATAACAAGTTGCATAAAGGTTTGGTGATAACACTAAAACCTTTTATGAAACGTCTATAGAACCCCGCATGTCCCAAAAATGACCTTACACCCTTAACATTTTTCGGAGGTGGCAAAGATGCTATTACCCGTATTTTTGCCTTATCCACCTCCATTCCCTTTACAGAAATTACGTGACCCAACACAATGCCCTCTTGCACCATGAAATGACTTTTCTCCCAACTTAACACTAAATTTTTCTCAACGCACCTTTTTAAAACTTTTTGTAATTCGTTGAGACAAGCATCAAAACTAGGGCCAAAAATGGAGAAGTCATCCATAAATACTTCGAGCGACTCTCCAACCATGTCCGAGAAGATACTCATCATACATCGTTGGAAAGTTGCCGGTGCATTACACAAGCCAAATGGCATTCGCCGAAAGGCAAAGGTGCCATATGGACAAGTGAAGGTGGTCTTGTGTTGGTCATCCGGGTGTATTGCTATTTGATTGTAACCCGAATACCCGTCCAAAAAGCAGTAATATTTTTGACCCGATAATTTTTCAATAATTTGGTCAATGAAAGGTAGCGGGAAATGGTCCTTAGAAGTGGCGGCATTCAATTTTCGGTAGTCAATACATACACGCCACCCGGTGACCGGTCGGGTGGCAATTTGTTCACCACTTTCGTCCCTGACTACTTGAATGCCGGCCTTCTTAGGCACGACTTGGGTGGGACTCACCCAAGCACTATCCGAAATCGGATAGATGATTCCCGCGTCCAACCATTTGATTAACTCTTTTTTAACTACCTCCCTTAGGTTCGGATTCAATCGCCTTTGAGCTTCTCTTGTTGGTTTGGCATCTTCGGTGGTAATAATCTTGTGCATGACAATTGATGGACTAATTCCTTTGAGATCGGAAATTGTCCATCCAATAGCTCCCTTGTTCTCCTTTAACACTTCCAATAAAGCTTGCTCTTGTGCCAACTCCAAATTAGAGGCAATAATGACCGGTAGAGTGTCATTATCCCCTAAGTAAGCATACTTCAAATGGCTCGGCAAGTCTTTGAGCTCCAACTTTGGCGGTTCCTCTAGCGATGGTTTAGTACCCGAGTTAATTTCCGCCGGTAAGCCTTCGAATTGATGCGTCCATGGTGGTCGACCTTCCTTCAAAGCCATGGCATCCTGTTTTTCCTCTTCAACCCGGAGTGCATAAGCATGTACCTGTTCAGAAAAATCACACAGGCAAACATCTGCCATGAAACACTCATCAACACCATTAGCATTAGAATTGTTAGTAAAAACATTCAAACGTATTTTCCGATTTCCAAAAGTCATATCGACTGTACCAAATCTACAATCGATCACTGCATGTGCGGTGCTAAAAAATGGCCGACCCAAAATTACGTTTTGTTGTTGTTTTGGGTCCGCCAACGAGTAGTCCAAGACTAGAAAGTCAACCGGGTAATAAAATTCATCAATTTTAACAATTACATTTTGAACCATACCCCGGGGTAACTTATGAGACAAATCGGCTAAAACAACCGTTGTCTCCACCCTTGCTAACGGACCAAAGTCATATTGGTCATATAAGCCCCCCGGTAAAATGCTAACCCCGGCTCCAAGATCTAGCAACGCCTTAGCCATTTGAAAATTACCAACTTGTATGTTAATCAATGGCGTGCCCGGATCTTGGAGCTTAGGAGGAAGCTCCCCGTTCAAAACCGCACACACTTGCCCGGTTAAGTCCACCCGCTTAGGCATTTTCTTCTTTTGTTGCCTCTTTTGCATACACAATTCTTTTAAAAATTTTGCATAAGCGGGTACTTGTTTTATTGCATCAAGGAGCGGAAGGTTAATTTTAACTTGTTTAAACATGTCCCACAACTCTTCTTTTTGGGGACCTCTTGATGCAATAAAATTTTTCTTTCCCGGGTTAAGTAAAGCCGATGGAAACGGGACTTGACTCGGTTCACCCTCAACTTTTTCACTTTTTTCATTTTCACCCAACCCCGGTTTGTTAACATTTGATTCTTTTGGTTTAACCGGTGAAACTTCATCATCACTATCATTACCCGTGATGTCCTCAACTACCCCCTCAACCAATTCGGGTGATAAATTGGCTTTAAATTCTTTCCCACTTCTTAAAACACTAACATGATGAACATTAACTCGTGACGAACCGTGTGATGGATTTACCTTGGTGTCGCTAGGAAGTTGACCCTTGTTTTTCTTTAACTCCGCCACATCGGTTGCCAATTGACCCTCATCCTTTTGCATTCGAACTTCAACGAGTTGGTTCCGTTTTTGCATCTCCGTTTGCATGCTTTTTAGCATCTCCATCATCTCATTTCCACCCGAAGACCCCCTTATTCTTGACCCGTTTGATATTGCTTTTGATACCCTTGGTTGTTCCCGCCTCAATATCCACTTTGGTTGTTGTAAGGTTGGCACAAACCAAAGTTACCTTGGCTACCTTGAAAGTTTGGGTTAGCTTGATTTGAGGGGTTCCCATACCGAAAATTTGGGTGGTTCCTCAACCCGGGGTGGTAGGTATTAGAATTCATGTTGTTGAAATTTCTACCACCCCCTCCTTGACCTTGAATCGCATGAACCTCTTCGTATTGCCCTTCCACCATTCCTTGGCAATTTTCAGCCGCATGACCTATTTCATTACACAAAGCACAAACATCATAAATTTGGTTAGTGGTTTGAACATTACCATCATCAATTGCGTGCACTTGAGGTCGGGCAATGGCCGGTCGCGCTCTCCTCGATGCTTGAGCCTTTCTCTTTGATGTAATTGCCATGTTCTCCAAAAACTCCCAATCATCATTCTCATAGTTTGTACCAAAAGTCCCACCGGTAATGGACATTAAATCACGAGCATCTTCGGCACTCAACCCCTCGTGGAAGGCATTCATCAACTCCCAAAGTTCAATCCCATGGTGAGGGCAATTTTTAATCATCATGTTAAATCACTCAAATGCCTTATGGAACATTTCACCATGTTGTTGTTGAAAACTCCTCAACCCCTTTCTAGCATCATTAGTCTTTTGGGCGGTGTAAAATTCGTCTAGGAAAATCTGTTGCATTTCCGCCCAAGTATAAATAGATGCCGAGGGCAAAGTGTAGAACCACTTCTTTACCTTGTCCTCCAAAGAAAACTGAAACAAAACTAACTTGACATCGTCGGCCGAAAAACCTTGACTCCCAAGAGTATTACAAATTGAGTCATAGGCTTCCAAATGGAAATACGGTTCCTCCGTTGCTAGCCCTTTATATTTCGGCAAACTTTGCAAAGAATTTGTTCTAACTTCAAAAGTCCTCCCTTGATCATTGTGAGGAATAACTACCGGTGAGGGATTTTGAGTGATTATCGGCCTAAAATGCGCTTCAATTCCCCTCGTATTTTCTCTAAAATGCCTTCTTGGCACCCCCAACCTAACCCTTGGTCGAATAGGACCCATTGGCCTTTGCATAGGCCCTTGTGGTACATGTGGTTGAAATTGTTGTTGTGGCATCGGTTGGTGTTGAATCGGCCTTTGGAATTGAGGTTGTACGTTTTGCGGCCGAACTTGTTGCAATGGTATAGGACGTTGCATTTGTATCCCTTGTGGTCTTGGCCGAATATGTTGTGGTAGGAGTTGTTGTTGTGGCATTCCACCTACACTTGCCATCCCTTGAGATTGGCTTTGCACATAACCGAAATCTCCTTGATCACCATAACCCCCATAAGCATACCTGTCTTCATCATAGCCCTCAAAATCTTCGTATTCTTCCTCATATCCATCTCCCCCCATACCCGAAGTTTGCCCAAAGGGAAGAGTCGAGTATTGAAAGCTCGATTGGTTCGATGGTCTAAATGTTGAAGTTGCATGAACGACAGTTGAACCTTGGGGTATTGAATAATGTGACGATGATTGACCCGAAACTGGGAAGAAATGAGTGAGTGGTGGAATCGTAGTAGACGGGTTAACGGTAAGACTAGGTTCAACTTGAGTGGTGATTGGTTGTGTGGTGTTAGATGGTGTAGTGTCATGAGGTGGAGTAGGAATTGTAGTGGAGTTTGGTATAGTGGTGTTTGGTGATGGTTGTGTGGAAGTAGGTATAAATGACGAGGTCGTTTGACCCGTTGTGGGTGGTACTTGAGATTCTTGCATGATGTTTCGTGGTGTGATGGGTGATGTGGGTGAACCAATAATTCTGTTTTCTCGTACTAACACGCGATTTTGCCTTAATGTTCTTTCGATCTCCGGATCAAATGACAATGGTGACGCTTTGTGAGAGCCTCTAGTATGCATGCACCTGTAGAACCTGCACACTAAACACACCAGTGTAAACCCGAAAATAACAAAGTAAAACTAACAAACTGACACACGTTGCGCACTACTCCCCGGCAACGGCGCCAAAATTTGACGTGATTGTCGTGGTACACGCAAATTTAATCCCAATAACAACTATATATAGTGGTAAAAGGGTATCGAACTCAGGGAGTATGTGGAAAATATGTCGATTATATAGCTTTGCGATTAAACTACAATTAACCTAATTTGCAGAAAATAAAGATCAATGATTTAGATTGTTGTTTTAGAAAACTAAATTAATAACTAATTGCAAATCAAAATTGGTTGTTTAACAGATTAGGAGAACAATGACCATCTTAGGTTTCAGTTTCTTTTAACAATTGTGTGAAATTCCAACTAGAAAGAGTTACATAGACATAACTCATGCATAAATAATTGAAGTGATAAAAGGGAACAAAGTACTCGGATTATATAAACGCGAGGTTGTTTCCCGATGATCAATTAATCAATAACCAACCCTAACCCTTCCCGTGATATCTCGATTGCCAACGGCACCAAGAACGTACGATTGAGACTAGAAATTGCACTATCAATTAACAAGCTACAAACAATTATGCATACACCATGATAATCAAGCAAACACAAGTTATCATTCTAGAAATTCAGAAATAAACACACAAAAGTTCAAGAGAAACCTTCACCTAAGATGATCACCGAAAGTTTTAGCCACACATAGCTTGGTGAATCATCATAACAATAAGTGCAATGTTCATACGAATCAAAATCACAAACCGAATGTTAGAAATTGTTTAGAACCAAGCAAGAACATCCAAATTCGCCCCTAGTGTCCTCCCAAAACGTCCAATGATGAGAATAATTGAAAAGACACCATAAAACCGATTTAATGATGGCAGTTACAAGTTTTCGCGTCGCCTCCACCGTAATTTACGGTGCCACCGTAAATTACGGTGGCTATCAAATTGTTACGGTGGCTGGCCCCTGATTTACGGTGAGAAAATGGCAAGATTCAGGTCCACCGTAAATTACGGTGGGACCGTAATTTACGGTGACAACCTGAATTTTGTGCTTTGTTTCATCTTTCGTTCCACCCTCGATCCGTTCATCTCCAAACCGTCCACAGCTGCGTTTTATCTACTTTAAGCTCCCGAACCGCACCTGAAACATAAGCAACCGTAGTTATCTAATTCAAGATATTTACACAATTAAATGAGGGATAAACTTGTCTTTTAACATCATAAAGGGTTGTCCTATGGACCACCCGTCAATACTCTTTTTTGGGTTTACCCTTTTTGGGGGCTAAAGTGGTGTGTCGGTTAATCATGTTCTCGAAGTTTAGTTCCGGGCCCCATATGTATTGACAAGCATGTAATACTGATTACAAGAGATATAGTTTGTCCCAGGTTATTTATGAAAATTGATATACCAAATGGTATATAAAATGATTTTGACATATTTTCAAAACGTGTCGGTTATTTGTATTTACCAGTGAAAACTGACGTATCTTCAAAAGACTAAGCGCAGCTCGCAAAGAACGTAAATAGGCTGGAAGCTGCCCGATAATTGCTTAGTGGAATTTGTAAGTAAATGCAAGAAGCCTAGCAGTCTTTTATGTAATTATTTGTTATCCGATTCGCCTGTGGATCTTTTATACACCTTGGTTTGTATATTATTTTGAACTTTCAGACAATTGTTTTTTGTAATTATTATTTTATACTCCCAAGACTTCCGTTGTGTTATTGTGAATATCTATATCAATTTGTCACGCATAAACCCCAAGTCTGGGCCCACCAGGAAATCAGGGTGTGACAGATGCCGCCATTTGGATCCAACATGCATCTTATTGAGCTGTCAAGTGATATTGCATCTTATCAGGGTCTTGATGAATGAGACCAATACTTTAACCAATTTACATTTGTCAACACACCACCTTATCCACAACCGCAAACACCGCCACCTCAATAGGTGGATGACCCAATGGAGCCAGCGGAGCAGCAACCTCAACCACCACCACAACTGAGGAAGCCTCGCAGTGGTTCATGTATGTCGGTATGTGCCTGGCAATGGTTGGGATCGCTTCCACCTTTGCCTCCAACTTATCCTACTATACCAGAGGACCCACAAATGGGTGGACCCTCTAACCCTGAACCAATTGTTGAGCCACCACAACAACCACCTATAGGTTTTGATAACCCTATTCCTACATATCCAGATATGACTGGATATGATACTTCTTACACGATAGCCCCTATGGGTTTTAATTATCCAGCTCCGTCATACGACTCCTATCTACAGGCGGTTGTTCATAATGCTCTTTATTTGTCACCTTTCCTCCTACTTATCCAAATCCTGCATATCTTAATTATGGACACCAGTAACCGGTTGTTCCACAACCACCGCAACAAATTGAGGCTATTAATCAAGCCTTGGAATGAGCGGAACAGATTCAGCAACAGGTTGAAAAGAATGAAAGAAGAATGAGCAAGATCTTCAAGAAACTTTCCAAATAAATCAAAGTAAAGAAGGACGGATGAAGATTCCAAATCCTGCATATCTTAATTATGGATACCAGTAACCGGTTGTTCCACAACCACCGCATCAAATTGAGGCTATTAATCAAGCCTTGGAACGAGCGGAACAGATTCAGCGACAGGCTGCAAAGAATGAAAGAAGAATGAGCAAGATCTTCAAGAAACTTTCCAAATAAATCAAAGGAAAGAAGGACGGATGAAGATTGTAATTTTTATCTTTTATTGTAATTTAACTACCAAAAGTCCATGTTGGACATAGTAATTTCCCTTCAAAAGTCCCTATGTGGACATACCCTTGTATTTCCTTTTGAAAGTTCCTATATGGACTAACATTGTAATTTCTTTCAAAAGTCCCTATGAGGACTGGTATTGTAATTTCCATATTTAATGATAATCTTGAATTATCTTATATATTCATCTCTCTCTTTTCAAGCGTTCGTCTCAATTTTTATTCGAACTTTATTGATCTGCCCAAAATTTCAACAAAATCTTCTTAATGGTTTGATTAGCCATATGGCAAAGCCTACATGATTGGCAATATTAACTAGCAGTGTGGCAATGAGGAATCACACTGACCAAAGAGGTGGATGACATATGTCCAAACCTTATAGCCTCTATGGTCAAATGAGACCATGGCTAAAGGTATATATTATTATTATTATCAAACCATTAAGACATTCATTTTTCCTGTATTAACATTCAATGTAATGTTAATATTTCTTGCAATGTGGCAATGAGGAATCACAGTGACCAAAAGGTAGAGGACAGATGTCCAAACCTTATAACCTATATGATCGAATGAGATCATGGTTAATAATATTGATATCATCAAATTCGATAATCATTCTATTTTAACATTCAATGTAATGTTAAATTGATTTTCCTATGAGCAATATTTTATTTGTCAAATATAACAATTCTAAATGGCAGTTATGACCATATGGCACACTGACCAAAAAAGTGGACGACATATGTCGAAGCCTTATAGCCATATGATCGAATGAGATCACGTCTCATAATATTATCAAATCATTAAGACACAACTTCAATGATCATTTTTTAATTAAACATTCAATGTATTGTTAAATCATAATTTGGCAGTGTGACAATGTGGAAGCACACTGGCCAAAAAGGTGGAGGACATATGTCCAAGCGTTATGGCCCATATGGTCGAGTGAGACCATGGCCAATGATATTATCAAGTCATCAAATTCAATGACCATTTCTATTTTAACATTAAATGTAATGTTAATATTTCTGGCAGTTGTGACAATGTGCACACTGACCGAAAAAGGTGGAGGACATATGTCCAAGCCTTATAGCCCTTTTGTTCCAATGAGACTGCGGCTAATATTCAATAGTTAAACTCATTTAACATTCAATGTAATGTTAAATTATATTTAGACGGTTGTGACAATATGCAAACTGGCCGAAAAGGTGGAGGATATATATCTAAACCTTATAGCCTTCATGGTCTAATGAAATCACGGCTAATATCATTATCAAGTCATCAAATTCGATGACTATTCCTATTATATTCAATATGTATTGCACTGAGCATTAATCTGTTAAATGGCAAACCAAAATTCTGGTGGAGCCGATAGCGGGCGTGCTAACATCGAACACGCTACCCGCAAGGGTGAAGGAAACCCTTCAAGCCCTGACTGCTGTAGAAGTCGACAGAGCTATGGAGAATTTCATGGAAAATTTCAAAGGATTGGGTTCAACCCATCTAAAATCCTAATCAATCCCACCATCTTTCACTAAAAAATCTGAAGGTTCACACTATTCCTCGACTGAGAGGAGTGAACCCAAACGTGTTGCCAAGAAGGAAACTCGTACTATTAAAGACGGGTGTACATATAAATAATTCGTATCTTGCAAACCTCGAGACTTCACGGGGGGAAAAGGAGCCATCGATGACATGAAGTGGCTCGATGAGATGGAGACTATTGTAGATATTGGCGATTGTGCTGATAAAGACATTGTCAAATTTGTATCACAATCTTTCAAGGGCGATGCCCTAGCATGGTGGAAGGCTATGATTCAGTCAACAGGGAAAGTGTCCATATACAACATGAAGTGGTCCAAGTTTGTGGACCTGATCAAAGAAACATACTGCCCTCCTCATGAGGTTGAGAAGGTGGAGTCTGATTTCTTGACTCTCACCATGAAGAACATGGACTGTCGGAAGTATGTGTCCGACTATAACTCATTGTCCAGATTGGTTCCCTATTTAATCACTCCTGAATATACGTGTATTGCGTGAGTTATTGGTGGATTAGCACCAGAGATAATAGGCATGGTTAAAGCCTTTAAACCTACTACTTTTAGATCTATTGTAGATCTATCTCTCTCACAGACTCAGGTGAGGTGAGATTGAGGTCAGTCAAGACTGAGACTGACGGAAAGAGGAAGTGTAATGATAATCGCTTCAAGGATTTGAAGAAGGGAAAATTTGGATTCAATAAGAACCAACCAAGGTCTGATGATAGACCTGTATGTAAAACTTGTAGGAGGCGACACTGGGGACAGTGTCGGATAGACCAGCAACATAAGCAGTGTGGTATCTGCAAGAGGACTGGTCACAAGTCACATGAATGCAGGGACTTGAAGAATTCAGTCTGCTATGGATGTGGTGAAAAAGGCCACATAAATACTAATTGCCCTAAGCGTGCTGCTGAGGGAAATCCTAAGTCTGTGGAAGCAAAGAAACCGAATGCAAGAGCTTTTCAATTAACTGCAAGAGAAGTAGTTAAAGATGCAAATGTCATTACGGGTACGTTTCTCGTAAATGATATATTTGCTAGAGTTTTGTTTGATTCTGGAGCTGATAAGAGCTTCGTAGACCATAAGTTTAGTAAGCTTCTAAACCTACCCCTAAGAACATTAGATATTACATATGAAGTTGAAATGGCTTATGGTAGCATAGAAATCGCTTCCACGATTCTTGATGGATGCGCTATATCCATTAAGAACCAATCTATCCCTGTAAATCTTTTACCTATGAACCTTGCGAGATTTGATATAGTTTTAGGCATGGATTGGTTACCTCATAACCAATCCCGCATTACCTGTTATAAGAAACTAAAATTAAATCCCCATCTGGTGAGATCACTATTCGTGGAGATCAAACTATGGATTGCTCGAGAAAGCATCTCTGCTTAAGGCATCCAAGTGCTTGAAAAGAGGATGTGTCATTTACATGGCACATGTGACTATTGATGAACCAAAGCCAAGGATGGAAAGCATTCCAGTAATTTCGGATTATCCTGATGTTTTTCCAGAAGACTTACCTGGTTTGCCCCCGAAGAGGCAAGTCGAGTTTAGAATTGACATCTTGCCTAGATCAGCTCCCGTAGCTAGAGCTCCATACCGCTTAGCACCCACTGAGATGAAGGTGCTGAAGGCACAACTTAATGAGCTTTTGGAGAAAGGCTTTATTCAGACAAGTTCCAACCCTTGGGGAGCTCCTATTCTGTTTGTTAAGAAGAATGACGGTTCAATGCGAATGGACATTGATTACTGTGAGCTAAATAAAATACCGATCAAGAATCGTTATCTATTGCCAAGGATCGATGATCTGTTTGATCAGTTACAAGGAGCTAGTTATTTCTCGAATATAGATGTTCGATCTGGTTATCATCAACTGAAAGTAAGGTGTGAAGATGTTCCAAAGACTGCTTTCAGAACCAGATATGACCACTATGAGTTTCTTGTGATGCCTTTTGGGCTCACAAACGCACCTGCAGCATTCCTGGATCTCAGGAATAGAGTCTGCAATCCGTATTTAGATAAGTTTATCATTGTCTTTATAGAAGACATACTTATCTATTCTCGTAATAAGAACGATCACGAGAAACATCTTAGATGTACTCTTGATTTGGTAAAGCAAGAGAAGCTTTATGCAAAGTTCTCTAAGTTTGAGTTTTTCCTTAAAGAGGTCCAATTCTTAGGGCATGTGATTAGTGAATGTGGTATCCAAGTGGATCCGGCTAAGATTGAAGCTATAGAATGTTCATTGAGAACATCTCTTGAATTGCCACTCCTTTAACTACGTTAAACCGCAAGAATGTCAAGGTTGATTGGGGTCCTAAACAGAAAGAATCCTTTGAGATTCTGAAGCAAAAATTGAGCAATGCTCATGTCTTAACCCTACCAGAAGGGATTGAAGACCTTTTCGTGTACTGTGATGCTACGCACACAGGAATGGGTTGCGTACTTATGCAAAGAGGCAAAGTGATTGCCTATGCATCATGACAACTCAAGATACACGAAAAGAATTATACCACCCATGAGTTAGAACTGGGAGCGGTTGTATTTGCACTAAAATTATGGAGACATTATCTATATGGCACAAAGTGTATTATATACACGGACCATAAAAGCCTCCAGCGTCTGTTTAGTCAGAAAGATCTAAACATGCGACAACATCGTTGGATATAATTATGGATGTGAGATTCGTTACCATCCCGGCAAGGCAAATGTCGTTGCTGACGCCTTAAGTCGCAAAGAAAGGGTTAAACCAATTAGGGTTAGTGCCAAGAAAATTGAACTATGGACTATCTTGAATGAAAAGTTATTAGATGCTCAGAAGCAAGCCTTATTAAAAGCAAATGCTTCTAATGAAGGATTAGGTGGAATTGTTGATCAGTTAACACCTGGAAATGATGGAATCCTGAGATTAAATAATCGCATATGGGTTCCTATCTTTAGAGGACTCAGAGATTTGATTCTTCAGGAATCACATAATTCGAGATTTTCAGTACATCCTGGAGGAGATAAAATGTACCATGATCTGAAAAAGAATTATTGGTGGATGGGTATGAAGAAATCCATAGCCACCTACGTGGCTAAATGTCTAATGTGTTCGCAAATTAAAGATGAACACCAGAAACTGTCAGGACTGCTACAACAACTTGAAATTCCCACATGGAAATGGAAGGTGGTAACTATTGATTTGATTACCTAGTTACCTAACACCAAACGTGGCAATGACATGATTTGGGTGACTGTTGACAGACTGACTAAGTCAACCCATTTTCTGCCACTCAAGGAAACTTATAGTTCTGACAAAATTGGCTAAATTATATGTAGACAACTTTTTGTCCTTACATGGAGTGCCAGTATGGATAGTATTTGATAGGGATACAAGATACACATCTCATTTTTTGAAAAGTTTCCAACAATCTTTGGGCACACGATTAAACTTCAGTACGGCTTACCATCTACAGAGTGAGCATACCATTCAAACATTAGAAGACATGCTGAGAGCATGCCTCATTGATTTAGGTGGTAGTTGGGATGGCCATCTACCCCTAATTGAATTCTCCTATAATAATAGTTATCATACGAGCATTAAGGCCGCTCCATTTGAAGCCTTGTATGGGAGAAAATGTGGAACGCCCATTTGCTGGGCTGAAGTTGGAGAAAGCCAACTATCAAGACCTGAGATAGTCCTAGAGACTACGGATAAGATTATACAGATACGTGTCAGGCTCAAAGTTGTCCGTGATAGGCAAAAGAGCTATGCTAATAAAAGGCGAAAACCTCTTAAGTTCCAAATTGGGGACAACGTTTTATTGAAAGTATCACCTTGGAAAGGTGTTATGAGATTTGGAAAGAAGGGCAAGTTGGTCCCAAGATATATTGGACCATTCGAAATTACTGATTGTGTCAGTTCCGTAGCTTATAGACTTAAGCTACCTGAGGAACTTAGTGGAATCCATGATGTGTTCTAGATATCTAATTTAAATAAATGTCTAGCCGATAAGTCACTAGCTATGTCGAACCATGATGTGCAGATTGATGAAAAACCCGAGGTTTATTGAGAAACCGATTTCGAACGAGGATAGACAGGTTAAAAAGCTCCGAAAGAAAATGATCCTCCTCTTGAAAGTCAAATGGGAATCGTGGCCTAGAATATACATGGGAGGTTGAGTCGAATATGAGACAAAAGTACCCCTATCTATTTGAATAAAAATCTTAAGTATGAGATTTCTTTTAAGGGGGGTGAGGATGTAACACCTCGAAAATTTGTATCGAATCATATGGCAACACTGTCCAATCAACTCTCAAATATGCCAAATTGTATGGACGAGAGGGACTAAATATGTAAAATTGTAGACGATTGAAGGTGGAGGGACCAATTATGACAAAATGCCAAATTTATGGCTTCTGAGTGATCCTTACGGACCGCAAGGCTTATGCCTTACGGACAGTAAGGAATTTATTAACATTGTTCCTAACAGCCCCTTACGGACCGCAAGACCTATGTCTTACATTCTGTAAGGATATTTGAGACTGTGGGCGCGTAGGTCCTTACGGACCCTAAGCCACCACCCCTTTATGGTCCGTAAGGGGTGCAGCTGGCAGTTTTGGCAGACAGCCATGGCAGCCTGCATCTATTGACACCTAGTGCGTGAAATGCCAATCTTTTTCTGCTTCAAACACATCACTAAGCACATGTTAACATCTGAGAATCAATGCCAATACTTGGCATGATCCTATGATTAATGTGCAACTATAAATAGCTCCATGGTTTCACCATTTTTCCTTGCACCTCATCAATTCTTTCTCTCTATCACTCTTGGAGTTGCTTCTAATCTATAGAGGCCTCCTACTGAGTTCAATACAATCCTAGAACACTTGTAAGTGTTTTTTCGTAGTTCGTTTTCATTCTGAGGCTAAGTTATTAGTCGAAAGTCAAGCAAATTGACTTTTTCTTTGACTTTCAGTTATAACCATTATGATCAAGCCAATGTTCGAATCGAAATGGCTACGTGATCGTAATAAGTTAGGTGATAATCCCCTATGAGGGCACTTCCTGAAGATCACGTTAAGTTGGTCAAATGACAGGTCAAAGTTGTGATGAAATAAAAGCCAAAACGCAGATTTTTGTAAATTATGTAAAATGAACTTCTAAGTATCTAAACACCAATTTTCGACATTATATCAGTTAGTATAACATATTAGGACATGTTAGATCATGTCTAACCCGTCATTTCCTTCTTATAGCTCGGTTTGCAACCGAAAGTCAAACAGTTTGACTTCTGCTTTGAGTTTCGATTCTGACCCGTTTAAGCTAAGTTAGCTACTGATTTGAAGTTGTATTATGATCATATTAATGTATGGAATAACCCTCTAAGGTTATATCATTCGATCATAATCGTTTGTCGGGTTTTATACAAGTTCATGTATTATGTCTAAATATTGACCAAAAGGCCCTTTTGAGCATAAATATGGTTTTGAATCATAATAAACATATAATATGAGTTATAAACTAATGTAGTAATATAATACACATGTTTTGGCATAATTAATTTGACATTGACTCACCCAGTCACCCAATGCCGCCTATGCGCATACGGTTGACTTATATAGCTTAGTTTATATCAGTTAACCGAATTGGGTCAAATTCCTTCAAATTCACTTCTAATCAAAATATTAATTTTTTGGCCCATATTATACAAGTCATAGTACTTGTGAGGGTACAAACCACATTCTATCTGGTCTCCGCTTAATCTAGCGAACCATATCGATTTATTTATTAGTTAACCGGTCCAAGTCTTGTGACTTGAATAAAGATCCGCTAACATTCTAATGGATCATTATTCCATTCATTCCAGACTAAGGGTGTCCAGTAAATTGCAACCTTGTTAGTTGTTTTGTTTAAACGGTTGTGCTTATATATATATTTGGATTGTAAAGATTTAAGCTCTTGTAAATACTCTTAACCTATTTTCCCTACACGAGCTTGGGATACGGTAAATTATTACCGTTTGGTCGGGCATGGGATCAATGGCCTATGTGTCCAAAATCCAAATAACTCATTTTAATTCGTATTGCTTGATAACTTAAACATTGGGGGTTAATGTGACCTTATCCTGGATATACTCGACTCATTTAATTGTAAATGGCCACGACCTAAGCACGGGGTTTAGTCATACATCCAAAAAATGTTAATGCTTTGATAAAATATTTTCTTACCCAATATAGGGATAAAGTGGTGTGTCGGTTAATCATGTATTGGAGTTTAGTTCCGGACCCCATATATATTGATAAGCATATAATACTGATAACAAGAGATATAGTTTGTCCCAAGTTATTTATGAAAATTAATATACCAAATGGTATATAAAAATAATTTTGAAATATTTTCAAAATGTGACGGTTATTTGTATTTACCAGTGAAGACTGACGTATTTTTCAAAAGACAAAGCGCAGGTTTGCAAAGTACGTAATAGGCTGGAAGATGCCCGGTAATTGCTTAGTGGAATTTGCATCTTCAGGCAGGAAGCCTAGTAGTCTCGTATGTAATCATTTTTTTATTCGATCCGCCTGTGGATCTTTTAGTACACTTTCGTCTGTATATTATTTTGTACTTTCGAACATTTTACTTTGTAATAATTGGTTTATACTCTCAAGACTTCCGTTGTATTATTGTGAATATCTATATCAATTTGCCACGCATAAACCCCAAGTCCGGGCCCACCGGGAAATCAGGGTGTGACAAAAAAAACCTAAACCCCTCCACCTCCAACCCAAAAACCTAAAAAAACCCTACCCCCACCCACCCCATCCCACTCCCCACCTAAGCTAAAAACTAAAAACTAAACCCTAAAGCTAAACCTTAAAATAAAAGCTAAAAATATTATTATTATTATTATTATTATTATTATTTTTATTATTTAAAAATTTTTACATTTAAATCGCGACTTTTTATTAATAAAAAATTTTCAAAAAAAAAATATTAATAAAAAGTTGAGATTGTAATGGAAATTTAAAAAAAATTGTGTGTTGTGTTAAGTACTTTTGGTTGTGTTCACACTAGTTGTCGTGGTTTTTAAATGATCTTCACCCTATATATATTTACGGGATGTATCATGAGAAAAGTCATTTAAATGAGAAAACCAAAAAACTCAAAAAAAAAACTTAAAAAACACACCAATTATAATATTTTTTTGCTTGTAAATTTACATTTTTAAAATATAGTTAATTACGTTTTTCGTCTCTGTGTTTTTTCAAAAATCACTATTTCAGTCAACTAGTTTAAAAATTGGCACTTCAGTCCCTGTGGTTTCACTTTCGTAACTATTTCCGTCCACTCACTTAACACCGTCCATTTTACCATTAAATTTTTAATGAAATGCCTAAAATACCCTTGTGTTAATTAAATTAAAAAAAACCATGAAAATTTAAAAGATTGTATTGTAGGACCCACTTGTTAAAACACAACCCACCCTACCCTACCCTACCCTACCTCACCCCACTTCGTCCCTGCTCTCATTTTCGGCAAAAGCTTCCGGTCATCTTCTCCGGAGCCTAATCACAAACCCACCCTTTTAATGTTCGGCGACCACCCACTCACCAACTTCACTCGCTCTCAATTCAACTCCACTAATTTAACACATTTTACATCCTTTTCTAAATTCTAAACGACCATGGTTGCTGCAACAATTAAGCTCACGAAAAGCAAACATTAATAACTCAACTCGCAACATGAACTAACGAATAAATATAGAAAAAATAGTTTTAGCAGCATCAATTAACATAATAACTTTGAAAAATAATGATTACCTGGACATATCCCATTCTACTAAAACCATGGTGGGTCGAACCCCTACAACCCAATAAAATCATATATATCCACTAATAAAATCCTCTAGTTAGCATATTGATACACTTGAAAAATAAGAATAAATATGTGAAAGAATGGATAACCGTGAAGAGTTTTTGGTGCCTAACTCATTGATTTGGTCCGTTAGTAACCAGAATCGGGGCTGTAATAGCCGATTCTTTAAATCCGTTGTCAAAATCACTTAATCATCTTCATTAGCGCAGGGATGAGGGTATAGAAGATGCTTAGGCCGCCAAATTAGGGCAAGTAGAAAGGAACGAGGCCTTTTCAGCCAGATTAGACCTCAAATCAGGAGGAATAGGTGGTTTAGGCGGTGGAAATTGTGGGTTTTCACTCACAATTGATGAATTTTCGGACATCGAGGGGGCAAGAGAAAACGATGCTACAAATAATTTTTAGAGAGACAGAGGGTTAGGCAAATGAAAAGTTTGAGAGAGGGGGGGGGGGGGGTTAGAGAGGTTAAAGAAATGTTTTTTTACGAGTTAATTAGGTTTTGTTTTAATTTAGATATATACTTTAGTTTTTTTATTAATAAGGGCATTATGGTCAATTCACATGTACTTAACAGAATAAATGGATGGGGTTAACGGAAGTGGACTGTAATAGTTACGAAAGTGAAACCATATGGACTGAAATGACAATTTTAAACTAATGGACTGAAATTTTGACAAACCACATAGACGAAAAACCTAATTAACTTTTTAGGATACTAAAAAAACTTAGTATTACACATGTGTTCGCATCAACGAACGGGTTTCGGTAAATATATAAATAATATTAAAGATACTATTTTCCCACTATTTTATGGTATTTGGAAATATATATATATATATATATATATATATATATATATATCCACTAGTTTTTTTGCATACAAATTTTCGCAGCTTTTTATATATAAAATTTTTTTTAAAAAAAAACAATTTGTAGTGCACATGTGTAATACTACACATGTGTACTATAACAAAAAAAATTTTTTGAAATTTTTTATATAAAAAACCTGCGATTTTTATAAAAAAATTGAAAAAAAAAATTGTGTGTTTTTTAGGGTTTTTTTAGTTAGTTTTCTAGTTTTCACAATAAAAGTGGTTTTCATTTGAACCATCCCCTATATATATATATATATAGGCCAGTTAACGTACAAAATGACTTAACGTACTAACTATATGCGATTGTATTTTCAACGTACGATTTAATTCTTTAACATGCGATTTTAGTATTTCTTTTAGACCATGTGAAATTTTGTTTTTAATATAACATGCAAAATGTTATTGTACAAACATGCGATTTCAAAAAAAAATATTTGTCACATGCGATATCTTGGAAAAAAGAATAACATGCGAATTTTATTTTCCAAACAATCATTTGTAACATGTGATTTATTGGAAAGTGCATTTTATTGAAACATGCAAAGTGTATTCTTTTTAAACATAGCATGTGAAATTGATATCGCGTACAGTTCGTACGTTAAGGTATTTTGTACAATACACTTTTTCTATATATATAGTGAAGGCTTTAAATGAGAATTTTTTTTTGTAAGAATAAAAATGAAGAAATTTTAAACAGTAAGAATCCTTAATTTTACTTCACTAAATTTTATATTTAATATTAGTGTAAGGGTATATTGGTAAACTTAAATAGATCATTAATTAGTAATATTTCTTTTTAATAGCTAAAAAACATTAACTTTGTAACTTTTTTCAAAAAACTAAAATAATAATAATTTAAAGTGTAGGATAAATTATGAGGTGTGTAGGATGTATTTTAATATGTGTGAGATAAATTTCAAAAACGTGTATGATTAATTTTGATGGGTATAGGAAAAAATTAGTGTGTAGGATGATAATCTTTATAACTAATTAATTAGTCAAAGATAACAATAAATGAGATAAGAGAAAAACTATTTAATGTTTTACAATTGTACCCTTTGGTGGATAAAGGCAATGAAAGCTAGTTCTCCCACACCTTATGTCAAGAGTTTGAGCCCGAGCCACCCCGGGTTTTAGTCTACCGTGCGTTACGCCAGAGAGATTCTCTCTTGTGGCGGCGCAAGCCCCTACCACTGGAAGTGGGTGGTATGGTTTCCCGGAGAACGCCGTTAGCCAAACTCTGACGGCATCATGGGCCCGGTTAAGACAACATGTAACACCCCAAAACCCGAATGTTTACATTCGTCATATGTGTAACTTCCCAAAATTTAAATGTTTATAATTTCCATATGTTCCATATGATAAAACATGAAATAAAATGACTAGGCTATTTAACCTAGTTAAATTACTTAGTCAAAACAAGTAAGGAATGGGTTTGGTGGCAATTGTGAAGGTGTGACAAAGTTGAGGGACTAAATTTGGTAGAAAGGAACCAAGTTTGATAAAAACACCTAAGTGTGTGTGGTGTGTGTGTGTGTGTGTATATTCGATCAGAGAGAGGGAGAAGAGAAGAAACCCTCTTCAACTCAAGAATGATACAAATTGATCAAATAAGGATGGAAATTGGAGTCAAATCGGATGCATGAGCTTAGATTCTTAATCATCTAGACAAGATGGACGTGTGGTAAGTTCAAATTTGTGATTTGTTGATCTTGCATGAGGTGGGTTATTGATTAATCCACGAATTAGTATGAGATTAAGCATGATTATGTGTTAGAATCGCTATATAAAACATGTATTATGTATGATTTTGACTAATTTGATGTTTTAAGATGAAACCCATTTGTGATGGTGAAGATGGTGACATGGATATATCATCCATGTCCAATTCTTGTTCAATAATGATGTACTATGTTGTGTATGATAGATTCTTGTTAGATGAATTAAAAGAAATGTGGCGTTTGATATGTTTGATGTTTATGTATGAATGATACTTGTTGATTAGTAAGAAGATTTGATTAGTTATGAATAAGCTTGGATGATTATACATAAATTAGTTGTACATTGTGCATTAAAGGATGTACGCACACCAACTGTTTGATGAAATGCTTAGTATAAGCTAGCATGTGAAATTATACGCTAAATAATGGATGAACATGTGTAGAGTTTGATAATAACGTGATTGATGATAATTAAACCTGAGAAGATATATTGAAGAAGGATTTTGTAAGATGGGATAGTTGATGGTATGAATTGGGTTGAATTATGCATTAGGAATTTGCACTCTATGCTTGAATGATGATGTGCGTATCATATGTCGGATTAGTGACTAAATGGTAATTTGGATATAGATGTGCACTAAATGGGTAGTTTGTGGACTTACTAGTAAAAAATGATGTTGAGATTATGTTAACTACTAGCTTTGTACGTGGATGACAATTGTAGGATCATGAGAGCTTTAGTTTGTATTGATTTGGTTGTATATGTGCATGATGTAACTTGATGAATCATGTGCTTAAAAAATATTGCATAATGAGTATGAAATGTAGATAGTGCCATTAGTATAGCCTAACATGATGACCCAAATATATGAGGTTAAGTCGAAAGTTCATATGACGAACCGTTGACTTTTGAAAGTCAACTGCACATAAGAGGTATGGCTAGAATGTTTGTCACAATTGTAAGATCTTAGAACGTCATATGGTATGTGTTAAATTAGTATGCGTTTTATACGTTGACATGATGAATTATATGAGTATGAAAAGATGTGATTTTGGGTATATGCCTTATGCTTGTTAGACTTAACTAATGAAAGTCAAATGTGAGTTATGCATTCGACATGATCATTTATATGTACAATCATGTATACAAACAAGGATGTGATTGTGGTGACATGAAAGCATAGGGATCATGTGGAAATCAAGCAAGAAAGGCTAGCGGGTCAAAAGGAGGCAAGGGAGCGAATGCGAATACGGACGCATAAGGTAAGTGAGTTCCGAACCTCACTTCTTAGTATATAATTAAAGTCTATTTTTGAAGGTTAGCAGTCTTGTAGGAATGATTGAGAAGGTAAGTAAATGGAAAGGAAAGTCGTAATAAGTTGTTAATAGTTCACAAGGTAACGAAAAGTGCATTGCGAAATCAAACGGGTCGAACATATGTGCATGAATTGTGTAACAGTAATGTAATTTATAAAGTTTAAGAACCTCAAGGTATGGATTTTTAGTTAATTAGGTAGGGAAATGTTTTATGAACAATTAGAAACAAGTTTCAAGTGAAACGGATGCAAAACGAGCAAGTTATGCGAGTTTTGGTATTAAAATGGAAAGATGATCTGGGCGTTAGCATAAATTACGGTAGGAGCTGAAGCCATTTTTCCACCGTAAGGCAGTAGGTTATCACCGTAAGGATTTCATGGCCACCGTAAGCTACGGTAGCTACCGTAACTTACGGTGGAGGTCAGATACAAAATATAAAGTTTATGCAATTCTTCGTTTTTCTTCGAATTCGGACCCCGTGAACCCATCCCAAGCCCCGATAAGCTTCTATAATGTACCTCAGCCCTACCAAACGGCTTGATAAGCTACGGGTGAGTATGGAACTCATATTTAAGATCCGAAATGTACCCGAAAGTCAATTAAAAAGCGTTTAGGAAGCATGAGTAAGTAATTATAAATAGGAGTAAGTATATATGTAAGTTATTCACTCATGTTTTATTACTCGGAGGTTGAAATTAGGACACATCAGTAAACCATATTGAATTGTGTAAGTGCTACGTATGAGCTTGTATATATGTACGCATGTAAGGGTGTATGTATTAGATGACTATAAGTATACACACGGATGTACGTAGGCACAATGTAGTATTTATGGTACACGAAGGAATGGGGCTTGAATAGATGTATACATAGCTTCAAAACGTTTGAGTATTAAGTTGCTAATCGTATGCCTTGAGAATGAAATGAGATTTGCAGGTATGCTATTAAAATCCGTTGTGCAGTTTTGAGGAATTGGAATGCTAGATTGTACGTGGAAGAATGATCGAAAGGACTTGCAAATAATAGAAAGAATGCGGCATGGTCATTTAATTATGTATGATAGATTATGAATTGTAGTTATCAAGTTCTAATGATGTGCATGTTTGTGGTGAATGTAGGTTACGCAGATTAACATCGGCATAAAGTATTGGAGGATTGAAGATCGAGTCAAGAGCAGCCACATAACTGGGGATTTTATATGTAAATGGATGCGATAATTAAGAATGAACGATGTAAATCTTTTAGTCAAGTATTAAATATTTCTAGTATTAGACATCAAGTATGTTACATGGCTAATAAAGAAAGAAAAATTTTGGGCTCATATTTCCGCTACGTCATTTTCAAGTTATTAATTGTTAGGGTGTTACAAGTTGGTATCAGAGCCCTGTTTTGAGGGAAATCAAGTATGAGAAGGTAAATACTTGAACTCAAACCTGTGTGCTCTTGTGACAAGGAACCCGTACAATCCGAGACTCGATCAAGATCTAAGGGTAGAAGCAAAGGTAAGTGTGTACTTAATGTGTGTATTTGAAGAAAACTAACAGTATGTTATGTGTGAGGTAAGCATAATTGCTTGGAAAGGATGATCTGTGAAGGCGGTCTAGGACCGGTACCAAGGCATGTAATAAGACAAATTGACCCCAGGTACGTAAAATTTAACATGTGGGTGCATGTGATGGTAAAATCTATCAGGTGAAGGAAAATTTTAAATGAAATATAATAGTAGAATGGTAATGAAGTTTTGAAAATGTTACACGTACCGAAACCTAATTCTTCAGACATAAGGTGACGATTACACGAAGACACGAAACTAGTATGTGGATTGTGCACCTGGCCAGTACACAAGAAACATATGACGTTCGTGAGACCGTGATAATTGTTACAGGTATGTTCGTTGGTTTTAGGTAGTAGATGGACGTGAGGGTGAAGGGAAAATAAGACTTTCGGGGATTTGAAAATACCAAATACACATGAGAAGTATGAATGATATGTTTGAATCCGCGAGACGGATTCGAAACATGAAAGGAATGAAAGATATGAATGATATGTTAGAATCTGCGAGACGGGTTTGAAACATTAAAGGAATGAAAGATATGAATGATATGTTAGAATCCGCGAGACGGATTCGAAATATGAAAGGAATGAAAGATATGAATGATATGTTAGAATCCGTAAGACGGATTCGAAACATGAAAGGAATGAAAGATATGAATGATATGTTAGAAACTGCGAGACGGATTTGAAACATAGAAAGGAATGAATGATAGAATGAAAATTTTTGAAATTCGAAAATAGGTACAAATCAAATAAGTAAGAATCGTTGAAAGGATAAATGGGTCATACAGGTCAGATGGTGATCGCCCTTTTGAACCCGATATTTAATGTTTTGAATTGTTAAGTTTTATACTTATAGGTAAGCATAATGTATGGGCGTGCATTGCCAAAAATTGGAAAGAAATAACCATCGCAGGGTATGGATAACGAGTCAAAGGTTTTGACTCGCGCCAGGTATGTATAAAAGGTTATGCTTTCAATGGGAGCTTATGGCTCGACTAGAGAGGGATGTGTCAGAACTGGGTAATTGATAGACATAGGCAAGAATGTATTTACAAATTGGACTTCCAAAAGTCAAACGAAGTAAGATGATGTAACACCTCGAAAATTCATGCCCAATAATATATCGACACGTGTCATGGACTTAAAACGTGTAAAGGATTGATTTGGAAGGACTAAAGTTGACAAACAAGGAATCTGTGTGTATAAAAGGAGTCAAAATGTCAACAATGGATAAATATACTTTACAATAACCCTGCATAATGTTTAAAACCTTAAACGAATAAATCATGGATCATACGAAGCTAATTGGGAAAGAAAGTGAGGAATTACAAACTACAGGGGCAAAATGTGTCAACATGTTTAAAGTATATCTCTGAATGACCTTTTAGCAAACCCGAAGCTTTGTAATGATAAATTATACTCACAAGAATATGTGATAAAAATTTCACCAAGTTTCGTTACCATATGTATGATCAAATTCGTATACGAGGGGTTAAAAGCGTCAACGTTAAAATTTAAGACTTTTCGGTGATCGTATGAATAACCGGGGACTTAACAAAGTTAGTTTATGAATTGAGGTCCTTAAAAGTCAAGTTAGAAGGCCCAAAGTGCAAGAAATAAAGGTAAAACCACGTTTGGAAGTGCAGGGGTCAAAACTGTCAACAAATGAAAGTTGTGTTGTGCTGGCATGGTCCTTACGGATCGTAAGCTAGGACCCTTACGGTCCGTAAGCAGGTCCTAGATGCAGAAAAACTTCCAGCTGCCTGTTAAAACGGTTACACCGCCATAAAACGATGGTATTCGAATTCAGGGGCTTGTTTGATGGTATTTTAAGGCCTAGGGACACTTGTAATCATTTGGATTCATTCATAGACTTGTTTGGCATGATCAAATTGCATCAAAACACCTATATAAGGGCCATGAATTTGGGTTCTTCATTGCTCATTCACTTGTAAACTTCACAACTCACTTTTGGGAGGTTCCTGGAGCTCAAGACTCATCCATAGTGATCATTAGTCGTGATTAGGACTATTGTAAGTTTGCTTAACCTTCTTTAATTCAGTTTAGCTTAGTTATTTAGCGTAAAGTCAAACCGTCGTAATTAAGATTTGACTTCGTCATTAATCTTAATCCCTTCAGTCAAAATTCAAATTGAAAGTACTTGTGAGTTGGTAATTATGTGGGCAATAAACCCTTAAAAGGGTATTCTCTGATTCCCACTCTAACTAGGTCAATTATCGAGTCAAACTTGATTATAAAAAGTCAACATGAAGCCTATTTTCAAATAAATGCATAATTAGCAATGTAAAGGCTATGCAACCTGTTTTGTCATTAATATAGCTTGGTAATTAATATAAGAACATGTCTAAACATGTTCAACTCGACAATTTTCAGTTTAAGCTCGGTTCGGAACCAAAAGTAGCATAGTTTGACTCATGCTTTGACTTTCAGTTCTGACCCGTTTAAGCATGTCTTTAGAAATGCCTTAGAGCCTTATTTGGACCAGGTTTCATATTAGTATAACCCTCTGTGATTATACAACTTGGTTCAATAGTTATCCGATTCATATGCATGTTTTCGTTAATTGCTTAAATGTTGACTATTATGCCCTTTTGACTATAAAACGTGATTTTTGAAAAAGTAAAAGAGTAGAAACCTTGGTTACTGATTTATAAACTTGTACCCAAAATTTGACATCAGTTTGAGGTCTAGTTTAAGAGTTATGCTCATTAGCGTAATTAGAAAGCTTTTTAGTGATTAAATGGCGTAATTAGCATATAGCCTATCTAAACCCAATTTTTGATATAAAACTTGTTGGACCGTGTTGCGACCCCGAAAAGTCATTAAAGGACGTTCTTCTTCACGTACGAAGGCGGAATCAACGTAAATGAAGTTACACAGCTTTTCCTATTCAATCCTTCTCTTTTATTGCTTTCTGAATCAATTTTGACAGAGTTTCGTTACACAAGCAATGACAAGGTTCCGCTCCAATGTACATGAATCAATGACCTGGTTCGCTCTAACTGACTATATATAGCCCTAGTGGTTTCGCTTATATGGACTGACTAATAAGCGAAACCTTCTTGAAAGACCCTATGAGCGAAACCCATTGACAAATAAGCGAAACCTACCAGGTGATATATGAGCGAAACCTCCTAAATCCCTTGGAGCGAAATCACCTACAACTATGACCTTACAAGCGAAATCACCTCTAACATATACATTCAAACGAAATTACAACATTAAGATCTAATTTGACTTTCAAGACCCTATGTTGACCTATCTTGACCTAAGACATGATGTAGACGTAGTCAACAGACATTCTGTGCACCAACAGACTCCCCCTTGGATGTTGACGAAGTCTTCAGCTCCGAGTCTTCAGTCTTGGTCTTTTCTCCAACTCTCTGTCTTTTCATCATAAGCACTCTATCTTCACAGGTTCAAGATCTTGTCCTGGCTCCATCTTCAGACATCCCTTTGACTGTTGATCCAAACTCCCCCTTTCACAGACTCCCCCTCTCAATATGCTAGAATCTGAGGTATTGATCTGGTTCAAGCTTTGACATTTTAGCTTCCGTGGGAATGATGAAGTCCAAAACCTGTTTCTCAAACATCAATCATTACAAACTTATCTTTTTCAACAATAAATCACAAACTCAATCAGTTTTAGCAATCCACTCAAGTATTCAGGTCTAAGTTAATGACCCTGATCACTTGATTAATCTACCAAGTTCAATTTAATGACCTCGGTTGATCATTTGACAAATCAAACTGATTTTAAAAACAACAATTTACACATTTTCTGAAAATAACAAGTATCAAGTTAATGAACTTGTATTTGACTTTTCAATAAATCAAACTCCATCAAGATAAGCTCTCCTCATTTTTTAGTCCAGAATCTCCTGCATCTGCTTCAATCATCTGAGAATCCAACAATCAACTCTCTACTTTGGTTTGTCGGAAAATAAAGCAGAAATAAAATCTTTTTGGATTTTATAAAGTGTTCTAGACTAAGAAATGAAACACAGAAAACTTAAATTGCAGAAAGTAAACAAAGTAAACTATTTACAAACATATTTTTGATGAGCGTGTCAGGGAATCATATCAGCTATCAGACAAATTACAAGTACCGTTAAGCTTCATTTCATACTCAGACTTAAACAATTCACCTCGATTGTCGATATACTGATCCATCTTAAATTCCCACACAAATTTCAATTTACTCAAGATACGATTTAGATGTCTTATGAACTTAGCTCATTCATGTGTCCCACCTCTTGAATATACTCCCGTATCCAGAATCCCAATATTCAGTCTTACAGGTGAGTATACTACAATGATATCAGTACATAAATTAGGTAATGCGAGGGCCGAGGGATCTCAGGTCGATACTTCCGTATACGCAGAGAGATATCAGCTTCGACTTTACGGTATGTCCCCTTTAGAGGATCTTTTAGCTACAACAGCAGCGACTATCAATTTTATTGTTTCATCGGCATGCTGAGGGTTTATGCTATGTTTCAAGCATTTGCAGAAAGTATTATCCAAGGACTAGGTCAGAACTACCGTTCAGCATAAGTCCCGGAATAATACCCCAGACATCATTGAGTATAAAGACCTAGTATATCAGATTATGAGACCTTTCAAACGAGATTTCAGGGGTTACCTATATATCCAAGTAGTGTACCCCACGAATTTCACAAGTTTGAAATTTTAGGTTTATATCCCGAATAAATCTACTAAATGTGCGAAAACCTATCGACACATCATCAGTGAGACTGTTTAACTCATTTAAACTTTACAAATCTTTAGCATACTGTAATTGTCTAGCCGATGTACTATCATTTTCCCTATATACACAAGCTCTTTTTCAAATTTTATCATATTTTTGTATTTTTGCATTTTTTACTGTTTTTGTATTTTCTGAAAATAAACTATATACATCTATCTACTCCCCCTAAATACCAAAAGAAGTAAAAAAATGACAAACCATTGCAGATTGATATCACTTGTTGGACCGTTTTGCGACCCCGAAAAGTCAGTTAAGGACGTTCATCTTCACATACGAAGGCAGAATCAACGTAAATGAAGTTACATAGCTTTTCCTATTCAATTCCTTCTCTTTTATTGCTTTCTGAGTTGATTTTAACAGAGTTCCGTTACACAAGCAATGACAAGGTTCCGCTCCAATGTACATACATAATGACCAGATTCGCTCCAACTGCCTATATATAGCCTATGTGGTTTCGCTTATATGACATGACTAATAAGCGAAACCTCATTAATACCTTATGAGCGAAACCTCACTAACATGTACATAAAAGCGAAATTACTAACCTAACCTATGTACACATAAGCGAAAACCAATCATTAAGACCTAATTTGACTTTCAAGACCCTATGTTGACCTATATTGACCTAAGACATGATGTAGACGTAGTCAACAAACATTTCATGCATCAACAGACTCCCCCTTGGATGTTGACGAAGTCTTCAGCTCTGAGTCTTCAGTCTTGGTCTTTTCTCCAACTCTCTGTCTTCTCATCATAAGCACTCTATCTTCACAGGTTCATGATCTTGTCCTAGCTCCATCTTCAAACTCCCCTTTGACTGTTGATCCAAACTCCCCCTTTCACAGACTCCCCCTCTCAATATGCTAGAATCTGAGGTCTTTATCTGGTTCAAGCTTTGACATTTAGCTTCCGTGGGAATAATGAAGTCCAAAACCTGTCTCTCAAACATCATTCATTACAAACTTATCTTTTCAACAATAAATCATAAACTATCAGCTTTAGCAATCCATTCAAGTATTCAGGTCCAAGTTAATGACCTGATCACTTGATTAATCTACCAAGTTCAATTTAATGACCTCGGTTGATCATTTGACAAATCAAACTGATTTTAAAAACAACAATTTACACATTTTCTGAAAATAACAAGTATCAAGTTAATGAACTTGTATTTGACTTTTCAATAAATCAAACTCCATCAAGATAAGCTCTCCTCATTCTTCAGTCCAGAATCTCCTGCATCTGCTTCAATCATCTGAGAATCCAACAATCAACTCTCTACTTTGGTTTGTCGGAAAATAAAGCAGAAATAAAATCTTTTTGGACTTTATAAAGTGTTCTAAACTAAGAAATGAAATACAGAAAACTTAAATTGCATAAAGTAAACAAAGTAAACTATTTTCAAACATATTTTTGGCAAGCGTGTCAGGGAATCATATCAGCTATCAGACAAATTACAAGTACCGTTAAGCTTCATTTCATACTCAGACTTAAACAATTCACCTCGATTGTCGATATACTGATCCATCTTAAATTCTCACACAAATTTCAATTTACTCAGGATACGAATTAGATGTCTTATGAACTTAGCTCATTCATGTGTCCCACCTCTTGAATATACTCCCGTATCCAGAATCCCAATATTCAATATTACAGGTGAGTATACTACAATGATATCTGTACATAAATTAGGTAATGCGAGGGCCGAGGGATCTCAGGTCGATACTTCCGTATACGCAGAGAGATATGTAAATCAGATTGTTTTTATCTGTACATGGATTGTTTTTATCAAAAGCTTTGGTATGTAAATCAGCTTTCAGTTCGTCAGTGTGGATTTTCTCAATTCATATCAACTTTTTCTCAAAACAATCACGAATAAAGTGATGACGAATTTCTATGTGTTTAGTTTTAGCGTGATGTACTAGATTCTTTGTTATATTTATTGCGGCCTCATTATCAACAAAAATAGGTGTGTTAAGAAACTGCAAACCGTAGTCGCGCATCTGTTGCTGTATCCACAGGATCTGAGAGCAGCAACTGCTAGCAGATACATACTCTGCTTCACATGTAGATAGCGCCATAGACGTTTGTTTCTTACACTGCCAGGTAACCAATCTAGGACCAAAGAACTGGCATCCTGCAGTTGTTGATTTTGAATTGACTTTGCAGCATCCGAAATCTGAATCGGAATACCCTTCGAGCGTAAAGTCTCCTTTCCTAGGATACCACAACCCCAATGAAGGAGTTCCTTTCAGGTAGCGCAATATCCTCTTCACAATAATCATATGTGAAGCTATCGGGTTAGATTGAAATCTTGCTGCGAGGCACGTTGGGTACATGATATCAGGACGTGAAGCAGTTAGGTACATCAAAGAACCTATCATGGATCGGTAAAACGTTTCATCAGCCCTGTCTCCGGTGAGATCTGGGTGAATCCCATGATTTGTTGCAAGTGGGGTAGCAGCTGGAGTAGAACTTGACATTCCAAATTTCTCTAGAATATCATGAACGTACTTTGTTTGATGAATGAAAATTCCCTCAGGTAGTTGTTCAACTTGCAAACCCAGAAAGAATTTCATCTCCCCCATTGATGACATTTCGAATTTTTGCTTCATCACTGATTCAAAATCTTTGCATAGATTTTCATTTGTCGACCCAAAGATTATATCGTCCACATAAACCTGAACTATAAGAAGATGACCATCGACCTCTTTAGTGAAGAGAGTGGCATCCACTTTTCCACGAATGAACTTGTTGGCTAGTAGTTGTTGAGACAAAGTCTCGTACCAAGCTCTCGGGGCCTGGTGTAAACCATACAGCGCTTTGTCCAATAAGTAGACCTTGTTTTTGTGGATTGGATCGGTGAAGCCCGGCGGCTGTCCGACATAAACCTCCTCTTTGACCTTCCCATAAAGAAACGCCGATTTTACATCTAGCTGATATACTTTGAAGTTCTTCCAAGACGCAAATGCAAGAAAAATTCTGATTGCCTCTAGTCGTGCTACAGGAGCATAGACTTCTGTAAAATCAATCCCCTCCTGTTGACTAAAGCCCTGAACAACGAGTCGAGCTTTGTTCCTTACAACAACTCCTCTGTCGTCTCTCTTACACTTAAATACCCATTTTGTATTGATTTTTCTTTGACCATCCGGCAAATCAACTAACTTCCACACTCCCAATTTCTCGAATTGACTCAGTTCCTCCTGCATTGCAATGACCCAAGAGTCTTCAGTAAGCGCCTCTTTGTAAGTTCTTGGTTCAACCTGCGAGATAAAACAACTCAATGAGAATTCAGTTTGCAAAGGAGCAACTTTTGTATAAAAACATGTAAGCCCTTTATCAATCTGTCTTCGAGTGCGAACGCCTGTCTGCAATTCTCCTATGATCAACTCCTCTGGATGATATGAAAAAGTTCGCGGCATTACTTCGCTTGGAACATCTACATTTCCCTCCAGATTAGTAACATTCTGATCTGCATCTTGTTCTCCAACTTGGTTTGTTTGACTTGAAATCTGAATTTGCTCCCCCTCAGAATCTGAATCACCATGATCAAATACTGGCATGTTTTCAGCTTCTTGATTATCATTCTGAACCGACTGATTATCCTGAGCAACTTCATTCTGTTGGACAACATCATGTTCACCAGCATTACTCGGACCTGCTTCATCGTCATTTGAAGTTTCCCGTGGTCTCCTCGAAAACTCAGCTGGGAACCTTAGCTGTGACTCATATTCACGCAAAATATCCAACTCATCAAAGAAATCTTCATCATTCTCTGATTCTTCTCTCATGTCAAACGAATCGCAAAGTTTATCATAATGATAATGCCATGAATCTCCAAGATTCTGCGGCGGCATAGTATAACCTTGACATTCAACATTTACAGCTTCAATAATCCGCTTCTCACTTGGAACGAAGACACGTCGCATCGGATTTGCATAACCAACAAATATTCCCTCAATGCTCTTCGGACCAAACTTTCCATGAGGCTCTATAACTGTACAGGGTAACCCGAACGGTTCTAGATACTTCAAATTCGGTTTGCGGTTATTGATTAGCTCAAAGCATGTTTTGTTGAACTTCTTGACAGTGAGAACCCTGTTGAGCGTATAGCATGCGGCGGAAACAGCTTCAGCCCAAAAATTTATCGGTAACTTTGAATCTGCAAGCATAGTTCTAGCCGTCTCGATTAGTGTCCGGTTTTTGCGTTCTGCGACTCCATTCTGCTACGGATTGTACGGAGCACTAAACTCATGCAATATACCTCTTTCGTCACAAAATTCTTCCATCTTACTATTCTTGAATTCAATACCATTATCACTTCGAATTATCTTGATACGCCTTTGGTACGGATTCTCAATTTTCTTAAACAACGCCATCAAACTATCAAACGTTTCGTCTTTTGTCTTCAAGAAAGAAACCCACGAAAATCTGGAATAATCATCAGTAACGACCAAACAGTAGAAATCTCCTGTAATACTTTTGACATTCACAGGACCAAACAAATCCATGTGAAGTCTTTCCAGAGGTCTCGAAACTGAATTGACTTGCTTTGTAGGGTGTGACTTTTTCTTCTGCTTGCCTTTGACACAGCTAATGCACTCCCCTTCCAGATGAAAACCTTTGACATGAACTCCAAGAAGCAAATCATTGTGCACCAAGTGATTCATCTTCCTTAGGTGAATATGCCCCATCTTGCGGTGCCACAATCTCGATTCTTTCTCAGTTGCTCTAGAAACAAAACAATGTGCTTGACCAGTAGATGTAGTTGCTACACTCATATCTAACACATATAAATCATTCACTCTAGGTGCCCGTATGATAATCCATTCTTCAGGGTTAACAAATCCTGGTTTCAAAATAAAACATTCTTTATCAGTGAAGTGAGTAGTATACATATTGTCACAAATCTGCGAGATACTAAGCAGATTGTTCTCCAGCTCAGTAATGTAGTTAACTCTCTCAAACGTCACAATCCCGTTGGATAACGTTCCTTCACCAATAATTCTACCACCTTCATGACCAGCAAATCCTACATAACCACCATTAATATTTCTAACATCATACAGCAACGCAGTCTTCCCTGTCATATGTCTTGAAGCTCCACTATCCATGATCCATCTGGATACAAGTTTTGGAAGATCCTGCACATAACAAACTTTGACTTAACCAACTTCAATAAAGATGCCGATTCATGCTTCGCGATCCAGGAAGCTCCGACAATTCAAACTGTTTAGTCAAACATGGAGTCCACCCAGGCCTCATCAGCCTTAGGTGTAACCTTGACTCTCGCAATTTGAATTTTGAAATTTTCAGCCTTCAAAGGTGGAAAATTTGCATCATAATCAACCGAAATTGATTCTTCAGCCTTTTTCACTTCAGAAGTTGAAATTTTCATTTCTGTTTTTGGTTTCCAAGCTTGTTGAGATAATGCAACCCGCTTGTAAAATTTGTCATTTTTAGTTACCACTTTCTTTACGGGTTCATTTTTCACTTTGATGTTGTCATTTTTCACATTCTTTTTCTCCACAACGATTGGTGCTTTACCCTTCACGTCAACTTTCTTCTGTTGAATCTTCACAGTTTCAGTCTTAGGCTTCACATTTGTACACTTTCGTGCAATGTGACCAACTTGATTACATCTGAAACATGTTCGAGTATCAACAACTCGACTTGTGCCTTCAGACTGATACTGTGAAGCTCTTTTCTCAAAGAACTCTTCATTCGATTTTGAAAAAATCTCTTTCTCTTCATCAGCAAGTGAACTCGAACTGTTCACAAACACCTTCTTTTCAGCAAACCTTTTGTTTTAAAAACTCTTTTTCTGATAACTCTTACCACCCCTATAACCACCCGACCAATTGTTTCGATTGTTATTATAAAAACGTGGTGGCACAACAGGCTTTTTGTAGTAAGCTTTATCTTTCTCAAAATTCATTTGCCTTTTTGTTTGTTTCAAACTGTTCACTTCTGACAACTCAACTTCAACCAATTTGAAAACATTTGTCAACTTTTTCACATTAACATTCTCAATGGGAAACTCAGAATCCGAATACAACTTATCAGATCCAGCCATCTTGTACATCACAAGACCCGGTTCATCACTTAAGTTGTTTTTGGATTTTGGTTTCTGAATGTACTTATCCAAGAAACACCCATCTTCCTCAGTAGTGTCACTATCCGTTTTTAACACATTTTCAACAACACCTTTTACAATATCATTTTGGACACTATCGTCATTGGAAGATGTGAACGTGACATCAATTGAATCTGGAAGATTCATTTCACTTTCTTCTTGAATTTCAACCAACCCTGATTGCTTTTTTCGTGTAGTTATCAAGAACAGGTGGTGGAACTTGATGAAAACCCACCCCAGTTCCATCAGAATACACATCTTCACCTGCTTTGTCTTTCCCGATGGGTTTGGGAATAATGTGTTTCAAAACAAAGCTTGCGGAGCTGTAACTGTTAAGCTTCAACTGGATTCGCTCGTTTTCAATTTCAGCCTCTTGAAATTTAAGTTTCAGTTTAGCGATTTCATCCAGTTGTTGGTTGATTGATTCTTCTTTTACTCTAAGCACTGCTTTTAGATGTTCGCTTTCTTTATAAGTTTTACCATTTCGATCATCACTATCTTTCATTGTGCTTTTGAGTTTTTCAAACTTCTCAGAAATCTGACGGTTTTCAAGAATTAACTTTTCATTTTCTTGTTTAATTTTGTCATGATCAATTTTATCATTTTCAATTTGGCTAGTTAATTCTCTTATCCGTTCAGTTGAAGCTTTAACTGTTTTGTCACGATCAAGAATCTGATTCTCAACGCTTCTGACCTTTGCTGTCAGATCATCAACTTTCTTACCGTTGAGATACGTGACTGTGCTACAAAATTTGCACTCTTTGTTGCAATTTTTGCAATCAGCATTTCCATCGATTTTCTTACCTGACGCATTTGTTGACACGTTTGAACTGACCTGGCTTTTTGACTCAGACACAGAGTTAGAGTCTACCTCAAGTGCCTTAGCAGCCAGCACTTTGTCAGCCATTTTTCCCAGGTTCTCTGCTGTCAACTCCTGCGTTGTGTCAATAACTCCAGTATCAACTTTCTTTGATTTTTCCTGCTCTTCTTTCTCCTTCCTCTCTTTCTCTTCTTTCTCTTTCTCGTCTCCAGTTCCCCACCATTTATTCTGCCAATAATCATCATCTTCTTTGATCTCCTTGATTATGGCTTCCAGATTAAGAGTTTTGTCATCGATCGCAATATTTCCATATTCATCAAGATAACACTCTCTGTCCGGATCCCATCTATTTGATCTCCTCGCTTCCAAATAGATACGTGATATTCTAATTATTCTGTTTTCAGCCAGCATTTTTCTGTATCTATATTTCTGCTCTTCAGTTCTATCATCTTTCCACGGAATAGGTTCGTCGTTTTTCGCCATGAATGCGTAACCAACCGCATCTTCCTCCGGTAGAACCTCTTGACTCCAATCATACCCCTCATCATCGTAAATCACCGCAAGAACTCTAGATTTCTCTTTGTTGTCTTCATCCTGCTTCAATCTAGGCGGCTCAGATTTATTCTGGTGATAAATCGCCTTCTTGTAGTAATCATCTCTGAAAGGGTTCTCCGACTCATCAGCATAAGCGTTTCTGCATTCTCGTTTGAAGTGACCTTTCTGCTTACACTTGAAGCACGTCACCTTGGACTTATCAAAACCCAGCATAGTAGATGGACCACCAATTGTCTTTCTGCCAGTAATTTCCATGAAACGCTGTGCTCGACGAACAGCACTGGCCATAGCCCAACGAATATCGATCAGCTCCATTTCTTCCGGATCAATCTGATCATAATCTTCTTTCGTCAAATTGGTGTTGCCTATCTTCCCAGCTACTAACCCTTCATACGATTCCAACACTGATGCTAGGAAGATCATCTGCTGTTTGGCCGACTCCTCGTCAAAATTCTGAGCATTCTTCAAGTCTATTGCAATGTTGCATTGAAACCGATTCTTTGCATCAGAATGACTTCCAGATGATGAAGATCCACTGTGATTTCCACTGTTTTGACCACTTTGACTTTCTTTGCTTGCTGTGGATACATTTTCAGCAGAAAACGCAGTCTTTGGAGAAGTTCCTTTTGGCATCATGCTCTTTGGATAATATAAATCCAAATTCTGCTGGTAAGATGAGTGATTGACCTTGTATGTCTTCTTCAGTTCCAACTCGTGACTCTCGAGTTTCTCAATCAGCAAATCTAATGTCAACTTTTCTGGTGCCTTAATTGTATTCTTCAACATCAGCGCATAATATCTCCAATCCATCTCGTCAGGCAACGAATCGAAAAATTTGTCGATAAGATCTTCTTCAGGATATCTGATATCATGTCTTACTAATTCCAGCTTCAGATGACCAAACCTTTCAATCATTTTACAAACTGACTCGTTCTTTAAACACCCAAACATATCAAACTCTTTCCTAAGTAATTTCATTTTGTTTTTCTTGATTTCTTCACTACCTATACATTTCTTTTCTAACTTTTTCCAAAGATCTTTTGCATTTGAATAATCGATCAAGGCAATAATGTCTTCCCGGACGGACTGAAATAACAATGCCACACATTTTTGTTCAGCTACAAATGATTCAATCTCATCAGCTGATCTTAAAGTTTCACCATTTTTGTTTCCATTTTCATAACCGTTTTTCAAACTCTTCCAGCTGGGAAATGCGAATGCCATCAACCAATCTTCAAACTTTCTCGACCACCGACTGTATTCCTCGATAGCCATTAGCTTTGGAGGATTATTGAATGTTCCAAAGGCACTTTCCGATTCCCAAGCTTCCTTTTTCTTCTCTTTCGGCGGATTCTCATTCGTATTGCTGGACGAAGAATCATCATTTTCGGAATCTCCAGCGAATGCGTACATGTCGCTAAACGGGTTCAAGAATATATCATCCATCTTGAGTGTACCTGCAAGATTAGCAAACACTTAGAAAAACTTTTGAAATTTTGAAAAGTAGTGACAAATGAATGAAATCACCAATTTGTGACAAATAAGCGAAATCAGTTAATGACTGATAAGCAAAATAACACTTTGTCACAAAAGCGAAATGACACAAAAGCGAAATCAGACTTAGTGACCACAAAAGCGAAATCAGACTGTCACAAAAGCGAAACCAAAAGTGTCACTATAAGCGAAAACAGGAACTTGTTCCTATGAGCGAAATCAGTATATGTCCGAATAAGCGAAATCAAGTAATGTCCGAATAAGCGAAATACAATGTTCAAATAAGCGAAATCAGGCTTATGTCCGTAAAAGCGAAACCTGGTTTTTACCCAATTTTTACCATTTTTAAGTCGAGTTTTAACCTGAAACTTTCTAGGGTTTGTTAAACGTATGTTTTACACGTTATACTCGAATTTTAGACAATTTCAACCGTAGGAACCAGTTTAAATCGAAAAAATATGAAAGAAAGTGAGTAGAAGTGAGAGAATTTTGTCGAATCAGCTATAGTAGTATGAACTCCTCGTCCTGAAGCTCTGATACCACTTGTTGGACCATGTTGCGACCCCAAAAAGTCAGTAAAGGACGTTCATCTTCACGTACGAAGGCGGAATCAACGTAAATGAAGTTACACAGCTTTTCCTATTCAATCCTTCTCTTTTATTGCTTTCTGAATCAATTTTGACAGAGTTTCGTTTCACAAGCAATGACAAGGTTCCGCTCCAATGTACATGAATCAATGACCTGGTTCACTCTAACAGACTATATATAGCCCTAGTGGTTTCACTTATATGGACTGACTAATAAGCAAAACCTTCTTGAAAGACCCTATGAGCGAAACCCATTGACAAATAAGCGAAACCTACCAGGTGACATATGAGCGAAACCTCCTAAATCCCTTGGAGCGAAATCACCTACAACTATGACCTTACAAGCGAAATCACCTCTAACATATACATTCAAACGAAATTACAACATTAAGATCTAATTTGACTTTCAAGACCCTATGTTGACCTATCTTGACCTAAGACATGATGTAGACGTAGTCAACAGACATTTGTGCACCAACAAAACTTTTCACCCCCTGATATAAAATAATATTTTAGGATTTTTGAAGATTTTTATTTATTTTTAGGCTGAGCATAACTTTAGAGTTTTAAGCTTAAGTCGGTAATTAACGGTTTTGCCCTTTTGGGCTATAAAATGAGTTTTATAAACCTTTTGACCCCAAACCTTTTGCTACTTATTTTAAATAGTAAATAAAGTATTTTAAGCCTTCTGGAATTATAAAAATATCAGCTTTCCTTTGAAAACCCTGAAATGGCTCCAAATCGCCTTTTTAGGCATTTTTAACGCATAGTATGTATTAAAATTATTTTATACACATAAGGTTTGATACCTACTGATATTTTAAGTAAATTATTATCTTTTTACAGTAAGCTAAAGTCTTACACTCAGGTTTCCAGTTTTGACCTTTTAAGCCTATGTGAAATTACCAAAATGCCCTTAAGATGCATAGTTTGGTTATAAAGGATAGATTTCACATATATATGCTACCCTACTGATATAACCTAGTAAATTAAGTAATTTATTGATTACATCAAAACCGAAACTCAGAATTATATTTAAACTCTTTTATAACCTTTTTAATGACCAAAATACCCCTACGGGGCGTAATTTGAGTTTAAATCCGTTTTGGGCATAATAGAAGATATCTTACTGATATCACAACATATTTAACACATATTAACTTAGGAAACTTGTATATGACTCATTTGGTTACTCGTTACGCACTTTTCGCGTTCGGATCGGCATATGTAACTAGTTTGCATATATTAGCCAAAATGGGTCAAACCATATCGTTTTTGTCTCAAAATCCAGAATGTGTTTAAGTTACCCATATTAAACAAGCATACAAGCTTGTCGGGTCAAAACCACATTCTAAACCGGTCTTCTCTTTATCATGCGTTTGAACCGTCTCTTCCTTTTTAAAAAAGTAACCGGTCTAAGCTTAGGCTTAATTAAAGACCCGTTAGAAATCTAATAGGTTATTATAAACCTTCGTTCCAGATTAGGAGACCAGTAAAAGCTACTTGCACTTGCTGTATTTGATTTATACATTGCTCAGGTAAATACTCTTAACTTATTTTCCCTATACGGGCTTGGGATACGATACTATAAAAGTACCGCTTGGTCGGGTGTATGTAGTCATTTAAATTGTACTGTGATTGATGTATTTACATAACCTGTTTAATATGTATTATTTGGTGTATGGCTTTTGGGGGTTAAATAACCATGTCCCGGATATCCTTGGCATCATTCATGAAATGGCCACGACCTAAGCACGGGGTGTAGGCGTACACCTGACAGATGCATTATGTAAAAACTGGTATCCCACTTAAAGGAATCAACCTTGTGGGCATTATACATGTGGTGTGTCAGTTAACTTAAGTCCGGCCCTACAAACCGGCCCTAACGGACGACAAATGAGTAAAACTCTATACAAGATTATTTTTAAATGTCCCAAGTTATAAAAATATTTTTGCCAAAGTGCATTTAAATCAATTTTCAAACTCTTTTCAAAACGAGTCAGTTAAGTTGTATTTACCAGTGTAAACTGACGTATTTTCCAAAAAGGCTAAGTGCAGGTACTAGATGAAATAGGCTGCCTACTCCAGGCACCATTACTCAAGTCTCGCAAGCTTTAGATGCCAAAGTCTGTTGAACAATTTTCCTTTTTATTCGATCCGCCTGTGGATCTGTTTCGACTGTTTTGTGATACTTAAACATTACAATTTATTCGGTTAAAACATATCTATCTTTTGCTTCCGCTGTGCATTATTGTTTGTGTTGTTTGACTATGATGATATCAATTACGTCACGATACTCCCCACCGGGCCCACCGGTAATACGTGGAAATATCGGGGTGTGATAGGTTGGTATCAGAGCCAACGCTGAGTGAATTAAACACTAGCCTTTTGTGTTTAAACTCAGTTACACAGTTGCACATTCTCGAGTCTAGACAAGAACTTAGGACTAATCCAAATTCGTTTTATTTTGTCTTTATTTGATTCCTTCTTATTTTTCTGATTCGCCCTTGCATTGGCGAGTCATTGCAGTTAGAAGACCCGTTTTGGGCGACCATGTATTTGTTTAAATTTTAATAGGACCGTTAGATTCCTATATTATAAGATCTACCATTATAATAAAGTGGCAAAAATCTAAAAAGGACGAGACCTAGCCATATGTAACCTTAAGACAAGGCCAAGATGGTAGTTCCACAATTAGATTCAGATCCTTGTTAACATCTCAATTTAGGATTGCTCTGCGTTTATATATTAAAAAGAATCTTAAAGATAAAACCTAGCCTAAATGTCGTTGCAGACATGGCCAAGATGGTAAAACCTATTCGAAAGATTCAAACCCTTATTAACATCTGATATGTTATCAATAATGACAAAGATGTGATTCGATAAAATCACATAAGTCATTTTTAAATTGGGATGTTCTAAATTCCCTTATTTATATAATCATCCCTTAAGGATGAAGTACCCACGGGCTATAATTAACGTCCTTTGGGACTAAAGACAGTGGTAGCCTACAGCTCCCTATCAAGAAAAGGTAATGAACTTTGATTCAAACATTAATGCCTCGATTCTGTAAAATCCTGGTTTAATAATTAAATCTGTCTACGTGACTAGGTTTTTTGTGCTATTATTAACTTGTAAATTAGGATTTATGATAAAGATCCAGAATAATTATATTTAACAAATTAACCAAAATGATTATTAAAAACCATGGTTAATAAATCGTCAAGGACAATAATACTGTATAGGCTTCTAAATAAACCTTGTCCTTAATTGATTTTATGTAGCAATTAAAGCTACATGGCTAGGTCAGAAGAAGTAAACAGTCATCCCCTGGACAACCACGATGATGATAGGGTTAATATACCCAGAGGAGAGCTCCGTACACTGATTGATATAGCTGTATCTAAAGCTGTAGAGGAGCAATTCAAGGAGTGCAGTGGGACGCATAGTAGAACTTCTTCAGTACCCCACTCTAAGTCTGTTCCTAAGACTCATTCAGAAACTCATAGCAAGCCACCCTCTAAGAAAGATGAACCCAAGAAAGAGAATGTTGAACATTCCTCAAACCAACACAGTGTTCCATCCAAGAGAATAGTGTTCGATGATGGAGCGCGTACCAAGTCCTGTACGTATAAGTACTTTGTTTCCTGCAAACCCCGCGATTTCACTAGGGAGAAAGGGGCAATAGATTGTATGACTTGGTTAGATGAAATGGACACTGTTGTTGATATCAGCGGTTGTGCTGAAAGGGATATAGTGAAGTATGTATCCCAATCATTCAAGGGAGAGGCATTAGCTTGGTGGAAGTCTCTCATTCAAGCTGCTGGGAAGATCCCACTCTATAATATGTCATGGGAACAGTTTGTAGTCCTCATTAAGGAGAACTATTGTCCACATCATGAGGTGGAAAGGATTGAATCAGATTTCTTATCACTGGTAATGAAGAATTTAGATTGTCAAGCTTACCTCACCAGTTTCAATACCATGTCTAGATTGGTTCCTTACCTGGTGACACCAGAACCCAAGAGGATTGCTCGCTTCATTTGGGGACTAGCCCCAGAAATCAAAGCCAGTGTTAAGGCTTCAAGACCTGCCACTTTTAGATCAGCAGCTGATCTATCTCTATCCCTCACTCTAGATGCGGTCAGATTAAGATCGCTCAAGAACTCGGAGGAGAGTAAGAGGAAGCGTGAGGATGATACCTCACGAAGGTCTGAGAAGAAGCACAAAGGTAGTTCGGACCACAAGAAAGAATCTGGGTCCAACAAAGGTAACCAGCGAACTGAGGAAAAGCCAAGGTGTGCAACTTGCCAAAAACGCCACTTTGGAAAGTGCAGGCTTGAGACCAAGTCTCAATTAGGATCACCTGCATGTGGGTTATGCAAGTCTAAGGAACATAAGACTATTGACTGCAAGAGGATTAAAGATGCTACCTGTTACGGCTGCAATGAGAAAGGGCACATTAAGACCAACTGCCCTAAATACGCCAAGAAGCCGGAAGATGTCAAGAAGACCAATGCTAGGGTCTTCAAGATGGATGCAAAGGAAGCTGTGCAGGACGACAACGTAATCACATGTACTTTTCTCATAAATGATGTTTATGCCAGAGTATTGTTTGATTCTGGAGCGGATAAGTCTTTTGTGGATAACAAATTTTGTGAGTTGTTGAAATTGCCTGTAAAAGCCTTAAGTGTGAAGTATGAGGTGGAATTAGCTGATGGAACCATAGAAACCGCCTCAACTATTTTATATGGATGTGTTATATCCATTAGGAACCACTCTTTTCCTTTGTCCTTACTTCCCTTTAAGTTAGCCGGTTTTGATATAGTTATAGGTATGGATTGGTTATCGCATAACCAAGCCCAGATTGTGTGCAACAGAAAGCAAGTGGTAGTAAAAACTCCGTCTGGTGAGTCACTTACCATTCAGGGAGATACCCAGTATGGACTGCCTGAGCAAGTGTCTATGCTCAAGGCCTCTAAGTGTCTGAAGAAGGGTTGTGTCATCTACATGGCACAAGTGACAATTGATGAGCAGAAACCCAAAATTGAAGACATCCCCATCATTTCAAAATATCCTGAAGTTTTTCCTGAAGAACTACCTGGTTTACCACCAGATAGGCAAGTAGAATTCAGAATCTACATCATCCATGGAGCAGCACCTGTTGCAAGAGCGCCTTATAGGTTGGCACCAACAGAGATGAAGGAATTGAGGACACAATTAGATGATCTGCTAGCTAAAGGTTTCATTAGACCTAGTTCGTCTCCTTGGGGAGCACCGATCTTGTTTGTCAAGAAAAAGGATGGATCAATGCATCTGTGCATCGATTACCGTGAGCTTAATAAGGTCACTATCAAGAATAGGTATCCTTTGCCCAGGATCGACGATTTGTTCGATCAACTTCAAGGGGCAAGTTACTTTTCTAAGATCGATTTGAGGTCAGGCTATCATCAGTTGAAGGTTAAAGATGAAGATGTACACAAGACTGCATTTAGGACTCGTTATGGTCATTACGTGTTCCTAGTGATGCCTTTTGGGCTCACTAATGTTCCTGCCGCATTCATGGACCTCATGAATCGCCTCTGCAAACCATACTTGGATAAATTTGTCATCGTCTTCATCGACGACATACTCATCTACTCGAGGAGCCAAGCTGATCACGAGAAGCACCTTCGCTGTATTCTTAAACTTCTACATCAGGAGAAACTCTACGCTAAATTTTCGAAGTGTGAATTTTGGCTTCGAGAAGTCCAATTCCTTGGACATGTTGTTAGTAAACATGGTATCCAGGTGGATCCCGCTAAGGTGGAAGCAGTTATGAACTGGCAAGAGCCGAAGACGCCTACGGAGATTCGCAGCTTTCTAGGACTAGCAGGATACTATAGGAGGTTTATTTAAAACTTCTCTAGGATTGCTGCACCCCTAACTTCATTAACTAGGAAGAATATCAAGTTTGACTGGGGGCCTAAGCAGCAAGAATCTTTTGATATTTTGAAGCAAAAGTTGAGCAATGCTCCTGTATTGACGTTGCCTGATGGAATTGATGAATTTGTAGTATATTGTGATGCATCACACACCGGCATGGGTTGTGTGCTTATGCAAAAAGGCAAGGTCATTTCCTATGCTTCACGTCAGTTAAAGGTGCACGAGAAGAATTACACCACCCATGATTTGGAGCTGGGTGCCGTTGTATTCGCATTGAAACTGTGGAGGCATTACTTGTATGGAACCAAGTGTGTGATCTACTCAGATCACAAGAGCCTTCAACACTTGTTTAATCAGAAGGACTTAAACATGAGGCAACGACGATGGATGGAAACTTTAAATGATTATGATTGTGAGATAAGATACCATCCAGGCAAGGCAAATGTGGTTGCTGATGCCTTAAGCAGAAAAGAAAGAGTAAAACCTATAAGAATCAATGCCAAGAGCATTGAGATAAAGAATAGTTTGAACGAAAGGTTGTTAGCTGCACAGAAGGAAGCTGTGTTAGAAGCTAACTATCCTGATGAAAAGCTAGGAGTAACTGAGGAGCAGTTATCCTATGGCAAGGACAAATTCTGAGGTTAAATGGACGAATATGGGTTCCAATTTATGGAGGACTTCGGGATGTCATACTCCAGGAAGCCCACAGTTCTAAATACTCCGTTCATCCTGGAGCTGATAAGATGTACCAGGATCTAAAGGCAAACTACTGGTGGATAGGCTTGAAAAAGTCTGTAGCCGCCTATGTAGCTAAATGTTTGACGTGTGCGCATGTCAAGGCTGAGCATCAGAAGCCGCCAGGTTTACTACAACAACCTGAACTTCCCACATGGAAGTGGGAAATGGTGACAATGGATTTCAACACCAAGTTGCCAAAGACGAGGAAGGGAAATGATACTATATGGGTAATAGTAGATAGACTAACTAAGTCAGCACATTTCCTACCCATTAAGGAGACTTATAGCTCTGACATGTTAGCCCAACTGTACGTAGATAAGATTGTAGCTCTGCATGGTGTACCAGTGTCAATTATCTCTGACAGAGATACGAGATACACCTCTCATTTTTGGAAAAGTTTCCAACAGTCTTTGGGCACGCGCTTAAATTTTAGTACGGCTTACCACCCCCAGACTGATGGGCAAAGTGAGCGTACCATCCAAACTTTGGAAGACATGCTTCGTGCATGTGTAATTGATTTAGGTGGTAGTTGGGATAACCACTTGCCTTTGATCGAATTCTCCTATAACAATAGCTATCATACGAGCATTAAGGCTGCGCCTTTTGAGGCACTATATGGTAGAAAATGCAGAACGCCTATTTGTTGGGCGGAAGTAGGAGAAGTTCAATTATCAGGACCTGATTTGGTCTTTGAAACAACGGACAAGATTTTCCAGATTCGTGACCGCCTGAAAGCTGCCAGGGATAGGCAGAAAAGCTACGCAGATCCAAAGCGTAAACCTTTAAAGTTTGAGGTTGGTGATAAAGTTTTGCTTAAAGTATCACCCTGGAAGGGAGTGATGCGGTTTGGTAAGAAAGTTAAGTTAAGCCCAAGGTATATAGGACCATTCGAGGTCATCGAATGTGTCGGGTCAGTGGCTTACAAGTTAAACTTGCCTGAAAAGCTCAGTGGTATTCACAATGTATTCCACATCTGCAATCTGAAGAAGTGTTTCGCTGATGAATCACTAGTCATACCACATACAGATGTGCGCATAGATGAGAGCTTGAAATTTGTGGAAAAACCTTTGTCGATTGAGGATCGACAGGTAAAGAAGCTTCGAAGGAAGCATGTGCCTATTGTAAAGGTTAAATGGGATGCCCGTAGAGGTCCCGAACACACGTGGGAGGTAGAGTCCACAATGAAAGAAAAGTACCCTCATTTGTTTCAGTAAATCTCAAGGTCGAGATTTCTTTTAAGGGGGTGAGGATGTAACACCTCGAAAATTCATGCCCAATAATATATCGACACGTGTCATGGACTTAAAACGTGTAAAGGATTGATTTGGAAGGACTAAAGTTGACAAACAAGGAATCTGTGTGTATAAAAGGATTCAAAATGTCAACAATGGATAAATATACTTTACAATAACCCTGCATAATGTTTAAAACCTTAAACGAATAAATCATGGATCATACGAAGCTAATTGGGAAAGAAAGTGAGGAATTACAAACTACAGGGGCAAAATGTGTCAACATGTTTAAAGTATACCTCTGAATGACCTTTTAGCAAACCCGAAGCTTTGTAATGATAAATTATACTACAAGAATATGTGATAAAAATTTCACCAAGTTTCGTTACCATACGAGAAACTTATGATCAAATTCGTATACGAGGGGTTAAAAGCGTCAACGTTAAAATTTAAGACTTTTCGGTGATCGTATGAATAACCGGGGACTTAACAAAGTTAGTTTATGAATTGAGGTCCTTAAAAGTCAAGTTAGAAGGCCCAAAGTGCAAGAAATAAAGGTAAAACCACGTTTGGAAGTGCAGGGGTCAAAACTGTCAACAAATGAAAGTGGGGTTGTGCTGGCATGGTCCTTACGGACCGTAAGCTAGGACCCTTATGGTCCGTAAGCAGGTCCCAGATGCAGAAAAACTTCCAGCTGCCTGTTAAAATGGTTACACCGCCATAAAACGATGGTATTCGAATTCAGGGGCTTGTTTGATGGTATTTTAAGGCCTAGGGACACTTGTAACCATCTGGATTCATTCATAGACTTGTTTGGCATGATCAAATTGCATCAAAACACCTATATAAGGGCCATGAATTTGGGTTCTTCATTGCTCATTCACTTGTAAACTTCACAACTCACTTTTGGGAGGTTCCTGGAGCTCAAGACTCATCCATAGTGATCATTAGTCGTGATTAGGACTATTGTAAGTTTGCTTAACCTTCTTTAATTCAGTTTAGCTTAGTTATTTAGCGTAAAGTCAAACCGTCATAATTAAGATTTGACTTCGTCATTAATCTTAATCCCTTTAGTCAAAATTCAAATTGAAAGTACCTATGAGTTGGTAATTATGTGGGCCATAAACCCTTAAAAGGGTATTCTCTGATTCCCACTCTAACTAGGTCAATTGTCGAGTCAAACTTGATTATAAAAAGTCAACATGAAGCCTATTTTCAAATAAATGCATAATTAGCAATGTAAAGGCTATGCAAGCTGTTTTGTCATTAATATAGCTTGGTAATTAATATAAGAACATGTCTAAACATGTTCAACTCGACAACTTTCAGTTTAAGCTCGGTTCGGAACCAAAAGTCGCATAGTTTGACTCATGCTTTGACTTTCAGTTCTGACCCGTTTAAGCATGTTTTTAGAAATGCCTTAGAGCCTTATTTGGACCAGGTTTCATATTAGTATAACCCTCTGTGATTATACAACTTGGTTCAATAGTTATCCGACTCATATGCATGTTTTTGTTAATTGCTTAAATGTTGACTATTATGCCCTTTTGACTATAAAACGTGATTTTTGAAAAAGTAAAAGAGCATAAACCTTGGTTACTGATTTATAAACTTGTACCCAAAATTTGACATCAGTTTGAGGTCTATTTTAAGAGTTATGCTCATTAGCGTAATTAGAAAGCTTTTTAGTGATTAAATGGCGTAATTAGCATATAGCCTATCTAAACCCAATTTTTCATATAAAACTTTTCACCCCCTGATATAAAATAATATTTTAGGATTTTTGAATATTTTTATTTATTTTTAGGCTGAGCATAACTTAGAGTTTTAAGCTTAAGTCGGTAATTGACGATTTTGCCCTTTTGGGCTATAAAATGAGTTTTATAAAACCTTTTAACCCCAAACCTTTTGCTACTGATTTTAAATAGTAAATAAAGTATTTTAAGCCGTCTGGAATTATAAAAATATCAGCTTTCCTTTGAAAACCCGGAAATGGCTCCAAATCGCCTTTTTAGGCATTTTTAACGCATAGTATGTATTAAAATTATTTTATACACATAAGGTTTGATACCTACTGATATTTTAATTAAATTATTATATTTTTACAGTAAGCTAAAGCCTTACACTCAGGTTTCCAGTTTTGACATTTTAAGCCTATGTGAAATTACCAAAATGCCCTTAAGATGCATAGTTTGGTTATAAAGGATAGATTTCACATATATATGCTACCCTACTGATATAACCTAGTAAATTAAGTACTTTATTGATTACATCAAACCCGAAACTCAGAATTATATTTAAACTCTTTTATAACCTTTTTAATGACCAAAATACCCCTACGGGGCGTAATTTGAGTTTAAATCCATTTTGGGCATAATAGAAGATATCTTACTGATATCACAACATATTTAATGCATATTAACTTAGGAAACTTGTATATGACTCATTTGGTTACTCGGTACGCACTTTTCGCGTTCGGATCGGCATATGTAACTAGTTTGCATATATTAGCCAAAACGGGTCAAACCATATCGTTTTTGTCTCAAAATACAGAATGTGTTTAAGTTACCCATATTAAACAAGCATACAAGCTTTTCGGGTCAAAACCACATTCTAAACCAGTCTTCACTTTATCATGCGTTTGAACCGTCTCTTCTTTTTTAAAAAACTAACCGGTCTAAGCTTAGGCTTAATTAAAGACTCGTTAGAAATCTAATAGGTTATTATAAACCTTCGTTCCAGATTAGGAGACCAGTAAAAGCTACTTGCACTTGCTGTATTTGATTTATACATTACTCAGGTAAATACTCTTAATTTATTTTCCCTATACGGGCTTGGGATACGGTACTATAAAAGTACCGATTGGTCGGGTGTATGTAGTCATTTAAATCGTACTGTGATTGATGTATTTACATAACCTGTTTAATATGTATTATTTGGTGTATGGCTTTTGGGGGTTAAATGACCATGTCCCAGATATCCTTGGCATCATTCATGAAATGGCCACGACCTAAGCACGGGGTGTAGGCGTACACCTGACAGATGCATTATGTAAAAACTGGTATCCCACTTAAAGGAATCAACCTTGTGGGCATTATACCTGTGGTGTGTCAGTTAACTTAAGTTCGGCCCTAACGGACGACAAATGAGTAAAACTGTATACAAGATTACTTTTAATTGTCCCAAGTTATAAAAATATTTTTGCCAAAGTGCATTTAAATCAATTTTCAAACTCTTTTCAAAACAAGTCAGTTAAGTTGTATTTACCAGTGTAAACTGACGTATTTTCCAAAAAGGCTAAGTGCAGGTACTAGACGAAATAGGCTGGCTACTCCAGGCACCATTACTCAAGTCTCACAAGCTTTAGATGCCAAAGTCTGTTGAACAATTTTCCTTTTTATTCGATCCGCCTGTGGATCTGTTTCGACTGTTTTGTGATACTTAAACATTACAATTTATTCTATTGAAATATATCTATCTTTTGCTTCCGCTGTGCATTATTGTTTGTGTTGTTTGACTATGATGATATCAATTACGTCACGATACTCCCCACCGGTAATACGTGGAAATATCGGGGTGTGACAGATGATACTTATTTAGCAAGTAATAACAAAATACCATGAAGTATTTGATTCATTAAGTAAGTAAAAATTGATGAAAGCTATTGTAGTAGCAAGAAAACTTAGTTGAAAGAAATAAGCTTTGAATAAGTTACGTGTGTGGCATGTTAGTAATCGACCCATGAGAGTCAAAATGAATGATGGGCTAGAATTCGGATGAATGGTTTATGGAATTTACAAAGAATGAAAAACTTTCACAAGAAAAGCTAAGGTAATGTCTTGTAATATGCTTGATTTGGAAGGAAGAATCAAGGTGTACTTCGATGCACATACGATAAGTATAAGGTGACAGTTGACTTTGAAAAGTCAGACTGCAAAAGTTCATAACATAATTAAATAAATAAAGATGTGTATGTAAGAATGGAATGTGTGATATGTATAATATGTCTGCAGGAAAATGTGAAAGAGTTGTAGGTGAATAACCATCGAAAGGCATAAATATTTAAATGAAATGTGCTAACCATTACCTTGTAAATAAGAATAGTAGAATGCTTGAAGTAATGAAGCTAGTAGAATTGGTGAAAGGACGCTCAAGAACGGTAACTTATCAGCACGGATGAACGGAATCTGCCCAGTTATGGATTTGTGAAGATATGGGCTGAACCGTTTTAGCGGCTCAATGCATTGTGCCAAACTACGCGGTTAGTAAATTGCTTAATTATGAATGTATGATAGAAAGTTATAGATTGAATAGCACGTTCATACGAACTAACGGTAGCACAAGTATAACAGGGTATTGAAGGATTGACCTTTGAAGGTCAACAAAGGAATGAAATTTAGGTCCAAACTAATGTCAATAAGCAATGCGTATATGTGAATATAAAGAGAGTAATACATAAATACAAACGGTGGACAAGAGAGGACATGAATGAAATGAATCGAAATTTAACCTAAGGATGTATGTTGTACCATGTAACAGTGGAAAACGTAGAAGGATGTTTAACTTTGGGTTAAGCACGAATATATGAATATGAAATAGTAGTTTTGTTGCAATAACGAAACAAGAATTAAATGTTATATGATATATGTATGAACATATCCTGACTTCTTATGTAATTACGAAAGTAATTAGAGTAAATGTCGATGGTAGATATTGTCTAGTGGGAATGAACCAGGTTTCAAGGACGAAACCTTGTTTAAGGGGGGTAGACTTGTAACACCCCAAAACCCGAATGTTTACATTCATCATATATGTAACGTCCCAAAATTTAAATGTTTATAATTTCCATATGTTCCATATGATAAAACATGAAATAAAATGACTAGGCTATTTAACCTAGTTAAATTACTTAGTCAAAACAAGGAATGGGTTTGGTGGCAATTGTGAAAGTGTGACAAAGTTGAGGGACTAAATTTGGTAGAAAGGAATTAAGTTTGATAAAAACACCTAAGTGTGTGTGGTGTGTGTGTGTGTATTCGATCAGAGAGAGGGAGAAGAGAAGAAACCCTTTTCAACTCAAGAATGATACAAATTGATCAAATAAGGATGGAAATTGGAGTCAAATCGGATGCACGAGCTTAGATTCTTAATCATATCTAAACAAGATGAACATGTGGTAAGTTGAAATTTGTGATTTGTTGATCTTGCATGAAGTGGGTTATTGATTAATCCACGAATTAGTATGAAATTAAGCATGATTATGTGTTAGAATCGTTATATAAAACATGTATTATGTATGATTTCGACTAATTTGATGTTTTAAGATGAAACCCATTTGTGATGGTGAAGATGGTGACATGGATATATCATCCATGTCCAATTCTTGTTCAATAATGATGTACTATGTTGTGTATGATAGATTCTTGTTAGATGAATTAAAAGAAATGTGGCGTTTGATATGTTTGATGTTTATGTATGAATGATACTTGTTGATTAGTAAGAAGATTTGATTAGTTATGAATAAGCTTGGATGATTATACATAAATTAGTTGTACATTGTGCATTAAAGGGTGTACGCACACTTTGATGAAATGCTTAGTATAAGCTAGCATGTGAAATTATACGCTAAATAATAGATGAACATGTGTAGAGTTTGATAATAACGCGATTGATGATAATTAAACCTGAGAAGATATATTGAAAAAGGATTTTGTAAGATGGGATAGTTGATGGTATGAATTGGGTTGAATTATGCATTAGGAATTTGCACTTTATGCTTGAATGATGATGTGCATATCATATGGCGGATTAGTGACTAAATGGTAATTTGGATATGGATGTGCACTAAATGGGTAGTTTGTGGACTTACTAGTAAAGAATGATGTTGAGATTGTGTTAACTACTAGCTTTGTATGTGGATGACAATTGTAGGATCATGAGAGCTTTAGTTTGTATTGATTTGGTTGTATATGTGCATGATGTAACTTGATGAATCATGTGCTTAAAAACATATTGCATAATGAGTATGAAATGTAGATAGTGCCATTAGTATAGAGTAACATGATGACACAAATATATGAGGTTAAGTCGAAAGTTCATATGATGAACCGTCGACTTTTGAAAGTCAACTACACATAAGAGGCATGGCTAGAATGTTTATCACAATTGTAAGATCTTAGAACGTTATATGGTATGTGTTAAATCAGTATGCGTTTAATGTGTTGACATGATGAATTATATGAGTATGAAAAGATGTGATTTTGGGTATATGCCTTATGCTTGTTAGACTTGACTAATGAAAGTCAAATGTGAGTTATGTTGGGTTTTTCACATGTTTATCAAAGTAATTTCATCCGAATGAAATAAAACGCAGCAGAAATTATTATTTAAAACATGTTACTTACAAGATATAAAACTCATTTTATGTGTAAAACCCAATCCCGGATCCATATATGAACATGCATGCTATCAAAATAAAACACAACCATAGAGTGTTTAGAATACTACATTCCAAGGAGTAAAAGACATGAAGATGATGATGCTTCTTGAACGGTTGCCTTCAAGTGTAGAAGACCTCAAGCTTGTATACCCCAAGCCTTCCAACAAACATCTTATGTTTAGCTAGGATTTCTGCACTTATGAACTCACTAAGAAAACCCCTCTTGACAACCACCTTGGCCGAAAATTTAAGGGCTCCTTTTAGAGTTCCTACACTTGATTTTCAACCTTGAAAAACCTTCTTGATTAACCACATGTTGGCCGAAAATTAGAGAGTCTTTTAACAAGTTCTTGCACTTGAAAATCATCTCCAAAATTGGCACTATGTTGGCCGAAATTTTGAGAGCATTTTACTTGTTCTTTCAAGTTCATCCTCTTACACTTTTGTCATAAAAAATGCTTTTAAAACTATGAAAGATGGAGCCACCCATTTCACCCAATCAAAGAGCTTCTAGCACATGCATTTGCATGCATTTCTATTGGACTACAGTTGCTTGGGAAGACCACCCAATCAAGGCACATGCAAATGCATGAAACCTTATTGGACCAAACATTTTGGGAAGACCCCATGGGGGGGGGGGGGTGGCGGCCTAGTCTTTTATTTAAAAAAAATTAAATTTTCTTTTAAATAATATAAGTCTTACATATATATATTTATAACTTTTATAAAATATAACATCATATGTTATAAGACTTATGCTATTTTTATTATGTTATTTAACCAATTAAATAACAAAATAAAATACTCTCTCAAAACAAATTATCCATATAATTTATTAGTTTGTCAAGTGCAATTATTTAGAAAACCAATTTCTAAATATTGTAAGTGTTAATATTTATTTGTTTGATCATATCATAAATAAATATTGTAAGTGTTTGTCTAGCTTGTATTTGGGTATGACTCGACTTGGATCATAACGTACTAGCCACATCAATTTAATATGTGTCTTGGGCATACAGAGTCCAACAAGTTATGCATTCGACATGATCATTTATATGTCCAATCATGTATACTAACAAGGATGTGATTGCGGTGACATGAAAGCATAGGGATCATGTGGAAATGGACTCAAGCAAGAAAGGCTAACGGGTCAAAAGGAGGCAAGGGAGCGGATGCGAATACGGACACATAAGGTAAGTGAGTTCCGAACCTCACTTCTTAGTATATAATTAATGTCTATTTTTTAAGGTTAGGAGTCTTGTAGGAATGATTGAGGAGGTAAGTAAATGGAAAGGAAAGTTGTAATAAGTTGTTAATAGTTCACAAGGTAACGAAAAGTGCATGGCGAAATCAAACGGGTCGAACATATATGCATGAATCGTGTAATGGTAATGTAATTTATAAAGTTTAAGGACCTCAATGTATGGATTTTTAGTTAATTAGGTAGGGAAATGTTTTATGTACAATTAGAAACAAGTTTCAAGTGAAACGGATGCAAAACGAGCAAGTTATTCGAGTTTTGGTATTAAAATGGAAAGCTGATCTGGGCGCTAGCATAAATTACAGTAGCCAGCATAAATTACGGTAGGAGCTGAAGCCATTTTTCCACCGTAAGGCAGTAGGTTATCACCGTAAGGATTTCATGGCCACCGTAAGCTACGGTAGCTACCGTAACTTACAGTTATGCAATTCTTCGTTTTCTTTCGAATTCGGACCCCGTGAACCCATCCCAAGCCCTGATAAGCTTCTATAATGTACCTCAGCCCTACCAAACGGCTTGATAAGCTACGGGTGAGTATGGAACTCATATTTAAGATCCTAAATGTACCCGAAAATCAATTAAAAACGTTTAGGAAGCGTGAGTAAGTAATTATAAATAGCAGTAAGTATGTATGTAAGTTGTTCACTCATGTTTTATTACTTGGAGGTTGAAATTAGGACACGTCAGTAAACCATATTGAATTGTGTAAGTGCTACGCATGAGCTTGTATATATGTACGTATGTAAGGGTGTATGTATTAGATGACTATAAGTATACACACGGATGTACGTATGCACAATGTAGTATTTATGGTAAACGAAGGAATGGGGCTTGAATAGATGTATACATAGCTTCAAAACGTTTGAGTATTAAGTTGCTAATAATATGCCTTGAGAATGAAATGAGATTTGCAGGTATACTATTGAAATCCGTTGTGCAGTTTTGAGGAATTGGAATGCTAGATTGTACGTGGAAGAATGATCGAAAGGACTTGCAAAGAATATAAAGAATGCGGCGTGGTCATTTAATTATGTATGATAGATTATGAATTGTAGTTATCAAATTCTAATGATGTGCATGTTTGTGGTGAATGTAGGTTACGCAGATTAACATCGGCATAAAGTATTGGAGGATTGAAGATCGAGTCAAGAGCAAGAATTGTACGGGAAGAGTAGTCACATAACTGGGGATTTTATATGTAAATGGATGCGATAATTAAGAATGAACGATGTAAATCTTTTAGTCAAGTATTAAATATTTCTAGTATTAGACATCAAGTATGTTACATGGATAATAAAGAAAGAAAAATTTTAGGCTCATATTTCCGCTACGTCGTTTTCAAATTATTAATTGTTAGGGTGTTACACAACACAGTCTGGTTAGAGTGGGATTAGGTCCCTCTGTTTGGTAGGATGTGAGATCTCTTTCTCAACTCTTAAAGATTCTCACCATTCAAAAAATTGTACCATTTGTGTGTTTACAACATACGTGGTTAGGGTTTGAATTTTACAACGTGCGTAATTTCAAAGCATACGCTTGTATCTTAAGCAATATTGTATTTTACACTTTTACTATATATATAAAATCATTTAACCTAAGTAGAATGAGAAGTAATCTTAACCATTCATTTTTCAAATCAATGGTTAAGATGAAAATATAGGAAAAAAGAGTAGTGTAAGGGTATCTTTGGAAAATTCTATTTATTGACTCTACCTATCCACATGCAAGGCAAATGCATATTCCACCCCAATTTTTTAAACGTTCAGAACTTTTTTATATGATATTATTTTTTCATAAAAATTTCACTATAAAATCGAGCATTTTTTTATATTTAGTTTGAGTACCATATTGCTATATAAAATATGAAGACTAAAAAACCTACAAAAATGTGTTGTATTTCTATGTTGTATAATATTTTTTTTGTGCTGGATTTTTATACTATATTTTTGTGTTAAATTTTTTGTGCCGAATTTTTTTGTCTTAAATTTTTTTCTGAATTTTTTGTGATAGATTTTTTTACAATATGTTTTTGCTAAATTATTTTGTGCTATATTTTTTGTATTAGATTTTTTTCAGCTATATTCTTTTTATTTGATTTTATGTGCTATATTTTTTGGTACCGGATTTTTTTGTGCTAGATTTTTTATACTATAATTTTTTTTGTTGGATTTTTTAGAAACAAAAGGCGTGGCACGTGTCCTTTTTACACTCCTATTTATAAGAATCGAGATGTTTTAGTACTAAAATGTCATTCCTTCCTACTTATGAGTGACACATGTCATCATCACAATTCTTCTTATGCTACTTAGACAAAATCCACTTTTTAGTGGATCCTTCCTCTATATACATATATATATATATATATATATATATATGGTAGGGTTTATGCGAGAACCACTTTTATTACGAGAGCCGCGAGAAGCAATGTGAACACAACAAAGTAAACCTACTACACCACCCAAAACCTAAAAAACCCTAAAAAGACCTACCCCCCCCCCCCCCAAAACCTAAAAAACCTAACCTCCCCTCCTCAAAACCTAAACCCCCCACCCCCACCCAAGCCGCTTTTTCGTAACTTTTCTAATTTAGAAATCGTGACTTGTAAATCTATTTTTGGAAGTCTTGTACTCTCGTATTCGTCTTTTCGTTGTAATCATTGTAAAATCCAAAACTTGGATCATAATAAAAACTCGTACTACTTTACATTCATGTTATACACGTTTCAAACATATTTATACGTTTGAATTTGTTAATCATATGATGCTTTAATCTTAATTTGTGCGAAATACGTCAAACTTGCAAACACGTGACTTATATGTTCAACTTATGCGAATACGACACTTATTCTCGACAAATATACTTGTTTGTACTCATTTTATATTAATCTTAAAATATCGTTGCATTACATACCTTAACATATGGTTTTTATACCCAAAACACCCTAAAAATAACTTAAAACATCAATTATATGAGAGTCCAAGGGGCAAAAGTGTCAAATAACAACAAAAACTCGAGCTGGCATAGCCTCGCGGCCCGCGACCCGGGATCCAAACTACGTCCCGCCCCGCGACTGTGCCAAATCCGCAGCAGACCTGATCAGCTTTGCTGATTGGGCGATTTTGTGTGTTTTGTTGTGTTTTCCTTGTGCTTCTTGCATTTAATACTCAACTACAACCAACTCTAATCATCCCCTACAAAACCGAAGCATCCTACACACTTTTTCCACTTTTCAAACTCACTAAACACTCTCTAAACCACCCTCAAATCAGCTGATAATCAGAAGAAGGGCAAATTCGTCACAAGTTGTTATAATGAGCATAACTTCTTCATTTCTCAACCTTTTTTATTGATTCTTCTTTCTAAACACTTGGAACAACCTTTGGTATGTTTCCACAGTTTTTCCATGGAAAACCAAGGCCTGGAACATCACCAAAACAGGCTCCAAAGTGAAGTAAACTTTCTGTTTTGATTTAAACACTTGTTAAACTACTTAAACTTGAGGTTTCTCATACACATTCCTATGTCCTTATGCTCATAATCAAGTCTATGGTTAGTTGGGCTTAAAAACAAGGTTGTGACATGTAAGATCAGAGGTTTAAACCTGATAAACATTCAGTTTTGTTAGGGTTTTAAGCCACAAGTGATGTACAAGCTTAAAGCTTGTAGTTTGTGTGATTATAAGGTTTGCTTGGGCTATCTTACTTGAAAATCCACACATCACTTGATGTTTTCTTAGATTAGTTGTATGTATTTCATTCCTTTATTGTATATTCTTGACCCTCCTTGTTGTTTATAACAACATATGTAGTGGTGAATACCAAAGAGGTACCTAAATGGAAGATTCATCTTCCTACCTCCTACATGACTTGTGTGATGTTCTTGTATTGTATGATTGGACTTAAAACTATAAAATATACTATATAACCTATGTAATATCTAAGTAACCAAACCCTTGATGATAGCCTAGTGGTTATTTGTCAAGTGTCAAGTTACATCATCTAAGACCACGATACTTGTTACGATTCTAATGGGCATTGTGACCCATGAAAACATTCAAACTCTTTTAAGTTTCATAGTGTCAATAACAAGTATTATGTGTGCTAGGTGATTATTTTCTTATATGTCCATTTTCATGTCCTTAGACTCCAAATCCTTAAACCCTAATGTAAACATCCCTTAAACTCCAAATCAAATACATTCATTCTTCTAGTCTCGACAACTTCGTCACATTGGATAATTGGAAAGCATATGCAATGTTATGAGTATACTCGAACCCATTTTACTTTTAAAACACTTTTGGGTGCAACATATATTCTATATAAAAACACGAAACACTTGAAACTATTTGAATCACACTCTATTCATGTTTAAACATGAAACTATATGATGCTTGTTAATTTCGTATGCTATGTAAACTTTTCATGTCGATATGCTCATTAACTTTGTACAAGCCTACCTTAACAATTATAGTACTATAGTATTAACGCACCGCCCATTAGTCTTGGGGTATTGTTATGTTAGACATGTTAACATCCCGTTATTCTTTGGGATAGGCAAAATTAACGCGTTGGATTCTTGGGTTTGAACATATAGTATATCGTTTCAGCATATTAGTACCTTGCATATTGTTATTCATGTTGGATATGAGCCGTTAAACTATTTTAATCCATATTATGCTATGTATGAAAACTTTTATACTTGCCAAGTTTTTATTGATCGTATTTTAATGCATGTTGCAGGTCGATAGCCAAGATGATGCTAAGTGAAGAAACAAGATTTAGGTGAACTTAGAAACACACTTAGATTAATTTATTTTGTCAATATATGTTTGAAACAATGTTGTTCATGTTTGGTTCTTGTATGATATTTTTAGTATATTATGATGGTTTAAGCAATTTGTTCGTCTCATCCCGATGTTTCCGCCGTCGGTTGGGGTGTGACACGCCCCACCCAAGCTAAATGATAAAAACTAAATTATAAAGCTAAACCCCCAAAATCTAAAAAAAAATCTAAAAACACAAAAATAATTTTTTACTATTTTTTATAAAAAATCGCTAGTTTTAGTATAAAAAATAATTTTTTATTGACCAAAAGTAGCGATTTTTAATAAAAAAAATATTAAAAAAAATTATGTGTTTTTTAGATTTTTTTTAGGTATTTTTGGTTGTGTTTACATTGGTTCTCACAGTTCTCGCAATAAAGGGTGGTTCCTAACGTATCTTTCTCCTATATATATATATATATATATATAGAGAGAGAGAGAGAGAGTAGGGTTCATTTGAAAGCCACTGTTATTGCGAGAACCACGAGAATCAATGTGAACACAACAGAATAAACTCACCTCATCACCACCCAAAACCTAAGCACCCACCACCACCCCACCCCACCACAACCCAAAAACCTTAACACCCCCACCTCCTTTAAAAAAAGAAAAAAAAAACTATACCTCACCAACCCCCCCCCCCCCCACCCAAAAAAAAAAAAAACTAACCCCCCCCCCCCCCTAAAAACATAAAAAAAAAAACCTAACCCCCCACTTCCCACCTACAAAATCCTAAGGAAACCTAACCCCTACCCCCACCCCCAAAAACCTAAAGCCCCCACCCTCTTCCCCCAAACCAAATGCTAAAAACTAAACCATAAACTTAAACCCCACAACTAAATGCTAAAAAAAAAATTTTTTTATTAAAAATCGCTAATTTTCATCACTAAAAAAGATATAGGGACAAAAATTAGCGATATTAAATAAAAAAATTATTCTGTGTGTTTTTTTTTAGGTATTTTTGGTTGTGTTTACACTAGTTCTCGCGGTTCTCGCAATAAAGTGTCGTTCCTAACGGATCCTTATCCTATATATATATATAGAGGAAGGATAAAACGAAAACCCACTTGAGTTGAAAAAACTCAAAAACATTTGTAAAACCCCATGTAATATTTTTATTTTTTCTAAAAAAGTAGGAAATGTAACATACATATATTTAAACATTTTTATAAAAGAAAAATAAAAAAGCGCCGAGTAGTTTATTTTTTTTTTTTTTGTGTAAAAAATTTCATGTTACATAATATATATGTCTAAAAAAATGTAATATATAAATTTTGAACATTTAAAAAAAACAAATAGACACTTTTTACATTTTTTTATAAAAATGTTTAAATACATTTATATTACATTCCCTATTTTTTTTTAGAAAAAAAAAAATGTTATATAGGGTTTTCTTGAGTTTTCTCAATTCAAGTGGGTTTTCGTTTTATATTTCACCTATATATATATATATATATATATATAGGATTAGGTTCAAACGTGAACAAAATCCCAAGAGTGAACTGCGTGAACTGATCTGGGCCCTTGATTTTTATGATCTTGAGATTAAAGTGAGTGGCATGATGGTAATTATTTGGTTAATTTTTTTCATTTAATTAAATACAAAAAGGGTATATGTGTAATTTCAATCTTAAATTGATTGCATAAATCTCTCACAAATCAAGTAATCAATTATCCTCTTAAATTGATTGCATAAATCTCTCACAAATCAAATCAAGGATTATGAAAGATGTAACTTAATTTAATTATTAAACTAATTATTCGTTTAAATGCGATGTACACATGTGTATTCTGATTTTGCCCTCTTTTTAATGTGATGTACACATGTGTATATCGTCTGTTTTTGTGATATCTTAGAAATTTTTTTGTATTGAATGTTGATGTACACCTGTGAATTACTGTACACATGTGTATACCGTTGAAATATGAAGGTTACGTGGATCTTAAAAATTAAAATTTGAATTCTGGTGACGAAATCTGAAATAAAAATTAAAATTGAAATCTGGTGATTTGTTGTTTGTTTTGATAATTATCTTATTAATAAATAAACATAATGTGGATAATGAATTTAAATTAGAAAAGATGTAACTTAATTCAATTATTAAAATAATGATTTAAATCTAATTTTTTATATAATTAAAATCCTACCCTTAACAACTAAAAAGGAAATCAAGGGTCCATATCTGTTCACGCAGTTCACTCTTGGGAGGTTGTTCACGCTAGAACCCTACCCTATATATATATATATATATATATATATATATATAGGGGAAGGTTCAATGCAGAACACAAAATATTGCGAGAACACGCAGAACACAATGAATCACCTATTTTTTCAATTCTAAAAACCTAAAAAGTAAATGAAAATGTTGCAAATGTAAGATTTATTGTTTCTTACACTTGAATTCAAAACAAAATATGGAAAATTTTCACTTTTCGTATAACCTACACATATGTAGGTTATATGTAGGTTAAATTACCAACATGTATGTAAACTACGTGTATGTAAGAAAATATGGTTTTTTTATTTATATATAATACACATATGAATATAAGAAACATAAAATTTAGAAAAACATGAAACTTAGATCCCAAAATTTAGTGTTTTAGAGTTGTTTTTTTTGTTCTTACAATAGTTAGTGTTCTGTAATGATCCTCATCCTATATATATATATATATATATATATATAGAGAGAGAGAGAGAGAGAGAAAGAGAGACTATAAAATACATTACGGCTTAACATACATCACGTACGCGACCAAATGACGCACGTTATTTTGAAAATCACGCATGTTGAAACAAATAATCACGCACGTTATCACGCATGCCCTACCTCCTAGTTCAAAAATCGCATACCCTGTTCTACGATATGAAACAATTGTTACTGCCATCTGACTCTAATCGAATCAAAGCTTGGTCATGTTCATGCATCCTCTGTTCTATGATCTGAATCAAAGCTTGGTCATGTTTCTTCATCCTCTGTTCTACGGTTTGAATCAAAGATTGGCCATGTTTTCTTCATCCTCTGTTCCACAGTTTGATTTCGATGGTCGATATTTTGATGAAACTTTTCAAAATCAACAATAAATTTGAACCCAATTCGAAGAAATTGACCAAACTATAGCCAATTTGAAGTGAAACGAAAAGAAATTTGAACCCAATTCGATGCAACTGATCAAACCCAGGCTAAATGAAAATTTGATATAATCACGCATGTTATATGAAATAATCACGCATGTTGGTATTTTGAGTTTATAACGTGCGTGATTTGCAAATGAATGTGCGTAATTTGGTCGCGTATGTGATGTACGTTAAGCCGTAATATACGTTAACCTTCCTCTATTATATATATATATATATATATATATATATATATATATAGGGAGGAGTTCATAAGAGAACCACCCTTATTGCGAGAACCGCGAGATCCAATGTGAACACAACCTAAAATAGCTAAAAAACCTACCCCTCCCCAAGCTAAATACTAAAAACTAAAACCCCTAAAAAAAACTAACCCCCCCCCCAAAAAAAAAAACCTAAACCCCCCTCCCCCACCCCACCCCCCCCCCAAGCTAAAATGCTAAAAACTAAACCCCCAAAGAACCTAAAAATATCTAAAAAAAATCTAAAAAAATAAAAAAAAAATCTAAATTTTTTTTAATATTTTTTATGCTCAAATCGCTACTTTTAGTGGTCAATTTTTTTTTTTAATTTTTTAATTTTTTTTTGGCTTCGAAAAGTAGCGATTTTTATATAAAAAATATTAAAAAAAAAATTTGTGTGATTTTTAGCTATTTTTAGGCATTTTTTGTTGTGTTCACATTGGTTCTCGCGGTTCTCGCAATAAGAGGTGGTTCTCGCATGATCTTCTCCCTATATATATATATATATATATATATATGTATATATAAAATAGGGATCCTAAGAAAAAGTATTATATTTAAGAAACTTTAGAATATATCTGGACCACACATTCTCCAAGCCAACAAAAATTATATATTTTTATTCTACTTCTAATCGCATGTTTTTAAGAGGGTTTTTTTTAATATATACGTATATGTATGTTGTCATTTTTGTACTATAGACATATGTATATAGTCAATTTTTAAACTATACATATGTATATATTATGAAATATATATATATCCTTCACTTAAGAAATGTAGGAAACCTAGTCAAACAAACTTCGATTTAGCTTATTACAGCGACATTGTATCCGGCTCATCGAACCCTAAAAAAACTACAAACCTTAAACTCTAAAGCTAAACTCTAAATCTAAACCCTAAGGCTAAATTCTATGTTAAAACCTAAAAACTTAACTATAAACCCTAAAAGTTAAACCCTAAATACTAATGTTAAACTCTAAATAGAAATGTTAAAGTCTAAACTCTAAAGATATACCCTAAATACTAATGCTAAACACTAAAACAAAACCCTAAATCTAAACTTTAAATAGTAGTGATAAACTCTAAAGCTTAAACTAAATCATTCCCCTAAAACATAAATGTATAATATTTATGTTTCAATTTTAAACACGTATATACATAGATACATAATAAAAGATTGACAATATATATATGTGTATATATTTTAAAAAAATTGCATTTTTTTTACATTTATACTTAGAAAATGTATGGTCCAAAATATTTATTAAGTAGCCTAGCGCTTCTCACACGATTCTAACCCTTCGTATATAAATTTTGTTATTTGCACGCGCACTATCATACAAGCAATCTTTTTCCTGCGTATTTACACTTCATGGTTACGTTATAATTTCCGTCGGACTTCCATGCTACACTTAGAAATTAGAACCAAATGAACACATTTTCACTCAAATATTGTATCGATGTTGTGAACTTGTGATTTTAGATTTTAAGATTAGGTTTGGTATCATTTTAATTTTCATTCATCGTAACCAGAAGTTCTCAGTTTCAAGATTTGACAACATATATAAACGGAAGCCTTAAGAATCTATTTTATAGGTGTCACCAAGATAGAGGCAGGTGTCGATACATAAAAATATCACATTTGCTTGCAGCTAAGGTTTAGAGGCTACTAGTACAGCTTAACCTAATGTTTTGTGTTTGTCTGTACATGACATGATAATAGCTCTAGATAGGGCGTCTTCTCCCTGTCTAACAAACAAACAAAAAGATATAAACAAGTGGAGAAAACAGTAATTGTACCCTAAAATGGTTTCTGAACTTAATAAAGTATTATTCGTTTAGGATGGTTCCCAGTTTTGGTAAAATTGATCAAAATCTCAAACTTTAGGATTAAAACTATAATAGGAAAAATTCTAACTAATACTGATTGTATATTTAATGAAAATCATAGATTTTACCACAAATCTCTAATGCATCACTTTCATCATAGATTATAATATTATATTGCTCATGTGACTAGCTTGTCGAAACCTGTCTTTAACTGTCTGAAGTAACATTTATTTTTATGTGTTTATTGTGATTTTTTTTACGTTGCACTAGTTTTATATTAGAACGTGAGTAACCTACAACTCTTGGCCCAAACTTCTGCGTGCATCGTACCCTTAAAAGCAAACAACAAATCGTTTTCCATTTTTTTTACCTTAATAATTTTCTCGCTTTAAGTATAAGAATTATGATTATGTGAAAACAGTATGTTGTGATAAATTTTATATGTTATGATACATTATTTATGAATGTTTTCATTTGAAAATACGTAGAATCTAGTTAAAAGTTCATAACTAAAAGCATGAACAGATGGTGAGAACATCTTTAAAGTTTTAAAGTAATGGGGCTCCTAAGGGTACTTACTACCCTAGCACCATCCTTTTCCTGCGTTGTAATGTCAATTCTACACCAAGTACTCTAGAACCACGTCCAAAACAATGTTCACAAGTACCCTAGAACCATGAACCCGACCCTTTTACTCCACCCACCTTAAACTTTCCAAATCTCAAACCCGTTCGGGCAAAGGTTTGCTACTAGGCAAACTACTTGTGCATGGCTAGGGGGTGGCAGCGGTGTTGCCACACTGCAACGAACCCGCAACCTCGAATGCATTTATACAGAACCCGCAACCTCGAACGCATTTATACATGTCACACACGTACTTGCTATGAAATATATCCATCACGCATTTGCTAGGCATTAGCTAATACATATTTTTCTAAGGTTTATTTGTCGATATTCCGTCTGCAAGATCAAGAAACTTAATACTTTAAATATATTTTTATAAGGCGATATATAGCAAAATCTATAGCAGATATGAGGGATAAAAATTGTAAAAAAACAATTTAATAAATACCAAATCATAATCAAGATATAAATCTTTAAAAAACAAACCAGTAAAAATTAATATAACTAAAATGAATTTGTAGCTATAATCATAACAAAACTCGCTAGCAAAATTCTGTTGTCAAAATCCGTCCCGTAGCTCGAATAGCGACGTCACTTTTTGTTCTTAAAACCATAGACAATGTTATACCATAGCATAATTATGTAGCACAAGCGATTAGCGACGATTCAATTAGCTACACAACAAATATCAATGGTAAATCTATAGCAAATACTTATTTTTATAGCAGTAGCAGAGTGTGAACAATTTATTGAGAACATCTCAAAGTTTTAAAACTGAAAGTTCAGGATTTTGATTGATAAAGTATTTAGATATATATATTTTGGTAAAATGCTAAAACTGAGGGTTAACGTTAAAGATTAGCACTTAAAAAATACTCATGTAGAAGGTTAGCGTTAAAGATTAGCACTTAAAAAAGGCTTTTAAGCCTAGTCTTTTGAATCAAGGGAGTCATGTAGAAGCAAGGGCGATGCTTTGAAGGGGGCGGAAGGGGCGCCCGCCCCCCCCCCCCCCCCCCCCCCGAACTTTTCGGCCAGTAGTGTTATATATGTAGTTTTCGTATAGAAATTTTTGGGTATATACGTTTTCGACCCCCGGTTCTATAGAAATTTTTGGGTATATTATACGTTTTCGACCCCCCGTAAAAAATTTCAAGCTTCGCCACTGTGTAGAAGTGATTTCTACACAGAACATAAATCACGTCAATTGTATCAGAAAAAATAATCTCCTACTAGGACGAAATTGATAAATCAAGAAGATAATGAAGAACAAAAAAGGTAGGAGCTATAAAATGATTAGATAAACCCACATGTAAGTGCATATAAGCCAAATTCGAATATTGTTGGTAATTTAGGGTGTTAATCGAATTATGATATTGCATTCTTTTTGTGTACCTATGAGGAAAAGAAACAATTTAATGTCAAATTCCATGATGTGAAAACGAAGCCAAGTGCATCCGACAAAATAAAACCATTTTAATACGTGAAAGTGATTCTTCAGATACATCAATCAGTTGATAATGTTTTTTTTTTTTTTTTTTTTTTGAAGGGTGACTTTTAATATCTACATGGACCATTGGTCACCGGGTTCCCGTCAAAGACGGTTACCCGTCAGCCCAGCATTTCCAGACGCGATGTTCGATCGGGCCCCGGCTGCCGCTCTGACTGACCTTCGCCCGGAAACCATACTGCCCCCACACGAGAGACTCGCTGGGGTAACAGCTGGGTAAAACCGGGTTGCCCTCAAGACCGCACCATGCCTCGGTAGGATACGATCCATCATTGGGACGTCCCCCCCTAAGACCACAGTGGGAGTCGAACCGGTGACCTCCCAAAGGAGGAGCCGGCCCAACATACCCAATGGGAACCACTGGGCCACGGAGGAGGATTCAATCAGTTGATAATGTGATTTCAATTTATTTTTTTAAGTGATAAATGTTACTCCTATTATAAATTATAAATTATACACGTTGATTTAATTGAACAGATGAAATCAAGGTGCATGTACCGTACATTTTCGTTTTGCAATATTAAAAAATGGAAATTGAATTATGTGTTCCAAATGTGTCTTGTCGCAACTTGAAATTTCTACATGTACTTTTTTATGTAACTAGTGAGTGATTTCAGTGCTATACGAGCTGAACGAACAGATTTTTAATAAAATTTAAATAACATAATAATTTAACATCTTAAGCCACAAAAGATTTAAATAAAATTTCATAAAGCATCAACTCAGAAAGCTTTTAACCATGAAAGAGCCACTCTAAGCTACCTCACCTACAGTGGAGGAAACTACTAGTAATCCAAATGGCTTTAAATGCCAAAAATAGATAAATAAATAAACAAGTAGCATGAAGAAGACTCATAAGAAACTCCGATGTTTAGAATTTGTAAAACCTAAAAAACATTATTAATGAGTTAGGGAGTATTTGGTAATTTTTGAATGGTTAAGTGTTGAACCAGTAAGAGATACTGAACAATTAAATGCTGATTTAGTAAGAGATCTAAATAATTAAGAGTCGGTATAATGCTAGCTATTCAGAGACATATGTCTGAACAATTCAGATTAGAGGTCTTAACCATCAGACTCCGTATGATGATTAACCATTCAGAAGCAAATGTCTGAACCATTCAGACATCTGCTCACGAAACAAACAGTCTGAACCATTAAGTGCTGAACTAGTAAGATTTGTGAATCATTAAGAGCCTCATTATGAGCTAAAGAAACAACCCCTTAATAGGTTAACCAAACAACCAAATGCTACCATAGATACATCCATCTCTCATTATACTCTCTCATCTTCATTAATGGTTTAAACCATATTTCTATAATTTATAAACCCTAGAACCCAAATAAAATATGAACAATTCACAACCTCGGTAAGCTTCCACGTTTTCATCCCCAAGTCGATCATTTCCGGGGGCAGACGGACTGTGCAGGTGGCGAGGGAGACTCACGATCGTCGCCACCGCCGACCTCCCCCCGATCAACCATTCATTGTCACCTAGAATCCTTCCAACAACACATTCTCCTTCAGCTTCATCTCCGCCCCCGCCGCCAACTCTACCACTTCCATTACCTTCTTCCCCGACGAAAATGTAGGCTCCTCCGGCGCTGTTATCTGGCAGTCCAACATCTTCGGCACGACGTCACATGTAGTAAGATTTGTGAATCATTAAGAGCCTCATTATGAGCTAAAGAAACAACCCCTTAATAGGTTAACCAAACAACCAAATGCTACCATAGATACATCCATCTCTCATTATACTCTCTCATCTTCATTAATGGTTTAAACCATATTTCTATAATTTATAAACCCTAGAACCCAAATAAAATATGAACAATTCACAACCTCGGTAAGCTTCCACGTTTTCATCCCCAAGTCGATCATTTCCGGGGGCAGACGGACTGTGCAGGTGGCGAGGGAGACTCACGATCGTCGCCACCGCCGACCTCCCCCCGATCAACCATTCATTGTCACCTAGAATCCTTCCAACAACACATTCTCCTTCAGCTTCATCTCCGCCCCCGCCGCCAACTCTACCACTTCCATTACCTTCTTCCCCGACGAAAATGTAGGCTCCTCCGGCGCTGTTATCTGGCAGTCCAACATCTTCGGCACGACGTCACATGTAGGGGTGAGTAGAAAACCGAAATATCTGAAAATCCGGATTGAAAAAACCGAACCGAAACAAAAACCGACGGTTTGGTTTTTGGATTTTTACTAACCGAAAATTTCGGTTCGGTTTTCGGATATACATTTTCAATAACCGAAAATAACTGAACCGAACCAATAAGTTATAATAGTATGCTAAATTCATATATTTTTATGTTTAAGTTGTTTAAGTGTTTAACCCTGTAACACCCCAAAATATAAATTTTATATTGTAAATTAAAAGTCGGTTATGGTCAAGATAAAGTAACTAGGAATAAGTAACCTAGTTAATCATAGGCCTCGAATTAATAAGAAAACAAGGTTAAAACACCCTTTATAAAAATAATTGAATTGTAGAAGGGCTAAACTTGGCAAAAGTGAAAATGGTTTTAATTAAATTAAAAATCAAACACCAAAACACACACCTAAGTGTGTGTTCTGGGCGTGCGATCCACAGAGCCAAGAAAAGGCTCTCAAAAGTTCAACCCTAACTCACAAAACTGATCAAATTAAGAAGGCAATTCAAGTTCAAATCGGAAACCAAGATCAATCTAGTGATCACTCAAGTGAGGGGATCACAAGGTATGTTGAATTTCGTATTTTGGTTACTTCTTGAATTCTTGATGATTTGTGAAATCGAAATCTGAACTTGCATGATTGATGTTTAGATGAAATTAGTAATGAAAACATGTCTAGGAGTAAACCCTAGACAAGAATATATTGAAATCATGCCTAGCTCAAGTAAATTCATATTTTGTTGATGCTAAATTCATGTATGAGATGTTTTAGGGTTTTGTTTCCTAAAAATTAGTGTTATGATGTCGAGAACATGCTTAAATTGAAAGCTGAATTCAAACAGCTCCTGATCAGAATTTACAGCCGATTTGTATTGGCTGTAACCTGAACAAAACGTGAGAAAAACATGTGTTTCTTGAGTCTAAAATGTAATTCGAGGAAATATCTTTAAAACCCCACTAGAATCGCATTTTTTCGACAAGAATTGAGCGTTTTATAAATTTTTCCGTATCAAAGGTTTAAGCTGCATTTTCTGGCAGAATTTGCAGCCCATTACGAATGTCATAACTCAATTTAGAAATTTAGTTATAATCTCAAATTTTTACTGTAGATAGCTTTAAGCGATTAAAAGAATTGCCATTTGGAATTTCGTCAATCGGATAAATGAGGAATTTTTAATGAATTTTTTCGTAAGCTGCAGTCAGAAGTGACGAATCTGATTGCAGCTTAGTAAATGAATTTTTACGAATTTTTGGTAAAGTGTTAGATCTTGAAATTAAAAAAAAACGCCTAAACCTCCGAGAGGTACGCCACATAAAAAAATCATAATTTTTGAAGACTTGTAAACAGGTTAAACAAGTCAACAAAAACAACCCATTTTCAGTGATATGAAATGCCTAAATGAAATCGCGGCCTACTAGTTAGTATGTAAAATTTGATTTCGTTAAGATTTCGGATGAAATATGCCTAAGTGAGTTCGTTGAACCAAATGTGCATTTGAATATGTTGATAAGTCAATTACTTTTAAAAAGTCAAACCGACCAATGATTAAATCGAATGATAATTTTGATATGGACGAATGATAAATTCGACATAAAACCCGTAGGATGGAATAGTCGTAAATGATTATGACTAATCTAATCGTCTTACGAATTGTGATGATGATAGTTTGACTCTAGACAAGCTAGATGAAGACTTGGGAAAGAAGCGGGTCAAACGGATCGAGTACGCGAAAAAAGAGCATAACCGGATGCAAGGTAAGTAAAAGCTTACACCCTTTTATAGTATACATCAGTTGTGTGTATTGAAAATGAATAGAGAAAAATCCGTAATTGAATTTTGATGTTCCGACGTAAATAATATGGGTCGGAACAAGTGAAAGTGATGAAAACCATGATGGTTATAAAAAAGGGTAAAATAGTAAATTAGTCTCGAGTTTTGACACGATATTTGACCAGAAGTTGGTTTACAACATAAAGGATGTTTAGTAATTTTTATAGATTTTTATAAAGTTGTTTGACGAGGTTATCGCGGATGTTTTGTCAATAAATTAGTTGTTGATAGCAACAGTTCCGCTACTTTCAGAAATTATTTCAAGGTCTTAACCATCGAGTTTTGACACGATATTTGACCAGAAGTTGGTTTAAAACATAAAGGATGTTTAGTAATTTTTATAGATTTTTATAAAGTTGTTTGACGAGGTTATCGCGGATGTTTTGTCAATAAATTAGTTGTTGACAGCAACAGTTCCGTTACTTGCAGAAATTATTTCGATGTCTTAACTATCGAGTTTCGACATGATATTTGGCTAGAAGTTGTTTAACAACATAAATAATGTTTGGTAAGTTTTATACATTTTAGACATAAGCCTTTTTGGGTCAAGTGCTTATAAACGGGTCTTTTCCGTAAAACAGCCAACCGAAGTGTAGAATCTGGGAAAATCGGTCAAAAATACTAAATCCACCACGAGTATAGTTGGGGTGAAATGTAAGTAGATAAATCAAATTTGGGAAAAAGATGGGTGAAAAGAATGAGCGAAATTTAAACTTAAAAGTTTAAATTCTCTAAACGGGTCAAAACGAATTACGCGCATAACTTAGGTATTGGTTGCGTAATTCACAAAAGTTAAAAATCTGAAATAAAGATTTTGAGTTAAATACATTGGTGTATGATTTATGATTAACAAAAAACAAGTGTGTGATGTTATAGTCAAACGGGTCGAATAATCATATAAAGGATTTATAAGCCAATAGCTTACAATTCAGATTTTTATGCAAACCGAGGAGATAAACGAATCCGTAATTTAATTACGGACGCATGGGAAAAAGAATCACGCAAAATGGACTTGTAGATAAAAAGTTATGGCAATTTGAAGTTTGTTATTTTTGTAAAAATGGAGTTGGACAAATATGCAGGTCCAGAGAATGGACCCGCTGGAAAACAGACTTCCCCGCGGCACGCGAGGGGATGAGTGAATGCTGGCGCGACACGCGGGGCCTGTCGTGGCCCGCGAACGAATTAAAGAAATCTCTCGCGTGGCGCGAGAGACTTAGATCTGAATTTTTATTTTTTATTTTGTTTATTTGATATTGGAACTTGTTTATTCTTGTTTCTATGATTATCAAAACTAACCTTTAAGTTGGTTTTGACATTAGGTGAATGTCGTTACCACCCGGATGCCGATCAAGCAACGAAGTGAACCGAACACATACTTAATGAAACTTCCACGATATTTTTCTTTTTTTAGTTTAAAAATGAAAGTTGTAAATACTTGATACTATATTTTGAATACTCTAATTCTGTATGAACGTTAACTTGTCAAAGTTTTTGAAAGGTCGCATTTTTACATAAAATGCGTATCTAATATTATAATTGTATTAAAATGAGACGGGTCTTACAAGTTGGTAATCAGAGCTCATGGTTAAAGAATAAAGTGTGTTAGGTTCGAGGCTTGATCGCAAATCCGGTAAGTACATGTATATCAATGGTTTAGTATGATTAAAGTGTTGAGAACAACACATATAGTTATCGTGTAATACACGTTATACCAATAAAAACGATATGGAGTAGATATAGTCAACGAAATTACACGCGTTGATGCGCATAGTAGAAAAGCCTTGTATTATAATATGGGCACCCATTAATGTCGAAATTACTAACTGTTGTAAATGTTTTAGTTGAAGGACACTCGCATATGAAGATAGCGAGAGTTTAACAAATCACAAATTTGATAGAGGAACGGTCCAAAGAGTATGCTCAGCAAGGACCTAAATCGCGTGGCAGTCGCGAACAGGGCTAATGGCAAGAGAAGCCCGTTAGGGCAAGCATTACCAGGTGCACATTTTAAATTTAATTGCACAAATAGTAATATGCAACAAATATGTAGAAATTGAAAGTTGCATATGTAGATTAAAAACTTGGAAAAACCCGAATAGAAAATCTATTCGGGATATGGTTTCCAAGAGAAACAAATAGAGGCATTACTTACATGGGGTGTAATGTGAAAATTATAAAAAGGTCATGTATACCAGGTACTGATCGCTTACTCTGGCCAAGTAAGTGGTGAGCACGTGATACCATGAACTTTTTATGATGGACATGCTTACATCCGATGTAGTAAGGACGGAGTGAGTGGGACAAATTAAAAAGTACCGAAATGAATCAAATGAGTAAAATATTAGATAATAATGTAAACGCACAGTCGGGTGACGGAAGCGTATTACATTAGGATAATGAGCCTGAGTGAAGGGACAAAGATTAATGTAAAATGATTAAGATATGAATTGGGAGGGGGTGTACTTACACTCGAACCCGGAGATTGCAAACATGTAAAACCCGGAGAATGCAAACATGTAAAATGATTAAGATATGCAATGGGAGGGGTGTACTTACACTCGAACCCGGAGAATGCAAACATGTAAAATGATTAAGATATGCATTGGGAGGGGGTGTACTTACACTCGAACCCGGAGAATGCAAATGTGTCTCTTAACGGGACCGTTTTTGTAAAACGTCAAACTTGAGCACAAAGTCGGAATATAAAGTGAAGCGAAGTCTTAATGCATACCGGGAGGGTTGCAATAATAATGACTTCGGTAAAATACCCGGTTGATGGGTAAGGATTAAACACATGCGTAGACCGAGAAACGGGAACTCGGATGGAAAGTTAAAAGACTCGGGTTTTGAGTCATGACTAAAAGACAACAAGATAATGTAAATAGAAATTTTGATAAATTATGTTCAACTATTTTAAAGTTGAACGGGTCGAACAAAGAATGAAGTTGACATCCGTAAATGATAAAAATTTCACATGAATGAGTCAAACAGGTCGAATATAATATAATGCCGGATGGCATGAGTAAGCGCAAGCGGGATAACGGTAGCGTTAAAAGCAAAAGAATAATGAGCCCGGTAATGGGACATAATCAAATGCGGATATATGAATGGTGAGCATAAGATGAACCGACGCATAAATGACGTGAGAAGTCATAAAGTCGGAAAATAATTCGAAAGAAAACAAATGTAGCCTTAGACTATGGTCAAGGTCAAATAAAATCCAAAACGCAAAAGTAAATGATTCTAAACATAAAAAGGGGGCTTTGACGCCATATACATATATACAGATATAGCCTACGAGGCTAAGTGAAAGAACCTACGAGTTATTTGGGTTAAGTAAGGAAACTAGTTATAACTCACCGACCTAAATAATAATGGAGAGGAATAAATCCTCAGAAGTAAATTTCCCAGATATAAGTAAATGACGTAAGACAAAGAGAAAACGTTAAACTAAAATTCAATTTTTAGTCAAAAGCAACGTTTTAACAAATATATGTAGTATGAAGTGGTTTGGGAAATAGTAAACACACAAAGGGCCGGAGATGGCAATGTGGTGCACCTGGATGACGGGGTATGAAGTAACGGTGACTAATTAGTCTAGCCAGTAAAACCATTCAAGGTCAAGGTAATGCTATGACTTATGTAAAGCGTTTGTCAATATAGGATTAGCATGGAGTAAACATGCTGACAGACTCAATGACCGGGTGATCAAATGACAACTCGGTCAAATAGGCGACAAAAGAAGAAATAAAAGATACAAGTTACAGTCCGTAAGGACTTACACGTGAAAGACACACGCGTAGATGCGAATGATGACTTTTGACTAAAAGAAAGAATGCATTGAAAACGAAACTGAGTTTGTTTGGTCAAAACCAAAGAACTACTTAAAGAAGGTTTCAGGGACGAAACCTCTTTAAGGGGGGGTAGACTTGTAACACCCCAAAATATAAATTTTATATTGTAAATTAAAAGTCGGTTATGGTCAAGATAAAGTAACTAGGAATAAGTAACCTAGTTAATCATAGGCCTCGAATTAATAAGAAAACAAGGTTAAAACACCCTTTATAAAAATAATTGAATTGTAGGAGGGCTAAACTTGGCAAAAGTGAAAAAGGTTTTAATTAAATTAAAAATCAAACACCAAAACACACACCTAAGTGTGTGTTCTGGGCGTGCGATCCACAGAGCCAAGAAAAGGCTCTCAAAAGTTCAACCCTAACTCACAAAACTGATCAAATTAAGAAGGCAATTCAAGTTCAAATCGGAAACCAAGATCAATCTAGTGATCACTCAAGTGAGGGGATCACAAGGTATGTTGAATTTCGTATTTTGGTTACTTCTTGAATTCTTGATGATTTGTGAAATCGAAATCTGAACTTGCATGATTGATGTTTAGATGAAATTAGTAATGAAAACATGTCTAGGAGTAAACCCTAGACAAGAATATATTGAAATCATGCCTAGCTCAAGTAAATTCAGATTTTGTTGATGCTAAATTCATGTATGAGATGTTTTTAGGGTTTTGATTGCTAAAAATTAGTGTTATGATGTCAAGAACATGCTTAAATTGAAAGTTGAATTCAAACAACTCCTGATCAGAATTTACAGCCGATTTGTATTGGTTGTAACCTGAACAAAACTTGACAAAAACATGTGTTTCTTGAGTCTAAAATTTAATTCGACGAAATATCTTTAAAACCCCACTGGAATCGCATTTTTTTGACAAGAATTGAGCATTTTATGAATTTTTCCGTATCAAAGGTTCAAGCTACGTTTTCAGGCAGAATTTGCAGCCCATTACGAATGTCATAACTCAATTTAGGAATTTATTTATGATCTCAAATTTTTACTGTAGATATTTTTAAGCGATTAAAAGAATCGCCAATTGAAATTTCGTCAATCGGATAAACGAGGAATTTTTAATGAATTTTTCCGTAAGTTGCAGTCAGAAGTGACGAATCTGATTGCAGCTTAGTAAATTAATTTTTACGAATTTTTTGTAAAGAGTTAGATCTTGAAATTTTAACACAAGGCCTAACCCTCCGAGAGGTACGCCACATAAAAAAATCATAATTTTGAAGACTTGTAAACAGGTTAAACAAGTCACCAAAAACAACCAATTTTCAGTGATATCAAATGGCTAAATGAAATCGCGGTCTACTAGTTAGTATGTAAAATTTGATTTCGTTAAGAGTCCGGATGAAATATGCCTAAGTGAGTTCATTGAACCAAATGTGCATTTGAATATGTTGATAAGTCAATTGACTTTTAAAAAGTCAAACCGACCAATGATTAGATCGAATGATAATTTTGATATGGACGAATGATAAATTCGACATAAAACCCGTAGGATGGAATAGTCGTAAATGATTATGACTAATCTAACCGTCTTACGAATTGTGATGATGATAGTTTGACTCTAAACAAGCTAGATGAAGACTTGGGAAAGAAGCGGGTCAAACGGATCGAGTACGCGGAAAAAGAGCATAACCGGATGCAAGGTAAGTAAAAGCTTACACCCTTTTATAGTATAATATGGGTCGGAACAAGTGAAAGTGATGAAAACCATGAGGGTTGTACAAAAGGGTAAAATAGTGAATTAGTCTCGAGTTTTCACACGATATTTGACCAGAAGTTGGTTTACAACATAAAGGATGTTTAGTAATTTTTATAGATTTTTATAAAGTTGTTTGACGAGGTTATCGTGGATGTTTTGTCAATAAATTAGTTGTTGACAACAACAGTTCCGCTACTTTCAGAAATTATTTCGAGGTCTTAACCATCGAGTTTTGACACGATATTTGACCAGAAGTTGGTTTACAACATAAAGGATGTTTAGTAATTTTTATAGATTTTTATAATGTTGTTTGACGAGGTTATCGCGGATGTTTTGTCAATAAATTAGTTGTTGACAGCAATAGTTCCACTACTTTCAGAAATTATTTCGAGGTCTTAACCATCGAGTTTTTACACGATATTTGACCCGAAGTTGGTTTACAACATAAAGGATGTTTAGTAATTTTTATAGATATTTTTAAAGTTGTTCGACGAGATTTTCGCGGATGTTTTGTCAATAAATTAGTTGTTGGCAGCAACAGTTCCGTTACTTGCAGAAATTATTTCGATGTCTTAACTATCGAGTTTTGACATGATATTTGGCCAGAAGTTGTTTAACAACATAAATAATGTTTGGTAAGTTTTATACATTTTAGACATAAGCCTTTTTGGGTCAAGTGCCTATAAACGGGTCCTTTTCGTAAAACAACCAACCGAAGTGTAGAATCCGGGAAAATCGGTCAAATATACTAAATCCACCACGAGTATAGTTGTGGTGAAATGTAAGTAGATAAATCAAATTTGGGAAAAAGATGGGTGAAAAGAATGAGCTAAATTTAAAATTAAAAGTTTAAATTCTCAAAACGGGTCAAAACGAATTATGCGCATAACTTGGGTATTGGTTGCGTAATTCACAAAAGTTAAAAATCTGAAATAAAGATTTTGAGTTAAATACTTTGGTGTATGATTTATGATTAACTAGAAACAAGTGTGTGATGTTATAGTCAAATGGGTCGAATAATCATATAAAGGATTTATAAGCCAATAGCTTATAATTCAGATTTTTATGTAAACCGATGTGATAAACGGATCCGTAATTTAATTACGGATGCGTGGGAAAAAGAATAACGCAAAACGGACTTGTAGATAAAAAGTTATGGAAATTTAAAGTTTGTTATTTTTGTAAAAATGGAGTTGGGCAAATATGCAGGTCCAGAGAATGGACCCGCTGGAAAACAGACTTCCCCGCGGCACGCGAGGGGATGAGTGAATGCTGGCGCGACACGCGGGGCCTGTCGTGGCCCGCGAACGAATTAAAGAAATCTCTCGCGTGGTGCGAGAGACTTAGATCTAAATTTTTATTTTTGATTTCGTTTATTTGATATTGGAACTTGTTTATTCTTGTTTCTATGATTATCAAAACTAACTTTTAAGTTGGTTTTGACATTAGGTGAATGTCGTTACCATCCGGATGCCGAACAAGCAACGAAGTGAACCGAACACATACTTAATGAAGCTTCCGCGATATCTTTCTTTTGTTTAGTTTAAAAATGAAAGTTGTAAACACTTGATACTATATTTTGAATACTCTAATTCTGTATGAACGTTAATTTGTCAAAGTTTTTGAAAGGTCGCATTTTTACATAAAATGCGTATCTAATATTATAATTGTATTCAAATGAGACGGGTCTTACAAACCTATACTACTAAGAATTTCTTGTTTGATAATCTATACTATATATATAATGCATATCCGAAGGACAGTTTTCGTAATTTGCCACTTTTTAAGGGATGTACAACATCTAATGCATCATGTACAAGTCTATTATGCCACCCAAAAAAAGGCAGGGGATACACATTGATTAGGGTTTTAGATTCATCACATTTCACATTTCAAAACATTATCCCGCCGTTTCCCTGCTCCCCTTTGCTCTCTCTCTCACTCTCTGGCAATTCAAGAACACGATTTCACCAGATCTATGAAGTTTCAATAGATCGATAAAGATTATGACCTCCCAGTTCTGATTTCCAGCTTTTATTGGCGTTTTGCAACATTCGTCAACGGTAAGTCACACCGTCCTTTTGATTTTGAACACTAATTCTTCATGTATTCACTGGATTTTACTTACGCTTGTTTGTGTTTTAAGATGGATTTTCATTTTTTGTAGGTCATGGTTTAAAGACTAGGTAACGGTTTGAGAAGAGTTCAAGATCGAGCTATGGTTTTGTAGTATGAAGGTATGCATCTTCCGTCATAAATTCTTTTAGAATCTGGTAAAGTAAATATGGAATCACTTTTACTGATGGAAAATCCATTTCAAACATAGGTTCTTTGTAGAATTACTTGAAATTGTGGAATAAAAGTGAATTTAAATTGGATTTGGATCGGTTGTTTGCAGGAGAAAATGAGGATAAAGTTATCGTTGTCAAAGGCGAAGTAGAAGAATATGAGGAGAATGTGAGGGCGGTTATCAGAGGCGGTGGTATAGTGTTTTGTAGAAATTAGGTTTTGTATTTTCGTATTTTTGCTAATTACTGTTGGGATTGAACCCTACAGAGGAACAATTGATTAAAGCCAAAACTGGATCAGATCAGTGGATCCAAAATAAGCAGATGTTTGTATTCAATCTTTCCCCTTGACAGTGGCTCTAACATCTGATAGATTCAAGTACTGCCCTCCTAACTACTGCTGACCCAAAAGACTGATGAAGACTAAGTGCTGATGCTCAATCAACTGTTAAGTCTCAAGTACTGCTGAAGACCAAAGCACTGCTGGAGCCTAAGCAGTGGAATGAAGGATCAGTTGTTTTGTTTATGATTTGTACATTGTAATCAATTGTTTGTAAACAGGGGATGTAATAGGTCAGTAGTTTGAGTTTGTTAGGAGGTTAGATGTCACTTTCATGGTAACGTCAGCAAAGATGCCACAGTGGTTTGTTCGGTACTATAAATAGAACAGTACCCTGTACTGTTCTATTAGCTCTCTTCATCATAACTCATTCTGTACGAACAACTATCTGTGAGCTCAGGCTGAGGGGGAGATTGTAATACATGCATGCAAGTGTCATTGAATCATTGTAATAAATATAATCATTCGATTCTCTGTTAAACATGTGTGTTGAAAGCAATTCTTCCATTTGATTGTGTGTTGAAAGTTTGTTTTCATTTTAATTCCGCTGCACTTATATTCATTCATATTCATAATTATCAAACAAAAACACAATCATAAGAAACTCAGATCCTAACAATTGGTATCAGAGCTTGGACTGTCAAACTTGATCTAACAATCACTTTGACGTAAAAAGTTCGGCTCAAAATCGTTGATACTTTTTAATTGTTCGTTTCGTTGAAAAACAGAGTAAGGGTTAATTACGAGCAAAGTTGATTAACCAGTCCCTATAAAACAACCACGATGACGTCACAATCACAAGATATGAACAATAATGTTGGTTCTCTCTTCAAACCACCTATGTTGAAGAGAAATGAGTACAACATCGTGGAGCGAAGGATGGGTCACATCTTAGCTCAACAGAATACCGGATGTTGGAAGTCGGTTATCTTTGGACCACATGTTCCAATGGTACCGAGTGCTGAGGATCCAAAGAAGTTCGAACCTAAGAAAATTGAGAACTATGCTGATCAGGATTTTCATAAAATTGAACTGGATGCCAAGGCATTTAGCATTGTTGCATCTGCACTCCCCAATGAGATCTATGCTGGGCTGTTACACTGTAACAGTGCCAAGGAATTGTGGGATGCACTTAAGGAACAATTTGGGGGGACTGAAGAAGTAATTGAAAATAAAAGGGAAATTTTGAACCAACAGTATGAAACCTTTTGTCACATTAAGGGTGAAACATTAACACAGTAGTTTGAGCGATTTAGCTGTCTCATAAGTGAACTTAAGCTTGTTAAAATTGAATTTCCAAAATCAACTATTAACAACAGGTTTTTAAGATCACTTCCTGAAAAGTGGGACACTATAGCTTTTGTAACCAGAAACTCTGTTGAGTTCAAAGATCTGACCCTGACCCAACTTCATGGTAGACTCCTGACCTATGAAAGGGAGTTAAACCAGAAAAAGAAGTTACAAGAGTCTGGAAAAGTTGCAGATGACTATTCATTTGGTAGCAGTAAGGATCAGAGTTATGATCATTATATTGACATAACAGCTGGTGGAGCTTTCAACAACTCTGATTCTTACTCAAACAACTATGCTTTCACAGCTAGTTGTGAAAACCAGAATTCTGACAATCTGAGCTTTGAACTCAATGACTTACAGCATTTTGATCCAAATGACTTAGAAGAAATGGACATTTCACACCAACTTGCATTGCTAAGTGTAAGAACTAGCAAGTTTTACAAAAGGACAGGGAGAAAATTTCCAGGGTTACATGGGAATCTAAAAGTGGGGCTGGATAAGTCAAAGATTAAGTGCTATAAGTGTAATAGGCTAGGTCATTTTGCTAGGGAATGCAGGAGTCAAACCGATGGACCAATAATTACACATCCTAGCTCAAACCCTAGACCACAAAATAACCAAAGCACTGTGCACTGTGCACTATGCCCAATATGCCCCCGCTGCTCATGTAAACACTGCTCACTATGCACATCCTGCAACCCCTGTTCCTGTGCATTATGTTTAAACCACTGTTTCTCAAATTAAGTATGTCCAGGCCCCTGCTCCTCAGGTTCAGGTGCAACAAGCTGCACCTCAACAAGCTGCACCAGCAGTGATTCAACCAGACCAACAAAGCTTTTTCACGTAAGGCCTTGTTGACAGAAGGGCTGGAAGCTGAAGAAGGACAGTCAAGTGATGAAACAGTGGACAAAATTGCTGAAGCAGTGGTTACTGTTGTTGCTGATGAAATACTGTTGGGAGAAAGTTCAAAACCCCTGTTGGAACCACTGTCCGACCCCTGGTCCAAAGAAGAAGAAGAGAAGAAAGAAGGTGAAAAGAAGAGAAAACTCAAGAAGAAAGTGATCATACCTGTGATTGTGCCATGATGGCTGCAACTAAGGTATCACCCCAGGTCCTTAAAAACCTTTGTTCAGACAAATGCATCATAGCATTTGCAAACATTAAGGAGGTGAATGAAAACCTTAGAGATAGGTTATTAACTTCTGAAGTTCAATTTGAAAAGTCTTTAAAAGAACTGAAAAACAAATTGAGTGAAAAAGAAAGCGAAATTTGCAGCATCAAACAAGAGCATAGCATAACCAAGGACCAACTCCAGACCATGATAGAAAAATATCATGCCTGCAAAAAGGAGTTGGAATCCACCCAGATCACTTGTGAAAAATGGGTGGAATCCTGCAAAGGTTATGAAGTCATGCTTGAGAAACAGATCAAAAGCAATGTAAAATTTGGTTTAGGTTTTAGAAAACATGACCAAGTTGAAAACAATGCTGCAAATGAATCTGGTTCTGTTGAAATTATTCCCACAAACAAGGATGGCCAAGAGGTTAAAATAACTGATAAACTTGTTAACAAGATCACTTTGGAAAGATCTGTGGGGTCCTCAACTTTTGAGGAGATTGATTAATACCAATTCAAACCCACATGGTCTTATGAGTGTGACATCCTTGAAAACTTCAAACCCATGGACTTCACAACCACTGATGGTGTAAAAGCTCCTAAGGAAAAGGTCATTCCTCTTAAGGGCATCCTAACAGTGGTTCAAAACTCTGTTGCAAAGGAGTCTGATAAGAAGAAAAGAAAAGAAAAGGTTAAAAACTTGTTTTATGATTTCTATGAGAAGAAAAATCATTTGACCAAAGATTGTTTTCATCTAAAAGCATATGATATTAACAAAACAAGCATCATTGTACTTTCCCAGAGCTGCACCATCTGTGGTAAATCAAACCACCTCACTCAGGACTGTGTGTATCAAATATCCTTTGATGTAGAAAAGAATGAGTACACTTCAAAAACATCCATGAGTTCATCAAAACCACCAGTCAAGAAACAACCACTGTTTGTGCCAGTTCAAGCAGCTGTTACCAAACAGCTGACCCAAACCTCTGTTAAAAGAGATGTTCAGGTAACTGATGCACCCCTTGCTAACCAATACCAAAGAGGTAAAGGTCAACCACCAAATCCTAGGTTCCCACATGTTTATGAAGCCTACAAAAGGCCTTCTAAACCAAGAGTGAACAGGCATCCCTATGGATATCAAGAACTGATTGGAAATGGTCCCTAACAGTGGTTAGAGAAACAAGCTGCAAAAGTTAATCAATCCCCTGATCTAACCAATGTCCATCTTCCTGACCTTAAGATAGACACTGTTGAGACCCCATCCAAAGCCTTATTGGCTTTGGAGACCCTCCTGAACTAATTATTTACTTGATGTGCAGGGAGCTTCTGCATGCTTAGATAGTCTTTGGTATGTAGATAGTGGAGGCTCCAGGCACATGACTGGATGTAGAGCCCTACTCAAAGAATTCAAAACTCATGGAGGGGGTGATATATCTTTTGGTAATAATAGTAAAGGGAAGGTGATGGGTTTTGGTACAGTACAGTCTGGAAATGATAAGTTTGAAAATGTCAATCTGATAGACAATCTAAAATTCAACCTCTTTAGTGTTTCTCAAATGAGTGATAAAGGTTATGGTTCTTTCTTTACTAAGGAGTGTTGTAGGATTGTTGGACCAGAAATGGTTGAAAAGATTGAAGAAATAATAAAAAATGGAATAACTAAACTTGTTGCTCAAAGAAGTGGCAATGTTTATGTAGTTGATTTGTCAAAAGAGAACCTAAGAACTGATGCTTATCTGTTCTCAGCTGCCTCTAACAAAGAGACAGAACTTTGGCACAGAAGATTGGGGTATACAAATCTCAAGACAATCACTGCTTTGTCAAAACAGGGGTTAGTAAGAGGTCTTCCTCAAAAACTGTTCACCTGTCCTGAGCATTGTGTTTCCTGCCTAAAAGGAAAACAACATAAAAGCTCTTCTAAGTCCATTGAAGAGTCCAAAACAACCAAGTGCTTGCAATTGCTTCAAATGGATCTGTTTGGCCTAGTTAAAGTCATGAGTCTTAAAAAGAAAAGATATTGCTTGGTAATTGTAGATGACTTTTCTAGGTTTACATAGACTTATTTCTTACATTCCAAAGATGAGACTGAAACTGCAGGCATTCTGCAAGACTTTGTTACACAGGTTGAAAAGCAGTTTGACTTGCCAGTAAAAATCTTCAGGAGTGACAATGGCACAGAATTCGGAAATAGGGAGTTGGATGAGTTTTGTGTGTCAAAAGGAATTGTAAGACAGTACAGTATTCCCAGGACACCAGAACAAAATGGGGTAGTTGAAAGAAAGAACAGAACTTTGATAGAGGCTGTCAGGACCATGCTTGCTGATTCAGGTTTGCCATTAACTTTCTGGGCAGATGCTGTAAACACTGCCTGCTATGTCCAGAACAGAGTTTTAATAAACCCCAGGCATCAAAAGACTGCCTATGAAATTCTGTATAAAATCAAACCACTGATCTCATATTTCAAAGTTTTTGGCTACCCATGTTTCATTTTAAACTTAAAAGATTCTATCTCAAATTTTGCAGCCAAAATTGATTGTGGTTATCATTTGGGATACTCAACCACTGCTAAAGCCTACAAAGTGTTCAACACTAGGACTAAGACAGTGGAAGAGACTTTGAATGTGAAGTTCAATGAACTCTCTTCAATGAAAATCCCTGCAAATCCTACAGAATTATTTGATCTTGATAAATTTACTTTTGAAAATGTTTCTGTCAAGACTAACAATGCAGGTCCATCACAAAGTTCTCCATCAGACTATGGATATGAAGTCATCATTCCACAACAAAAGTCTGCATCAAATGGTAGAGCAGCAGATGTTCAAAATAGCTGTCAAAGCTCAATCACGGCTACCTCAACAGTTGTTGACCAAAGTAGCCCATTAACCCCTGCTTCCACATCATCAAGTACTATTGATAAAAATCCCCAAACGGTGGATAAAAATCAGCCTGCTTTCACACCAATTCCTCCACCTCCATTTCAAGCCACTGTTGGATCATCAAAGTCACCAACAGTGGTTAGCTCAGATGATTCACATCTGCAACCTTCACCATTAAATGCCATTGTTCCATACAAAGGAGAGTTAATCTTCTTGAAGTCTCATCCACCTGACCAAATCATTGGCAACATCAGTGAAGGGGTGCTAACAAGAAGCCAATCCCAAAACATCTGTCTTTTTGTTGGTTTTCTATCTCTCCATCAGCCAGTCAAGTACCAAGAGGCACTAAAAGACAACAGTTTGGTAGAAGCCATGCAAGAGGAGCTCCAACAGTTTCGAAGACAACAAGTTTGGGAGCTTGTTCCACTGCCAGAGGATGTGAGTCCTATTGGCACAAAGTGGGTCTTCAAAAATAAAACTGATGAAAGGGGTATTGTTGTCAAGAATAAAGCAAGGCTCATGGTTCAAGGGTTCAAACTGGAAGACGGTGTTGACTATGATTAAACTTTTGCCCCTGTAGCAAGATTAGAAGCTATCAGATTATTCCTGGCCTTTGGTGTCAACCACAACATAAAGGTGTCTCAAATGGACATTAAATGTGCATTCCTCTATGGTAAAATTCAAGAAGAGGTATATGTTTGTCAACCTCCAGGCTTTGAGAATCCATTTAATCCAAATCATGTCTAGAAGCTAAATAAAGCTTTGTATGGCTTTAAACAAGCACCTAGAGCCTGGTATGAAACTCTTTCCACCTTTCTTCTATCCATTGGTTTCAAAAGAGGTAAAATAGACAAAACACTATTTTTAAAATGGAGAGGGAAAGATTTGATGATTGTCCAGATTTATGTGGATGCCATAATTTTTGGAAGCACACGTTCTAAAATGTGTGAAGAGTTCAGATAGCTCATGACAGCTGAGTTTGAGATGAGTGCAATGGGTGAACTCCAGTGCTTTCTTGGTCTCCAAGTAAAGCAACTGCAAAATGGTACATTCATCCATCAAGGCAAATATGCCAAAGAACTTTTAAAGAAATTTGAGATGGGTGATTGTAAGCCATGCAGTACACCCATTGCAACCACAAAGATAGTCTTGTCTGATGAAAAGGATGATTTGGTTGATCGAACTCTTTATAGAAGCATGATTGGGTCTTTATTGTACCTGACTGCATCTATGCCAGACATCATGTTTGCAACATGTGTTTGTGCAAGATCCCAATCAGCCCCTAGAAAGTCAAACCTTATTGTTGTAAAAAGGATATTCAGATACCTAAAAGGTGCTCCCACACTTGGTATCTGGTATCCAGCTGATGGAAATATCAAGCTTTCAGGTTTCACAGATAGTGACTTTGCTGGATGCAATACAACAAGGAAGTCCACTTCAGGAAGGTGCCAATTCCTAGGCAGTTGCTTAGTGTCTTGTCAAAGTAAAAAGCAAGAAGTTGTTTCAACATCCACTGCTGAGGCAGAGTATATAGCTACTGCAAGCTGTACAGCCCAACTGCTATGGCTTCAAAATCAATTACTGGATTTTGGTATCACTGCCTTAAAGACACCTCTAAAGTTGGATAGTCAGACAACATAAAATATCATCAAAAATCCAGTATCCCATTCAACCACCAAGCACATTGACATCAGACATCACTTTGTGAGGGATTGCTATGAAAAAGGTTTGATTTCGCTGCACCATGTTCCAACTAAAGATCAGCTGGCAGATGTGCTAACAAAAGCATTAGACACATCCACATTTGAAAGCTTGATCTCTAGGATTGGCATGCTGAACATGGAATACCAGGAAAAATCTTGTTTTTCTATGAATAAAAGCATTAAAATGTTTTCAGAAAATCAAAATTCCATCCTTAAAAATAGTTAAAAATGAAAAAAATTTCATTAATCCTTAAAAGTCTGCCATAACCACTGTTTTGGTTCAAACATCTGTTCTGATGATTATTGTCCACTGCTGAAAGTCAACCACTGTTTCCTCATTTCCTTGTTAATCACTGTTGTTCAAAATCAGTGTTTTAACCCACTGATGGCTATCCACTGTTAGCTAAAAGTCACCCACTGTTTTCATTTTACCACTACAAGCCACTGATAATTGATCCATCAGTGGTTTCCTAAACAACTGTTTTCCATTACTCATCAGCGGTTGGCACATGGACAATATTTATCCGTCAGAACTTTTGTAACCGCTGCCACGTCAGCATTCACTTTTCCACCTTATAAAACCCTGATCAAAACCGCAAATAGGGTTTTCACTGTCGAATCGAATTCAAAATTCCTTTCTCAAAACTCCCCATGGCTCTTCCATACAAAACTCCCCATAACTACCTGTGCATACTTAAAAAACCAAGTGACAGCACAACCTTCAACTCCATCATTGATGCTCTTTCCACCACAAAGTACAAAACTTTGTTGAATTGTGATGCTCCTATCTTCCTGGAAACTCAAAGAGAATTCTGTAAAAATGCTAAACTTGATGTTAAGGACAAAAAGCCCTTAGCAATAAATTCTTCAATCCGGGGTATTGTTGTTACCATCACACCACAAATTCTGTCAGAGGTCTTTGAACTCAATGATATTCAACGTAAAAACTCTTTTCCAAAAACAGAGTATTTCTTGAGAGAGGGTATGAAGAGGAAATGAAAAAGGACACTTTACAAAAAGGCAGTTTTCATCCTGCCATGAGGTTTTTGTTCCATACCCTCCTCATGTGTGTGTCAAATAAAACAACTGCTTTCAATGAGATACCATTGAAAATTCAATATCTGGGTTATGCGATTTTGAATGAATAAAATTTTAACCACTCCCAGGAAATTTTCAATGAAATGGTTAAGAATATTAATAATACTAAAGATAATAAGAAACCATTTCTCTTGTTTCCAAGGTTTTTAAGTTATTACTTTCAAAATAAATTTTCCAAGGATAATGCACATGTGCTAATCCAAGTAACTCCTTGTCAAACAAACAACCTTTCTTATGAAACTTTTACCAGGCTGTCAAAACCGTCCAAAACACAAACAGAGGAGCCTGAGCAGAATTTAGCAGCAACAACTGCTCCTCAGGTCCCTGTTGTTGAGCCCATTGCTCAAGGTGATCACAGCAGCAAAACACCTGCTGTGAAACCCACACCTAAAACCACCAAAAGACCAAAACAGAAAAAATCACAAAAGCCCCCTAAACCCATTAAAAAGGTAACTCTAGAAGATGAGATCCCAAAGATTATACCTGTGACAACATAAAAGTCACCAATAACCACTGCTGCTACTTTCTCACAGCAGTTGGATGATAGATCTCAACCTGACCCTCAAACTCCTCCTGCTTCTTCTCAAAAAGAACAGGATGTATCAACAGGGACACCAAAATATGATGCTCTGGAATCACTTGATTCCATCATCCACAGCCCAGCTCCCGGGGCAAATTCTCTTTCCACACCCATACTCACTGCCCATATTCCACCACAAATATTACCCTTGTTAGATGCACTTGATATAGCTCAGACAGAAAGCAGTTCTTCTCAACCACCTATCACTGAGAATAAGCCTCAGCAAGTGACTGAGTCTGAGCTCCCTATCTCTGCTAACCCACCGACAACTGAGGAGGTTACACTGCAGGAGGTACAAGTACTTCCTGTCAGTAGTTCAAGTGAAGCAGCTACTACAAGTGTTGAACCCACTGGTTTACACTTGGACAGTAGTTTCATCAATAAGACTTCCTTGAAGGAAATTTTTTCTTTGGGAACCATTGTGCCCACTAGTGTGTATCTAATATACACTGGTGCACTTAGAATGGTAACCTCTGCTGAAGAAAGAAGACCCCAGTACCAAGAAAAAGGGGCATCAATGGATGACTTTTGGGATACTTTTCCTAAGTCAACTGCTGATACAACCACTGCCAGTGGGAAATCAGATGATCCCATTCACTTGGGTGATGGTTTAAAGTATAGAGAATTGACGGAGAGGGTTGACAACATTGACACATCTGTTGCAGAAATCAAAACTATGCTGCAACAGTTGTTACAAGCACAAAAGGCAACACCCACTACTGCAACAGCTTCTACAGCTGCTCCATCATCTGCTCCTACTCCCACTGAGCTTTGGAATCTTTTTCAGCAACATGAAGTTCAAATTCAAAAGATCAAAAATTTGATGGAAGCTAGGTTCAAGATACACAAGCAGACATTAAGGCAATTAAGGCCCATCAAATTTTTGATCTTTTGAATTTGAACAAAGAGAATATAATGATCAGCAACATGAAGTTGAACAAAGAGAATATAATGATCAGCAACATGAAGTTCAAATTCAAAAGATCAAAAATTTGATGGAAGCTAGGTTCAAGATACACAAGCAGACATTAAGGCAATTAAGGCCCATTTGCTGCAAACCACTGGCACTGCTCCTCCTTCAATCATTTTGGTTGACAATCCACCTAATGATGCCAAAAAGGGGGAGAAAGTTAAGAAGAAAAAGGGATATGAAGATAATCTGTACATTGAACCAAGTGCAAAATCTAGTCTGGTTGTTGAAATCCCTAAGCCAGATGGATCTAAAAAGGTTTATGTAACTCAAAATGCCCTTGCTGCAGCAAAAGCGGGCATAAAAGAGACTTTAGAGATAAAAGTGGCTAAAAGGATTGAGCAGGAGAAGAAAGTTTTAATGGAGATGGAAGAACAGGGTACTTCTGAGCCCAAGGATGAGCAGGAAAATCCTAATCATAAAAGAAGACAGCCCACTAGAAAAGTGAGGCAACCCAAATCCACACCTTCCAGAATCACAAAACATACTCCCCAAACTCCCAAAAACTCCTCTCATTAAACCTCCAAACCAACAGATGTTAAAACACCTGTTGTATCAACAGATGTTGGTGCTTCAGTGGTTTCAACAGATGGTATCCCAACAACTGTCACCAATACTACATCAACACACTTCAACCACTGCCCCACCAAAAACATCCTCACCACCACAAAAACCACCTGCCAAAAAGCAGAAGACATCAGATGACACATCATCTGTTGTAATGACAACAGTGGTTGAAACACCAGTTGTTTCAACAGCTGTTAGTCAGCCACCCATCACTCAAATCACTACCACTCAACCCACAAATCCATCACCAACCTCTCTAAACCCCAAAAGGAGAAGGATAATACTGGATGATGACTCTCCATCACCTCCAACATCTTCACAACCACTGACCCTTGCTACCATTCCAAACCATGTTCCATTATCCTCAGCTCAAGTTCTAAGTTCAAACACTGCTATTGTTCCTGTGGGATTACAATACCCATTGGATGTTCCAGCAGTCAGGGAGGAGATTAAGTCCTTTTACTCTGAAGATGACCCTACAAAAAGGAATCTCCCTTCCATTCAAGGTTATCCTTTCCCTAAAAACATAGAAGAGTATCTCAAGATCAAGGCCCAAGAAGCAGAAGATATATCCAATAAAGATACCAAGGGAAAGTCTGACAAAGAGATTCAGAGAAATCTGCAATACCTGCTCACCAAGGTCAGAACTTTGGAACAGTTCTCAAAAGATCTTTGCCAAAATTTATCTGAAAGAGATGATGAAAGCATGAGGCAAGACTACCTTGATTATATCATAGCTTACAAGAGGTATAAAGCAGAAAAGCATCAATACAAAGAATGGACTATCAGTGAATTGCAAGAAGAGATAGCCAGAATTCAGAAGATGCTTAAAGAAAAGGTCAAACAAACTCCTCCAGTATGGGCCAAGTACAAGAAAAATGTACTTGAAAGAACCCTGAAGCTAAAACGAATGACAAAAGAACTTATTGCTGCTGATTATGGGTCAAGGAATCAGGTCAGCAGGTGGAAAGAAGAAAAAGTGATAGATACCTACAAAAGGTTGGAAGAGTTGAGAAAGAAAGATCCCAAGGTTCCTCAAAAGCCTGATTATCCTGAAACAGTGATTCCAGCTAAACCACAAAAGTTACAATCAGGAAATCCACTGCTCCACCTGTTGCCATCCTTTATCAAATAAGGAAACAAAAGCAGATGGAAGCAGAAACTGAAAAAGATATAGCACAAGGGGATTTCATTATAAAAATGGTCCTTCAGCAGATGATAGCAGAAAATCCTGAATTGGCAAAAGCTCCAAAACTGCCCAAGCAGTCATTACCAGGCCTCCATCTCCAAACTTATCATCAATAAAACCTCTCCCAAGAAACCCACTGGATTCAAAAATACTAAAGTGGAAATCTGACAAACAGACCCACGTATTGACTTTGCTCAAATCCAGTGGTGAGGTGAAGAACATATCAAGGGAACAAGCACTGGGCCTGGGTGTTAAAGATCTGCAAGATCTCCTTGAGCTTACACTATGCAGGGATGAGGATGATACAGATTCCTTGGACTTTGAATTACAATTCAAAGGGCAAGTCAGGGAATTATTGATGAGGCAATAAAGATCCAAGAATAATGAAGAGTTTTGGCATCATCTGTTCCAGGGGGAGATTGTTGGGATTGAACCCTACAGAGGAACAGTTGATTAAAGCCAAAACTGGACTAGATCAGTGGATCCAGAATAAACAGATGTTTGTATTCAATCTTTCCCCTTGACAGTGGCTCTAACATCTGATAGATTCAAGTACTACCCTCCTAACTACTGCTGACCCAAAAGACTGATGAAGACTAAGTGCTGATTCTCAATCAAAAGTTAAGTCTCAAGTACTGCGGAAGACCAAAGCACTGCTGGAGCCTAAGCAGTGGAATGAAGGATCAGTTGTTTTGTTTATTCTTTGTACATTGTAATCAGTTGTTTGTAAACAGTGGATGTAATAGGTCAGTCGTTGAGTTTGTTAGGAGGTTAGATGTCACTTTCATGGTGACGTCAGCAAAGATGCCACAGTGGATTGTTCGGTACTATAAATAGAACAGTACCCTGTACTGTTCTATTAACTCTCTTCATCACAACTCATTCTGTACGAACAACTATCTATGAGCTCAGGCTGAGGGGGAGATTGTAATACATGCATGCAAGTGTAATTGAATCACTGTAATAAATATAATCATTTGATTCTCTATTAAACATGTATGTTGAAAACAATTCTTCCATTTGATTGTGTGTTGAAAGTTTGTTTGCATTTTAATTCCGCTGCACTTATATTCATTCATATTCATAATTATCAAACAAAAACACAATCATAAGAAACTCAGATCCTAACAATTACGTTGATTTTGAGATGGTTGCTGATACACATTGATAGTTAGTGTGTATTGTTGATTCCAGTTACCTTGAAATTATGTTTTGTATCTGCTGGTTTTGGTTTCAGTTAGAAGCGGTTGATTAGTACAGACAGGTTGAGAATATACCATCTGGATATGGATCTGGAAGGTTGCGGGATCGAGTGAAGGAAAAGTTAAAGGAGTTTACTGGGGGCTACACAGATGATACTCTTGTGGTATGTTTAGTATACATGGAAATTGGTCGAACTGATTGTAAACACATTCATGAAGAAGATGTTGCCTTGTATCTTATCTAATTATTGAGTTGTTTTTTTATGGGAAATTATAATTAAACCTTAAAAGAGAAAAGGAAATTTTGAATTATATTTTTTCTGTAACTAAAACATGTATTGCCTCATATCTCATGAGATACTTTCAATTGTGGCTTTGATTTCTTTGAATTAGTGTGTGTTTTCAATTATTTTATTCGTTTGTGATAAGTTTGCGATGTTTTTTGTCACACCCCGACCACGTAAAACAACAAATCGTAGCGGAAACGTCGGGGAGTGTTGTAACAGAATCATTGTTTCACAACCATGGATTAAATTGTTTCATTTTATTGAATTATTGAACTCATTGTTTTATTAGAATTCAGATAAGTACAAATATTGTCTTTCAAGTTTTAAAGTCACTAAGGCACGAGTCCATCCTATGTATAGCATGCATCAACAATCATCTCATAGCAGCACCTGAAACATATATGAAAATAGGTACGTCAGCATAAAAATGCCTTTGAGTAACATAGGTTTTGTTGATTTAGATTCGTGGCTTTAGTTAATATAAGAAAAAGGCTTTATGTTTTACAAAAACAACCATGAATCCTTGTAAAAGTTTTGTTTTAAAAAAATGCATTGTTTTGATAAAAGGTTTGTAGTATATACAAAAATATACTTTGGTTTGGAAATAGTTAAACATATAGTATATCAAAATATACTTTTGTTACTGAAATAATAGCTTTGGTAGTATATCACAAATATGCTTTGGTTTTGTAAATAGCATCTCAAACTATGCTTTGGATTTGAGAATAACATATCAACTATGTTTTGGTTTTGAAAATAGCATATCAACTATGCTTCGGTAATTAACAAGGTCAGTAGTATATTAAAGTATATGTTGGATTTTGTTCATAGTATATCAAAATTATACTTTGGTAAATAATATCACATTTGGGAGCACATCAAACTGTACCTTGGTAGTATATCAAAATATACAAAGAAAACGTGATTTAGTATTCATTCAAACCTTAGTGCATCAAACTACACCTTGGAGAGTATAGAAATACCACAAAGGCAATTTCTATGTCGTTAAAATTTGGTTTCTGACATTCCATACAACAGGAATGGGGTGTCTAGTCCTATAGCGCTATATCGTACTACCAATCGGCTTGGTGAATGTATAAAGAAAGTACAATCCAACATTCAGTTTTAAAATCTTTGAAAATTTGTGTTTAAACCATAGATAATTGTTCAATTCGTCAAAAGATAAGTACTAACGTGTATAGTCATATAGTTGAAATCATGAAAATAACAAATAGGCACATATGTTTAACCCCAAAACATTTGAAAGCAGTAAAAGAGGGGACTATCTACTCACTTAAGATTGCAAGTATCCTTGATTAAGTGTCCTAACAAAGCTCGGGAAATCAAGGAATCAAGTGGCACCTAGTATGGAGTTACTATGTTAAATAATCTGGTCGTAAATCGGGAGATAGGATAGAATGAAGTTCTATAAATCAAATGAGTATTGGAACTCATATAGCATGATTTAATAGACCTAACATTCTGATTTGGAAGTCTACCTAAGTGCTTTTGACCCGTTTCGACTCATTATGGTAGTATAAGCTACTATAACGCGTCGTTTGCGTAAAACTATGGTCGGATGGTTAACTATGTGCTATGTCAAGTCTTACATGCCCAATAATGCCTAAACATGTTACTAAATCAGATTTTATGTCAAAAAGTTGATCACATATGCAAAATATGGATTTATGATTCAAAAGGGCATTTTGGTCATTTCCTATGGGCATATAAACTACTTAACAAATAACTAACCAATCCTAAGTGATCATAAGGTATAACCTCAGAGGTTATTCCCTATGCAACTATGATCACTAAACATGCTTGGTCGGATCCTAATGATCGACCAAACGGGTCAGGTTCGAAAGTCTAAGCGGTTATCTAGACCGCTTATCTTGCGACCCTAAACAAGCACCTAACTAGTAGTGACGAGTTAAACATGTTCAAAACATGTTTAACTAACTTAGAAAACTGATTTGGTATCAAAACAAAGTGTTTTGATACATAAAAGTAGTTTCGTTGCAAAATGCGTGCTAAAACGCATTTTGACCGAAACTTTGACTCGTCACTACACCTAGTTAACGCGGTAAGCAGTAGGTATAATCGCTAAGGATTATAACCATCGTGATTACAATCACGTTGCAAAGTTCAAACGAACTTTGCGATGACCATTAACTGGTCAAAGCAGAAAGTCAAACACTGTTTGACTTTCACGCTAGAAAAGCGATAAAAGCACGAAAGAAGCTTACAAAGGGTCCAAGCTAGGGAGAACTTGATCTATAACACTCAGGTAGGAAGCAAAGGCTTCAACGTAGAGCATTAATCAGATCAAGGGTGCAGAAAATGGAATGAGGACATGGGTATTTATAGTTTTCGGTAAACCGTTAGGATCATTTCTTGCAAAAGAGGGTTCGATCTTTGCCATCCAAGTGGGCACATGGTTTTAGAAACCAATGGGACATGAAAAACAAGCAAAATCAAGTAGATGGTATCCAAATCAGGGGTTTAAAACCATCAAATTAGCTGAAAAGGACCAAATACAATGTTTCTGTCTGCAGGTCTATCGCGCCTCGCATAGGAATGCTCCTCATCTTACGTGGCCCGCCAGAGCCAAGTTTGGCAGAATGTCTAAATTGGTCCCTGCACTTAAAAAACTTGGATTTCGATGCATATTTGACACGTTTAAGCCCCGTTAACCACATTTCAAAGCTCTAAAATGAAGTTAAAGTATAGGGAACTTAAAATATGCTCAAAAATATCTCTGATGTCGGTTCGTTTGGTCGTACGGTTGCGTTGTTCGGTTAATTAAGATGAAACACGAACGGACGCGAAAAACGATCAAAATTACGCGACGAATGGAATTTTATCATGCCAATCACTAAAATAAAATATTTTAATGATTACATAAATTTTTGGATGTCCGGATATATTCAGAACGTAAGATATGCCCGAAAATGCAAACTTATGCACTTTTTGACGTTTTTAGTCCCTGTTTGACCAAAAAGTTTATTTCTTGCACACCGAACCCCTCAAAGCCTATTTCTAAGCTATGCAAAGGATATTTATGGTATGTTTAACTGATGGTCAAGTTCTGGAATGTTCATTACAGTACGAATCGGCATACTTTCGCAGTTTGTCGAAATTAATCCCTGTAAACGAATAAACTTGATTTCGACACACCAAACCCTCCAAAACTTATTTCTAAGTTATGTAAATGTTGTCTAAGGTATGTTAAGCCTATGTCACTATTCCGGATTGTTTGTCGCATTAAACTGATTATGTTTACGCATCAGTTCGCATATAACCTTCCGGAAAGCGATTTAAAGCTCGAAATCGAACAAGAATTGATATGTGCAAATGATACACATATTTATACAAATCCCAAGTATGAAACACAATATTTCATTGATTTGGTATTTGTTTGATTTTCGTAGTAACACAGGTGTCACAGCCTCCCCTACTTTAGGAAATTCCGTCCCGAAATTTAATTTTAGAGGAAACCAGTGAAGACAACTGTGATTGTTTCGCTTTCGAATGAATTCTCCGTTTCCCAAGTAAAAATATAGGTCAATTTTGGATTCTTAGCGAATTTGTTAATTGTCAAAATGTTTTCGTTGTTGTAACAAAAGCATGGAGCTTTGAACAACGGATAGGAGAATGTTTCTTATCAAGACTATTATAGGAAACTTATGTGTGCTCGAAATCAGAGTCGGAGAGTGTAAGATAAAAAATAACAATGGTCAAGGTTCAGGACTTATAGTAACTTAAATAACGCCACGCTTGCAATGTAATAAGGAACACTTATATATAGGAAGTACTAGTGGCGTATCCACCATGCCCTTTTTACATTGTTCCCTTCTCGTTATTCTCATCACTATAGGTCTTAACACATGACAAAACTTGTTGTGGTTTCGGTGCACTGAATTCCATAATTATGTATGCATCCATAATTACGTAATTCCTTGCACAGTCCGCACAGTTCATTTTATAATGTGTAGGGAAAAATCAATCGGACATACATGAAATGACTTGACTAGACCACCAGAGGATCTTTTTAACTAGATCAACGAATGATCTTTTTAACTAGATCAACACATGATCTCCTTAACTAGATCTTCGTATGATCTCTTTCAATAGACCACCAAAAGGTCTTTCTAACTTTGAACCAAATAATCATTTTGAAACAGCACTTGGGATCCATGGGTCTGACTATTTGCATAGAAAGCTCCTTAAGGATTTAAGATAGTACTTTGAGTATCCTTCTTAGAATCTATCGTATGGAAATATGAAAGATTCTACTAGGATTTAGATAGCGAGCTTTAGAATTACACATAAACATATATTCACATAATCGTGTATTTATTAATTTAGTTATTAGCCCGTTCGTTAATTTGAATTAATGCATTTAAAGTACACCAGAAATCCAATCACGGACTTTAATTCGTACTTTAAGTATCCTCAAGAATCTACCTATGAAGATAGGAAGATCTTATAAAGATACACGAAGCAAAGATGTACTTGATAATTGTTTACATAGTCACATAACATGGGTCCAGTTAAGGACTTATGAAAGTACCTTTAGATATCAAATCAAGGATTTGAAATGGTACTTCAAATATTTGTTTAAGAACTTGTAATTTGTACCTTGTACTTTGTTCCTTTAAAAGAAACGAGTACTTAGGATTTTAGGGGAGATCACAAGTGGTCATAGAATGAAAGAACCACACGAGTAGTTTGTTCTGCAAGGAACACGGTTCCTTGGTATCGGTATCGTAGGGGGTATGTCACGCAGACACACAATCATAACAGCTTCGTAAAATAAAACTGGAACAACAATTTTATTTATATAATAGCTGAATTGTTTTAAAAGTTAACAACAAAGGAAAATACAAGGTCTAATTGTTCACTGCTGCATTGTCGTTAGCGTTTGTCTCGTTTATGTTAAACACTCGTCCACGCGCTAAATTTGCGTTAACAAGTCTTGGGCAATTATTTCTGTAGTGATTGAGATCACCACAGTTGTTGCACGATCCAGGTGGATATGGTGCTTGAACAGCAGCAGGATGTGCAGCATTTTGATTTTGGGTAGCATGACGGCATGTATTGACCAAATGTCCCAATCGTCCACAGTGGGTACATTTGTGACACGGTGTTTGATTCACATGATGACGGTTGCATTTGTTGCACAAGGGCGTAGTACTAATATAGTTTTCCTAGCACGAGGCTGTGCTGGCTGGTTTGGTGCAACCTGGTCATTCTGAGCAACTACTGCGAAGTTTTGTGAAGTTTTACGCTTCTTCGACTTCTTAGAGGACTCGTTCTGTTTATCCTTTGTTTTTTCTTGCACTGACTTGACAGATGGTTTCTGGTCGCCCTTTCGGAAAAGCTTACCCTTCCTGATTTGAGATTCAGTCAGGGTAGCAGATAGTTCGCTGGCTTGTCTGACAGTAGTAGGGTTGCTTCCAGAAACAATGTCCTGAACTGGGTCAGGGAGGCCATCGATGTACTTTTCAATCGCCTTCTCCAAAGGCGTAACCATGGTAGCACATAACAGACTTAACTCCTCATAACGATCAGTGTAGGCTCGATGTTCACCGCTGTCTTGTTTAAGATCGTCAAATTCCCGTTCCAAAGCCCTGAGCTCATGACGAGGACAGAATTCCTTCATCATTAGAGCCCGAAGCTCTTCCCAGGTTTGTGCCATTGCCACATCGGCACCCCTATCACGCATCACACCGTTCCACCATGTAAGAGCACGCTTCTCGAACGCACTGGATGCAAACTCAACCTTGCGCTCATTCGGACATTGCACATGTCTGAATGTGCTCTCCAAACTTTCGAACCATTGCAGGAGCGCGGTTGCTCCTTGAGACCCAGAAAACTTCAAGGGTTTAGCAGAATTGAAGGTTTTGAAACTACACTGAGCATTGTTGTTGTTGTTGTTGTTGTATAACTGGTGGATCTGGGTTACTATGTTCGGAAGCACTGCAGCCAATTGTTGAGAGACAAGGGCTGCGACTTCTTCGTTGGTTAGAGGTTGTGCATCTCGTCGAGGAGGCATTGTCTAAAAGGAACAAGGGAACACGAGAAGTGAGTGAGGTCGACATTTGGAAAAACAAAAGAGGTATTGAAAACATCGACAAAACACAAAGAAGGCGATCATTCGTTCGTTACCTCGAACAAACAAACGACACGCAGTGACCAATCAAAGTAAATAGGTCAATATAATGTATCGCGAAGACATGCTTTAGCCTATAAGTGGACACTCACCCCAAGAGTTCCCAGGTAAGAGTGACTGGTCCGATACTACGGATTTGTACGAACACTCTAGCCTTAGACAGAAAACTCAGAGTACAGGCATCCACTCTTCCAGATTGCACGTGTTCACACTATAAGACCCAAACTTTGACGAGATTTTGAAAACTCAGAAGGCACTAAGCCAAAAATGATTCATCCGGAAAGGTGGGTGATCATTTTCAAAATCAATTCGGAAGCTTTGGAGGTTCAAAACCTTATAACAAATCATCTACGAAGAGATGATTGGTTTTCAAAGCGGATTTGTTATTGTGTTCTCATTGCGGTTATCACCTAAGGATAGGTTACGGTATGGTTTTAGAATCTAAACACATGAATCTTGTGTTAGGGTCCTAGGAAGGTTCCAGTCTAGGTTAAAGCATTACTAATAATAGCTTTGGTTTGGAAATAGTTAAACATATAGTATCTCAAAATATACTTTTGTTACCGAAATAATAGCTTTGGTAGTATATCACAAATATGCTTTGGTTTTGTAAATAGCATCTCAAACTATGCTTTGGATTTGAGAATAACATATCAACTATGTTTTGGTTTTGAAAATAGCATATCAACTATGCTTTGGTAATTAACAAGGTCAGTAGTATATTAAAGTATATGTTGGATTTTGTACATAGTATATCAAAATTATACTTTGGAAAATAATATCACATTTGGGAGCACATCAAACTGTACCTTGGTAGTATATCAAAATATACAAAGAAACCGTGATTTAGTATTCTTTCAAACCTTAATATATCAAACTACACCTTGGAGACTATAAAAATACCACAAAGGCAATTTCTATTTGGTTAAAATTTGGTTTCTGACATTCCATACAACAGGAATGGGGTGTCTAGTCCTATAGCGCTATATCGTACTACCAATCGGCTTGGTGAATGTATAAAGAAAGTACAATCCAACATTTAGTTTTAAAATCTTTGAAAATTTGTGTTTAAACCATAGATAATTGTTCAATTCGTCAAAAGATAAGTACTAACGTGTATAGTCATATAGTTGAAATCATGAAAATAATAAATAGGCACATATGTTTCACCCCAAAACATTTGAAAGCAGTAAAAGAGGGGACTATGTACTCACTTAAGATTGCAAGTATCCTTGATTAAGTATCCTAACAAAGCTCGGGAAATCAAGGAATCAAGTGGCACCTAGTATGGAGTTACTATGTTAAATAAACGTTTCGTAAATCGGGAGATAGGATAGAATGAAGTTCTATAAATCAAATGAGTATTGGAACTCATATAGCATGATTTAATAGACCTAATATTCTGATTTGGAAGTCTACCTAAGTGCTTTTGACCCGTTTCAACTCATTATGGTAGTATAAGCTACTATAACGCGTCGTTTGCGTAAGACTATGGTCGGATGGATAACTATGTGCTATGTCAAGTCTTACATGCCCAATAATGCCTAAACATGTTACTAAATCAGATTATATGTCAAAAAGTTGATCACATATGCAAAATATGGATTTATGATTCAAAAGGGTATTTTGGTCATTTCCTATGGGTAAATAAACTACTTAACAAATAACTAACCAATCCTAAGTGATCATAAGGTATAACCTCAGAGGTTATTCCCTATGCAACTATGATCACTAAACATACTTGGTCGGATCCTAATGATCGACCAAACGGGTCGGGATCGAAAGTCTAAGCGGTTGTCTAGACCGCTTAACTTACGACCCTAAACAAGAACCTAACTAGTAGTGACGAGTTAAACATGTTCAAAACATGTTTAACTAACTTAGAAAACTGATTTGGTATCAAAACAAAGTGTTTTGATACCTAAAAGTAGTTCCGTTGCAAAATGCGTGCTAAAACGCATTTTGACCGAAACTTTGACTCATCACTACACCTAGTTAAGGTGGTAATCAGTAGGTATAATCGCTAAGGATTATAACCATCGTGATTAGAATCACGTTGCAAAGTTCAAACGAACTTTGGGTTGACCATTGACTGGTCAAAGCAGAAAGTCAAACACTGTTTGACTTTCACGCTAGAAAAGCGATAAAAGCACGAAAGAAGCTTACAAAGGGTCCAAGCTAGGGAGAACTTGATCTATAACACTCAGTTATGAAGCAAAGGCTTCAAGTTAGAGCATTAATCGGATCAAGGGTGCAGAAAATGGAATGAGGACTTGGGTATTTATAGTTTTCGGTAAACCGCTAGGATCATTTCTTGCAAAAGAGGGTTCGATCTTGGTCACACAAGTGGGTACATGGATTTAGAAACCAATGGGACATGAAAAACAAGCAAAATCAAGCAGATGGTATCCAAATCTGGGGTTTAAAACCATCAAATTAGCTGAAATGGACCAAATACAATGTTTCTGTCTGTAGGTCTATATGACACCCCGCGTAAGAATGCTCCTCATTTACGCGGCCCGCCAGAGCCAAGTTTGGCAGAATGTCTAAATTGGTCCCTGCACTTAAAAAACTTGGATTTCGATGCATATTTGACACGTTTAAGCCCCGTTAACCCCATTTAAAAGCTCTAAAATGAAATTAAAGTATAGGGAACTTAAAATATGCTCAAAAATATCTCGTATGTCGGTTCGTTTGGTCGTACGGTTGCGTTGTTCGGTTAATTACGACGAAACACGAACGGACGCGAAAAACAATCCAAATTACGCGACGAATGGAATTTTATCATGCCAATCACTAAAATAAAATATTTTAATGCTTACATAAATTTTTGGATGTTCGGATATATTCAGAAGGTAAGATATGCGCGAAAATGCAAAGGTTGTATAAGGTATGTTAAGCCTATTTGACGCTTTTAGTCCCTGTTTGACCAAAAAGTTTATTTCTTGCACACCGAACCCCTCAAAGCCTATTTCTAAGCTATGAAAAGGATATTTATGGTATGTTTAACTTATGGTCAAGTTCTGGAATGTTCATTACAGTACGAATCGGCATACTTTCGAAGTTTGTCGAAATTAATCCATGTAAACGAATAAACTTGATTTCGACACGCCAAACCCTCCAAAACTTATTTCTAAGTTATGTAAAGGTTGTATAAGGTATGTTAAGCCTATGTCACTATTCTGGAGTGTTTGTCGCGTTAAACTGATTACGTTTACACATCAGTTGGCGTATAACCTTCCAGAAAGCGATTTAAAGCTCGAAATCGAACAAGAATTGATATGTGCAAATGATACACATATTTATACAAATCCCAAGTATGAAACACAATATTTCATTGATTTGGTATTTGTTTGATGTTCGTAGTAACATAGGAGTCACATTTTTTCTTCGTTTGAATTCAGTAAATATAGTTTAAGTGATCACCAAGGTTACTAATCATCTCCTAACACATGTATGGTTGAGATCTTTGCTTGTTGACCACACAAAAACATGGCATGATCTTGTTAATTCACAACAAGTATAAATAGCAAGCCATTTCATTCCATTTTCCTCACATTTGATCTGAGAATTCTCTAAGTTGTTGTGATTATTCACTACATACCTGAGAATACTTGGAATCAAATCTCTTTGGACCCTTTGTAAGTCTTCTTTCATTCTTTAATTGCTTTCCTAGCATGAAAGTCAAACAGTGTTTGACTTTCAGCTTTGACCAGTCAATGGTCAACAAGAAGTTCGTTTGAACTTCGCAACGTGAGCGTAATCACGATGATTATAGTCCCTAGTGAGTATACCTACTGATTACCACGTTGACTAGGTGTAGTGACGAGTCGTAGTTTCGGTCAAAATGCGCATTTACGCGTATTTTGCAACCAAACTACTCTTGGTATCAAAACACTTCGTTTTGATATCAAAACCTGTTTTCTAACTTAGTTAAGCATGTTTTAACATGCTTAGCTCGTCACTTTTAGTTTAGTGCTTGTTTAAGAGTCGTAAGTCAAGCGGTCTAAACCACCGCTTAGACTTTCGAACTCGACCCATTTGGTCGATCATTAGGATCCGACCAAGCATGATTAGTGACCATATACCTTATGGTCACGAAGTTTAAGTAGTTATATGATAGGTAGTTTATATGCCTATGGTAAATGACCAAAATGCCCTTTTCAAGCATAATTGGATTTTAAGCATATGTAACTTAACTTTTGTCACCTAAACTGATTATGCAACATAATTAAACATGTTTAGGCATATAATACTTGTCATAGGACTAGTTAGACGTCTCGAACGCACTTTTGCGCGCATGACGCGTTAAAGTAGCGTAAGCTACCTAAACGGGTCTTAACGGGTCGAAAGCACTTAGGTTAGGTTCCAATTTAGAATGTAGGCTTTGTTAAACCATACCACATGAGTTCCAACACTCATTTGGTTTACAAGACCTCATTCTGTCCGATCTTCCGACTTAGGTCCGGTTTATTTACATAGTTACCTATATTAGGTACCGTTTGATTCCGTGATCCCTCTAGCTTTGCTTGGTTGTTGTTCGAGACTCCTAAGCACCCTCATGTGAGTACATAGTCCCCTCTTTTACTGTTTTCAATGTTTTGGGGTGAAGCATGTGTACCTATTTGTTATGTTCATGATTTCAAAGTATCATTGATTATACATATTAGTACTTATCTTTTGACAAATCGAATGATTATTTATGGTTTAAACACCGATTTTTCAAAGATTATAAAATTAATTATTGAATTGTACTTATTTATGTTCACAAGACCGATTGGTAGTATGATATAGCGCTATAGGATTTGACACCCCATTCCTGTTGTTTATGGAATGTCAGAAACCGATATTTTATCCAAATAGGAATTGCCTTCGTGGTATTTCTATAGTCTCAAAGGTGTATTTTGATGCACTTGGTCTGATTGAATTCTTAAATCACACTTTTATTGTATATTTTATTATACTCCCAAAAGTATAGTTTGATATATACTCTCATGTGTGATATTGTACAAAACAACATATATTTTGTTAACTACCAAAACATATTTTAAATATGTTATTTATTAAACCAAAACATAGTTTAATATGTTATACATAAATCCAAAGTATACTTTTGATATACTATCGAAAACGATTATTTTGACAACCAAAGTATATTTATGGTTTAAACACCGATTTTTCAAAGATTATAAAATTAATTATTGAATTGTACTTATTTATGTTCACAAGACCGATTGGTAGTATGATATAGCGCTATAGGATTTGACACCCCATTCCTGTTGTTTATGGAATGTCAGAAACCGATATTTTATCCAAATAGGAATTGCCTTCGTGGTATTTCTATAGTCTCAAAGGTGTATTTTGATGCACTTGGTCTGATTGAATTCTTAAATCACACTTTTATTGTATATTTTATTATACTCCCAAAAGTATAGTTTGATATATACTCTCATGTGTGATATTGTACAAAACAACATATATTTTGTTAACTACCAAAACATATTTTAAATATGTTATTTATTAAACCAAAACATAGTTTAATATGTTATACATAAATCCAAAGTATACTTTTGATATACTATCGAAAACGATTATTTTGACAACCAAAGTATATTTAATATACTATCTGTTTAACGATTTTGGAACCGAAATATATTTTGATATATTACCTAATCGACTTTCTTAAAACCAAAGTATATTTTTATATATACTACAAACATTTTATTCAAAACATTATTTTATAAACTCATTTTACTTGATTATTTATTTATGCATCATTCTTTTATATCATCAAATTTCTCATAAACTTTCACATGATTTTATAAAGAAAACATTTTTAGGTTCATGACTACTTTTTGTTAAAACATTCTTTTAAACTTATAAGTCATGAATCATGCATAAACAAAACCTATGTATCTCACAGGCATTTTTCCGCTGACGTACCTATTTTTACACATGTTTCAGGTACTGCTTTGTGATGATTGTTGATACATTCTATACATAGGATGGACTCGTGCCTTAGCGACTTTAAAACTTGAACGATAATAATTGTATTTATTTGATTTGTTAAAAACAATGAGTTCATTAATTTAATAACACGAAATTATTAGATCCATGGTCATGAAACAATGATTCTGTTACAACACTCCCCGACGTTTCCGCCACGTTTTGTTTTTTTACGTGGTCGGGGTGTGACACATTTTTCTACTATATGCAGGAATAACACGTGGCCGTATTCGATTAACACGGGGCCGCGTCACACCTACAGTATCTGGGAAGAGTTTTTTTCTTGTTACAGGAACAGAGGGACGGGGCCGTGTTACAGGTGCACGAGGCCATGCCAAACTTCCAATATCTGGGAACCTAAAAATCAAAATTTTTCTGGACAGCATGGGGCCGTGCCAACTCCAGCACAGGGCGGTGCTACTCTTCTGATCAGGCATTTTTTTTTGTTTTTGTTCGCAGAAAATCACACAACTCTGTATAATTCGCAGGAGATACAGTCTGGTGCATGACCTCTAACTCCGATAAAGATATAAAAGTGTCACTTGAGCTTTAGATTAAGTGTGGTCAAACAAAGGCCATGCTTAGCTAAATCTCTTACATCACTTGGTGAAGAGAAATCTTTTATGTATTACTTTTGATTCCCAATCTTTGGCAACTTTTTATTTGGGTATGTATTAATGACTTTAATAACTAGTTTTTTTATAATGAAGGTGAACTTTACTTAATCATTTCTTCATGTTTTGTTGATTCACTCATTCGTGTCTTTACGGTCTATATAAAGCGTGTTAACTGCCTGGAAGAGGTTAGAACTTTGAGCTTCGACCACACTTTCCAAAAAGATGGATGATGGTGGTGGGTGTTGGTTTTATTAGCTCAAAGAGATTTAGCTAAGCAATAGGTTGAGGGTAACGTCGCCTTCACAAGAGGGGCCTACCACTATAACTAAGATAATCTCTTAAAAAACTCAATGTGCGTAAATCATCAAAGGATACATAAAAGAGGAGTTGGAACCAAGTGATTCCTTCTTGTCTATTTGTTTTCCTTACATTTGTATTTTTATTTTCTAGTTTATCTTTAAAAAAACTTTCAAAACTTTTATCAAAATTTGGTTAGATTAGACGGTAACGATAAGCCGGTACTAAAAGCCCTTGTGTCCTTGGACGACTTCGGTATCTTACCATCACTATACTACGTCCGCAATGGGTGCACTTTCCTTAATGTGTGTAGAGTGATAGTATTGTATCATGTTTTATAAGTTTAAAGCTTGATTCGCGAGTAAAAAGTACTTAAAATATATCTAAAATCTATACCCACACCCGCACACGTCAACTGGGGACCTGGAAGGTTTAAAGGTGCCATTTTGGCCCACTTTTTAACATGGGTTTTAACTGAGGTCTGTTAACAAAGGGGCAAAATGGCCCCTGAGGTGAGAAATGACAATTTTGCCCCTGAGTCACCATGTTAAAAAGGGGGCCAAAATGGCACTTTTAAACTATCGCAACCCCCACCCCCTATCTGTCCCGGGAATGGGCGGACGCGAACTCAGTGTCGGTGGTATCGGTGTTTATTAATTTTGGCAGCAGAAATTACATCAGGATCGTAGTTAGGAAATATTTTATAAGAGTAAAACACCACATTTTATATAAATAAACATATTGGGATGAAACCCAAGTTTTCATTACAAACTGATTTATAGGAATAAATCCCATTTTATTGAATTAAAGCGCCTTCTTTATTTAGGTAACTTTTATAGCCACTTTTCCAAGCCTTCAGTGCTGTCCAGCTGGTTTCTGATTGACTTTCACATTTTGTTACCTGAAACGCGTTTTAAAAATAATTTGTCAGTGGGAAATACTGGTGAGTGAATCCCAGTTTAATCAAGAAATGTTAATTTAATTTAAACAGTATTGAGAGCGATTACGTTGTTTACATCTACCCAATTACTCATTCAGTACTGTCAATCCTGACTGGTGGGTCATATTACACATTGGCTAACTCGCCGTCCAATGGTAACGTGTTCCACATTTTGTATACAAAACCCCAACATACCGGCAGTAATCGTAGAATTACAAAGACTCAATCACTGCTAAATTGCATTGTAAAATAGTTAAGGTTTTGTAAAAACTGTTTACAAAAAGGAGATTACTCACATTGCTGTCTTAGATTATCCTTAAGGGTTTCCTGGTGACAATCTATAATTTATATAAATGCACACGTGTTAGTATAATAACCCATTTAACATTAGTAATACCCTCCCCGAGACGGCATTCCAACGACTACGTCGGGCAGAACCACGACAGCCGTTACGGAACCCTAGATCAATCGGACAGATTATCTAATACGTATCCAGGGGTTATGATACTTACAATGGAGCAGAACTTCGTTAATTAGGGGGATTTTATACCCGAGTATAACGCCTACTATATGAAAATTGAGAGAGAATGAAAGTTTTTTAGCGAATTCGACTGAAGGCCCGAGCTCCAGCTTTATAGGGCCTGATTTGGGCTTTTACGCGGCCGGCGTAAGGTAAGAAAACGGGCTACGCGGCCCGCGTCATAGAGGGTCTACGGCGTAGGTGATCCGGGTCACATAGTAGGTTCAACATGCATCAGACACGTGTCAACATCAGAGCTCGCCTGACTTTGAGACTGTCGCGGCCCGCGTAGGCTTAAGGGGTGGCTTACGCGGCCCGCCTAAACCCCATTTTTCATGTTTTTAATTTATTTTTAATGGCATAATGTATTTTGGGCTCGGTTTTCACGTATGAGGGGGATTTTAGGACATATTGGGATTATTTAATATAGTTTAGGGTGTAAGAAAAATTTCAGGAGGGTGTCGGTTTATTTTTAGAGTTGTTATATCCTCCCCACCTTGTTTTAGAGCTCGTCCTCGAGATCTACTGGAACAAGATTGGATATTTCCTTTGCATTTCTGATTCAAGCTCTCATGTGTACTATGGTCCTCTTTTGGAGTCCCCTTTTACTATGACCAGAACTAATCTCTTATGCTTGATGTTCTTGACTTTGCTGTCTTCAATCTGTAGTGGCCTTTCTACAAACTTAAGTTGTTCATTTACCTTTATATCCTTAAGAGGCACTACTAATGATTCATCAGTTAGGCATTTCTTGAGATTATACACATGAAATACATCATGTATTCCTGCCATTTCTTCGGGCAATCGTAGCTGATAGGCTACAGGTCCTATTCTTCTAATAATCTCAAAAGGTCCAATATACCTGGGACTAAGCTTTTCCCTTTTGATGAATCTTACCACTCCTTTCCAAGGAGAGACTTTCAACAATACTTTATCTCCTACCTGAAATTCCAATGGCTTGCGTCTGTTATCTGCATAGCTCTTTTGTCGATCACGTGCTGCCTTCAGTCGTTCCTTGACTTGAATGATTTTGTCGGTTGTTTCCTGTACTATCTCAGGTCCAGATAGTTGCTTTTCCCCAATTTCTGCCCAACAGACTGGGGTTCGGCACTTTCGTCCATAAAGTGCTTCGAATGGTGCAGCATTTATACTTGTGTGATAACTGTTATTATAAGAAAATTCTATTAATGGTAAGTGATCGTCCCAATTACCTCCAAAATCAATTACACAAGCTCTAAGCATATCTTCCATTGTCCGAATTGTCCTTTCGCTTTGTCCGTCTGTTTGAGGATGGTAAGTTGTGCTTAGATTCAACTTGGTTCCCATTGCTTTTTGGAAACTTGACCAAAAATGAGAGGTAAAACGGCTATCCCTATCAAAAACAATTGATAAAGGAATTCCATGTAATGAAACTATTTCATTTACATATAATTTAGCTAACTGTTCCATACTGAAAGTTTCTTTCATTGGTAGGAAATGAGCTGACTTGGTTAGCCTATCTACAATCACCCAGATTGTATCATTGCCTTTCTTTGTTTTGGGTAATTTGGTAACAAAATCCATTGTTATCAATTCCCATTTCCACACTAGCATTTCTAGCTGTTGTAACAAACCTGAGGGTTTCTGATACATTTTATCATTTCTGATACACTGGCATTTCTAGCTGTTGGTCACATAGTAGGTTCAACACGCGTCGGACACATGTCAACACCGGAGCTCGCCTGACTTTGAGACTGTCGCGGCTCGCGTAGGCTTAAGGGGTGGCTTACGTGGCCCGCCTAAACCCCATTTTTCATGTTTTTAATTTATTTTTAATGGCATAATGTATTTTGGGCTCGGTTTTCACGTATGGGGGGGGGGTAGTTTAGGACATATTGGGATTATTTAATATAGTTTAGGGTGTCAGAATATTTTCAGGAGGGTGTCGGTTTATTTTTAGAGTTGTTATATAAACTTTCCAAGGTCCCTCGTGATAATAAAAAACTTTTCTATCTAAAGTGGTAAATCTGGCTAAACCTTATTTTGGCAGTTTTCTCATTTGCAATAATATGATAAATTTGTCCATGTGGAACTTTTTAAGTGTGAACATAAGGTGGTTATGTAACCGCATAACCACCTCGTTTATATCTCATTATATTTGCTTAAAATTGGTTATGTGATGAACAGTTGTACGCGCTTGTATACTGATACTATACGTTTATTTGTTACAATTTAGTTTCAAAAAAAGAGACGCGGTATTATACCCGCTGGCGATACATCCAAGTTCATTTCATCTAAGGAAGCCGACATAGCGATTCTTGAAGAACCCAAACATTTAAATTGGTATCATCATGGTAACCGTTGGACTAATAAGTTCAATCTTGTCGTCAGTTTTACTCACACGAATTACTTAGAGTATATAAAGCGGGAAAAATGGCGTTCTCCAAGTATTTTCCGTAAAGCATATAAACAATTATTATCATTTATCTGATATTGATTGTTGCCTTAATTACTCATATATCATTAAATGGTAAATATTTGTTGGACGTATTTACCCTTGATAAATAAACATATGTCTCCCCCTGGGTGTATATAAATAAAGATTACTAGAGAGATTTTATGGTTAGGCAATTATAATTACATCATCATTATCAATTTCGCCTCTCTCTCTCTCCCTCTTATAACTGTGTTCAACAAGAACACCTAAATCCATTAGAATTGTACACCATAAAGGTGTTCCTAAGTTATTAAATTAACTCACTTACTTGTGCTAAAGTTATTAAACTAATTACTACTAAACAACACCATCAAGTTTTTAGCGACGTCGGGGACACGGCAAATTTGAAGAAAGAATTTTAACTACTAATCTAGTTTCTTTTCATATTTTGTCTATCTTTTCTTTTTTCCTTGTAGGAAGTTTATGATCTTGTGTTTCGGTTCGGTATAACTAAACCACTCACTGAACCTGAAAGATTCTTCTACCAAAGATTAAGAAAAAAAAACTTGTTCAAAAATGGATCTTAATCCACCTAGCATACCATCTCCGAATTTGCAAAACCATCTATTGATGCTTTGGGATCTATATCACTAGACCCAACATTTATGCCGATCACTTTGAAATCAAGTCTCGTCTCATTCACATGATACAATCATCATGCACTTTTCATGGCCTACCCGATGAAGACCCCATACTCATATTGCAAAATTTATTGTAATTTGTGATACCTTTAAGCTTCATAATGTCATACCTGATGCCATTCGTCTTCGAATGTTTCATTTTTCACTAAAAGATCATGTAAAGGCATGGCTAAACTCTCAATAAACGGGTTCCATCACTACATGGAATGACCTTGCTCAAAAATTCCTTTAAAATATTTTCCACTCGCCAAGACCCCAAAGTTAAGAAATGACTTTACCACTTTTATCGAAGAAGACGATGAATCATTATATGAAGAGTGGGAACATTTCAAGAATATGCTTTGAAAAGTTTGTCTTCAAGTGTCGTATTTATACAATGGGTTGACAAATCAAGCAAGACAAACGTTGATCCAACTGCCGGGGGGTTGGGAAAAAAAGGCCACAAGAAGCTTATGATTTCATTGAAGAAATCTCCATGAATAGTTATTAATGGCATAATCCAAGAGAAAACCGAGGAGCAAGACAAAGTTTATATCAAGTTGTTGTGGTTACTTTACTTACCACACAACTAGAGGCTTTAACTCGCCTTAACCAATCGAGTAAAGCCCAAGTTAATGCAGCCACCGCTAACTTCCAAAATTCACCTCAAGATGGACAAGTACCACTTTTGGAAGTCAAGCAAGTTGACTTTGTCAACACCACCCGCCAACAAAACTACTGTTTTGCACCACTTACAATCCAGGTTGGCTGAACCATCCTAACTTGAATTGAAGGGACACGGGAAAGAATACCCAACCTCACAATTTTGGCAACAACAAAAAGATTTCCAACAAAGGTACCAAGGCCAATATCAAGGAACCAACAACAAGTCGAATGGCTCCTACTTTGAGAAATTGTTTGCAAAATTCAAGATTATCACAGGGGGTGTCACAGTGACTGTTGTCGATATCATGCGACACTCCAGCGTGTCGTTGGTTCCACGTGTCACCAATCATTGGAAAACCTTGGGATCAGTGTCGTATTCCTCACTAGCCCTCAACTATCTCACATAGTGTCGCATTATGATGGTCCAGTGTCGCAAACATGGCGATTCAACCAGTTAAGTATATTTCTAACAAAAAAAAATCTCAAGTTTTTATCTGTAAGATGTTTGTTTAACTTTCATGAATCAAGATCTGAGGTTTTAGGCTCGGTAACACGTAAAAATCCAACCTCAATGGAGAAAAGGCCAACTTTTACCCAGAACCCCCCCATTTTCATCAAATATAGAGATTTGGATGTCGATTCTTAATTCTTTTCAAAATGATCCCAAGCTTCAAATCGTGATTCCTTGATCTTGAATCCCTCTTCATCAACTTTCTCTATCTAAAACCCCACTTCCTCTCTCTAGATCTCTTTGTCTAGAATTAGTGAAGTTAACGTAAATGAGGCTAGGGTTTCTATATTTTCTTTATATAGTAAGGATTAGAGGCCCCAATGGACCTTCCATTTTGGGACTAATCCATCAATAGAAATTTCCAGATAATTAACCCCTTTATTCTTTTGTTTAGTGTTTTGCCATATAAAATGACCAAATTGCCTTTCTCGTTAACAGAAATAATGGATAAAGTTAACCCAGTGAATTAAAATGGCAACGGTGAAACCTCTTTGGACCCACATTTGAAAAATGAAACATTTGGACTAAACTAGCAAAATGACCAAAACCACAGGGACTAAAATCACATTTAACTCTTGCATGTTATATCCTCTTTCTTTCCTCCTTCCTTGTGTGCTTTGATCAATCATTCGGTTTATATATTTAGGTGTTGTTTATTTTTTTCTAAAAAGCTTTGCTTATCCTCTTATGTTTGCGCCACTCAGACCACACACAGACGTTTGGGTCTGCAAATTGTTTGTTTTCTCGAACACATTTCATTAAAAAAAAAACCTCTGCGTGTCCTTTTTTTGGTGCAGATGTGGGAAAGCCTCTTCTTCCCTCTTCTTCACAAAAACATTTCATCCAAAACCCTAGCACATCTCCTACACCCTTCTCCTTCACCACCTCTCCTCCACCCATCTTCCCCACCGCCGCCGTCCCCCTCACCTCCGTTGTCGTCAGCCCTTCCCCAGCCGCCGCCGTCCGGCCTCCACCCCAGTGCCACCACCGTCGTCACCGTCACCACCATCGCTGCAACTTGACCTCCTTTCGTTCACCCCAGTTCTCTATAAAAATTCAATATTTTTCAAAAACCAGTTCTTAAATAATAATATTTTGTTTAAAAAAGTTATATTCTACTCAAATCTTTGATGGGTTTTTAATCTTTTTGATTATAGTGGTTGTTGAACCCTTAACGGTGGTATCTGATCAAGAAACCGGTGAAGAACCAACAGCCGGGAAGTCATCACCGAACAACAGTAATAGTGGTACATCGTCGTTTCAAATGGATTTCTCTTCAATATTCAAGAGTGAAGATCATCATTCCATTCAAGAAAAAGAGATTTGGACCTAGCAACAATGAATCTTGAGCTGCTAGATGTTAAAGAATGAGATCAAAGAGCTTGTTTAAGAGGTGGTGGTATGAGTGATGAAGATGAATGTGTAATTTTTTTTATGAATGCGTAATTTGATTTTGGTGTTAATTTGTTGTTGAAATGTTGGTGAAATGGTGAGAATTGTGTTGAAATAAATCTGCAGATGTTAAGATGTTGATTTTGGTCTTAATTGGTTGTTGAAATGTTGTAGAGATATTGCAAACATATGCATTGTTCATGCTATATCTTATCAATTTGCAGAGTATATAAACTTGCAATATTAATAAGTGTATGGAAAAGTAATAATATTATATCATCTTGTTACAGTTATCACTTCTATTGTTGTGTATGTGAGTTTTTTTGTGTCAGGATGTAGCTAAGAAAATAGGGGAAGAGATTTGGTCCACATCGCTTGCAGACTGCAAAAATTAAAAAACAAACAGTCTTCTTCTTGCAGATTGTAGAGGTTTGATCCACCTCTTCTTCTACAAATGTCTGCAGATTTTGTCCGCAGACTGCAGACATGTTACCTCTTAAAAAACAAACAACATCTTACTATGACCAATCATGAGTTTGATATTAATAAATAGAAATCTTTTTAGATATAGGTTAATATGACAGATGGTAATGACCTGGGGTCTTCTTTAAAATGCTTGACAAATAAGTTGGTTGCTACCAAATTTTCGATATTGAAGTTTTTTGTTCTTTTTCAATTTTCATTAGCATATAATTTAATGTTTGTCTAATATGCAATTCTAACATTGAAAATAAACAAATACACAGTTCCATTTTATGTTTTTCTTCTACTTCTTAATATAGATTTTATGAAAAATATGTTTTACCCAAAATAACATATTTTTCTAATAGTTTTGGAGTTTTAATTTTGGATTCAAAGGAGGGGGTAATCACCGGAAACCTATTCTGGTCAATATTCAAAAGAGGCTGACGAAGTTTTTTGTCTCCAACCTTCCAGTTTGATGTAGTGGGAATGATCTAGCAAGGTTTGTTCGGGTGCATGCAGAGATCTATGACATTTATATAGCCAGAAAGAGGGATAAGATGGGTAATCATTTTGGATTTGTCTCTTTATTAGATGTGAAGAATACGAGGGAGATGGAGAAGACACTGTCCAATATTCGAATGGGTGAATACAAACTATGTTTTAATGTCGCAAGGTTCACTTTAGAGGATAGGGAGATTAATAGCAGAGAAGCAGAGAAAATAAAGCCAAACATAGCAACCGGGTTTATTGGAAATTCCACAAGAGGGAAGGAGGCTAATGGTGATGCTTTCGTGGGAATGAAGTCTTTTAAAGACACACTTTTGGGTAGATCCAATGAGGTAAAAGAGGAGAAGGTGATGGTAGTACATGATGATTTTAAGGCACATGATCATGTTTTGGGAAAGGCTGTGATAGTGGCGATGACTGATTTTAAAGCCCTGAAAGAGGCAGGTGAAACGATTAGAGAAATGTTGTCAGGCGCAGGGGTGGTGCAATATGTCGGGGGCATGTTCATCATTGTGTCGTTTAACAGTGGTGAAGATGTGGAGCGGTTCTCTATGTTGTCGAAGGAGTAGGTGGATGTGTTTCAATCGGTGGAGAAGTGGGTTGGCCAAACTCTTCCTTTAGAGAGAGTGGCTTGGTTGCGGGTACTGGGCATTCCTCTTCATTTGCTTGACAATGTAGTTATCAATCATATTAGGGAGAGTTTTGGAAAAGTAGTTCAGGTTGGACAGCATGTTGTCTGGGATTCAGACTTATCGTATGATTATGTCGGAGTTCTGGTTTCGAAAGGAAAGAGGATACAAGAAGAGGTGGTAGTTCAATGGAAGGGTCGTAGGTACAGAGTCTGGGTGGTGGAGGAGGTCGGTGATTGGGAACCGGATTTTTTGGTAAAGGATAGGGGCGTAGAGGCAGCTCCGGTTAAACGGAGTCAGACATAACTGTCGGAAAATCCGACCAGTTCAAATTCGGCTGGGTTTGTGGAAGGTCCGTAATATTCGAATGGAGTAAAGGAAGGTGTAGAGAATGTCCAAACAGAGAATATTGTGAATGTGGAGGTTTCCAAGAATATGGGGGATTCGGTTCGGGTGGATAAGGAAGGCTACGATAATTTTAGGGTGGTAAATTTGGAAGGCAAAATGTTTGATTGTGAAGGAAGGTCCCCAGTTAAAAAAGGTAGGAAAGGTTTGAAAAAGGGGGATAGAAGTCAGGTGGGCCCTTTTCAGGATAAGATGGTTTCGGTTGACAATAGGCCCAGTTCGAGAAAAAGGCCTAGACTGGAGTTTGATCCTAATGGGTTAGACCCTTTTGGGCTTGATGCCCTGTTGGGCCTTTATCATTATAATAAGGTGAGTCCAATGTCGATAAAGGGACAGTTAACAAGGAGGTGGAACCTATTGACGGTGATTTTTCTTAGTTGCCTGTCGAGGTAGAGGAGCAGAACACTAGTTTAGAACAATAAATAAACCCCCAATCATTTAACGGCGTTACTGGTGAAGATCTGCAGATGGAAAGTTAGGGGTTAAGGGTTTGGGGGAGACCAGGGGTATTCGCGAGGAGGTTGAAAACACTATCCAATTGGAGTCTATGGTGGGGGCTCAATTGGGTAGTTTCCAGGATTTGGTGACCAAAATTGTTGAGGAAGAAGGATTACAAACAGCTAATAAATGAATTTCTTATCCACTAATGTTAGGGGTTAAGGGTTTGTGGGTGCAAGGGAAACAGGGGCGGGTCAAAGAGTTAAGGGCCAAGAATGGGGTTGATTTTGTGGCCTTACAGGAGACTAAGATTATGGAGTCTGAGAGGTTTAATTGTAGTAATTGCTGGGGGAGGGGGGGTTTGAGTTTGATATGGTGGAAGCTACGAGTAGATCAGGTGGTCTACTTAATATGTGGAATTCTAAGGTTTTCAAAAAAAACTCTACCTCGGGATATTTGGTTGAAGATGGGTCGCAATTAAGTGTGTTGAACGTTTATGCACCTCAAAATGTCGTTGCTAAAAGGAGTCTTTGGGGTAAGTTAAAAGCTGTGATTAATAGTGTTCAAGGTATGTGGGTGGTTTTAGAGGATTTTAACGATGTCTGTAGTCCAGAAGAAAGAAAGAATTCTAGATTTAACCATACGAGTGCTTCGGATTTCAATTCTTTTATTGATGAGGTAGACTTACAAGAATACTTTATGAGGGGTAACAGGATTATTTATGTGGCAGCAAATAATGGTAATTTCAAGCTAAGTAAGATTGAGAGAGTTCTGGTTTGTTAAAGTTTCTTCAATAAATGGCCGCTGGCGTTTCTAAGATCCCTGCCGAGAGACATGTCTGAGCATACGCCTTTACTGTTAACTTTGGTGGATTCTAACTTTGGTATAAACCTTTCCGTTATTTTAACTCTTGGTTAGAGAGAGAGGGATGCCAAGATGTGGTGATGAAGGTGTTCACTGAATGTTCCGTTGAGGGGTGTCCAGATGTGGTTATCACAAATAAGCTAAAATTTGTTAGGGAGGCGATTAGGAAATGGTGGACTAAAGCTATTCAAAAAGAAGGCGAGGAATTGGAAAGTTATAAGAATGAAATTCAAAGATTAGAGATCATTATGGAAGAAAGGGAGTTGGAGGAAGATGAGGTTTGGGTCTGGGAAGAATGTAAGAAAGGAGTGGCTCAGGTTAATCATTGGAAGTGTAGAGATATGCATCAGAAATCCCGAGTTAGATGGGCTTCGAAGGGGGACGATAATTCAGCTTACTTTCATAGGGTGGTGAACGGAAGGAAAGCGTCGAATGATATACCAGGCCTGCTGGTGGATGGTCAGTGGATAACTAAGCCTTATTTAGTCAAGAAAGAAGTCTTAAAGTTTTTCCGGAACCATTTCTCTGATAAGTATGTGACGAGGCCGGACCTGATTTGCGATAATTTTAATTTAATGCCTACAGAGGATGCCGAGAGGTTAGTTCGGGCTTTCACTAAAGAGGAGATGAGGGAGGCGGTGTTCGATTGCGGGTCAGACAGAGCACCAGGGCCAGATGGGTTTAATTTCAAGTTTATAAAACACTTTTGGAGTGCTTTGGAAGGTAATGTTTTCAAGCTGTTCAGTAATTTCCACGATACTGGTGTGATAAGTAGAGGATGCAGTACCTCTTTTATTACACTAGTTCCGAAGACTAGTTCTCCTGTCGGGCTGAAAGACTATAGACCAATCACTTTAGTTGGGGTTATTAGTAAAATTATTTCTAAAGTGTTAGCTACGAGGGTGAAGGAGACGATGGGGAAAGTTATTTCAGATACGCATACGGCTTTTCTTAAAGATAGATTTATCCTGGATGGTTCGCTAATGATTAATGAGTTGTACGGTTGGATAAAGAAGACGGGGAGGAAAGGTTTTTTTTGTTGAAAATTGACTTCGAAAAGGCGTACGATAATGTAAATTGGGGTTTCCTTATTGCGGTGATGGGCCAAATGGGGTTTCCTAACAAGTGGTGTCTTTGGGTTAAGGGGATTCTTGGTTCAGCTAGATCAGCCGTCTTAGTCAATGGGTCGCCCACATTTGATTTTCAATGCCAAAAGGGGATCTGACAAGGGGATCCATTGTCTCCATTTTTATTTCTTATTGTCATGGAGTCCTTCTCGTGTTTAGTTCGAAAGGCTTGTGATTGGGGGGAGATAAAGGATCCTAGAACTTTCAATGGGGGCCCTGCTATTTCACATTTACTATATGCAGATGATGCGTTGATTTTGGGGGAGTGGTCGAGGGAGAACATCGAGAAAACAGCGAGGTTACTTAGAGTTTTTACATATGCTCGGGGTTAAAAATTAATATTAAGAAATCTCTTTTGTTTGGCATCGGCGTTGATGGTGAAGAGGGGGGTGAGATGGCAAATATTTTAGGTTGTAGGCTCGGAGAGTTCCCCTTTGATTATTTGGGGATAAAGTGGGGGCGAACATGAATAAGAGTTGTCATTGGGATTCAGTTATTGACACGGTTAAAAGACGGTTAGCTTGCTAGAAGGCCAATATGTTATCTATGGGTGGAAGGCTAATCTTAATTAAATCAGTGCTAGCTAGATTACCGGTGTACTACTTATCCTTATACAAAACTCCTACTAAAGTGACGGATCAAATGGAAAAGTTGATGAGAAATTTTCTGTTGGGTTGCGTGGGATACAGTGACAAAGTCTAAGAAAAACGGTGGGTTAGGAATAACGAAATTACGAGATGTGAATTTTGCTATTCTGGCCAAATGGGCGTGGAGATTTAAAACTCAAAAGGATAGTTTTTGGCGTAAAGTAGTGGAGATGGTGCACGGGGGGAAGGGGTCGGTGGGTTTTCTTGCCTATCAATCGTCGGTTCAAAGGATGCTGGAATTCCATGGTTAAGGAGATGGAGATGCGGTCTTTTAACGGGAAGACGTTCAGTTCATTTTTAAGGGCTAAGGTTGGGAACGGTTTGGCGGTCAATTTCTAGTCTAATTTATGGGTTGGAACGACAGTGTTAAAACATCGGTGGCCTAGGCTGTATAACTTAGAGCGGACTAAAGACTGTTTAGTTGCGGAAAGGCTGATACATTATAATGGTGGGATGCGGTTCGTTCCGGATTGAAAAAGGAGCTTATCAACAGTTGAGGAGATGTCAGAGATGCAGGATGTAATTTTTCTCCTTAATAATGTTTCGTTAACATATTCAAAGGATATTTGGCTATGGAGAGAGGATGTTAAAGATACTTTCTCACTGGCGAAGGTGAAACAATTGATTAGAGAAGGAAATGAGGTCTGTCGTGATCATCTTATGCAATGGGAATCATGGATCCCGAACAAGGTGAACCTTTTCGTTTGGAGAGCGGAAATGGAGCGTATTTCGACTAAAGCGGCTCTGATTAGAAGACGGATAAATATTCAAGATGGTTCGTGTAGTTTGTGCGACACTGGAGAGGAAGACGTGATGCATCTTTTCACAGGGTGCGGTTTTGCTTTTGGCGTTTGGTCTGTAGTGGCCCAATGGTGTAAAATTACGCCTATAATGGCTTTTTTAAAGATTTGTTGGGCATTCATGAGCAGGTTCCAGGATGTAAATGGGCTAAAAAATGATTAGAGGAGTTGTTATGACTACTTGTTGGGTGTTATGGAAAACTCGGAACGCAAAAGTTTTTCACGGCACAAGTCCGAAGGTCGTAGAGGCAGTCGCGTTGGTTAAGTCTTGATTTTTTTGTGGTTAAAAGGTAGGTCTAAATTTTCTAGTATAGTTTGGAAGGACAGGGTTCGTAATCCTTTGTATATGTTGTAAGTGGTTTGTTGGCGGTCCTTGATTCGATGGCTCGCCGGGTTTTCTAATAAAGTTCACTGTTAAAAAAATCAATAAATATGTTATTTTGGATACAACCCATTTTTAATAAAATTTATATTAAAATGTAGACGATTAAAATAAAAGAAATTGATCTTTAGAAACATTTTTAATTAAAATTTGTACCACTAACCGGTGACCATCAATAGATTGGGTGGAGATACAATAGGAAGTTTATTTGGCTAGGAAGGCTAGGAAGTGATCTTGACCATCCATTTAATTAATCAAGGGCTAAGATTAAATGAATGAAATTGAAGCAAAAAAAAAAGAGGCGCTTGGGTTTGTTAGGGGCATTCTAGTCAATACAACACAATAGTTTCTCTCTCCTCCAATTCCCCTCCATTTTTTAAACGTTAATAACTTTTTCATACGACATTATTTTTTATAAAAATTCCACCAAAAAAACCAACGTTTTTTATCTTTAAAACGAGTATACTATTGCTATATTTTTGAAAAAAAAAATTTAAAACCCAGTTGCATAAAACGCAATGGAGAAAACCCAGTTGCGTAAAACGCAATGAAAAAAAAAACGTAAAAAATGACTTTTTCTAAAACCCAACGCACCAAAAACACAAAGAAATGTCTTATTTCTAAAACGCAATGACCAGAAAACACAAATAAATGTCTTATTTCTAAAACGCAATAGCCTAAAAACACAAAAGAAAGTGTACTTTATAAAACGCAATGGACTGAATGTGTTTTACCTAAAACGCAATGCACCCAAAACACTTAAAAATGTCTTATTTCTAAAACGCAATGCACCCAAAACACATAAAAATGTCTTATTTCTAAAACGCAATGGCCAGAAAACACATAAAAATGTCTTATTTCTAAAACGCAATGCCTAGAAAACACATAAAAATGTCTTATTTCTAAAACGCAATGGCCTAAAAACACAAAAGAAATTGTTCTCTCTAAAACGCAATGAACTGAATACACATAAAAATGTGTTTACCTAAAACGCAATGAGTAAAAACACTTCAAAAATGTTTTATTTATAAAACGCAATGACCAGAAACTGTTGTTCACAGAACCAGAAACTGTCTAAAACGCAATGACCAGAAACTGTTGTTCATAGAACCAGAAACTGTCTAAAACGCAATGACCAGAAACTGTTGTTCACAGAACCAGAAACTGTTGTTCACAGAACCAGAATCTAACTAAAACGCAATGACCAAAACCTGTTGTTTACAGTACCAGAAACACTGTCTACGAATGCAGTTTTCCAGAGGCAATTTACAGAAATATTACAACAATTTAATAGGAAAAAAAAATTCCCGAGCTCAACCCCAGCCAGGGGCTCTGCCCCTTGGACCCCGCTACCAGGGGCGCTGCCCCCGGACCCCCGCCAAGATCATAAAACGCAATGACTAAATCAAAAACCCAGATCGTAAAAATGAAATTAAAGAATTTCTTACATGGATCTAAATGATTTCTTCAACAATTGACGAAGTTTGAATGATTGAAACACTTATCAGCGCTCGAATCGAACGAATCGAGTGATTATCTCCAAAATCACCGGAAAAAACGAGATTTTTTATGAAATTAAACTGGGTTTTCTTCAAAAAAGCTGAAGAACACGTTGATCGGGTGTTTGAATCATTGATTTGTGATGAAAATCGCACTATAATGTAGTGATTATTGAGATAGAAAGTGAAGAAAATGGTTGAAGATGGTGGGTTTTGAAAATGGTGGATTTTGAAGTTACTGGGTTTTGAAAAGGAAGAAGAAATGGTTGGATTGACTAAAATACCTTTTTTCTTTATTTTAAATGTTGCCACATGTCCTAATCCTATTGCTTCCTACACTTCCTAGCCAAAATAAACTTCCTATTTGATCTTTTCTCTCAATAGATTAACAAAGAAATTGGGAAACCTTGCCGAAAGAAATTATGTCGGTCACACCATGATGAATTAATGGACTATGAATAAGCGGTTGGTGTGATACCACTCACTAGGCCCGAATTCATTATTTATGACTAGTGGATGATGCGGCTTACTAGATTACTAGAGATCAGTGGCGAAGCTTGAGATTTACGACCGGGGAGCCGAAAACGTATATACCTAAAAATTATAAAACCGCGGGGTCGAAAACGTATATACCTAAAAAATTATATACGAAAACTATTTACCGGACACTACTGAGCGAAAAGTTCAAGGGGTCGGGCGCCCCTCCCCCCTCCCCCCGGCCCCTTCTATCCTACGCCCCTGCTTGAGAGATATCCACACATCACCCATGATCATGGTATATTAATATTACCTCCTTCTACAAGACCCGAACCACATCCGAAATGACATTGGTTTAGCAGGGTTAACAGTCATGTAAGGCATCAAAGTATGGTTTTCACCAGCCTTTGTTGTCACATTGCAGCCTGCTCTAGCCGCCACCATGCCTACTTCATGGCTTAAATATTAGACTATACTCAAAGAAGAGACATGCAGTCCAATTTGCGTATTGAATTTAAACAATAGGTATACATTTGTTCGTAATGCACGAGATGTGCTTCGTGTATGACATAATTTTTAGTCTGCGTGATGGGATTAAATTCACTTGCGTGAGAGAAAGTAGCTAGCGACCTGTTAGTCGCCTATTATCTTGGTCGTCTAATTATATATGTGATGAATCGCTGCTATGACTATAGAGATATAACACACAAAAATAGCTACTTTTGTGATTTTCTAAAAATACAATGGAATCATAAATGGAAACACAAATGCCATGTGTTACCAATATGGACACACGTTTTACAAGATGAATATGTAGTGGATAACATCCAAAGGTTATATGATTTGTTTTCGGAGTAAAAGGATTGCACAAAAGTTATTGGAAAAAAAAAAAAGACTGGACATAGTCTAACATTTACATTGGATCCAAGAAACTACAGGTGTAACTGTAGCTTCATGTGTTTGATTAATATAAGTGATGTAAATCTTGATAAATACTTTTTTTATTTAACACATAATTAACAAGACAGTTTAACCTATAATCAAGAAACTATTATGTGTTTATTATTTTATTATACAGTGCATATTTCATCAATCATTCAGTTCATGTAACAAACTGAAAATAAGGGGAGTGGGGGTGGTTAGGCTAGTCGGTATGGGGTTCGGCCCCGGATCGTCCTGGGTCGGCGACGGTCCAAACACCGTGCCGCCCCCCCCCCCCGGTCCCGTCTTCCGCGTCGGATTCATGCCGTTTGCGACGAAGCAAAAGTGGTGGGCCCTTCAAAAATTGTGACCGTTGAAAATAAAAATAAAAAAATTAATTTCTAATTAACATTAAATATTCAAACGGTAATAATTCAAAATATACCACAATTCACTTCCATTTTTATAAATACTCACATCTTTAACCATTTTTTTCACAAATTTTCACCCACTACCACCTCATCTCTCTCACATTTTATAAACCACTCTTCCCTTTTTATAAAAACTCATCATATTTTATACCGTTTTTTACACACTACCACCTCATTTCTCGCTCAAAAATTATCATGGCTTCACCCATGTCTTCCATTTCTTCAATTTCTTCTATGACTTCATCGGCTTCGTCTGCGTGGTATTCATCATCTTCGGAAGAGGATGATATTATGCACAACATGATTATGAACGCGGCTCAAGTCTTCATGGCGGCTGATCAAGGGTCGTCCCAACGGCTAACTAGACGAGCAAAATATAACCGAGACCAAGAAGGTATTTTACTTTTTTTTCCTTATGTTTTATATAGATTTGAAAATGTATTTTATAATTAATTTCATTTATGTTTCGTTTTAAATTTATAGCCGGCCACGCTAAACTACTAGCCGATTATTTTGCCGACGAACCCGTGTACCCAGCCGAGATTTTCCGACGTCGGTTCCGCATGAGTCGTCCACTGTTTTTACGTATTGCAGGAGACATGGCCCAGTCTGATCCATTTTTTACATTGCGGAACGACGCTAGGGGGCTAAGGGGTTTCAGTAATTTACAAAAATGCACGTCGGCCATTCGCCAACTTGCGTACGGTTACGCACCCGATGCATTAGACGAGTATATTAGGATGTCTGAAAGAACCGCACGTCGATGTTTGCACAAGTTTTGCGAATGGGTTGTCAAATTGTATAGCAAGCGATACCTGCGAAAACCGAACGCAAACGACGTTCAAAAATTATATCAAGCACACGAACAGAGACATGGTTTCCCAGGAATGCTCGGGAGCATTGATTGCATGCACTGGCCGTGGCAGAACTGCCCAGTGCAATGGCAAGGTCAGTATACTAGGGGAGATCATGGACATCCGACTATTATTCTAGAGGCGGTTGCGTCACAGGATCTCTGGATCTGGCATGCTTTTTTTGGTCTACCCGGTTCGCTCAATGACCTTAACATCATATACCAGTCACCGATATTTGAGGATGTAGTGGCGGGTACAGGTCCAGACACAAGCTTTACAGTTTCGGGGGTGGAATACAGGCGAGGTTACTACCTAGGCGATGGGATATACCTAAAGTACTCGACAATCGTTAAAACTATTCCGCACCCGACAGACGACAAAAGAAAAAAGTTTGCGAAGTTTCAAGAGGGTGCGAGAAAAGATATTGAACGGGCTTTTGGTGTTCTACAAAAAAAATGGCACATCATTGAACATCCAGCACGTTCGCAAACACCAAAGAGGTTACGACACATTATGTACGCTTGTATCATCCTTCATAACATGGTCATTGAAGACGAAGGTAGAGCGATATGCGAGTACGACGAAGACGCGTCAACTGGAAATTCTGTTCCAGTTAGTGCGGAACAACAAGATTTGAACATGTTCGCTCTACGTAACGAGTACACACATCATAACCTACAAGCAGACTTGGTGGAGTACATTTGGAACAACGCTCAAAACGAACCCGACCACGACATGGAAGACGAAGACTAGTTGCTTCTTTTAATATATTAGGATATTTTTAAGTTTTTTTTTTTAAGTTTATTTTTTTTTAAGTTTATGTTTTTTTTTTAATTTTTTTTTTTAAGTTTATGTAATGTTTTTTAATATTAATGAAAATATTTTGTTACTTTATTTGTTAAATGTTAAAAAAAGTTGAAGATTAAAAAAAATAAAAAAAACATAAAAGTGGTGGAAGATGATGACTAGGACCAACTTACCATGCCCTCTAGTTTTGGAGGATGGACCATTCTTGGGAGGATGATGACGTGGCGCCTACGTGGCGGATCATCCTCCAAGGATGGTCCATCACCATACCGAGTAGCCTTATAAGTGATGGAAATTCTATCACTCACAAGCATCCAATCAAGTTCCACCAGGTCATCAGCCACTATTCTATCACTCACAAGCATTTTTTAGTGGCACCCGTCATCACTCACCACGCAACCATCTACAATAAAAAATAACTCACCTCTTAATATTGATTAACGCGTGATATATATATAACGAGTGATAAATTTCACTCGTGATATATGTTGGTGGCGGCGGTGTGGTAATATGTTTCACGAGTGATGGGAAGCCATCACGCTCCCACCCCCCTCCCCTAATAAATCATTATTTATGTCTAATTCTCAATCCCCATGCAAGGAGAGAGAAAAATTGAAATCCAAAAGGGGGTTGGGGACTTCCAGTTGAAATCTAACTTATCGGTCCCACCTGCTCATATCTGGTTACACATACTAACACACACCAATTACAATATCATCCAATACAATGCATTCAGTCTATATCCGGTTAAAATCCAACCAAACACATGCATTCAGTCTGCTCATACTCACACTCTCAAACCCTACATTACTATTTAGACAATTATCCCTACAACAGAAATTAAAGAACATAAAAACAAGAAAAAGTAGCACAAAAATAAATTCTTTATTAACTAGAACCATTGGATGGTTACATTTCTGCACCACCACCACCACTTCCTCCAGCAAGTGTGAAGCTTTGGCCAACAGGTGCACCAACACATGTGTAGTTACTCGTACTCTCGGGCGGTGGCGAGGCGAATCCGCTCAAATTCTGGACGCTGAATGATGGTGGATTGCCGGAGCACACATGTCCAATGAAGTAATCATTTGAAGGAGGGTATTGGGATGTGTAGGGGTTAGTGAGGCGTGATCCCGGTGAAGTGTACATGTGTGGAGCTTGTTGTGGTGGTAACATGGTGGAGGTACCGGAAAGGAGTCTTGTTGGATAAACTGTACTGCCCATGTTGCAACCTGCTTGATGATTAAACCCTCCATGTACCACTGGTTGTCCACTACATTATGATATCAATTTGACTGGTCAACTTTATTTATATACTAAAAATAGGACACCAATATTTTATGATATCTATGATCAAAGTGGTCACTAATAAGTAATGTAACAGAAGCCTCATATGTTATTATATGTTGCTCTAAAAATCAAATCTTTAAAGTTGTTTAACTAGAAGAAATGAGAAAATTTTGGTAAATTTGAAGTTAAGGTAAAGAAATTAACTTTAGCATTAGAGTTTACTTGATCATGTACTCAATTTTCTCAAGCAAATTAAAGAACACAAACCCTAAATCATAACCCCTAAACATGAAAAACGATATACGTACCCTAGTTGGTGAGGGAGTGGGGGTAGGACGTTATCGTTGCTAAAAACTAGCTGCCGAGCTCGGTTTAGTGTTTCTGTCTCCCTTTCTGAGACCATCGCCAAAACATTAGGAATTAAACATTTTCAAGAAATAAGTTGAAATTCACCAATAGAAAATAGTATAATTCGATATAAATTATAATAAATGTTATCATCAATAGCAATGTATAAAGATTAACTACTAGCTGATTACCAACAATATTTATCAATATAAATAGTAAAAGTTAACAACTTTGTCACTGAAAGGGCGGAACTTAAAGATAAAAAGATTGACAAGACTACGCTTCATGGCAAATCATAAGCAAAGTTCACTTTGTGTATGTGTGAGAGAGATATAATATATATATATATATATATATATATATATATACAGAGAGAGAGAGAGACCTTGGCGATGGCGGTTCATGTGTCCCCCAAGGGCTTGAGACTTGCAGAACTTGAGGGAGCAAAACCTGCACTCATAGACCTTCCCGCTTTCATCCTTTGCGCCGTTTTTCTTTTTCTTGTAGATTCCTATAAGAAACATTTCAGTTCATTCAAAACCAACATTGATATGATGGGACCTCACATGTATTTAATATTCACTGTTACACCTACACACTGAAATCTAAACACCAATCACAAGATATCACCACATGGGTAGCCCTAATCTTGAAAAAGGAAAACATATTTTTAAAAGTAAAATCATATGATCTTTTAGGGTTTGCATTTTAAAAGTGAAAGTGCACTAATTTTAACGTTATTTTACTAATTTCGTGAAAATAACGTTAAAAGAGGGGGATGGTTAATCATGCATCATGTGGTGGCGTTGATAGCCGAAAGACAATGGGGTACATGCACTAATCGGCGTTTGTCTCAATTGCTGAGTGTTATGTGCCTTATGTCCAAGGCTTGATGCAAAACTACAATCGAGCCGGGGGTCTCATTGGAAGCAGCCTCTCTATTCCTACGGGGTAGAGGTAAGGCTGTCTACATCTCACCCTCCTCAGACCCTACCTTAGCTTTGCTATTGGTGGGATATACTGAGTATGATGATGATGATGATGATTTTAACAAATAAATGACAAGGTACCTGAAGTGGAAGAAGAGGAGTCATCAAGTGTTTGTTTGCTGGTGAAATCATCTGGAAAGTTGTTTAGGTCTAAAGGGTTTCTCCTGAAAACATGAGAAATTAAAGAGGTGGTGAGTAACTAGTAAGTTGAAGTTAATAAACTGAACAACAAGAGAGTGATAGTTCAGATAAAGGGGTTGTGGGGAGAAGCCTATGATATGATACATACATGTTGGTGTTGGTGTTGGTACCACAGACAGAGATAGAAAGAAAGAAGTTTGAATGATATTAATAATAACTCTGAGAGAGAACTATCAAACTACAACAACACACAAATAATCTTCAGATGAGAGAAGTGAAGCTAAAGAAATTTATAAAGACCACTTCAGTTCAAGACTGAAATCTTAGAGGGTATCCCCCCCCCCCCCCCCCCCCCCCCCCTACCCACACCAAGGCCTTCTCTCCTCTTTGAAAGTTCTCTATCAGTGCTTCTGTCACTCCCTCTTTCTCTAGAAATGGAAAAAAAGGGACAGTGGTTCTCGTGACTTAAAAAGGGGCGGCGAATTCAAGAGCTAGATGGTGGTGTGGGACTAAGTTGTGTTTAAGTTGTGGTAGGGGTGGGACTTGGGATGACTAAATGAGACGAAATTTGTGGGCTATCTCTATTTCTCTTAGACTATTAGTTATTCCATCTATCAAACATGTGATCAACACACTCACTTTTTTTAGTTTTATCATATAAGTTTGTAAATTTTTTCTTTTCTTGGAACATATATATAAATACGTTTCATATACAAAACCATGAGAACCGAATAAGAACGTTTTACTAATTAAGGTAATGATCGCAATGACAACGCTTCTCTTTAATATGTTAAGAGATCACCATTCTTCTATCTAAATTAATTTTCTTTGTTAGGGATCATCAAATACTGCTTAGTGAAAAGGTATTGATCATTTCTCTATTTTCATAATTTGGGCGGTGATCACCTTAATACAACATAAGTATATGAATGTAGATATTACAATGGCACTCTAAACCATGTTGGTAAGTGGTAACTATCTTTTATGGGATATGATATATGAATAATTATGTATAGAATTTATATCACATCTTCATACTTTTATTGTCATCAAATCAAGGTGTACATTTCACAATATATAACCATGTATGCATCAACAAATAGTTGTATGAACTTCTCTCTAAACTCAATAGAGATTACTATTACAACTTTTCACTAAGATGGTGGTGATAATCACAAACTTCTCTAACAAAGATGTAGACATGTTTTGCCCTATTTACACTTTAAAGGATCACTAATTTATATGAGATTTAAAATGGATTGATCATATAATCCCGCAGTACTATGAGGCTATTATTTGTTTACTTGTTTGCAAGAGGTGAATAAAAGTGTTAGGAAGAAATGTTGGGTGAAAAGTAGGGATTTTTTCCCTAATATCTGTATTCGTACTCATATCCCTATCGTACCTGTATCGATCGTACCAATTTTAGGTATTGGGTACATGTATTGGTTTCAGTGTCGATACAAGTAAAAGAGAGGATAGGTGCCGAAATTTATATACTACTAGTTTGTATTCTAGTACCAGTTCGTATTATGGTATTCTTATCGATTTTACTTATTTGGTAACCGCATTGTGTGTTATTACTCATATCAATTTTTCCTTATTTGTTACGTGTACTATATTAGTAGTCGTACCGATTTTGCATATTTTGTACCTGTACGAGTGCTTAAAATATTAAAAAAGTAAAGTGGTACCAAAGCAGGTATTGTACCGATACCCGTACCATAAGTATTGGTACCCAGTTGTTTTTTCAGATTCAGTACTCGTATTTTCAATAATGATATGGGTACTGTACCGATCCTATCCCTAGTGAAAAGTAAGACAGGACCCCGAAATTTAATGTCACTGTTAAACCATTCATCGATCATTGATGTTCCTCTTATCCACTTTTTCTCTCAAAAATTAGTTTGCTACAATGAGCGCAAATTTGATGTTAATTTTTTGTTCAATCATCAATCACTAAATAAAGAAATCAGATTGTGTAAGTTGTTATCACATTTCTCATTACAATTACAATGAATACACTCTCTATATATAGAGAGGTTAACAGCCAACTGACCTCTCTAACTAACTCAACAAAGCTAACTACCTTTGTATATACAAACTATATATACATTAACTCTAATATGCCCCCTCAAGCTAAACGAGGAGCATCCATGTGAAGCTTGGACCGAAGGCTGTCAAAACGGACACCAGACAATCCTTTGGTCAAAAGATCTGCAATCTGAAGTGTACTGGGAACATGTCGAACATGTAAAGTACCATCCAAAACCATGTCACGAATAAAATGCATGTTAATCTCTAAGTGTTTGGTGCGCTGATAGAACATCGGGTGGACTGCAATATGTGTAGCTCCAATATTGTCACACCAAAGAGATGGTGGAAAAGTTATTGTGATATATAACTCACATAATATAGATGTAATCCATCGTAACTCAGCACTTGTATAAGCAAGTGCTCGGTACACAGCATCTGTACTCGACTTAGCAATTGTATGTTGTTTCTTGGAACTCCAACTGATAAGGTTAGGCCCAAGAAATACATAATAACCTGTGGTGGAAAGTCGATCATCCGGACATCCAGCCCAGTCAGCATCACTATAAGCACACAAATCAACACAGGTAGACCGACGTATAGATAACCCATGAGAAATAGTCCCTTTAAGATACAGTAAAATCCAGTTGACAGCGACCCAGTGTCAATCAATAGGTGTCTGAAGGAACTGTGTCACTAACCGCATAAGCAATCTCTAGTCGTGCAACACAAGATACTGTAATGCACCAATAGTGCTCCAATACATAGTAGGGTCAGATAAAGGATCACCAGTATGTCGAGAAAGCTGTCTACAAGAAGAGACATGAGTAGATAATGGTCGACAATCAGCAAAACTAGGGCGTTGTAGTAAATCAAGTAAGTAACATTGTTGAGATAAGTGTAAAACATCCTCAGAAAATGTGGCCTGAATACCGAGAAAATATAACTGTTGTCCCAAATCCTTGAGCACAAACTAAGAATGTAGGTGCCCAATCAAGCCAGTAACAATATCAGAAGAGCTCCAAGTAATATATATCATTAACAAAGATCAATACATAACAAAGTATCGAATCCCCACTGTAAACAAACAGAGATACATCTGAAAGACACTGAGTAAAACCATCAGCAAGTAAAGCGGTGGATAGCTTGGAAAACCAAACTCTAGGAGTCTGCTTTAGGCCATAAAGAGCCTTCTACGGATGACAAACATAATGTGGTCAAGATGAGTCAACAAAGCCTAGGGGCTGGGTCATATACACAGTCTCAGAAAGATCACCATGTAAGAACGCATTGTTGATATAACCCTGACGAATAGACCATCCTCAGGAGAAACCAACTGAAAGAACTAGATGAATAGTAGCAAGTTTGACCAGAGGACTGAAAGTCTTATTTTAGTCGATACCCTCTGTCACACCCCAACCGATGACGGAAACATCAGAGCATGGAACTGAGCGAAACAGATTGTTCGAGAGAAATTCCATAACAACTACTTTACCGAATAGTTAAACATTATGTCCCATACAATAACCTATTGAGCAAGTAAGTTATTACAGACGTAGATATCTCCAAAACAAATAAAACTGTTCCGACAACTCATATTTAAATAGATAAATTGTCTTTGTTTGTTTCTAGACTCTTCCTAACTCGATTCCACATAGCAAGCATCCTAAACATCTGTCACATACGTTAAAATATAGGTCAATACACATAGTGTAAAGGTGAGCATACAACTTTTGATAATAGCATAATAGAGTTCGAAATCGTTTACGCATAACCAGCATGTACAACGTATAATGTGAAGCATGTAAGTTATCGACAAAGATCCTATCAATACCAATGACTGCGAGTAGCGAGTGCGCATCAAATGTTCGCCACTTGTTGATACATATTATATGGACGCGGCCCGTTCGGTTCGACATCGCTACGAGTTGAAGACCAAGGCTTGATTTCCTCCATCAAGTCTCGGTAATTGTTGCTAATCTGCATGATGTAGATATATCTGTTTGCTACTGTTTGTGACGAATAACCACGTTAACATACATGACGAAAAAACTGCTTATGCTGTTGACGAAAAAGTGGGTTCATGTATGACGAAAATCTGATCATATACATGAAGAAAAACCCAGTAACTGATGTATGACGAAAGACCTCAGAACATAAGTTTCTCGTCGTGTCTGGTCTTTCGTCATAATGATCTTTCGTCGTCATAATGATCTTTCGTCGGCTCAATGAATCTTTTGTTAGCTCAATGAGTCTTTCGTCGAGGTGTTTCATCACTGCAGGTCTTTCGTCGACCTACAGCCTATATAAGCAGCAAACTGAAGACAGAAGAAGGGAGTGAACACAGAGAGAAACACGAGAGAAATCAGTGAGTTTGTGAGAGTATAATTTTCTGTAATCTTTGTAAACAAATTTCCTGGTCTAATATATTTGAGATTTAAACGTTGAATCTTTGTGTCATTGTGTTCTCGATCTCGGTTTGCTTTCCCGGTTGGATTCCGCACAACCGGGTTTGTTCGTATACAAGGATTATGCGACTAGATCCTCCGCTAGTTGGACCTACAAGTGGTATCAGAGCCAAGGCTCTCATCCTTGTTAAAACCGAGCCGTGTGTCGGGTTTTTCAAAGTTTGTATCATGATAGTTTTCTGGCTTTAATCCTTGAAAATCATGTTATTTTGCAGTTAGTTCTTATAAAAAAAAACTTTGTTAAACCTCATGTATACATGTTAAGATTTGGTTTTTAGTGAAGTTTCAAGCAAAAATTTTTTCGAAAAATTTTTCCGGTGATCGTTATTGGCCGGAAAACTCATATTGTTCATCATTGTCGTTGTGTTTATGGGTTTATTGATTGAATATTTGAAGATTGCTTTATTAAAGTTGATTATTATATATATTTGTTTGAAATATCAGTCTGTCAAAATGATGGTTGTTACTTGGAAGTTGGTAAGAAAAGCATGGGTGTTCGCATGTTGTGTCCAACAACTGTCAGAGGGTAAAGGACAAGGTTCGGTGGGATTTAGAAAATATCTTAACAATTTGTGATTTTAAGTCAACGAAATACCATTTCTCTTTTGGATTTGTCTTTGACGAAAAACCTATTTTCGTCACAATTGGTCTAGATGAAAAACCCCATCTTTCGTCACTTTGTTTTTCGTCGCTTTCACTTAGAACTTTTTAATAGAAGACTATCATTTCATACTTAAGGGTTTGTTTTAAGATCTTTGAGTAGGTATCTTTGTTTCTACATCTAAAATGAGTTCAGATTGGTGGGGTATTCCATCCAATACGAAGCGCAAGTATAGAAGCACGGGTTTGTCGCCATCATGGGCCGAATCTCCCGCACCCGCATCTTCGTCTATTCCATCGCAGGCGAATCAATTTTCGACAGGTCAATAGGCGTTCGTTTCAAATCAAACTCAAAGTATTCAATGTATACTTTTAAGCGAAAGTGAAACTGGAAGCCTTAACCGTCCATCGAAGCTAATGCACATGAATGAATATCCTGGATGGGAAGAAAGATTCCATACGTATGTTCTTGGGCAAAACACGGAATTGTGGTTATGTTTTACTATAGATTCCGATCAAGCTCTTGATGTTGTCGCTTCAACTGCCGCGACATTTGCAGATCTTACGGCAGACGAGAAAAAGGCATATGATTTATAAAAGAAAGCATATTCTATTCTAACTCAAGCGTTGAGCAAGGATATATATCATCAGTTTGTCAGCTTCAAGACGTCAAAGCGGTTATGGGATGCATTGAAGACGAGAGGTCTAGGAAATGAAGCGTCACGCAAATTGCGACATGATCTACTCAAGAAGGAGTTTGATGGCTTCACATGTATGGAAAGGGAATCTTTGGGAGATTTGACAAGTCGGTTCTATCACTTGTTGACTGAATTGAATAGCTATGGAGTAGTAGTGACTCCAGAAGAAGTTGTTATCAAGTTTGCCGATGCATTACCAGCTCAATGGAATGGTTTCTTGGAAATCTTGAAATACAATGGCACTTTGGCTACGACAAACATCAATGATTTCGTTCAGCTCTTGGAGAACAAAGTTCAAGAAGAAATTAGAAAGGCCAAAAGGATTCCAGTGCAACAGAATCCTGATATGTATTATGGAAACTATGGAAGTTCTAGCACTACTTCAAGACCTGCTCCACATGCTCAGCTTCAACCAGCCTTTGTATCAAGAGATATGTACGGAAATCCACTACCAGTTTCCTCAACTCAAACGGCTTTTATCTCAAGCACTGACATGTATGGAAATCCACAACCAGAAGTCTCAAAGCAAAGCTATCAATCTACCGGAGCAAGAGATATGTACGGAAATCCATTACCAGTTCCATAGCAAGTTTGTTATGGAAGCACTTCATCTGCCGGTCAGCCATCTAATCCAAATACATTTCGGCTTGACACTTCAAATTTCTCGAAAGTAAGTGTTGAAGTAGCTAAGGATCATATGGAGCTATTGAACACATTGGTGAGCGCGTATTGTGGGTTAATAGCATATCAGATTGGAAATATCAATCTGACACAAGAAGATTATCAGCAGATTGATAAGGAGGAAATGGATATGATGGACATCAAGTGGGCTTTTGCTAGTGCGGTTAGGCGAGCTAAGGACTTCATGGAAAGGACTGGTAGAACCAGCTTGGAAAGCAAGAGAGATACTAAGTATGGGTTCGATAAACAATCAATCAAGTGCTTCAATTGTGGTGAACGAGGTCACTTCAAGAGAGAATGTACCAAACCAGCTCAACATGGGAACCAGAATCCTTTCAGGAATCAAGGCAACCAGCAGAATCAGAATCAGGATCAAAACAGGAATAACGAGCGTACGTTGATGCCTGTGAATAATCCAAATAAAGCAGGAGCATCAAATGCCAACCAGGCTCTTGTGGTACAAGTTGATGAAGGTTGCGATTGGTCGATTCAATTGGGAAGTGATGTTCAGGATGGAACAGCTTGTTTTGCTGAGGTTGTCAAGGATCTGAAACACACCAGTGGTGGGGAATCTTCCACCAGTGGTGGAGAATCATCTGAAGATGAAGACAGTTATGGTTACAGTAGAAGCTCAGATGAAGAATCCTCAACTTCAGGCGATGATCATTTAGATGAAACGTCAAGTGTGTCAGTCGATGCAGACGTTGATGAATTGTTGGGAGAAGCTGAAGCAGGGAATCATAGAAGATCAATCTTGGTGGATGAAGCTGCTTATTCTTCTTCTTCTTCTAATCATTCAGCCTTTATGGCTAATGTGGGCGGTTCATCAAAACAGGTATGTGTCGATGATCCAACTTCTGATAAATGTGATAAATGTGTTAGTTTAGGTGATAAATTGTCGGACTTGCAAGCAAAATATGATGATTTGCAAAGCAAGTATGACGTGACATATGTCCACAATCAAAAGTTGATAGTGGATCTTTCAAAATGCAAAGAGGCTAACTTGTTTTATGAAAACCATGAAAAAGAGTTTAAAACGGCGATTGAGAATTTAAGAGAAGATAAAACCGAGCTAACAAAAATGGTTTCAAGAAAACAGACTGACATAAACTATTATATTAATCGTCTCGAGGTCATGCAAAAAGAGTTAGCCTGTGTAAAGTGTGAAAATGAGGCGATCCGGCTTAAGCTAGATAGTAATTCAAACTCTAGGTATGTGCTGGATCACATCATTGACATACAAAAAGAGAAAAAGGATGTCACGTGCATTGGATATAAGAAGTGTCCACCACCTGTTAGACAAAATTTTGACACAATGCCGGATGAGGAGAATAGAACTTATTTTGAGCAATCTGTTCCTTTAGACATTGAGGAATTTGCAACCGGACTTGGATACAAAACGGAAGAATCATCAGATTCGGATGTTTCAACAGTTACAAGTGTGTCAACTGCTGAACAGAATCAGGATCCTCCAGTCATTGTTGAGGATGCTGATTCTTCAGATGATGAATCCGATGATACTGACTCAGCACAGTCTGATGCGGTAATAAAAGAAGAGGACATACCTCTCGAGAATCATATTTTATGTGATCCTCCCAAAAAACCTGCTAAGACTGTTCTGCTCAAGTCCACTTCCTCGCAAGAATCTGAGAGTGTGAGTTTGCTGTACACTCTTGTTGGTGATGATAAAATCTATTCTGACAAAGATTTTCCGATTAAAAATGTAAATCAATCTTTAATCAGTAAAGTTTTTGAAGATTCGACAAGTAGGTTATTAGGAAAGTTGGGTTCACACATTGTGGTAACACAGTGCCCTTCGATTCCAAAAGCTGAAGTTCGAAAAAAAATATGGAAATCAAAGATTGCCAACAATGAAAAAGCAGGAAAATCATACCAAACCAAAAGGTAAATCTACACTCAAGGTCGAAAGGAACCGAACCAAAAGAAGAACAAAAAGGTGAACTTTGTGAAATCAAAGGGAACGGACAAATTGGAAACTTTTGCAAATAAATCTAACTTAGATCATGTCAATCAAGTTAAATTTTTTAAAAGAAATGAACAAAATAGTTCAAAACCAAGTACCTCGGGATCACAAAGTTCATAAACAAGACAGTCACAAGATACTTCGGGGTTTGTTGAACGAATATCGTGTTTTGAGTGTGGTGAAATTGGACATATCATTCGAAATTGTCTGTATCTTCATAAGTTAAAAGCTAAAGTTGATGTTCCCCGTGAACAAAATTACCGAAAGCGACCTGTTTCTACAAAACAAGATCCCCGTCTTGTAAAAGAAAGGGAAAAGAAACAAAAACGCCAACAAGTCAAGGTAATTGAAAAGGCTCGACGTGGTTCACAAACAACCTGTTTCCGTTAAACCAGAAATTTCTAAAACTTCTAATTATCACGAAGTTAAAATTTCGAAAATTCAAACTGAAAAAACACAACAGACTTGGAAACCAAAAACGGTTAATAATTCAGGGGGAGCGTCACAATTTCCAAACCATCAAGAAATTGAAATAACTTTTGTCGATGAAAGCGGAAGACCGAAGACCACAAAGGCTTGGGTCCCCATCTCCAACTAATCATGTGAGTTCATGTGAAGGATGTTCTAGGAGGAACTTTCAGCAGTCATTGGATTGTTGATAGTGGGGCATCCAGGCACATGACAGGCGACATGAAGCTTCTCTACGACGTTAAATCTATTAGAGGAGGTTATGTTGCTTTTGCTAGAGATAAAGGAGGATATATTACTGGTGAAGGAATGGTATCCAACGGGGTTGTAAGCTTTGATAAGATCAACTTTGTGCAACAACTTGATCACAACCTTCTCAACGTTTCACAAATTTGTGAATAGAAGTTTTCAGTACACTTTGATGCAAATGGATGTTACGTGCTGAAACCCGGTTTCAAGATCCCAAAAGACTGGATTCTCTTATCTGCTCCAAGGATTAATGATTTGTATGTCCTTGATATGAGCCAAGCAATTACAACGTCTGCACAAGCAACATGTTTCGTTTCCAAAGCCACAGAAAAAGACCCAATCTCTTGGCATAGACGGATGGGTCACATTCACTTACGCAAAATGAATCATTTGGTGTCGAATGAATTAGTGAATGGTGTTCCTATTAAAAACTTTCATCTTCAAGACGTCTGTGTTTCATGCCAAAAAGGAAAGCAAAGCAAGAAGCGACACCCGACTAAGAAGATCAACACGGTGGTTGTTCCGCTTGAACGTTTGCACATGGATTTGTTCGGTCCTGTCAAGCATAAAAGAATTCCGAATGATCAATACTGACTCGTGATAACAGATGATTATTCAAGATTTTCTTGGGTGGCGTTCATGGCTCACAAGAGTGAAACTTTTGGTATTATCAAAAACTTGATCATTCAGATTGAGAATTTGTATACTTTGAAGGTTAAACGGATTCGCAGCGATAATGGAACTGAGTTTAAGAATCATGCCATGGAGGAGTTCTGTAGACCAAAAGGTATTCTTCACGAATTTAGTGCGGCTTACACTCCTCAACAGAACGGCGTCGCTGAACGTAAAAACCGTACATTGATCGAGACTGCTAGGACGATGTTGGTAGAGTCACAATTGTCGATTCCCTTCTGGACTGAAGTTATGTCCTCTGCTTGTTATACATTGAACCAAGTCCTTACAGTCAAAAGGCACAACAAGACCTGCTTCGAGCTTCTTCACAAACAGGAACCAGATTTGTCATATCTTGAATCGTTAGGAGCTCCTTGCACAATGATCGATCCTAATGGAAAATTTGGGGCACAAGCTATTGAAGGTTACTTTCTTGGTTATGCCACCCCGAACTTAAGAGTCTGGAACCTAGAGACTAAAAGGGTCGAGGAATGGTCTGAGGTCAGGGTACAACGGCACACATTGCCAGTCAAATGTCCAGGTCAACCATGGATGTTTGAGTACGATGACTTTTTCAATTCGATCAATATTCAAGAAGTCGAAGAAAGTGCAACGGCAAAGATGTTTTTCGAGAGTGACAACTGTAACATCACGTAAAAACGTGTCCAATTATGTATAGACACGTGTCCTAAACTCTGAATATGTAAAAGATTGAGTTTGAAGGACTAAAGTTGTCAAACAATGGAATTATGGAACCACAGGGACTAAAAGTGTCAACATGCCAAACTTGAGCCTCTGAATAACCATATGTGAAGAATATATTCTTGATTGAATGATTAATTGGATATAAGAAGCCGTTTGTGAAAATAATCGGAAGATTTTAAACTACAGGGGTTAAATGTGTCAACATGTTAATTTTTACCTCTGAGTGACCTTTTTACGAACCCGAGGCTTCGAAATATTCCAATATATTCTCAAGAATAAATGTTATAAATTTCATGAGGTTTCAAGATCGTTATACGTTGATTATGCAAATTCCCAAGAAATTAGGGTTTAAAGTGTCAACGAGGCGAAACTTATGTTTTCGGTGATCAATTAACGAAACCGGGCCTAATATAGTTTAGATATACTCCCTTGATCATCTACAATCTAACTACAAGGGCCAATTACGTTTAAAACGAAAGACTTTGAGCTCATATAAGTGCAGGGACTGAATGTGTCAACAACGAAACTTGTTTGGCTGGTATCTAGGGTGGTCGCGCCACGCGACCATGAAGGTCTTTGGCCGTCGCGCAGCGCGACGGTGCTGTTTCGACAGACCTGTGTTGCCAGGTGCAGGTTGATGCCTTTCCTTGAGCTCCAAACAAAAATTTTCGAAACCAAGAGCTTGTAGATGGTTTTTAGAAACCACCAAGACACCTGTAGAGACTTGATTTCATCCCCTAACACCTGTAATCATCTGGGGCAACCTGAATTCACTATAAATAGGCCCTTAAGTGCAGCATTTTCACTTGCTCATTTCACTCAAACATCACTCTCAACTCTCTAGCTTGAGTTCTGGACCTTTCTGTAGTTAGCAAGCACTAGGAAAAGATTATCAAGTGTAGAAAAGATAGCAAGGACCATTAGTAAGAGTCTTATTACCTGCTTAGTCGTTTTAATTAGCTTAATAACCGAAAAGTCAAACTTATCGTAATTAAGCTTTGACTTTCAAATTAATCACAAATGGTCCAGCCACTGATCTAACCGAAAGTGGTTATGGAACCATATTAATGTAGGTGATTAACCCTTAAAGGGGCACCTCCTAATTATTTTGTTTGACTAGTTAATTGTCGGGTCAAACTAGTTTGACAAAAAGACAAACTGGACAGAAAGTTTAAAAATGAATAAAATTAATAAACCAGAGGTTCTACATTATATTTGAACATTCTAATGACTTGGTAATTAATATTAGAACATGTTTTATCAGTCCTAACCTGACAATTATCAGTCTCAGGTCAATTTATAACCGAAAGTCGCAAAAGCTTAACTATTGCTTTGACTTTCAGTTCTGACCCGTTCAAGCTTAATTCTCCCATGTTTTAAGCGTCCATTAGGACCACATTACTCAGTAGTATAACCCTCTGGAGTTATAGTGCATGGTTCTTAGTGGTTTGAATTATATGCTCTTGATCGTTAATATGCTTATAAATGCCAAAAATGCCCTTTTGGCACAAAAATAAGATTTTTAGAAATGTGACAGGACAAAAACCTTTGTTGCTGATTTATAAACTTGTCCTAAAAATTTGACTTCAGTTTGAGGTCTAGACTATGAGTTATGCTCAATAGCGTAATTAGAAATATTTTTATTAATTAAACGACATAATTAGCATAAAGCCTATCTAAACCCAAATGTTGACACCAAAAATTTTTGGCCGCTGATGAAATATAATATTTTGGGATTTTTGAAGATTTTTAATTATTTTTAAACTGGTCATAATATAGGGTTCTAGCTTTAATTCGGTAATTGTCGGTTATACCATTTTCTTGAATAAAATGAGTTTTACATAATATTTCGATACCAAACTTTTTGCTACTGATTCTACATGATAAATAAAATATTTTAAACTTTATAAACTGATCAAAAACTCAGATTTCCTATTTTAACCCGAAAATCGCTTAAAACCGACTTTTACGCGTTTTAAGCACATAGTATGGGTTAAAACTATTTTTAACATATAAGACTTAATACCTACTGATGTTTTTAATAAATTTCAATACTTTAATAGTAAGCAAAAGTTTTAAACTCATATTTCCAAAAATTGATCTTTAAAGCTTATGTGAAATTACCAAAAATGCCCCTTCAGTGCATAAATTGGTCATAAATGATAAATTTCACATATAGACAATACCCTACTGATATAACTTAGTAAACTAAATATTTTTACTGATTTCAAAGGACCAAAACTTCAGCTTATTATAAAATCTCTTTTATAAGTATTAAAATTACCAAAATGCCCTTACGGGACTTAAATTGGTTTTAAATACTTTGTGGGCATATGTGTTAACATCCTACTGATATATTAACATATTTTAAGCGTATTAACGATTAAGACCTGTATATAATTCATTTGGTTACCCGTTACGCGTTTATGCGTTCAAATCGGTTTATGTGACTAGTTTACATAAACTAGCCGAAACGGGTTTAACCTTATCATTAAATCCTCAAATTCCAGAATGTGTTTAGTTTACCCATATTATACAAGTATCCAAGCTTGTCGGGTCTAAACCACATTCCATTCCGGTCTCCGCTTAATCTAGCGTTTAGAACCGTAAAGTTTCTTTCTAACTACCTGGTCTAAGTCATTGACTTAACTAAAGACCCGTTAGCATCCTAATAGGTTATTAAACCTTCTAATACAGATTAGTAGCATCCAGTAGAAGGTACCATCAAAAAGCTTTAGGATTATACTGCTGAGTTACCTTTCACATTAGCTCAGGTAAATACTTTTAACTTATTTTCCCTTATACGGGCTTGGGATATGGTATTATAATAATACCACTTGGTCGGGTATGAATCATTTAATCGGATTGTGATTAATAAATTTACATAACCCATTTTAATCTGTCTTGTTTGATAACATAAACATTGGGGGTTAATTCGACCGTGTCCTGGATATCCTCGGCTCATTTCATTTGAAAATGGCCACGACCTGTGCACGGGGTGTAGGCATACACCTGACAGATGCAGATGCAAATGCTAAAATATAAACCCACATGTTGGGGATAACTCTTTTGTGGGTTCTATAAGTGGTGAGTCGGTTAATCATGATCGGCTTCCAACCGGCCCCAATTGTAAGACAAACATGTAAATCTGTATACAAGATTATCTTTAATAATTGTCCCAAGTTATAAATGATTTGTGCCATGTGCACTTAAATCAATTTTCATAAATGTTTTCAAAAGAGAGTTAATTGTATTTACCATTGTAAACTGACGTATTTTCTTAAAGACTGATTGACAGGTACCTCTCTTAATAGGCTGGAGCTATTAGGTGTCATAAGAGGATCTTGCAAATCCATAGATACCTGAAGTCTGTTATTTTGTTTCTTTGTAATTATTTATGATCCGCCTGTGAATCTTATTACATTCCAGTCTGTATATTCTTTCACTCGGATACTCAGACATTATGGTTTGTAATAGTTTATTCACCAAGCCTTCCGCTGTGCTATTAAATTGTGTGTATTGACAATGATGATATCAACTACGTCACGATACTCCCCGTCGGGCCCACCGGTAATATGTGGAAATATCGGGGTGTGACAGGTTGGTATCAGAGCCAACATTGAGTGAATTAAACACTAACCTTTGGTGTTTAATCTCAATGACACAATAAGCACAATCCTTAGACTTCCGAGTCTAGGCTAATGACCTAGGATTTATTCTTAACTTTCCTTTTATTGTTTATATTATATTTACTTGTTTTGACAGGCTACGAATTGGAAAATTCCGCCACGAGTGAGAGGCAAAGGGAAAGGACTAATGAGAGGAGGGCCATCGGGCCACGCGGGACCCTCCCACCGACGTACCCCATCCGATACTCTCTCTAGCTCCGACTCACGGGACCATTGGAGTCATAACTTCGAGCCAGCAAGGCATTCTGTCTCACTAGGATCCCCACCATCCGACCCTCCATACTTTGGGTTACCCATTCTTAATGAACCCCAACATTCCCATCATTCACAGGGATCACATCACTCGAACCAATCTCACCACTCCTTTCATCCCCATTCTCTTCATAACTCGGATTCTACCTACTCTCCAGCTCAGTTTAATCCCAATGACTACGTCAACGACTTTTTGGGTTTCAATCCTCTAGGACCCGAGGATCATTTCTCTCAGGATATGGAAATGGACGACGACCCAGACCCTAAAATGCAAACCGGAACACCGGGCCACCCTATTAGCATCTCGAGCGGTTCTCCATATCAAGGATTGTCGTACCGGGCCTGATTTGTATGCTGAAAGAATGGCTCAGTATGATTGGTTCTTTACCCCTTCACATCACAACTCCCCAGCTCAACCTCCTTTGAATGAGCCTTACCTTCAAGCTGTTACCCCACCACCTATACCAGTTGAGGAACCACCTCAACCGCCTCCCGAGCCACCAAGGCGAAGAAGAAATGCTCGAATGTCTGTACGTGGGGGACCACGGTTCGCATCCCCTCATGGTTCAAGTTCTTACCCTCCTATTCCCGAGGACCCCCAAATGGGTGGACCCTCGCACGCGGTGCCAGAAATCAATCCACCGCCAGTTTCTCATGCACCACCGCTACCACCAGTGGGGTTTGACAATTTGATCCCGACATACCCAGGTTCATCTGGGTATAATCCATCTAGATACCCATCGGATTATGGAAACCATGATCCATACCTTACAGCTTCTCAGTACAATGCACTTTATCCTTCTTCTTACCCTCCAATTTACCCAACTAGATATCCAGTGCAGGGATACCAATACCCACCTTACCAGCAACCTCCTCCTCCCCAACAGGAGCAAACTCGGGAGATTCTACAGAGATTAGACCGGGTTGAAAGTGAAGCCAATGAAACTAAGAAGAAGCATAATGGCTTTCTCAAGGGCCTTGCGAACCTTATTAAAGGCAAGAAGAAGTAGGAAGTTGTTATTTTATTTTGTATTGTCTTTTAATCAAGTCCCTACAAGGACATTATTTTATTTTCAGTACCAAGTCCCTGTGTGGACTTACTTTCTATTTCTGTAGCCCCTGCGTGGGCAGTGTGTTTTTTTTTTCAAGACCCGTTTAGGGCATCGTTGTACTAGTTTCGTGATTTAATGAAGTTATTTTCGATTTTAAATATGTATTTTATTACATCATGCTATATCATTTGAAATTTGATTGATCTGCCAAAGAAATTCTTAGAGGTATAACCTAGCCAAAAATATTAATGGCTATGATGGTACAACCTTTTTAAGAAAATAACTCCCTGTTAACATCTGAAAACATGTTAACATTCCTAGTTGTGCGGTACGAAAAACCACACAAGCTTTCAAATATACTTGGACTTTCCAAGTCACTTTTATATAGCCTATATGATCAATGTAAATCATGGCTAATAAACATCAATAAGATGTATACACCAAAACATCCATTTGAGATGTATGCTTATAAGCAAAGGTGTAATAATGACAATGAAAGTTTTAAATTTATAGACTTCTTGTTAAAAAGGCGATGAACTTTGTTCGACCCTTAAAGAAATCACTGATCCAAGAGATCAATGATCATAATCATTCTTGTGACAAGGCTTCTGTGCCATCTAAATGTCCTTCGAGACGAGCCTTGTGCTATAAGAATATGTCTTTCATGACATTGACAGTTGTGATTTATATCCCCTGTCTAATAAATATAAATGATTATATCCTATTAATTATTTATTATGGTTCTGTTATAACCTAGATAAATCCTGATTAAATGATTTTTATTTTAAATGGTCTATACGGTTTAATAATACCATGACCCTCTAATCATCAATGTGATGATTCATTATGTAATTTAAATATATCATTATTGTTTAATATAGTACACGAATCATGGCTGGCTCTGACGAAGCAAACAGTCATCCCGTGGGAGACAACCACGATACCAGGATCAATATCACTGCTGCTGAATCGCAAGCAATGATAACCACAGCAGTCGCTCAGGTTGTGGATGATAAGTTTAAGGATCCGAGTAATGTTCGGTCCAAAACTCATTCACAGTCCCATTCTCATTCGCAGAAGAAGAGTGAGTCCCAACACTTGTGTAATCAGAAAAGTGAACTACAGAGGCAAGTTGTCCTTGAACCGACTCCTAGGTACACCAAGGGTTGTACCTATAAATACTTTATCTCCTGTAAACCGAGGGATTTCACAGGAGAAACGGGGGCGATAGACTGTATGAAGTAGTTAGACGAAATGGAGACTGTGATAGACATCAGTGGATGTGCTAAAGAAGATATAGTGAAGTTTGTGTCTCAATCTTTCAAGGGTGATGCCCTTACATGGTGGAAGGCATTAGTGCAAGCCACTGGAAAGGTTCCTTTGTATAACCTTTCTTGGAACAAGTTTGTTGATTTGGTAAAGGACACTTATTGTCCTCAACATGAGGTTGAAAAGATAGAGACTGATTTCCTTACCCTGGTAATGAAGGACCTGGATTGTAAATCCTATGTGACTAGCTTCAACTCGATGTCGAGGCTTGTACCATATTTAGTCACCCCTGAACCCAAACGCATTGCACGTTTCATCGGTGGTTTAGCTCCTGAAGTGAAAGGAAACGTCAAGGCTTCTAAGCCTACTACGTATAGATCTGTTGTGGATCTATCTTTGTCCCTCACACTTGATATCGTGAGGAGTATGGCAAAGAAAGCTACCGATGATGGGAAGAGGAAGAGGGAGGAAGACAAGTCTCCTCAGTCAAACAAGAAAAGTAGAGGGAACTTTAATTCCAAGAAGGGGCAGTCAAGTGATAAGCCCAGATGCAAAACCTGCAATAAGAGGCACTTTGGAAGGTGCAACCAGGACCCACAAGCCAAACCATGTGGGATCTGCAAAAAGAAAGGGCACTAATCTGTAGAGTGCCGGAACATTAAGGATGCAACCTGTTACGGTTGCAATGAAAAGGGGCACATCAAGACAAATTGCCCCAAGAATGCCAAGAAGCCCGAGGAGGCGAAGAAAACGAATGCAAGAGTTTTTCAAATGAATGCTAGGGAAGCGGTGAATGATGAGAACGTCATAACAGGTACCTTCCTCATTAATAATAATTATGCTAGAGTCTTATTTGATTCAGTTGCTGATAAGTCTTTTGTAGACCGTAAGTTTTGTAAGTCACTGAATTTGCCTATTAAGACTCTAGACATAAAATATGAGGTAGAACTTGTCGATGGTACCTTAGAAACAGCTTCGACTCTTCTTGATGGATGCTTTATATCCATCAAGAATCATTCTATCCTGCTATCCCTCTTGCCAATGAAATTGGCTGGGTTCGATATAGTTTTGGGCATGGATTGGTTGTCGCATAACCAAGCCCAAATTGCCTGTGATAAAAAGCTAGTTATCATCAAAACCCCTTATGGTGAATCCGTCACCATTCAAGGAGATACACAATACGGGTTGCCCAACAATATGTCTATTCTCAAGGTATCGCAGTGTTTAAAGAGCGGATGTGTCATCTACATGGCACAAGTGACTGTGAATGATCTGAAGCCTAAGATTGAAGACATCCCAATCATCTCTGAGTATCCAGATGTCTTTCCTGGCGAGTTACCTGGATTACCTCCTGAGAGGCAAGTAGAGTTCAGGATAAACATTCTACCAGGAGCTGCACCTATTGCACGAGCTCCTTATCGCCTAGCACCTACTGAAATGAAAGAGCTCGGGACTCAATTAGATGACTTACTAGAAAAGGGTTTTATACAACCTAGCTCTTCACCTTGGGGAGCTCCAATATTATTTGTGAAAAAGAATGATGGATCAATGCGCTTATGCATTGATTATCGTGAACTAAATAAGGTAACGATCAAGAATCGTTATCCCTTACCTAGGATCGACGACTTATTTGATCAGCTCCAAGGAGCGAGCTTCTTCTCGAAGATTGATTTGAGATCTGGGTATCATCAACTCAAAGTTAGGACTGAAGGTGTGCCCAAGACGGTATTCAGAATGAGATATGGACATTACGAGTTTTTAGTGATGCCTTTTGGGCTCACTAATGCACCAGCAGCATTCATGGACCTCATGAATAGAGTCTGCAAACCATACTTAGATAAGTTTGTCATCGTCTTCATAGATGACATACTTATCTACTCTCGTAATCAAGATGATCATGAGAAGCACCTTTGATGCATCTTAGGATTACTTCAACAAGAGAAATTGTATGCTAAATTTTCAAAATGTGCATTCTGGCTTCGTGAAGTCCAATTCCTTGGACATATTGTCAGTGAGCGAGGTATCCAAGTAGATCCCGCTAAGGTAGAAGCCGTAATGAATTAGGAAGCACCAAAGACTCCAACCGAAATTCGTAGCTTTCTGGGTTTGGCAGGTTACTATAGAAGATTCATTGAGAACTTTTCAAGGATAGCCGCACCATTGACTTCTTTGACCCGTAAGAATATAAAATTTGATTGGGGTCCAAAACAACAAGAATCCTTTGAGATTCTTAAGCAGAAATTGAGCAATGCTCCGGTATTAGTGTTACCCGAAGGAATAGAAGAGTTTGTCGTGTATTGTGATGCTTCACACACCGGTATGGGTTGTGTGCTTATGCAGAAAGGCAAGGTAATTGCCTATGCATCACGACAACTAAAGGTGCATGAGAAGAATTACACCACCCACGATTTGGAGTTGGGTGCCGTTGTATTCGTACTAAAGTTTTGGAGACATAATTTGTATGGAACTAAATGTGTGATCTATTCGGATCACAAGAGTCTCCAACGTTTATTCAATCAAAAAGAGCTCAATATGAGACAGCGTCGCTGGATGGAAACTTTAAATGACTATGATTGCGAAATCCGCTACCATCCTGGTAAAGCGAATGTGGTCGTCGATGCTCTAAGCCGAAAGGAAAGAGTCAAACCCATCAGGATTAATGCTAAGAGCATTGAACTGAAGAATAGCCTGAGTGAAAGGCTATTAGCTGCACAGAAAGATGTTGTTTTGGAAGCTAACTTTCCATATGAAAAGTTAGGTGTAACTGCTGAACAGTTAACACCTGGCAGGGATGGAATTCTCAGACTGAATGGAAGAATCTGGGTTCCCATTCATGGAGGACTTCGAGATGTAATCCTCCAGGAGGCTCACAACTCCAAATATTCAGTTCTCCCTGGAGGTGACAAGATGTATCTGGATTTGAAAGCTAATTATTGGTGGATAGGGTTGAAGAAATCTATTGCCACCCATATAGCTAAGTGCTTGACCTGTGCTAAGATTAAAGCTGGGCATCAAAAACCATCGGGTCTGCTTCAGCAGCCAGAACTTCCCACATGGAAGTGGGAAATGGTAACTATGGACTTTATAACTAAGTTACCTAAAACAAGGCATGGAAATGATACCATATGGGTCATAGTTGATAGACTGACTAAGTCAGCACACTTCTTACCCATTAAAGAGACTCATAGCTCTGACAAGCTAGCTCAGCTTTACGTGGATAAGATTGTATCTCTCCACGGAGTGCCGGTATCTATTATATCGGATAGAGATACTAGATACACCTTTCACTTTTGGAAAAGTTTCCAACAATCTTTGGGCACTCGTTTGAATTTTAGTACTGCATACCATCCTCAGACTGATGGACAAAGCGAGCGTATAATTCAAACTTTGGAAGACATGCTTTGTGCATGTGTCATTGATTTAGGTGGTAGTTGGGATGACCACCTACCCTTGATCGAGTTCTCCTATAACAATAGCTATCATACTAGTATTCAGGTTACGCCTTTTGAGGCATTATATGGTAGGAAATGCAGAACGCCTGTTTGTTGGGCAGAAGTAGGAGAAACGCAGTTATAAGGACCTGATATAGTCCTTGAAACAACAGACAAGATTGTTCAGATTCGTGATTGCCTGAAAGCTGCCAGAGATAGGCAGAAAAGTTATGCTGACAAGAGGCGAAAACCTCTAAAGTTTGAGGTTGGTGATAAAGTCTTACTGAAAGTATCACCCTGGAAAGGTGTGATGCGTTTTGGTAAGAAGGGCAAGCTAAGCCCTAGATATATAGGACCATTCGAGATTATCGAATGTGTCGGCAGTGTAGCTTATAAGCTAAACTTGCCTGAGGAGCTCAGCGGAATCCATAATGTGTTTCACATATGCAATCTTAAGAAATGCTTAGCTGATGAATCATTAGCTATGTCTCATAGAGATGTGCAAATTGATGAAAGCCTGAGGTTTGTTGAAAGACCTATATCGATCAAGGATCGACAGGTTAAAAAGCTCCGAAGAAAGCATGTGCCAATAGTAAAGGTCAAATGGGATGCCCGTAGAGGTCCCGAATATACTTGGGAAGTTAAGTCCACTATGCGACAGAAGTACCCTCACTTATTCCAGTAAATCTCGGGGTTGAGATTTCTTTTAAGGGGGTGAGGATGTAACATCACGTAAAAACGTGTCCGATTATGTATAGACACGTGTCCTAAACTCTGAATATGTAAAAGATTGAGTTTGAAGGACTAAAGTTGTCAAACAATGGAATTATGGAACCACAGGGACTAAAAGTGTCAACATGCCAAACTTGAGCCTCCGAATGACCATATGTGAAGAATATATTCTTGATCGAATGATTAATTGGATATAAGAAGCCGTTTGTGAAAATAATCGGAAGATTTTAAACTACAGGGGTTAAATGTGTCAACTTGTTAATTCTTACCTCTGAGTGAACTTTTAACGAACCTGAGGCTTCGAAATATTCAACTATATTCTCAAGAATAAATGTTATAAATTTCACGAGGTTTCGAGATCGTTATACGTTGATTATGCAAATTCCTAAGAAATTAGGGTTTAAAGTGTCAACGAGGCTAAACTTATGTTTTCGGTGATCAATCAACGAAACCGGGCCTAACAGAGTTTAGATATACTCCCTTGATCATCTACAATCTAACTACAAGGGCCAATTATGTTTAAAACGAAAGATTTTGAGCTCATATAAGTGCAGGGACTGAATGTGTCAACAACGAAACTTGTTTGGCTGGTATCTAGGGTGGTCGCGCCACGCGACCATGAAGGTCATTGGCCGTCGCACAGCGCGACGTTGCTGTTTCGACAGACCTGTGTTGCCAGGTGCAGGTTGATGCCTTTCCTTGAGCTCCAAACAGAAATTTTCGAAACCAAGTGCTTGTAGATGGTTTTTAGAAACCACCAAGACACCTGTAGAGACTTGATTTCATCCCTAACACCTGTAATCATCTGGGACAACTTGAATTCGCTATAAATAGGCCCTTAAGTGCAGCATTTTCACTTGCTCATTTCACTCAAACATCACTCTCAACTCTCTAGCTTGAGTTCTGGACCTTTCTGGAGTTAGCAAGCACTAGGAGAAGATTATCAAGTGTAGAAAAGATAGCAAGGACCATTAGTAAGAGTCTTATTACCTGCTTAGTCGTTTTAATTAGCTTAATAACCGAAAAGTCAAACTTATCGTAATTAAGCTTTGACTTTCGAATTAATCACAAATGGTCCAGCCACTTATCTAAACGAAAGTGGTTATGGAACCATATTAATGTAGGTGATTAACCCTTAAAAGGGCACCTCCTAATTATTTCGTTTGACTAGTTAATTGTCGGGTCAAACTAGTTTAACAAAAAGTCAAACTGGACAGAAAGTTTTAAAATGAATAAAATTTATAAACCAGAGGCTCTAAATTATATTTTAACATTCTAATGACTTGGTAACTAATATTAGAACATGTTTTATCAGTCCTAACCCGACAATTATCAGTCTAAGGTCAATTTATAGCCGAAAGTCGCAAAAGCTTGACTATCGCTTTGACTTTTAGTTCTAACCCGTTCAAGCTTAATTCTCCCATGTTTTAATCTTCCATTAGGACCACATTACTCAGTAGTATAACCGTCTGGAGTTATAGTGCATGGTTCTTAGTGGTTTGAATTATATGCTCTTGATCGTTAATATGCTTATAAATGTCATAAATGCCCTTTTGGCATAAAAATGAGATTTTTAGAAATGTGAGAGGACAAAAACCTTTGTTGCTGATTTATAAACTTGTCCTAAAAAATTGACTTCAGTTTGAGGTCTAGACTAGGAGTTATGCTCAACAGCGTAATTAGGAAGCTTTTTATTAATTAAACGGCGTAATTAGCATAAAGCCTATCTAAACCCAAATGTTGACACCAAAACTTTTTACTCACGGATGTAATATAATATTTTGGGTTTTTTGAAGATTTTTAATTATTTTTAAACTTATCATAATATAGGGTTCTAGCTTTAATTCGGTAATTGTCGGTTATACCCTTTTTTTGAATAAAATGAGTTTTACATAATATTTTGATACCAAACTTTTTGCTACTGATTCTACATGATAAATAAAATATTTTGAACTTTATAAACTGATCAAAAACTCAGATTTCCTATTTAACCCGAAAATTGCTTAAAACCGACTTTTACGCGTTTTAAGCACATAGTATGGGTTAAAACTATTTTTAACATATAAGACTTAATACCTACTGATGTTTTTAATAAATTTCTATACTTTAATAGTAAGCAAAAGTTTTAAACTCAGATTTCCAAAAATTGATCTTTAAAGCTTATGTGAAATTACCAAAATGCCCCTTCGGTGCATAAATTGGTCATAAATGATAAATTTCACATATAGATAATACCCTACTAATATAACTTAGTAAACTAAATATTTTTACTGATTTCAAAGGACCAAAACTTCAGCTTATTATAAAATCTCTTTTATAAGTATTAAAATTACCAAAATGCCCTTACGGGACTTAAATTGGTTTTAAATACTTTGTGGGCATATGTGTTAACATCCTACTGATGTATTAACATATTTTAAGCATATTAACAATTAAGACCTGTATATAATTCATTTGGTTACCCGTTACACGTTTATGCGTTCGAATCGGTTTATGTGACTAGTTTACATAAAATAGCCGAAACGGGTTTAACCTTATCACTAAATCCTCAAATTCCAGGATGTGTTTAGTTTACCCGTATTATACAAGTATCCAACCTTATCGGGTCTAAACCACATTCCATTCCGATCTCCGCTTAATCTAGCGTTTAGAACCGTAAAGTTTCTTTCTAACTAGCCGGTCTAAGTCTTTGACTTAACTAAAGACCCGTTAGCATCCTAATAGGTTATTAAACCTTCTAATACAGATTAGTAGCATCCAGTAGAAGGTACCATCAAAAAGCTTTAGGATTATACTGCTAAGTTACCTTTCACATTAGCTCAAGTAAATACTTTTAACTTATTTTCCCTTATACGGGCTTGGGATATGGTATTATAATAATACCACTTGGTCGGGTATGAATCATTTAATCGGATTGTGATTAATAAATTTACATAACCCGTTTTAATCCGTCTTGTTTGATAACATAAACATTGGGGGTTAATTCGACCGTGTCCTGGATATCCTCGGCTCATTTCGTTTGAAAATGGCCACGACCTATGCACGGGGTGTAGGCATACACCTGACAGATGCAGATGCAAATGCTAAAATATATACCCACATGTTGGGGATAACTCCTTTGTGGGTTCTATAAGTGGTGAGTCGGTTAATCATGACCGGCTTCCAACCGGCCCCAATTGTAAGACAAACATGTAAATCTGTATACAAGATTATCTTTAATAATTGTCCCAAGTTATAAATGATTTGTGCCATGTGCACTTAAATCAATTTTCATAAATGTTTTTAAAAGAGTCAGTTAATTGTATTTACCAGTGTAAACTGACGTATTTTCTTAAAGACTGATTGACAGGTACGTCTCGTAATAGGCTGGAGTTATTAGGTGTCATAAGAGGATCTTGCAAATCCATAGATACCTGAAGTCTGTTATTTTGTTTCTTTGTAATTATTTATGATCCGCCTGTGGATCTTATTACATTCCAGTCTGTATATTCTTTCACTCGGATACTCAGACATTATGGTTTGTAATAGTTTATTCACCAAGCCTTCCGCTGTGCTATTAAATTGTGTGTATTGACAATGATGATATCAACTACGTCACGATACTCCCCGTTGGGCCCACCGGTAATATGTGGAAATATCGGGGTGTGACAACAACGCAACAGATTCACCGTTGGTTCATCCAATTATTGTCAACAATCCAGAACCAGCTTCAGTGAACAATAATGCTCTCGACAATGAGGATTTTCACGATGCTACCGAACTGAACGAATCTTCAGAGGATGATGAATTTCTCGATGCAGATCAAGAAGCTGTTCATGGTACTTCAGAGGCTACACCTCCAGTGGACGCCCCAAAAACAGCTGAAGCTACTGCATCATCCTCTTCGCCAGTTCTGGGTATTGAATTGGTTGTTGATCTCAATCTCAACAATCTGGGTACAAACATTCCAGTTCCAGATAATCCAGAAACAAGAATTCACAATACCCATCCTCAACAAAACATCATCGGTAATGTACAAAGTGGCGTACAAACGAGAAACATGTTGCGAAACAACAACAATGCAGGCTTGTATGCGGCGATTCGAGAATCTGGTCAACAAAACGATTGGTCCTTCGCGTGTTATGTATCACAAGAAGAACCAAAATCTTGGAAAGAAGCTTTGAAAGATAATTCTTGGGTTGAAGCTATGCAGGAGGAACTGCAGCAATTCCAGAAGCTAGGTGTCTGGAAACTCGTTGAAAAACCTGAAGATTACAAGAAGATTGGTACCCGTTGGGTTTATAAGTGCAAGAAGGATGACCGTGGAGTAGTCATTCGAAACAAAGCAAGATTAGTCGTTCAAGGTTTTCGTCAGATTGAAGGGATCGACTACAACGAAGTTTATACACCTGTTGCACGTCTTGAAGCAATTTGAATCTTTCTAGCCTATGCGTCCTTCAAAGGATTCAAGGTCTACCAAATGGACGTGAAAAGTGCATTCTTACATGGTGTTGAAGAAGAGGTGTATGTCGAATAGCCTCCAGGTTTTGAAGATCCTATTCACCCTGATCGGGTTTGGTTGCTGAACAACCACGAGCTTGGTATGCAACCTTATCTAATTATCTGCTGGAGAATGGATTTCGCAGAGGTCTTATCGATTGCACTCTTTTCATCAAAGAACAGGATGGAGATCTTCTATTAGTACAGGTATACGTAGATGATATTATTTTTAGTTCTACTAACGATGTTTTGTGTAGGAATTTCGATCGTGTTATGCAAGAGAAATTGAAATGAGCGCTATGGGGGAAATGACTTTCTTTTTGGGCTTACAAGTGGAACAAACGAAGTTTGGGATATTCATCCATCAGACTAAGTATGTCAATGACATCTTGAGCCGGTTCTAGATGTCTGATGCAACGCCCATTTGTACCCCACTTCAGCAAAATCATGGAATTCATCCTGACTTGAAGGGTGAAGTTGTTAGCTCCTCATATTACCGCGCTATGATTGGATCTCTTATGTTCCTCACAGCATCAAGACCAGATATAATGTACCCAACGTGCCTGCTTGCCAGATATCAAGTCAACCCGAAGGCCTCACATCTTGCAGCTGTGAAAAGGATTTTTCGCTATTTGAAGGGATGCCCGGACACCGGTCTATGGTACCCTAGGGATGATAGCTTTGACTTGATCACTTTCAGTGATTCTGATTTTGGCGGATGCAAAATCGACGACAAATCCACAACAGCTGGATGTCAGTTTTTAGGAAATCGCCTAGTCACATGGCAGTGCAAGAAGCAGACTTGTGTCGCTACATCAACATGCGAAGCTAAATACATTGCTACCTCAAGTTGTTGCTCCCAAGTCCTGTGGATCCAACAACAAATGCGCGACTACGGTTTTAAATTCCTAACTACTCCTATTTTCGTTGATAATTCTGCTGCCTTACAGATCACTAGAAATCCTGTGCAGCATTCAAAGACCAGATACATCGAAATTAAGTATTACTTCATACGTGATTGCTTTGATAAAAGGCTTATCGATGTTGTTAAGGTCCACACCAATGACCAACGTGCCGACCTTTTTACCAAAGCATTTGACAAATCACGGTTTGACTTTTTATTATTGGTAAACGAGATTAAGGTCAAGCAAGAGTAAAACCGACATCGGAAAATCATTTTTTCTAAATATCTTTGTTTTTTTAATTTATCATAGTTTTTACATTTTAGGGGGAGTAAATCCAAATTTTAAAAAAAAATCCAAAAACATCGAAAAATTTCAAAAACACAAAAACAATAGAAAAACAAAAATGACTTTCCTGGCGAGCAAAAGAGAAAATGATAGTACATCAGTGGTCTGTCGAAACCTCTTTAAACCTTAAATGAAAAATGATAAGCAACTCTATATAAGATGTATCGGTAGGCTCACAATCATTTTAAAGTGTGTAGGGTGATATAAACTTAAATCGACTGAAGACTGTGTGGGAACCACTCATTGGCATATGGTCTTGGTACCGAAATTTCGTTTGAGAGATTGCCGAGGTTCTGAGATATGTGGTCTTTATGTTGTTTATCATCTGGGTAACATGGTTGTTTCTTTTACCGAAAACAACGGAGACGAAGTCTAGATCTTCCATGATACCATACAGACGTGTACATACTGCATACGACCTCAATAAGCGATCAACAATCACATGTCCACAAAAATAAGTGATAATATATCACATTTATCTGGGAGTCAAGTTCGTCTCTTTGTTGTACGTTAGTACTGACCTGTTCATGGACTTGCTCCTGTGCCCTCATGCATCTGAAAATCAAGTTCCTCATCAATAAGTGATTTTATCACATATGGCTTGTTTTCAATCAAAAATAAGTGAGTATCTCACATTTTCATATACGTCAAAACAGATGATAAATGGTATACTCACAAGTAAGATGAACCCTCGTGCATGCCTTGATACGGGAATGTGTCGTGTGTGGATAAACACCGGTCGTTAAGTAAAATCATACACTAATCGTATCCCCTCGCCATGATTACATCTGATAAGTTGAGCTTATGTGGACAACAATACCGATAATCATTATAGGATGCTTATCTAAATGTTAACTAATTGAATAACAAGAGCGTTTTGGCGTGACCATACACTGATATGATTCTCTTACCCTCGAAACTCGCAAAAAGAATGTCTGTAAATATTTATTTACTGCTTTCAGTTTCTGCATCTTTGTATATATTTATTTACTGCTTTCGGTCTTTACATTTGAAATATTCAAAATTCCAAAAAGATTTTAGGTGTGTTTTAATATAAACTTTATAAAGGCCAAAAAGATTTTATTTCTAATTTCTTTTGATTACCCAATGTTGGAACTCGAGTCTTCGACACCTGAAATCTGTTTGAAAACCAAAACGACTTATTCTTCATAAACGGTCGAAATTTGCAAGTTTTTGAAAGTTAAGAACCAAAATTGAACAATTTGTTAAACTTTCAAACTGTCGGACGGTGTTTGATTGAAAACATGGTCACATGTATGTCATTTGTGTATGTTAACTATATTCCAAGCAGTTGTTCTCATTACGTGTTTAGCTTTCTTGTATGCGCAGAAGAGAACGTGATAGAAGACTAGCTTCGAAATGAAGACACGACGTGGAGGCACTCAAAAGATAAATATGATCGAGTTGCCGCTGTCCTCTCATCAACACCACAAGGATCTAAAGATTTGAAGATCAAAAGATTCACGAGCATAACTCAAGGAAGAGTTTATTTTAAGGGGGAGTTTGTTAACACACTTCCTAAATGAAAAAGGGAGTTTGTTGATACACTTTCTACTTACGACGCGTGAAGACTTTGAAGATCCTCCGACATGATAGACATGGAAGACGAACCCTCACGAGCAGTGTCCAAGGGGGAGTTTGTTGATACATATTATATGGACGCGGCCCGTTCGGTTCGACATCGCTACGAGTTGAAGACCAAGGCTTGATTTCCTCCATCAAGTCTCGGTAATTGTTGTTGATCTGCATGATGCAGATATATCTGTTTGCTGCTGTTTGTGACGAATAACCATGTTAACATACATGACGAAAAACCTGCTTATACTGTTAACGAAAAAGTGAGCTCATGTACGACGAAAATCTGATCGTATACATGACGAAAAACCCAGTAACTGATGTATGACGAAAGACCTCAGATCATAAGTTTCTCGTCGTGTCTGGTCTTTCATCATAATGATCTTTCGTCGTCATAATGATCTTTTGTCGGCTCAATGAATCTTTCGTCGGCTCAATGAGTCTTTCGTCGAGGTGTTTCATCACTGCAGGTCTTTCGTCGACCTGCAGCCTATATAAGCAGCAAACTGAAGACAGAAGAAGGCAGTGAACACAGAGAGAAACACGAGAGAAATCAGTGAGTTTGTGAGAGTATAATTTTCTGTAATCTTTGTAAACAAACTTCCTGGTTCTAATATATTTGAGATTTAAACGTTGAATCTTTGTGTCATTGTGTTCTCGATCTCGGTTTGCTTTCCCTGTTGGATTCTGCACAACCGGGTTTGTTCGTATACAAGGATTTGGCGACTAGATCCTCCGCGAGTTGGACCTACACCACTGCGAACACGTGAAGTATTGTCCTTAACAACCCCTGAGTGAACAGGTGCTAAGTCCAAACTATAGTACTATTGTTGCTAAGGCAGGTAGACAGCATTCAATGTGTAAACATAACAAACAGGCATTCATCGAGTCACGTATAACATGCATTAGAGGTCAATGTATAAATAGTGTTTGCGTTATGTGATCGATGTGATTTAGAATAAGTAACGTATGTAACACACAAAAGTGCATAAAGCAAAAAGGGATCGAGTATACTCACAGATTGTGTTTAACAAGTAAACACTCTCTTGGATTGAAGGGAGCGCAGAGAGAGATTAGCCTGAACAATTAACGATAGCATAAACGATAAGCGGTGCGTAAAACGGTGAGAAGTAACCAAGTATTGGATGGTAATCCGATCGGATGGCAATCCGATCAGATGGCCAGTCGACTGGATGTCAAACCGTTCGGATGGTCATCCGATCGGATGGCCATTCGATTGGATTGACACCTCGTTTGGTAAGGATGTATTTGTGTATGATGGTTTGTCCTTTGAAGTTTTCGTTGTAGCATTTTGAAAACAGAGAAGTATCTCGACCCTTCAGGTCGGTCGGTCGGACGGCGGTTCGATCGAACGGCGATCCGATTGGGGAGTCTTCTCAGTTGAGAACAAGTTCACAGCAGGACGGTCACTCGATCGGATGGCAATCCGATCGGGTGGCAATCCGTTAGTTACTGGTGATTTTTTGAAAATTGAAAATGATTAAGTGTCAAAGTCCCAAACGTCACACGATCGGATGGTCGTTCAATCGGATGGCAATCCGATCGGACGGTAATCCGTTCGACGTTCAGATCCTTGAAAAGTTTGAATAAAAAGTTTAAGTGTGGAACCAAGTGCAACCCGATCGGATGGCCTATCGATCGGATGGCAATCCGGTCGGACGGCAATCCGTCCCAATGTCCTGATCGTCTTGACACTTGACCTTGAAAGTTTTGTAGTTTGAACGAGATGTTATGATAACTTGTTTAAACAACAGAGACCCCATCTCGACCCAAGTGATCCGATAGGTCCGGACAGATAATACTCAACTGCTTAAAGCGCATAGTCAAACCAGCATTGTCACCATCTTTCTGCTTAATGTGCCAGAATTCATCATCCAACTTTTTCCGCTCATGGGGAGGATAGAACTCTTGCATCATCACGTCCTTCAACTCACCCCATGTTAGCCCGTAAGCTGCATCATTTCAGCGTTTGTTTCTCTCGGCCATCCACCAGTCTAAAGCGCGGGAATGGAAGACGCCAGTTGCGTTCAGAGTGCGGAGTTTGTCAGGACAGCCACTCTGGCGCAGGGTGACTTTGATAGAATCAAACCATTAGAACATGGCCGTAGGCCCATCCTCGCCGGTAAAATCTTTTGGGCCGCAGGCTTTGAAATGCTTGAAGCTGAAAGCAGCTTTAGGAGCATCAGTCCTGGATTTTTAGAAGATTTGCTAGCATTTTCATTCAACTCGCTAACAATATGGGGGATAACCTTCGCCATTTGCTTAGCAACGAGGGCGGCGATGCGTTTGTCATCATGATTGCGGTGGGCGGAGCGAGAATGAAATGATCCGAATGACGACATTGTCTGCAACAGACAGCGCCATAGGATTCAAAACGCTATTTCGATTATTCCTAGTATAGTCTAAGGATTTACCATAAAGCTCAGGAACACATCAAGCATATAAGCATGTAAGCACATAAGCACATAATCACAGAATCACATAAGCACATAAATACATAAACACATAAACATATAATCACGTATGGCACAAAAGCACGTAAGGCAGTCAGAACACAAAAACCTTACTATATGTTGCACGTATTCCCTATCCTTCACAGCACGTATAGCGATTAAGTACAGCGATTGCGAGTATCGAGCAGCGATTGCGAATAATGACCAGCGATTTGTTTGCGTTTTGAGATAGACGTGCAGTGCGAGTCGTGCATGTTGATCAAAGCGAAGAGCGAAAAGCGAGTAAATCACCAAAATTGAAACAGGTAATCACATAAAATCCACATAAAATGGATAAATCACAGAGTTAGCTGCGACAAATTTCAGAATCGAAACACATAAAATTCAAGGATAGATTGTCTAGGTGTGATAGACGTCGACTACCCAAAGTGATTTGACTATTCACAAGGGCTCGTAAGTGCATACTTTGGCCTTCGGGACTGTGCTCTCGCTTCAATTTGAGCGATTGGCACGCATCCTTCCAGTTACAGTGTGACCTCAAGTCGTTGGAGTCCGTCAAGACTTTGGTGACAGTTTTGTAAAACCACATTAAAGAGTAGAACGAGTCATCAAGGTTCGGTTTTCACCCCTAACTTAGCGACTACGTTCCTGCTTGTGTGATATAATCACGAGATAGATAAGGGGATATGCGTCAAAGTATGGATTTCACTCCTGATTCAACAAAATTTTTCCTGTTTATAGTAAAAATAGCAATTCAAACGAGTAATCTGGTCAAGAGTCTGCGGTTTTCACACCTAATCTTAACCAGATCATTCGTTTGTGTGTGTAATCAGCCTTAGGAAAGACTGATCTTGCGCAAAACTGTAGTATGCGATATTCGCGCAAGTGTATAGTGTACAACGAGTTCGAGCGAGAAATAGCGAGTAAGCTCGTACAAAAAACCCTACTGGGCATGCACGAGTCGGTCTGTTGGTACCTAGACTATAGACTAGGTCGTTCTAAGACATCGGCCCGGACTAGGTCGAGTCTTGCCTAATTCCCTATAGTTATGGCTCTGATACCAATCTGTCACACCCCAACCGATGACGGAAACATCGGGGCATGGCACTGAGCGAAACAGATTGTTCAAGAGAAATTCCATAACAACTACTTTACCGAATAGTTAAACATTATGTCCCATACCATAACCTATTGAGCAAGTAAGTTATTACAGACGTAGATATCTCCAAAACAAATAAAACTGTTCCGACAACTCAGATTTAAATAGATAAATTGTCTTTGTTTGTTTCTAGACTCTTCCTAACTCGATTCCACATAGCAAGCATCCTAGCAGGTAGCATCCTAAACACCTGTCACATACGTTAAAATATAGGTCAATACACATAGTGTAAAGGTGAGCATACAAGTTTGATAATAGCATAATAGAGTTCGAAATCGTTTACGCATAACCAGCATGTACAACGTATAATGTGAAGCATGTAAATTATCGAAAAAGATCCTATCAATACCAATGACTGTGAGTTGACTGTGAGTAGCGAGCGCATCACATGTTCGCCACTGCGAACACGTGAAGTATTGTCCTTAACAACCCCTGAGTGAACAGGTGCTGAGTCCAAACTATAGTACTATCGTTGCTAAGGCATGTAGACAGCAATCAATGTGTAAACATAACAAACAGGCATTCATCGAGTCACGTATAACATGCATTAGAGGTCAGCGTATAAATAGTGTTTGCGTTGTGTGATTGGTGTGATTGATGTGATTTAGAATAAGTAACGTATGTAACACCCAAAAGTGCATAAAGCAAAAAGGGATCGAGTATACTCACAGATTATGTTTAACAAGTAAACACTCGCTTAGATTGAAGGCAGCGCTGAGAGAGATTAGCCTGAACAGTTAACGATAGCATAAACGATAAGCGGTGCGTAAAACGGTGAGAAGTAACCAAGTATCGGATGGTAATCCGATCGGATGGCAATCTGATCGGATGGCCATTCGATTGGACTGACACCTCGTTTGGTAAGGATGTGTTTGTGTATGATGGTTTATCCTTTGAAGTTTTCGTTGTAGCATTTTGAAAACAGAGAAGTGTCTCTACCCTTCAGGTTGGTCGATCGGACGGCGGTTCGATTGGACGGCGATCCGATTGGCGAGGCTTCTCAGTTGAGAACAAGTTCACAGCAGGACGGTCACGCGATCGGATGGCAATCCGATCGGGTGGCAATCCATTAGTTATTGATGATTTTTGAAAATTGAAAATGATTAAGTGTCGAAGTCCAAAACGTCACACGATCGGATAGTCGTTCGATCGGATGGCAATCCGATCGGACGGTAATCCGTTCGACGTTCAGATCCTTGAAAAGTTTGAATAAAAAGTTTAAGTGTGGAACCAAGTGCAACCCGATTGGATGGCCGGTCGATCGGATGGCAATCCAATCGGATGGCAATCCATCCCAACGTCCTGATCGTCTTGACACTTGACCTTGAAAGTTTTGTAGTTTGAACGATACGTTGTGATAACTTGTTTAAACAACAGAGACCCCATCTCGACCCAAATGATTCGATCGAGCAGGAACCACCCTAGTACGACCGGTTCACGGTTCGAGACGGTTGTTCATGTTCAAACCTGAAATCAGTTATCTCCCGGATAAAATTCATATCTTGAACTAACCCATCACTAATAAAGAGTAGAAGATCAGAACGAGGTCCGATTCTATCGGTTTTGAGTGCATTGAGTGTAAAAGAGTTGAAAGAAAGCTGGAAAACCTTCTTTCAATCCTTTTAACCATGAATAAGTGTAGATCTATGCAAAAACATTGATGAATCTTGTGGAATCCTTTAGAGCTAAGTTGTTCTTGGTGGAATGAAGCCAAACTTTGAAGTTCATAAGAACCCCATGATGGCATCACCCTAGAACACCTCAAATCCGGTGATTTCACGGTTGAAAGTTAAGATTTAAAGGTGAAAATGATGAAGAAGTGTGTGTAGATCATAGAAGTACAAGATTTAGGTTGGAAACTTACAAGAATCGAGAGAAATCGAGAGAAATGAGAGCTTGAGTGTGGCTGGTCGAACAAGGAGCTGTCACATCACAAATGATGTGACAGGTTGGTATTTATAGGGTTTCCCAAAAAGGAAAGTGGTGAAGTATCGGGTCGATCGGGTGGCAATCCGATCGGGTGGCAGCCCGATCGGGTGGTAGCCCGATCGGGTGGCAGCCCGATCGGGTGGCAACTCGATCGGATGGCCACTCGATCCTGGTATTCGGCGTGATGAGTTTTGTCATTTCGATTCGCGTGTTGAGCGTTGCGATGCGATTCGAGTGAGCGATGCGATAGTATTACCCATTAGTTACACGAATAACTTAACTACTATATCTAACATACAATCATTATCATTAACTTGCGTTTAGCGTTTGCGATTCGATTGCGATGCGATAGATTTGCGATTGCGATTAACACCTCAACATAAACATAACATGCACAAGTAACACATAAATAGCACACACACGTAAAACAATATCCAGAGCACATAGTTCAAGTTGCAAACGCGATAGCGATAAGTCGATAAATCGATTAAACATGCGATTAAATAGAGATTATTAATAGATACTCTACATAATACAACTAAAGCGATTAAATAAGTAGATTCGATTACAAGTCAAAGAAGTCAAAACAGTAGTTGAGCAAGGGGTGGCAGATCGCAATAGCAATCTTTTCTTCTTTTGACTTAAATCTTGACTTTGACTTTGACTTTCGAAACACGGGGTGTTACACCCTTAGTCTGATGAAAGCCCTTGGCAATAAGTCGGGCTTTATAACAACTCATCGATCCATCAGGATTATGTTTAATCCTATAAACCAACTTACAACCAACAATGTTGGCGCCAATGGGAGCCTAAACCAAACGCCAGATCTGGTTGGCATGAAGAGCATCAATCTTATCATGCATTGCATCCCACCAGACAGAGTACTGCTAAGCCTGTCGAAATGTGGAAGGCTTAGTGGTGGGAGTAGTAGAGACATGAAAAAAACATGATCAGGAAACTGACGTGGCTATCGTGTATGATCGATCACGAGATCATGTAACCATCGGGTGAGTTGGAACAGGAGGAAGATAAGCGGGAGGGGAAAAGATGGTGAAGTAATATCATGAGAGGAAATAACAGGAGAATATGATAAGGGGATAATAGGAGGAGATGAGAGGAAAGAGAAGAAACATAAGTTAGAAGTGAAGGAGGAGGAATAAAGAAAGGAATAGAATCTGAAGAAACTGTGGGAGTAGTAGAACTCCCTGGAATGTCAAAAATCGACTCATGGAATCGAACATGACGAAGTATACGTACGAGACGTATGAGGATCATAACAGAGATAACTAAGATGAGATGGAACATAACCAACAAAGATGCAAGGATTAGACTTGGGTGAAAGTTTATCCGCTCGACTATCACCTAGAAACAGAGAACACAAACACCCAAAGGTAAGAAAAAGATAATAATTGGAACGAGATCCAAATAGGACCTCGTAAGGAGATGAGTGATGAAGAACCGGTGATGATAACCGATTAATAAGGAAGGTAGCAGTGGCATATGCATCAAACCAGAATTTCTTTGGTAACTGAGCATGAAACAGTAAAGCTCGACCTACATCAAAAGGATAACGTTTTTTCCGCTCAGCAACCCCATTATGTTGGGGAGTATAGGGACATGAAATGCGATAAGCAATGCAAGAATCTGAAAGAAAAACGAGCCATAGAACCACGAATAGCCCAGGAGCACCATCACACTGAAGATGTTTGATGGTACAAGAGAAGAGGTTCTCTACAAGCGGTTTGAAATGTCGAAAGCAATCAACCGCTTGAGAACGACAAGTCAAAGGATACATCCATATAAATCGACTAACATCATTAATGAAAGTAAGGAAATAACGGTATCCATCTCTAGACATAAGAGGCGAGGCACCCCAAATGTCACAATGTATAATATGTAAAGGTGAAGTAGAATGAGATACAACTGACGTAAAAGGAAATCTAGTAGATTTTGAAACACTACAAGCAGTACAATGTGCATGTTGGGTTTTGTTTGTTAGATGTAAAAACGAACATCTAGACAAAACATCATCAGACGGATGACCCAATCGAGATTGCCAAGTCACAAGAGAAACAGAAGTGGAAGCAGCAATTGAATATAGCTTATGTGGACTACCACGTGTGTGATGGAGAATTTGTCCATCAAGAGTCTGAATGGACAGACCTAGATATGAGAAAACAATAGTTATAGGATGATCAATCATTAACTACATGATCGATAAAAGGTTCTTGGCTAAGCCAGGAACCACAAGAACATGTCTAAGAGTAAGAGTACGATCAGATAAATAAAGCAATGCAGTACCAATGTGAGAAATCGTAAGAGCCATACCATTCCCTACAACGACTCGCTCAGAGCCGGTATAGAGAGCAGCATCAAATACAATAGAAGAATCTGCGGTCATATGTGTAGTAGCGCCGGAGTTAGGTATCCATTAACCTACTTTTTCACAACTCCTTGATAAATCCACATTCAGTCCATTAGGAGGCCCAAACTGTGAAGGGCCAACCTGAAAAGATACAGGTTGCGATGGAATAGAATATCCAACAAAACAATTTGAATATTGAGTTGGGCCAGGGCACAACAATGAGGGCATACTACGTCATTTACATGAATTCCCAATTTTACCATCACTTGAGTCACAAATATCATCACTAATGTTGTTATGTGCCCTAAATCTCAATTCCAAGAATTCACCATCACAACTATCACAATAACCAAATCCACCACAATCATCGTCATGTACTACCACTGAGTCGTTCAGATTTTTGACCAAAATAAATCTAGTTGAAACCCTAGATGCGTCGTGTTCATCTCTACCACTGAATCGTTCTGATTGACCACCATATTTACTGTTATGCTTTGCGAAGGCTTGTCGATCAAACAATTTTCAATGTTTTTCCATAGTTCAGAAGAAGAAGTCATGCCTCTTGCCAAATACAGATGCGATGAAGAAATATTTGAAGTGATAAATTCAGACACAAAAATATTTGATCAATCCCATGCCTCTCGTGCTTCTGTACCTTCAATTGGAATCGGAATTTTACTTTTTAGGAACTTCAATAGGTCAAATGTCTTTAGAATCGTCAAGATCCAATGTTTTCAATTAAGGTAATCACTTTCATCCAATTAAATCGATGAAAAATGTGTTATGCTCGACAAATTTGTTGATAAGTTTGTACTAAATTTGCTTGTTGTTGTGCATTCTGATATGGTAGCCATGGAAAAAGGAAAAATGATTGAAGAAGATGTAGATTGGTCAAATAATCAATGAAGATGATTATCAATGAAGAAAGAAAGATTTGGATAAGAAAAGGCTGAAAAGATAGGTTGGAAAGAAGAGAATTTGCTGAAAAATTGATTGGAAAAGGAAAGATTTACTGGAAAATTGGTCGGAGACTCAACAGATTGTCGATGTTCTAACAAAATACTGGAATATATCGAAGCTGTGTAGCTCTGATACCATAAAGAAATTAGATTGTGTAAGTTGTTATCATATTTCTCATTACAATTACAATGAATACACTCTCTCTATATACATAGAGGTTAACAACCAACTAACATCTCTAACTAACTCAACAAAACTACCTACCTCTATATATACAAACTATATATACATACACTCTAATACTAAGAAATTTTGCTATATTTAATTGGGAATAATCTTTTAAAATCAGGGAAGGGCGAAAGCTTGTTTTGCTAAGCATTATCTTTGCTAAAAAATATTTTCTTTATTTTTTCCTAGTTGATCACTTTTAAATTTGTGTAATTTCCACTATGTCCTTAAGGAGGATTCCTTCCATATTTTCTTTGACTTTTAATTTTTTATAAAGTATATATTCCTTGTTAGCATCTTATTTTTTTTATTGTAACTATCTGAGTCCAATTAACTAATACTGTTATATTTCTCAATTAATATGTGTGAATAACCATAATACCCTTACCATTAAAACTAAAAACATATCTCGCAGATTGCACCATCCCTCTCCTCTGTCTAACTATCTTCTTTTCTTTCTACTCTCTTTCATCTGCACCACCTCACCACCGCCTCTGCACCACCCCCACCCCCACCCCCACCACCACCGCACTAGCACCATCTCCATCTCCAACCCCAACCAGACGGCACCACCACTACTGCCTCGTTGGCTAAATGAACATCTATGTCATGTATATAAATGGGGCGGTGAATCAAGATCTGAACCAAACCAAACCCTTTGTCACTATCGATCTAACACCATATTTTTAAGTGAATCAATCATCAAGAACAATAATTTTGGAACTGAAATAGCCAAAACGTTTGTCTACTCACAACCATAAGAACTTCATTGATGTTAGCTGAAATTCCCTCGAAGCTACGTCATCAATAAAAATCAAAGAACACTCTAACCCACCACACACCGTTCCTGATAACACCATCAACCCATCGACCACATCCTCTCTTTCCAATCCTTCTCTCCGGCCAAGTCTCCCACGCCGTCGATGATTCCAAATCCTTCTCTCCGAGCAAACTGTAAAAATTTATTTTGTAATATTGTACTCGAATAATAATGATAAGTGTAAAAAAATGAATTTGAATTGGCTTTTACCCGGTTCTCGCGGTTCTCACATAATATATGTGTTTTCAAGATAACCATCCCCTTATATGTATGTATGTGTGCGTGACATAACGACATGAAAAGTAACATAATAATTTTATATGTCGTTGCGACATACTTATTTTTATTTAACTTTCAATAAAAGTTTTGTATAAAATCGAACAAGTCAAATATAATTGACTTTTTTTCTTTAGTGTGATGAACCAAAACGATGTCGTTCGAACAACTTCGGTAGCAGCATTTAGCTTTATGGTATCCAGTATAGATTATGTTCCAATTTCGGCTGAGCATTATTGAAAACGAAGTTATATTCAAAACAAACAATTATTTGTATCATAAGCTATAGCAAAGGTATGGATGTCGTGACGAACCGAAATGATTCCGACCAAATAACATCGCTACCTTTTCGTTTTCATTGTTTTTTATCAATGTAAAACACGTGTCATTATCAATTTGGACATGTCACGACTTTATTTGTTTTTTTTTCTCTCAGTTGCTCTAGAAAGTGTATGTATCGTAACGAACGGAACTATTATCGACCGAACTTTCGTTGCGTTACGCGGGGAATCCAACTAGTGTGTATTTGCTTTTCTTTATTTTTTGTCTTGGTCATATTTATTTTTAAATTGGTAGTGAAGAATTGTAAGAATGTCCTTGTTGTATGCAGATTGAAAGCAATGCCACAAGCATGGACGATGGGGACTTGACAAAGTTAGGGCAATGGAAACAAACACACTAAATCGGTCTAGGTTATACATCTACATGAAGCCTATCATCATATTGACTCATAGGCCTATGATGACCTATGTTCGTATTTGGAACTATTATGTTTGGGTTTTTGTGATGTGAATTATGAAAGAATATTACATTTTGTGCCAATAATTTATTCATGCTTGACTACATAATTTTAAAGAAAATATACTTCTGCTTGTTAAAATGCCAAAAAATCCATTCTAATATTCCCTATATGATTTTGTTTTATTTTGTTTTAACATAATTTATATTGGCTTACTTTTATTGATAATTTAAAAGCTGTCATTTTTACTTCATTTTCAGGGTTTAGGGTCCCTGGATCATATTTTAGTTATGGTACAATGAGCTACATGGAAACTTATTCTTATTGTTTTAAATATAATCATGTCATTTTTTTGGTTTCTCTATGTATACAAAAATCTACTCAGTTCTCGTAGTCTTTAATTTAAAACTGTTGAAATATTAAACCCTTATAAAAATATTATATTATATTATATTGGGGGAGGGGGAGGGGGGTTGGCCTAAAAAAGATTATCCCAGAACGCTGTATGAATCAGATTAATTGGTATAGAGCCCAATCCATTTGGGATTATAACATTGCAGTCTGTTGGGCCAACCTTTTGAGCCCAAAGGTTTATAAGAGTTGATTTATCATTTATTAATGCATAATAATCTATTAATACTTGGTTCCGGGTTTGATCTGATATTAGAAAATCGAGTATTGAGAGAAATCAGGTAGGGTTAGGTACGGGTATGGAAGAGAAAAACCATATCTTATGTACTCAGGTAGGGTATGATCAGGTTCGGATATTGAAACCGAGTATGGGTATGAGTATCAGTACTCGGTTTTAAAAAATTAGTTTTTTAATTATTTTACACAAAAGTAAATTCGTTTAAAAATTAAGTTTGGTTTGTAATTTGTAAAAAAAATAATTAAAATAAATTACAATGACATAAATTCACTCAAGTACAAATTATTTGTTTTATAATATGCATTTCTAAAAAAACTAAAATATAAAAGTTGTAAAGTGAATATAAAAATATACTTTAAAAATTCAAGTATTCTATAGGACACTAAAAGAAACGATATCGAGTATAGGGTATAATTGGGTTCGGGTATAGAGTACAACCGGTTCCGGGTTTTCTCGAGTATAAATCGGGTACGGTATCGAGCTCAAAATGTATACACTATCCATACCTTACAGGTATGGTTGGGTTCGGTAACTAGTACAAAAGACCCGGATAGAAATATAACTGGTTCTTGGTTTTTTGCTCTAGTCTGGTTTTTTGTGCACCTCTAATCTATAGTAGTTATCTAATACCTTATAATTAAAGAATTTTGTACATAATAAACGATGGTTAACTGAAGTCTATGCATGATAAATAATAGTTATATGATAATTTAACGATAAAATGAAATACATGCATATAGTTATATGAAAATTTTTTCATATAATAGATGATAGTTCTATGATAATTTATCAATATAAGTATTTATACATAACAAATAATAGTTACATGAGAAATAATAGTTACATAATATAATTTTATTATAAAGAGTTTTTGGGTAAGGATTAATTAGAAAGTTTATTTTGGCTAGGAAGTATAGAAAACAATAGAATTATGACATATGGCAAAATTTAAAATAAAGAGGAATGATATTTTAGTCAATCGTATCCTTTATTCTTCCTTCTTCTCCCCAGTAACTTCAAAACCTACCATTTTCAAAACACCATCTTCATCCATTTCTTCACTTTCTATCTCAATAATCACTACATTATAGTGCGATTTTCGTCACCAATCAATGATTCAAACACCCGATCAACGTGTTCTTCAGCTTTTTTGAAGAAACTCGGTTTAATTTCATACAATATCTCATTTTTTTCCTGTGATTTTGAAGCGAATCACTCGATTCGTTCGATTCGATCGCTGATAAGTGTTTCCAACATTCAAATTTCGTCAGTCGTTGAAGAAATCTGAAGAAATCGGCTTCGATCTATGTAAGAAATTTTTGAATTGCATTTTTACGATATGGGTTTTTGAATTGAATCATTGCGGTTTACGATGTTGGCGGGGGTCCGGGGGCAACGCCCCTGGGAGCAGGGTCCAAGGGGCGGCAGCCCCTGGCTAGGGTCGACAATTTTGTTTTGATTAAATTGCTTTAATAAAAAAGCATCAGAAAATTTAATTTTTTAGAAATTGCCTCATTTCGACGAAGACAAAAATTCGTAGACAGTTTTTTATTTCCTACTCCCTGGTTCAGACAATTCATAGACAGTTTTATGTGTCCATCACTCCATTGCGTTTTAAAAATAAGACAGTTTTATGTGTTTTCTGGCAATTGCGTTTTAGAAAAACACATTTTTGAAGTGTTTTTAATCCATTGCGTTATAGGTAAACACATTTTATGAGTTTTCAGTCCATTGCGTTTTAGAAAGTACAATTTCTTTTGTGTTTTTAGGCCATTGCGTTTTAGAAAGAAAAAAAAAAAGACATTTTTAAGTGTTTTCTGGCCATTGCGTTTTAGATAAAAACATTTTTGATGTGTTTTTAGTCTATTGCGTTTTAGGTAAAACACATATTTATGCTTTTTCAGTCCATTGTGTTTTAGAAAGTACGCTTTCTTTTGTGTTTTTAGGCCATTGCGTTATAGAAATAAGACATTTTTAAGTGTTTTGGCCATTGCGTTTTAGGTAAAGCAAATTTTTATGCTTTTTCAGTCCATTGCGTTTTAGGTAAAACACATTTTTATGCTTTTTCAGTCCATTAGGTTTTAGAAAGTACACTTTCTTTTGTGTTTTTAGGTCATTGTGTTTTAGAAATAAGACATTTTTTAGTATTTTCTGGCCATTGCGTTTTACAAATAAGACATTTTTTTTTTATTTTTTATGCATTGCGTTTTAAAAAAAGTCATTTTTTTACGTTTTTTGTCTATTGCGTTTTACGCAACTGAGTTTCTTTTCATTGCGTTTTACACAACTGGGTTTTCGAAAAAAAGTTTCGAAAATATAGAGTATACTCGTTTTAAAGATGAAAAAACGCTCGTTTTTTTGTGCAATTTAAAAAAAATGTCGTATGAAAAAGTTATTAACGTTTAAAAAATTAGGGGGGGGGATTGAAGGAGAGAGAAACTATTGTTCTGGATTGACTAGAATGCCTTTACACAAACTCACACGCCTATTTTCTTCCCTTCAATTTTCCTCATTTAATCTTAGCCCTTGATTAAATCAATTGATGGTCTAGATTACTTCCTAGCCTTCATAGCCAAAAAAACTTCCTATTATATCCTAACCCAAGAGTTTTATACATAAAAATAATAGTTATATTATAATTTTTAATAAAAAATATCATACTTCGGTCAATAATAGCTATGTTACATAAACAAATAAAAGTTACATGATAACTTTATTACAAGTTGTTTTATACATAACAAATAATAGCTATATGATAATTTAATAGAAGCTTATATACCTTTATTATCAATAATAGTAATCTACTAACTTAAGAACTAATTTTAGCTTTTCGTAATAGTAAAAAAAATCTTAGAAAACGAAGGTTGAAGATGCACAGAGGAAAAAAAAGTTATATATTATGTATGAAACACGTTTTAAAACACCCTTAATAGTTGTTCTTGGTCGGTTCACGAACAAGGACATGGCACTATCAGACGGAATTGTTACGGACGACTCTTTTATGCGCATCTGTATATGGTTATTTTTCCCATGTGCGCACTTACTCCGTAAAGATGGATGACTATGGTAAAGTTGTGTGGTTCCTTTAGATTTCAAAAAATTAATAATAAAATTAAACATAACTGCATATTTAATATTTTTTTTAATTAAACAAGCGCATTTTATAAGAAAAAATAATTAATTGATAAATGAGTATTGTTGAAAGCTTAAATGGGTCATATTTGTAGTATACAACAACAATAAAAATATTAGTTGCTTACATATTTTTATTTTTAAAATAATTTGATTACAAAATAGATATACAATGCCGTAATAGAAATATATATGCAATAACAGATAAATTATACATATTAACATTTAGAAGATGCATACGTAACCAAGTAATAGTTCTTTCAAATGGTTGGACATTTGGGCGGCCATGTTGACTTTTGTGTTTTTTTTTTTTTTTTTTTTTCATATAATAGTTATTTATAGATGATGCCAAATTACAGTTTTATCCCAAGTGTAAAATTACGATTTCGCCCTCGAATCAAAATAAAGTTTTGCTTTTGCCCCTGCTTAAATTTACGATTTTGCCCTCTGTTAAAAAATACAATTTTGCCCCCAGTTCAAAATAAAATTATGTGTTTGCCCTCAGCTAGAGTCATGCCAAATTACGATTTGTTTCCCAGTTTAAAATTAGGATTTTGCCAGTTTGCTGACGTAATAGGGAATAGTTTTGTGAACTGGCTGGTCTTACGATTTTGCTTGCAGCTAAAATGTTACGATTTTGCCCCCATTTCAAAATAAAAATAAATGATTTTGTCCTCAGTTCAAAATATTATTTTACCTTCATTTAATTACGATTTTACCTCCGCTAAAAATTGCAATCTTGCCATCGTTTTTTTCTTTGGCAAAACCATGGTAGTGTTTTATTTTACTTTGTTGACTTAATTTTGTTTTTATTCACGCCAAATAGCTGCCTACCACTCGCTAATTGGTCCTGACAAGTTATTGTTTTGCCCCCAACTCTAAATTACACGCTTGTCATCGTTTTATTTAATTATTTTTTATCATAACTATGGTACTGTTTTTCTTTAATTGGTTAACTTGATGTATCTTTTTTGATATCGTGTTATAGATAGCATGTATAACTAACCGACATAAAGGCGTACATGTTATTAACCTAAGAAATACTCGGTTTAGCGCCCCGCAACGCGGGCGGCGCATAACTCTAGTTGCCTAACACTGGCTCATTAGTCCTGAAAAATTACAGTTTTGCCCTGAGCCCAAAATTACGGTCTTATCATCGTTTTTTTTTTTTTTTTTTCATAGCAAAATTATAATAGTTTTTTTTAATGGATTGAGAATTATTCGGCATCGCCCCGCAACGCGGGCGGGGCACCTACTAGTTGCATGACAAAAATAACAAATAGATGAATAGTAAATATGTTGCTTTGATATCGTATGAGCAAATACATTTAAGAAAAAAGAGTAAAGTAAAATTCGAGTCCTAGTAGTTTACACTAAATTGCATCCTAATGTTACAGAATTTCAACAATTGAGTCCATGTTAATAGAATGGGTTAGTTGACTAAGGTATATTGGTCTTTTTATGTTGTTTATTAGGGGTACAATTGTCTTTTTCACTATTATTATCATCTATCCAAATCTTTTTTTTTTTTTTTTAACGACCAACATAAATTATCATATACATTAATAAACCAACCTAATGAATAGTAGTTGTTACATCATAGTAATAGTAAACTTTCCTTATTGGTTCAGTACATCCACTCACATATAACATATACATATAACATATAGACACGTGACAAAGTTAATGAATGATGGGTGGTGGATCCACTGCCAAACATCAGTTTCCGAGGAAGTGGAGACTGACAGTAAAAGTGAACTAAGCTGGTGCAGCTCACCAATTTCTACCGTACCTGCTGGAACTCTCTTCCATGACCACTGGCACACTCCGAACTCCTGGACACGGGCTGCCACAGAGCATAACTTATTCCTTTCGATTGCAAAAAGATTTGGGAAAAGGGAATCCAACGGTTCCGTTCCAAACCAGATATCGACTCAGAAATATATGTCCACCCCAGACCCAAGAATGCCGATGATGGATTTAGACAAGTCGATGCCTCTAGTTTCCAAAATTCCTGCACATCTAGTTATCTGTTTCCAAGGGCCAGTTATCGAAACCTTTGTAGGGATAAAAGTCCACGCACGTGAGCTTTGGTGTAGAGCCCAGATCACCTTCCTCCATAACCCGTTTCTATCAACTTTGAATCTCTACCACTACTTTGAGAGCATTACTTGGCGTCTTGTAATGACCCAAAACCCAAGCCACCATACTCTATTGGGCCTATAGTTTTTTCCCATGCCGTCCAATTTAGTTTCGCCTTTTCCTCCGACCCACCCCAAAAGAACACCCTCCTTAATCTCTCTAATTGCTTCAATACTTGAAGAGGTGCCTTATATAGAGAAAAAAAATAAGTAGGAAGAGCACTAAGAACCGACTTAATCAACGTTATCCTGCCCCCAAAAGAGAGGGTTTTTGCTTTCCAGATAGATAATCGGTTCTTAAACAATTTGATGACGGGATCCCAATTTTTAACTAAGTTCATGTTAGCTCCTACCAGAAGCCCGAGATATCGAAAAGGGAATGAACCGGCACGGCACCGGAGCACATATGCCATATCACTTACCTCATGGTCTCCAACTCCAACCCCATATAGGCTACATTTTGAAAGGTTCACCCTTAGACCGGATGCCAGGTTAAAGCACCTAAGGATTCTTCTCAAATTAAGTGCATTAGTTGTAGACCATTCGCCAAGAAAAACTACGTCATCAGCATATAAAAAACGGGACAAGATTGGGCCGCTAGTGTTGCATCGGATGCCGTGATACAATCCTGCCATAGAGGCCTCTCACCAATAAGCAATCTGAGCCCTTAGATCAAGATGAGATTAAATCCTAACCATTATAATTCAGGAAAACAAGGAGAGGTTTGTTTCAGTTTTAGTTTGACCGCTCTCATCCGAAATCATTGGAAGCTCCCACGTTCTATTTGAAATTTGAAACCTTTGTTCTATATTCTAGAAGGAGCAGTTCAGGGAGTTGAAGACCATGTCTCCTGTGTAGAGGCAGTTATCGGAGACGACAATATGGGAGCGGTTTTTAAACCTACTACATACAGTTTTCATATCTTCCTAGCCCTATATACAACCCCCACGTCTACCCTCATCTCAAGCCCTTATGCAGTTGTTTCTAATTTCCTTTCATTTTCACATGGAGACACTTCTTAGTTCTCATTATGCCCTAATCGCCGATCAACACCAACACACTCCGTACGCCATTGCATCTTCCACCCCTCACCAAAATGGTTGAATAATAATTTTGAAAGGCTGAAGTGAAGAACCCTCTGGTAGGCTTTTTTTATTGCAATAATTCTCCAAAATGACTGCCTCAGAAGCTTCAAATCGATGTCATCGTCTGATGAGTTTGTTCATTTTAATCCCTTGTGAGTTATGTTTTTGAATTTAGTTTATGTTTATCGTTCTTTGGTTGTTCAATTTGTGTTTAGAAGTAGTCCAGAAGAAGCTGCTAGGTGGATACAATTGCTTATTTTTTTAGGTTTTTGCTATCTTTTTATGTGTAACTATGATCTGTTTCTTTTGTTTGATTGAAATGGAGATTGATCTTGTAGAATTTTGATAAAGTGTGGCTGATTATTTTTTCGACTCAGTCTTGTGATTTTCGGAAGGTGTTGTTTGGTATTTGGATGATTTTAGGGTTAAAGGAGTAGGTTTGGTGTTGATTTTTGGGGTTTTGTTTGCTCTTAGGTTGTGCAGAGTAGGGCTTTCAGATACAATGGTCGAATTACTCGACCCTAGAAAGATGGTCACGGATTATGACTGTTCTGCTGAAGAGGATTGCTGCGACCACTGTGACCACTGCGACTTCGCTTTTGCCTTCAACGATCCCAATTTCTCCGATCGTGTTCTTGGCATCCATATTTTAACTGCGCCGATCGAGTCTACACCAGGTATCGATCACCTATTATCGTTTATTTTATGATTTTCATTTTATATTAGTTTTGATATTCGTCACGTATTATCTATCATATGACAATGATTCAAATATGTTCAATTGCTTTTTAGAAATATAGAAAAAGAAACTCGAAACTTAAAGGATATGACAGCTCGAATTATCTCCAAAAAAATGGCATTGATCAACCGAAAGGTTTGGTAGCCATATGCAAGAAGCAAGACCTTAGATTTCGTTCACAAAAAGAATTAGGTTTAGGGTTGTTGTGTCTTACCCGTTTTAATATGTAAAATAAACAGTTCATGTTCAATAATAGGTTGTACAAAGCAGCCAACTTGTTCAGGTATTGATCATCTACTACTATCTCTAATTCATGAATTTTTTGATTTTTTTTATACGTTTAAATATTGTTTATACACTATGGATTGTTGAACTACAGCAACAGCTAAAACCTTACATATCAACTCTCTAATCTTAGCTGCAAGAAGTTCATTGTTTTGACTATTAACAAAATTTCTTAAATGCTTTTGACTATTAACAAAAATGTCTTAAATTTTCAGGTTCAGCAGGGAGCGAGCACTATTTGAGCGCTATAAAATTCATTGATGCTGTAGCAAACTAGCAGAAGTCAAGACTTGTGGGGAAATCATCACTACATGTATTATTAAACTTTTTATTATATATTTTAACATTTTAGTTATTATTATCTTGAAATGAGTCGTGTTTTGCTGATGTGCAGATGAAGTGCATGATTGGGACACTCATACAGTTAGAAATAAAGAGATGTTTTTGCTGCAAGTCCTATTACATTTATTATATTAATTTTGTTGTCTTGTAGTTGTATCTTTCAGGGTTGTGCTATTGGTCTACTAAATGCTTTGCTGCGACTTCTTGGTGGAAACAATGGGATTTTACAAGGGATGGTCTCAATGAGAAGAGTGTAAGTCTTTCACTTACTCCCTTTTTGTATGGAGTAACAACCTTGTCACTTTCTACATTGAATATTATCAGGTGAACGGGTCAAAATAGGTCGTTAAAAAAACCATTTTGGTTCGGGTGGGACTGGATTTTGGCAAAATTGGGTACAGGTGGAACCGTGGAAACAATCCTTTTAAAAAAAATGGTCATTTTTGTTTGAGTTTTCTATCTAACTCCCTGACCTAGGCAACTTCAACTTCAATTCATCTTTCTTTTTAGAGATTTGATTACAGCAACGCGATGATAACCTTTGTTTCATATTTCTTAAAAAACATTTAATGTTTTTAGTACTAATAATAATTTTTATTTATTAAACCTGGGTAACTACAAATTTCAGGTAAGGTTATGTTTCTGTACCTGGATATCATTCAAGTTCCAATATTAAGAAATGGGGACACATGAAGATCCATTCAGTTCTTTCTTTACGATTGTGTTTTGATTAAAAAAATTTTGTTAAAGTAGTCAAGAACACTTGGCTCGGGCAACAGCAACCGGTAATCTGGTATTAAAATAACCCGTCCACCGGACGGGTATAGAACTAGTTACAATCTAGGTTTTCGTTTCACATCCACCACACTCTCTCACGCTAATCCAAAACCTACACTCTCTCACGCTAATCACCACCACACTCTCTCACCAACCACCATATCACCACCACACTCTCTCACGCTAATCCAAAACCTACACTCGCCATTTCTAACACCAATTTAAGATCAATCGTGTGCTTCAATCTCAATTTCAATCTCAATCTTAATGGATCTAAGTTAAGAAAAAAAAAAAAAAAAACAACAACAACCAATATTCAAAACACATAAATTATCCAAAATATTCTCATAAAACCCAACGGAAAGATTCATGGTGGAATACACCACTCAATTGGGAGGATAACCCGGATCCGTGTAGCAGCTGGGGAAAGATCAGGTGTAGATACTCGCGTGTCATTTCTCCATTAACATTCATCTTTAAGCACCATTTAAGCAGTCAGCATGTCTCCTCATTTGATATATTTGAATATATTAGAACTTTTGCATGCATGAGTTTGACTGGTACCCTCTCCGAAGACATCGAGCAGTTAATTGAATTGGAGATTCTATAAGTTTTCCTGTCAAATTGTTAACTAGATTGTAGATTTTGCAAGGTTTTTTTTTAATATTTTCTTTGTTTTTGTTGTGTAGAGATATATCATCTTACAACAGTTTGATTTGGGTGTTATGTGGTTGATTAGGTTGAAAAGATTGATTGTTTAGGTTTTGGTTGATTGTGCATTTCGTTGATTGTGTTTTTTTGTTAATTGCTTGATGGTTTTGAGGGTTTTACGAAAGTGAGATTGAAGATGAGGGCATTTTAGACACGTCACCTTTTTTGTAATGTAAAACTAACAGATTCTGTTAATAGTGTCTCAATTGTTGAATTGTGCAACATTAGGAATTCAGATGTGGAAATTAAAAAACTAGGGACTCAACATGCAACCTGATATTAACTACAGAGATTTAAATTGTACTTTACTCAAAGAAAAAAACTTGCACCCCATGTATAAGTTAGGGGTGTGCGATAACCGAACCGTTAACCGAAACCGAACCGAAAACCGACAAAACCGAACCGAAAGTCGGTTAACGGATATTTTTTTACCATCGGTTAACCGAAATTAACCGAACCGAACCGAATCATTTATTTCTTTATATATTTCAAGTTTTTATACCTCTGTTTCATGTATTTCATGTTTTATACTTTCATTTCATGTAATAATACCTCTATTTAATTTATTTATTCATTCATTTCATTTATTTATACCACCATTTTATGTATTTAAACATTTATTCATGCATTTATACCTCCATTTCATTTATTTATACATTAATTTCATGTATTTATACATCTATTTCATATATTTATACCTTCATTACATGTATTTCTAAGCAAAAAAATTAGCCCTTGTTTGAATTGGTTATTAACCGAACCGAACCGAAAACCGACAAATTAACCTAACCGATTAACTGATGACTTCGGTTACGGTTACGGATAATGCTAATAACCGAACCGAACCGTGCGCACCCCTAGTATAAGTCACCTCTCGGGTTAATATCACAATATTCTTTAATTAAACCATTTTTAGAAAAATAAATATTAAATATCGCAAACATGTGCTACATATCAACCCGACGCATGAAAAAAATCTTGATTTTTCTAATTTAAAATGATGAATCATTGGATTCTAAAACTCGAATTTTGTAACGGTCGGTAGCTAAAAAAAGTCAAAGAAACAACAAAAGTCAAGATTTAAATATAATTTGTTGATGCTTCCTTGAAAATAAAAAATATATATAAAAATAAATAAATGTAATTAACAATCAAACCACAAGAATCTTTGATAATATCAGAGGCAGTGGGGAGGGACAATTATGTTGCATGCAATGGTAACACTTGTTCGTGCAAACTTGTTCTATCGTTAAAGAAAAGATATTGTCTTTCATGTTTGACGTTGACTTTACATCTATAATCTCACGGCTTGTGCCATACACGTTGATGCATATAACCCATACATTTCGACTTTATCAACATAAACACTTGCATATACGTTTTTAGATATTTCATGATATGAAATTGATTAAGGGATTAGGTTCAAAAGTGAACACTAGTGTAGCTTGCGAACTGAGTGAACTAATCCTGGTCATACACGTGTGTAGATTGTTGGGTTGTGAAGGATTTGACTAGCAGGGGTGTTCTTTGTTACACTCCTTCTGCATCTAGCAATCTAGCAGGGGTGTTCTTGTTACACTCCTTCTACATCTAGCAGGAGTGTTCTCTGTTAATGTAGTTTAAAGTCAACAACCCTAATTGTTCCCCCTATAAATACTTCTCATTCATGTCTGTAACTTTTTTGAGCACCTAATACAAAGAAAACTAGTTGTGGAGAGTGAATCTAGATCAAGTTTGATCGAACCACTATAAATCTTGTGTTCTTGTGATTTTAGAGTGTGTGTGTGAGTGTGTAAGCTTGCTGATTATTGTTCTAGTGTTTGTGGAATCGTGTTCTTGACCTAACAACTGGTATCAGAGCACAGGCTCTCGATTGATTCGCACAAACTAGTAGCAAAAGAGGTGAAGAAGAAGATACCTGTCGGGAGGGTTCCGATTCCGATTGAAGACATCTTCTGTAGAGATCGTGACTAGGTTTTGTCGACCCAGTAGTCGCCGCCGCTGCCGCTCGTCTTCCCGCCATCGCTAGCACATCCGCCGTCGTCAATCCTAACTCCGTTTGGGTTTGCTCCGTCGCCTAGGGTTACAAATTGGAGACCATTGTTGCTGAATATAGCATCTAGGGTTCCAAAATCAAAGGTCTAGGGTTTCGATTTTGCATTTGGGAGTGGTGATTTTGTGAAGCTCTTGGGAGCAGGTCGCAGGAAGAAGAAGAGAGAACCATTGTTCTTTTTTTTTTTCTTTTTTTAAGGGAATCAAGTTTCTTTTATCTGCAAACAGAACCCCCAAGTTTGACAAAGTTCTTATCAGCCATCCTTATTTTCCTCAGTGCCATTTCAAGCTTAAAACAGATAAGTGTTTGTTTCCGTTTATTGCTTCCGCTAGTATAATTATCATTTAGCAGTACAAATTCGTTTAGTTTGTAGCAAATTGATAATTGTTCGTTAAAATGGCAGAAGATAGTAAAATCAATATTGACAAGTTTGATGGTAGTGATTATGGATTTTGGAGAATGCAAATTGAGGATTTGTTGTATCAAAAGGGTTTACATATGCCTATGTTGGGACAACAACCGGATGACATGTATGATGAAGAATGGAAGTTGTTGGATAGACAAGCTTTGGGTGTGGTTAGGGTTTCTTTGGCAAAGAGTGTTGCGTATAACATTGTCAATGAAACAACTACGTATGGTGTATTGAAAGCTTTGTCCAACATGTATGAAAAACCATCTGCTTCAAACAAAGTATTCCTCATCCGACAATTGGTTAACACCAAGATGAAGGAAGGCATGTCGGTTACCTCTCACATAAACGAGTTTAACTCGATTATCTCTCGTTTAGCCTCAGTTGAAATAAAGTTTGATGATGAAGTACAAGCGCTCCTCCTTCTATCATCTTTGCCCGACAGTTGGTCAAGTATAGTCACAGCTGTTAGTAGTGCATCCGGCACTACCAAACTCACTTTTGAGAGTATTCGTGACTTGACTATAAATGAAGATATCAGACGGAGAAGCAATAATGAAACTTCCAGTTCAAGTTCTTTATTTCACACGGAAAGTAGAGGAAGGAGAAACGATAGAGGAACTAATCGAGGTAGGTCAAAGTCTAGAAAAAAAGGGGCAGTCAAAGAACAGAAAAGACATTGAATGTTGGAACTGCAAAGAAAAGGGTCACTTTAGAAGCCAATGTACAAAACCAGCTGCAAAGAAAGAAGTAAACAGTGTAGTCTCTGAAGAATCAGGAGATGCTCTCATATGTTGTGTTGAGAATTCAGTGGAATCATGGATTATGGATTCTGGTGCTTCTTTCCATGCTATCTCATGCCCAGACATGGTTAAGAGTCTACGAACAGGTAACTTTGGTAAAGTTCGTTTAGCCGATGATCAAATGCTTGATATTACGGGTATTGGAGATGTAGACTTGAAGACCTCACTGGAACTATATGGACATTGAAAGATGTCAGGGTTATTCCTAATTTGAGGAGAAAGTTGATTTCAGTTGGAAAATTGGACGATGAAGGGTTTAATGTTCACTTTGGGGGTGGACAATGGAAAGTGATCAAAGGCAACTTAGTGATTGCCAAAGGAAAGAAGAAAGGCACTCTATACATGGCAGAGATTCATGCCGAAGGTGTTCATGCCATGACCACCAATCCGAGTCCATCTACTTTATGGCACAGTCGGCTCGGACACATGAGCGAGAAGGGATTGAAGATGTTGGCTCAAAAAGGGAAGTTTCCAGACTTGAAGAAAGTGGAAACTGAATTCTGTGAATCTTGTGTCTTTGGTAAACAAAAGAGAGTCACTTTTGTGAAAACAGGGAGGACACCGAAAGCTCAGTAGCTGGAGCTTGTTCACTCGGATGTATATGGACCAACATCAGTTTCATCTCTAGGAGGCTCAAGATACTATGTTACTTTCATCGATGATTCAACACGCAAGGTATGGGTCTATTTTCTTAAACATAAATCTGACGTATTTGATGCTTTTAAGATATGGAAATCTGCTGTTGAAAATGAAACTAATTTGAAGGTAAAGTGCTTAAAGTCGGACAATGGTGGTGAATACATAAGCAAGCAGTTTATTGACTATTGTGCCAAGAAAGGGATAAAGATGATCAAGACGGTTCCTGGTACTCCTCAGCAAAATGGTGTAGCTGAGAAAATGAACAGAACACTGAATGAAAGGGCAAGAAGCATGAGGTTAAATGCAGGGATGCCTAAAACATTATGGGCAGATGCAGTTAATACTGCAGCCTACTTGATCAACCGATCTCCATCAGTTCCCTTGGGTTTCAAACTGCCAGAACAAATGTGGCAAGGAAAGGAGGTAAGTCTCGAACACTTAAGAGTCTTTGATTGTAGTGCTTACGATTTGTTAGAAGATGGTGACAAGGATAAGTTAGACTCAAAGTCCAAGAAGTGCACATTCATTGGTTATGGGTCAGAAAAACTGGGTTACAGCCTTTGGGATAATGTAGGCAGAAAAGTAATCAGAAGCAAAAATGCCATCTTCAATGAAAACGAATTGTACAAAGACAGAAACACCAAAGGGCCAGAAGTTCAAAAAGAATATGTTGAATTCAAAAGTGGTGAGACAAGAAAAGAAGCTTCAGTCGACATTCCAGAAAATGGGGATGAGTCAAGCGACAGTGGGAGCTTAGGGGATGATTCTAGTAATGATTCGGAGGAAGAAGAAGCTACTCCTTTAACTCCAAACTCCCCAGAAACACCTCAAGTTCAACCAAGAAGGTCGTCTAGAGCCACTAGACCGCCAAACAGGTACTCCCTGTTATGGGCCATTTTCTGAACATATATCCTGACTAATATTCTGCTTTTGATTGTTTATTTGTGATCAGGATACCGGATCAGGATATTGGTAACATCCTGATGTGATATCCTGGTAATGACTAATTTAACCACGTGCAGATTAGAAGGTGCGGGTCCCTAACGGTCAAGTGGACCTCTTCTCCTTAAGACTCGGGCAAACCAGTTATATGAGAGACGTTGAACCCGGAAGAAGTGGACTACAACGTTCACTTGAGGAATATTCGAAGCATCCCGGCTTAATAGGATAGATAGTTGATTTCGTTTAACTATAAATAGATTGATCGGATCAGATTAAGTCACTCGCTCTCTTCCGCACACTTTACTCTCTAGCTACTAGCAATCATTACACACAAACACTTATACTCAAACTACATTGTAACACCTAGTTGATCCGCATCATATCCTGCACTGTATCCTGATATTTGAAGTAATAGAAGAACAAGGCAGCTGCGATTGTCAGCTCCCGAGGTTTTGTGCCGGCGATCTAGATTGATCAAGGGCTTTCCTTGTACATCTCGTGTCACCCTTTACATTTTTGCTCATTGTTTAATCATAGATACAGCTCTATATCCTGAGCCGTATCCTGAAAACTGTTTTTGCGAACAACTTAATCAACATATTTTCAACACACTTTCTTAGCACGCTACCTCACTTAACTAATTTGATCAATTAATTGCTTCGGTGAATTTTGACCAAAACAATTTGGCGCCCACCGTGGGGCAAGTGGTGCTATTTTTAATCAATACTTTGTTAAAATCATTATTCGGTTTTCTGTTTTCGAAATTCTTTTCAAAACTATTTTCAATGGCCTCAAGATCAAACATGAGCTCTTCCACCGTGTCTGCTGCAACCTCTGCAACAATTCGTTTGGTGCTTCCACCACCTCCTCCGAGAATGCAAGCCTCTTCGCAAGGAACTGAAAGTCATGTGGCTCGGGATATTATCCCTGCTCGCAATGTCCAGGGATCCGGTCCTATTTTAGCTTCTAACGAAGAGATTTTAAATTTGTTTGGTAGTGTACAGGAACAAATGAGGCAGCAACAGAAGACCAACCAGATGCTGATGAGAGAGATACAACTCTTGAAGTCTGGCCCGAGTCGGCCTGCTGAAGATACTGTCACTCCCTTGCAACCCAGGGCTTTGAACTTCAGTTCTGCAGTCTATACTGAGGAATACCAGGGGAATATTGTGCCTAGCCATTCCCAGAATCATACTCCTGAGATACCTTCTTCAATAAGAGTATCAACTATGAGGAGTTCAGGATATGTTTCAGGATATGGCCAGAACCCCCAAGCTGGTAATGTATCTAATAATAATAATACTCTTGCTACTAATGGTGTTGGATCATTACAGGATGCAGGTATGACATCAGCATTTTCCAGGGAGCTTCAAAAACTGAAGGACATGATATCCAGTGTACCTGGGGTGGTTCAGCCAATTCCTGAAGTATCCCAGGACAGCCACAGGATATCCCGGTTTGCATATCCTATTTGTGATGCTGAAATCCCAAAAAGATTTCAAACCCCCAACATGAAGCTCTATGACGGAACTACGGATCCTGAAGAGCGTATTGCCCAATATAGGGAAAGGATGGAAATTAACCCTATCCCTCCAGACCTCAAAGAAGCATGCTTGTGCAAGGGGTTCGGTTCTACCTTAATAGGATCAGCCTTAAAATGGATGTTAAACGTTCTTCCTCACTCGATTACTTCTTTTGCTCATTTAGTTAATTTATTTGATAGTCAATTTTCTTGCAGCCGGAGTTTTGAGAAATTAACCAGTGACCTTTACAGGATAACCCAAGGACCTCAGGAATCCTTGAGGGATTATGTGAACAAGTTTAGCTGGGAATCCTTGGATATCCCACATCTTGATGTTGCAACGGCCGTGCAAGCGTTCAAGATGGGGTTGCAGAAAGATTCTCAATTTTACCAGGATCTTGTAATGAATCCCTGCAAGAATCTGGACGAAGCTCGTAACAGGGCTTTGAGATACATTCGCCTGGAGGATGATAAAAAGATGCAAGAGAGGATGAATTCGTCCATAAACTATGAGTCAACAAACAGGAAATCAGAATCCTCGTATAAACCATACCGTTCTAAACCGTATGGCAGAAATGATGGCAAAAAAGTGAATGCTATTGAAGACGAGGATCCTGAGGAGTATCCTGAGTTGTCTGAATATTGTTTTTCTGTTAACATACCTGAACTGATGTATGCAATGCAGGGTTTAGGAGACAAAGCAAGGTGGCCCCGAAAGAATCAACAAAAGGCTGATTGAAAGGACAAGTCCAAGTGGTGTGCCTTCCATGAGGATTTCGGGCATGTTACTGAAGATTGTATCGCTTTGAGAAAGGAAATAAGCTATCTCTTGAGTAAGGGATATCTGAAGGACCTCTTGGGAAGAAAGAAGAATAAAGGTCAGGATCCTGATAAGGATCCTGAACGGGCAGCGTCGCCTCATGCAGATGCAAAAATAATTAACTTTATTTCAGGAGGATCCGACATATGCGCCACATCATATTCTGCGGCAAAAAGACACGCGAAGGATGCTAAGGCAGAGAGGGGAGATAAACCGACAAGGATGTCAACCCTCACAACTGACAAAGTCATCACGTTCGATAATGATGACATCGATACTGTCCAGGATCCCCATCATGATGCCTTAGTGATAACGTTATATGTTGCTAACCATTTTGTACGCAGGATATTAGTGGATAATGGCAGCTCAGTCAACATAATTCAGCCGGAAACATTGAAGAGGATGAATGTATCTCCGATGGACATTACTTTGAAGTCCACTGTGCTCGTTGGTTTCAGTGGAGAAGCTAGGAATACCGTAGGGGAGATAAAGTTGCTTGTGTATATTCAAGGGGTCAACTCAATGCAGCGCTTTTGTGTCATGGACTCTTTATCCTGCTATAATATTATACTAGGTAGGCCTTGGATCCATGATATGAAAGCTATTCCGTCAACCTACCATCAATGCATCAAGATCCCTACTCCTTGGGGAGTTGTCAAGTTAGAAAGTGATCAACAGGAAGCAAAGGAGTGTTATTCTTCTTCGATGAAATCCTCAACAAAGCCACGTGCAGCATAGCAATTAAAGATTCGAGGCCAGGATATCATGGTGGCTTCAGAACAGGATGTAAAGAAAGTGATCCAGGATCAGGATAATCCGGATATCTCGGTGCTCGTGGGAACCAATATCCCTCAGGATATTAAAGATCAATTGACTAATTTTTTGAAATGCAGGATGTCAACATTTGCATGGAAGCACGAGGATATGACAGGTATTTCCAAGGATATTATAACACATAAGCTCGGTATTGACAGGTCTTTCAAGCCTGTCCAACAAAAGAGAATGAAGTTTGCTCCGGAGCGAAATGTGATCATCCAAGAGGAAGTTGAAAGACTACTAAGGAGCAAGATGATTAGGGAAGTGAAGTTTCCTAAATGGCTGGCGAATGTAGTTGTGGTGCAAAAGAAAAATGGGAAATGGAGAGTTTGTGTAGATTACCCAGACTTAAACAAAGCTTGTCCCAAAGACCCATTTCCTCTTCCTCATATTGACTCAATGGTGGATGCTACTGCCGGCCATGAGATGTTAACCTTCATGGATGCATCTTCAGGATTACAGCAGATCCAAATGGAACCTTCAGACCAGGAGGATACTGCCTTCATGACACCAACAGGTATTTATTGCTACACTGCTATGCCCTTTGGTTTGAAAAATGCAGGTGCAACGTATCAAAGATTGGTGAACATGATGTTCAAAGACAAGCTGGGGGACACTATGGAGGTATACATCGACGACATGGTAGTAAAATCTAAAAAGGCTGAGGATCACCTCCAGAATATCAAGGGAGCATTTAATATCCTGGATAAGTATAACATGAAGCTAAATCCTGCTAAGTGCCATTTCGGAGTGGGGATAGGAAAGTTTCTAGGATATATGGTGACTAAAAGAGGGATAGAGGCGAGCCCGGAGTAGATTAAAGCTATCTTGGATATCAAATCACCTTCAAATATGAAGGATGTTCAACGGTTAACAGGGCGAGTGGCAGCATTGAATAGATTTATTTCAAGATCCTCGGAAAAGTGCAATGAATTTTATGATATCCTGAAGAAGAATAAGAAGTTTGAATGGGGAGCAAAGCATGAAGCAGCCTTGCAGGATTTGAAGCAGTATCTTTCAACTGCACCCCTATTGATGAAGCCTGAGGATGGTGAACCATTATCCTTGTATCTTGCAGTATCAGGGAATGCAGTAAGTGTTGTCCTTGTAAAGGATCATGAAGGTCAGCAGTATCCTGTTTATTATGTTAGCAAAAGTTTATTAGATGCTGAAACTAGGTATTCCCACTTAGAGAAACTGATTTTAGCCCTAGTTATGGCGTCAACAAAACTTAGACATTATTTTGAAACACATAGGATTCATGTTAAAACCAACTATCCTATTAAAAACGTGCTTAGGAAACCCGAGATGTCGGGTAGGATGGCTAAATGGTCAGTGAAATTAAGTGCCTTTGATCTAGTATATGAACCTAGAAATGCCATAAAGTCTCAGGCTTTAGCTGACTTTGTGGCTGATTTTAGTAGTGATATTCAAAATGAAGTAGACCCAGAAGTACAGCAGCTAGGAGAAAATTTAGAATCCTGGACGCTATATACTGATGGTGCGTCTAATGTAAGAGGTGTAGGTTTGGGTATACTACTAAAATCGCCATAGGGGGACATATTACCCCAGGCTATTAGATGTGAGTTTCCTGCCACTAATAATGAAGCAGAATATGAAGCTTTAATTATAGGATTAGAATTGGCTAAAAGTATGAATATCATGAGTTTGCAAGTATATGTTGATTCTTTGTTAATCACTAATCATTTTAATGGAACCTATGCAGTTAAAGGTGAGAAGTTAATCGAGTATCTCGAAATTCTCAAAAAATTAGCAGGATATTTCGATATTTTTACACTTAAACAGGTACCAAGAGAGGATAATGCTGAAGCTGATGCCCTGGCAAATCTAGGATCATCAGTCAGGATACCGGAAGGAACCCGAATACCAATATTACATATTCTATATCCTGCGATGGATCCTCAGGTTAAGGAAGTACTAAGTGTTCAGGATCCTGATGAGTATCCTGAGAAGGATCCTAAGTCTTTGATGGCTCCAATTATAAGATATCTCAAGGAAGGACACATCCCAAAGGATGAGAATCCTAAGACCTTTAGAATGAAGGTATCACGATTCACTATTATAAATAATGTCTTGTATAAGAAATCTCTTGCAGGACCATATCTGAAGTGCTTAGAGGATCCCGAAACCAAGGAAGTGCTTCAGGATATACACGAAGGGGATTGTGCTAACCATACTGGGGGCAGGTCGTTGTTCTCAAAGGCATTAAGAACAGGATATTATTGGCCGACAATGAGAAAAGATGCTGCAGAATATGCTCGAAGATGTGATGCATGTCAAAGACACAGTAATATATTACATCAGCTGGCCGAGCCACTTTATCCTATAACTTCCCCTTGGCCATTCATGAAATGGGGAATGGATATAGTAGGAAAATTGCCAAAGGCTCCAGGAGGAAAGGTCTTCATGCTGGCAATGACCGATTATTTCTCTAAATGGGTCGAAGCTGAAGCATTCGTTCAAGTTAGAGATCAGGAAGTGGTATCCTTCATAAAAAGGAATATCCTGACTAGGTTTGGAGTACCAGCTGAGATAATTTGTGATGATGGATCTCAGTTTATAAGTAAGAGGGCTACTGATTTTTGCAAGAGTTGGGGAATCAAAATGATCACTTCCACCCCAGTACATCCTCAAGCAAATGGACAAGCAGAATCCTCAAACAAGATAATTGTCAACAACCTGAAAAAGAGACTAGGAGCTAAAAAAGGAAGATGGGCAGAAGAACTACCCTTTGTATTGTGGGCTGATAGGACGACGGTGAAAAATGCAACTGGCCAAACCCCGTTTTCCTTGGTATTTGGAGCGGAAGTGGTGATCCCGACAGAAATGGTAATACCTACAGCAAGAACCAACCTCCGGGATCCTGAGCAGAATCCTGAAGTCCTATGTGAGGAATTGGATACTGTTGATGAGACAAGAGACGCAGCAAGGCTAAGGATGGCAGCATATCAACAGAGGATATCTAAAGCATATAATAAGAATATAAGGACTAGAAGGTTCCAGGTCAGAGATTGGGTATTGAGAAAGGCCTTCTAGAATACTACTAATCCTGCTGATGGAAAGTTGGCTCCAAAATGGGAAGGACCCTATGAGATTGGATCAGAATCAGGAAAAGGAGCATACCGACTCAAGGATATGGAGGGGGATATGCTACCAAGATCCTGGAATGTTATACATCTGAAGCTCTATTTCAAGTGAGTTTGGAATTTAAATTCTAACTCAAAATGGTATGGATTCTATCTCTTTTATTAAATTTTAATATTATTTATTGTTTTAAACCCATTACAGACTTAAGCATCGGAGGGGTGTTAGCCAGGCTAACACCCACCTTAGCTTACAGTTGTTTTGCAGTATATGCTTCGGGATATAGCTCCAGGATATACATTCAGGATACTTCGAAAGATTAGAGGATTGGCCCCCTCTCTCACGTTTAAGGGATCCTGATCCCTTCACAGGTTTAAAGGTATTCACCTTTCTCTCGAATTGGGTTTAAATACCCCGCCTGGAGCGCAAGTTATCCAGGAATATTTCAAGGTGGCGGGACCAGTTCATGTAAAAGTGGCTGACAATTTCGTCACTGTTGGCTATATCCTGGATTCTCAAGGTATATGAGGATTGATCACCCTCTCTCACGGAAGGGTATTTTCATACTCTCTAAGGTTTAAAGGTTTTCACCTTTCTAAGTCTTGGAGTTTATACACTCCCGCCTGTAGCGCATGAAAATTTGGGGTTTTCCCCAGGATACCTATGGGATTTTCCCCAAGACACTAAGGATTTATCTCCAGTATGTTTTTGGGTTTTACCCCAGTAACACAAGAACTGTCCAAACAGTTAGAACTTGAATTCAAAAATTAACTAAGTGTTTGAAGGCTTTATGCACAGGGGACATTCCTCCCAGGGCGATTGTGAATCAAACTCAAACCTAGTGTACTAAGTATCTCGGACTGGGGACATCATAGTTGAAGAAGTTGCAAAAGGATTGGAAGTTCGATATTAGGGTCACACTCTATTCCTGGTATGATCTTTCCTTTGTGAACCTTACATAAGTTGTTTAAACTTTTGAAGCTGTGTTTAAGGCTCGGATATCCTGATAAGGATATATCTTTAGGATATGTTCTCAAAATGTGTTTTTGGGATACGTTTCAGGATATTTGATTGGAATACTTGGGAAATAATACTTGGGTTTAAAATTAGTACTCTGGTCAAACAAGTGTTATCAAAAAGGATTTTGAAAAATAAACTATCTTTTATTCTTTAAAGACTTTGTCTAAATTATTTGGGTTTTGAGAAGTCCTATTTGATGAAAGTCTTCGTAGGATGCCACTAAGTATATTGATCAGGATATTTTCAGGAAATAATTGTGCTAATTTTGCAAAGCTAAAATCTAAACTAGGTAATGCATGACAAAAATTAAAAGGCAACTGCAAGCAAGTCAAAAGGTGGTATTATTTAAAATAGACGATACTGGCCGATAACCAAAGGCTTCGTCCTAAAACCTAGGACCCATTCACCTTTGGTTATCAAATTGTTTAAATTCAAAAAATAAAATTGTTCAAATAAACATAACTCTCAAACTTAAGGGAAATAAGTTTTAGGAGGCAGCGCCTTCTTCGTTCATGGCATTTTCGACAGCATCCGTCTCAGGATCAGCTTGAGCACCCCTCTCAGCACCAGTTGGTTTTTCAACCACCTTTGAGGATCCTTCAGCTGCAGATTTAACAGGATTGTTGTCAAGACTCCTCAGCTTTGTCTCCCAGGCATTGACGTCCCAAGAAGGGCATTCAAAGCCCAATGCCTTGGCTTCGTGGGCCATCTTTAGCCTGGCCTAGAGAAGGGAAGAAACGACGGAACTTTTAAGGCCTTCCCGGTAGCTGATCATATCCCGTTCGTGTTGAGCATGGGCAGCGTCAAGATCGGCTTGGGCCTCAAGAGCGGCTTTGTTGAGGGCGGCCTGGTGTTCTTGGATCATAGCCTTGACCTTGTCCTCATAATGCCGAGATTTAGCGGCTGCAATCAGGCCCTGATCAGAGATGGTGACTGTTAGGAGAGGATTTTCCAATCCTAAGGATCAAGGATCCTCAAGTACTGCCAGGATCACGGATCCTTAATTCTGTTTGAATTTAGGATCCTCAGAATGTGTTGCAGGACCAGGATTCAGGATCCTCATTGTTATCCTTACACTAACGGTTGTCTACCTTGTATGTGAGCTCGTTTTGCAGGAGTATGTGCATGGACTTGGTCTTGCCGATATTTGTGGAGCATATTCCCTCAATATTCCGCACGTGCTTGGCCCTTGTGAACGTTATGGAGATCGTGGGAAGCTAGCATGATTTGCGGATAGTTAGTTTTATAGTTATTTCTAAATTTAAAAGGGGATAACAAGCTTGAATTAGAACACTTAGCTAATTTAGCTAACACACACTCTCGAAATAGCTCTCGACAATTTACTTGGTGATTTCATACATTTTTGCACATTGCACTCTAGTGATCCTTGTTATCATCCCGAGTTGTAACATTTTTCTGTTTAATCTTAGTTGGTGATTGGTAGTTTCCATCACCCGAGGTTTTTTATGCCGGAGATCAACTCTTGATCAAGGGCCTTTTCCTCGTATAAATCCTTGTGTCACCTCTTTGTTTGATTTGCCAGTTGTTCAAATAATTGTTCATAGATTCAAGCATCACACCTCACAACAAAAGATTTGGTTGCATTATCCTTGCTTGATTTTTGACCAAAACAGTTTGGCGCCCACCGTGGGGCAATTTGTGCTTCATTCCTAAGAAATTCTTGTTTTTGTGATCATTTCGGTTCATTACAACCAAGCAGATGGCTTCTTCAGCAAAGAGCACTTCAAGTTCAATGCCGGCAATGAGTTCTTCACAGGGCATTCCACCTTTGCCTCCACCACCTTCTGGATCTTAGAAGAATGCTGAAAATGCTGCAAAGAGACCAAGCCCCATATTTCCAAAACCACCAACTTCTTCTGTTTCTTCTAATCCTACTACTAATGATCTTTTTACTTTGATTTTGCAGATGAGGGATCACAAACAAGAGCAGGACAAAACCTATGAAAGGATCCTCCGGGGGATTGGTGATATCAAGAAATAGAAGAAATCAGGGGAGGATCACTCTCCTCTGATACCAAGGTCATTGGATTTCGACACTCCAGCTATAACCGCCTTGCAAACTGCAGCTCCGGACATCCAGTATCAGAGTGGACCATTGGGAAGGCGTTAAAGAACAACAACTATGAGTCAGGCTTTAGGGTCTCACTTCCAGCCTCAAGGATCCTGTTTTCAGCCTTCGGGATCCTCTTTCCAGCATCAGGGATCCTTCGTCAGCTCAGGAGGATATTTGGGGACGCACATAGTCCAAGGATCCTCTCAAGTCCAAGGATCCTCTCAGGTCCAAGGATCCTCTCAGGTTCTAGGATCCTCTCAGGTTCAAGGATCCTCCTTCCAGGTTCAAGGATCCTCCTTCCAGGTTCAAGGATCCAACATCTTTCAGGCTCAAGGATTCTTGAGAAGTGTACAACCCTTAAGTTCAGATGTTCATCAAGGAGACTTCATTCCAATGCAGACCATTGCTTCTTCTTGCCCTTCAGTCATACCAGAATCCCATCAATATGGATTCACATATGGAATTCCAAACTTGAATCCTCTGGTAGGTAACACTTTTAATAATTCTTATAACACTAACCATGGCTCTATGCAGGATACAGGTATCAATCAAGCTATGGCTAGGGAATTACAGAAACTGAAGGATATGATATCCAGCGTTCCAGGAGTGGGTAAACCCATTCCTGAAATCGCATATGGTAGCCATAGGATATCTCGTTTTGCACCACCTATTTGTGATGCTGAGATACCCAAAAGGTTCCAGATACCAACTATGAAGCTGTATGATGGTTCGACGGATCCAGAGGAGCATGTAGCTCAATACAGAGAAAGGATGGAGATCAACCCAATTCCTGAGAGGTTAAAGGAAGCATGTCTATGCAAGGGTTTTGGATCCACACTCACAGGATCAGCTCTTAAATGGCTGCTAAGTCTTCCCCCTTACTCTATTACTTCATTTGCTAATCTAGTTAACCTGTTTAATAGCCAATTCTCATGTAGTAGAAAATTTGAATGATTAACTAGTGATCTATATAGGGTAACACAAGGCCAAAATGAATCACTTAGAGATTACATCACTAAGTTTAGTAAAGAATCCTTAGATATCCCTAACCTGGATATAGCTACGGCTGTGGAAGCCTTTAAAATGGGTTTACTTAGGGATTCATTGTTCTATGATGATCTTGTCATGACCCCTTGCAGGAATCTTGATGAAGTGAGAACCAGGGCCCTTAGATTCATCCGATTAGAGGCTGATAAAAGGATCCAGGAAAGACTGGCAGGATCCTCGAAGCAGGAAAAACAAGGATCCTACTTCAAGAACAACAAGTTTAAGTCCTACAACAAGTCTGACAACCAGAACGTGCATGCAGTAGAACAGGAAGAGGATGATGAGGATTATCCTCCCATTTCTGAATACTGTTTTTCTGTTGATAACAATGAACTGATCCTTGCAATGCAGAATTTAGGTGAAAAAGCAAGATGGCCTAGAAAAAGTGATAAACCAGCTGCTACAAAAGATAAATCCAAATGGTGTGCATATCACGAGGATTCCGGGCATCTCACTGAAGAGTGTATTGCACTGAGAAAAGAGATTTGTTATTTGTTAAGCAAGGGGCACTTGAAGGAGCTTTTGGGAAGAAAGAAGTCAAGGACCCAGGATTAGGGATGGCAATGGGTCGGGTATTGGTAATCCCATACCCGTACCCAGTTATAAAATCGCGCCCCATACCCAACCCAATACCCATTGGGTATTTGTCGGGTAATTACCCATCGGGTATCGAGTATACCCGCGGGTATCGGGTTTACCCATTAGTTTGTTAAAAGATATACGTTGGGATTTCTAAATACATTTTTTACTATTGTAATTGTTATATTATTTTATTTAAACAACAACTATTATATATTAAAAATGTACATTACATACATATAAGTTTTATCATAAATTAATAATACTTTTATAATATTTATACACTCACATGCATATACTATACAAAATATAAATACTATTATCAAATGCATATACTAAAAGAAAAATTATTTTTTTTCACATTATGAACATACTAAAATAAATCAGTAATAGACAAGGTTTAATGGAAAATAAAAGTATAAATTAAAAAAAAAATCGGGTATATGATCGGGTACATAGTTCGGGTAAACAGGTATGTGGTTTCGGGTAATCGGGTCGGGTATCACCTAATCCCATACCTGACCCATACCCGCGAAATTTTTTAAAACTAATCCCATACCCGGCCCAATACCCGTCGGGTATCGGGTATACCCGTCCCATTTGTGTCGGGTTTCAGGTATACCCGTCGAGCTCGGGTATTTTTGCCATCCCTACCCAGGATCCTGAGAGGATCCCAGAAAGAGCTCCTGCTCCTCCAGCAGATGCACAAGTTATAAACTTCATATCCGGTGGATCAGACATTTGTGGTACTTCCTTTTCAGCAGCCAAAAGACATGCCAAGGAGACCAAGATGGATAATGGAGATTGACCCATCCGAACCTCTACTGTTACGCAGGAGAAAGTTATAACTTTTGATGAGGATGATCGTGTTGACGTTCAGGATCCTCATCATGATGGTCTTGTTATTACTCTGTTTATTTCTAACCATTTTGTTCGCAGGATCCTAATCGATAGAGGAAGCTCGGTGAACATCATTCAGCTTGATGTCCTCAAGAAAATGAACATTCCTGAAGCAGACATTGTCCCAAGATCCTCAGTTCTTGTGGGATTCAGTGGAGAAACCAAGAATACATTGGGGGACATCAAACTCCCCATCTATATTGAAGGACTCCATTCTTATAAAAAATTTTGTGTTATAGATTGCTTATCCTGTTGTAATATTATCCTTGGCAGGCCATGGATACATGACATGAAGGCAGTCCCATCTACCTATCATCAATGTGTAAAGCTTCCTAGTCCATGGGGAGTGGTGAAAATCGAGAGTGATCAACAAGAAGCTAAGAATTGCTACACGTCATCAATGAAGCCAGCCTCAAGACCAAGGGAGCAATAGCAATTAAAGCATCCTCCAAGAGATGTCTTGGAGGCAAGAGAACAGGATGTGAAAGAAATCCTTATGGATCCTCATGATCCTGAATCCATAGTCTTCGTAGGATCAGGGATCCTCAGCAACATTGAACAGGATCTAGTATCCTTCCTTAAAAGGAGAAAAACTACCTTTTCCTGGAAGCATGAGGACATGACATGTATATCTAAAGATATAATTACTCATAAACTTGGCATTGACATGTCATTCAAGCCAATTCATCAAAAAAGGAGGAAGTTTGCACCTGAAAGGAATGCTATTATCCAGGAAGAAGTAGATAAACTACTCCGGGCAAGTATGATAAGAGAGGTTAAGTATCCAAGGTGGTTAGCCAATGTGGTTGTTATTCAAAAGAAAAATGGAAAGTGGGGGGTATGTGTCGATTTTACTGATTTAAACAAGGCATGTCCCAAGGACCCTTTCCCATTACCCCACATTGACTCCATGGTGGATGCTACCGCGGGTCATGAGCTGTTAACTTTTATGGATGCTTCATCTGGATTTCAACAAATTCAGATGGAACCATCTGATCAAGAGGATACAGCCTTTATGACCCCAACTGGTATATATTGTTATATTGCTATGCCATTTGGACTAAGGAATGCAGGTGCTACTTATCAAAGGCTAGTCAATATGATGTTCAAGGAACAAATTGGACACACTATGGAAGTCTATATAGATGACATGGTGGTTAGGTCCAAGAAAGCTGAGGATCACCTTAGAGACTTGGAGGAAGCATTCGATATCCTTGATAAATTTAATATGAAACGAAATCCTTCCAAGTGTCACTTTGGTGTTAAAGCAGGAAAATTCCTAGGATACATGGTAACAAAAAGAGGCATTGAAGCAAGTCCAGAGCAAATTAAGGCTATTGTGAATATCAAATCTCATGCCAATGCCAAGGATGTGCAAAGGTTAACAGGGAGGATCGCGGCCTTGAACAGGTTCATATCCAAGTCATCAGAAAAGTGCAAGGAATTCTATGACATTTTGAGAAAGAACAAGAAATTTGAGTGGACTGAAAAGCATGAAAATGCTCTCAAAGCCCTTAAGGATTACCTATCCTGAGCTCCTGCCTTGATAAAACCAGAAAAAGGGGATATATTATCCTTATATCTGGCGGTATCCTCTAAAGCAGTAAGTGCAGTCCTTGTTAAGGATCACCAAGGTACACAACATCCTGTCTATTATGTAAGTAAGAGTTTGCTTGATGCTGAATCCAGGTATTCACATTTAAAGAAACTTATCCTTGCTTTGATTATGGCATCTACTAAATTAAGACATTATTTTGAAACTCATGCCATTATTGTCAAGACTAATTTTCCAATTAAGAATGTTCTCAGGAAACCTGAAATGTCAGGAAGGATGGCTAAGTGGGCAGTGAAGCTTAGTGCTTATGATATAAGATATGAACCAAGGACTACTATCAAATCCCAAGCCTTAGCTGAATTTGTGGCAGATTTTAGTAGTGACTTGCAAAAAGAAGCTGAGTTAGAAGTCCAACAGCTCGAAGAAACTAAGGATCCTTGGATACTCTTCACTGATGGAGCTTCTAATGTCAAAGGAACTAGACTTGGAATACTACTAAAATCGCCACAGGGGGACATAATATCCCACTCCATAGCTTGTGAGTTTCAAACTACTAACAATGAGGCTGAATATGAAGCCTTGATAGCTGGTTTGAAAATTGCCAAGCATATGAGGATCAGGTATCTTGAGGTACATGTAGATTCATTGTTAATTACTAATCACTTTAATGGATCCTATGCTGTTAAAGGTGAAAAGCTAATCAAATATTTAGAGATAGTCAAAGAATTGGCACTCTCTTTTGTTTCCTTTAGTTTGACATAGGTACCCAGAGAAGAGAATGCAGAAGCTGATGCTTTGGCCAATCTAGGATCATCCTTGAAGATTCCAGAGGATATCAAGATCCCTATTATCCATATTCTAACACCCGCTATTGAGGATCATGTAGCCATGGAGATAGGAGAGGATTCTGCAATCATCCCTAGTGATGATACACAATCTCATTCAGGATCATGGATCCTTCCAATCAAAAGATATATCCAACATGGAGAGATTCCTACAGGAGAAAACCCAGGGCTTTCAAAATTAAGGTATCTTAATTTACAATATTGAATAACATGTTATATAAACGATCTCTTGCAGGACCATATCTAAGATGCATTGAGGATCCTGAAATCCAAGAAGTCCTAAAGGATTTTCATGAAGGACACTGTGGAAACCACATTGGGGGCAGGGCATTATTCTCAAGGATCCTGAGGACAGGATACTATTGGCCTACTATTAAGAAGGATGCTATGGATTATGCCAAGAAGTGTGATCCTTGTCAGAGACATAGTAACATCCTTCACCAACCAGTAGAGCTCTTGCATCCTATACCCTCTTCTTGGCCATTCATGAGATGGGGGATGGATATAGTTGGTAAACTTCCCAAGGCACCTGGTGGAAAAGTGTTCATGCTTGCTATGACTGATTACTTCTCTAAGTGGATAGAGGCTGAAGCCTTTGCTCAAGTCAGAGAAAAAGAAGTGATATCCTTTATCAAAAGAAATATTATTACTAGATTTGGTATCCCTTCTGAAATTGTTTGTGATAATGGATCCCAATTTATTGGGAGTAGAACTACTAACTTTTGTGACAGCTGGGGAATTAAGATGATAACATCAACACCAGTCCACCCACAAGCTAATGGTCAGGCAGAATCATCCAACAAGATCATCATCAACAATTTGAAGAAGAAGTTTGGATCCAAGAAAGGAAAGTGGGCAGAAGAACTACCTTATGTACTATGAGCTGATAGGACAACTCCCAAGAATGCTACTGGCCAAACTCCATTTTCTATGGTATTTAGAGCAGAATCAGTGATCCCTACAGAGATGGTGGTTCCTACTGCAAGAACAAGCATCCGTGATCCTGAATGAAATGCTGAAAACTTGGTTCGAGACTTGGATACTATAGAAGAACTCAGGGATTTGGCAAGGATAAGGATGGCTAGTTATCAACAAAGGATGGTTGGAGCCTACAACAAAAATGTCAGGATCAGGAAATTCCAAGTTGGTGATATGGTATTGAGGAAAGCATTTCAGAATACCACAAATCCTGCCGATGGAAAGTTGGCACCAAAGTGGGAAGGCCCCTACCTGATTGAAGCTGAGGCAGGAAATTGGGCATATCGATTGCTAACAATGGAAGGTGATTTGCTACCAAGAGCTTGGAATGCTGTCCACCTGAAGAAATATTTCAAGTAGTAAGGATCTAGGATCCTCAACCATTTTCATGATCGATATTCTGGAAGGATCCTTACAGGACAGAGGATCCTCATTTTGGTATTGATCTAATCTCAAACTATTTCATTCTTTAATTATCCTATATACAAGGAGAAGGATCCTGGATCCTTTATCCTCCTTTCACTTGATTCTGAGTTTTGCAGAAGGTTCATGTATCCTTAATGGAGGATTGGGTATCCACAGAAGTCTCCAGTTATTTGGGCTTGACCCCAGTTGTTTGGGCTTGACCCCAGTTATTTGGGCTTGACCCCAGTTTTTTGGGCTTGACCCCACTTATTTGGGCCTGTCCCCAGTATCGCCAGTAGCGCACGATGATCCTGGTACAGTTCATGGCAATGGGACCAGTACTCGCTTTAGGGGCTGACAATTTCATTGTACAGGCTGTATCCGGGATCCTACGTATAATGGTAGACGTACCATACATCCGTTCCTAAGGTTTCTAACGTTTTCACGTTAGCTAAGGTTTTGGCATCTTCATGTCACTAAGTTTGGATAGTCGCCAGTGAGGGCCATACTCCAGTTTACACAAGATCCATTGGGCTTGTCCCCAGTTTTTTGGGCTTGTCTCCAGTTTTTTGGGCTTGTCCCCAGTATATTGGGCTTGTCCCCAGAATTGTTGGGCTTGTCCCCAGTTGCTAACTCTTCTCTTATGTTGGCTTAGTCCCAAGTTATGTTCCATTTCAGGTTTTTGAAGTCAAACAGCCAAGGATCCTTGATCCTTACCTTTTACTAAGGTTTGTCTTTTCGTTATCCTGATTGTAAATGTTAAAGATTTAGGATCCTAACTTGGATTCTCAGGTATGATCCTTGATCATTTTAATTTTATTCATTATTTATATAAGTGGCCCTTATCCTTTTACAACAGGACACATGATCCTTGAACTATACTACTTTTTTTGAATTGATCAATTATAGGATATTTGATCCTTGATCATATCCTAAACTTTTTGACATGATTTATTAAACCTTTATTCTTTATTTATGAATTCAGAGAAAGTATATAACAACAGTTGAAAAATAAAGAATTCACAAGAATAACAACACAAGAAATAGCCAAAGGATTAAAGTTTTATTTATTCACCAAAAGTTAAACCCTTAAAAGGTTGTCAAAATTGCCAACCCAAGTTTCTACCCGTAAATCATGGCTCGTCCACTTGGGTTGGCAAAGGGTGTCCATTGTTAACAGGTCTTAAAAGTGCAGGAAATAAAAGATGGCAGGATAACGAGTGGCTTCATCCCCCAAACAGAGGATCCCTCCACCACCTATTGTTCAAAGGATCCGTGATCCTCAACCCTAATAGCTATTGTTTAGTTATTACAAACCATCATTGTTTGAAATAAAAACATCACAACCAAAAAACTTTCAAATCCTAAAAAAATGGGCTCCGGCCGCGTCTAGATAAATCCATCATTGCCCATTGCTGCAGCTCACACCTTGGCTGCATCACCACCAGCATCAACATCACCCGCCTGATCCTTAGCCCCGCTGCCACTTGCCTCAATCGCCAAGACCTCGGTAGCCTCTTCCTCATCATCCAGCTCAGCCAGCTTTGCCTTCCAGCCCTCCTGGTCCCAAGTGGTCCTGTCGAAGTCAGGATCCTCAGCCTCCTGGGCCATTTGCAGCTTGATCTTGTACATGGTGATGGCAGCAGAGACTTTAGCATCCTGCAACACCTCATGCTTCTCATGATCAGCATTTATCTGGGCCATGACCACCTGCTTCTTTGCCAGATTGAGATCTTTTTCGAGGGAGGAAATGGTTTCATCCTTGGCCAGGAAGATCTTTTGGAACTCTAGATTCTTTTGCTCAGCCTCTTCGACATATGCATCAAAGAGCATCTGGATCTCGGCGAATTTCTGAAAAAAAAAAGACAAGGTAAAGTTCAGGATCCTCGATCCTCAAGAGGGCAGGATAATCAATCAGGATCAGTGGTCCTTACATCGGCAAAGTATTCTTCAAACTGGTGGCGGATGAGAGGCAAGCCTTCCAGATCCTCAGCCTCGGTGGCCTTCCTTTTCTTTCCTCCCTTGCCCTTGGAGGTAGTGGGCTTAGGCATTGGAACGATGGGGCTGGCAGCAATTTTCTTCTTCCCGGAACGGGGAGCTACAGTGCTGAGATCACTGACACTGAAGCGGGTGGCCGACCTTGAAGATTTTCCAGCACCTACCAATCCAGAACAACAGATAAGTATTCTTGTTTTATTTTCATTTAAACATTTAATTATATACAAACTTGGATACTTACTTGACATTGTGACTGAGCCGGAGGATACTTCTTGAGAATCCTTGGTGTTTGCTTGAAATGATCTTACTGCAGGATCGAGACTCCTGAAAGCGGCGATCCTCTCCTTTGTTGCAAGTGATGAAATGATATGAGAGACAGAGATAGCTGCAAAATAAAAAAGAAAGGATCAGTTATCCTCACAGGAACCGGGTTATCCTGTGATCCTTCTATAAGGATCCTCTATCCTACCATGGGTGGCCCATTCTCTTGGGAGATCCTTCCCATCCGGGATAGAATCCCTCCTAACGAAGGAGAAACGCTTCTTCCAGTTGATGTCATTCTTGGTGGTCTTGAGGATTGGGTGTGCCTCACCGGGTTTATATTTGAATAAGAAGCGATGTGAACCATGGCTCACAAGGTTATATAGTTCAGCCAATTCTGACATTCCCAACTCTATATCTTCCTGCTCAATTATTCTCTCAAGGGTATATAAAACCCTCCACATCATTGGCATGGCCTGGACATAGGATATGCCGGTAAGGGAGAAGAAAGACTGGGTAAAAGCAGGGAAAGGATAGGAGTATCCTATCAGGAATGGGGTGCCGGAAAAGCAACCCAAGTTTCAGAAACGAAGTCACTCAAGGCGGTAGGGTCAAAAGGTTTAAAGACAGAGTCTGCCGGAAAGCAATGACGAATCCGGTCTATCTCCGGATCAGTAAAGCAGCAACGTTCCTTCGAAGAATCTTTGATGATTCCTTGGCTCTTTAGAGGGCTATCTTTTTGGTGATTCTTAGCCGGTGAGGATCTTAAAACCATCTTGGCCATGGGTGATAGTAAAGAAAAAATGAATAGAGTAAGAAGGTGAAGAGAGAAAGGAGAGATAAGTACCTGCTTGATCTTCGAATGAGGATTTAAAGGAAGTATTGCTCGAATTTAAATGCACAATAGTCCTTATCTCTAACCTATATATATAATGATGATTCTGCAGGGATGTCGCTTCAATGATGTATGATCGGTAACGGCTAGTTAGATTCTAACGGCTATATATCCGTTAGTCAGTTGCAGATAAGATCGAAAATATAACTCGTTAATTTACACTTTACTCCTTATATTTTGGGGGCAATTGTTAGGGGGAGGATTTTCCAATCCTAAGGATCAAGGATCCTCAAGTACTGCCAGGATCACGGATCCTTAATTCTGTTTGAATTTAGGATCCTCAGAATGTGTTGCAGGACCAGGATTCAGGATCCTCATTGTTATCCTTACACTAACGGTTGTCTACCTTGTATGTGAGCTCGTTTTGCAGGAGTATGTGCATGGACTTGGTCTTGCCGATATTCGTGGAGCATATTCCCTCAATATTCCGCACGTGCTTGGCCCTTGTGAACGTTATGGAGATCGTGGGAAGCTAGCATGATTTGCGGATAGTTAGTTTTATAGTTATTTCTAAATTTAAAAGGGGATAACAAGCTTGAATTAGAACACTTAGCTAATTTAGCTAACACACACTCTCGAAACAGCTCTCGACAGTTTACTTGGCGATTTCATACATTTTTGCACATTGCACTCTAGTGATCCTTGTAACAAGCTTATTATCATCCCGAGTTGTAACATTTTTCTGTTTAATCTTAGTTGGTGATCGGTAGTTTCCATCACCCGAGGTTTTTTGTGCCAGAGATCAACTCTTGATCAAGGGCTTTTTCCTCGTATAAATCCTTGTGTCACCTCTTTGTTTGATTTGCAAGTTGTTCAAATAATTGTTCATAGATTCAAGCATCACACCTCACAACAAAATATTTGGTTGCATTATCCTTTCTTGATTTTTGCCCAAAACAGTGACCTCAGCTTTCTTCAACTTGGACTCGAGCGTCTTGTTGATCCCACAGGATTCCTGGTATAAATGAACCAGACGCTCGAGACCCTGCACAATAAGAGAACAGGTATTAGTCTTAATAAACATTTATAACCAGCATAAGGTGCAGGATATAGCTCAAGGATACTAACCTGGTTGAGAAAAGAAGTCATGGATCCGCTTGCTTCGATCAACCCATGATTCTCATAGGGGAACGTATCAGAGATGGCAGGTGAGTCAGGCTCTTTCCTTTTGCGGGAACTTGAACTCCGGGGCTTAGTAGCTGGTGAAGGCTTGGGAATGATGATAGCCTTGGAACTGCTGGGCTTGGATGAGGCCGTGGCCTTAGGACTGGGCTCCTTCTTAACCTGGACCTGATCGGAATAACTGTCCAACTCATCCAGGTCGAAAACCTCAGGGATCTTGGCTGGTGCTGCATAGAGGGAAAAGTCCTACATCCTTATTACTCTTCATTATGTTATATTACACTAATCAGTCGTTTCCAAAGTAACTCTTACCAGACATTTCAGAAGATGAATATTGACTGGGACTTGGGATGTGTGTGGTAAAACTCCTGTCACTTGCCGGTAACTGGTAAACTGCTTCGATTCTTTTTTCTGATTCCGCAGTAGGGGGAGCTACTTCCTTAAAGTTCACTGAAAAAAGATCAAATAAGAAGATGTTAGCACATGATAAAAGTCTAGAAGTACATGGGGATATTCATGATCCTACCGGTGGTTAACCACTCCACCGAAAGACTGGCACCCTCATAGATGGAGTCTCGTTTGACGAAGAAGAACTTGCGTTGCCATCCATCCTCGTTTTTTGTGGCCTTAAGTATAAGGGGTTTGCTAGAAGTTGAAAAAAGCAAGAACCGACTGGAACCGTGTGATCGGAGGCGGTAAGCAATCGGCATATCCTCAATGCAGAGGTCCGGATGGTGAAGGTTTTTGATTTGGTTGAGGACGATCAATACTCTCCAAACCATGGGCATGGTTTAGGCAAAGGAAATACCGGTAGTTCGAAAGAATTGCATCATGAACTCAGGAAATGGATACCGAAGACCTAGCGAGAAAGGGTATGCCGGAAAACAGACCCAATCGGCAGAGGAAACATCTGATTGAATTGATCGATCGAATGGTCTAAAAATCGTGCCGTCGGGGAACACGCCGGAGGCTTGCAACGCCGCAATGTCTGCATTATCAAAAGCGCAGATCTCCTTCTCGGGATTTTTGAGAAGATTTTGCTGAACGAAGGAATCCGACGATTCACCAGTTTGAGAGTGGACTCTAGTGGCCATTGGAGAAAAAAATAAAATTAACAGGAAATGAGGAAGGGATGAGTGATTAGCTGGAGATTCTGTTGATGATATCTGGTTATCAAACAAGAAGAGAGAATATATAGGGGCGTAGTGGATATCCATCGAGTGAAAAGCGCGTTGGAAGTTACATAGTACTATCTTGACCGTCGCGTCATTTTAATTGCCTCGGTTTGCGAGATAAAGTTTTAAAATATATCCGTTGGATTGGTATACCAACAGATATATTTGGGGAAAATTGTTATGGGCCATTTTCTGAACATATATCCTGACTAATATTCTGCTTTTGATTGTTTATTTGTGATCAGGATACCGGATCAGGATATTGGTAACATCCTGATGTGATATCCTGGTAATGACTAATTTAACCACGTGCAGATTAGAAGGTGCGGGTCCCTAACGGTCAAGTGGACATCTTCTCCTTAAGACTCCGGCAAACCAGTTATATGAGAGACGTTGAACCCGGAAGAAGTGGACTACAACGTTCACTTGAGGAATATTCGAAGCATCCCGGCTTAATAGGATAGTTAGTTGATTTCGTTTAACTATAAATAGATTGATCGGATCAAGTTAAGTCACTCACTCTCTTCCGCACACTTTACTCTCTAGCTACTAGCAATCATTACACACAAACACTTGTACTCAAACTACATTGTAACACCTAGTTGATCCGCATCATATCCTGCACCGTATCCTGATATTTGAAGTAATAGAAGAACAAGGCAGCTGCGATTGTCAGCTCCTGAGGTTTTGTGCCGGCGATCTAGATTGATCAAGGGCTTTCCTCGTACATCTCGTGTCACCCTTTACATTTTTGCTCATTGTTTGATCATAGATACAGCTCTATATCCTGAGCCGTATCCTGAAAACTGTTTTTGCGAACAACTTAATTAGCATATTTTCAACACACTTTCTTAGCACGCTACCTCACTTAACTAATTTGATCAATTAATTGCTTCGGTAATTTTTGACCAAAACACTCACCATCAGTCAGCTACATACTTTTGACAGAAAATGGTGAACCCCAGTGTTACTCTGAAGCTATGGGGTTGAAAGACTCATTGCAGTGGGAGCTTGCAATGAAAGATGAAATGAAGTCGCTTGAGAAGAACAAGACCTGGAACTTGACAAAGCTTCCATCTGGGAAGAAGGCTCTTCAGAACAAATGGGTTTTCAGGGCCAAGGATGAACATAATGGTACCAAACGGTACAAAGCAAGATTAGTCAAGGGATTTCAACAGAAAGAGGGAATTGATTTCAATGAAATATTCTATCCAGTGGTGAAGATGACTACCATTAGACTGGTTCTCAGCATTGTAGCAGCAGAAGGCTTGCTTCTAGAGCAGCTAGATGTCAAGACAACTTTTCTGCATTGTGACCTAGAAGAAGACATCTACATGACGCAACCAGAAGGTTTTCGGGTTAAAGGTAAAGAAAACTTGGTGTGCAAATTGAAGAAGAGTTTGTATGGTCTGAAACAAGCACCCAGAAAATGGTACTTGAAGTTTGATAACTTCATGAGAAGAGTTGGTTACAAGAGATGTGACAATGACCATTGTTGTTACATCAAGAAGTTTAAGGGTTCTTATATCATTCTACTACTCTATGTGGATGATATGTTAATTGCCGGTTCAGACATGACAGAGATCAAGAAGTTGAAGAAACAAATGTCTGAAGAATTTGAGATGAAAGACTTGGGAGCTGCAAACCAAATACTCAGGATGAGTATTTTTCAGAAACAAAGAAGATGGTTCTTTGACACTCTCTCAAGAAAAGTACATTGAGAAAGTGTTAGAGAAATTCAGCCTTAATGATGCCAAGATCAGAAGCACACCTTTGGGAAGTCACTTTAAGCTTTCTAAAGTTCAGTCACCCAAATCAGATGAAGACAAAGAAGAAATGGCTACAGTTCCGTATGCATCTGCAGTTGGTAGCCTCATGTATGCAATGGTATGCACGAGACTAGACATTGCTCATGCAGTGGGAGTCGTTAGTCGGTTTATGTCCAATCCGGGGAGAGAACAATGGGAAGCAATTAAATGGCTGCTAAGATATTTAAAGGGAACTTCCAAAGTGGCATTGCAGTTTACGGGGAAAGATGTTATTCTGAAGGGTTTTGCAGATGCGGACCTTGGTGGGTGTAAAGAGTCATTCAAAAGCACCACAGGGTATGTCTTTACAGTGGGAGGCACTGCTGTAAGTTGGATGTCCAAACTTCAGAAAAGTGTTGCCCTATCAACTACAGAAGCGGAGTATATGGCAGTTGCTGAAGCAAGCAAAGAGCTTATTTGGTTGAAGAATTTTCTCCAAGAGCTTGGCAAGGAACAAGTTGATTGTGCACTGTTCTGTGACAATCAAAGTGCAATACACCTTGCAAAGAACCCTGTCTTCCATTCGAAGACGAAACATATACAGTTGAGATATCACTTTATCAGAGATCAAGTCAGTTATGGCACTCTGAAGTTAAAGAAGATCAAAGGAACTAAAAATCCAGCTGATATGTTGACTAAGGTTGTCACCTTAGAGAAGTTGAAGCTTTGCATAGCTTCAACTGGCCTTCAGGTTAACTGATGAGAAGGCCGCCCACAACTAGTAAAGATGAAGAGGTTACAGAGGTACTTATGAATATGAAGTTGCCTGGAGTGCAGTTTGAAGGTGTCAAAGCCTCCAAGTGGGAGATTGTTGGGTTGTGGAGGATTTGACTAGCAGGGGTGTTCTTTGTTACACTCCTTCTGCATCTAGCAATCTAGCAGGGGTGTTATTTGTTACACTCCTTCTGCATCTAGCAGGAGTGTTCTCTGTTAATGTAGTTTAAAGTCAACAACCCTAATTGTTCCCCCTTTAAATACTTCTCATTCATGTCTATAACTTTTTTGAGCACCTAATACAAAGAAAACTAGTTGTGGAGAGTGGATGTAGATCAAGCTTGATCGAACCACTATAAATCTTGTGTTCTTGTGATTTTAGAGTGTGTGTGTGAGTGTGTAAGTGTAACACCCGTCTAATTTTACTTGGATTTAATAATAATTCATATCATTTTAGATAAAATGATGTCTAGTTATAACATAGACTTTATAAGTAAAGTTCAAAAGTAGCAAAACCTTAGTCAACTAACGACTAAGTTAAAACATTCAAAAGTTGTTTAACAATTTGTTTACATCCCATGAACATAGTCTATTACAGGTTAAAACAATGCGGAAGCTTCAAAAGTCATGTTCGGTTCTTTGACATTTGCTTGATCATCATCCGTAAGTTCTCCATAGTCACCTAATGTCAAAACCACATCAAATGTTAATTTTGACCATATTGTAACGCATATAAACGAATTCGGATAACCAAATCATGAAAAACAAATAAAATATTCGGATCAGGGTCTCTCGCGCCCCGCGAGAGACACCTTAATATCTTACGCGGGCCGCTAGAGGGTCTCGCGTGTCACGACGTGTTTCTTGTCTCCCTTTGCGTGGCGCGAGGGAATGCAATTTCCAGCAGGTCAAGTTTCTGGACCTGCATATCAGCCAGCTCCGAATTTTCTAAAAATCCAACTTTAAACTAGCATAACTTTTTACTCGGTTGTCCGTTTTAGGTGATTCTTTTTCCTACGCGTTCGTAATTAAATTACCCACGCCTCTATCATGATTATTATATCAAAAATTAAATTTACGGAACAAAAGTCTATAAATCCATTTCTATTTATTCGACCCGCATAGTTTTTGCACTATTTGCACTTCTACTATTATTATACTCTCAAGGCTTATTTACCCAACATCCGGGGCTTACGATCACCGGTGTTTCATTATCAATCTATGGTTTTCCCCCTCTTGTGATCTATTATTGCCAAATATTAATCAAATCATATTATCGCCTTCAATTAAACATCTAATTGACCCGTTTGGCTCATTTATGAAATCCTCCATCTTCAATGTCTACCCAACATTTTCTAATCAAATTTTGACTCATTCAATTAAGTAATGATCATCGTTACTTCAACTAATACAAGTCCTTATTCTAAAACACGACTTTGAATAACTAATATATCAATTTACATAATGTAACGAGACAAGTTACATACTTGCATAATTCATCAATATTGGTTTAAAACCATAATTACCCATTCCCGGGCTTGTCCATCTTAGCGTATCACTTCCATTCCATGGTTTACGCTTTCATAATTCAAATTTAACGAGTGGCGTTCAAGTCACTTCGAACACTACCATTTCGACCATTAGTAAACATATCTAACCAATTATTTGTTTTGACCCATTTGGTTTGTCGAGTGAATTCCATCACTTCTTAGATTTACCAAACGCAACTATTATTGCTATAACAACATTAAACATATCTATGACTAGGCTTGTCTATATAAATGTAAAGAGACGACAAGTCGCGTACCTTTAAAGCGTTCCCTTCAAGCGTGTGTCCGCTCCGGCTTGTCCGCTTGAAGACTCGATTCCTTTGCCTATAGAGTTCCATTCACAACCAAATTTAGAACTCTTTTATAACCAAAAATCGGACGATTCATTATGATATTCAAATCTGCGTTTTTGTCCGATCTTTAATGTTTTACTCCTCACTTAGGCATTTTAACAAACACCTAGCGGGTCAGATTTTTACATAACCATTACTAGGTTCTTAACATGTTATTATCATCTACTTTCACTTCAATTAACAAATCTATACTAAATTTTAACATCAATAATTTCAGATTCACCACATGGATTCAGATTTCACTAGAATAAGAACCATAATTCTAGTGTTTATTTAGTTTCTACAAACTCACTAATCACCTACAATGATGATTATAAACTCCACAAGTATAATGCTAGATTTTAACAAGAAATCATCTAGGGTTTATCCCTAGATGCCATATTACTTCAACTTTCATCCATGCAAGACATAATCAAGCTCAATTTCAGTTTTTCACAATTAACCTATAATTTAAGATGAATCAAAACATCGAATTTTTGCATACCTTATGATCTCCTCAACAAGGTGATCACTAATTCGTGCTTGAAAATCGATTTGGAGCTGATTTGAACTCTCAATTTGATCAAGTTTGACATGCACTAGAGTTTGGTGGGGAGCCTGTGTCGCCCCCTGGGTTCTTGTTCGACCAGACACCCTTTTGGGTGTGTTTGGTTTGTTTTTAATTTTGTTTATTGAAATTAAGTTTCAATTTTAACAACATAGGCCCCTCCACCTTTATTTAGTTTATATCTTTGGCAATTTAACTTCATTTATGCTTTAAAACAAGATAACCAACTAACTAGGTTATTTATTTCCTAGTTAGTTTATTCTCGGTTATTTTATACTTTATAATTCTAATATAAAGTTTTTTTTATTTTTTTTTATTTTCGGGGTGTTACAGTAAGCTTGCTGATTATTGTTCTAGTGTTTGTGGAATCGTGTTCTTGACTTAACTGTAGATCAATGGCCAGGATTTGATGTTGAAATACAATAGTGTATTTTACGATTTGATGATGAGATCCTGGCCATACACGTGTGTAGATCAATGGCCAGGATTTGTTCACTCAGTTCGCAAATACACTAGTGTTCACTCTAGAACCCCACCCATTGATTGAGATAAAGCAAGTAGTTGAAATATGAAATTGATTGAGATAAAGGAAGTGGTTGAAAGGAAGTGTTTTATACATATATTAGCAATAGCAACAAAGTTGTTTGATTAACCAACTATATTGGCACGGTTTATTAGATGTGTTATGACTAGAGGTGCATAAATCGGTTAATTGCAAAAACCGGTTTGGTTAACCGGTTATACCAATTAAATCAACTTTTTGACTTTAATCGGTTATCTTTTAAACGGGTACGGTTAATCCCTTAAATAGTTCGGTTAATTAACCGGTTATTTTCGGTTAATAACTATTTTTTTTTGCCCTTTTTTAATTTTTTTGGTTTTTTTCGGTTAACAGTCTAACGGTTAAAAAATCGGTTCCTATATTAAATATCTCTAACCGGTTACTAACCTACGGTTAAAAATAACCACTAACTGGTTATTCCTCAACCGGTTATTAACCGGTTATTATGTGCACATCTAGTTATGACGATACCTAAAAAACAAATTAATTAATAAATTTAGAAGATAACCTTATTTAAAAATCAGCAGAAATAATCTATTATATCAATATAGAAATTTTCTCAAAATCATGATTAAAGGCTCTATATTTAAAGAAAATTTCGACAAAAACAGCCTCAACAATATTTTTCCACAAACTTAGCAAGGAAAAAGGAAAACAAAAACTTTTTTTTTAAACTTTAACTTCATTTAAAAAACCAAACAGCCTCCGACTAAGTTTCGAGGAGAAACACAGCCGGGCAGCCGGCCGAGCAGAGACGATTACATCAAAAAACGCAAATTACACCAATCGTTCCAGTCCACTACCACACTTTTTTTGTCTATGTTTGAACCAAAGAAAACTCGTTGTCTTGATACTCGCCACAATATCCGCCACATTGAAGCTCTTATGCTCGAACATAAATAGATTTCTTGTACGCCAAATCCACCAACACGCTATAATAAAAACTCCTCAAATCACTTCCTTCCTCGTGCTTGAATTCGCGCATGTACTGTGAAACTCGAACAGATCTGCAACTGTGAAAGCGAACACCGTCGGGATTTTACACCAAGCCGAAATCCCTTGCCAAACTCTTGTCGCAACACTGCAACCTATGAACATATGTTCTACATTCTCCTCCCATTCGCCACATAGCGCACATTCCATATTCCCCACATCAATATTTCGTTCCAATAACGCCGTTTTCGTCGGGATTCTAAAGCAACCTGATTACCCAAATTACATACCTAACAATCATTTTCTCCTTAACATTTCGTTGTCTACATGTCTTCAGGGTCCGCCTATCGTCGTTGATCCCTTTTTTTTCAACTGTCATTGCATAAAGTAACTCTTACGCAACTGTGTTGCCGCCTAGACTTACCGTTGTCTACTATATCGATACGAAGCATTCATAATGTTTTATATTAAGTAATCAATGTCAAACAAAAGTCATATCAACGTGACCAAACGAAACATGTTAAAATAGATCAGATGCTTGACTAACGGACTATTAAAGGGGTGGGGGTGGTGATCACTCATCACTCATAACATTCAATCAAGTTCCGCCATGTCATCAACCATTATTCCATCACTAGTGATGGATTTTAGTGGAAATGCCCATCACTCACCACACCCAACAATATTGCCACACAACCCAACAGTTTCTCTCAAACAATCAAAACCATCACGCCGTGAAAAATACTCGTGAAAAATTAAGGTGGCGGCCGTGTGTTCTTATCTTCCACGCATTATAAATTGCCATCACGGGAATTCTCCTCCACCCCGGGTCCCCTAACACCGCGTTCGTTCACTTAGAAGATCAATTGACATTATATTAACCAAGGGTGATATTTGGAAAGATGATTTATCCATATATCAACATTTTAGGTATGTGGGATCTCAATATCAGCTTTCAAGAAGAGTGTTGGAGAACATCAAGTGTTATACAACTACGGATTTTTTTTGAACGACAAATTTGGATTACTGACGGACCATTAGAGTATTATGTGGCACGAGCGAAACCATCCGAAAATATCCATCTCCTCTACGCATAATGCATATACACCAATTCAGCTGGAAACCCAATAAATATGGGAAAAACTCCTTGTGGCAATCAAACCTAGAATCTATTGGTCCCAAAGTCGTATCTCACCTTTAAAATGCCACTAGGCTATAAAGCCATAGGCATTATACAACTAAGATTGAAAGAAATTAAGGACGAAACAATTCTATCCAGTTGCAATAATTTAACAAAAAAAAATTATTTAAAAATCGGAAATGTCATATAAATATACCTAATATTTAAAAGTAAGAAATACCAACGGAGTGGTGGTCTATTGACAAAACCAAAGTTCTTTAAAACACCTAGATTGGGAAGAAGAAGAAGTTCTTGGGTTCAAGTCTAGGAGACGACAGAGAATTAAAGAAATTAGCTTAAAAAAAATTAAAAGTAAGAAATCTTATATATCTCTTGCGAACCTTCCACTACGTAAGGCCACGCAAAGACATAGATGCAATTTTTTAAAAAGCACATCAAATCAATTCAAATTCTATTTGTCGCGAATCTCTACACCTTTATTCAGTGGAGAATCTATAACCTTACTTAATGTAATTGTGGGGTGTTTACAACTTAAGTGATCACCTTTTCTTGTTACTAAAATTGTACCCTTTTGGTTAATCATATCTTATGCCTCCAAACACAACGTACAACTTATGATGCACCATGCATAACGTTTAAGACTTTAAGTAGCCAGTTATGTATCTCTTTCACTAATTTAAGTCAAACCGGCCAATAACCATTACTACTTTGTCTTTGGTTTTTATATCTTTCTGTCAACGTAAAGGCTAACTTGGTAATAACTTAGCTCATACATCATAATCAATCTCAAATGACCTTAAAGTCATCTTCATCAATACCCAATTTACCAAGAATATGACTATTAACTTAACAAATAATAAATCAACCTTAAATACCCAACAAAGCAAACCAATGTTAGCAACTGATAATATACAAGTTGAAGTCATAGATACAACTCATAGATAATAAACAAACCTACAAAGCTTTAGATACAACATATCAAAGAAACCCAATATTGCCTATTGGCTATTGATTTATAATATTTAAATTGAGTTAGATGTTTTGAATCAGAGATCGAATGAGTGTTCAGAATTGGATAGGCTAGTACACATGCACAATAACTCAAAGCAACCAAATGTTGCTAACTGGTTATATATAAATCACACTGCATTTTCTAAGCCACAACTAACAAAATAACTCAAAAAATCCAAGCTCAGAAGCTTCAAATGGTTGCAAGAAAATCTGGCACGCCAAATAAGAAGCATTATCATAACAATAACTCTTAGATGAACAACAATTCATCTTCATCAAGACCCAAGGAAACAAAAAATGTCAAATAAGCATAAACAAACAACTCAAATCTGCAGTAGGAAAAAGAACTTGGGTGAACACATAAGCGCCATCTTCATAGATACCAACTAAAACAGAAAACAAACCGGTCAAAATAAGTCAAAGGTTCAAAAACCATATGACCAGAAGACGTGAAAAACTGTTTCACCGAAAAATTCCAAAAGCCAAACAACTTAATCACCCCAACAAAAGACGAAACGCCATATGCCACAAAGGCGAACAACAACACCACAGGGGTCTAGGCTACAACCCCTAATCGTAATAACAACAACATGCAAGCAGAAATAAATAGAGATACGGTAACAAAACAAGTTGTCGGAAAATCCGACCTAAAGAAACTAAAACATCGGAAAGTCCAAGGTAAACAAACCAAAAAAGTCTAGGAATTTCAGGTTCAAACAGACAAGAAGCAACGCATTTAACTATACAAAGATGTAAAAGTAGGTGGTCGTTGTAAAACAACCATGACATAACAATCGCTGGAAATCGCAGGTGGCGAAGGAGGATTAAGGCGGAGGTGGTACCAAAACCCAAAACCTACAAACGAAGCAGATAAAACACTTTTTCACTTTAAATACCACAAAACGGTACAAATTTATAAACCATACGTACAACTGATATATACACTAAAAACATACAAAGCTTAGATACAATATATAAAAGCAACCCAATATACAAATTTGTTTAATTGACCTATCATATAATTCGTTTGATCCTATTCATATTCTGAACTCCAGTAACGTTAAACGGTAACTAAAATACAATTTTAAATCTCAATCACACGATTTTATCATTTTTATATCAACAAAAACGTCCACGTAATTGTTATTACTTTAATGAACAGTTGAAAACGAGTGTGCGTACCGAATACCCACGAGATTTTCCAATATATTATTATTATTATTATTATTATTATTATTATTATTATTATTATTATTATTATTATTATTATTATTATTATTATTATTATTATTTTATCAAAATCAATGCTAATCAAAATCTTTAATAATTTATCTTATTTTAAACACGCATCTTTAATATATTCCATTTACTAGGTTAGAACCCCGTGTATTACACGGGTTGAATAAATGTAATTTTATATACCAAATAATAAAAAATATATCTTTAAAAATCTCGTTTATTACACGGGTTGAATAAATGTAATTTTATATACCAAATAATAAAACAATAATCTCGTTTATTACATGGGTTGAATAAATGTAATTTTATATATTAAAATATATCTTTAAAAATCTCGTTTATTACACGGGTTGAATAAATGTAATTTTATATACCAAATATAAATTAGTGTTTTTTTTAAAGTTTGATCTAATGTCTAATAAGTTATTTTGTATATTTTGTTTGTACTTAAAAAATTTTATATGAGCGTATTATTGTTTTTTTAAGTTTAAGATTATTGTTTTGTGTTATTATTTAAAAAATATCTTTAATTTATAACTTAAATTTGAAGATAATATATTATTAGAAAAAATAGGATGATTCTATCCAACATTCAAACTAAGATAAGATTTAATATTAATTGATTATTTATTATTTAATTAATTGATATAAGATAAGTATGAAAAGACAGGAAATTACAAATATAGACGCCTTCAATGAATGACACGTGTCACTTATTGGTTTCTTTTATTATAGTAGATAGATTCAATAAAATATTTTCCCCATATTCAAATCATAAAAATCATTGCAACTTTTTAATTTTTTATTAATTTATTAATGAGTAAACTGCTAAAATCGTCCCTAAGGTTTGACCAATTTTGCTAGATCCATCCAAAAAAGTTTTTTTTCTCACCTGAACCACTAAGGTTTGTAAATTATTGCTAAATCCATCCAAATCTCTAACACCATTAAAGTTCAAGGTTAAATGAGGGGTAGTCTTGTCATTTTACCTGGGTAGTCTTGTCAGTTTTTTTTCTCACCTGTTTTTTTTTTTATTTTAAAAACAGAAAACTGTTTTTTAAACAGAAAACTGTTCTTTAATGGTGTTAGAGATTTGGATGGATTTAGCAATAATTTACAAACCTTAGTGGTTCAGGTGAGAAAAAAAACTTTTTTGGATGGATCTAGCAAAATTGGTCAAACCTTAGGGACGATTTTAGCAGTTTACTCTTTATTAATATTACCCTTCCTTTTCTTTACATAATATTTATATTTATTTATATATATATCTCATATTTTTAGCTGTATATATGAAGCAACCCCGCTCCTTCGTTCCCTTTCTTCGTCATCTACCCCCAATTTCTTGACCTAATTTTACTTTTTCTCATCATTTTTTATCAATTCGAAAGCTCAAACGTTCGATTCTGCCTCAACAGGTAAAATTTTGACTCAATTTCTCTGTAATTTTCTTTCAATTTTATGAAATTAGATGATTTTGTGCTTAATTTGTTGTAATTTATGCTCTTTCTCTACTCTTTAGTGTTTAATTTTGTTTCTAGAGGTTTTTTTCTATACAGATTTAAGCTTTGTTTCTCATGTAAAAGTGTTCTAATTTTAGTAATATTTTGATTAGATTCAAAAGTGTGTGTGGGTTTTTTTTTTTTTTTTTTGTGATCCTGAAACGTTAACATAATTTTCCGTAATTTTGGTTGAGAAACTCTACGATCTGGTGTAGATCGTTGAAGAATTACGATGAATTTGTAAATTTTTTGATGTAATTGTGTTTTAATATATATATTTTTTAAATTTGTTTGTTAAATTGATCTCATGTTTGTGTTTGTATCTGTATCTGTATTTATGTGTATATGATATAATGATTCATGAGAATGAAATTTGTATCACCGTGTTTTTTTAATAAAGATTCGTTAATTTTATATTATTTAAATTTAAATTTGTTTGACCAGATCTCAGATCTAGGGTTTGTATATTTGTATTGGATCTGATTTGATTTATATGATTATTTGTATATATACAGGTGTTGATTGAATTACAAAACATAATTAAGATGAATCACTGTGGGATCCAACAGAACAGTAACTTTTCGTCGTTTGGCAACGGAGATCATGTGGTTTGTCCGAAGCCAAGGCGGATTAACCTCTTCGATACCACCATGAATGAGCCTGTTATGAATTTAAGATGGCAGATGTGGTATGTGTTCTTTAATTCTTTGAGATTTTATTTTTAAATAAAATTTGTATCTTCGAACTAACGTGTTCGTCTTGCAGCCATCAGCAGGAATCTTATGATTCGAGGTCAGGCCCGGAGCTCTTGGACATCATCTTTGCAAAGGTATGCTTATTTCGGAACATGATATATGTGTTTTCTGCGGTTCTCGGAGTTATTAACATAATATTGGTTTTGAAAATATATATGTGTGTGTATATAGGGGAGGGTTCTTCATAGGATATTGTATATTGCGAGAACAAGCAGAACAAAACGGATTATTTAATTTTTTAATCTTAAAAAGTGTTTATAAGAAATGGTAGAGATGCAATGTTTATTCGTCTATATTGAAAATTTGAAATTCACAAAGAAATTATGAACAAATTTCAGTTATACGTTTATTCGTCTTTGATGGTGATATGTTTTTGTGCCTAACTATGGTGTGTATATTGTTGCAGAGTGGTGGTTATGGTGCACCGGAGCAAACATGTACACAGATAGCTTCGTCGCCCCCATTTTTTTGTGGGTCACCGCCGAGCAGAGTTTCTAACCCGCTAATTCAAGATGCTCGATTTGCGGATGACAAGATCTCTCCAGTTTCACCGCAATCAATCATTCCAAACCCGGCTTCGGGTATGACATCTTCATCTCCATCATCATCATCCCGGAAAGGGGGATACATCCGTCACAACTATGGTAACAAACCGGCAGTGAGGATTGAAGGGTTTGATTGCCTCGACAGGGATAACCGTCGCAATTGCAGCATCCCTGCTTTGGCTTGAATCAAACCCTTTTTAAGAAACATATTTCCTATCATATCAAGTACATAAAGAGCATAATTAAATCAAAGCAAGTGTTAGTAAGTTTAGTAATTTGGGCATTCAACTTTAGCATTGTGAAGAGGATTTTTTTGCACATCTTGAAGAAGATACATCCACTCCATTGTAATTTTGCACATCTTGAAGAAGATACATCCACTACTTAATGTAAATAGTTTTAAGTAGATGGTAATTTGTCTATTTGTAAATGTAAGTATTTGTAGAGTTTTTAACCAAAAATAACGATGATGATGATGAGTATGATGTTGATGATTTGTAGTATAAACAAAGGAAGGAAATTTTCTAAACTATGTTATTAGCTATTAAATGTATAAAGTCTTATAAGAGTTATTGTATAGTGAATTGTATACTTGTACATGTAATGTCCAAAGTTATATGAATATATCCATCCTGTTCTATGATATAATTATTGTTATTTTATTTCTATATTTTGATGATAAAACATGTCTTCATATATAGTAAATTAAATATAGTTTTTTCTTTATGACACATAACTAACCCTTTTTATAAAATCATGTTTGTTTTGGAAAATCTTGAAACCATGAGTCACGTTTTCGTTACAGAAACGGACAAAGGAACTAAATGGCCTACCTTTTAGATTATTTTACGTACCACGATTTAAAAATGTAACATAATTTAAAATATTTGTATTTAGTGGTTACTTAAATATGTTTAGGAGAAAATCATGAAATTCTAATTAGCTATTGTTTTCTATATATGATGTAGAGCTACGATTAGAAAAAGTTGCATAGTGGTCATGTTAGAAAAGTTGTATATTTATGTATCTATTTTTATGGTAATCGTCATGTTAACACACTTGTATATATAGCCATAACTATGATATTTATTTTTCTTTGTATAAACCCTAAATATTTTTATTCTATATGTAATTAGTAATGCATATAAATGATAAAATACACAAAATACACGAATCTATATGTGATTTGGTGTCACGGATCACATAATTTTAACATATGAATGATAGGAAAAGACAAAGGCATGGTTTGTTTTGACACAAGTGTTATTATACATTAATACACAATACTAAAAAATGATTAGTTTTTTTATTTTGTGATTTTGTCTGATTTTAAAGCATGGCTTACAAAGTTCATTTCAAATTGATAGTTTACAAATCAAGCTCGTTTTTGTTATTATATGAATACAAATAGTCATTTGTCTTTGGTGGAAATTTGACCATGCTGGTCAAAGTCAAAGTAGCCTTTTGTTGAATGCCGATTGACGAAATTTAACGACGCATATTTGTCTTTTTAACACGCCAAAAGAAATTACTATTTGTATTCTATTTCTCCTGTTTATTTTATATTTTAAGCTGGGCTTCGTTCTTCTAGTCATTACATTAGGTGGGCTCAGTGTACAACTGTTATGCAACAATGTACAAGAGTACAAAACAACACAACATTCATCTAAGTAAAGGGGACCCGGCAAGATGTGGTGTCAAATGAGTCGTGTTCATAAGTTCACGAGTCAAACACAACACAAGCCGGATAACTTTACACAAACCTGTTCGCATATCGGTGAATTAACGACGAAACAAACTCTTTTAACTTGATAAAATTTTAAAAGTTTTCTTTTATATTTTTAGATATTGGTAAATAAAAACCAGAAACACACCACCACATTTTTCATAAACAACTACTCTTAAGCTGCAGAACCGACAATCAGTCATCTTTATATTTTTATTTTTATATAAAAACAATTTTTGACACAAATTATACTTAAACAAATTTATAAAGAATAAATAAATAACCGCATGTTGTAAATTTTGTGCACAATTGCAATGAATAGGAAGAGTGTCTTTGTAACATGTAACGCCATGAAAAAATTATCGTGTAAATGCTTTAAGAAAGTGAGTAACACATTACAAATTACAACACAAATCAAACATGAAATTTCATTTAGAGTTTATTTAAATAAGGATCGAATATCTGGTGAAGAAATCACCCCCACATGTTTGATGGGGGCGGGCCTCGTACTTTTCTACATTCTTGTTGTGATGAAGATCACTCATCTTGTCGGTAACATATGTGGTGTTCTATAGAGAGTTAGAGATTTGAGATCTATCATCATCATCATACTCAGCAAATCTCATCAATAGCAAAGCTAAGATAGGGTCTGAGGAGAGTAAGATGTAGACAACTTTACCACTACCCTGTAAGAATAGAGAAGCTGCTTCCAGGGATTTGAGATTTATGTATTATACAAATACAATTTCAGTAATACTAATACTAACAACAATAGTAACAGTGCACAACAACAATTGCAGCAACATCAACAATAATAATTATTATTGTTATATATAAAACGACATGGCATGAAATAATGACATACAACTTTTCTATTGGTTGTGGCCTTTTTTTTTAATTTTTTTTATTTTAGTTTTAAGTCTTCAACTTTGTTAATATACGTCTTTAGCTCCTATGTTTTTGAAATGCTTTCTTTTTATTGGTTAACGTGGTGTAAATGTGTGTTTAGTCACTCTGCTTTAACTTTGGTAGTATACGTGTTTAGTCCCTCTACTTTTGTTCCTTTTAGTATTTCATCTTTTAGCATTTTTCCCTTGCTACCTTGACGAACCAACCTGGGGTAATAGTGATTGTTTGCTATTGGTGGGCAAACGCTGCTACTCATGGACTTTAATAAAACTACTCTACAATTCCTAAACTTAGTTAAAAAAATTCTTTGACGACCGTATTTTAATCTACGTCTTGATGCAATTTTTATTGAGATTATGTTATAAGTGGTATGTATAAATATCTGAAACACAGACGTACATGTTATCAAACTGAGAAATATTCGGTTTACCATCTCGCAACGTGAGCGGGCATAAACCTAGTTATTATTATTAAAAGGGAAATTGGCATGTAATAATCTCACCTAGACCCTATTGGCCATTAATAATCTCACCTCAGAATATTCCCCCCACCAGTCCCACCTTTCACCTATTTTTCCTACAATGGTCCCCCGTTAAAAAAACTTAACGGAGTTAAGCTTTTTTTTCCAAATTACAAACATATTTTCTAGGGTTTTTTATTAGAACGACGATACGAGTCCATTGATGTAAAACTTGCCTCGAAACGGTGCTCCAAACGATGAAAACGGCGCTTCAATTCGGGTGTTTAAATTTCCAATTAACCAAAATCAAGTCACTTGGAGCACTATTTCGAAATAAATTTTACAGCAATGGACTCGTATCATCGTTCTGATCAAAAGCCCTAAAAATTGTTTGCCCTAAATAAATTTTTAACGGGGGACTATTGTAGGAAAAATAGGTGAAAGGTGAGACTGGTGGGGGGAATATTCTGAGGTGGGATTATTAATGGCCAATAAGGTCTAGGTGGGATTATTCCAGTCCAATTCTCATTATTAAAAAGTTGGGATGTGTGTGCTTTTTCCTTTATTAAGTGGGCCAATCTGTTTGCATTATGGGCCTCTTATTGTTGACTCCACCACCCTCTAATCTATTAGTCTATTTCGTCACAACTCTATCATCTTTAGATAATTTGATGGGAGGAGGTGTTTTGCACACCTACTTTGAATAATTGAATACCACTAAACATTCTTTCGGTGGTGGATGCGGTATTGTATTCTAATGAATTGCTTTTGGTAAATTTTCTTTAATTATCATTATTTTTTTCTAAATTCTACAAAGTTCTCACTATTTTTTTTCCGTTTTTTCCAAACGCACTGAGTTTCTGGGAACCCACAAATATGAGCTGGATCCGCCCCTGTATTCTTCGAAGTTCTAATCTATTGTATCTATATTATTTAGATCGTTGTTTTACTTTTTTGGAAGAGACTCCTATTTCATATAATGATAACTTTTTTGTCAACAACTTTTTATCATAAATACCAAATAATAATCTTGTATTTTTGAGGATTTGAACTTACACCAATTTTGCAGGAACGAAACACCATAGCACTAGATTACATTACAGGTATATAATACTGTAACTACCAGACCCTTTTTATTTATTAACTATAATGTAGTCGTATTTTCTTGTTGGTAAAGTCACAATGTATAGGACTTTATAAGTGTGGATCTAAATCATTAGTAAGGGAAAACAAATTGCTAAATGAGATGATGACAATTTCATAATTAAGGATGGGTTAGTTATGATGAGTGACATATGACAATGTATAGGACTAAATTAAAGAGTTAAATGGCATTTTAGTCTCTGTGGTTTGGATCATTTTGTCAGTTTAATCTAAGGGTTTCATTTTTTGCCTATGGGTCCAAAAAAGTTTCACCGTTGCCATTTTAGTCCGCTGGGTTAACTTCATCTATTTTTTCTATTAACGAAAAGGGAAATTCGGTCATTTTATATGGCCGAATTTCCCTTATAGTTAAGGGAATTGCACATAAAATGACCGAATTTCCCTTCTTGTTAACATAAAAAATGGATAAGTTAACCAAGTTAGTTAACAGAACTACATATAAAATGACCAAATTGCCCTTCTTGTTAACAAAAAGGATGAATGAAGTTAACCCAGTGGACTAAAATGGTAACGGTGAAACCTTTTTGGACTCACAAACAAAAAATAAAACCTTTGGACTAAACTGACAAAACGACCCAAACCCCAAAGACTAAAATGACATTTAACTCCTAAATTAAATAACTAACTTTTGATTAGAGACTGAACTCTGTTGGATACAACGCTGGAAATTTTATTAAAACTCAAAACTTGAGCCCAATGTATAATTATGGGCTTGATAGTTGGGCCAAAACATACCCCAAGGCCCAAACACCAATGACCATATGATATTTTTCATGGTTGTTGAGTGTGGTTAGTCAGGTATTGGAGTTGTGTTTGCATATGGTTATCGTTTTTAAAATTTTTTATGATAAAACAACAAAACTAACATCTTTTTTACTAAAAAAATTAAGAATTTTTTAACTTTTTAAAATACACTATTGTCAAGCTTGAATCATTATTGAAGAATTAGATAGATGAAAAAGTGATATACTTGGTTGCTTGAAAGACCTCAAATCCGAGATCTTGGATGGTAACCATGTGCCAAACAGTTGTGGTGCCCCAAAGATCTGAAAAGTATGCGGGGTCTTCAACGGGTTATCCGGTACACACCTACATGACTTGTACTTACATGAGTGTGTTACGAAATAGATTTCTTCTAATCGTCAAATCAACAACTCTGACTACTTATGTTAGTGTGTATCCTCATGTTATATGATAATCCCTTTTCTTAATTGTTATGAGACCATTACCAGTGCAAGGAGCTAAATAAATTTACAAACGTGTCCAGTTAGTCGGCGTATCAGATTTTTACAAATGCATTAAAAACACTCTTTTTTCTCTCAAAACCGTACAAACATATTTATCAATACTTAGGTTATGTGTAGTGGTAGAGCCCCATGGTGCCCCATGTGACAAGTGACAATTGTATAAGAAATGGGGGTTATTGGCCTTTATATAACTTGAGTGTGTAGTGAGGTTATATGAGTCTTTATATATATGTATCTATATATGTGTGAGTGGGGAAGGAAGGATAACGGCGTGATATACATCGCGGGGAGGCAAAAAACTTACCCCATAGCGCCGACCGTAACGGTGTAGCCAGGCGCTATGGGGCGCCATGCCCTACCCGGCACCATATACAGCCCCACTACGAAGGGTCTTATAGATCCACATCATCACCACTTTTTACATTTATTTTTAATACGAATATATATATTTTTAACTGATACATTTGTTTTATTTTCTCATTTTTAAAAATATAAATTAAATAATTAACAAGTAATCAAATTATCTAATTAAGATAACTGAAAACATTTTTAGACATATGAATTTGAAACTAAAAAACTAAAAAACTAAAATCACTTAACCGCACGTTATGAATTTAAAACTAAAAAACTAAAATCACTTAAAATTGCAAATGAGACTTTCTGAAGGAATTAAAAACTAAAATTATCACATCATCATACTCAGTAGACTAAATTGCAGAAAACAACCTTTATGTATACCCAAAACTGCACTTTATACCTTTCACTATGAAATCCGCCAAAACCAACCTTTACGTTCATGTTTTGCTACAAGTTCAACCTTTAACACAAACTCTGTTAATATTCTTGGTTAAATCACCTCACATGCTTCGCATGTGAGGGTATTATTGTCATTTCCACATTGTCTTCCCCAATCCATCCTTTCAAACCCAGAAACAATGAAACTAGTGTTTTTATAAATTAAAAAAAAAAACCTAGCTATAAATACTTAGTTTTAAAAACCCCAAAACCCTAAACTCATTTCTTTACCAGCCCACAAACAACAAGCAGATCCTCTCCCTCTCGTGACTTGACCGAAGATCGGAGCTCCGACGCCTCGTTGTTCTCCGGCAACGAGTCTTCGACGAGACACAAACAAGCACCCTCCTGCTCCTCTTTTCTTCCCTGTAACACCTTTACACCCACACTTCTCGGTCCCCTCTGATGACCGGCGACGAGCTGGCTGCCGGTGCCCTGTTCTCCGCTAAACGCACACCCCAATCCCCCTGTTACAACCTAAATCACCACCCGACACCCCCTTGTTGCAGATGTTAAACGGCCGGCCACCACCGTTTTGTGGTGGCGTACGCCGGCGGCAGCAAGAGAGACGGAGAGAGATTAGAGAGAGAGAGAGAGAGAAAGAAATTCCGATGACCATTTTCGCCGGCAACGACAGTGGTGCATCCTGGTTCCCCGACAACTTTGCGGTAAGATCATTTGTTGCTTTCTTTTTTTCTTTTTTTTTTTTTTTGAGCTCAGAACGGTAAACAAGTTTCACTTTTAATTCTTCTCATTTTTTCCGGTGATTAACGGTGATACGCGATGATGGCAGTGAAGGCAGTTATGGGGTGGCTCGGGTTGGGTTTGACTTGGGTGGGTGAAGATGGCCAACGGCAGCCGGAGCCACGCTGTCGGAGAACGGCGACGGCTGTGGGGGTGATTATGTTCAACGCCTTTTTTTTGGGTGAATTGGGTGAATTGGGTGTGTTTTTTTTGGGGGCTATCGATGTCTAATTGAAGAATTTGTTGGAGTTTTTGAGATTCGTTGGTGGGTCTGGTTCGAAAGGGGTTGGAATCTGAGAAGATTGAAACAGAGGATGGGTCGTTTGGTTCTTGAGTGTTGGTGATGCCGAAAAGGGTTTTGAATATGCTGTTTGAAGGTGGAGAATTGGGGGTTTCTGGTTTGGAGTCTTTGGGTTTCTTCCCCATTTGTGAATGTGGTGGATTGGTTTTACTTGTGTGATGTTTATGTGTGTGTATGTGCAGATATTAAAAGGAAATCATAGAATATTTGAAACAAAAAATAGAAAAGAAAATAAGTATTTAAAAAGACTAAAATACCCTCACATGCAAAGCATGTGAGGTAAGTTAACTGACTTTTTTGACTAGGTTAGGTGTAAAGGTTGAACTTGTAGCAAAACATGAACGTAAAGGTTGGTTTTGGCGGATTTCATAGTGAAAGGTATAAAGTGCAGTTTTGGGTATACATAAAGGTTGTTTTCTGCAATTTAGTCTACTCAGTATATCCCATCAATAGAAAAGCTAAGGAGGGTTTGAGGAGGGTGAGATGTAGACCACTTTATCTCTACCCCATAGGAATAGAGATGCTGCTTTCAATGAGACCCCCAACTCGATAGTAGTTTTGCATCAAGCCATGGACATAAGACACATAACACTCAGCAATTGAGACACAAGCCCATTAGTGCATGTATATCCCCATGTCTTCCGGCTATCAACGCCATCACATGATGCATGATTAACCATTCCCCTCTTTTAACGTTATTTTTCATGAAATTAATAAAAAAAAACTAAAATCACTTAATTGCAAATGAGACTTTCTGAAGGAATTAAAAAAAGAACTAAAAAATCGCTTTAACCTTTAATGATTCAGATTTATTGTGAAAGAAAACAAAAAATAGTAATTGTTTTTATTAGATAGTGGCCCACTTGCTTTGCAAAATACACACTAGGACCGGCATAACGGGTTAACCCGATTTGTTTAAACACAAACATGATAAGACACAAACCCGAAACACGTAAACACGTAAACACAAACACGACACGAAATCTTATCGTGCCAGATTTTTGAAACACGAACACGAACCTGTTAATAAACAGGTTACACAAAACGATCTGTTAAGACACGAAAAAATTGCCAACGTATCATACGATCTGTTTATGACACGAACACGACATGTTAAGACACGAACACGACCTGTTTAAGACATGAACACGACCGAATTGGGGAAGCTATGAACCGGATAGGGAATGGTGGTGTTTGTGAGAGAGATTTAAAAATTAGGGATTTGATTGTGGAAAAAGAACCACGTGTGTTTGTGTATAATTCATCTCAGGCACCACGATTGATAACCCCATGTCCACACCCACATATAATATTTTTTAAATTTTAATTATTAACATGTACTTAACGGGTCTTAAAAGGTTAACGGGTTTTAACCTGTTTAGACACGAAACCTGTTAAGGTCTTATCGTGTCGATTTGTTTAAGACATGAAACCTATTAAAGTCAATCAAGAAACATGATAACTACGTGTAGGTTCGTATCGTGTTATCGTGTTCGTGTTAGAATTGCCAGCCCTAATACACACATGTACTGACGTGTGACTTACTAAATATCCATCCCACCCAATGCAGCATGTAGTTTGTTTGTCCATGTCAGCCAAATACAAAGTTAAATATTTCTTTTTTTTAACGGCAAATACAAAGTTAAATGCTTTGCACTGCTGGTCTTAGTTCGTGTGCCATTGAGATGATATTCAAAGGGAATGTGTAGTGTTTTGTTATCCAACGCTTGTGTAATTTTGAATCACGTAGCCTTCTAATTTGAACTTTATATATTTCTTCACTTTTATCTTCGTCATCCATTACTTTCAAGATTTTGTGAGAATTAAGACTTGAAAAATAAAAGTAGAGTAAACTTCCGTTTTGCTCCATGTGGTTTGGTCACTTTAACGGTTTTGTCCCAAACCTTTAAAAATAGTCATTTTCCTCTAATAGTTTGCTATGATTTTTCCAAGCAAAATGAAAAAACAGACAATTTGGATGGAGTTAGAGGCGGAGAGCAAAATAGAATAACCATAGCAAACTATTGGAGGAAAATGACTATTCTTAAAGGTTTGAGACAAAATCGTTAAAGTAACCAAACCACAGGAAGCAAAACGGAAGTTTATATGAGTATGATGAAGCAAATGAGAATTATATTAAGCATTTGCATCCGTAAAGAAATAGTGAACTAATTCCAAGTGACACATATAAACGTGTATAGTTTGTAGTCCCAAAATACTTTTTAATGAAATTAGAAAAAAACAATTTTCTACTTTTAATTGTTAGGACACTAGAAACATTCATCACTTGAATCCAATGAACCTGTGAAAGCCATCAATCATATGTTGCCATATCAATGCATTACTCGAATTCATTTTCTATGGGACACTTACCACTTGAATTTACTGAACCCTTTTTATTATTATTAAATTCAAATATAAAATCATATTAATTATAAAACACCACCTTTTTAAACAAAACACAATTTCATTAATGCACCTTTTTAAACAAAACACAATTTCATTAATGTATATATTATCAATATCAATTGGTAACACATCGTTGTTATTCCTGGTTGTACATCACGCATTATTGGTTTCATGTGCATCCGAGGTTTGTATGTTTGGCTTTGGAAGTTGTTTTCTTTAGTGGGTATATAAGGGTAGGTTTTGAGGGGTTTGACTTCACTTTAAAGTTTTCAGTTTCTCTCTCTCTACAACCGAAGAAATTCCACCGTGATCGTTTGCCTCTTCGTTCTTTACAGGTAGATTCTTGTCGTTGTCTTGGTTTCGTTTTATTCGGGTTTTGCCGTCGTTAAAAAACAACCGATTACAGGTAGATTCTGTGTTGTTTTGAAGGATTTGTTGGTACATGCCCTTTTTTTAGTGTGTTCTTCCGTCGTTGAAGACGACGGCTTACACATCGTTGTTTGTTTTTTGATTTTCTGGTCTGGGTTTTGTGTCTCTATGAAGGATTTGTTGGTGCAAATGTTTTTTTATGTTAATTGGGGTCTCAATATTGAACATCTGATGTTGTTGTTTAACCTGGATTTTGGTTTACAGTTGTTTTTGGATGTTTGGATGAGACCTTTTGAGTTTTTAAGGGTCTGTGAAGGTGTAACGATAATGTTCATCGGAGACCTTTTGTTGTTTAACCTGGATTTTGGTTTTATAGTTGTTTTAATTTAATGTTGACTATGGTCATTTGGGTTCTGTTGTTGTTGGCTAATGTACAACTTACTAGGGGTGTTCAAAAAACTCGCGGCTTGCAGCCCGCTTGATACTCGCTCGAAAAAAGTTCGGCTCGAAATTGGCTCGGTTGTAAACAAGCCAGTTCGGCTCGGCTCGGTTTGTAAACGAGCCGAGCTCGAGCTTGGCCTGGCTCGGCTCGTGAGCCGACTCGATAAGGTTTACATCCTTATTTTTTTGTCTCACATCACTCAGAAGACAAAAACTATGGAAGTATCTCCCCTATAAATAAAAGTAAAGACAATGCACAGAGTGAGAAAACTATTTATACTTGCATATTTAGCCATTTGGTTAAATTAAATTGCAATTACAGCCCTTAGTCTATGAAGAGATTCATTTTTAGGGATTTTTAAATAGTAAATTTTACAGTTCTTTGTTAGTTCGAGCTAGATTGAGCCGAGCCGAGCAAGCTCAAATTTTAATCGAGTCGAACTCGAGCCTCAAATCTCAGCTTGATTTGAAATTCGAGCTCGAGCCGAACCAGCTTTAATTAAGTTCGAGCCGAGCTCGAGCTGGGTCGAGCTCGACTCGTTTACAACCCTACAACTTACTTAGCCTAGGTGGTTCAAAAATATATTATTATATTAAACTAATTAAATATATTAATAAACAAAAGAGAAATAAAATATTATAATAAAACGAATCTGTTAAGAAGTTAATAAACAAAAAGATAATTAAACGAAAAATCACTTATTTTACGCAAAGTCAAATCAGAATTATAACTTATTGGGCATGGGCTGATGGTGAATTTTATAAAGGCCTAACTTACATATTACACTATAAGGTATGGGGCGGGGTTGAGGCTTGTGTTGGGTGAAAACGCCCAAGTTACCACCCCGGGTGGGTTTGGGTTTCGGCATGGCCTCTTGGGCGGGGGATTCAGCCCGGGCGTTGGGCATGCCTATTGGTCTTATATGGCCGGCTCTTATTGGCTTGTTGGCTAGGGCATAACGGGCCATGTTTAAATTTTAAAAAATAACCGTTTGGCCAAGCCAAACGGTTCACCCACCCACCTGTCATCATCGCTATACAACCCCCAACCCCATCGGCTGTCCACATCGCTACCCCAACCCAAGTCACCTACCCGAACCGCTACCCACAAACACTTGATCGATGGCCTCTTGGACGCACGAGGAAGAGCTAGCCCTTGTCACGAGCGTCGTGGACGCGATGAAGGGGCGCCAACCCGGTGAGACCCGTTACTAGCCGGAAGCTTTCGCTAGCTACGAGCACAACGTGGGAAACAAACGGCACAATTTAAACGCGTGCCAACACAAGTGGCGCAAGCTACGACCAAAGGTCGATCGTTTTAAAGCCTACTACGACAGCGTCCCGGGCGGTGAGATAAGTCACGAAGACCGGGTGGTGGTGGCCAACATCAAGTTCCAGGGCAAGGAGCGGAAGCCGTTTGACAAGCTCGCCCTTTTCGAAATCTACCTAACGCTTTAGTTTTTTTTATTTTGTAATCCTTTTTTCTTTTTTGTAGAATTTTGTAATTTTTAGGAAATTTTAATAAAATTTTAGGCTTTTTTTTAAAATGTTGTGTGTATTTTTTAATTTTAGGTTTTCTTATTTATTTTAATAAACCTGGCCAAGCCAAGCCAAGCCACGCGAGCTAGCCACGTCCCGCCATACCCCACAGACACGTCACTCACCGGCGGGGGGGGGGGGGGGGGGGGGGGGGGGGGGGCTCGAACTCCACGTGTCAACCCATGCCCCAAACCCCCGCCTTACCATACCCCACGGTCTTAGAATTAGGTCTTATTTTCATTTCTTTTGTTCTTCTTCTCCAGATCCGGCACATTCAGTTGTCAGAATAACTATCAACCAAAAAACTGTTCCGGCCATTTAAGCGATCTCTCAATCTCAACTACTTTCTTTCTCTACAAAAAAATGTTCTGGCCCCTTCTGAGTTCTGAACCTGGGCCGTCGCACATCCCGCCTATCTCCAGGGCCTCTTCTAAGAGTAGTTTAGGGTAGTGGATGGACTATTGACATGGCACGACAGGATTAGAGGGCTTTAGAATAGAAACGACAAGTGAAACTTTCCTCTTGAGTCCATAAAGGCATGACAAGAAAGAGTTAAGTACAATTTTTGTCCCTGTTGTTTACACCCGTTCTCACATACAAACCATGTTTGAAAAAAAGACAATTCCAGTCCCTGTGGTTATAAGTTAGAATCAATAACGTGCTTCTTGTAATAGACCGTTAGTTGACCGTCCAAATAGATAACGCTGACAGGGGAAAACTTGTAATTTCACCTAAACTAACCCCAATGTCAACCATACCAATCCTTTATCTTCATTTTTAAGATAACTTCACTCCCTTCAACCCCAAAACCCCCCACTGGCTCCCAACGACATTCACCAATCAACCCCAAATCGCCTGTTTTCAACTCTGATCAAGGACAAGATGTTGACATATGCTATGATTATGTGATCTAAAGAAGTAACAGGTATGGCATTGCCTTAATTTCACTTAACAACCAAGTATGAACTTAGTACAGTTCAATGATGATGTTCATCTGTGAAATTACAGATGGATTGAGGGTCCAATCTCCAAACCGACGTATAAGGATCCAAATGCATATGGTTGTTAGGGGTGTCGGGAGTGCTAGTGTTAAGGTGGTGATTAATAGGGGTCGTGTGAGAATCAAAATCAAGATTATGCGGTATTGAAGTGTTGGTGTTGTTTAGGGTGATCAAAACCCCATATTTATGATGCATATGTAGAAACTAACTTTAACTGTGATAATGGGTTTTTTGTCTGATCGTTTTTCGGGTTTTAGTTATAATGATCATGGTTAACCCATTATGCAATCATGTAATTAATATGTAGCTTTTGAATGTTTTTAAACTACTAACTGAATGTTTCCACTGTTATTGCTTCTTGTTTGATATTGTTATTGATGTAGGCATGTTAGTTTAGCTATTGTTATTGTTGGTTCATATTGGTAGAATGCCTTTGATGTCGGCATGTTATTGGTTTTCGTTTGATACTTGCAATCTTGGTAGTATGACTTTGATGCCGGTTCATATTACTGGTTATTGTAGGATTCAGTTATTATGTAGGTGTTGATGGTATGAGACAATTATGCACAATAAGATTTAGTTATAATGTAGGTGTTGTAGGCGTTGCTGATAGAGGGAAATTATGAACAATGGATTGTATGGACATATGGCAACATGCATATTCAGTCAAGGCTGTGATAATCAAGCCTTTAACTTGATCAGGGTACCATAGGATTTAGGTTTTTTATGTACAACAGGACTTAGTTATACCTTGAACACGGATGATACACTTTGGTTTGTATAATAGGATTTAGTTATAAATTTAACAGGATTGATACATTTTGGTTTGCACAATAGGATTTAGTTATAACTTTAACCGGGATCATACACTTTGGTAGGCATTGTAACGCCCAGCGTCCCTAAACTTTAGGCTTTTGGCAGAATTAGTCTCTGAACTTTTATCAATTGTCAGTTTTGGTCCCTGCAGTTATGTGATGTTGATACCTTGATACTTTTTGGTATGAATCTTATTGATATTGATGCTTAATACTATGAAGCTTGATACTTTACTCTAGATACTTGATTCTTGATACTTAATGCTATGAGACTTGACACTTAATCTAGATACTTGACTCTTGATGCTTAATCTAGATACTAGATTCTTAAACTAGATACTTGATTCTTTACACTATGAAAGCTAGATTCTTTATGTTGATTCGTGATACTTGATACTTGGAAATCTAGACTCTTGATTCTTGATACTTGAGGAACTATGATTCTTGACTCTTGAAACTTATTTGGTGCCTGACTAATTAGACTCGTGAAACTTGATTCTTGGTTAAACGAGAGACTAGAGTCTTGTCACTGGCGGAACCTATTAATCTTATAAACTTTTGATGTGATTGTTGTAATCTAGTTATTCTATTACTTAATAATACGCAACGCTTAACCTAACTCGCAAAGCGAATCAAAGACGGGAACGCGGAAAGGTTGGATTGGCCAGAGTGGCAATCCCCGACCGGATTGTCACCCTGTCGGATGACCACCCGATCGGATGGCCATCCGATCGGACTACCACCCGTTCCGAGCACACTTTCCTTCCTCTCTGCACTTTCACACTATAAATAGCAGTTGGCACATCACATCAGTCCTTCACTGATGTGACAGCCCTGGTCGACTCAGATGCACAAACACCTTTCTCCTCCATTTTCTTGGCGATTCCGGTACGTTTTAGACTAGATCTTTGTACTTTCTTGATCTACACTTCACCCTCTACGTGATTCACCTTTGAAATCACCTTTTTCACCGTGAAATCTCTCGGATCTGAGACCTTGAAGATGATGTCATCATGGTGGTTTGTATAAACTACTATATGATGTCATTCTTTATAAGATCTAGCTAAGATCTAAGTGATTTCATACGTTCTTCTTCAAATATATGCTAGAATCTAAGAGTTTTGATAATAAAACGTAAGTTTTCTTCATCTCTCCCTCAACTTTTACTTATTCGGTGGAAACTGGGTCTAGATGGACTAAAGACTTGATAAGTAGTCTAGAGTCGGCTTGGATCTGAGTTATTACCGGTGAGGACGAGCATGGCAACGGATTCTGACATATACTTGTTACGGACAGACAACTGATCGGACAGGGGTGATTCCCATCCGATTAGAACGACTGTGTGCTAATAAGGTTGCTATTATCACAGTACGCGCCGTGCCATCACCCTTGAACTAGAAACTTGGAAATTTTACAAAATGACAAACAAGAACAAGGTTCGCCCGATCGAGCGGCAACCCGATCGGACAGCCGCCCGATCGAGCAGCCACCCGATTAAGATGACCAAGACACTTAGCACTCAGGTCGAGTGGCAACCCGATCGAATAGCAATCTGATCGGGCAGCCACCCTACTCCCCTTTATGTGAATTTCATGCCAAGTGGCAACCCGAGCGGATGGCCATCCGATCGGGAAGCCCTCTAACTCCTCCTACACATAAGTCACCCGGCCGACTGGCAATCCGATCGGACAGCCATCCGACCTGGTGACTGATTTGACACTTTTGCAATCTTACTATTCTGCCCGACTCTTATCCTACTGTAATCTAATCAGGCTAATTCTAAAAAGAGCTCCCTTGATCCAATAACAGTTGCGACTGTTAAGAAAAATCACTGTGAGTATACTCGATCTCCTTTTTACTTTAAACTTTTGGGGTGTAACATGTACTCTATGAAACTTAAACTTGAATCTTTGAAACTTAAACTCTATCCTATGTGTACGTGAAACTTGTGATTCTTGATTCTTTGTGCTATGTGACGTTTAATCCAGAGTGTGTAGTTCCGCCTTAACAATAGTAGCGCTATAGGAGATGCACCTCTCCCATTATTCTCGGGGTGTATTGTTAGGAGGATTCTAGTTTACCTCATTGATTCTTTGGTAAACAACTAAAGCATCGGGATACTTAGGCTATCACTGCATGGACTACGACACTAGCATGGCTGAAACTATTTTATTTACTTACATTGTGGATATGAGTTGTTTTTAATCTATTATTCTATTATCAAACTTGTATACTCGCCAATACATTCATATTGATATTTTAATACATGTTGCAGGCTGATAGGTTGCGTTGGAATGCATGGAAACCAAGCTAGGAGATGCTTAGAAACGTCGCCTAGTTAATTTAGTCTTTTGAACAATTTGAACAAATTATGATTTGGTTTGTACTGTGATACTTATGACGACGTTGTTAGACATTTGCATGAAATCCATTAATCTTTAGTGAAACAATAGTGTTGTGGAAATCTCATGAGCAATCTGAACGCGTAGTGCTCGCATCCCGATGTTTCCGCCATCGGTTGGGGTGTGACAGATTGGTATCAGAGCCATAACTATAGGGAATTAGGATGAGTAGGAATACTTACCCTAGTCTATAGTTCTAGGAATCTTGACTCTTATTTGTTGATTAAGACTTATGCATTCTATCGTATCTGCTTCCTAGCAGCTCATGTTCTTGTTAAAGTTACATGCCTTTCCTAAGGCTAACATAATATACACTTTGTACTTGGAAAACACTGTTAATCGGTGTTTGCATTTTCGCACGAGATTTGCTCTCAAGTCAGGAGTGACATCCGAACCTTGATGGTAAAATCTCCACATAATTCTAGTAGGTCTTGTCTGCGGATAAGTACCAACACTATTTAGGGTATGATGTTGTCAAGTTAGAGGTGAAACTCAGATCTTGATAACTAGTCCCACTCCTTGATTTTATGTCTCGTCAAAGTCTCGTAACTTCTATTCAATTAGGAACGTGGAAGGACTAAAAGGACGAATATCGTAGGCCTAACATCGATGACGTATTTTTCCAAGTAAGTCAAGACACGCTACCTCAATTCGAAAGGGGTTCGAATCACTTTGGTTAGTCGTCGTTCCTCTACCCGGAACAATCCTATGTCTTATGAGCCTATCTTGTTTTTATGCTATCTCAATTTTATGGCTTTAAACTCGAGTCTTCGTTCATTTTGGTATGATTTTAGACTACTCACACGTATGTTCGCAATCTAAAACGTAAATTCTAATCTCAGATCGAACTAAATTTATGAAGCTTTATTCTATGTGCAATCTATGTGATAATGTGATTGTAAGACACTAGATGTAACATGACATGGAATACGAGGGGAAAGTGACGTGTCCGAAACATGGTGGATACGCCGCTGGTACTTCCTATATATAAGTGTTTCTGGCATGCTACCAATTTTCATACTAAGTGCCATGCGAAATTTAGTGTCTGATATGGAATTCTAAAGCTATGGAAGGTCTATTCGTGTATTCTATGAGAAACTTATGAGATATCTATCGTGTACTCTAGTGAAAACTATGTGTAAGCTACATATGTGTGGATGGAGAAACAAAATACGAAATGTAGCCTAGCACCGAAGACGAGGGGGAAAGTGGCATATCCGACACATGGTGGATACGCCGCTGGTACTTCCTATATATAAATGCTTCTGTCATGTTGCCGAACTTTCGTAACACGTGCCATGCAGGACTTCGTTGTTTGTGGATTGCTAACAGGAATCTATGTGAAACTAGGTGAAACTATTGGAGTCTATTGAATCTATTGAACCTATTGGAGTCTATTGAACCTATTGAATCTACGTGGATCTATTTGAATCTATTGTAAACTATGTTAATCTATGATGATGATGATGATAAGTGTGTTCTACGACACGTAACATGACACCGAGTACGAGGTGGAAGCGATGTGCCCGAAGCGTGGTGGATACGCCGCTGGTACTTCCTATATATAAGCGTTTCTGACATTATTGCCAAACTTCGTACAACGTGCCATGCGAATGTCGTGGGTTTGTGGTGATTGAGTCTATTGAAGTCTATGTGAAGCTCGAATCTTGATCTGTGTGAATCTTGTTGAGTTTTAATCTATCGTGTGTGAATATATATTGTGAGGCTTCGTGAATTTAGACTTATACGATCCTCTTATTGGATCTTTAGGATGTCTTCTCGAAAGCTATCCGACACTCTCAGGAAATCCAGGGAGATGTCTCAGAAAAAGATGATGTCATTCATGGCCGACCAGATTGCCCGAGTCGTGCTAAAGATCGTCTCTGAGCTCCAAGGATCAAACACTCCTCCATCCTCTGTGGACTCAAAGTCCGAGAAGCAAAAGCCTACTAAGTTCAACTATAAGCATTTCATCTCTTGTAACCCTAAGACCTTTACGGTCAGTGATGGGGTGACTGCTATGCTCGAGTGGTTCGATAGCATCGAGGTTACCTTCATTAACAGTGAATGCCCAGATCACTTAAAGACTAGGAGTGTAACTGGGATGCTTCAAGGCAGAGCGTTGGAGTGGTGGTCGAATGAGAGAAACATCCGTTCAAATGAAGAAGCCTATGCTCTTCCATGGGCTGAGGTGCGAGAACTAATGATGCTTGAGTTCTGCCCTCCTCATGAACAACTAAAGCTTGAAGAAGAGTTTTGGCATTTGAAGCAGGTTGGTGATGATAACCTGGCTTATACTACCCGTTTTAAGCAGCTAAGTCTTATCGTCCCTCACTTGGTTTCGACTCCTAAGTGAATGATAACCAAGTACATCAACGGCCTACCTCCTGCTATGCGTGATTCCATTGAAGCAGCTCAGCTTGATACTATTGAGGAAGTCTAGAGTCTGGTTGCAAGTTTGAACAACAATCGTGTGCGTGATAAATAGTTTGCTACCCCTGCACCTTCAAAGTCTGCTAACCAAGTTACCCAACAGCCAAGTGGCAGCAAGAACAAGAAGAGGAAATCTCAGGGTTCGGGATGTAATGCTATTATCCCTGCTGCTAACCCTGCTGCGAAACCTGCTCCTACTCCTATTGCTGTTAACCCTGCTGCTCCCGAAGCAAAGAAGCAATACACTAGGTCTCATCCCAAGTGTACAACTTGCAACTATCATCACCCTACTGCTTCTGCATGTCGTTTGTGTACCAACTGTAACCGCTATGGTCACACGACTCCATACTGTCGTCAAGCTAACCCTACACAACAAACTCAGCAAGCCCCAGCTCAGGCAGCTCTACCTGCGCCTCCAGCACCCTTGCAGAATCCTAGGCCAGTCAATGCTGTTCGTGCATGCTACAAGTGTGGAGATACCACCCACCTCCGTAACCAGTGTCCTCAGCTGAACCAGGATCAGCAGCCAACCGCTCGTGGTCGAGCGTTCAACCTTAAGGCTAATCAGGCTCGTAATGATAATGACGTCGTCATTGGTATGTTCCTAGTTAATAACCTTCATGCTTCGATTCTATTTGATATTGGTGCCGATAAAAGCTTTGTGTCCGTGGAATTTGAGTCTTTGATAAACTGTACACGCTCCAAGTTACCTGAGTCGTTCTTTATTGAGGTCACCAATGGTTAGTCGATTCTTGTTAATTCTATTGTTCGTAATTGTTCCCTGACTCTTAACGATCACGTGTTCTCTATTGATCTCATACCCATGCGTTTGGGTAGCTTTGATGTTATTATCGGTATGGACTGGTTGCGTAAGAACCATGCCGAGATTGTGTGTCACGAGAAAATCGTTCGCCTTCCTCTTCCTTCTGGTGATACTTTGATCGTTTATGGAGACCAACCTTCGAAGGGACTGAGGTTGATGTCATGCACACAAGCGAGCAGAAGCTTACGTAAATAGAACCCTGCTTTCTTGTCCCACGTGGTGGAACAGAAAGACAAGGGGAAGAACATAAGCGACGTTCCAGTGGTGTGTGATTTCACTGATGTCTTTCCCGAAGATTTACCTGGTCTTCCTCCGCCTAGATCCGTTGATTTTCGTATTGACCTCGTACCTGGTGCGACTCCTGTCGCCAAGGCTCCCTATCGCCTTGCACCTTCCGAGATGCAAGAGTTATCTAGCCAACTACAAGAATTACTCAATAAGGGTTTTATTCGTCCAAGTACCTCCCCGTGGGGTGCTCCCATTTTGTTCGTCAAGAAGAAGGATGGTTCCTTCCTGTAACATCTCGTAAAATTGTGTCCAATGATGTATTGACACGTGTAATAAACCTTAATAAAGTCAAACGTTGACTATGAGGGACTAATTTTGTAAAAATCAAAAACCTTGAATATAGAAGGACCGAAAGTGTCAACATGCCTAAACTAGGCCTCTGAGTGACCTTATACGGTGTCCGTATTCTCAAGCGAGCCATTTGTTGGACAAGAGGAGCCGTTTGAGTAATTATTTGAAAATTTGCGCAACGAAGGGCTAAAAGTGTCAACATGTAAATTCTTACCTCTGAGTGACCTTTTAACAAACCTAGAGCTTCATTATGTTTCGTCATATTCTCGGGAATGCCAAATATTGGCCATGCAAGGCTTTTATGCCAATAAGTGAAGTTGCGCGCAAGTTTGTAAGTTGGAGGGGTAAAAAGCGTCAACGTGTTTAATTATACCTCTGAATGACCTTTTAACAAACCCGAAGCATTACAAGGTGCAAGCATACTCTCAAGAATGCCTAATATGCGCTACATAAGGCTTCGATACTATTAAATGATGATATGCGCAAGTTTGCGCATTAGAGGGACTATTAGCGTCAAACTGCAAAAGTCTATCGATTCGTATGGTATCGAACCTTCCAGAATATGATCATAAGTTAAACATACCCTAAATATCCTTTACATAGCTTAGAAATAGGCTTAGAGGTGTTTGGTGCGCAAAAATAAACTTATTTGATCAACAGGGACTAAAAGCATCAAAAAGTGCCTAAGTTTGCATTTTCGCACATATCTTACGTTCTGAATACATCCGGGCATCCAAAAATTTATGTAAGCACTAAAATATTTTATTTTAGTGTTTGGCTTGATAAAAGTCCATTCGCCGCGTAATTTGGATCGTTTTTCACGTCCGTTCGTGTTTCGTCGTAATTAGCCGAACAACGTGGCCGTGCGACCAAACGAGCCAACCTCCGGCATGTTTTTGAGCATATCTCATGTCCCCTATGTTTAGGCATCATAGTAAAGCCTTGAAATAAGGTTAACGGGCCTCAAATAAGTCAGAAATGATATTTACCAATATCAGGGACTAAAACTGCACGTTTTAAAAGATTGTTGCTGAACTGTTCTTCCAGGCGGGCCGCGTAGGCCTTGGGCCGCTCTTACGCGGGCCGCGTGGCCTGCATCTGCAGCAGTTTATTATTATTTTTTCTGTTTTTGCTTGGTGACCACTCTACTCCTTTCTAAACCAATCAAGATCGAATCCTTGGTCATCAAGATAGTTTTAACAGCTGCCATAACACATGTTCTCATCCCAGAAGCCCTCTAAACACATGGATTGATCTCAACAATCCTCAAAAACTATAAATAGGATAAGAACCAAGGTTGGAGAACTCGCTAGTCGCTAGCGGGTCGGTGAGGTAGGGACTAGTGACTACTCAGGATTACTCGGGATTAATCGTATCGGACTTTTTATGTATAATTCTAAGTTTTTATACATATACACATATATTTTTATACGTAATTTTTTTAAGTGGACAAGTTTTGACCGGAATCTGGGAGGTTTTGGCCGGAATATGTGTTTTTTTCCGACTTGCGATTTTTTTACTGATTAGCTGAAAATTACTCAGTTGATGGGCGACTAGCGACTAGTCAGCGATTAATCGCCGGCTAATCGCGATTTTTGCAACCATGATAAGAACCCACCTATTTCTTTGCTCATTTTCATTCATTCTTCTCATCTTCTAAATCTGGAACTTCCAAAGCTGAAGTGGAACTTATATTTTTGTAGAAAAGATAGCATGGACCCTTTGTAAGTGCCTTAGCCCATTCTATAGTTCAGTTTCATATTTTTAACCGAAAAGTCAAGATTAACTTTGACATTCGGTTTAAACTCTCATGGCCCAGCCACTGATCGAAATGAATGTGGGTATGTGACCATATTTAGGTAGGTGATTAACCCTTAAAAGGGCACCTCCTAATTCCTTCGTTTGCTTAGTTAATTGTCGGGTCAAACCGTTTAGGTAGAAAGTCAAACTTGGCAGATTTATAAATAATAATCAAAACCATAGATGCAGAGGTTATAAATTATATTTTAACACTCTAATAACTTGGTAATTATTATTAGAACATGTCTAAGCACGTTCAACCCGACAATTCTGAGTTTTGGGTCGGTTCGCAACCGAAAGTCGCAAAAGCTTGACTTTTGCTTTGACTTTCAGTTATGACCCAATCTAACTTAAATCCTTTATGTTTTAAGCTTCCATTAGGACCGTATTATGTTGTAGTATAACCCCCTAAGGTTGTATTAACTGGTCCTTAGTCATTTGAATTATATGCACATGTCCGTTACTATGCTTATAAACGCCCATTTTTCCCTTTTGACATACGAATGAGATTTTTAGAAATGTGAAAGGACAAAAACCTTTGTTACTGATATATAAACATGTCCCAAAAATTTCACATCGGTTCTTGGTCTCAAATAGGAGTTATGCTCGATATCGTAATTAGAAGCTTTTAATTAATTAAATTGCGATATCTTGCATAAGGCATGTTTAAACTTGGATTTTGACCCAACACTCATTACCTACTGTTAATATATTATTTTTAGAGATTTTTGGAACTTTTGATCAGATTATAATCTGATTGTATCATGGAGTTCTTGTATTATTCGGTAAATGACGATAATACCCTTTTCATGCATAAAATAAGATTTACAAATGATTTGAATGCCAAACCTCTTCCTACTGATTTCATATATTAAATAAATTATTTTGGGCATTCAAAACTGATCAAAATCTCAGATTTCCATAAAACTCCTTAATTATCGTCAATTACCGATTTTTACGCTATTTAGGTGCATAATATGGTTTTAAACCATAATTAACACCTAAGACTTGTTACCTACTGAATTTTTAAACAAATTTTAATATTTTTACAGTAGGTATAAGTCGTGAACTCAGACTTCCAAAAATGTCCGTAAAAGCATATGTGAAATGACCAAAATACCATTTCGGGGCATAGTTTGGCCATAAATGGTAAACCTCACATATGTATGATATCTTACTGATGTAATGTGATAAAATAAATATTTTTACTGATTTCAAAAGACCAGGACTTCAGTTTGCTTTAAAACCTCTTTTATAAAGGGTAAAATGACCAAAATGCCCCTACGGGACTTAATTTGGTTTTAAATACTTTTTGGGCATATATGTTAACATCCTACTGATGTATTGACATATTCTAAGCATCATAACATATGGAACTTGCATATGATTCATTTGGTTGCTCGTTACGCATTTACGCGTTCGGATCGGTGTATGTAACTAGTTTACGTAAGATTGCCGAAACGGGTTTAACCTTATCGTTTTTATCTCAAAATCCAGAATGGGTTTAGTTTACCCATATTATACAAGTCTTCATACTTGTTGGGTCTAAATAACATTCTATTCCGGTCATCGCTTAATCTAGCGTATCATACCGTTTTAGATACTTCAAGTTAGCCGGTCTAAGTCTACGACTTAAATAAGACCATTAGCATTCTGAAATTGGTTATATATTACCATCACTCCAGACTAGAGCCACCCGGTAAAAGCTACCTGCATTTAGATAGATTGGATACGACTGAGTTATTTTGCTGTGAATCAAGTATTAGCTCAGGTAAATACTTTTAACTTATTTTCCCTATACGGGCTTGGGATACGGTATTATAAATACCGCTAGGTCGGGTATGAGAGTATTTAGTCGGATTGTGATTTAATAAATCTGCATAACCCGTTTTAATCTGTCTTGTTTGATAACATAAACATTGGGGGTTAATCTGACCGTGTCCTGGATATCCTCGGCTCATTTAAGTTATTAATGGCCACGACCTATGCACGGGGTGTAGACAGATGCAAATGCTAAATATTAAATTACCCACAAGTTGGGGATAACTCCTCTGTGGGTTTTATAAGTGGTGAGTCGGTTAATCATGACGGCTTCCAAACCGGCCCCATATGTATGACAAACATGTAAAACTGTATACAAGATTTTATTAAAGATTGTCCCAAGTTATAAATGGTTTGTGCCTTGTGCACTTAAATCAATTTTCATAAACTCTATTTAAATGAGTCGGTTAATTGTATTTACCAGTGAAAACTGACGTATTTTCTAAAGACTAAGTGGCAGGTACTACTCGTAATAGGCTGGGGGATTGCTCGGTGTCGAAATAGAGGATCTTGCAAATCCTTAAAGATGCCTTAAAGTCTGCTAAACTTTATTTTATACCTTCTGTAAAGATCCACTTGTGGATTTGATATTACAGGCTCGTCTATAATGAATACTTTGATATTTTCAGACATTTGAGTTTGTAATAATATTTATATTCCAAGACTTCCGCTGTGCTATTCTGTGTATGTTTGACCATGATAATATCAACTATGTCACGATACTCCCCACCGGGCCCACCGGTAATATGTGGAAATATCGGGGTGTGACAGGTTGGTATCAGAGCCAACATTGAGTGAATTAAACACTAGTCTTTTGTGTTTAATCTCAATGACACAGTAGCATATTCCTTAGACCTTTTGAGTCTAAACTTAACATAGGAATGCTCTCATCCCTATTAGGTAAATATTGTTTTCGATTTTATGTATTTTGAATAAGTCGCCATGCTAGGAAGCCGTTGATGGAGATTCTCCTCACCTGAAGCCAAGGGATGTTAAGCTTCGTAAAACGGCTAGAATAAGCGTGCGACCGGTTTGGAGGAAAGGCCTTTAAGGACTCATTCCTAAAACCAAATCTATTGAATTGCAATCAGACTTCAGAGTCCATACCAGAGGTCCCTGAGGCTCAAATTTTAAAAGTCTGTGCCAGTGGAGTCCATACCAGGTGGTTCCTGAGACTCCCGCTTTGAAAATAATGCTAGTGAATGCTGATGACCCTTATTTCTTACCTCTAAGTTTTGGAATCCCAGACTTGGATTATATCAATTGAAAACCCAATCCGTGATCCATATCATTCCTTAACCATTGAATCCTTGAAATCTACTTCTATATCGGATCCTGATTGGAATACTTACCTTATCCACTGAGGTCTTCAGTGTCCTTACCGTATACGGTAAACGAAGAAGAGAGACGGTCGAAATGGAGCAAGGAAGGCGTTAGAAAATCCTTCTTTCTAAGGACCTATCTCTTCTATTAAGTCCCTGTGTGGACATACCTTTCGACTTAAGACCCTATATGGGCATTTGCTATTTAGTCCTTTCATGGACGTGTGATTTTATTAAAACCCCTTTTGTGGATACACTAATTTAAAATAGTCCTCTCACGGGCTTGATATTTCAATCTAGTCCTCTCATGGAGATATTATTTCATCATAGTCCCTTCATGGACATGCTGATTCATCGAAGTCCCTTTAAGGACATATTGTTTCATTAATAAGTTCCATTGAGGACGTACCTTTCGACATAAAGTCCCTACGAGGACAATTGTTTATTAACGTCCCTTCATGGACATGTTATATCAGAAAAGTCCCAATGCGGACATATTTTAAAGTCCCTTTACGGACTATTATTTTCTTTTAGTCCCTGCATGGACTAGAGTTATTTAAAGTCCCTGTGAGGACATCTGTACAACAAAGCCCTTTTGTGTGCACGCTGTACCAGTATAGTCCTTTTATGGACATGTTATTTCATTAAAATCCCTTTGAGGATACGTTATTTTAAATTAGTCCCTTTGAGGACATGATATTTCATTATAACCCCTATATGGACTTATAAAAATATTTCATAGTCCTTATACGAACTTATATTTTCTCTGAGTCCTCTGTGGACAAATATATGACTAAAGTCCTGATTAAGGCAGTATTGTAAATTCCTAATGATTTAGGAAAGTTTTGAAAATTTTATGTAGGTATTCATTTCGTCCCTTATCCAACAATAGTTCTGAATTTTACTCGAACTTTATCGATCAACCGAAAATTTCAAAAAGATCCTCTTAATGGTATAACCTAGCCTATGTGTCTATGAACATGGCTATGATGGTAAAACCCTCTTAAGATAATTAATCCTTGTTAACATCTAAGAACATGTTAACATTCCTGGCTGTGTGACTTGAGAGACCACACTAGCTTCCAAAAGTACTTGGATCTTCCAAGCCACCTTCATGGCCTAAATGATCATTATAAATCATGGCTAATATCGTCGAACATGATGTACACATCAAAGCATCCATTTTGAGATGTACGCCTACAGGCAAAGATGTATTCATGACAAAGATAGTTTAAATTTCATAACTTCTTGTCAAAAGGCAATGAACTATGCAATTTTTCTGATCCAAAGGATCATTGATTATGTTTTAATTGTCCTTGTGACAAGGCCTTTTGTGCCATCTAATTGTCCTTCGAGACAAGCCTTGTGCTATATGAGGATGTCTCTATGACATTGTAATCTTTGTGATTCCTTGTCTAAGGTGGTGAGCTATGCGCAAGCCAAATAGTCAATATGATTAATGCAATCATGATTTATATCATCTAATATGATGAGCCTATTATGGACATCCATTTGTGATGTTTCGCCTACGGGCCATGTTATATTGTCCATTTGTGACAAAGACATTGTGATCTTTACGATCCCCTGTTTAAGGTAATGAGCTGTACTCAAGCCTAATAGTCTACATGATCAATGCGATCATGACTAAAATCGTCAGTACGATGATTAAAATTTAACATCCTTAATGCTGTTTTGCCTAAGGGCTATATTATATTGTCCATTTGAGACAAGGCAATTGTAATCTTTTGTGATTCCTTGCCCAAGGGGGTGAGCCATGCTCAAACCCCATAGTCTATTTGATCATTGCGATCCTGACTAGTATCATCAGTATGATGATCATAATATTAACATACCTCGTGATGAAACGCCTACGGGCTATACTTTACTCTATTGTCGATAAGACAAAGATAGTGGTGATCCTCATAATCCCCTATCCAAAGTGATGAGATTATACCCAACACTAACAGTCTATATGATCAGTGTGATCATGACTAATATCATCAAATGCAATGATGATATATGAACATCCATTAGTGATGTCAATTAGTTTACCTTTGTGCCAAATAAGTCGTCTTTAGAGATAATGACAGTTGTAGTTTATGACTCCCTGTCCAAAGGTAAAGAACTATGTTTGAACCTTGAAGCCCTAATCCAATAAAATTGCAGCTTATAAATAAATGTCCTTCGTGACAAACCAATTAGTCACATTTTTAAGGTCATTCATAACAAGCCAATGTGCTATAAATTGTCATTCGTGACAAGTTAACATACTAAATGTTAACATCCTCTATAACAGGCTTTTGTGCCATATTTGATAAATGTCCTTCATAACTAGGCTTTATGCCATACCTTTCTACGTCCCTTGCGACGGGTTTCTATGCCATATGTATATAGATAATAAAAGTCATGAAAGGCTAGCCTTCGAGCTATTCATAATCATCCTTATGACAAAGACAGTTGTGACATTATGATCCCCTGTCAAACAAGTAGTGGACTCGCTCCAAACCTTAAGTGCCATTAATGGTCCTTTTGTGACCTAGGCTAAATGTAATGGATATACATTCAAATAACATTCATTAGGAATGTTTGGAAAATAAAAGCCTATACGCTTTATGGGTGCCGTGGCTGATCTATGTCAGGTCATCAGGATGATGACTAACAATTGCTTAACGTGGTGGTTAGTACCAAGTTTCGAGTATGGAAAACTCGAATGAGGTGGATAACAGTCACGATACCATTAAGGCGATAAAAGCTAAAAATGCTACAAACGTAAACCTCAATATTAATGGAGTTAATCTCCAAGCTGTGATTGACGCAGCAGTTTAAAAGGCCATGGAAAGGGTAATGAAACAATTCAAAGAGCCGAATGCTTCTCGCTCTAAATTTCATTCAATTGCTCGTGAAAAGAGCTTTATTCACACTTCGAATGTGAAGGATGAACCAAAGGAGGAGGATAACTCCCAGAGATCTAAGAGAAATAGCAATTACGGGTTTAATAAGAACCAACATAAGTTCAGTAAGAAGACCTGTTATAAAAGACACTGGGGACAGTGTCGAATAGATAAAAGACCAAAGCAGTGTAACATCTGCAAAGGAGCTGGTCATCAGTCCCATGAGTATAGGGACATAAGAAATGCAGTTGTTACAGCTGTGGTGAGTAAGGCCACATCAAAATTAGATGCCATAAAGCTTCCAAAGAAGGTGCAGCTAAGCCTAGAAAGGCTAAGGAAGGAAATGCCTGAACTCATCTGATAAATGCCAAGAGGCAGTACATGATGTCATCCAGTACATTTCTTATCATTTGATAATGATAATTTCGGCTAAGTATCCTATTGTTAATATAGGCAATAATAAGTCTTTCATAGACCATAAGCTTAGCCAAACTTTGATGATATTCATAAGAACTCCAGATTCTAAGTCAGGTAGAACTTACCAATGAAACCTGAGAGACCGATTCTTCTATTATCGGCGATGATCCTTCTGTAAAAATCTAAGAGTATTCTTTCTTTGAATAGAGTGTGACAATATATGTTATTTTAATTATTTTCCTCATTGATTTTATCAACTGCGAGTGCCAACTATGTTTGATAAAAGCGCCATATGAGGATTAGCGTAAACTAGTGTGTCCCATAGATTGCTTCCACGCCTGATCAATATGGAGGTTTAATGCATGGAACCACTAAGATATACCAATGGTCATATTGTACTAAAGTCAACTAGTGGTATTCAAAGAGGATATCCATAATAGAAATGCCTAAGTAGGCGTCTCTACTTAAGGCATCAGTGCACTCGTAAAACAGATATGTCATTGCATGACACAAGCGTCGGTAAGTGGACCAAGGTCGAAGATTGAAGCTACCTCTATCATATTTGGATAACTTGATTTTCTTCTCAGTTGAACTACCCTGTATGACCTCTTGAGAGGCAAGGTGGAATTAAGATTTACATCCTATTAAGAGCTGTATCTATTACAGAAACTCTATATCGGTTAGCATCAATGGAAATGGAAGAACTGAGAGCTGACCAATTGAGTTTTTAAAAGAAAGGTTTATACAGCTTAGCTCATCGTCTTAAGAGCTCTGATTATGGTTGATAAAGGAAAGCACAATGCAATACGCTTGTGCATTGATTACTGCAACCTACTAGGGAACGATTAAGAATCGTTAATAGATGCCCAGGATCGCCGATTTGTTCGACTAACCATGAGGATAGTTAATTCCTTAAGATTGATTCGGGTAATAGTTGGAATAACTATCTTGCCCTAATTAAGTTATTCTATAACTGATAGCATTATATAAGCATCAAGGCTGCTCCTTTGGAGACCTTGTTTGGGAGAAATAGCCAACGCCCATTGGTTGGGCAGGAAATTGGGAAAGCCTAATTATTAGGATCTGAGATATGTCTTAAAAGACGACGGATAGGATATTATGAATCCATAATCGTCTGAAAACTGCCAGCAATCGGCAATAGAGCAATGCGAAAGAAAGGCACAGGTCTCTTAAAGTTCCAAATAAGGGAACAAGACTCTATAAAAAATATCAATATGAAAGAGTACATTACGTTTCAGTGTAAAGGGAAAGTTAAGACTTGGATATATAAATCATTCGAGATCGTTGAATGTGATGGCAGTATAGCTCATACACTAAACTTGCCTAAGGAGCTCAGTGGAATTCACGATGTGTTCCACATTTCTAACTTAAAGAAATGCCTAGCTGATAAATCGCTAGCAATGTCTTGTAAAGACGTATAGATTGATGAAAGCCTGAGGATTATTGAAAGACCTATATCGATCAAGGATCGACAGGTTAAGAAACTCCGAAAAAGAGCATGTACCTATAGAATAGGTCAACTGGAATACCCGTAAAGGACCTTAAATTACTGTGGAAGTTAAAGTCCATTTTATGACAGAAAGTACTTCCATCTTTTTGTGCAAATCTCGGGGTCAAGATTTCTTTTAAGGGGGTGAGGATGTAACACCTCGTAAAATCGTGTCCAATGATGTGTTGACACGTGTAATAAACCTTAATAAAGTCAAACGTTGACTATGAGGGACTAATTTCGTCAAAATTGAAAACCTTGAATATAGAAGGATCGAAAGTGTCAACATGCTTAAACTAGGCATCTGAGTGACCTTATTCGGTGTCCGTATTCTCAAGCGAGCCATTTGTTGGACAAGAGGAGCCGTTTGCGTAATTATTTGAAAATTTGCGCAACGAAGGGCTAAAAGTGTCAACATGTAAATTCTTACCTCTGAGTGACCTTTTAACAAACCGAGAGCTTCATTATGTTTCTTCATATTCTCGGGAATGCCAAATATTGGCAATGCAAGGCTTTTATGCCAATAAGTGAAGTTGCGCGCAAGTTTGTAAGTTGGAGGGGTTAAAAGCGTCAACATATTTAATTATACCTCTGAATGACCTTTTAATGAACCCGAAGCATTACAAGGTTCAATCATACTCTCAAGAATTCCTAATATGTGCTACATAAGGCTTCGATACTATTAAATGATGATATGCGCAAGTTTGCGCATTAGAGGGACTATTAGCGTCAAACTGCAAAAGTCTATCGATTCATATGGTATCGAACCTTCCGGAATATGATCATAAGTTAAACATGCCCTAAATATCCTTTACATAGCTTAGAAATAGGCTTAGAGGTGTTTGGTGCGCAAAAATAAACTTATTTGATCAACAGGGACTAAAAGCGTCAAAAAGTGCCTAAGTTTGCATTTTCGCACATATCTTACATTCTGAATACATCCGGGCATCCAAAAATTTATGTAAGCACTAAAATATTTTATTTTAGTGTTTGGCTTGATAAAAGTCCATTCGCCGCGTAATTTGGATCGTTTTTCACGTCCGTTCGTGTTTCGTCGTAATTAGCCGAACAACGTGGCCGTGCGACCAAACGAGCCAACCTCCGGCATGTTTTTGAGCATATCTCATGTCCCCAATGTTTAGGCATCATAGTAAAGCCTTGAAATGAGGTTAACGGGCCTCAAATAAGTCAGAAATAATATTTACCAAGATCAGCGACTAAAACTACACGTTTTAAAAGATTGTTGCTGAACTGTTCTTCCAGGCGGGCCGCGTAGGCCTTGGGCCGCTCTTACGCGGGCCGCGTGGCCTGCATCTGCAGCAGTTTATTATGTTTTTTCTGTTTTTGCTTGGTGACCACTCTACTCCTTTCTAAACCAATCAAGATCGAATCCTTGGTCATCAAGATAGTTTTAACAGCTGCCATAACACATGTTCTCATCCTAGAAGCCCTCTAAACACATGGATTGATCTCAACAATCCTCAAAACTATAAATAGGATAAGAACCCAACTATTTCTTTGCTCATTTTCATTCATTCTTCTCATCTTCTAAATTTGGAACTTCCAAAGCTGAAGTGGAACTTATATGTTTGTAGAAAAGATAGCATGGACCCTTTGTAAGTGCCTTAGCCCATTCTATAGTTCAGTTTCATATTTTTAACCGAAAAGTCTGCTCATTTTCATTCATTCTTCTCATCTTCTAAATTTGGAACTTCCAAAGCTGAAGTGGAACTTATATGTTTGTAGAAAAGATAGCATGGACCCTTTGTAAGTGCCTTAGCCCATTCTATAGTTCAGTTTCATATTTTTAACCGAAAAGTCAAGATTAACTTTGACTTACGGTTTAAACTCTCATGGCCCAGCCACTGATCGAAATGAATATGGGTATGTGACCATATTTAGGTAGGTGATTAACCCTTAAAAGGGCACCTCCTAATTCCTTCGTTTGCTTAGTTAATTGTCGGGTCAAACCGTTTAGGTAGAAAGTCAAACTTGGCAGATTTATAAATAATAATCAAAACCATAGATGCAGAGGTTATAAATTATATTTTAACACTCTAATAACTTGGTAATTATTATTAGAACATGTCTAAGCACGTTCAACCCGACAATTCTGAGTTTAGGGTCGGTTCGCAACCGAAAGTCGCAAAAGCTTGACTTTTGCTTTGACTTTCAGTTCTGACCCAATCTAGCTTAAATCCTTTATGTTTTAAGCTTCCATTGGGACCGTATTATGTTGTAGTATAACCCCCTAAGGTTGTATTACCTGGGCCTTAGTAATTTGAATTATATGCATATGTCCGTTATTATGCTTATAAACGCCCATTTTGCCCTTTTGACATACGAATGAGATTTTTAGAAATGTGAGATGACAAAAACCTTTGTTACTGATATATAAGCATGTCCCGAAAATTTCACATCGGTTCTTGGTCTCAAATAGGAGTTATGCTCGATATCGTAATTAGAAGCTTTTAATTAATTAAATTGCGATATCTTGCATAAGGCATGTTTAAACTTGGATTTTGACCCAACACTCATTACCTGTTGTTAAGATATTATTTTTAGAGATTTTTGGAACTTTTGATCAGATTATAATCTGATTGTATCATGGAGTTCTTGTATTATTCGGTAAATGACGATAATACCCTTTTCATGCATAAAATAAGATTTACAAATGATTTGAATGCCAAACCTCTTCCTACTAATTTCATATATTAAATAAATTATTTTGGGCATTCAAAACTGATCAAAATCTCAGATTTCCATAAAACTCCTTAATTATCGTCAATTAGCGATTTTTACGCTATTTAGGTGCATAATATGGTTTTAAACCATAATTAACACCTAAGACTTGTTACCTACTGAATTTTTAAACAAATTTTAATATTTTTACAGTAGGTATAAGTCGTGAACTCAGACTTCCAAAAATGTCCGTAAAAGCATATGTGAAATGACCAAAATACCCTTTCGGGGCATAGTTTGGCCATAAATGGTAAACCTCACATATGTATGATATCTTACTGATGTAATGTGATAAAATAAATATTTTTACTGATTTCAATAGACCAGGACTTCAGTTTTCTTTAAAACCTCTTTTATAAAGGGTAAAATGACCAAAATGACCCTACGGGACTTAATTTGGTTTTAAATACTTTTAGGGCATATATGTTAACATCCTACTGATGTATTGACATATTCTAAGCATAATAACATATGGGACTTGCATATGATTCATTTGGTTACTCGTTACGCATTTACGCGTTCGGATCGGTGTATGTAACTAGTTTACGTAAGATTGCCGAAACGGGTTTAACCTTATCGTTTTTATTTCAAAATCCAGAATGGGTTTAGTTTACCCATATTATACAAGTATTCGTACTTGTTGGGTCTAAATAACATTCTATTCCGGTCATCGCTTAATCTAGCGTATCATACCGTTTTAGATACTTCAAGCCAGCCGGTCTAAGTCTGCGACTTAAATAAGACCATTAGCATTCCGAAATTGGTTATATATTACCATCACTCCAGACTAGAGCCACCCGGTAAAAGCTACCTGCATTTAGATAGATTGGATACGACTGAGTTATTTTGCTGTGAATCAAGTATTAGCTCAGGTAAATACTTTTAACTTATTTTCCCTATACGGGCTTGGGATACGGTATTATAAATACCGCTTGGTCGGGTATGAGATTATTTAGTCGGATTGTGATTTAATAAATCTGCATAACCCGTTTTAATCTGTCTTCTTTGATAACATAAACATTGGGGGTTAATCTGACCGTATCCTGGATATCCGCGGCTCATTTAAGTTATTAATGGCCACGACCTATGCACGGGGTGTAGGCATACACCTGACAGATGCAAATGCTAAATATTAAATTACCCACAAGTTGGGGATAACTCCTCTGTGGGTTTTATAAGTGGTGAGTCGGTTAATCATGACCGGCTTCCAAACCGGCCCCATATGTATTACAAACATGTAAAACTGTATACAAGATTTTATTAAAGATTGTCCCAAGTTATAAATGGTTTGTGCCTTGTGCACTTAAATCAATTTTCATAAACTCTATTTAAATGAGTCGGTTAATTGTATTTACCAGTGAAAACTGACGTATTTTCCAAAGACTAAGTGGCAGGTACTACTCGTAATAGGCTGGGGGATTGCTCGGTGTCGAAATAGAGGATCTTGCAAATCCTTAAAGATGCCTTAAAGTCTGCTAAACTTTATTTTATACCTTCTGTAAAGATCCACCTGTGGATTTGATATTACAGGCTCGTCTATAATAAATACTTTGATATTTTCAGACATTTGAGTTTGTAATAATATTTATTCCAAGACTTCCGCTATGCTATTCTGTGTATGTTTGACCATGATAATATCAACCACGTCACGATACTCCCCACCGGGCCCACCGGTAATATGTGGAAATATCGAGGTGTGACACTTTCGTATGTGTATCGACTACCGTGAGCTTAATAAGCTTACTGTGAAGAATCGTTATCCGCTCCCTCATATTGATGGCCTATTTGACCAACTACAAGGCGCGTCTTGTTTTTCTAAGATTAACTTACGCTCTGGGTATCATCAACTATGTTTACTCGAAGATGATATTCCTAAGACTGCGTTTCGCACTCGATATGGGCACTACGAGTTCGTAGTCATGCCTTTTGGCTTGACCAACGCACCTGCAGTGTTCATGAACCATATGAATCGTGTTTGTAAACCCTATTTGCTCGCCATCTACGTCTTATGCTCGAACTTTTACGTGGTGAAAGTCTGTATGCTAAATTTTCTAAGTGTGAGTTTTGGATTGATGAAGTGCAGTTTCTTGGTCATATTGTTAGTAGTCGGGGTATTCATGTTGACCCTTCTAAGATTGAGGCAGTGAAGAATTGGAGTACGCCCAAGTCTGTATCCGAAATACGTTCCTGCTTGGGATTGGTGGGTTATTACCGCCGGTTCATCGCAGATTTTTCTAAAATCGATGTTCCCCTTACTACTCTAACCCAAAAGGAGAAACCTTTTGTTTGGGGTCCTGAACAAGAGGAGTCCTTTCAAATCCTTAAGATCCTTTTGTGTAATGCTCCTGTTTTAACTTTACCCGATGGGATTGACGACTTTGTGGTATATTGTGATGCCTCTAACCGAGGTCTGGGCTGCGTGCTCATGTAGCGGGACAAGGTCATTGCATACACCTCTCGTCAACTCAAAGTGCATGAGAAAAACTACACTACTCAAGATCTGGAGCTTGGTGTAGTTGTGTTTGCGTTAAAGATATGGCGACACTACTTGTATGGTACTAAGTGCGTGGTTTTCACTGACCATAGAATTCTGCAACATATCTTCGACCAAAAAGAACTGAACATGCGACAGAGACGTTGGGTGAAATTGCTTAACGACTACGACTGCGAAATTCGCTACCATCCTGGCAAGGCGAATGTAGTAGCTGATGCTCTTAGTCGTAAAACTCATGTGAATGCTATTCGTGTCTCTAATGATCTCCATGCATGTATTCGTGACGCTCAGTATTCATCAGCAAATGAAAGAAGTCTAGAAGAAGAAATCCACGGCGCCAGGATTGACCAGCTTGAAACTAAACCTAACGGATTGCAGTATTACCTAAATCGCATCTGGGTGCCAGATCGCGATAATCTCCGTGAACTCATTATGAAGGAGGCTCACAAATCCCGTTACTCTATTCATCCAGGTGCTGATAAGATGTATCAGGATCTGCGTATGACTTATTGGTGGCCTGGCATGAAGAGGGACATTGCCATGTATGTTTCAAAATGCCTCACCTGTCTGAAGGTGAAAGCTGAACATTAGCGTCCCTCCAGAATTTTCGAGCAACCTAGAATCCCCGTTTGGAAGTGGGATAGTCTTGTTATGGACTTTATTACTAAGTTACCCCGCACAACCGCCGGTCATTATAGTATTTGGGTGATTATTGACCGTCTGACTAAATCAACCCACTTTCTCCCTATTCGCGAAGATTATAAAGTGGAGAAACTTGCTAGGATCTATACCGATGAGATTATATGCCGTCATGGCATTCCCCTTGACATAATCTCTGACCGTGATGGTCGTTTTACTTCGCGTCTTTGGCAAACATTTCAGTCCGCTATGGGTTCGCACTTGAATCTTAGCACGACCTTTCATCCTCTGACGGATGGACAGACCGAGCGTACTATTCAAACCCTACAGGACATGCTCCGTTCTTGTGTCATCGACTTTGATGGTAACTGGGATGTACATTTACCATTGATAGAATTCTCGTACAACAATAGCTATCATTCCAGTTTTCAGATGGCCCCTTTCGAAACTTTGTATGGACGAAAATGCCGATCTCCTCTCAGCTAGTATGAGGTTGGGGAAAAGCAGTTCACTGGCCCTGACACTATTGATGCGTGTGAAGTGTGTATATAAGTTTAAGTATAATTTAAGCCCTTTTACACTTTCTTTAGCCAAGTTTTAAATTTATAAAACACGATATTTACTAACACTAAACACACATATGGGCAAGTGCACCCATCGTGAGCGTAGTATAGTGTTGGTAAGATACCGAGGTCGTCCAAGGACACAAGAGCTTTTAGTACCGGTTTATCCTCAACGTCTAATCAAATCAAAAGTTTAGAAAAATGTTTTAAACTAAGAAAAATAAAAACTAACTAAAATGCTGAAAATAAAAATAAAAACAGATAGACAAGATGAATCACTTGGCTCCGACTCGTGTTTAGTGTAACCTTTGATTATTTCCGCACTTTTATGCTGACACTTGGGCATGCCCCCGTGCTCATTGAGCACGGGGCGTGTTCAGCCTTCTGTTCTCTTGTTTTGCTTGGGAAGATGCTTTCGGGAAGGTCGGGCATGCCACGTTTGTTCCTTTTCTTGTATTTATGTTAGATTTAGCTGCCTTTTTGCTTCTTTTGTTAATTTGAGCTCATTCAATCCTGAAAATACAAAAGGAAGACAAAAACACACTTTTTCCAACATTAGTACTAAAAAAAGGGTTAGTTTTATGCCACAATTGATGTAATTTATATGTTGCATTTTGCACACATCAAATACCCCCACACTTGAATCTTTGCTTGTCCTCAAGCAAAACTCTTTATAATGTGGCTTTACACTCCCAAATGGAATGGGTAGAAGAGAAGGTTTTTGGGCTTGTCATAGAGTGTCGGGATTTCCAAGATTCTTTATTACGTTTTATTTTTATTTATTTACAATCCTATTCGTCATGATTTATTTAAAACTTTTCATAAGATAAATTACTTATTAGGGCATAACATGCCTCTTTAAAATTCCATTTATATACAAGTTCACATACCTCACGGGGGATCACTCAACACTCGGCCGAAGATGTATTTTAGTGAATCACTCGAGAGCGGCATGGAACTTACTCCTACCATAGGCTTGCCAAGCAATCAATTCTTCTCCTTTTTAACTATATACCTTTGTAAATATCAAGATGACTTTTTTGGGTGAAGGGTTAGGCTTGGGTTAAAGGTAGGTGGTTGGGTTAGTGGTTAGTGAAAGGGCGAAAAGCGCAACAAGCATCGGTTTTCGTAAGACTTTCTCTATTTTTCAACTTTTTATTTTGATGAAGCCATAATTCAAACAAAGTTATTTTTGATGAACTTGCTTGTTTATTTTTTTTGCTTCATCATCAACATTTTTTTTAAGTCATACGAAAAACCGAGCTTGTTACTAAAACAAAGGGTTAAAAATAAAAAGGTGTTGGTGGGTGAAAGGGTGTTTGGTTTGGGTTAAGAAATGAAAAGGTTTAGGCTCAAAGGGGTTAACTAGGGGGATTTTGGGTAGGTGGTAAAAAAAAAGAAAAAAAATGGTGTAGAAATAAAAAGGGTTAGTCCTAATGCCTCCATCATTTACTTACTCGGGTTTAAGTTGGTAAGGAACGGGAATGTATCGTCGTGGCAAGTTCTAGAGTTGTAAGAACCAAGCGGCTATTCACACAAGAAACGAAAAATGAGCATTTAATTTAAAGATATGTATTTGTATGGTCAATAAAGGCTCAAAACTCACTTTTGTGGGAATGAGTTTTTATGTGATCAAGTATATATAATTAAATTTTAACTAAGCTTGTCATGCCTATGTAGGTCCTTTCGTGATACTTGAAAGGATTGGCAAGGTGGCGTACAGACTCGACTTGCCACAAGAACTAAACAATGTGCACCCGTTGTTCCACGTGTCCAATCTACGTAAATGCATAGCCGACGAGGAACTGCAGGTTCCACTTGAAGACTTGCAAATAAATGAAGTTGTTCAATTTGTGGAGAAACCGGTCGAAATCATGGATCAAACTGTCAAGCGTTTAAGGCGTAGCAAAATTCCCAATTTTAAGGTTCAATGAGAAGGAAAGCGTGGCGCCGAATTCACTTGGGAATTGAAAAGTGACATGAAGGCTAAGTATCCGCAACTCTTTGAGTAGTCTTCTTCAAAGATTTCAGGGACGAAATCTCCTAAAGGAGGGGAGACTGTAGCACCCAGCGTCCCTAAAATTAGGCTTTTGGCAGAATTAGTCCCTGGACTTTTATCAATTGTCAGTTTTGGTCCCTGTAGTTATGTGATGTTGATACCTTGATACTTTTTGGTATGAATCTTATTGATATTGATGCTTAATACTATGACGCTTGATACTTTACTCTAGATACTTGATTCTTGATACTTAATGCTATGAGACTTGACACTTAATCTAGATACTTGACTCTTGATTCTTAATCTCGATACTTGATTCTTAAACTAGATACTTGATTCTTTATACTATGAAAGCTAGATTCTTTATGTTGATTCATGATACTTGATACTTGGAAATCTAGACTCTTGATTCTTGATACTTGAGGAACTATGATTCTTGACTCTTGAAACTTATTTGGTGCCTGACTAATTAGACTCGTGAAACTTGATTCTTGGTTAAACGAGAGACTAGAGTCTTGTCACTGGCGGAACCTATTAATCTTACAAACTTTTGATGTGATTGTTGTAATCTAGTTATTCTATTACTCAATAGTACGCAACGCTTAACCTAACTCGCAAAGCGAATCAAAGACGGGAACGCGGAAATGTTGGATTGGCCAGAGTGGCAATCCGACCGGATTGCCACCCGACCGGATTGCCACCTGACCGGATTGCCACCTGACCGGATTGCCACCTGACTGGATTGTCACCCTATCGGATGACCACCAGATCGGATGGCCATCCGATCGGACTACCACCCGTTCCGAGCACACCTTCCTTCCTCTCTGCACTTTCACACTATAAATAACAGCTGTCACATCAGTCCTTCACTGATGTGACAGCCTTGGTCGACTCAAACGCACAAACACCTTTCTCCTCCATTTTCTTGGCGATTCCGGTACATTTTAGACTAGATCTTTGTACTTTCTTGATCTACACTTCACCCTCTACGTGATTCACCTTTGAAATCACCTTTTTCACCGTGAAATCTCTCGGATCTGAGACCTTGAAGATGATGTCATCATGGTGGTTTGTACAAACTACTATATGATATCACTCTTTGTAAGATCTAGCTAAGATCTAAGTGATTTCATACATTCTTCTTCAAATATAAGCTAGAATCTAAGAGTTTTGATAATAAAACTTAAGTTTTCTTCATCTCTCCCTCGACCTTTACTTATTCGGTGGAAACCGGGTCTAAATGGACTAAAGACTTGATAAGTAGTCTAGAGTCGGCTAGGATCTGAGTTATTACCGGTGAGGACGAGCATGGCAACGGATTCTGACATATACTTGTTACGGACAGACAACTGATCGGACAGGGGTGATTCCCATCCGATCAGAACGACTGTGTGCTAATAAGGTTGATGTTGTCACAGTACGCGCCGTGCGGTCACCCTTGAACTAGAAACTTGGAAATTTTAAAAAATGATAAACAAGAACAAGGGTCGCCCGATCGAGTGGCAACCCGATCGGACAGCCATCCGATCGGACAGCCACCCTATCAAGTGACACTTGCCCTTTAAATTGAAACTTTGAAACACGTCAACACTTAGAAAGTTTGGAACATGGAAACTTTGGAAACTTTGATCGAGTGGCAACCCGATCGGACAGCCGCCCGATCGAGCAGCCACCCGATTAAGATGACCAAGAAACTTAGCACTCGGGTTGAGTGGCAGCCCGATCGGACAGCAATCCGATCGGGCAGCCACCCTACTCCCCTTTCTGTGAATTTCAAACCAAGTGGTGATGTGTGTGAGTGTTATTAGTTTTTAATGTATATGTTAAGCCCTTTTTAACACATTTTAGCCAAGTTTTAAATTTATAAAACATGATATTTACTAACACTAAACACACATATGGGCAAGTGCACCCATCGTGAGCGTAGTATAGTGTTGGTAAGATACCGAGGTCGTCCAAGGACACAAGGGCTTTTAGTACCGGTTTATCCTCAACGTCTAATCAAATCAAAAGTTTAGAAAAATGTTTTAAACTAAGAAAAATAAAAACTAACTGAAATGCTGAAAATAAAAATAAAAACAGATAGACAAGATGAATCACTTGGCTCCGACTCGTGTTTAGTGTAACCTTTGATTATTTCCGCACTTTTGCACTTTATTAAGAGATTATCTTAGTTATTGTAGTAGGCCCTTTTTTTGGAGGTGACGTTACCCTCAACCTAGTAGTTTGAGACAGCAAGGATACAATCTTAAAGGGTCGGATTATTGAAAGATAATTAATTAAGTTATTAATGCATAATGTGGTAGGCCCCTCTTTTGAAGGTGACGTTACCCTCGGCTAAGTAGTCCGAGTCAGCAGGGATACAGTCCTAAGTAGCCGGGTTAAAATATTAATAGTAGTTTAACTTATGAGGGGATCAAAGAGTTTGGACCCCCGCCATCCAATACCGTTAAGTATTGAAGGAGGTCCTACTAAATTTGACCCAGGTCCTTTGCAGGATCTATACACTGAACAATGGCAAGACTTTTACCAAACCGTTCCCTTAACCCCCGACCAGGTAGCCAACATTCCTCCATATAGACCGTGGAGATATGAATGGTGAAAATCTTTTATTTTATATAGACAGTAAAATAATACCAAGACACCACGGACAAACGATAAGGAAAAATCACCTTCAACATAAGAAACTAGTTATTAAAGTCATTAATACATAACAAATTAAAAAGTGCGAAAAGATTAAAAATAAAAAGTATTACACTAGACACTTTGTCTTCACCAAGTGATGTAAGAGACTTAGGCAAACATGGCCTTGATTGTCAAGAACTCTTACGATCAATCTTGGATCCCGAGATGACTCACACACTCTATGATGGACAATGGATGATGGTGGTGGATGATGGTGTTATGGTGGTGGTGGGTGGTGGGTGAAGTGTGAGAGAGGTGGTGTGCCAAGGGATGGTTTGAGCTTGAGCCAAGCACTCCTATTTATAGGCTGAACAGAGGCTCGGGCACGGCCCCGTGTCCAGTGGGCACGACCCCGTGTCCACATCCTTCTCTTTCTTCATTAATTGCTCTTGTCTTTATTAGTTGACCACAGCCCCGTGTCCGCTGGGCACGACCCCGTGTGCAGAAGCGTATCTGTGCTATCAAGATTTGCCTAGATTCTGCGAATCTTATAGTTGACCACGACCCCGTGTCCGCTGAGCACGGCCCCGTGGTGGGCGATGGAAGCTTCTACAACTTTGTCTTTTATGCTGACACTTGGGCACGCCCCCGTGCTCACTGAGCACGGGGCGTGTTCAGCCTTCTGCTCTCTTGGTTTGCTTGGGAAGATGCTTTCGGGGAGGTCGGGCATGCCACGTTTGTTCCTTTTCTTGTATTTATGTTAGATTTAGCTGCCTTTTTGCTTCTTTTGTTAATTTGAGCTCATTTAATCCTGAAAATACAAAAGGAAGACAAAAACACACTTTTTCCAACATTAGTACTAAAAAAGGGTTAGTTTTATGCCACAATTGATGTAATTTATATGTTGCATTTTGCACACATCAAATACCCCCACGCTTGAATCTTTGATTGTTCTCAAGCAAAATTCTTTATAATATGGCTTTACACTCCCAAATGGAATTGGTAGAAAAGAAGGTTTTTGGGCTTGTCATAGAGTGTCGGGATTTCCAAGATTCTTTATTTAATTTTATTTTTATTTATTTACAATCCTATTCGTCATGATTTATTTAAAACTTTTCATAAGATAAATTACTTATTAGGGCATAACATGCCTCTTTAAAATTCTATTTATATACAAGTTCACATACCTCACGGGGGATCACTCAACACTCGGCCGAAGATGTATTTTAGTGAATCACTCGAGAGCGGCATGGAACTTACTCCTACCATAGGCTTGCCAAGAAATCAATCCTCCTCCTTTTTAACTATATACCTTTGTAAATATCAAGAGGACTTTTTTTGGGTGAAGGGTTAGGCTTGGGTTAAAGGTAGGTGCTTGGGTTAGTGGTTAGTGGTTAGTAGAAAAGGGCGAAAAAGCGTAAAAAGTATCGGTTTCCGTAAGACTCTCTATTTTCAACCTTTTATTTTGATGAAGCCATAATTCCAAACAAAGTTATTTTTGATGAACTTGCTTGTTTATTTCTTCTTCTTTTTTTTTTCATAATCAACACATTTTTTTTTGAAAGTCATATGAAAAACCGAACTTGTTACTAAAACAAAGGGTTAAAAATAAAAAGGTTTTGGTGGGTGAAAGGGTGTTTGGTTTGGGTTAAGAAATGAAAAGGTTTAGGCTCAAAGGGGTTAACTAGGGGGATTTTGGGTAGGTGGTAAAAAAAAGAAAATAATGGTGTAGAAATAAAAAGGGTTAGTCCTGATGGCTCTATCATATACTTACTCGGGTTTAAGTTGGTAAGGACCGGGAATGTATCGTCGTGGCAAGTTCTAGAGTTGTAAGAACCAAGCGGCTATTCACACAAGAAACGACAAATGAGCATTTAGTTTAAAGATATGTATTTGTATGCTCAATAAAGGCTCAAAACTCACTTTTGTGGGAATGGGTTTTTACGTGATCAAGTATATATAATTAAATTTTAACTAAGCTTGTCATGCCTTTTCATAATTTTCTTATGTTGGTTCTTTTTATCACGACGCTATCGGTTGTAAATTCGTAAAAATATAACCTTTTTAGAATTTTGAAATTCCCAAATTAAACCTCGACAAGTAAAAAATTGAAAATTTTTGAAAAAATTTGGGGTGATTAGCGGTTCCAATAGAGTTTTGTGTAAGGCTTGTTATTAGGACTTACAAGATTCAAGGTTTTAGCACCCCCCCCCCCCACACTTAAATTACACATTGTCCTCAATATGTCCCAAAAATAAGTTTTTAGGTTGATTGAATGTGTAAAAGGTGTGAATTAAGCAAAAATTTGTGTTACTGGGCGCTGGACACGGCCCCGTGTTCAAGTGCCAGTACCAAAAATTAAACAAAAGAAACAGAAGCCTGGACACGGGGGCGTGTTGGGTGAACACGACCCGTGTCCAGTTACCTAAACTGGGTCTTTTCTGCAGACTGTGCAGCACGGGGCCGTGTTGGGCGGACACGACCCGTGCTGAGCTTACTATTAATGAAGAAAATCGTCGGATGGCCCTGTTTTCCTGCATGGGGTGCTGGTTCAAGTTTTCCCTTGTATCCTTTGCCATCCCGAGTGTGTTTTATTTATTTTAACACCATCCAAACACCAAGTTAACTAAAACCATCATTCATTAAGTCATAAAGAGAATTACATAGTAGTCCTAAAAATTAAAATACTAGATAATTAGGTCAAAGAAGCACAAGAAATCTAAACCAAGAAGTTCTAGCCTACTACTTATTGTATTAGCAAAATTTCCGAAAAGGTAATCCCTTCGGTTAGATGTGGCTTGAAAAACTTCTTTTTTCGGGCATGGGATCCTCACACGTCGGCGAGCCACTCTTCTATCTCCCTAGGGAGAAGAAAGGCGGGCTTATTGGCATGGGTTTGAAGAGGTGCAACTTCCACCGGGACTTCTTGTAGTTCTTCAAGAGGAGGTTCCGCCGGAATGTCGTCCCAACCTGTAGGATTGTTGATTCCAAGTGCTAGGTTCCAATCCTCTTGAGGGAGTATTGGTTCCATGGGAGGTGTCACAAGAATGTTAACCTCTGGTGCAAGAGGTTTATTTCTTGAAAACTGTTTTCCAACCCCACCGAAAGATAATTTATACGGTCTATTAGGACTTCCTCTACCGAAGTCATCTCATCAAGAGCTTCACGTAACGCCATCACGTATCGTACGAGAGTTGCTTCTATTGATGGCCTCCTTTCCCTTCGACTGTTTCTGGAGTGCGCAGAAGAGGTTCCACTATTTTGGCTAGACATTCTACAAAAACAAACCAGAAATTGTTCATTTTAATGAAACAGTACCACGGACACGGCCCCGTGTTCACCTTTCTGCAGTTTTTTAGAACAAAGAATCTTGAAGTTTCAAATTATTTTCCCAACTCATGAAGCGTTTTTGAACAGAAATAACTTAAAACAATGTTGTGTAACTTATTTTTAACAAGATTCCTTGAACAAAAAGTTAACAAACATCACAATAAAGCTTGAAATCAAGCTTCAATGGAGGTGTTGTTGCAAGAAAGATGAAGAAGAAGGTAATGGATAAAAGAGGAAGGGACAAGATATTTGTTAGAAACTTCTTTTAGAACATACCTAGGATGGTAAGTTAGAAAATCCTTTCAAATCTCTGTCCCTGAATGGTCCAAATGTGCAGGATTCTTGGCTGCATTTATAGAAAACGACAGCAGGCTGGACACGGCCCCGTGTCGGCTGGACACGGCCCCGTGTGCAGGCAAGATCCTGACACGTTTTGTCCGTATTCTGACAAAAAGTCAGAAGGGAATCTTTTGGTGGACACGGGGGCTTGTTGACCTGGGCACGGCCCCGTGTCGAAGGGATGATTATGAAGTTTGTCTATTTTTAAGGAACTTTTCCAAATCGGGTGGTTCCTTACTGGATGGAAAAACCCCAAAGTGCCTAAGATACCTTAATTGCTCTAGATTAAGACGAGAACGCAAGAGGTTGTCAGTGAGGGTGATTCCTATGCTATATGTAGGTGGACAAGTCCAACCCTTTCCCGGGCTCTCGTTAAAGAAGGTGTATGCCGAATCGCTCAGGTCTATGTATGCATTGAACGAAGTCGATGGGGAGTCCTTCACGGCACAATCGGCACAGGGACGACTATCGCTCAAGTCCTCACTAGAGCTAGAAGTATCGTCGGGGACAACGAATTTGTTTGAATGCGATTCCAACACTTCTTCTTGGTTTTCATCTTGAGATAAATTATTGAAATCTATCCTAAGTTCTTTTAACCAATAAAAATTAGATATTCGAATTGAAATAATTCATCAAGAAGCATTTCTCCTAGAAAATCTGGTTGGGAGCATTCGAGGGAGAGATAGGGATTATTTTTACTTTCGCCCCTCTTAAGGATCCAAGGAAACGATGGGTCTATATAGTGGGGCTTATAATTTAGAAAATAACATTCTAATTCCTTATGGGTACCACCACATAATTGACACCACGTACCATAAGAGTGCCGAAAGTAAAAAGTATCAGTATCACTCATGTTTGTGTCAGAAATTACCAACCGTCGGGATCTTACGGTTCTGTTTTCAGTAACTGAATCTTGGGCACGGGGCGTGTTGAGTGGGCACGGCCCCGTGTTCAGCTTACTGTCTGACTTAAAACAGGATTGCCAGTTCCAATGATTGGGCACAGGGCGTGTTCAGCGGGCACGGCCCGTGCTGAGTTCTGCAGAAGCTGAAAAACTAAGAAAAATCCTAAAAAAATAGAAAAAAACGATTAGGCCGCTGATTCCTAACTTTCTTAAAATCCTTGTGTCCCCGGCAACGGCGCCAAAAACTTGATGTGCGTGAGTGTTATTAGTTTTTAATGTATATGTTAAGCCCTTTTTAACACTTTTTAGCCAAGTTTTAAATTTATAGATGTAACACCTCGAAAATTCACGTCCTATTATGCGTAGACACGTGTCAAATGTTTAAACGTGTGAAAGAAATATTATAGAAGGACTAAAGTTGACAATCATGGAAAGTATGTGGATATACGTATTCTAAATGTCAACCGTGAATAAGTATATTGTATATTAACCCTACAAGATGCTCATCCCTTCAAACGAATAAATCATGGATCATACGGAGCTAAAAGCGAGAGATTACAAACTACAGGGGCTAAATGTGTCAACATGTTTAAGTGATACCTCTGAGTGACCTTTTGACAATCCCGAAGCTTTGTAACGGTTAATTATGCTCACTAGAATACACGGTTTAAATTTCGTAAAGTTTCGTTAACGTATGAGAAAGTTATGATCGAATTCGTGTGCGAAGGGTTAAAGCGTAAACGTTGAAAGTTAGGACTTTTCGGGTAACAATAAAGTTAACCGGGCACTTAGCAAAGTGGGTATATGTTTTAAAGCCTTTATAGATCAAATATGAGGGTTTACAATGCAAGAAAACAAGTGCCTAATCGAGTTTTGAAGAGCCAAGGATCAAAAGGAAATAAATCACAAAAATCTGACCAGACGAGGCCTAGCGCGACGCGAGGGGGGGGGGGGGGGGGTGGCGTCGCGCGAGGGGTGCCCAGCTCCGAGAAAAATGGGCTGTTGTCTGCCATGGCTTTTGTACGCGATCTTTAACCGATTTTCCACATCTCTTGACCCCTAAAACACCCCCTAAACACTAGAAACAAGTGTTGATCAGTTGTGGTGAGTGCTAGACTTTGTTGACAATCAATTGTGGTGCTTAAATCCACTATATAAGGCCATGAACTTGCAACTCTTTCTTCACACCTTCATCTGCATTTGTGGATCACTTCTGGAGCTCAAACTTCCTCTCAAGTGTTCTCTAATCAAGCCTAGGACTTCAGTAAGTGTTCTAATCCTTCTTTTATTGAGTTTAGCTTAGTTATCTAGCTAAAAGTCAAACCATCGTAATTACGGTTTGACTTCGATATTAGTCAACAATGGCTCAGTCATATCTCGAATTAAAAGTAGATATAAGTTGGTATTTATGTGGGTAATAAACCCTCAAAAGGGTTCCCCCTAATTACCACTTTAACCAGGTCAAAAGTCGGGTCAAACGTGTACTTAAAAAGTCAACATAAAGTTTAAAATGCCATTTATGCATAATTAACATTATAGATCATATACAACCTGTTTGATCATTGTTATAACTTAGTAATAAGTGTAAGAACATGTCTAAACATGTTCAACCCGACAAATTCCTGTAAATACCCGGTTCGGAACCGAAAGTCTCATAGTTTGACTTTCACTTTGACTTTCAGTTCTGACCCGTTTAGGCATGTTTTAGAAATGACTCAGAGCTTTAATTGGACTAGGTTACATGTTAGAATAACCCTCTGTGATGTTACACCTTGGTTCATTAGTTATCAAATTAATATGCACGTTTCCGTTAATTGCTCATATGTTGACCGTTATGCCCTTATTACTTTAAAACGTGATTTTTGGAAATGTAAGAGAGTAGAAACTTTAATTACTGATATATAAACTTGTATGCAAAGTTTGACATCAGTTTGATTTGTAGATTAAGAGTTATGCTCATTATCGCAAAATGAAAGCTTTATGTTAATAAAATGGCGTAATTAGCGTATAGCCTAGTTAAGCCTACTTTTTGATATCAAATCTTTTACCCACTGATGCAATATATTATTTTGGGATTTTTAAAGATTTTTAATTAATTTTAGGCTGAGCATAACTAGTAGTCGTAGGCTTAATCCGGTAATTGTCGGTTTTGCCCTTACGGGCCATAAAATGAGTTTTACATATCTAAAAAACTCCAAACCTTTTGCTACTGATCACATATGATAAATAAATCATTTTAAACCTTCTGGAAATATAAAATATCAGATTTAAGTATCGAACCCGGAAACGGCTTCTAATCGCCTTTTTAAGCGTTTTTAACGCATAGTATGTACTAAAACTATTTTAAACATACCAAGGGTGATACCTACTGATATTTGAGGCAAATTATAGTATTTTAACAGTAAGAAAAGGTTGTAAACTCAGACTTCAGTTTTGAGCTTTTCGGCTTATGTGAAATTACCAAAATACCCCTACGGGGTCTAGTTTGGTTATAATGGATAAATTTCACATATATACCTTACTCTACTGTTATAACATGGTAAAATAAGTATTTTTGCTGATTACATCAGACCTGTAACTCAGATAAATACTTAAACTCTTTTATAAACTTTTAAATGACCAAACTACCCCTAAGGGGCATAGTTTGTGTTTAAACTCGTTACGGGCATAATGAAAGACAACTTACTGATGTCACAACATATATGGAGCATATTAACTTAGGAAACCTGTAAATGGCTCTCATGAATACCCGTCACACTTATTACGCGTACGGTTCGGTTTAGGTAACTAGTTTACATAAATTAGCCGAAACGGGTCAAACCTTATCGGTTTTATCTCAAAATCCAGAGTGTGTGTGAAATAACCATATTAAAAAAGTCTCCAAACTTGTTGGGTCTAAATCACATTCTATCCGGTCTTCGCTTAATAGTGCGTACGAACCGTATCATTGAAACTAACCGGTCTAAGCTAAAGCTAAATTAAGGACCCGTTAGAAATCTAATAGGTTATTATAAACCTTCGTTCCAGATTAGGAGCCCAGTAAAAGTACTTGCATTTTGCTGTATTTGATTGATACTTTGCTCAGGTAAATACTCTTAACTTATTTCCCCTATACGGGCTTGGGGTACGGTACTATAAAAGTACCGCTTGGTCGGGTATGTAGTCATTTAAATCGGATTGTGATTAATGTATTGACATAACCCGCTTTATTCTGTATTATTTGATGTATGGCCCTTGGGGGTTAAATGACCATGTCCCGGATATCCTTGGCATCATTTTACGAAATGGTCACGACCTAAGCACGAGGTGTAGGCGTACACCTGACAGATGCATTATGTAAAAACTGGTAATCCACTAAAGGAATCAACCTTGTGGGCACTATACCTGTGGCGTGTCAGTTAACTTAAACCGGCTCTTCTAACCGGTGCTAATGGACGGCAAATAAGTAAATCTGTATACAAGATTATATACAAATAATTGTCCCAAGTTATAAAGATATTTTTGCCGAAGTGCACTCAAATAAATTTTCAAACTCTTTTCTAAATGAGTCAGTTGAGTTGTATTTACCAGTGTAAACTGACGTATTTTCCAAAAAGGTTAAGTGCAGGTGCTAGACGAAATAGGCTGGCTACTCCAGGCATCATTACTCAAGTCTCGCAAGCTCTAGATGTCGAAGTCTGTTGAACAGTTATCTTTTTATATTGATCCGCCTGTGGATCCTTTACTTTCCGTTGTAATACTTAGATATTACTTTTTATTCGGAATGTAATATATTTATCTTTTGCTTCCGCTGTGCATTTATATAATTGTGTTGTTTGACTATTATGTTGCCAACCACGTCACTATACTCCCCACCGGGCCAACCGGTGACTCGTGGAAAATAGGGGTGTGACAGGTTGGTATCAGAGCCAACACTGAGTGAATTAAACACTAGCCTTTTGTGTTTAATCTCAGTTACACAGTTGCACATTCTTGAGTCTAGACAAGAACATAGGACAAATCCAAATTCGTTTCATTGTCTTTTAATTACTTCTTTGTTATTTTCCTGATTAGCCCTTGCATGGGCAAGTCATTTTTTTTATTAGAAGTCCCGTTTAGGGCAATCATATACTTGTTTAAATTTTAAAGGAACGATTATATATTTAAAAATATCATTCCTATATTATAAGATCTACCATTATAATAAAATGGCAAAATCTAAAAAGGACAAGACCTAGCCATATGTCACATTAAGACAGGGCCAAGATGGTAGATCCACAATTAGATTCAGATCCTTGTTAATAGTTCAATTTAGGATTGTTCTGCGTTAAATATTAAAAAGAATCTTAAAGGTAAAACCTAGCCTAAATGTCACTGCATACAAGGCCAAGATGGTAGAACCTATTCAAGAGATTCAAATCCTTATTAAACATATGAAAGCATATTAACATGCTTGACAAAGTGTGATACGATGAAAATCACATAAGTCCTTTTTAATTGGGTTATTCTAATTCCCCTTATGTATGTAATCATCCCTTATGGATGAAGTGCCCACGGGCTATGATTAACGTCCTCTGAGACTAAAGACAGTGGTAGCCTACAACTCCCTGTCAAGAAAAGGTAATGAACTTTGATTCAAACCTTAATGCCTCGATTCTCTGAAATCATGGCTTATAAATTAAACTTGTCTACGTGACTAGGCCTTTTGTGCTATTATTAACTTATAATTTAGGATTATGATAAAGATCCTGAACAAATTTATATTTAACAAATTAACTAAAATGTGTATTAAAAGCATGGTTAATAAATCGTTTAAGAACGATAGTACTGTAAGGGCTTCTAAATAAACCTTGCCCTTATTTTCTTTTTGTAGCAACTAAGACTACATGGCTGACTCTGACGAGATAAACAGTCACCCTTTGGAAAACCGTGATGATAATGATAAGATTAATATAACCAAAGGAGAGCTACGTTCACTGATTGACACAGCTGTATCTAAAGCTGTAGAAGAACAATTTAAGGAGTATAGTGGGACGCATAGTCGAGCCTCATCTATACCCCACTCTAAGTCTGTTCCTAAAACTCATTCAGAGCCTAATAACAAGCCGCCCTCAAAGAAAGATGAGCCAAAGAAGGATGATGATCGACATTCATCCAATGAACACAGTGTTCCATCCAAGAAGGTAGTGTTCGATAATGAACCACGTACCAAGTCTTGTACCTATAAGTACTTTGTTTCCTGTAAACCCCGAGATTTCACTGGGGAGAAAGGAGCAGTGGATTGTATGACCTGGTTGGATGAAATGGACACGGTGGTGGACATCAGCGGTTGTGCTGAAAGGGATGTAGTAAAGTATGTATCCCAATCGCTCAAAGGAGAGGCACTGGCATGGTGAAGGTCTCTCATTCAAGCTGCTGGGAAGATCCCGCTCTACAACATGTCATGGGAGCAGTTTGTTACTCTCATTATGGAGAACTACTGCCCTCAACATGAGGTCGAAAGAATTGAATCTGATTTCTTATCATTGGTGATGACAAACTTAGATTGTCAGGCTTACCTCACCAGTTTCAATACCCTGTCCAGACTGGTTCCTTATCTAGTAACACCAGAGCCCAAGCGAATTGCTCGCTTCATTGGGGGTTTAGCCCCAGAAATCAAAGCCAGTGTTAAGGCTTCAAGACCTGCTACGTTTAGGTCAGCAGCTGATCTCTCTTTATCCCTTACTCTAGATGCGGTCAGGTTGAGATCGCTAAAGAAATCTGAAGAAAGTAAGAGGAAGCGTGAGGATGATAACTCACGAGGGTCAGAGAAGAAGCACAAGGGAAACACTGATTCAAAGAAGTTTGGGTCTGGAAGGAACAGTCAGCGAACAGAGGAAAAGCCAAAGTGCACGAATTGCCAGAAACGCCACTTTGGAAAGTGCAGACTTGAGTCAAATTCTAAGTCAGGAGCACCTGCATGTGGGATTTGCAAATCTAAAGAGCACAAGACGATAGAGTGCAAGAAGATAAAAGATGCCACATGCTACAACTGCAATGAGAAAGGGCATATCAAAACCAACTGCCCTAAGTATGACAAGAAGCCTAAAGAGGTCAAGAAGACAAATGCTAGAGTCTTTCGGTTGGATGCCAAAGAAGCGATTCTAGATGACAATGTGATTACAGGTACTTTCTTTGTAAATGACGTCTATGCTAGAGCACTTTTTGATTCAGGCGCTGATAAGTCTTTCGTTGATAATAAGTTTTGTGAATTGCTGAAATTACCTGTCGAAACCTTAAATGTGAATTATGAGGTGGAGTTAGCAGATGGCACCCTAGAACCCGTCTCTACTGTGTTAGATGGATGTGTTATATCCATTAAGAACCATTCTTTTCCTCTATCTCTACTTCCCTTTAAATTGGCCGGTTTTGACATAGTATTGGGTATGGACTGGTTGTCTCATAACCAGGCCCAAATTGTCTGCAATAGAAAGCAAGTAGTGATAAAGACTCCGTCTGGTGAATCACTGACCATTCAGGGAGATACCCAGTATGGGCTGCCTGAGCAAGCGACTATGCTCAAGGCTTCAAAATGTTTAAAGAAGGGTTGTGTCATTTACATGGCACAAGTAATTATTGATGAGCCTAAACCGAAGATAGAAGATATCCCTGTCATCTCTGAATACCCAGAAGTTTTTCCAGAAGAACTACCTGGTTTGCCACCAGATAGACAAGTGGGGTTCAGAATTGACATCATCCTCGGAGCAGCACCAGTTGCTAGAGCACCTTATAGGTTGGCGCCCACAGAAATGAAGGAATTGAGGACACAACTGGACGAACTGCTAGCTAAAGGTTTCATTAAACCTAGTTCGTCTCCTTGGGGAGCGCCAGTCCTGTTTGTCAAGAAGAAGGACGGATCGATGCGTCTGTGCATCGATTATCATGAGCTTAATAAGGTCACGATCAAGAATAGGTATCCTTTACCTAGGATCGACGATTTGTTCGATCAATTGCAAGGAGCAAGTTATTTCTCGAAGATTGATTTGAGGTCAGGCTACCATCAGCTGAAGGTCAGAGATGAAGACGTACACAAAACAGCATTTAGGACTCGTTATGGTCATTACGAGTTCCTAGTGATGCCTTTTGGGCTCACTAATGCACCGGCCGCGTTCATGGACCTCATGAATCGCGTTTGCAAGCCGTACTTAGATATTTTCATCGACGACATTCTTATCTATTCGAAGAACCAAGCTGACCACGAGAAACACCTTCGATGTATTCTCAAACTCCTGCATCAGGAGAAGCTCTATGCCAAATTCTCTAAATGTGAATTTTGGCTTTGAGAGGTCCAATTCCTTGGACACGTGGTTAGTGAGCGTGGTATCCAAGTGGATCCCGCTAAGGTTGAAGCAGTTATCAACTGGCAAGAACCAAAGACGCCTACTGAGATTCGTAGCTTCCTGGGATTGGCAGGATATTACAGGCGTTTCATTGAAATTTTTCAAGGATTGCTGCACCCCTAACTTCCTTGACCAAGAAGAAAGTAAAGTTCGTTTGGGGCCCTAAGCAGCAAGAATCCTTTGATATTCTGAAGCAGAAATTGAGCAACGCCCCAGTACTGACATTGCCAGATAGAATAGAAGAATTTGTGGTTTATTGTGATGCTTCGCACACTGGCATGGGGTGTGTGCTTATGCAGAAAGGCAAAGTTATTGCCTACGCTTCACAACAATTGAAAGTGCATGAAAAGAATTACACCACCCATGACTTGGAGCTGGGTGCCGTTGTATTCGCACTAAAACTGTGGAGGCATTATTTATATGGGATCAAGTGTGTGATCTATTCTGATCACAAGAGCCTTCAGCACCTGTTTAACCAGAAAGAGTTAAACATGTGGCAACGCCGTTGGATGGAGACTTTGAATGATTATGATTGTGAAATCAAGTACCATCCCGACAAGGCGAATGTAGTCGCCGATGCCTTGAGTCGAAAGGAGACGGTAAAACCCATCCGAATTAATGCCAAGCGCATGGAGATAAAGAATAATTTGATTGAAAGGTTGTTAGCTGCACAGAAGGAAGCTGTGTTGGAAGCTAACTATCCTAATGAAAAGTTGGGAGTAACTGAGGAGCAGTTAACTCTTAGCAAGGACGGAATCTTACGATTAAATGGATGAATATGGGTTCCCATTTATGGAGGACTTCGAGATGTCATCCTCCAGGAAGCCCATAGTTCCAAATACTCTGTTCATCCTGGAGCTGATAAGATGTACCAGGATCTAAAGGCAAATTATTGGTGGATAGGCTTGAAGAAGTCTGTAGCCACTCATGTAGCTAAATGCTTGACATGTGCGCAAGTCAAAGCCGAGCATCAGAAACCGTCAGGTTTGCTACAACAGCCTGAACTTCCTACGTGGAAGTGGGAAATGGTGACGATGGATTTTATTACTAAGTTACCTAAGACCAGGAAAGGAAATGATACGATATGGGTTATAGTTGACAGACTGACTAAGTCAGCTCATTTCCTACCCATCAAGGAGACTTATAGCTCCGACATGTTAGCCCAGTTATGCGTGGATAAGATTGTAGCCTTACATGGCATACCTGTGGCTATTATCTATGATAGAGATACTAGGTACACGTCGCATTTTTGGAAGAGTTTCCAACAATCTTTGGGCACACGTTTGAATTTTAGTACGGCTTATCATCCTCAGACTGACGGTCAGAGTGAGCGTACTATTCAAACGTTGGAAGACATGCTACGTGCATGTGCGATCGATTTGGGTGGTAGTTGGGATAAGAACCTACCATTAATCGAATTCTCCTACAATAATAGCTACCATACCAGCATTAAGGCTGCGCCTTTTGAGGCATTATACGGTAGAAAGTGTAGATCGCCTATTTGCTGGGCGGAAGTTGGAGATGTCCAGTTATCAGGACCAGAGATCGTGTTCGAAACGACGGACAAGATTGTCCAGATTCGTGACCGTCTCAAAGCTGCCCTGGATAGGCAGAAAAGTTACGCTGATCCAAAGCGTAAGGATTTTCACTTCGAAGTAGGTGACAAAGTCCTGCTTAAAGTGTCACCCTGGAAGGGAGTGATGCGGTTTGGTAAGAAAGGCAAGCTAAGCCCGAGATACATAGGACCTTTTGAGGTTATCGAACGTGTCGAGTCAGTTGCCTATAAGTTAAACTTACCAGAAGAGCTCAGTGGAATTCACAATGTGTTCCACATCTGCAATCTGAAGAAGTGCTTCGCTGATGAATCACTGGTTATACCGCATACAGACGTGCATATAGATGAGAGCTTAAAATTTTTGGAAAAACCTTTGTCGATTGAAGATCGACAGGTAAAGAAGCTTCGAAGGAAGCATGTACCTATTGTAAAGGTCAAATGGGATGCCTGTAGAGGTCCCGAATTCACGTGGGAGGTTGAATCCACGATGAAAGAAAAGTACCCTTATTTATTTCAGTAAATCTCGGGTCGAGATTTATTTTAAGGGGGTGAGGATGTAACACCTCGAAAATTCACGTCCTATTATGCGTAGACACGTGTCAAATGTTTAAACGTGTGAAAGAAATATTATAGAAGGACTAAAGTTGACAATCATGGAAAGTATGTGGATATACGTATTCTAAATGTCAACCATGAATAAGTATATTTTATATTAGCCCTACAAGATTCTCATACCTTCAAACGAATAAATCATGGATCATACGGAGCTAAAAGCGAGAGATTACAAACTACAGGGGCTAAATGTGTCAACATGTTTAAGTTATACCTCTGAGTGACCTTTTGACAAACCCGAAGCTTTGTAACGGTTAATTATGCTCACTAGAATACACGGTTTAAATTTCGTAAAGTTTCGTTAACGTATGAGAAAGTTATGATCGAATTCGTGTGCGAAGGGTTAAAGCGTAAACGTTGAAAGTTAGGACTTTTCGGGTAACAATAAAGTTAACCGGGGACTTAGCAAAGTGGGTATATGTTTTAAAGCCTTTATAGATCAAATATGAGGGTTTACAATGCAAGAAAACAAGTGCCTAATCGAGTTTTGAAGAGCCAAGGATCAAAAGGAAATAAATCACAAAAATCTGACCAGACGAGGCCTAGCGCGACGCGAGGGGTGCCCAGCTCCGAGAAAAATGGGCTGTTGTCTGCCATGGCTTTTGTACGCGATCTTTAACCGATTTTCCACATCTCTTGACCCCTAAAACACCCCCTAAACACTAGAAACAAGTGTTGATCAGTTGTGGTGAGTGCTAGACTTTGTTGTCAATCAATTGTGGTGCTTAAATCCACTATATAAGGCCATGAACTTGCAACTCTTTCTTCACACCTTCATCTGCATTTGTGGATCACTTCTGGAGCTCAAACTTCCTCTCAAGTGTTCTCTAATCAAGCCTAGGACTTCAGTAAGTGTTCTAATCCTTCTTTTATTGAGTTTAGCTTAGTTATCTAGCTAAAAGTCAAACCGTCGTAATTACGGTTTGACTTCGAGATTAGTCAAAAATGGCTCAGTCATATCTCGAATTAAAAGTAGATATAAGTTGGTATTTATGTGGGTAATAAACCCTCAAAAGGGTTCCCCCTAATTACCACTCTAACCAGGTCAAAAGTCGGGTCAAACGTGTACTTAAAAAGTCAACAGAAAGTTTAAAATGCCATTTATGCATAATTAACATTATAGATCATATACAACCTGTTTGATCATTGTTATAACTTAGTAATAAGTGTAAGAACATGTCTAAACATGTTCAACCCAACAAATTCCTGTAAATACCCGGTTCGGAACCGAAAGTCACATAGTTTGACTTTCACTTTGACTTTCACTTTGACTTTCAGTTCTGACCCGTTTAGGCATGTTTTAGAAATGCCTCAGAGCTTTAATTGGACTAGGTTACATGTTAGAATAACCCTCTGTGATGTTACACCTTGGTTCATTAGTTATCCAATTAATATGCACGTTTCCGTTAATTGCTCATATGTTGACCGTTATGCCCTTATTACTTTAAAACGTGATTTTTGGAAATGTAAGAGAGTAGAAACTTTAATTACTGATATATAAACTTGTATGCAAAGTTTGACATCAGTTTGATTTGTAGATTAAGAGTTATGCTCATTATCGCAAAATGAAAGCTTTATGTTAATAAAATGGCGTAATTAGCGTATAGCCTAGTTAAGCCTACTTTTTGATATCAAATATTTTACCCACTGATGCAATATATTATTTTGGGATTTTTAAAGATTTTTAATTAATTTTAGGCTGAGCATAACTAGTAGTCTTAGGCTTAATCCGGTAATTGTCGGTTTTGCCCTCACGGGCCATAAAATGAGTTTTACATATCTAAAAAACTCCAAACCTTTTGCTACTGATCACATATGATAAATAAATCATTTTAAGCCTTCTGGAAATATAAAAATATCAGATTTAAGTATCGAACCCGGAAACGGCTTCTAATCGCCTTTTTAAGCGTTTTTAACGCATAGTATGTACTAAAACTATTTTAAACATACCAAGGGTGATACCTACTGATATTTGAGGCAAATTATAGTATTTTAACAGTAAGCAAAGGTTGTGAAACTCAGACTTCAGTTTTGAGCTTTTCGGCTTATGTGAAATTACCAAAATACCCCTACGGGGCCTAGTTTGGTTATAATGGATAAATTTCACATATATACCTTACTCTACTGTTATAACATGGTAAAATAAGTATTTTTGCTGATTACATCAGACCTGTAACTCAGATAAATACTTAAACTCTTTTATAAACTTTTAAATGACCAAACTACCCCTAAGGGGCATAGTTTGTGTTTAAACTCGTTACGGGCATAATGAAAGACAACTTACTGATGTCACAACATATATGGAGAATATTAACTTAGGAAACCTGTAAATGGCTCTCATGAATACCCGTCACGCTTATTACGCGTACGGTTTGGTTTATGTAACTAGTTTACATAAATTAGCCGAAACGGGTCAAACCTTATCGGTTTTATCTCAAAATCCAGAGTGTGTATGAAATACCCATATTAAACAAGTCTCCAAACTTGTTGGGTCTAAATCACATTCTATCCGGTCTTCGCTTAATAGTGCGTACGAACCGTATCATTGAAACTAACCGGTCTAAGCTAAGGCTAAATTAAGGACCCGTTAGAAATCTAATAGGTTATTATAAACCTTCGTTCCAGATTAGGAGCCCAGTAAAAGTACTTGCATTTTGCTGTATTTGATTGATACTTTGCTCAGGTAAATACTCTTAACTTATTTTCCCTATACGGGCTTGGGGTACGGTACTATAAAAGTACCGCTTGGTCGAGTTTGTAGTCATTTAAATCGGATTGTGATTAATGTATTTACATAACCCGCTTTATTCTGTATTATTTGATGTATGGCCCTTGGGGGTTAAATGACCATGTCCCGGATATCCTTGGCATCATTTTACGAAATGGCCACGACCTAAGCACGGGGTGTAGGCGTACACCTGACAGATGCATTATGTAAAAACTGGTAATCCACTAAAGGAATCAACCTTGTGGGCACTATACCTGTGGCGTGTCAGTTAACTTAAACCGGCTCTTCTAACCGGTGCTAATGGACGACAAATAAGTAAATCTGTATACAAGATTATATACAAATAATTATCCCAAGTTATAAAGATATTTTTGCCGAAGTGCACTCAAATAAATTTTCAAACTCTTTTCTAAATGAGTCAGTTGAGTTGTATTTACCAGTGTAAACTGACGTATTTTCCAAAAAGGTTAAGTGCAGGTGCTAGACGAAATAGGCTGGCTACTCCAGGCATCATTACTCAAGTCTCGCAAGCTCTAGATGTCGAAGTCTGTTGAACAGTTATCTTTTTATATTGATCCGCCTGTGGATCCTTTACTTTCCGTTGTAATACTTAGATATTACTTTTTATTCGGAATGTAATATATTTATCTTTTGCTTCCGCTGTGCATTTATATAATTGTGTTGTTTGACTATTATGTTGCCAACCACGTCACTATACTCCCCACCGGGCCCATCGGTGACTCGTGGAAAATAGGGGTGTGACAATAAAACACGATATTTACTAACACTAAACACACATATGGGAAAGTGCACCCATCGTGAGCGTAGTATAGTGTTGGTAAGATACCGAGGTCGTCCAAGGACACAAGAGATTTTAGTACCGGTTTATCCTCAACGTCTAATCAAATCAAAAGTTTAGAAAAAATGTTTTAAACTAAGAAAAATAAAAACTAACTAAAATGCTGAAAATAAAAATAAAAACTGATAGACAAGATGAATCACTTGGCTCCGACTCGTGTTTAGTGTAACCTTTGATTATTTCCGCACTTTTGCACTTTATTAAGAGATTATCTTAGTTATTGTAGTTGGCCCCTCTTTTGGAGGCGACGTTACCCTCAACCCAGTAGTTTGAGTCAGCAAGGATACAATCCTAAAGGGTCGGATTATTGAAAGATAATTAATTAAGTTATTAATGTATAATATGGTAGGCCCCTCTTTTGAAGGTGACGTTACCCTCGGCTAAGTAGTCTGAGTCAGCAGGGATACAGTCCTAAGTAGCCGGGTTAAAATATTAATAGTAGTTTAACTTATGAGGGGATCAAAGAGTTTGGACCCCCGCCATCCAATACCGTTAAGTATTGAAGTAGGTCCTACTAAATTTGACCCAGGTCCTTTGCAGGATCTATACACTAAACAATGGCAAGACTTTTACCAAACCGTTCCCTTAACCCCCGACCAGGTAGCCAACATTCCTCCATATAGACCGTGGAGATATGAATGGTGAAAATATTTTATTTTATATAGACAGTAAAATAATGCCAAGACACCACGGACAAACGATAAGGAAAAATCACCTTCAACATAAGAAACTAGTTATTAAAGTCATTAATACATAACCAATTAAAAAGTGTGAAAAGATTAAAAATAAAAAAATATTACACTAGACACTTTGTCTTCACCAAGTGATGTAAGAGACTTAGGCAAACATGGCCTTGATTGTCAAGAACTCCTACGATCAATCTTGGATCCCGAGACGACTCACACACTCTATGATGGACAATGGATGATGGTGGTGGATGATGGTGTTATGGTGGTGGTGGGTGGTGGGTGAAGTGTGAGAGAGGTGGTGTGCCAAGGGATGGTTTGAGCTTGAGCCAAGCACTCCTATTTATAGGCTGAACAGAGGCTCGGGCATGGCCCCGTGTCCAGTGGGCACGGCCCCGTGTCCAGTGGGCATGACCCCGTGTCCAGTGGGCACGGCCCCGTGTCCAGTGGGCACGGCCCCGTGTCCACATCCTTCTCTTTCTTCATTAATTGCTCTTGTCTTTATTAGTTGACCACGACCCCGTGTCCGCTGGGCACTACCCCGTGTGCAGAAGCGTATCTGTACTATCAAGATTTGCCTAGATTCTGCGAATCTTATAGTTGACCACGACCCCGTGTCCGCTGAGCACGGCCCCGTGGTGGGCGATGGAAGCTTCTACAACTTTGTCTTTTATGCTGACACTTGGGCACGCCCCCGTGCTCACTAAGCACGGGGCGTGTTCAGCCTTCTGCTCTCTTGTTTTGCTTGGGAAGATGCTTTCGGGGAGGTCGGGCATGCCACGTTTGTTCCTTTTCTTGTATTTATGTTAGATTTAGCTTCCTTTTTGCTTCTTTTGTTAATTTGAGCTCATTTAATCCTAAAAATACAAAAGGAAGACAAAA